>OW388291.1:65522768-66893601 GCA_936450465.1 Gibbula magus
TGATTTTGTATCTCAAATCGCCTTTAGAGTGGTCAGGGAGATTGTAGTGATGAGCGACAGGTTTGTCTCTCTTATGGGTGATATCTGCAAAGTGTTCAGATAGGCGTATTCTAAACTCTCTTTTGGTTTCACCCACATATTGCATTTTGCATTTGTTGCACGTGAGTAGGTACACTACATTGCGGGATTTACAATTGTAGGTTCTGCATTTGTAGCTAAGGCCGGTAGCAGTGCTTTTGAAGCTGCTATTTTTGTTGATATTGAAGCATACTTTGCATTCATCCTTGTCACAAAGTAGATCGACAAAGGCAACAGTTTTGATCGCCTAAAAAATAACAATGAAATCATCATTAAAAAGGCAGACAAAGGATCAGCAGTGGTGGCTCAAAACACCACTGATTATATCACCGAAGCTATCAGACAACTGTCAGATGATAGATTCTACTGCAAACTAACTGAAGACCCCACCGGGAACTTCAGTTCTGAAATTACTAAAGAACTTACAAATCTCTACCTCAAAGATGAGATTAGCCAAAAATGTCTCACCGGCCTCATACCTGAGGAGGCGTCGGCAGGTAGATTCTATCTTCTACCTAAAATGCCGCCGGTCACCGACATGCCATTTCTTATATAATTGAACCGGTCCAATAAACTTGTTATCTGTAAAAACATAATTACACTACTCAGCGTATATGACTTTGTTCAGCTTAATTGGGTAAACTAATTTGCTGTCACAACACTTCTCTCCTTTGAAGAAACATCTATATGGTATGTTAAATTGAGAATTTGTATTGGAGCTATCATCGTATTTACCCTACCATTACGTTTTCATTTACGAGAGTGTGTATTAGGCTGCATCTGGTAACATAATTCATTCATTCGATCGTGTTCTTGATTGACACACTTATAATTATAGTAACCTTTTATATCTGATACACAATGTAACTTTATTACACTTATTGATATACTTTGTCACTGATATCAAACGTATATACAATCGTACAAGAGTAAACGAATGTTTCTTTACAACATGTTTCAATATAGCATCCATATTGCAAGGAAATGCTTGAGCAAAGAACCACGAAAATCGTGTACTGCTAAAATCCATCCACAATGTTATCGTTAAATCTAAAAGATTTTCGGATTTTTCATAAATCAATCTTTGTTTCTTAATTATTTCTTATCATCTATTGCCTTGCTGTTATGTAACGTTCAACATCTTTAAAGTTTAACGCCTTCAATTGTGTCTTGTAATCTGGTACCATATACATGCCTGTTGGTTTAATATTTTATGATTGTTCAATGTATGCAACTTATTTGTTTGTTTGGTGTGTTTGCAGTTTGTAGGGAGAGGCATTTATGCAAGCATTTTTTTGCTTGTTTGCCGATTCCGTCACTTTTTCAGTGTTTTAATACGTTTAAACTATATCAAGCGTTATAGCAACAAATAAAAAAACTTTAAATGAAATGTAAGATTAAACCTTGATTTTTCGCCAAACACGGAGACATATTTTCAGGAAATCGATGTCACACTATTACCTCTCTTATGCATTCCTTGAAATCATCCAGTAGCATTTTAATTCTATTATTAGTATTATTAAGCACCTTGATAAACTACGGCTTTCTTTGTGAAATATTGTAATAAATTTGTTGAAACACAATCATGGATGAACATCACATGAAGTATGGTTATAATAAACAACATATACGCGTGTATATGTATTTGTAACCCTGTTTGTCAACCCATCTTTCCATGTAAGATCCTGAAATAAATGCCGTTTAAATAATATACGAGTACTTACATTTACATTTAATCCCGTATGTGAAGTTGTATTGTGGAAGAAGACTCCGTAATATTGTATCAACAACCTGTCAATTAATTGCGAGTTGAAAATGGTTAATTTTGTCTCATGATGATATAATATTATCAGTAATAATAATGTTAATAAATGTATAAAAACTTACTCTTCAAATACGTCATCTGAAGCCTGAACAACTCAGGAAGAGGTGTACATATTGGTGTGTGGTGAGATGTTTTGGGTGTAAATTACTTTGTCTGCGACTTATCTTTTTCTCTTCACCGGCATTTTCTATTCGTCACATCTTTGCTGTTATGTCAGACACATGATTTTATCTATTTCATATTTTATGATGCTAATACAACCTGTACCCACACCGTTTTGTTATTGTACTAATTGTCTGCAAAGGTAAGGATAATAAATGAATCTAAATCTGAAATGTCTCGTTTGTTTGAACAACCAATCGTTCAGTTACCTACCAAACTATTTATTAATACATGCAAAGCAAAATATAACCTATATCCAGGCTTTTTAGTACGAGTTACGTTTTGATTACGAATCCCGATTAAGACGAGTTTACTTTGGATACGAAAAGCCGGCGATCGCTCGCCTGCACCTAGTTTGCGTCACGTGACCTCGTTACACATTGCGTAACGGTCTCTACCGCAGTCTCAAGATCGCTTGGACCAGAGTTCCTTTAAAATCACCACACACGTCAGTAGTGTAGTGTATCAGTAGCTTTCACCGAATGAAAGGGTAAGGATGCAGTTCAAACCATGGGTAATTTGTCACCCTGTATAAACATTGGTTAATTCTTTCCTCCTTAACCACACTGAAATTTGCCACCAAAGAATTGAAAGATTTGGCCAATTGGAGGAATCCCACTTATCACTGACCTTTAGATGATTCAAACTTCTCCTTGTATCTTGTTTAATTTCAGTTTAATAGATTTGTTGATATACTTCGTACATTTGAAGGGGGGAAGGAGAGAGGAGATGGTTGTAGCAGCCACGTTAGTGTCATACATTTCACTATAATATAGATTTAAAGTACTTTTTGAATGCCTTCAGTTGATGATTCGATTTAATTTAAAGTCTTGGTTTTACATGACCATTTCCACATCATTTTTCATGATTTTATGCTCGGAGAACTATTTCTAAGTTAGACCTGTTAAAGACTGTCAATGTCTTTGCAGACTGATTTCTTTGCTGACATTTTACGGTTCATAAATATTTTACTTTTTTAAAATTGAGAGATGCAAAATAGATGAATATTGTTTTTATAAGAGTAATTAAATCACTATGTGTAAAGATTGTGCTACGGTATGTTATTTATCTTTTCAGTTTTTGCATCGCAACCTAGAATTTCAACCTATTGGACATAAAATATTCATATTTCATTTGTGGCAGTATGACGCAGGGGCAATATAAGGATTTTATGGAAGTTCTGTCCATGTTATTAGTTGGAGTTACTTCCCTTTGACTGCTACACAGCATTGTGTTCTTTTCAACTGAGAATTGTTAAAATTCACACTGATATTGAAAGATAAGATTGAATCAGTAATTCCTACACTTAACATTTACAAGTTCCTTGGATTTAAGTGGGAGATGGGGGTTGCTTAGATAAATGCAACTCAAAATTTGACTTTGAATTCAACCCTAGTAGTAATGAGGTTCTGAAAAAAAGTAAATGGTAATATAAGATAATTATAAATACAAAGTTTGATTACTCTATTCCAAAGACAGTGTATGAAGATTTGATGATACCAAACGATTGAGATATATATCCATATGATATAGGTTTGAGCTCCATCCATCCTTCTGTGTATCCATCCAGTCATCAGATATAAGGGGTACAGTTTTTCTCAGAAACTGTTTTAGATAGGATAACCAAAATTGGTGTAAGGCTTGAGGCCATAAATACCTTGATAAGTTAAAAATGAAAAGTATACTTCTGGGGGGTTTTTAAGCGTGAGTTTTCATATGTTCCTCGAGTGCACTAGATGTAGGACATTCAGGAGCAGGTTGGGAGTTTTAATGAGAACCAATATAGCCGAGGATGCTGAGGACATTGTCTTCTTGTTGATTAAAGCAATGATATTAGGTTATACAGGTAAAGGCTGTTTGCAGCAAGGTCTTATCCAAAAATAATTGTCTTGAATCAGTTGTTGGAATTTGAAGGTCTCTAAGAATTCATAGCAAATGACACTTTTGTAGGTGTTATACTTTATAGACACAGATGAATTAATCGGGTATAACCTCATTTATCACACAACCGTGAGTTACATACTGCAATGAACATATCTGAGAAGCTGTTCCACGGTGATGACCCAAGGTCACGGGGATGTGACTACTTTGCCATGTAAGTGTAAACAAATAAACTTTGTCATAAATATCCCTTTAAAATCAAAGATTCTTTTTTTGTGAGGTATTATACATCCTTTTCTGTTACACATTGTGACGCAACTGCATGAAATCAAAAAGTATTCTTACCTGCTTCAACACAACATCTAGAATCTGTTTTGTTCTACGTCAAATGTTGCTTATATGGGTGTGAGAAATAAAATAAAACATTCCCTGAGGATATATCATATTTATCACAACTTGTCAAACGAATATAACTTGCTTTCATTCATTTTAAGTTTGTTTAACATGTCACTTGTAGTAATAATTACGGTATACATTGGGAACTCTTTTGGTATTCTATGTAGCTACACCTTTGTCAGACTGCTGTAGGGCTTGTAAGTACAGACCACGATGGGGACTGCTGTAGTGCTTTTAAGTACAGACCATGGTGGGGACTGCTGTAGGGCTTGTAAGTACAGACCATGGTGGGGACTGCTGTAGTGCTTGTAAGTACAGACCACGTAGGGGACTGCTGTAGGGCTTGTAAGTACAGACCACAGTGGGGACTGCTGTAGGGCTTGTAAGTACAGACCACAGTGGGGACTGCCGTAGGGCTTGTAAGTACAGACCACAGTGGGGACTGCTGTAGGGCTTGTAAGTACAGACCACAGTGGGGACTGCCGTAGTGCTTGTAAGTACAGACCACAGTGGGGACTGCTGTAGAGCTTGTAAGTACAGACCACGTTGGGGACTGCTGTAGGGCTTGTAAGTACAGACCACGTTGGGGACTGCTGTAGGGCTTGTAAGTACAGACCATGGTGGGGACTGCTGTAGGGCTTGTAAGTACAGACCATGGTGGGGACTGCTGTAGTGCTTGTAAGTACAGACCACAGTGGGGGCTTGTAAGTACAGACCATGGTGGGGACTGCTGTAGGGCTTGTAAGTACAGACCACGGTGGGGACTGCTGTAGGGCTTATAAGTACAGACCACGTTGGGGACTGCTGTAGGGCTTGTAAGTACAGACCACGGTGGGGACTGCTGTAGGGCTTGTAAGTACACACCACAATGGGGACTGCTGTAGGGCTTGTAAGTACAGACCACGTTGGGGACTGCTGTAGGGCTTATAAGTACAGACCACGTTGGGGACTGCTGTAGGGCTTGTAAGTACAGACCACGGTGGGGACTGCTGTAGGGCTTGTAAGTACAGACCACAGTGGGGACTGCTGTTGAGCTTGTAAGTACAGACCACGGTGGGGACTGCTGTAAGGCTTGTAAGTACAGACCACGTTGGGGACTGCTGTAGGGCTTGTAAGTACAGACCACGTTGGGGACTGCTGTAGGGCTTGTAAGTACAGACCATGGTGGGGACTGCTGTAGGGCTTGTAAGTACAGACCACAGTGGGGGCTTGTAAGTACAGACCATGGTGGGGACTGCTGTAGGGCTTGTAAGTACAGACCACGGTGGGGACTGCTGTAGGGCTTATAAGTACAGACCACAGTGGGGGCTTGTAAGTACAGACCATGGTGGGGACTGCTGTAGGGCTTGTAAGTACAGACCACGGTGGGGACTGCTGTAGGGCTTGTAAGTACAGACCACAGTGGGGGCTTGTAAGTACAGACCATGGTGGGGACTGCTGTAGGGCTTGTAAGTACAGACCACGGTGGGGACTGCTGTCGGGCTTGTAAGTACAGACCACAGTGGGGACTGCTGTAGAGCTTGTAAGTACAGACCACGGTGGGGACTGCTGTAGGGCTTGTAAGTACAGACCACGTTGGGGACTGCTGTAGGGCTTGTAAGTACAGACCACGTTGGGGACTGCTGTAGGGCTTGTAAGTACAGACCACGTTGGGGACTGCTGTAGGGCTTGTAAGTACAGACCATGGTGGGGACTGCTGTAGTGCTTGTAAGTACAGACCACAGTGGGGGCTTGTAAGTACAGACCATGGTGGGGACTGCTGTAGGGCTTGTAAGTACAGACCACGGTGGGGACTGCTGTAGGGCTTATAAGTACAGACCACGTTGGGGACTGCTGTAGGGCTTGTAAGTACAGACCACGGTGGGGACTGCTGTAGGGCTTGTAAGTACACACCACAATGGGGACTGCTGTAGGGCTTGTAAGTACAGACCACGTTGGGGACTGCTGTAGGGCTTATAAGTACAGACCACGTTGGGGACTGCTGTAGGGCTTGTAAGTACAGACCACGTTGGGGACTGCTGTAGGGCTTGTAAGTACAGACCATGGTGGGGACTGCTGTAGTGCTTGTAAGTACAGACCACAGTGGGGGCTTGTAAGTACAGACCACAGTGGGGACTGCTGTAGGGCTTGTAAGTACAGACCACGGTGGGGACTGCTGTAGGGCTTATAAGTACAGACCACGGTGGGGACTGCTGTAGGGCTTGTAAGTACAGACCACAATGGGGACTGCTGTAGGGCTTGTAAGTACAGACCATGGTGGGGACTGCTGTAGTGCTTGTAAGTACAGACCACAGTGGGGGCTTGTAAGTACAGACCACAGTGGGGACTGCTGTAGGGCTTGTAAGTACAGACCACGGTGGGGACTGCTGTAGTGCTTGTAAGTACAGACCACGGTGGGGACTGCTGTAGGGCTTGTAAGTACAGACCATGGTGGGGACTGCTTAAGGGCTTGTAAGTACAGACCACGGTGGGGACTGCTGTAGGGCTTGTAAGTACAGACCACGGTGGGGACTGCTGTAGGGCTTGTAAGTACAGACCATAGTCGGGACTGCTGTAGGGCTTGTAAGTACAGACCACGGTGGGGACTGCTGTAGGGCTTGTAAGTACAGACCACAGTGGGGACTGCTGTAGGGCTTGTAAGTACAGACCACGGTGGGGACTGCTGTAGGGCTTGTAAGTACAGACCACAGTGGGGACTGCTGTAGAGCTTGTAAGTACAGACCACGGTGGGGACTGCTGTAGGGCTTGTAAGTACAGACCACAATGGGGACTGCTGTAGGGCTTGTAAGTACAGACCACAGTGGGGACTGCTGTAGAGCTTGTAAGTACAGACCACGATGGGGACTGCTGTAGGGCTTGTAAGTACAGACCACAGTGGGGACTGCTGTATTGCTTGTAAGTACAGACCACGTAGGGGACTGCTGTAGTGTTTGTAAGTACAGACCACGGTGGGGACTGCTGTAGGGCTTGTAAGTACACACCACAATGGGGACTGCTGTAGGGCTTGTAAGTACAGACCACGTAGGGGACTGCTGTAGTGCTTGTAAGTACAGACCACGGTGGGGACTGCTGTAGGGCTTGTAAGTACAGACCATAGTCGGGACTGCTATAGGGCTTGTAAGTACAGACCACGGTGGGGACTGCTGTAGTGCTTGTAAGTACAGACCATGGTGGGGACTGCTGTAGGGCTTGTAAGTACAGACCACAGTGGGGACTGCTGTAGTGCTTGTAAGTACAGACCACAGTGGGGGCTTGTAAGTACAGACCATGGTGGGGACTGCTGTAGGGCTTATAAGTACAGACCACGGTGGGGACTGCTGTAGGGCTTGTAAGTACAGACCATGGTGGGGACTGCTGTAGGGCTTGTAAGTACAGACCACAGTGGGGACTGCTGTAGTGCTTGTAAGTACAGACCACAGTGGGGACTGCTGTAGGGCTTGTAAGTACAGACAACGGTGGGGACTGCTGTAGGGCTTGTAAGTACAGACCATGGTGGGGACTGCTGTAGTGCTTGTAAGTACAGACCACAGTGGGGGCTTGTAAGTACAGACCATGGTGGGGACTGCTGTAGGGCTTGTAAGTACAGACCACGGTGGGGACTGCTGTTGGGCTTATAAGTACAGACCACGTTGGGGACTGCTGTAGGGCTTGTAAGTACAGACCACGGTGGGGACTGCTGTAGGGCTTGTAAGTACACACCACAATGGGGACTGCTGTAGGGCTTGTAAGTACAGACCACGTTGGGGACTGCTGTAGGGCTTATAAGTACAGACCACGTTGGGGACTGCTGTAGAGCTTGTAAGTACAGACCACGTTGGGGACTGCTGTAGGGCTTGTAAGTACAGACCATGGTGGGGACTGCTGTAGTGCTTGTAAGTACAGACCACAGTGGGGGCTTGTAAGTACAGACCACAGTGGGGACTGCTGTAGGGCTTGTAAGTACAGACCACGGTGGGGACTGCTGTAGGGCTTATAAGTACAGACCACGGTGGGGACTGCTGTAGGGCTTGTAAGTACAGACCACAATGGGGACTGCTGTAGGGCTTGTAAGTACAGACCATGGTGGGGACTGCTGTAGTGCTTGTAAGTACAGACCACAGTGGGGGCTTGTAAGTACAGACCACAGTGGGGACTGCTGTAGGGCTTGTAAGTACAGACCACGGTGGGGACTGCTGTAGTGCTTGTAAGTACAGACCACGGTGGGGACTGCTGTAGGGCTTGTAAGTACAGACCATGGTGGGGACTGCTTAAGGGCTTGTAAGTACAGACCACGGTGGGGACTGCTGTAGGGCTTGTAAGTACAGACCACGGTGGGGACTGCTGTAGGGCTTGTAAGTACAGACCATAGTCGGGACTGCTGTAGAGCTTGTAAGTACAGACCACGGTGGGGACTGCTGTAGGGCTTGTAAGTACAGACCACGGTGGGGACTGCTGTAGGGCTTGTAAGTACAGACCACAGTGGGGACTGCTGTAGGGCTTGTAAGTACAGACCACAGTGGGGACTGCTGTAGGGCTTGTAAGTACAGACAACGGTGGGGACTGCTGTAGGGCTTGTAAGTACAGACCATGGTGGGGACTGCTGTAGGGCTTGTAAGTACAGACCATGGTGGGGACTGCTGTAGTGCTTGTAAGTACAGACCACAGTGGGGGCTTGTAAGTACAGACCATGGTGGGGACTGCTGTAGGGCTTGTAAGTACAGACCACGGTGGGGACTGCTGTTGGGCTTATAAGTACAGACCACGTTGGGGACTGCTGTAGGGCTTGTAAGTACAGACCACGGTGGGGACTGCTGTAGGGCTTGTAAGTACACACCACAATGGGGACTGCTGTAGGGCTTGTAAGTACAGACCACGTTGGGGACTGCTGTAGGGCTTATAAGTACAGACCACGTTGGGGACTGCTGTAGGGCTTGTAAGTACAGACCACGTTGGGGACTGCTGTAGGGCTTGTAAGTACAGACCATGGTGGGGACTGCTGTAGTGCTTGTAAGTACAGACCACAGTGGGGGCTTGTAAGTACAGACCACAGTGGGGACTGCTGTAGGGCTTGTAAGTACAGACCACGGTGGGGACTGCTGTAGGGCTTGTAAGTACAGACCACGGTGGGGACTGCTGTAGGGCTTGTAAGTACAGACCACAATGGGGACTGCTGTAGGGCTTGTAAGTACAGACCATGGTGGGGACTGCTGTAGTGCTTGTAAGTACAGACCACAGTGGGGGCTTGTAAGTACAGACCACAGTGGGGACTGCTGTAGGGCTTGTAAGTACAGACCACGGTGGGGACTGCTGTAGTGCTTGTAAGTACAGACCACGGTGGGGACTGCTGTAGGGCTTGTAAGTACAGACCATGGTGGGGACTGCTTAAGGGCTTGTAAGTACAGACCACGGTGGGGACTGCTGTAGGGCTTGTAAGTACAGACCACGGTGGGGACTGCTGTAGGGCTTGTAAGTACAGACCATAGTCGGGACTGCTGTAGAGCTTGTAAGTACAGACCACGGTGGGGACTGCTGTAGGGCTTGTAAGTACAGACCACGGTGGGGACTGCTGTAGGGCTTGTAAGTACAGACCACAGTGGGGACTGCTGTAGGGCTTGTAAGTACAGACCACAGTGGGGACTGCTGTATTGCTTGTAAGTACAGACCACGTAGGGGACTGCTGTAGTGTTTGTAAGTACAGACCACGGTGGGGACTGCTGTAGGGCTTGTAAGTACAGACCACGTAGGGGACTGCTGTAGTGTTTGTAAGTACAGACCACAGTGGGGACTGCTGTAGGGCTTGTAAGTACAGACCACAGTGGGGACTGCTGTAGGGCTTGTAAGTACAGACCACGTAGGGGACTGCTGTAGTGTTTGTAAGTACAGACCACGGTGGGGACTGCTGTAGGGCTTGTAAGTACACACCACAATGGGGACTGCTGTAGGGCTTATAAGTACAGACCACGTAGGGGACTGCTGTAGTGCTTGTAAGTACAGACCACGGTGGGGACTGCTGTAGGGCTTGTAAGTACAGACTACGGTGGGGACTGCTGTAGGGCTTGTAAGTACAGACCAAGGTGGGGACTGCTGTAGGGCTTGTAAGTACAGACCACGGTGGGGACTGCTGTAGGGCTTGTAAGTACAGACCACGGTGGGGACTGCTGTAGGGCTTGTAAGTACAGACCACGGTGGGGACTGCTGTATGGCTTGTAAGTCAGACCACGGTGGGGACTGCTGTAGGACTTATAAGTACAGACCACGGTGGGGACTGCTGTATGGCTTGTAAGTCAGACCACGGTGGGGACTGCTGTAGGGCTTGTAAGTACAGACCACAGTGGGGACTGCTGTAGGGCTTGTAAGTACAGACCACAGTGGGTACTGCTGTAGGGCTTGTAAGTACAGACCATGGTGGGGACTGCTGTAGGGCTTGTAAGTACAGACCACGTAGGGGACTGCTGTAGTGCTTGTAAGTACAGACCACGGTGGGGACTGCTGTAGGGCTTGTAAGTACAGACCACAGTGGGGACTGCTGTAGGGCTTGTAAGTACAGACCACGGTGGGGACTGCTGTAGGGCTTGTAAGTACAGACCATGGTGGTGACTGCTGTAGGGCTTGTAAGTACAGACCACGGTGGGGACTGCTGTAGGGCTTGTAAGTACAGACCACAGTGGGGACTGCTGTAGGGCTTGTAAGTACAGACCACAGTGGGGACTGCTGTATTGCTTGTAAGTACAGACCACGTAGGGGACTGCTGTAGTGTTTGTAAGTACAGACCACGGTGGGGACTGCTGTAGGGCTTGTAAGTACAGACCACGTAGGGGACTGCTGTAGTGTTTGTAAGTACAGACCACAGTGGGGACTGCTGTAGGGCTTGTAAGTACAGACCACAGTGGGGACTGCTGTATTGCTTGTAAGTACAGACCACGTAGGGGACTGCTGTAGTGTTTGTAAGTACAGACCACGGTGGGGACTGCTGTAGGGCTTGTAAGTACACACCACAATGGGGACTGCTGTAGGGCTTATAAGTACAGACCACGTAGGGGACTGCTGTAGTGCTTGTAAGTACAGACCACGGTGGGGACTGCTGTAGGGCTTGTAAGTACAGACTACGGTGGGGACTGCTGTAGGGCTTGTAAGTACAGACCAAGGTGGGGACTGCTGTAGGGCTTGTAAGTACAGACCACGGTGGGGACTGCTGTAGGGCTTGTAAGTACAGACCACGGTGGGGACTGCTGTAGGGCTTGTAAGTACAGACCACGGTGGGGACTGCTGTATGGCTTGTAAGTCAGACCACGGTGGGGACTGCTGTAGGACTTATAAGTACAGACCACGGTGGGGACTGCTGTATGGCTTGTAAGTCAGACCACGGTGGGGACTGCTGTAGGGCTTGTAAGTACAGACCACAGTGGGGACTGCTGTAGGGCTTGTAAGTACAGACCACAGTGGGTACTGCTGTAGGGCTTGTAAGTACAGACCATGGTGGGGACTGCTGTAGGGCTTGTAAGTACAGACCACGTAGGGGACTGCTGTAGTGCTTGTAAGTACAGACCACGGTGGGGACTGCTGTAGGGCTTGTAAGTACAGACCACAGTGGGGACTGCTGTAGGGCTTGTAAGTACAGACCATGGTGGGGACTGCTGTAGGGCTTGTAAGTACAGACCATGGTGGGGACTGCTGTAGGGCTTATAAGTACAGACCACAGTGGGGACTGCTGTAGGGCTTGTAAGTACAGACCATGGTGGGGACTGCTGTAGGGCTTGTAAGTACAGACCATGGTGGGGACTGCTGTAGGGCTTGTAAGTACAGACCACAGTAGGGACCGCTGTAGGGCTTGTAAGTACACACCACAATGGGGACTGCTGTAGGGCTTGTAAGTACAGACCACGTAGGGGACTGCTGTAGTGCTTGTAGGTACAGACCACGTAGGGGACTGCTGTAGGACTTGTAAGTACAGACCACAGTGGGGACTGCTGTAGGGCTTGTAAGTACAGACCACGGTGGGGACTGCTGTAGGACTTGTAAGTACAGACCACGGTGGGGACTGCTTAAGGGCTTGTAAGTACAGACCACGGTGGGGACTGCTGTAGGGCTTGTAAGTACAGACCACGGTGGGGACTGCTGTAGTGCTTGTAAGTACAGACCACGGTGGGGACTGCTTATGGGCTTGTAAGTACAGACCATGGTGGGGACTGCTGTAGGGCTTGTAAGTACACACCACAATGGGGACTGCTGTAGGGCTTGTAAGTACAGACCACGTAGGGGACTGCTGTAGTGCTTGTAAGTACAGACCACGGTGGGGACTGCTTAAGGGCTTGTAAGTACAGACGATGGTGGGGACTGCTGTAGGGCTTGTAAGTACACACCACAATGGGGACTGCTGTAGGGCTTGTAAGTACAGACCACGTAGGGGACTGCTTAAGGGCTTGTAAGTACAGACCACGGTGGGGACTGCTGTAGGGCTTGTAAGTACACACCACAATGGGGACTGCTGTAGGGCTTGTAAGTACACACCACAATGGGGACTGCTGTAGTGCTTGTAAGTACAGACCACGGTGGGGACTGCTTAAGGGCTTGTAAGTACAGACCATGGTGGGGACTGCTTAAGGGCTTGTAAGTACAGACCACGGTGGGGACTGCTGTAGGGCTTGTAAGTACACACCACAATGGGGACTGCTGTAGGGCTTGTAAGTACAGACCACGTAGGGGACTGCTGTAGTGCTTGTAAGTACAGACCACGGTGGGGACTGCTGTAGGACTTATAAGTACAGACCACGGTGGGGACTGCTGTATGGCTTGTAAGTCAGACCACGGTGGGGACTGCTGTAGGGCTTGTAAGTACAGACCACAGTGGGGACTGCTGTAGGGCTTGTAAGTACAGACCACAGTGGGTACTGCTGTAGGGCTTGTAAGTACAGACCATGGTGGGGACTGCTGTAGGGCTTGTAAGTACAGACCACGTAGGGGACTGCTGTAGTGCTTGTAAGTACAGACCACGGTGGGGACTGCTGTAGGGCTTGTAAGTACAGACCACAGTGGGGACTGCTGTAGGGCTTGTAAGTACAGACCATGGTGGGGACTGCTGTAGGGCTTGTAAGTACAGACCATGGTGGGGACTGCTGTAGGGCTTATAAGTACAGACCACAGTGGGGACTGCTGTAGGGCTTGTAAGTACAGACCATGGTGGGGACTGCTGTAGGGCTTGTAAGTACAGACCATGGTGGGGACTGCTGTAGGGCTTGTAAGTACAGACCACAGTAGGGACCGCTGTAGGGCTTGTAAGTACACACCACAATGGGGACTGCTGTAGGGCTTGTAAGTACAGACCACGTAGGGGACTGCTGTAGTGCTTGTAGGTACAGACCACGTAGGGGACTGCTGTAGGTCTTGTAAGTACAGACCACAGTGGGGACTGCTGTAGGGCTTGTAAGTACAGACCACGGTGGGGACTGCTGTAGGACTTGTAAGTACAGACCACGGTGGGGACTGCTTAAGGGCTTGTAAGTACAGACCACGTTGGGGACTGCTGTAGGGCTTGTAAGTACAGACCACGGTGGGGACTGCTGTAGTGCTTGTAAGTACAGACCACGGTGGGGACTGCTTATGGGCTTGTAAGTACAGACCATGGTGGGGACTGCTGTAGGGCTTGTAAGTACACACCACAATGGGGACTGCTGTAGGGCTTGTAAGTACAGACCACGTAGGGGACTGCTGTAGTGCTTGTAAGTACAGACCACGGTGGGGACTGCTTAAGGGCTTGTAAGTACAGACGATGGTGGGGACTGCTGTAGGGCTTGTAAGTACACACCACAATGGGGACTGCTGTAGGGCTTGTAAGTACAGACCACGTAGGGGACTGCTTAAGGGCTTGTAAGTACAGACCACGGTGGGGACTGCTGTAGGGCTTGTAAGTACACACCACAATGGGGACTGCTGTAGGGCTTGTAAGTACACACCACAATGGGGACTGCTGTAGTGCTTGTAAGTACAGACCACGGTGGGGACTGCTTAAGGGCTTGTAAGTACAGACCATGGTGGGGACTGCTTAAGGGCTTGTAAGTACAGACCACGGTGGGGACTGCTGTAGGGCTTGTAAGTACACACCACAATGGGGACTGCTGTAGGGCTTGTAAGTACAGACCACGTAGGGGACTGCTGTAGGGCTTGTAAGTACAGACCACGGTGGGGACTGCTTAAGGGCTTGTAAGTACAGACCACGGTGGGGACTGCTGTAGGGCTTGTAAGTACACACCACAATGGGGACTGCTGTAGGGCTTGTAAGTACAGACCACGTAGGGGACTGCCGTAGTGCTTGTAAGTCCAGACCACGGTGGGGACTGCTGTAGGGCTTGTAAGTACAGACCACAGTGGGGACCGCTGTAGGGCTTGTAAGTACAGACCACGTAGGGGACTGCCGTAGTGCTTGTAAGTACAGACCACGGTGGGGACTGCTGTAGGACTTGTAAGTACAGACCACGGTGGGGACTGCTTAAGGGCTTGTAAGTACAGACCACGGTGGGGACTGCTGTAGGGCTTGTAAGTACACACCACAATGGGGACTGCTGTAGGGCTTGTAAGTACACACCACAATGGGGACTGCTGTAGTGCTTGTAAGTACAGACCATGGTGGGGACTGCTGTAGGGCTTGTAAGTACACACCACAATGGGGACTGCTGTAGGGCTTGTAAGTACAGACCACGTAGGGGACTGCTGTAGTGCTTGTAAGTACAGACCACGGTGGGGACTGCTTAAGGGCTTGTAAGTACAGACCATGGTGGGGACTGCTGTAGGGCTTGTAAGTACACACCACAATGGGGACTGCTGTAGGGCTTGTAAGTACAGACCACGTAGGGGACTGCTTAAGGGCTTGTAAGTACAGACCACGGTGGGGACTGCTGTAGGGCTTGTAAGTACACACCACAATGGGGACTGCTGTAGGGCTTGTAAGTACACACCACAATGGGGACTGCTGTAGTGCTTGTAAGTACAGACCACGGTGGGGACTGCTTAAGGGCTTGTAAGTACAGACCATGGTGGGGACTGCTTAAGGGCTTGTTAGTACAGACCACGGTGGGGACTGCTGTAGGGCTTGTAAGTACACACCACAATGGGGACTGCTGTAGGGCTTGTAAGTACAGACCACGTAGGGGACTGCTGTAGTGCTTGTAAGTACAGACCACGGTGGGGACTGCTTAAGGGCTTGTAAGTACAGACCATGGTGGGGACTGCTGTAGGGCTTGTAAGTACACACCACAATGGGGACTGCTGTAGGGCTTGTAAGTACAGACCACGTAGGGGACTGCCGTAGTGCTTGTAAGTACAGACCACGGTGGGGACTGCTGTAGGGCTTGTAAGTACAGACCACAGTGGGGACCGCTGTAGGGCTTGTAAGTACAGACCACGTAGGGGACTGCCGTAGTGCTTGTAAGTACAGACCACGGTGGGGACTGCTGTAGGACTTGTAAGTACAGACCACGGTGGGGACTGCTTAAGGGCTTGTAAGTACAGACCACGGTGGGGACTGCTGTAGGGCTTGTAAGTACACACCACAATGGGGACTGCTGTAGGGCTTGTAAGTACACACCACAATGGGGACTGCTGTAGTGCTTGTAAGTACAGACCATGGTGGGGACTGCTGTAGGGCTTGTAAGTACACACCACAATGGGGACTGCTGTAGGGCTTGTAAGTACAGACCACGTAGGGGACTGCCGTAGTGCTTGTAAGTACAGACCACGGTGGGGACTGCTGTAGGGCTTGTAAGTACAAACCACAGTGGTGACCGCTGTAGGGCTTGTAAGTACAGACCACGGTGGGGACTGCTGTAGGGCTTGTAGGTACAGACCATGGTGGGGACTGCTGTAGGGCTTGTAAGTACAGACCATGGTGGGGACTGCTGTAGGGCTTGTAAGTACAGACCATGGTGGGGACTGCTGTAGGGCTTGTAAGTACACACCACAATGGGGACTGCTGTAGGGCTTGTAAGTACAGACCACGTAGGGGACTGCCGTAGTGCTTGTAAGTACAGACCACGGTGGGGACTGCTGTAGGGCTTGTAAGTACAGACCACAGTGGGGACTGCTGTAGGGCTTGTAAGTACAGACCACGTAGGGGACTGCCGTAGTGCTTGTAAGTACAGACCACGGTGGGGACTGCTGTAGGACTTGTAAGTACAGACCACGGTGGGGACTGCTTAAGGGCTTGTAAGTACAGACCACGACGGGGACTGCTGTAGGGCTTGTAAGTACAGACCACGTAGGGGACTGCTGTAGGGCTTGTAAGTACAGACCACGGTGGGGACTGCTGTAGGGCTTGTAAGTACAGACCATGGTGGGGACTGCTGTAGGGCTTGTAAGTACACACCACAATGGGGACTGCTGTAGGGCTTGTAGGTACAGACCACGTAGGGGACTGCTGTAGGACTTGTAAGTACAGACCACAGTGGGGACTGCTGTAGGGCTTGTAAGTACAGACCACGGTGGGGACTGCTGTAGGACTTGTAAGTACAGACCACGGTGGGGACTGCTTAAGGGCTTGTAAGTACAGACCACGTTGGGGACTGCTGTAGGGCTTGTAAGTACAGACCACGTAGGGGACTGCTGTAGTGCTTGTAAGTACAGACCACGGTGGGGACTGCTTAAGGGCTTGTAAGTACAGACCATGGTGGGGACTGCTGTAGGGCTTGTAAGTACACACCACAATGGGGACTGCTGTAGGGCTTGTAAGTACAGACCACGTAGGGGACTGCCGTAGTGCTTGTAAGTACAGACCACGGTGGGGACTGCTGTAGGGCTTGTAAGTACAGACCACAGTGGGGACTGCTGTAGGGCTTGTAAGTACAGACCACGTAGGGGACTGCCGTAGTGCTTGTAAGTACAGACCACGGTGGGGACTGCTGTAGGACTTGTAAGTACAGACCACGGTGGGGACTGCTTAAGGGCTTGTAAGTACAGACCACGGTGGGGACTGCTGTAGGGCTTGTAAGTACAGACCACGTAGGGGACTGCTGTAGTGCTTGTAGGTACAGACCACGTAGGGGACTGCTGTAGGACTTGTAAGTACAGACCACAGTGGGGACTGCTGTAGGGCTTGTAAGTACAGACCACGGTGGGGACTGCTGTAGGACTTGTAAGTACAGACCACGGTGGGGACTGCTTAAGGGCTTGTAAGTACAGACCACGTTGGGGACTGCTGTAGGGCTTGTAAGAACAGACCACGGTGGGGACTGCTGTAGTGCTTGTAAGTACAGACCACGGTGGGGACTGCTTATGGGCTTGTAAGTACAGACCATGGTGGGGACTGCTGTAGGGCTTGTAAGTACACACCACAATGGGGACTGCTGTAGGGCTTGTAAGTACAGACCACGTAGGGGACTGCTTAAGGGCTTGTAAGTACAGACCACGGTGGGGACTGCTGTAGGGCTTGTAAGTACACACCACAATGGGGACTGCTGTAGGGCTTGTAAGTACAGACCACGTTGGGGACTGCTGTAGGGCTTGTAAGTACACACCACAATGGGGACTGCTGTAGGGCTTGTAAGTACAGACCACGTAGGGGACTGCTTAAGGGCTTGTAAGTACAGACCACGGTGGGGACTGCTGTAGGGCTTGTAAGTACACACCACAATGGGGACTGCTGTAGGGCTTGTAAGTACACACCACCATGGGGACTGCTGTAGTGCTTGTAAGTACAGACCACGGTGGGGACTGCTTAAGGGCTTGTAAGTACAGACCATGGTGGGGACTGCTTAAGGGCTTGTTAGTACAGACCACGGTGGGGACTGCTGTAGGGCTTGTAAGTACACACCACAATGGGGACTGCTGTAGGGCTTGTAAGTACAGACCACGTAGGGGACTGCTGTAGTGCTTGTAAGTACAGACCACGGTGGGGACTGCTTAAGGGCTTGTAAGTACAGACCATGGTGGGGACTGCTGTAGGGCTTGTAAGTACACACCACAATGGGGACTGCTGTAGGGCTTGTAAGTACAGACCACGTAGGGGACTGCCGTAGTGCTTGTAAGTCCAGACCACGGTGGGGACTGCTGTAGGGCTTGTAAGTACAGACCACAGTGGGGACCGCTGTAGGGCTTGTAAGTACAGACCACGTAGGGGACTGCCGTAGTGCTTGTAAGTACAGACCACGGTGGGGACTGCTGTAGGACTTGTAAGTACAGACCACGGTGGGGACTGCTTAAGGGCTTGTAAGTACAGACCACGGTGGGGACTGCTGTAGGGCTTGTAAGTACACACCACAATGGGGACTGCTGTAGGGCTTGTAAGTACACACCACAATGGGGACTGCTGTAGTGCTTGTAAGTACAGACCATGGTGGGGACTGCTGTAGGGCTTGTAAGTACACACCACAATGGGGACTGCTGTAGGGCTTGTAAGTACAGACCACGTAGGGGACTGCTGTAGTGCTTGTAAGTACAGACCACGGTGGGGACTGCTGTAGGGCTTGTAAGTACAGACCACGGTGGGGACTGCTGTAGGGCTTGTAAGTACACACCACAATGGGGACTGCTGTAGGGCTTGTAAGTACAGACCACGTAGGGGACTGCTTAAGGGCTTGTAAGTACAGACCACGGTGGGGACTGCTGTAGGGCTTGTAAGTACACACCACAATGGGGACTGCTGTAGGGCTTGTAAGTACACACCACAATGGGGACTGCTGTAGTGCTTGTAAGTACAGACCACGGTGGGGACTGCTTAAGGGCTTGTAAGTACAGACCATGGTGGGGACTGCTTAAGGGCTTGTTAGTACAGACCACGGTGGGGACTGCTGTAGGGCTTGTAAGTACACACCACAATGGGGACTGCTGTAGGGCTTGTAAGTACAGACCACGTAGGGGACTGCTGTAGGGCTTGTAAGTACAGACCACGGTGGGGACTGCTTAAGGGCTTGTAAGTACAGACCATGGTGGGGACTGCTGTAGGGCTTGTAAGTACACACCACAATGGGGACTGCTGTAGGGCTTGTAAGTACAGACCACGTAGGGGACTGCCGTAGTGCTTGTAAGTCCAGACCACGGTGGGGACTGCTGTAGGGCTTGTAAGTACAGACCACAGTGGGGACAGCTGTAGGGCTTGTAAGTACAGACCACGTAGGGGACTGCCGTAGTGCTTGTAAGTACAGACCACGGTGGGGACTGCTGTAGGACTTGTAAGTACAGACCACGGTGGGGACTGCTTAAGGGCTTGTAAGTACAGACCACGGTGGGGACTGCTGTAGGGCTTGTAAGTACACACCACAATGGGGACTGCTGTAGGGCTTGTAAGTACACACCACAATGGGGACTGCTGTAGTGCTTGTAAGTACAGACCATGGTGGGGACTGCTGTAGGGCTTGTAAGTACACACCACAATGGGGACTGCTGTAGGGCTTGTAAGTACAGACCACGTAGGGGACTGCCGTAGTGCTTGTAAGTACAGACCACGGTGGGGACTGCTGTAGGGCTTGTAAGTACAAACCACAGTGGTGACCGCTGTAGGGCTTGTAAGTACAGACCACGGTGGGGACTGCTGTAGGGCTTGTAGGTACAGACCATGGTGGGGACTGCTGTAGGGCTTGTAAGTACAGACCATGGTGGGGACTGCTGTAGGGCTTGTAAGTACAGACCATGGTGGGGACTGCTGTAGGGCTTGTAAGTACACACCACAATGGGGACTGCTGTAGGGCTTGTAAGTACAGACCACGTAGGGGACTGCCGTAGTGCTTGTAAGTACAGACCACGGTGGGGACTGCTGTAGGGCTTGTAAGTACAGACCACAGTGGGGACCGCTGTAGGGCTTGTAAGTACAGACCACGTAGGGGACTGCCGTAGTGCTTGTAAGTACAGACCACGGTGGGGACTGCTGTAGGACTTGTAAGTACAGATCACGGTGGGGACTGCTTAAGGGCTTGTAAGTACAGACCACGACGGGGACTGCTGTAGGGCTTGTAAGTACAGACCACGTAGGGGACTGCTGTAGGGCTTGTAAGTACAGACCACGGTGGGGACTGCTGTAGGGCTTGTAAGTACAGACCATGGTGGGGACTGCTGTAGGGCTTGTAAGTACACACCACAATGGGGACTGCTGTAGGGCTTGTAGGTACAGACCACGTAGGGGACTGCTGTAGGACTTGTAAGTACAGACCACAGTGGGGACTGCTGTAGGGCTTGTAAGTACAGACCACGGTGGGGACTGCTGTAGGGCTTGTAAGTACAGACCACGGTGGGGACTGCTTAAGGGCTTGTAAGTACAGACCACGTTGGGGACTGCTGTAGGGCTTGTAAGTACAGACCACGTAGGGGACTGCTGTAGTGCTTGTAAGTACAGACCACGGTGGGGACTGCTTAAGGGCTTGTAAGTACAGACCATGGTGGGGACTGCTGTAGGGCTTGTAAGTACACACCACAATGGGGACTGCTGTAGGGCTTGTAAGTACAGACCACGTAGGGGACTGCCGTAGTGCTTGTAAGTACAGACCACGGTGGGGACTGCTGTAGGGCTTGTAAGTACAGACCACAGTGGGGACTGCTTAAGGGCTTGTAAGTACAGACCACGTAGGGGACTGCCGTAGTGCTTGTAAGTACAGACCACGGTGGGGACTGCTGTAGGACTTGTAAGTACAGACCACGGTGGGGACTGCTTAAGGGCTTGTAAGTACAGACCACGGTGGGGACTGCTGTAGGGCTTGTAAGTACAGACCACGTAGGGGACTGCTGTAGTGCTTGTAGGTACAGACCACGTAGGGGACTGCTGTAGGACTTGTAAGTACAGACCACAGTGGGGACTGCTGTAGGGCTTGTAAGTACAGACCACGGTGGGGACTGCTGTAGGACTTGTAAGTACAGACCACGGTGGGGACTGCTTAAGGGCTTGTAAGTACAGACCACGTTGGGGACTGCTGTAGGGCTTGTAAGAACAGACCACGGTGGGGACTGCTGTAGTGCTTGTAAGTACAGACCACGGTGGGGACTGCTTATGGGCTTGTAAGTACAGACCATGGTGGGGACTGCTGTAGGGCTTGTAAGTACACACCACAATGGGGACTGCTGTAGGGCTTGTAAGTACAGACCACGTAGGGGACTGCTTAAGGGCTTGTAAGTACAGACCACGGTGGGGACTGCTGTAGGGCTTGTAAGTACACACCACAATGGGGACTGCTGTAGGGCTTGTAAGTACAGACCACGTTGGGGACTGCTGTAGGGCTTGTAAGTACACACCACAATGGGGACTGCTGTAGGGCTTGTAAGTACAGACCACGTAGGGGACTGCTTAAGGGCTTGTAAGTACAGACCACGGTGGGGACTGCTGTAGGGCTTGTAAGTACACACCACAATGGGGACTGCTGTAGGGCTTGTAAGTACACACCACAATGGGGACTGCTGTAGTGCTTGTAAGTACAGACCACGGTGGGGACTGCTTAAGGGCTTGTAAGTACAGACCATGGTGGGGACTGCTTAAGGGCTTGTAAGTACAGACCACGGTGGGGACTGCTGTAGGGCTTGTAAGTACACACCACAATGGGGACTGCTGTAGGGCTTGTAAGTACAGACCACGTAGGGGACTGCTGTAGTGCTTGTAAGTACAGACCACGGTGGGGACTGCTTAAGGGCTTGTAAGTACAGACCATGGTGGGGACTGCTGTAGGGCTTGTAAGTACACACCACAATGGGGACTGCTGTAGGGCTTGTAAGTACAGACCACGTAGGGGACTGCTGTAGTGCTTGTAAGTACAGACCACGGTGGAGACTGCTGTAGGGCTTGTAAGTCAGACCACGGTGGGGACTGCTGTAGGGCTTGTAAGTACAGACCACGGTGGGGACTGCTGTAGGGCTTGTAAGTACAGACCACGTAGGGGACTGCCGTAGTGCTTGTAAGTACAGACCACGGTGGGGACTGCTGTAGGGCTTGTAAGTACAGACCACAGTGGGGACCGCTGTAGGGCTTGTAAGTACAGACCACGTAGGGGACTGCCGTAGTGCTTGTAAGTACAGACCACGGTGGGGACTGCTGTAGGACTTGTAAGTACAGACCACGGTGGGGACTGCTTAAGGGCTTGTAAGTACAGACCACGGTGGGGACTGCTGTAGGGCTTGTAAGTACACACCACAATGGGGACTGCTGTAGGGCTTGTAAGTACAGACCACGTAGGGGACTGCTGTAGTGCTTGTAGGTACAGACCACGTAGGGGACTGCTGTAGGACTTGTAAGTACAGACCACAGTGGGGACTGCTGTAGGGCTTGTAAGTACAGACCACGGTGGGGACTGCTGTAGGACTTGTAAGTACAGACCACGGTGGGGACTGCTTAAGGGCTTGTAAGTACAGACCACGTTGGGGACTGCTGTAGGGCTTGTAAGTACAGACCACGGTGGGGACTGCTGTAGTGCTTGTAAGTACAGACCACGGTGGGGACTGCTTATGGGCTTGTAAGTACAGACCATGGTGGGGACTGCTGTAGGGCTTGTAAGTACAGACCACAGTGGGGACTGCTGTAGGGCTTGTAAGTACAGACCACGGTGGGGACTGCTGTAGGACTTGTAAGTACAGACCACGGTGGGGACTGCTTAAGGGCTTGTAAGTACAGACCACGTTGGGGACTGCTGTAGGGCTTGTAAGTACAGACCATGGTGGGGACTGCTGTAGGGCTTGTAAGTACACACCACAATGGGGACTGCTTAAGGGCTTGTAAGTACAGACCACGTTGGGGACTGCTGTAGGGCTTGTAAGTACAGACCATGGTGGGGACTGCTGTAGGGCTTGTAAGTACACACCACAATGGGGACTGCTGTAGGGCTTGTAAGTACAGACCACGTAGGGGACTGCCGTAGTGCTTGTAAGTACAGACCACGGTGGGGACTGCTGTAGGGCTTGTAAGTACAGACCACAGTGGGGACCGCTGTAGTGCTTGTAAGTACAGACCACGGTGGGGACTGCTGTAGGGCTTGTAAGTACAGACCATGGTGGGGACTGCTGTAGGGCTTGTAAGTACAGACCATGGTGGGGACTGCTGTAGGGCTTGTAAGTACAGACCATGGTGGGGACTGCTGTAGGGCTTGTAAGTATAGACCACAGTGGGGACTGCTGTAGTGCTTGTAAGTACAGACCACGGTGGGGACTGCTGTAGGGCTTGTAAGTACAGACCACAGTGGGGACTGCTGTAGGGCTTGTAAGTACAGACCACAGTGGGGACCGCTGTAGGGCTTGTAAGTACAGACCACGGTGGGGACTGCTGTAGGACTTGTAAGTACAGACCACGGTGGGGACTGCTGTAGGGCTTGTAAGTACAGACCACGGTGGGGACTGCTGTAGGACTTGTAAGTACAGACCACGGTGGGGACTGCTGTAGGACTTGTAAGTACAGACCACGGTGGGGACTGCTGTAGGGCTTGTAAGTACAGACCACGGTGGGGACTGCTGTAGGACTTGTAAGTACAGACCACGGTGGGGACTGCTGTAGGGCTTGTAAGTACACACCACAATGGGGACTGCTGTAGGGCTTGTAAGTACAGACCACGTAGGGGACTGCTGTAGTGCTTGTAAGTACAGACCACGGTGGGGACTGCTGTAGGGCTTGTAAGTACAGACCACGGTGGGGACTGCTGTAGGGCTTGTAAGTACAGACCATGGTGGGGACTGCTGTAGGGCTTGTAAGTACAGACCATGGTGGGGACTGCTGTAGGGTTTGTAAGTACAGACCACGTAGGGGACTGCTGTAGTGCTTGTAAGTACAGACCAAGGTGGGGACTGCTGTAGGGCTTGTAAGTACAGACCACAGTGGGGACTGCTGTAGGGCTTGTAAGTACAGACCACAGTGGGGACCGCTGTAGGGCTTGTAAGTACAGACCATGGTGGGGACTGCTGTAGGGCTTGTAAGTACAGACCACGTAGGGGACTGCTGTAGTGCTTGTAAGTACAGACCACGGTGGGGACTGCTGTAGGGCTTGTAAGTACAGACCACAGTGGGGACTGCTGTAGGGCTTGTAAGTACAGACCACAGTGGGGGCTTGTAAGTACAGACCATGGTGGCGACTGCTGTAGTGCTTGTAAGTACAGACCACAGTGGGGACTGCTGTAGGGCTTGTACGTACAGATCACGGTGGGGACTGCTGTAGTGCTTGTAAGTACAGACCACAGTGGGGACTGCTGTAGGGCTTGTAAGTACAGACCACAGTGGGGACTGCTGTAGTGCTTGTAAGTACAGACCACAGTGGGGACTGCTGTAGTGCTTGTAAGTACAGATCATGGTGGGGACTGCTGTAGGGCTTGTAAGTACAGACCACGTAGGGAACTGCTGTAGTGCTTGTAATAATAATAATAATGAGGATACTTACATGGCGCTAAATCCACAACACTAAGGGCCATGCTCGAAGCGCTACACACATTATTACCCTGGTATAAGGACCAACATCGTTCCATTTTCATTCTCAACTCCTCTTGGAGTATGCAAGTACAGAGTACGGTGGGGACTGCTGTAGGACTTGTAAGTACAGACCACGGTGGGGACTGCTGTAGGGCTTGTAAGTACAGACCACAGAAGGGGCTGCTGTAGGGCTTGTAAGTACAGACCACGGTGGGGACTGCTGTAGGGCTTGTAAGTACAGACCATAGTCGGGACTGCTGTAGTGCTTGTAAGTACAGACCACGATGGGGACTGCTGTAGAGCTTGTAAGTACAGACCACAGTGGGGGCTGCTGTAGGGCTTGTAAGTACAGACCACGGTGGGGACTGCTGTAGGGCTTGTAAGTACAGACAATAGTCGGGACTGCTGTAGTGCTTGTAAGTACAGACCACGATGGGGACTGCTGTAGAGCTTGTAAGTACAGACCACAGTTGCTGTAGGACTTGGACGAATTGGTGACCGTTATGTGTTAAGTTAAGGAGAAAACATGACTCCGAGGTCTTCTGCTCTGAGAATAACCTGAAGGGAGGGATAAAGCCCCGAGGGTGTTAGCCCGAGGGGCTATCCCGACCTTGAGGTTATTCTCAGAGCAGAAGACCGAGGAGGAGTGTTTTCTCCAGCTTATAAACCGTCAACTATCAAAATTTACGACTTATAGTTTCGGACGCTCAAAGGGCCTAATTCCTCCGCTTAGACCATTTTAAAAGCAGAAGACGAAGGAGGAATGTTTTCTTCCTATTTATAAACGTCAAATGTAAAAATTTACATTTTATAATTTTTGATTCCCAAATCGTGTTTTTATAAAGGGTATGTCGCCCTCGGTTGCGTTATATCGAGGCAAAGAAGGTATGAATATATGGAGTAATTCAACTCCACTCATCATCTCGGTCTGCATAGCCGAGCGGTCTAAGGCGCCAGTTTAGAGAGCGAAGGGTGCCAGGTTCGAATCCAGCAATTTCAACTTGGAAATTTTTAACTTTGTATAATTTTCGATAATAATTGCTGCTTGTTGGCTATTGCGTTGCAAGTCTGAAAAATTATTCTAAGTGCATTTCCAGGTCTTACTTTAAAAAAAACCTTAGGTTGAGGTCTTACTTTCAAAAGTAAAACCTCATACCGGGTTATTCCCGGAAGTAAGACCTCATTAGAGGTTATTCCAAGAAAAGAAGATACCTACAAAACAACAGACAGAATCCGACCTAGGTTTATAACTGAATTAAGTGCTTGGAAGTTCAAGGAATACGTAAGTCAAGAATATTTTAGTAACATTCAGAATTGATAGATTCAAAGTCAGAATAGAAAACTGAATAGACTGAATGTAAAGAGAAGTCAAACTTTGTGTGTTCAGCTGTCCTATCAGACATCGGTTTATTTCACCTGCGTGCTGCTTCACCAATCAGAATGGACTAATGAATAGAGGAGCACTTACTCAATATAATGTAGTAATGAATAAACTCAAATATTGCCCTCTGCAGCTGTAGAGTTTCCATGTTGTTACTGTGATGGGAAATCACCTAATTGATCCCTCTTCAGAAGCGTTTGAACACGATACTTGCAAATATTTGACAGATTAAGAAACGTTTGAGCAACAAAGTTCTGTAAACATGAGGTCGTGATGATACATATTCCAGTAATTATTTTTTCATGTTCGCACAGGATCCTCTTTCTCAAACAATTTCCGTTTTAGTTTCTGCATCACCGGTTGATTCACATAGAAAATTTAACTGATTTTGACATTTCATGATTGCTTTTGAAAGTTGAGCCCTATCGTTATGCGATATGATAAAATGAAACCTTATTGCATATTAATTGCAATTTTACATCCTTGTTTCTATTTTCAGATACATTCAAGACTCTTTTGCAGGTTTTGTATAGGAAGAAGTCAGATGGTGTTTGTTTTCAAATTAAAAAAAATATTTGACATTATCGTTCAATATTTTAATTACCAACATTAATGTTCTGCTGCAATCTTTAATTACTTCATCTTCAATATCTAATATCCTTTCAAAATTTTTATACCAAAATTTTATGGAGAGTTATTTTTATGTTTAGTAATTAGTGTTTTTAACATTTCTTGCTGCTTGTGATGAAAGGATAAATAGCCTGATATTTGTGTGATACTTCTTTTATTTACTGCTGGCATGACAAAGATCTATAAATACATATATGTGGAGTTCTTTTTCAGTTGAAAACTTTGAATTACTTTGTGGCTTTATTGCAGTAATTTTCCAAATAATCTTTTCTTATGTTTAATTTCCCTCTTTAGCTCATCTGGCCTGAAAGGCCCAATGGGCTTATGGCATGGCATGGTGTCCGGCTTCCGGTCGTCCATCCGCCCGTCCGTTCGTCTGTAAACTTTTCACATTTTCATCTTCTTCTCCAGAACCACTTGGTCTTGGGAGCTGAAATTTTGTGTTCAGACTCATTGGCCAATGGGGATTCTAAATTGTAAAATTGGTGACCATGTGACCCCAAATAGGGTGACAGCGGTCACAACCTTAAAAACCTATTTACATCTTCTTCTCCAGTTCCAAAAAGTCAAGAGAGCTGAAAAGTTGTGTGCAAACTCCTTGGCCAATGGGGATTCTAAATTGAAAAATTGGTGACCCTTTGACTCCAAATATGGTCACAAGGGTCACAACCTAAAAAATCTATTTTCATCTTCTTCTCCAGTTCCGAAAGGTTTAGAGAGCTGAAATGTTGTGTAGAGACTTTTTAGACAATGGGGATTCTAAATTGTAGGACCTATTTTTGACTTATTTTCCAGTATGAGAAGCTCTAGAACTAGCTGAGAACAATTGCAAACAATACAGATCCTGATGAGCTACAGAGCCCATGGCTCTATTTTTTGTGTGGTAACTATCAATTACAGTTATTGTATTTAAATGTCTTACCCCTTACAATTTTTCATGCAAATATTAACACAAACTATTCTTCTAAATACAGGTAGCTGTAAACCTGTCCATATGGGGCTTTTAAACCATATGTCAATCTCAGATTAGTCAGTAACAAGTCATAAATCAGGTAAACTGATCAATGAGAATGGTGTGACACTAATTGATACAATGGTATTGATGTTGGTTCTGTGGTATTGATGTTGATCCAGTGGTATCTAAGTTTGTACACTTGGTCCAGATTAAAAAAACCCAACATTTGTATAATTCTATCTTGGTTAAATTTACGAATCTTTTTACTTTTTAACTCATCAGGCCTGAAATCTTTAAACGACTTCTCCCAAAGAGCCAGTAATGGTAAAAAACTCAAATTCTAGGTATATCATATTTGATGAATGGAGATTAGCCCTTACGTTGCGTATATATATTTTACCATTTTTAGCCCCTGTGGCGGAATTTACAGGCTCGCAGCTCGCAGCAGTAGTTTGAGCTTAGGCACTAACGAGCTCTGCTGGCGGAATTTCCAGGCGGCGAATCCGGTACCGTTTTTACGAAATATACCGCATCTACATGGCGAATAAGGACTATATACGGGCGTTCAATACAAATTCAAGTAGCGACACCCGTACACAAATGGCTAATTCACACCCGAAACTTTGAATGAATTTTCTATGATTTTTCGTTTTTATTCTATTACTTTCGAAAGATTGTCTTTAATTCGGGCCTCGTAACATCATAAATACCTAACGAAAAAAAATCCATTTATATACGGAATTGAAGACAAGATGTCTAGCTTCACAATGATATACAAATTATTAGAATGCGACCTTTGGTTATAATTCTATAGCTATGTAAAGTTTGTCTTTATTTCCACCTATAAAATCGTCAATACTTACAACATGTATGCGGCATTGCAAACGGTCGTTCATCGCACTTTTCCAAGAAATCCTAATCTCGAACCAGTTGACAAATAAGCACATGTCAACCCAAATATGGTTATGTTGTTTGACTTTTCAAATAAACACTAACCTCGAACCATAACTGATGAAAATATGTTGATTAGTTTGTGTGCCGTTTGGTTTCACATGCCTCTCAGAAAGGTAAAATTGTATCTTTATTTCTGTGAATAAATCTGCGCATTTTATATAGAATAAAAGATTATTCTTTTCGGTTTATTGTGATATAAAAATTATGAAAATGCATTCAGTATTTTAGCCGTGATAAATGTTTTAGAAGTTGTGAAAATCGCCGATTGTTTCAAAATTTATGAAGTGTAAACATGACCTTTTTCACGGCGCTTGCTGTGTCTTTATTATTTTTTTGAGATTTTCTAATTTTATATGGGAATGTAGTCCATTGTTTCCCCTTTATTTTACCGTATTTTTTTTTGAAAACAAACAATTCGCTCACATGATATGAAGTGCGGGAGTAAGGCGAGTTAGCGATTTTTTTCCCCGTCTCGCGAGATGCGAGGCAGATAGCAGTCTCGGGCGAGGCAAACCCGAGGCAATACAAACACGTGGGTGAAAATAGCCTCAAGCGAATTAATGCTTCGGGGGCTAAGCCCGACAAAATTGGCCTTTTGTAAAGCTAATTATCAATGCGTTACGGGTCAACAATGCACACGCAATTTGGTGTGAATTTTACTTGATATTTCGACCGGACATTCACACAGACTCGTTATCGTGGCTATCTGCGAGATGTATGTAAACAAGTTTTCATGTGGCGATATACGGACACACTTCGTCTCGCATTTCGCCTGGGGGGCAAATATAATTATTACTGACCCGGTAAATGCACTAAGTCCAACGTACGGGTCTCGCCAAGGGTTCTAACATTTTTCTCTATGAGCCTCCCGGATAATTACGGGACCCGCAAGTTAAGGGTTAGGATTGGAAATTTCGGTTTTCGAAATTTCATGAGCCTACTCCCAAAATTAAGGGCATGTCAACTTTAATGTCGTTTACCCCTTTGAAGAAACAGTAATCAGAGAAAGCTCAGATTTTGGGAATATGATATTTGGTGGATGGAGAAAAAGATTTGTAAATTTCATTGCTCCACTCCCCAAGATAAAGGTGTGGCAGAGAGGCATACCAGTCTCTATATAGTAGGGATGGGTATTGCTCCTCATTTCCGTATTGCAATATATTGCGATACAGACAGGCGTATTGCAATACATATTGCGATATATTGGTATATTTTAAATTTTAAATATTAGATGTTCCCTTGACTAAATATAAAGAAAAGTACAAGCAGTTGAACGTCTTTTCAGTCGATGTATTGATAAAAATACCCCAGAAAACATGTTCAGATTCAAACATACTGTGTTGGATTATTCTTTTTAAAATTCTGTATGTGACTAATGTGATATTTAAATGCCCTATCAAATTGTTTGTAAAAGATGTGCAGTTGCCGGTAAAAATAGACCACTTCTCACTGTCTAATGTCAAAGTTAAAAATAAGAAGTGTGTTTCAGATATGTTGCATTATTCACGCCGTGGGCCTACTTTTGAAACAATCCCCTGTACCAAAAGTGCATGTTTTCTTTGACGAGTTATTTATAAAATATTCAATAAATCTAATTAACCGTAAGCTTTTAATTGTGAATGACCCATACATAATTATTGCGTAAACTATCCCTCTAGATTGAGTTGCCTACATCTCCAAGTCTGGAGAGGTTATACAGAGTAAAAAAATAAAATTTTATGTGGTGTGTGTGTGTTGTTCTTTCCCTGAGTTATCTCCCCTGGCTGAATTATCTTCCCCTGTCAACCGGATGTTTACCTCATTCTATTCTCTGTATGGACTGGGTAGAGGTTCACTGAGTGAGAGAGTAAAATTTTTTCTGTCTTCTTGAGTCTCCCTTTGGGATTTCACTTGAAGAGCTTCTGGTTTCATCCTTGTGTCATTCTGCTTTGGATTTCAAGTGGATTCAACTGGGTGAGATCGTTTTTGATTTACCTTGTGTGTGAAAAAATTATCCTTCAACTTTCCCGCCATTTTTCATTCATCCAAGATGTCTGCCAATCAAAACAAGTGTTTAACCTGTCAGAAGTATTTACATAAGGGGGATCCCCATTCATCATGCTATGCTTGCTTTAAGGATCTACCTTGCTTGTTTGACTCTAGATGTTTGTTGTGTAAAGACTTGCCTGATAAACTTTGGATTGAAATGAACCAACTTAGATCTAAGCCTAAGACCCCTAAGAGGAAGAAGGACTCAGATTCGTCTGTTAGCAAGAGATCGAGATCTGTCACCCCCACTCTTGATAAACCCTCCTCTGAACTATCAGAATTAAAAGCTATGTTAGTGGCTTTAGCTACTTCTGTTTCTTCTATCAAGGAGACGAATGAGAAGAAGTTTGAGGAGATAGAGGCCAAGTTGGCAGAGCCGTCGGTAGCAGGCCGCGGTTCTGGTCATCTTGGGACCGTTGGGTCCAGTTCCCCACCTCCGAAATCCCTGGCCTTGGGCGCAGTGGACAAGGAATGGGGACTGCCTGCCGTTGGTTCGGGCCGCGGGTCGCGCGGGGAGCGCATTAAGACCCAAAACCCAACCACGGTCATCACCACCCAGCCAGGCGACTCGGTCGGGGACGGTGTCTCAGTCCCTCACGGGACAGGGACTCCCCCGACCAATCCTGGCCTGGGTGGCGGGGAATCCAACGCTCAGGTCGGAGCACGGGTTTCCCGGGCCAGAGGGGAAGCCACGGTGTCCACGGACGCACGGGCTAACCGTGGCAAGACAACTGGGCCGGCTCTTACCGTCACGCGTCCCATTAGCACGGGCGACACGGACAAAGCCACTCAGTCTGTTGAGCCGCTGGCCGACCGAAGCGGGAGTACTCACGTGCCCCAGCAGGTCGATCCCGTTAAGCCAAGCGTTAGCACGTGCGGCACGGGCAACCTAGCTGATGGTGACTGGGACCAAAGCCAGCTACCTAACGGTGCAGCTGACTTGGTTGATGTCAACAGGCCACCTTTCATACCTATCCTGACTCAGCCTCTACATGTGTCTACCAGTACGGACTCTGTTGATGTGTCAGTCTTTGATCATGAGGGTCAACTAATTATTAAATCGGATTGTCAAGCTGCCGACTTAGTTCCGGAATGGTCTTTTGTAGACAAGTTGGACTCTGTGCATCACCTCAAACCGTCAACTATGCCAATTTCCACGGAGCAATTGGAAGTTACTAAACCGGACGAACTTGGGAATTCGGGACTGCTTCCAACCCCTAAGATTCCTAAATTATCTCTGCCTCATTCTACTGTTGTGAAGACAGCTTTTTCGTCAGTAAATGAGAGGATCACTCCCAACCTTCCTTCGCATTTAGCCAAGTCTAAGTCAAGGTTACCTTATGTTATTCACAACCGATACATGTCTACCGGTCTTCCCGCCTTGGACCAAGAATTCGATAGACTTAACCCTCGACCTGCCAGTGTGAATACCAAACCGATGCCTAGGTCTGACATTTTGGAAATGGTTGCGAATGCCAGATTTTCCATGGACACTCTCTCGTACATCAACTGGTTCTGTGCTGGTATTAGAGAGTTAATCCCTCCCAAGTTTGCTTCCTATGAGGGCATTTCTCCAGATACGCTAGTGACCATGAGGGCTGACGACGCCGCGATGGCTCATGGTTTCCTGGACAGCATCTTTTTAGCTTCCCAAGATTTAGCAAGTGCATCGGCTAACACGATTGCCAAATCTGTTCTCCACGAAAGGGACTTCCAACTTTCTCGTGTTCGAGACTTGCCACAAGATGTGAGAGATTCCTTGATGTCTCAGCCAGTGCAATCCCCCACCTTGTTTAATGGAACCTGCATAGAAGCGAGCGCCACGCAGGAGACCATGACTACTAAGAGCCTGAACCTTAAACTTTCGCAAGCGCTGTTAAACAAGGGCAAGTTTAACGAATCCCGTAGGGGGAACGGGGGGTCCAGGGCTCCCCCCAAGCAGTCGTATGCCAAGCCGTCGGCTCCACCAGCGCCTACTAAGAACTACTTTCAAAGTAAAGGGGACAACCGGGACAACCAGCCGGTACCCAACAGAGACCAAGCTAGACAACAGCAGACCAGGGGTCAGTCTAGGGGTCGCTTCCACAAGGGTCAACAGCGACGGTGACTCGTCCGTCCCTCCCGTTCTGTCTCCCCCCTTACGGCCGCTTCCGTCCTCCGACATGATTTTGAATTGCGAGTTCCCCCAACCAACCTCCCCCTCCCCAGTGGGAGGCCGCCTGATGTCATACCACCGCAACTGGGGAATCATCACACAGGATCCATGGATTCTTTCGGTGATATCAGAGGGTTATCGTCTCCAGTGGAACTTTGTACCTCCACTTACGGCAATTCCACAAGGGAAACGCTTCTTCCTAAAGGGACCCAAACTAGATGCCGCTCTCGTTGCTATAGAGCTACTCTTAGAAAAAGGCGCCGTCACAGAGCTAGACCCTTCAGACAGCTCGGAGGGGTTCTACTCACCAGTCTTCCTGGTACCCAAGAAGGACTGCAAAGATATGAGGATGATAATAGACTTAAAGGTGCTCAACAAGTCATTTCTCAAAAGGCCACCCAAGTTTACGATGGACTCTCTCAGGGCCATTCGCAAGCTGATTCAGCCTCAGTCTCTGTTTGCAAGCCTGGATTTAAAAGACGCTTATCTCCATGTTCCGATTCATCAGAGCTCCAGGAAGTTCCTCAGATTCAGTGTGAATGGCCGCCGGTTCCAATTCAAAGTGCTACCGTTTGGTATTTCCGTCGCCCCCTGGCTATTCACTATGATCATGGCTCCCGTGCTACAGTTTCTGCATCTGAAACAAGTGTTCATTCACGGCTATCTCGACGACTTTCTACTGCGTCATCAGCTACCAGAGGTATTGAGACTCCACCTAGACTTCGTGGCTCACGTATTCAGCCATTTGGGTTGGGTCATTCATCCAGGAAAATCAGAACTCACGCCTACATATCGCATAAGGTTTCTAGGCGCCATGCTGGACTCCTCTATGTCAATGACCTGGCCAACAGAAGATCGATGGACAGGAGCACAGTCATTGATTGCTCAACTAACAGACGGGAAACCCCACACGCTCAGGAAGTGGATGTCTCTAGCGGGCTCTCTTACGTCAATGCAGGACTTTACTCAGAGAGGAAGGCTGAATCTGAGACACCTTCAGTCCTGGATAAACGAGCATCGGAATCTAGAACTTTCACATTTGATCTCCCCCACTCAACAAGTGCTGTACGAGATACAATGGTGGACACTCAGAACACATGTCATGACAGGCTGCCCGTTCGTGTTGCCGACACCAACTCAGACCATTTATACCGACGCCTCCAATCTGGGCTGGGGTGCTCACTGCAACGACCTTCAAGTCAAGGGCACTTGGACTCAGTTGGAATCACAGTTTCATATCAACCATCTGGAACTTCTAGCAGTGATACGGGCTCTTACCCATTGGAGGTTTCTTCTGTCTCACACCAGCGTAGTGGTTGCCACAGACAACTCGACAGTGGTAGCCTATATCAACAAACAAGGGGGCACCAGATCTCCTTCCCTAATGCAGAGCACAAGAGATCTTTACCACCTAGTCGATTCTCTTCAGATGTCTATTCAAGCGAGACATATTCCGGGCAAGCTGAATTTTCTCGCGGATTCACTTTCCAGAACGAATCAAGTAGTGTCCTCGGAATGGACTGTGCATCAGAGTGTCATAGATCTCATAGAGGACAGATGGGAACGTCCACAGATAGATCTTTTCGCAACAGCTCTCAACTATCGACTTCCCAAGTACATCAGTCCAGTGCCCGACCCTCAAGCTCTAGCAGTGGATGCTCTATCTTATCCGTGGGACAATCTCTTGGCTTATGCCTTCCCTCCGTTCAAGTTAATCCCGGACGTGCTAAGCAAGATCAGGAGACATCAATGTACCCTATTCTTGGTAGCCCCCTTCTGGCCCAAGAGACCATGGTTCCCGTCGCTTCTGGATCTAGCGTCAGATCCCCCACTACGTCTTCCTTCCTTCCACTGTGGCCCAATCTTCTGCAACAGCCACTTTGGCAACCCCACAACGTCAACTTGCAAGCATTCAACCTTCACGTTTGGCGCATATCGAGCAGTCCCTACAGCAGAAAGGGTTCGCCAAGGACACTAGCTCAGCTATTACCAAATCTATCAGACCATCAACTTCTGCACTATACGACAACAAATGGGATAGATTCCAGCTCTGGAGACGAGAGCACCAGTTATCCCTCGTCCCCCTCTCCATCCCCATAATCGCAGATTTTCTAAATCATCTTCGCAAGGACTGTAACCTCAAGGCAGGTACCATAGAAGGCTACAGATCTGCTATTGCCTCTGTTACGGATCTAGAGGGTCTCTCTGTTGGCTCAGACGTTCCCCTAACCAAGTTGATCAGATCTTTCAAGTTGCAAGACATCAGATCTCCGTCAATTTTCCCCAAGTGGGATTTAGTTCTGGTTCTCAAATCGCTTCAGCAACCTCCTTACGAACCTCTGAACTCTACATCACTAAAGTTTTTATCCTGGAAAACTGCATTTCTTATAGCCTTTGCGTCGGCTGCAAGAGTGTCTGAGTTACATGCCATAGACGTGTCATCTGTTGCCTTCTCCAAGCATTACAAGTTTGTATCTTTTAGAGCAATCCCAGAGTTCCTTGCCAAAAACCAATCAACAACAGCAGGCCCCCTGGGTACCAGGGTATACTCCATCCTAGCGCTCCCAAGACCCAATGGGAAACTAGACAAGAATCGCCTTTTGTGCCCAGTTAGAGCCTTACGCTGGTATCTAGAGAGAACACAAACTTTCAGGAAAAAGCGAAGAAGACTATTTCTATCCTGCAAGCAAGCTATGGAGTCAGAAATATCCAAGAACACTATCGCTTCATGGTTGAGAAAGACTATTGTGCTAGCGTATTCCAATGCGGAGTTCTCTGAAGCAGAATCTACTTACTCTCCTCACGAAATTCGAGCTCTCTCTACCTCCCTGGCCGCCTGGAAGTCAGTGTCAGTTGACCAGGTCGTTGCTTCGTGCCAGTGGAAGTCCTCCTCAGCTTTCACCAGAGCTTACCTAAGAGACGTAGCCCCAATGATTGGGGGCCTATCGTCCCTGGGGCCCTTGGTGGCGGCTCAGCACCTCTCTGCTTGACCCCCTCCCCAGGGAAAAAAGGGGGGGGGGGGGGGGGGGGGAGTGACCCGGGGATAGTGTCCAGCCTCTAGCTGTCCTCGGAAAGTGGTGACTTCTATTCCATTAGAAGGTGGGCATATTCAAAGACCTAATTATTATTGTACCAAATATCCCGTTAGGGGAAGTATTATCAGTCTCTAAGTGAGCTAAGGTTGGTGAGATACGGCAACGAATCGTATTTCCCCCTAAGTGAGACGTGTCTGGTTTATGATTTTACCGATCCAAGTGTAGGAATAACGGTAAATTCCTGAGTATTATCGGCTATTTTCGTGAATATAACGGTAAATTTGAGGAAATTCATTAAATAGGAAGATATTCAATGCTGGAAATACGATCTACTACCAAAATAGGATATTTTTACGGCATTTGGAACAAAAGTACGATCTTTTGGAAGAGTTATCTCCCTTTATTCCTCCATGGATATGAGTTTGTCTTATCAAGTCCTTAGGATTGGGACTAGGTTTGGAGTGGTCTACGAATTTGGACTCCCTCCAGCCTTATGTGTTATTCTGGCAACTCAATCTAGAGGGATAGTTTACGCAATAATTATGAACAATCACAATTATTGTTAGTAATTATAAGTAAACATACCTCTAGATTTAGGATGTACTCCCACCCTCCTCCCCGTCATCCAAATTATACTTCGAATAGAATGAGGTAAACATCCGGTTGACAGGGGAAGATAATTCAGCCAGGGGAGATAACTCAGGGAAAGAACAACACACACACACCACATAAAATTTTATTTTTTTACTCTGTATAACCTCTCCAGACTTGGAGATGTAGGCAACTCAATCTAGAGGTATGTTTACTTATAATTACTAACAATAATTGTGATTGTTCATAATTTGACATGGAATAATATCAGTGAAAATACCAGTTCATCACGATCAGATCAGCGAGTCAGAATGTAGAAACATTATTCATTTACGAGAGCGATGAAATGCTCGTTTTGTCAGGCTGTGTCCACAAATCAGATACATGTGAGTTATGAAAGCTTTCAGATAGTCATCATGAAACAATTTCATTACATTACTGAGTTTGCTATTAACATCTTTCAATTAGTTGTTATGTACAGACGAAACTCTGAAATTGATATATTTAAAAAAATTGCACTGAATATTGTGACCTAGAGTTGGCTTCAAGGGGGCCGTTTCACAATCATTTCATAATGGAGCTTTATTGTTATGAGAGTAAGATTTACAATTCATTTACACACGTGATGCAGGTAAGGTAATATTATGATAGACAAAGCAAAGAAAAAAATAATGGAAATTTAGTTATTTATCTTTGAAACCATCCCCTACAAAGGCTGTTAAATGGCCAAAAGTTACCGTCACATGAGAGCAAGTTCAATGATGGGTTATGAGCTGTTTTCACTTTGCCACTGCGAGTTAGCATTATAACTATATTTGGTTGGGTCTTTCTGAAATTTAGACCAAAAAAAATATTTTTAAAACTTCTGATTTTTTCTGAAGTGTGTACCGGTACGTATTGTGTTGTTTCTGTATTGCAAAATACTGATATACCGATAATACCACGCACCCTTACTATATAGTACTTTCCTCTTGCCTCTCTTATCCAACAAACACAGTGCTGAGCTTGTGTATTAGGGTTGCGAAGAGTTTGCTGTCAGTCTCTCTCTCTCTTAGTCTTAGATAAAGGGGTAGTTTTTCTCCACATTTTATAGGCATGTTGGAGGTGGGAGGGGGGGGGGAATACATTTGGTAAAGGGGGGGTGGGGGGATTATTCCACGGAATTGTATTTGCAGATATCATTTGGAAAACCTTTTGATAATAGATGACTTGAGAGATAATGTGTGAGTTTAAACTTTCTTGCAGATACAGTTCCAAAATATCAATCTATTCATGTCTACATGATCCTCATCAGTATTGGTTGAGAACCTCAGATCCCTAAGACACATTTTGACTTCTTCAAATAAAGAATCCATAAATCCATCATATTCCCTCAAATGTAATCTAAGGATTATTCATTGTTATTCTTTTTTTCATTCTTAGACAAATATTAGCATTGAAGTTTGGTTTTGATTGGCTAAACCAAATCTTATCATGCAGAATTGTAGCTTCAACTTCTTCCCTGTTGACTTATATTGTATTTAAAAATGGTGTCATCACAGAGGTGACTATCATGTAAGTACCTTCAGTGAATTAAAAATAAAGCATTTGTCCAAATTTACAGTCTCTTCCTTTTCATCATTGGAATGAGCTCTTTCGTATTAAGTATGATAGACTTAGCGCTGTAAGCGCCCATAAAATATGAATACCCCACCCAGTGTGCAAATGATAGTTCTATCTCGGGTCTATCTAGCCTCACTGACTCTGCATGTATATTCTTATACTTGTAATATCAAAACGATTGAATAACCGCCGCCTTTGTTAGTTATATGAAATGTATGTATGAATTTGAAATGGAATATTTTTAAAAATATGATAGACGTGCTATATCTAAACAATATGCTATGTAAGTGTAGCAGGGATGCAATTAAAGTGCTTCACAATTTAAAGTGCTATGATAAAATGTTGAAGGTAATCCTAAAGGTCTGTTCATGGGCTTTCAATACATCTAATTTTATGTCTGTAGCAAAAAACGAAAGTGAAATATATCTTTTGGTCAAATGAACCTCATACTCTATCAGATGAGTTTGTTGTTTTCTGTCAATGGAACCTCACACTTTGTGAGAATCGTATGTAGATTTCTGTCAATGGAACCTCACACTTTGTGAGAATCATATGTAGGTTTCTGTCAATAGAACCTCACACTTTGTGAGAATCGTATGTAGGTTTCTGTCAATGGAACCTCACACTTTGTGAGAATGGTATGTTGTTTTCTGTCAATGAAACCTCACACTTTGTGAGAATGGTATGTAGGTTTCTGTCAATGGAACCTCACACTTTGTGAGAATCGTATGTAGGTTTCTGTCAATGGAACTCACACTTTGTGAGAATCATATGTAGGTTTCTGTCAATGGAACCTCACACTTTGTGAGAATCGTATGTTGGTTTCTGTCAATGGAACCTCACACTTTGTGAGAATCGTATATTTTTTTCTGTCAATGAAACCTCACACTTTGTGAGAATCGTATGTAGGTTTCTGTCAATGGAACCTCACACTTTGTGAGAATCATATGTAGGTTTCTGTCAATAGAACCTCACACTTTGTGAGAATCGTATGTAGGTTTCTGTCAATGGAACCTCACACTTTGTGAGAATCGTATGTAGGTTTCTGTCAATGGAACCTCACACTTTGTGAGAATCGTATGTAGGTTTCTGTCAATGGAACTCACACTTTGTGAGAATCATATGTAGGTTTCTGTCAATGGAACCTCACACTTTGTGAGAATCGTATGTAGGTTTCTGTCAATGGAACCTCACACTTCGTGAGAATCGTATGTAGGTTTCTGTCAATGGAACCTCACACTTTGTGAGAATCGTATGTAGGTTTCTGTCAATGGAACCTCACACTTTGTGAGAATCATATGTTGTTTTCTGTCAATGGAACCTCACACTTTGTGAGAATTGTATGTAGGTTTCTGTCAATGGAACCTCACACTTTGTGAGAATCGTATGTAGGTTTCTGTCAATGAAACCTCACACTTTGTGAGAATCGTATGTAGGTTTCTGTCAATGAAACCTCACACTTTGTGAGAATGGTATGTAGGTTTCTGTCAATGGAACCTCACACTTTGTGAGAATCATATGTTGTTTTCTGTCAATGGAACCTCACACTTTGTGAGAATTGTATGTAGGTTTCTGTCAATGGAACCTCACACTTTGTGAGAATCGTATGTTGTTTTCTGTCAATGGAACCTCACACTTTGTGAGAATTGTATGTAGGTTTCTGTCAATGGAACCTAACACTTTGTGAGAATGGTATGTTGGTTTCTGTCAATGGAACCTCACACTTTGTGAGAATCGTATATTTTTTTCTGTCAATGGAACCTCACACTTTGTGAGAATTGTATGTAGGTTTCTGTCAATGGAACCTCACACTTTGTGAGAATTGTATGTAGGTTTCTGTCAATGGAACCTAACACTTTGTGAGAATTGTATGTAGGTTTCTGTCAATGGAACCTCACACTTTGTGAGAATCGTATGTTTTTTTCTGTCAGTGGAACCTCACACTTTGTGAGAATCGTGTGTAAGTTTCTGTCAATGGAACCTCACACTTTGTGAGAATCATATGTTGGTTTCTGTCAGTGGAACCTCACACTTTGTGAGATTCGTGTGTAGGTTTCTGTCAATAGGTTTCTATCAATGGAACCTCACACTTTGTGAGAATCGTATGTAGGTTTCTGTCACATTTATTATTGTTTTCACTTTCTCAAAGGTTCACACTCAACACAGGTATCAGTTCTCAACATACCATAAACAATGCAAGCATGAATGTTTGGACACATTGAATTTGTGAGATTATAATGGGTGTGTCCTTCATATCAAACCCATCAAAATCTGAATCAAGCCGTCCAAATATTTGATTATTGATTGTAACTTGAAATCATATCAGACAGACAGACAGACAGACAGATTCTTTATTAGACAATTAGTCAAATTATACATTTGTCAATCAACATAATTTCTCAGCATGGTGAAGGACAGTATGAATGTACATAATGATAGTTGGTGATCAATGTACAACATATTATTTAAATGACTTCAATACAAGATACACATATTTTGCTAACTTGAAATTAAGACTTTTACAGTCACTATTTAGAAGTTCTTGAAATGTAAACAAACTAGGACGTCTATGGTAGTAGCTACCTGGTAGGTATGTAAATGTTCCTAATATCATTGAAAGTAGGACATATCAATAATACATGAAACTCGTCTTCTACTTCAGTATCTACATATTCGTTGAACAAGTTCTAATTATGTCCCCCGAAAATTTTGTCTGGAGACATAATGTTTTCGCCTCCTTCCGTGATTCTGTGATTCCGTTATTCCTTTATTCCAGTATTCCGTTATTCCATCATTCCGTCATTCCGTTATTCCAAAATGCTTTCTTTTCCGGGCCATATCTCAAAAAACGTTCAATATTTTTTTCACGAAACTTGGTATGTGGTTAGACCTAGTGGTGGAGTTGTGCCTTTTGCTATTTTTGTTATTCTGATTTTTTTTTTTCTGGTTTCCATGGAAACAATTTGAACTTAGTGCAAATTGGGGGTAGGGACCTTTTCTGGCCTCTATTTCAAAATCTATCTAGTATTTATTTACGAAACTTGGTATGTGGTTAGACCTAGTGGTGGAGTGGTGCCTTTTGCTATTTTGGTTATTCTGAATTTTTTTATTTTTTCTGGTTTCCATGGAAACAATTTGAACTTAGTGCATATTGGGGGTAGGGACCTTTTCCGGCCTCTATCTCCAAAACCGTTCAATATTTTTTCACCAAACTTTGTATTTGCTTAGACCTAGTGATAGAGTGGTGCCTTTTGCTACTCTGGCTATTCTGATTTGTTTATTTCTTGTTATTAATGCAGTATTGAACTTAGTGCTTAGCATAAGTGAAAAATAAGGGTGATATGACTAGGTTGGATTGAAAGTTGGAGCGGGGGACATCACAGTGCATCACATGCACATATTTCTAGTTTATTCTGGGCTCATCTACCTTTTTCTATCATTAACAAATGAGAACTTATGAATATGATTTAACTGACAAGGCACACCAATATACACAAAGTCCACAGATATTATATATCCCAGTGTGTCAGGATGACTACTCTATCCAAGAGTATATTAACCAGATGTGTAAAGACATGTGCTGTCACTTTGCCGAGTCCTTTAAAAGATGTGAAAAGTTTTCAAAATTGGACAAAGAGAACATAGGGTGACTACATATGAGACACACTCTGTAGCATATTGCTTTCTTGTTATTAGAACCTCACTCTTTGTTCCTCAGTGTTGTGTTCATCAATATACATGTGCTTCTGGTAAAGATATAAAAAATATGTTGTCTTCAGGGTTTGCTCTAAAGAAGTCGGGGGTGTAGCCTCCTTTACACGCTCCTCCTTCAGCAATGTAATCTTGAACCTGAGGTGACATGTCAAGCAGAGTATCAATGTCAGGAGAAGAATAGAGTAATCTCCCCTTGACAGCCTTGAGTAGGCTTGTGAACGTTCTGAACACCTGGGTACATTGGAGATGCTGGATTGAAATGGATGTTATTAGCTGATTACTATCTGCCATTGGTGCTGAGTTGAAAGAATTGGATTACTTAGTTGACTTTATGCCACCATAGACTGTGGAGTCTGAGTAAGATGTCTTGGGGTGATGATTAGGCCGTCCATGTCTCTACATGGACAGATGACATCGCTTAATTATCAGAGGCACATATAGACATCTCCTGGAGTTTGAGTGCGCGGGCGGATCGTGTAGGTGGACCACAGAGTCACTGACTCACGTACGCTCTTGAAGAACTATACTCATCCTGCTTTTTATTCTTGAATAAATGTCTTGTAAATAGTCTTTAGTTGACACAGTTGCCTTGACACTTTCTGTGTAGTGATTTTAATACTTTGTACACAGCTGAACAGGCTTGGAGCACGCAAAGCTAAACTTGGTACATTGTTAAACAGTATGACTGCTATATATCTCTTTCTAATTGTAGCTTTATGAAACATCCCTTTCTGGAGCTTGGCCTTAATTATTACAACTAGAGACTATATTTTCTGAAATTCTTTAATCTCATTTAGTTGAAATAAATCAAAGTTTGATGAAAACCTTTCAAATGACAGCTAAGGTCTGGTTCTTTAAGTAATAGAGAGTGTTGCTTGTTTAACAGTCCTAATTCATTTTGAAAATAAAATGTTTGTAACCAAGGTTGATTCACATCATTAGAGTGAACATAGGAAGTTTGTAAAGCCACAAGAGCCACAAGAGCAGTGGCTAGTTTTCTCGGGGTGAAACGGTACGCTCGGTACGTATTGCGGTACAGGACCCTTGGTTTGGTACAAAACCAATAAATGTCTTTCAAAATATAAACTAAACCATAACAAATCACATGTTTTTCTCGAAAATTAGTTTCTAGGGGGTGAAAATCATTTGGTTTTAAAATTGTAAAAAATATATTGTATAAGTATAATAACATCTGAGTTAATAATACGTCATTGTTTAATTAAGTTATACCGTAATTCTTCCTTAATTTCGCCCCCTCTATAAGTTCGCCCACGTAAGATCATCTGACAGCCTTTTTTCAAAATACCTTTCCAAATTTCGACATTGTACCAGAAGTTCAGTACTGACAAATTAAAAATTCGACCACATTCCAAATTTTGAAAACAAATTATTTACAGCCATGATAAACAATCGTCTTGTGATTTCTTTTCAGTGAGTTTTATGAGAAAAACACGTATTTTTTATTACACAAATTTTGGGAAATGTTTTAACTTGATCACGCTTGTCACAATACATTCTAATCTATAGGTGTATTTTCACACTTCCCAATTTATTCACTTTCTGTACTTATGACATACCTTTATTAAGAATAATTTTACATGTTATCATATTATCCATTATCAATGATTTCATTTTTCGTAAATGAAAAGGCAGCAATCACTTCCGTGTGAGGCTATAAATATATATCACTTAGACTGTCAACACAGTAATGCTACACTATGAATAGAGTTTGTATTGAATTTTCTGATTGGCTAAGAGAAGGGAAGTCCCAAAGTTAACCAATAATAAGGCTTGTAACATCTGGATGTTTGCTGGGGAGACTTGAAACAGTCACATGACTAATGATAAGTTTTGTAACATCTGGATGTTTTCTGGGGAGACTTGAAACAGTCAATTGACCTAGTTCATTAAAGTCTGCAGTGAAGTCACTGGAATAGTCTATTTTGAGTAGGGATGACTGCAGGGGATGTTTTTTGCCTTTCCATTTTGGTAAGTCAATTTACTTATCAAATGATTAATTACTGTTGGAATATTATGACAGATGTTAGCTCATACTTACAAATATATTTCAGTTTTAAAAATCTGAATATGTAATTAATTGTTTCAAAGTTGTGTGACTTGTTAATCCCTACATACAAATAGACTCAACCAAACACCAAGAGAGACGACTGTCTACTATCGTAGATAATCAGAACCATATATGTTGAGGTATATGTTTCAAAATATTACCAATAATTAGTTTGCATGAATTAAGCCTTTCAAAGTAATATAATTATTCAACTGTCATTATTTATGTTCGTAATTTCTTGCAAAGCAAGCTTGTTGATATATTCTACTTGATTGTCACGCAATGCCGATTCAAAAAAAGTTGACTGAGAAAATATGCTTCTTAACTTGACTTGTATAGCAACAGAAAATGGTTCATATTATAATTTATTGATGAATTTTACACATAGGAATCTGAACTAATGCAAACAAAAAAATTTCTCAGTTCTTGGTGATACGCTTGATAGAAGGGAATTCCGTAATGACGATAGTCTGCTGTGATTGGTTTATACTAATATAGCAACCAATCAGATTGTACTTCCTTTGAAAACATGTGGACAGCCAGCGATGCGAGACATGCACGCTAAAGCTAAATTACGATTCATATCATTTCAAATTTCCTGATCTATTTTGTCAAGTCTAAGAACATAACAATTCAACTCCAAATTATTATTGTTTTATTTCCTGGTACACAATTTAAAATCCAAATGACATTCAAATTTCACAGAAACAATAAATTGAGAATCGTAGCTTCGCCGATCGTAACTTGTCTTCTGAAGAAAAAAAATGGTGCATTAGTTCATTATATGAATATAATTATCATATACAAACATAATTAAACGTTTTTGCTAACTAATATTTACGAAGTGTGTAACCTTCTTTTTCAAATTGGTTTTAAACATTTATATGAAAATCTAAAATTTCGACAAAGATGGCGCACAAACGAAGGTGAGTGGTGATAATTTCGACCGTGAACATTTCGTTAAAATATTTGGAAAATTTGAGGGTCGAAATTATGGAAGAATTACGGTATATTCGGTATATATACCGAAAAATCATGTTGATGAACAGTGTACCAATCCGAAAGCAAAGTAGTTGTGAACCCTTTCACCCTTACTAGTTTGAGGTTTCTAGAGTAGGGGGGAGGCTGGGAGGGCAGCCAATAGCGGGCTGGTTAGCAGTGAGAATAGCGGTGAGGTGTTTGTTACTGCTGCACATTGGCAATATCATTTGATTGAATTACAATGAACAAATAAACATCCTGAAAATGTAATTTTATCAATTTGAATTGCAAATTCGAGAACAAGATCATAGCCTGTATAACATTTCACGTGTCTGATTGTCTCCAGATCTGTTGGTTCTTCGTAGTCTATATGTAGATCTTGTGCATGTATTGTATTGTGCTTGCTTTTGCCAACTTTTACTGGGAGGTTACAAAGTTAATGGATCTGTGACAGATTAATTTCCATTGAGGTTGTGTTGAATAACATTGCCTTGGCCAACTACAATTATGTTTTTTCTAACCTGGGAAATTGTTATGTAAGCTGACTGATGTAAATAATAAAAGAAATTGTCTCATTAAAAATTTCTTTCTTAGGTTTTAGCCACATTATCAACATTCAACCTTGATCAATTCTTGTTTTTAGTATCTGTGTGAAAGTAAAAGATAAAAACATCAAATATTTAGTCAGAACTGTGTTCCAGATAGAAGTTCACTTTAATTGTAAAACTTAAATTAAAAACATAAACTTAGAATTATTTTTTGTCACCAGTAAAAGTTATATAATTTTTTTTACAAGATAGCAAATATTTTCTGTGGGTGGATCTTTCCTCTGATAGCTCTCAAACCATTAGACTTATCTCTCTCAGGCCTCTGTGTGTATAATCCTCACCAATCTAATCACACTGTGAGAAGGCAAATGGCGTCAAATTGCTATTAGTGTGTCCTTTATCTTGTCATTGAGATGTTATTCCTTGGTGATACACAGGGTAAGTTCTGTGTGGATAAGCACTACTGTCAGATAGTCTTATCATCAACTGTAATGGTGTCTGACGGTTGGCATATCTTTACACAAGGCACTATCACAGTCTTGAGAACAAATCTGAAAGCTGTAAAAAACGGATTAAGACATTAGATGATGTGATGTTTGACATTATGGCTGTCTTTCTTACATTTGCTCTTTTTATTGTGGATAAACAGTAGCTTTGGTGTCATGAAAACTTCAATTCTGTTTGTTTATCTTGTAAAAAGTATTTTTTAACCTATATTCAGATTGGCCCCATTATTTATAAACTTTATGGTGCGTTTTTAAGATAGAAATGACGGTTTGTTGTTGTGAATGAATGTCTAAGGTTTATTCCAATAATGACTAGCCTGAAGTTTTAGCTCATCAGGCCTGAAAGGCCAGATGGATTTATGGCATGCGCTGTCTGGGGGCTGTCCGTCGGGCATTGTCCGTAAACTTTTCACATTTTCAACTTTTCCTCCAGAACTGCTGTACCCCCAAAGCTGACATTTTGTATGCAGGTACCTTGCACCTAGGGGATCAACGTTTCTTCATTTAGACCTCACCCCTGTCAAATATGGGCATGGCAGGCACTATGAGCCAAACGACTTCTTCTTCTTTGAAACCAGTTGACATAAGAAAGCTGTCATTTTCACTTTGTTATGTGAAGATTTTTTGTTTGTTCATTTGAACTTGAAATATAGATGTGGCGGGGATACAGTGATACAGAAAGCTAAATTTTTCACAAATACATCTTTGTAACATGTAGACTTAAGTTTGTTCATTTGGTCAAAGTCCCTTCTCAAATATGGGCGTGTCAGGGTGTTAAACTCAAACCTTAAATTGCACTCCAGGAACTAGTAATGCTAAGACCCCGACCTGAAGTAGAGGTGTGTTGCAGATTTAGTGTTATGCAGACCTGAAGTATAAATGTGTTGCAAATTAAGTGTTAAGCAGACCTGAAGTAGAGGTGTGTTGCAAATTAAGTGTTAAGCAGACCTGAAGTCTAAATGTGTTGCAAATTTAGTGTTAAGCAGACATGAAGTAGAGGTGTGTTGCAAATTAAGTGTTAAGCAGACCTGAAGTATAAATGTGTTGCAGATTTAGTGTTAAGCAGACCTGAAGTAGAAGTGTGTTGCAGATTTAGTGTTATGCAGACCTGAAGTATAAATGTGTTGCAAATTAAGTGATAAGCAGACCTGAAGTAGAGGTGTGTTGCAAATTAAGTGTTAAGCAGACCTGAAGTATAAATGTGTTGCAGATTTAGTGTTAAGCAGACATGAAGTAGAGGTGTGTTGCAGATTTAGTGTTAAGCAGACCTGAAGTATAAATGTGTTGCAGATTTAGTGTTAAGCAGACATGAAGTAGAGGTGTGTTGCAAATTAAGTGTTAAGCAGACCTGAAGTATAAATGTGTTGCAGATTTAGTGTTAAGCAGACATGAAGTAGAGGTGTGTTGCAAATTAAGTGTTAAGCAGACCTGAAGTATAAATGTGTTGCAGATTTAGTGTTAAGCAGACCTGAAGTAGAAGTGTGTTGCGGATAAAGTGTTAAGCAGACCTGAAGTATAAATGTGTTGCAGATTTAGTGTTAAGCAGACCTGAAGTAGAGGTGTGTTGCAGATTTAGTGTTAAGCAGACCTGAAGTAGAGGTGTGTTGCGGATTAAGTGTTAAGCAGACCTGAAGTATAAATGTGTTGCAGATTTAGTGTTAAGCAGACATGAAGTAGAGGTGTGTTGCAGATTTAGTGTTAAGCAGACCTGAAGTATAAATGTGTTGCAGATTTAGTGTTAAGCAGACATGAAGTAGAGGTGTGTTGCAGATTTAGTGTTAAGCAGACCTGAAGTATAAATGTGTTGCAGATTTAGTGTTAAGCAGACATGAAGTAGAGGTGTGTTGCAGATTTAGTGTTATGCAGACCTGAAGTATAAATGTGTTGCAGATTTAGTGTTAAGCAGACCTGAAGTAGAGGTGTGTTGCAGATTAAGTGTTAAGCAGACCTGAAGTAGAAATGCTTTTCAACTTGCACTTACATGCTGTCTCAAAGCAAAAATGAAATACAGCTATTATTTCTAACAATTTACACAAATGTAGAATTTTCTTATAAAGAACATGGAGAAATTTGAAGGATAATACTTTTTGCAAAATAATTTCCTACACATGCATGGGAATCAAACATGGAAATGGGGATGAAACTGAAATATGATTAATGTTTTTGATTTTCTCACAAGAACACTTCCAGTGCTGACTCATTTCAACTCTACATTCGGTCACAAAGTTCAAGTGGTAGAATCGTCTTTTTTTTCTCTTTCTGAAGATTATATTTTTTCCTAGTTTCTCTTCTCTTTTCATTTTCATTGTTGCAGCAGAGACAGACTTGAGTTTCATTCTTTGAAAGTTTGTTGAAAAATGTAATTGAACAATATCTTATTGTTAGAAAAAAGATGTTGATTGAAAGCATCTACAGAGAAAACTCGAAAAGTTAATTTGTCTAGTCATAATCTGCCAGTTTTAGTTTAAATACATTTAATTAGTTTTTTCAAATACCAGACTTTCTTACTTATAGGTAAAGTAATCCTTAATCAATTTGAAAGTACTATTTAAAAATAGTTTTGAGTTTTAAAAACCTGAATCCAATTTTCAAAGTTAATTAGTAACCAAGTAAAGAAAAAATTATATGTGTTTCCAGTATTATTTTTTTTACTCTATTACATCCTTGTCTCTATAAAAACATCTTCTAACTGAAAAGTGTACAAGAAGTGACTATGTCACACTCTGTATTTCCTGTTTTTCTGACGGTGTATTGAAGGCTTCAGCAGGTGCTCTAAACTTTCAGTTAAGGGCCAGTCAAGTTTGTCCCGATCCAGGACTCAATTATCTGATATATTATATTATATTATATTATATTATATATTCTTAAGAAAAAATTCCAAATAAAAAAAACTGTCAAATTGTGTTATTTAAAAAATAGAACATCTTGCAAAATTTTAATTTCGAAATAAATTGTATGGACAAACCAACTATAAAAATAATGTTCACTACAATCATAATATATAAATAAGTTACTGTCTGAGTAGCTCTTTACTTTAAAACAATTGGAGCCAAGGTCTGAAGGACAGAGAATTACTCGGATATGAACCTGCTTAAAATCAATTCAACATTTATACAACAAAAATGCTTATAAATGTTTAAAAGGGATAGCTAAAAATTATGATTTTTAAAAGTTATGTGATGTGCAACTTTCCCACCTGATGACATCATATGTTCTGGTAGTGCCCAAAGTCAAGCTCAGAATATATGGAGGGAGGTCATCTTTATAGTGTCCAAGAACAGAATGGAACAGACTGCCCTTCAACATCAGACTGTACAGAGTACCTGGAGTTCACACAGAAACTAAAGACTCATCTCTTCTGTCCATCATTCTTATAGATACTCATGCTTTGTGCTGGCCCCTTGACTATGTATTCTAGCATGGAAAGTACTCTTAGGAAATAGACGATTTTTATTGTAAGAGTGTAATTAACAATCTTTTGTTTGTTGAATATATTTCATGTAAAAAAACTTTGGTCTCAGTCGATTCTCTCCTCTCTGTAAATTATATGTACCCCCTGCAGCTTTACTTATATTACACAAAATTGCGAGAAAATTAAATGAATTCACAAATTAACACTTTTTCTAATTTCAGGAAGAAATAACAAGAGTATCTTTCAACGACAAAGATCGAGGGATTGAACATAGCGGTTTCAGATATCAACCGATTCAACCTCTCTTGCTGCCAAAGGTAGGAACATTCGTTAGGTGTTTCATGTTTGGATAAATATTATTTGTGTTGTTTTAGTGCTCAAAGGAAGAAACACATGTTTACAGTTTTCTTTTTATGAAAAATGTTATTTATATGCTATAAAATTTCATTTTAATATTGTCATATCAATATTAAATATGAATAATTTTAGGATTTTGGTATTTTTTGCAAAGGTATATATTGGAAGGATTTCGGGAATATCATCAAAGGAAGGAATAATTTTAGGAATAGAGTCCTATAAATTAAGAATATTGTCATATCAATACCATCAAAGGTAGGAAATATTTAGGAATATTATTATATAGATACTATCATAGGTATGAATAATCTCAATATTTAATCTTTGGAATAAGAAATATTTGATCCCCTGCGGTATAAAGCTTACCTTCTATTTCTCTAATTCCAGAGATTTTTTAATGACCTTTTGCTGTAAAAGCTTTTGATGTTTTCAGAAAGTTCAAAACTGTATACTTGAAAGTTTGGTGTACATTTCGAATGCACCTCATAGCTAGAGGAAACCTGCTATAAGAGGAAACCTGCTATAAGAGGAAACCTGCTATAAGAGGAAACCTGCTATAAGAGGAAACCTGCTATAAGAGGAAACCTGCTATAAGAGGAAACCTGCTATAAGAGGAAACCTGCTATAAGAGGAAACCTGCTATAAGAGGAAACCTGCTATAAGAGGAAACCTGCTATAAGAGGAAACCTGCTATAAGAGGAAACCTGCTATAAGAGGAAACCTGCTATAAGAGGAAACCTGCTATAAGAGGAAACCTACTATAAGAGGAAACCTGCTATAAGAGGAAACCTGCTATAAGAGGAAACCTACTATAAGAGGAAACCTGCTATAAGAGGAAACCTGCTATAAGAGGAAACCTGCTATAAGAGGAAACCTACTATAAGAGGAAACCTACTATAAGAGGAAACCTGCTATAAGAGGAAACCTACTATAAGAGGAAACCTACTATAAGAGGAAACCTGCTATAAGAGGAAACCTGCTATAAGAGGAAACCTGCTATAAGAGGAAACCTGCTATAAGAGGAAACCTACTATAAGAGGAAACCTACTATAAGAGGAAACCTGCTATAAGAGGAAACCTGCTATAAGAGGAAACCTGCTATAAGAGGAAACCTACTATAAGAGGAAACCTACTATAAGAGGAAACCTACTATAAGAGGAAACCTGCTATAAGAGGAAACCTACTATAAGAGGAAACCTACTATAAGAGGAAACCTACTATAAGAGGAAACCTGCTATAAGAGGAAACCTGCTATAAGAGGAAACCTGCTATAAGATCTGTCAGTGGAACACTGCTAGCAGCTGTGTGCATGGCAAAGCAGAAGCGCTAAAAACTTGAAATATATGCTTTTTATGAACTCATGCCGTCGTGTTAATATTTTGACAGTTGGTCATGTTTTTGTTTTATGTTTTTATGCATATCTATGATAGGTATCGTGTAAATTTTTTGCGCAGTTAATTATTTTCTAATTCAAGACATGCCCTGACATTTTTGTAAGCGATGCATTTTTTTCAAACACTGATCACTGGATTTGACATTTTTATATGTCTTCTAAGAAGAGGAATTTAGTCTTGTTATAAGTCAATTTGAGAGTGAGACTCCCACTCGGATCTTCAGTACATTAGTCCCAGCATCTCGTGCTTTAATTCATCTTGCTTATTTCTCAAAAATATATATCTGTCTCGACTCAGACTTCTGATCCCGAGAAAGTCTGATAAAGTGAGTATAAGAAGATGAAAATGTTATTTATAAAACAGAGAATATGTGATGATGAAATACAGGAAGAAGATAAACATACTTTAACATACATTGATATTAATATCTTTGGTTGGGTAGTATTTGTTTTCTAACAGGTACTTATTTCTATGAAATTTTGTCATATTCATATAAATGTTTTACAATTTTCAAGTTCTTTCACATATATGTATGTATGTATACATGTATGTTTTTGTTTGACATTTTTTTTCAGATTGAAGACAACAAGATTCTTATTTTAAGTCTATTTCTCATTTCTCTTTTTTTTTTGGATTCAGTAAACTTTACCATGAATTGAAACATTTTATGTAATCTTTGGTTAACCATATTCATTTCATTGCATTTCATCTTCTTTTCCAAAGTTCAACTGAGAATCTGTGCTTCTTAGTACAGACATTGATTGAAGAAAACCACAAATAGTAGTGAAATGAGATAGATGACATCTGGAGTTATTGTTCAATTGATCATCAAGTGATTTATGACAAAGCTGTGCTCAGTACAAATAGTGCTAAGTTTGTCCCATCGTTATCTGCAGATTCATCCTTGAACTGCATGCAGAGAGGACAATATGAATCGGTTGCAAAAAGCAAACATTTAGTTATTTCAAACATACAATTATGAAGTTGTTAACCGGAAAATAAATATGTTACGAAAGTTTTTTAGTTAAATTTTGCTTTTCTGACATGACGACAGATGGTTTTGTAAAAAGGTATGGTAACGACGATGGGTGATTGTCCCCCGTTACCTACATTACAGGAATAACTAATCACAAAACAATAATTAAGACAAGAGATCAATGTTTTGGTCTGAGTATCAAATTGTGTTTGCGTCTTGAAGTAATTTTGTGGTCCAATTAGGAGCGCTATGACAAATGTAGTTGCACCAGTTTCCCTGACTAACCAAAGAAACAAGGACAATATTGATAAGCTCGACAGAAGCTGCAATTAGGTCCAGACAGACACGTAATTAAAAGATCTGCAGATGGATTTCTGACTTGTCTATGGTAAGTTTTATTTCCACTTTATATATCTCCTGACTGGCTATGAATCATTATTGTGTTCTGTGTAAATGCGTGTAAATGCGTGTCAGTGTTTGGCATGAAGCAGACTCCTGTGTTGAATGACTACATGATCTTTTATCTTGTAATATGACAAACAGAGCATTAAACAGAAATCATGTTGAGACTGGAAACATGGTCTTTTTCAGAATTTATCATGCTTTGTGACAAATGATCTAATTTATTTCATGTCTTAATTACGCTAATTGCATTTTAATTCAACGGTCCATTTGTCTGTGTCGTTTCACATGTTGAAAAGGATTCAGTTCTTTGTTTTTCTTACACATGTGCAAGACAAGTTAAAACATAAATAAATCGTGTGTTCATCTATCTTTGAAATATTTTAAGAGATAGCTTACAAACTCTTGTTTAAACATTTTTTAAACAAAATCAGTATTTCAATAACTTGATAAACAAGTTTAATATTCTGCTGTGTTTTTCATTTTCAGATTTGACATCGTAAATGCAATATTGTGATAATGGTAAATATGAATTCTCAGCATTTGAAATCATTAGCAGCTCCGAGCTGCTATCAGTTTTTGTGCAGTTTCCATTGCCGCCGCCGCCACCGCCGCCGCCACGTTTTGTATTCGCTAACTTTTTTCCTATTAGGTTTTGAGAACTCATATTCATAACTTCTTACTTATATCCCTGGGGAATTTTTTTGACATGTTCACATTCAAGGTCAAAGGTCAAGGTCAAGAGTTCTGAAATCGCTAAAAAAATCCTTGTAAACACGATAACTTGAAAAATATTTGTGCTATCAGGCTCTTCTTTGGTGTATATCAACTATGGAGAAAGGCCAAAATTTGAAAAGGTTTTCGCTAACATCCGTCAAAGGTCAAGGTCATAGTGAGGTCACAACTTAAGCATGCTTTTGCAAAAATGTCTTATTTCAACTATTAACACTTTGAATCATTACATGATTGTGATACACAATGCAAATTGATCACTGATTGAGTGACCTTGAATTTTAAAGGTCAAGATCACGAGATAGGGTCATGGTCACCAGTTCTGAAATCACTATGTAACTTTTTTCCATGAAGGTATCAAAACCTCATATATATAGCTTCTTTCTTGTACACCTGAGGAATTATTTTGACATGCTCACATTCAAGGTCAAAGGTCAAGGTCATGAGTTCTCAAATCACTACAAAAATCCTTGTAAACACGATAACTTCAACAACTTCTGTGCTATCAGGCCCTTACTTGGTATATATCAACTATGGAGAAAGACTGAGATTTGAAAAGGTTTTCGCTAAAATCTGTCCAAGGTCAAGGTCACAGTGAGGTCACAACTTAAGCATGCAGTTGCGAACATGCCTTATTTTAACTATTAACACTTTGAATCATTACATGATTGTTATACACAATTAAAAATTGATCATTGACTGTGTGACCTTGAAGATCAAAGGTCAAGGTCATGAGATATGGTCATGGTGACCAGTTCTGAAATCTGTAAATAACTTTTTTCGAAGAAGGTATTAACATCTCATATACATAGCTTCTTTCTTATAAATCTGGTGAATGATTTAGACATGTTCACATTCAAGGTCAAAGGTCAAGGTCATGAGTTCTCAAATCACTACAATAATCCTTGTAGACATGATAACTTCAAACATTTTTGTGCTGTCAGGCTCTTATTTGGTATATATCAACTATGGAGAAAGACCAAGATCTGAAAACGTTTTCGCTAAAATCTGTCAACGGTCAAGGTCACAGCAAGGTCACAACTTAAGCATGCTATTGTGAATATGCCTTATGTTAACAATGAACACTTTGAGTCATTGCATGATTGTTATACACAATGAAAAGTAATCATTGATGGTGTGACCTTGAAGGTCAAAGGTCAAGGTCATGAGATATTGGTTAAGGCCATGTTAATCCTTTGATCCAATTTTGAAATCAGAAATAGGTTTTAAGAACAAGTTTGTGAAAAGTGACCCCGGTGATGATTCAACTTGTTAGAATAACTTGAATAATTAACAAATTTTTGTCCAAAAAAATTCCCATTTTATTTATGCTGAGGAGAAGGCGGAACAGGGAAAGGCGAGACCCAAAGTTTCGGAGCTGCTCTGCTTTTGCGGTGTCCCGCAAACGCTCATCTAGTTCTCTCTGTTTTAAATACATGCAATGTCACTTGAAGAAAGTTAAAGATCTGTCTTAATTAGTATTACCCCGTAAAATCTACTATACATTATATTTGCATGAATTTTTCTTTTACCTTCTAGACAATATCCAATCCTTTATGCAGCCAGAAAATCGATTTTATCAGGAAACAGAAAATTGAGATACATCAGAAAGAAAGCGGTAAGTATTCTTTATTCCTATAGATTTATGAAACTAACAACATGTTGTGAAGAATTGTTTTCCAATTTGATTTATTTTATATTATATGTAATTCAATGTTTTTTTTCAGTTGAACATTTTTAAAGAATAAAATTAATGTTATAGAAAATTTCTTTGTGTGGTAAAACCATTTATTTGCAACTCTTTATCTGTTTATCTTTATTTATTATAGATTTTTTTTATCATTCACAATGGATTAACTTAGTTTAATCAAATATAAAAAGATTTATGACACTGAAAAATTATTTTCATATCAGCTGGCCTATAAATCAACTTTTAACAAACTGTAAAGGAGATTCATGTTGTGTGATAGTTATAAATATCTAGCGTATCAAACTCATTTGATATTCTAAATACGTTCTCGTCTGTCTGTAGATTCATAGTGGAGAAACTCCATCTTGTTTGATTCATTAGTAGTCCGAACATTTCACAATCCGAACGTTTTTGTAGAAAAACGGAAGCGTTCGGATTATCGAGGCCTGACTGTAATGTATACACAAGAGGGAGTGGTCTAAATACTCCCCAAGGGCTTGAAGATCGGGACTCATTGTGAGCCGGTGATAAAATGAGATTACAAAGTCAGTCTGAACTAATGGTCATGCAGGGACTCTAAGTAACAGGATGTACCAAATATATGTTTATTTATGTTTCATTGGTCAAAATAGCTATCATAGGGGGACAGTTGAATTTGATAACATTGGTTGTAAATGTAGAATGTGAGAGTGGACCTACGATGTAATATGGATCTGTAGACCTCTTTAATCACACTACTGTGGCCGGACGAACATAGGGACTAGGATTATGTCGGATAAGTGAAATATATGTACCTCTGGAGATATCAGGAAATCTGTATTTGAGACGTTTTCATGCTGGTGGAAAGAGTAATGGGTGATTAAATAATAAGAAGAAATAGATTAAGTAATGAAAGTTCTTGATTTCAGGTACAGAGTACATTTATCAACTAGGATAAAGAAACAAAATCACATAATAAGATTTAAAGATCAGATTGATAAAATGGATAAAAATGGACAATATACCTTGGGAATTCTAAAAAAATAGTAAAAATACTTTTTTCATTTTCCATATTTTGAGATACAAGCAAGCATTACATGACAAAACAAAGGTACACACATACAGATACATAAATCCATAATTGGCTGAAATGACTTTTGTTCGTTCATATGGATCTGTTGCAAGTTTAATACCAGCATATTTATGTACCGGTATGTATTACCAACAGGTGCTCTAAGTGACAATTATAACACCCTTTTGGTGTGTATGAAACTGTATAGTTAAAAAGCCATATTCAGCCTTTTTCATTCTGGAGACTAAGAATCTTAAAGATATGGATTAAGATTGCCAATTTGGAATGAAAGAAATGTCTCACTTTCATCTCTCTTCATAATCTCAATTGATTTAATAAATTAAATATAAAAAGTGCTTTATTTACAAAAGTTTTGGAATTTGATTATTTGTTCAGCCTGTACATCATCATGATAAGAGTCCAGTTCAAGTATGGAGAAAGTGAGTGATGATGTTTCAGATATGTTAGATTCCCTCCAGATGAAACATTGTGTGTAAATGTATGGACAACTGCAAAGTATGATGAATGATGTGTGATTGTACATATTCTGATATTTATATCAATGCTGTATTTTTACTTATTAATATTGTCCTGCATGCCCAACAAGAGAATCATCAATCAAGTATGTCTTTTGGAAATAATTAACATTTGAAAAATGTTTGAAAATAATATTTCGTGTCCTCCAGTTTAAAACGATCAAGATCCAATTCAAAGATAAATCTCATAATAAAAAAACTGTCCAGTGTCTCATTGAAGACTGAAATATTAAAAAAAATAACTCAATGGATCTCCCCTTCAGAACCTCTTGACCTGGACAGGATGTGAATCCCATTTATCAGAGAAGGTTATGCACGACTCATGTCCTGAAGTAATAAACTCTGATTTAAAAAAAAATGAGATCTGTTTCTCAATCAATGTTACATAAGAAATGTGTTCTTATAAATGAACTAAGTATTTTTTGTTGGTGCCAGTATGATAGACAATTGACACTTCTTGTATTGGAGGTTTAGGAACTATAATTTAAACTCCCTACATTTCCTTTCAGATGTGTAATGTGTGTTTTCCATGTCTTGAAAGTAAGTTAAACATTCATGAAAGTGAAGAAGAGTACACATCATTCCCAAAAAATGCGTGATCCAATTGGAAGTTGTGAATCTGACTTTCCAGAGTAGGATTGTATATGACAAATTTGGTGAAGCAATTACCTGGCACATAGAACATGGCGATCTCTGGGCTAGGAGCTGTCTCATAGTGGATATCTCATATGTGGAACTGTCTCTATATAGTTATCAGTTGCTTACAGTGACCGTTCTCCACTATTTCCAGTAATTTAGTACTTCATCCAAGATGATATCCATCCCCTTCACTTCAATTTTGAGCCCATTCAGGCCTGATGGGTTTATGACATGAGCCGTTGTCCAGTAATAATATAACAAGAATAACATAATTTTTACGTGGAGATTAAAGTTTGTTCATATGGTCTTAATCCTACCTATTGTGGGGATGGCAGGGTAAAAACTTTAATCAACTTCTCCTCAAGAACAAGGAATGATAAGAAGTTCAAATTTGGAAAAAATTATCTTTGATGGATTGAGACTTATATTTGTGAATTTCAGTGTCCTCTTATACATAAGGGCATGTCAGTCAATCTAAATTATTTTATTGACTACAATGAAATGTCCAATTCAATCGCAATGATCTTAATCAATTCAGTTTTCGATTGAGCCCAATTCCAAGGCTGCTGCACCATTAATAAATGAAGAAGAAAAAAACCTTGCTGTGAAACTACTTGCTTGTAATCAGAGCTCCCTGCAATGTAATGACCTCAGCTCTGTGCAAATGCCTGTGGCCAGTAAGAGTTTAGCTTGTTGTCATTTGTGTATTAAAGGTGAAGAGGGAGAATAAGGGACATTGAGTGTGAGTCATGGAGACTTACTTTCTACTTCTACTTCTACTGGTGACCATTCATTGGATTTAGGGGCGGGATAGCGCAGTGGTTAGTGCGTTCGGCTTCAGATCAAGAGGTCCGGGGTTCGAATCCCGCCAGGGGCACGGCAACTTTGTCTGCAGTAGAGAACTGTTCTACACGCAGTCAGGTTTGGGCGCAATGCTACACTGAATTTCAGCGTAGTACCACCCATGGTTCGCTAGTTCCAGCCGATGCTCGCAGGTTTCACCGCAGTGCATAGCCACATGGCGTTGCGGGCTTTCTCCCTGCCATAATACTAGCAGCCGCGATATAAGTGAAATACTCTTGAAAGCGGCATTAAACCCTAACTCACTCACTCACTCATTGGATTTATATTATATTATATTATATTATATTATATTATATTATATTATATTATATTATATTATATTATATTATATTAAGTCTTGATTATGACTGACAAAGACAGATGAGCTGTAGAGCCAATGGCTCTATTTTTAAACATGTGATTTTCTTTGAGTTCATAGAGTGTAAAAGAATATAGGTTTTTATTTCAAAACAAGCTTTTTGCTCAACACAATAATAGTTGATCAGATGAATGTTGATTTTTGATATTATTTTGGTTTTCCAGATAATTACATCTTCTATCAGATAAACAGAAGACAAATTGCTACATTAAATTGTTCCATTAATATGTCATTTCAGATAACAAAAGGAAGTAATTGGAAAACTGTAAAAATCAAAAGCAACAATTATAGCTATAAGCCTTTCAAACATTTCTTTGTTACGCTGTTAACAAATTACTGCTGCATTAATAAACCAAAGAAATTAAATTGAACATTTTCATGTAAGTTAACATTTTGAGGTAAATCTAAATAAATGATTGATATGCAAGGTTCAGTCCAGCACAAGTCCCATACATTAACTTACCACTATCTTAACAGTAAGACAGCATTGAAAGTTCATATCCTTAGCTTTTTCTTCCTGTAGGCTACTTTAAAGAGAGGGTTCTATCGGGGTATTTTTGTTGAATTCGAAGGGATGTTCGTATTTACACATATAGTACATGATTTGGCACAATCCAGTTCAAACATATTGCTGGGGGTATAATATTTTGATGATTTTATATCTGACAATTTAATAAAGATTAACAAATTTATTTTGAAAAGGTAAAACCAAAGAGAATTAGTAAAACCTTTATCAGTGCTACAAGTATGGAAAGGTTTGCTATGGCTTAACATGACATTGTTGGTCAATCTGATGATACATTATTTGTTAGATTTTAGGATATTCTAATAATATACATGTTTTTATATTAAAAAGTTGTATAATTAGTAAAAAATACAGCGTTTTTCCTCATTTCTCGTAATGAAAAAAACCGAAATGGCAGATTCTCCTGATAAACCCTATCTTAAAGTTTTTTTTTAGGTTTCCTATTTAAATTTGCAAACTAACACTGTAATTTGTATTGACTATGATTTCAAGGGCTTTACATTGATACTTTTGGACGTTGCTTCAAGTCTGCAGAGCTCTCTCAAGCTGAATACACAGATTGCATGAGAAGTTCTAGAATTTGGTAGTAAAGAGTAGACAAGGGTTTTAGGCCAAATCTTCAAAATGGAACTCAAATACACAAAAAGAGAATACAAATGATCAAAATAGGAATAACAACTTTCCAAAACTGCAATAATACCCTCTGAATAATAAACAACACAATTTGGAAATGAAAAACCTCATTTTAGATGAAATAGCAACCAAAAACTGAGAGTGAACATCAAGAACAGAGGCTAAAACCAAACCAAAGAACATTTTCCAAAATGATAAAAGTGTATGCACCCTACTTAAACCAAACCCATAGAACATTTTCTAAAATGAATAAAGTGTGCACATGTGCACCTTAATCAATGAAAAGAATGATTTCCAAAAGTATGAAGTGTTTACACTTAAACCAAACCAAAGAACATTGTCGAAAATTAATAAAGTGTTTACACCTAAACCAAACCAACTAACGTTTTTTAAAAAAAAAAAATGCTTGCACCTAAACCAAACTAAAGAACATTTTTCAAAATAATTAAACTGTTTGCACCCAAACCAAACCAAAGAACATTTTCCGAAATGAATAAAATGTTTGCACTAACTGGTAGTGACCTGCAGAATGAATGTATTACAGTATGGAACAATCCATTCAGTGCAATTGTCAGTTATCATTTCCTGCTAATATCCGCTTATCATTTGCCCATAACCTTCACTTATGCTTCCTTGCAAGAAGTGCTGGTAGGTCACCGTGTCTTGATGAGAAGTGTAACATTTATCTGCAATTGACAACATCGCCTGACACTTGATTGGCACTTTCCCTGATTTCCGCTGGTGGTGACATATTTGAATGCTGTTAAAGCAATTAACATGCTATTCTGTTACAGACTTCAAACCTTTACTGTGTATTGCATGGTCTCTTTTGCACTTTATGAATATCGTTTAGGTTGAAAATGGTTTTCATCTGTTCTGATGACTTGATATGGGATCAGTCAGGTTTTCACCCGGTGCCGATGATGCTGCATTATGTCTCCCCCGAAGGGTCGAGGGACATTTTGTTTTTGGCTGAGTTCCTGTCGGCGTTGGCATCAGCGTTCCAATTGTTTCTGGAGCAGATCGCTAAAACTACTTGACCAATGTTCACCAAATTTGGTATGCTTCCTCCCCATATCATGAAGATGTGCCTTTAGGGGTTTGAACTTTTTAAAAATTTGATTTTGAATCAGTTTCCATGGCAACAATTTGGATGTTATCCTTTTGAAAGATATGGTTTGTTTCCGGAGCAGATCTCTAAAACTATGTGACCTATCCTCACCAAATTTGGTACACTACCTCCCGATATCATATAGATGTGCCTTTTGGGTGTTTGAACTTTTAAAATTAAATTTCTTCTGTTTCTATGGCAACAATTTGGACTTTGTCTTTTCGAAGGGTGATAACTGAAATTGATTTGGGGGAAGGGGGAGACATCTGTTTTTACGAGTAAAAACACCTTCTAGTTTGTAACGTTTTAAATCTATACTCATTGCACCTGTGATTTTATTATTCTGAATGTTGTATTATTGTTAACATGGCATATAAGATGTAGAATGAAGACAATATTTATCGAAACATAACTTCTTTATTCTGCATTGGCAACAATGTTGTAACATAGGTTCTTATGTCATCTATTGTCTTGCAAGTGATACATGAGAAGATTTATGAAAGATTATGAGATGAGATGTTTATATTTAATCGTCCATAATTCTTGTCCTCTATCATTTGCTTGACAACAACATTAGAACCTATGTAGAAATGTCACCTATGCAGAAGAAGTTGTATATCTATAGATATTGTCCTCATTCTGTATCATACCACCTTCTTGATGCCACGTACTCAGAGATATCCAATGAGATGAAGCGTACCATTTGTCTTGGAGTAAGAGTTGTCAAGAGATGAATACAGGAATCCATTTCAAGGACCTCTTTTTGTTATAAACTTTCTATGAAAGCAATTATTATGGATGTGTGCTTCTAGAGAAGTGTCTTGCTATCAGGAATATTCATTACCTTGACATCATGAGTGGTTGAATTGTTTAATAGTTTAATTTTAACGACACCTCTGTATTATCATGGTATAAAGATAAGAGCACATTATTGGAAACATAATCAGTTGACAGGCAAGCAGTTTCTAGTTAATTAAATCCCATTCTGAAGTGTTATCATAGATGTATTTGTATACTTGAATGAAAAAAAACACATTTATTTTCTTGTTGATTAAAGTTTTTTTGAACCGTATAATTACAAATGTAAACCTGAGACTCTCTTTATAAGAGTGCCAATTACAGCTTCTGGTGTATGTACTTGCAGACTGGATTAGAGGTGAACAAGATCAAGTAGCAGTTTAACATGGGAATATCATGAGTTTCTCTGACAGATAATTTACAAGTAAAAAAGTGCGGAATCCTGAATTAGGCCTTAACAGGGGTAAGACATCTGGTTAGTGTTGATTGAATATATGAAGTTTACAAACATTCTTCAGAGACCTGTCTTCTTATCCATGGTCAGAAAACCTTTGATGTTTTGAAGAAATATTATTTCAGTATTTTAAGTGTAAGAAATAAGGCCCGTCCCTCTCTTATGTTTTTATTGAAAATCTTCATGTGCACTGACTTATTTCCAATACTTCAATAAAGCCTACTTGTCAGGGTTGTTTTTATCAATCAAGTACTCACCCTCTCTCATGTTTTTGTTATTAATACTAATTGTATACTCACTCACGTTTTTAATCCTCATTGTGAAACTTACTTATATATCTTAATCTCCTTGACTCAATTTTCTGACAATTGCTAACATCCTGTAAATGTATCCTACCTTGTTATTCCCCTAAAGTCCACCTGATGAAGGAGTGAGCATATACTCTGAAACATTGTGTATCTGCACATTATAGAGGTGACTATTCAGAAAATCTTCTTTTCTTCTGTATTCCACTTCTAATTGCCCCTCAAAGACTTGAATATAGGGAAGTGTTTACACAGACAATCTTGTCTTCCTATACCCTTTCTCATTAAAGGTACATCCATTGTGTTTCATAAAATTTTATTTGGCTTTAATACGCTCCAACTCACCACATGTGCTGTCTACAATACAAATAAATTCACTCAGCTTGCATTTTTATCCCCAATCACCAAATATATCATAATTACTAGTTTCCAATTAAAATTGAGTAACATCATTATTCATGTTCAGAAACCGAAACTGCAAGTCCCATTGACATGCACAGTAGTTATATGATTCATTAAACATTATCTCACCAAATTTGTCATTCTGTCTGTTATAAATAAGATTCCAAAATTACGTTTGACTCATTGATGTGCTCCACACGCTGTGCATTGTCCGGTTTTCGATCAGAAATCACTACTTTTACCTTCATATCGTCAATATGCTAAGTCGACTATCATTAACATGATTGTTTTCGGTAACAATCGGTACTTCTCGATAAAGTAACACCATTTATAACATTTGCAATATGTGACCCCCAACAACACAATGGATGTACCTTTAAAAGATTTGCGCATTTTCTATTTTTCATGCTTTTAAAGAAGGGCAATGACTGCCTAAAATGAGAAAGCTATCTGATAAGAACCCAGTTGATCCAGTATAAAAATGTGAATCCCATTCATAAGAGCAATATTGTGGCTGTCAATTCGCTTGAGAAGATTAACTTGCTAGACAGATTATTTAAGGACAATGTTCTTGTATGAAAGGTATCTGCCAAGTCAAATTATTTACTCACCAGGTACTGTGTCTGCCAGATGTTGTATGTTTCTACTTAACAAAAGAGTACTTTCCATGTGGATAGTATTATTTCTTATTTCTTCTCATGATGGTGTCAGAGACTGATACCAAGAGAAATTTCAGAAGGCCATATTAGGGAAAAGGGTCATAGCTCATTGTCTTTCCAATAAGGACAATGTTCCACATGCACAAAGCCTTAGTGTTCACAAACTAAAGTTACCCTTGGTCATTAGGACAATGTTCCACATGCACAAAGCCTTAGTGTTCACAAACTAAAGTTACCCTTGGTCATTAGGACAATGTCCTGTATGCACAACACCTTCTCACCTTAGTGTTCACCGGCTAAATAATCTATATTCAACTGAATTTGTTTCAGATGTTTGAAGTTTTCCCTCCCAAGTTCCCTGCATCTATAACAATCAGAGATATTCCTTGTTAACCCTTGCTACTGGGATTATTACACTCACCAATCTGCCAAGGATTGACACTAATTATTTCATCAGGTAAAGGGTTAAGTGTGTTCCTGATTCTAGAAGCAGCTGAATGTGATCAACTGGTGGGCAAACAAAGCAAACAAAGCACAAGTATTATCTCTGTTAGAAAGAGTCCAACACCAGCCAGTTAAACTTAACCACTCTTTTAGAACTAATTCAATTTGTGTTGAGTTATATGGTTGACACAAGGTTCATTCATAATTTTGTCTCCAGAAAAGCTATTATTATCGGTTCATGCTATCTCTAAAGGGGACAGCTTTTCTCAAAGACTATTTAAGATAGGATTACCCAATTTGGTAAGTGGCTTGAGGGCATAAGTACCTTGATGGAGTTCGAAAATAAGAACCGTGTGATTATTTTTTCCGGAGTTATTGCCCTTGTTTCGTATTTTTGGACTCTGTTCATGCTATCTCTAAGGGGACAGCTTTTCTCAGAAACTATTTAAGATAGGATTACCCAATTTGGTGTGTGACTTGAGGGCATAAGTACCTTGATGGAGTTCGAAGATGAGAAGCACACAATTATTCTTTGCGGAGTTATTGCCCTTGTTCCGTATATTTGGACTGTGTTCAAGGTATCTCCAAAGGGGACAGCTTTTCTCAGAAACTATTTAAGATAGGATAACCAAATTTGGTGTGTGGTTTAAGGGCATCGATACCTTGATGGAGTTCGAAAAAAAGAAGCATGTGATTATTCCCCGTGTTCCGCCTTTTCGACTCTGTTTCAAGTATCCAAGGATATAGCTTTTCTCAGACATTGTTAAACATCAAATCAGTTGTGTGGCTTGAGGATATTGTTACCTTAATGGAAAGAAAATGAGAAGCACACAATTATTTCTTCTTGAATTATTGCCCTTGTTCTCATTTCTTGTGTCTGGCGGGGGATGTTGATGACTATGTCTTCTTGTTTGAAATATTTCTAAATGTCATATTTAAGTCAAGTTGAAAAAATTCTTTGTTGATGGTACAAAGGACAATATCAATGGACTTTTCTTCTTTTCATGTCAATTTTTATGAAAGCTTTCTCTTTATGTTAGTATTGTAGGTTTATTTTTGTGTTAATAGTTTGCTTTTACCTATTTCTCGTCCATAAATCAATGAATACAAAGTTTCAGTGTCAGATCAATTGCTACTAAATTCTGATGATTTTTGTCGAAAATCTTGCCTGTTTTATGTCATTTGTCAGTAAAATAAAATGTTATTCAAATATTTTTTAAAGCATCATATCGAATGTTTTACTTCAATTGAATTGCTGTCATATATCAAAAGTTTTAGAATTTCTTCAAACTAACCAGATACATCAAAATAGAAAGTAATTGATATTTTTTAGCTCAACAGGCCTGAAAGACAAGATGGTCTGATGGCATGGGCCGTCGGCGGGCAGAGGTGCAATTTAAAGTGGTTTACCATTTAACTTCTATGATAAAATGTTAAAAGATAATCATAAAGGTATATATGTGAACTTTATAATGCACCCAGTGTTCAGTCTGCAGCATCAAATAGAAATGAAAAATAGCTCATTTATATCCTACGTCATATAGATAAAGCTTACCACAGGAGGGGTGGGATGGGCCAGGTCAGGGGAGGGAGGGGTGGGATGGGCCAGGTCAGGGGAGGGAGGGGTGGGATGGGCCAGGTCAGGGGAGGGAGGGATTGGATGGGCCAGGTCAGGGGAGGGAGGGGTGGGATGGGCCAGGTCAGGGGAGGGAGGGGTGGGATGGGCCAGGTCAGGGGAGGGAGGGGTGGGATGGGCCAGGTCAGGGGAGGGAGGGATGGGATGGGCCAGGTCAGGGGAGGGAGGGGTGGGATGGGCCAGGTCAGGGGAGGGAGGGGTGGGATGGGCCAGGTCAGGGGAGGGAGGGGTGGGATGGGCCAGGTCAGGGGAGGGAGGGGTGAGATGGGCCAGGTCAGGGGAGGGAGGGGTGGGATGGGCCAGGTCAGGGGAGGGAGGGGTGAGATGGGCCAGGTCAGGGGAGGGAGGGGTGAGATGGGCAAGGTCAGGGGAGGGAGGGGTGGGATGGGCCAGGTCAGGGGAGGGAGGGGTGGGATGGGCCAGGTCAGGGGAGGGAGGGGTGGGATGGGCCAGGTCAGGGGAGGGAGGGGTGGGATGGGCCAGGTCAGGGGAGGGAGGGGTGGGATGGGCCAGGTCAGGGGAGGGAGGGGTGGGATGGGCCAGGTCAGGGGAGGGAGGGGTGGGATGGGCCAGGTCAGGGGAGGGAGGGGTGGGATGGGCCAGGTCAGGGGAGGGAGGGATGGGATGGGCCAGGTCAGGGGAGGGAGGGGTGGGATGGGCCAGGTCAGGGGAGGGAGGGGTGGGATGGGCCAGGTCAGGGGAGGGAGGGGTGGGATGGGCCAGGTCAGGGGAGGGAGGGGTGAGATGGGCCAGGTCAGGGGAGGGAGGGGTGAGATGGGCCAGGTCAGGGGAGGGAGGGGTGGGATGGGCCAGGTCAGGGGAGGGAGGGGTGAGATGGGCCAGGTCAGGGGAGGGAGGGGTGAGATGGGCAAGGTCAGGGGAGGGAGGGGTGGGATGGGCCAGGTCAGGGGAGGGAGGGGTGGGATGGGGAGGGGTGGGATGGGCCAGGTCAGGGGAGGGAGGGGTGAGATGGGCAAGGTCAGGGGAGGGAGGGGTGAGATGGGCAAGGTCAGGGGAGGGAGGGGTTGGATGGGCCAGGTCAGGGGAGGGAGGGGTGGGATGGGCCAGGTCAGGGGAGGGAGGGGTGGGATGGGCCAGGTCAGGGGAGGGAGGGGTGGGATGGGCCAGGTCAGGGGAGGGAGGGGTGGGATGGGCCAGGTCAGGGGAGGGAGGGGTGGGATGGGCCAGGTCAGGGGAGGGAGGGGTGAGATGGGCCAGGTCAGGGGAGGGAGGGGTGAGATGGGCCAGGTCAGGGGAGGGAGGGGTGGGATGGGCCAGGTCAGGGGAGGGAGGGGTGGGATGGGCCAGGTCAGGGGAGGGAGGGGTGGGATGGGCCAGGTCAGGGGAGGGAGGGGTGAGATGGGCAAGGTCAGGGGAGGGAGGGGTGAGATGGGCAAGGTCAGGGGAGGGAGGGGTTGGATGGGCCAGGTCAGGGGAGGGAGGGGTGGGATGGGCCAGGTCAGGGGAGGGAGGGGTGGGATGGGCCAGGTCAGGGGAGGGAGGGGTGGGATGGGCCAGGTCAGGGGAGGGAGGGGTGGGATGGGCCAGGTCAGGGGAGGGAGGGGTGGGATGGGCCAGGTCAGGGGAGGGAGGGGTGAGATGGGCCAGGTCAGGGGAGGGAGGGGTGAGATGGGCCAGGTCAGGGGAGGGAGGGGTGGGATGGGCCAGGTCAGGGGAGGGAGGGGTGGGATGGGCCAGGTCAGGGGAGGGAGGGGTGGGATGGGCCAGGTCAGGGGAGGGAGGGGTGAGATGGGCCAGGTCAGGGGAGGGAGGGGTGAGATGGGCAAGGTCAGGGGAGGGAGGGGTTGGATGGGCCAGGTCAGGGGAGGGAGGGGTGGGATGGGCCAGGTCAGGGGAGGGAGGGGTGGGATGGGCCAGGTCAGGGGAGGGAGGGGTGGGATGGGCCAGGTCAGGGGAGGGAGGGGTGAGATGGGCCAGGTCAGGGGAGGGAGGGGTGAGATGGGCCAGGTCAGGGGAGGGAGGGGTGGGATGGGCCAGGTCAGGGGAGGGAGGGGTGGGATGGGCCAGGTCAGGGGAGGGAGGGGTGAGATGGGCCAGGTCAGGGGAGGGAGGGGTGAGATGGGCAAGGTCAGGGGAGGGAGGGGTTGGATGGGCCAGGTCAGGGGAGGGAGGGGTGGGATGGGCCAGGTCAGGGGAGGGAGGGGTGGGATGGGCCAGGTCAGGGGAGGGAGGGGTGGGATGGGCCAGGTCAGGGGAGGGAGGGGTGGGATGGGCCAGGTCAGGGGAGGGAGGGGTGGGATGGGCCAGGTGAGGGGAGGGAGGGGTGGGATGGGCCAGGTCAGGGGAGGGAGGGATGGGATGGGCGCCTGAGAAGTTTCTGGTTAGAGGAAAACATATTTCAAGCTGCTGTTGATGCTATTTATAACTTCTCTGAAAAAAATTAGTCAATGTCACACTTTTAAAATGTACTTGTTACTTCTTTCTTAGAGTGCAAAGGTCTATAATTAAGAAATTGTATGTAGACATATCTTTACCAATGTGGATTAATAATCAAGGTGCTGTTGTTACTGAAATAAAGTGTTCTCACAAAATGGTAAATGACTGTTACCAATGACTAAATCATACTCCAGATCACTAAAAGTTCTAAAAGAAATGTACATAGTTCAGCCATGTGAATCCGTTCTCATTGATTGGCCATTAGAATGGATGTCCGTAAGTAGTTCACGTGATCTGAATGATGTAGCGATATCTAAACACAGTTTAAAATATAGTACAATGATGGAATGGTCAGTCATCTTGCTGTCTGAACACTCAAAATCACATGACACCTACAAATCTACCTCTCACTGAAGAGTTCCAGAAAATTGTCGCTATATATGCCATACCACTTCCTAAATGGTATTAATAATGATTTGCAATTTTGAGAAAATATAATATGTAAAAAATGTGCTACAGCACCTTTAAATTTGGTGACAGTTCAAACCATAATAGGAATCACATGAGCAATATATGGGTGTGGTTTGTTATGTTATATTCGTTTTTACTTGGATAATGCAGTACCTGATGAGCTACAGAGCCATTCGTTCTATTTGTTTTACCCAACTGCACTTACTTCATAGATTGATCTGAACTAAAGCATTTCCATTAAAGAAAAAATAGGAGACAGCTGGATAAGATTTATGAAGGGAAATTCAATATACTGTATAAATGCATTCTTTCTCATTCACACTGATTTTATTAGAGATAGAAACAGTAGCAATAAAAGTAAGAGATCTAATTCAGATTAATACGGTGAAACCATCTGAAAGATTCATTTATAATACTGAACTATGTAATGATATAGCTGTGTTTGTTATCACTATTGGATTTGCTATTGATTTGTGTTTTTGGTTAAAGCAATATAAAAAGTATATTTTACCCTAATTTTAGTGTAAAATTTTCATTTTTTTCACCTGTCATGAACTGTAATTGAAAACATCAATGATAAAGCATGTTCTAAACTGGAGAACTAGAGATCAATCTATCCAATATCCCAGTGCTGGACTGACAAGGAGGTTGAAAATCATTAAATACAAATCAAAAGAATCAATCATTATATTTCAGTACTGAGTTTACAGTATCTTAGTACATACAATATATATGAAATACCATGGTAAATAAAAATTCAACATCCTAAAAAACATTTTCACTGATTCATTCGAGAAGAAAATTCAACTATTGATTTAGAATTCTTGTTTTTAGCTCATCAGGCCAATAAACTTTTCACATTCTTGTCTTCCCTTTCACAACTGGAGACTCTTCAACCGGTGACATTGGAAGCCGAAATTTTCAGAATTACATGTTCTCAAAAATGGGTGTGTCAGGATGTTTTCTTAGTCCTTATTAAGAATGTTTTTCTTTTACGATTAATGATGTGAAATGAATCACAACTGCTTCATTTTTTATGTAACATTTTTATCCAAAGTATAACAATTCTATCAAAGTTGCATGCTCAGTGAAAACCTGTTAAAGATGCATCCATTGTGTTTCATCAAATTTTATTTAGCTTTAATACTTGCTAACATACGATATGTGCTGATTTCAGTTGAAATAATTTCACTCAACTTGCATATTCATCCCCAAATATATCATATTTACTACCTTCCAATCAAAATCGAGCAACATCATTATACATGTGCAGAAACTGAAACTACATGCCCCATGTACATGCACAGTAGTTACAAGACCTTTTACACATTATCAACCCAAAGTTGTCTTTTTGTCTGCTGTAAATAAGTTTGTCCATCTCGATAAAATAGCACAATTTATAACGTTTGGCATAAGTGACCACCAACAACACATTGGATGTACCTTTAAGAAAATTTCAATGGACTTGTCAAAAGTATTTACTTCGTTATTGGGTATTTTGCTTAACCAAACCTGAAAACCTCGACATAGCTGATTGGTCTATTCGCTTGCTCTTCCTGGCTACTTAAAGTACATCCATTGTGTTGTTTGGGGTCACATATGCTAAACGTTATTTTTTTTTTATTATAAATTTTGTTATTTTATCGAGAAGTACTGATTGTTGCTGAAAATTGCCATTTTGATCTTAGTTGGCTCAGTATAATGATGATATAAAGGTAAATGTATTGATTTCTGATCGAAAACTGGACAATGCACTGCGTGTGGCGCGTATCAATTAGTCAAACGTAATTTTAGACAGTTATTTACGACAGACATAAAGAAAACTTTAAATTGATAATGTTTAATAGGTCTTATAAGTATATATTTATTAAATTGTAATAGCTATGTTAGTTATCCAGGATCTTTTGATAAGTTAATTTCCTGGGACTGTGAAAAGACCTTTAATTAAGTGGAATATTTTACTTAACGATTGTTTTTAACTGGACTCAAATAGTGATTACTACTGAAGAAATGTGCCAGCAACAAACAAAATTTGCACAACAAAAGTGTTAAGTTATCCATTTTTTTAGTTGAAGTGTTCTTTACTTAAACAGTTTCCACTGTATTTCTTGTCCAACAATCTGTGTTAACCCTTTACATATAATCATATAAGTAAAAGGATGCTTCTGAAACTCACAGTGACACATTGTGCTAACTGGTTCTCAAATTGAGATCAATGCTGGTGTTAGATTGATTTTAGTATTTAATATTGTGAGAAAATACATTTCAATTAATACAAATCATATTGAAATCATAACAGATCTAAAAGACTTGTTTGATTTACTCAATTAAACAATTTGAAATATTTTTATTAATTTTTGAGTCGTTATCAAAACTCAAATTCAAAAACTTTCAGCACTCGTTATTAATCTTTTAATTTTAGAATTAGGTCTTTGATAACAATATTCATTGATTTTGAATGTTTAAAGCTTTTAATTATTATGGCATATATTTTTTGATTTGGCATAAAATGCTATATTGATGTCTTTGAAAGTCCATTTAAAGATTTTATAGTTTTGAATAACTAGTAGCACTAAATGTTTTTGTTAGATCATTAAACATGATCAGTCATTAATTTCTCATTATTTATCAAGTCAAGAATGAATGTTATAAAACTTGCAGAATGAAACTTGCACTTCAAGGGACACTATGGCCATAATTAATAGAAATAAAAATCGTTTTGTGTTACCATGTTAATTGTGTTAAAAGTTGGCTCAATCGAGCGCTACTGCAACACCTATCATTATCAGTTGTAAGGAAAACATCACTGACTGTTTCAGGAAACAGGATCTGTTGTTAAGCATGGAATTTATAGTTGATTAAATTTCCCTGGTTACAATATAATCAGAGATGTTAGTTTTTTTGTGCTTGAAGAGAAAATTGAGTTTTAACTGAATCAAGTGGAGTGATACAGATATAATCAACAAGTATTATAAGAATAATCAACGAGTTGCGAAGAATTACGGATTATCTGTCCCGAGTTAATTATTGTGATAAACTCCGAGCCCTACCCAAGTTCATTTTAATGCAAAAAATAAGACGCCACATCACAATCTTGGATTAGACTGTAAAATACAGATTGTATATTCATACGCCCTTCATAAACTTTCTCACACCTTCAAGATGCACGCATTTATTATTATTTCTTAAATGAATAAAATATGTTTTCAATCAATCTAAATAGTTTGCTACTAACGCTCTTTTTTCAGTAAGATTCTGATGTAATTGTTGAACTTTATTCCCAAAAAGAATTTCGGACATAATAAACAATCTGTAAATATTATCGCAGAATGAGAGAAACTTAGTCAAACGTAATCAAGCAATCCCTCAGTTGCAATGCATGAAAGGAATGTAGTTACGTCACTAAATGACGTCATAGTTAGTTTTGACGTCACGGCAGTTCAGCCGACATCTCTCGCATGCTTTTCACTTTGCAAATTTACTACTGTAATTACGGCCTCGGAATCAACATGATTTTCTATTTTATATGCTTTACTGTCGTGTGACTTTAAATAGGTATGGTTGAAATAATTCTTCTGTGTCATTTAGCTAAAACAGGACAGGTAAGCAATTCATGAATGGGCGTAAAGTAGTTCCGTCAACCAATCAAAATGCAAGTTATATTTAGAAAAGCTGTAATTCCCATGACCATTATGAAAACTTTAATAACCAGACCTACACAGTTGTATGACATCTATCAGTTAGATTATATTGATCAGATTTATGTCCACTGATTCCTTAAGTGTGTTTAGATTTGACCATGAAGGTTTTCAAATGTTTTCAATGATAAGTGCTCAATTTGGTAGGCATACATGCAAGAAAAACCTATATTTTAGGTTATTGCCCGAGGAAGTATGTCATATGACTTTTACGAAACAAGTGTGAATTTTTGTATTGCCCAAGCGAAAGCAAATTTGCACGAGTTTCATAAAAGTAATATTACACACTTTCGAGTGTAATAATTTCGTTACATATAAATAGCCAGGAGACGGCCCCTTCTCTTTTGACGAGCCACAGTGACATCACAAACAATTGTTTGAGGACAATTAACACACATCACTGAGGACAATTAAGATAAGGGAAGTCACGTTATATGGTTGATAGGCTATATCCACATGTGCTTGTATTGAAAATATTAACTTGGTTGTTTTCAACCATATGGATAATAAATTGTAAAATAACACTGAAGCCTCTACATCTCAAAAGTGATTTGAGTAGCAGTAAGATGAAGAAATGGTTTTAAGTGTCTGCTTTGAGATCAACCAAATACGTTTACCCTTTATATGTTAAACTTGACAAGAATTGATTTAGAAGAGAGATCAATTACATACAACTTTAAAGAGTTTCTGTCAATTATATACATCTTTGACGAGAAAAAAAGACTTATTATTTAACTTCTAGCCTTTGATGATCCAATGACATCGCTTTGAAACTGAATACGGTTTATCTCACTAACAAATGACTTCAAAGGCTCTGATTGTAGCTCATAATATCTTCTGAAAGATAAACCTGAAACATCATCTGTCAGTTCACTGGAGGACTTGCACGTGCTATTGTTCTGGATACATCAAGAATACTAAACAAGTTTCCTATAGGTACAGTATTTGTAAAGAGAGAGGAGGTGTAGCCACCAAACATATACACAAGATAAATACCGGTAAATAAATAAAATTTGACATTTATATTCAAAATGTGGTTGAGGCTACATGGGACGTGTTAAACAATAATCACCATGTGTACACTGCGGCAGGTATGCGCTCGACCAAATTAGAGTAAAAAAGGGGAAATGTATATAATATTTCCCAAAGTGTTATATTCCTTGTTGGAAATTATGGATAGTTTCCTGAATGCCATTTTAGAAGTCGGAATAATGAGAATTAATGATACATATGTGGATATGGATAACTAGTTTATTCATGACATATGGCAACGTTTCTAAACAGATTCTTGATAATGACAAGGCCCGATGGCATAGCAAAGTACGGCATCCGCCGTTCAGCTGTTCATCAATCTGTCCGTAAGGTTTTCACTTTTTAATCCCAAGGTGAAACCGAAGGGTGTACGCAGTATCTGTGTTCTAAAATCAACTCCTCCCATAGTTTTTGATAAATCTTTCTGAAACTTTACACATGTTTTGGATAAACATCACTGCGTGGGAAACAAGAAACAACATGTAAAGAGTTATGTCATGATTTTTAAGTTGAGAGTCAGTACTACCGTAGTGTCGCGGGTATAAGAACAGGGGGCTCGGCAAACAAACATCTTGAAAACATGGGGGTGGTCTAGTTACCGAGAAAGACCCCAACTCATGAGACCGAATTGACTCCATCCAAGATGGCGGCTCGTAACTAACACAAATAGGCAAGGCATATTACCGGCATAAAGAATATTGTACTTTGATGTTTTAAGTCTTTTAAACATAAACATGATATTATTAATATTCATTCATGTTAAAAATTGTTATATATGATAATTATATTATGCACTTAAACATCATTTTTGTTTTTCAGAATTCTATGATCGGCGACTGCAAAAACCATGAAATCATTGCCATTAAATTTGTTATTTATGAATTTTGTATGCCATGTGTTTGGTTTAAAATGGTGTACAATGAATAAAAACGATAACATTCTTGAGTTGGTTGTTGATAGTTGTGTACGTAGCTGACAAAATAATTCAGAAAAAATTCAATGTTGGGAATAAAATTTAGCTACTCACGTCATCAAACATTGATGTAAGTTACACGTCCCGATTTGATATTCATCATTACATAGCTTAATTAGATGTTGTCAATAATGTTTATGTACGTTATTTAGTCATAAATTCCAGAACAAATATCGTAATTTGCTAACGAACTATTTACAAATCAGTGTTGGAAGCGTCAATGCATGCCGACTGAAATGGCCTTTTTTCAAAGGAAGTACAATATGATGGTGTCACTCTCTCACACACACGATCTGTCACTAGTCTACATCATGTTGTTTAGGATATTGTTTTGATGTTTTACTTCATAACATAACATAAACACGATATTTATTTATGTAATTATGTTTATAAAATCGTAACTATATTCATTTAACGCACAAATACATCGTGTTTGTTTTTCAGGTGAGTAGCTACGATCAGCGAAGCCATGATACTCTAGTTACTTTTTCTGTGAAATTTGTTATTGCCTTTGAGTTAAAAAAATTGTGCACCATGAATTAAAATGATAACAGTAAGCTGTGTTGTTGTGTTGCTGACAAAAAATCAACAAAATGTTTTCACTTTGAAAGTCGATTTTTCAAGAACGAGTGCAGAATATAACGAAACAGATGACACATTATTGCGTCGGAACGAATGGCTAATTACTTATGCGAACTCTCATTGGTGGATAAAAGGGTGTGTCATCGATTCAAAATCTCATTGGCTGATATATTTGGCGACTCATAGACATACGATGCTTACTTCCTGGTTCGAATCGAAGTATTTAGACACAAGAGTTACAAATGCTATTATAGATATATGTAATGTATGCAATTAATAAAATACATACGATAAGCTGTCAAAATAAGAACAAATATGCAATTATTAAAATATAAACGATAACTTTCAAAATAAGAATATTGAAAACAAAACACAACACGATATAACATGACAAATCAAACTTTATTGTATGTCCGAGAAATCGAATCTGTGCACGAATAGTTTGACCATTGAACATCTGGCAAAATGGGGGGTGGGCTATAACAAGAGAATAACCCCAACCAAGACAAGCCTCAGAAAAGTGGGGGTGGTCTTAGGCTCAAATATGGTCTAATACCTGCGACACTACGGTAATTAATCAGCGCTGGTTGTTCCCCACCTAGTAGTTGGGGTATATAGTCTTCCCAACTACCATTTCTTATGCAGTGCATTATTATACTTTTTAGGTCGGGGGTATATATAGTAAACCCAATGATTCCATCCATCCTTCAGTCCGTCTGTCCTTCCATCCGAAGACAATGTTTGTCCGATCGATAACAGAAAAACTATTCATCTCATTCTTTTTAAACTAGGAGAGGTGCAGTACGAAATTTAAACCGAATTGGTGAATATTTAATTTTGGGCGATTTTTTGTATTTTTTAATTTTGTCATATTCGGAGCTAGAATGAATAAAGCTTCTTCTCTATTGTGATTTGTTGACTTTATCAGTTTCTTTTTCATGTAACTTTCATAAAAAGCTACTTCTGTGTTCTTCCTGATTTTACTATTTCATATTTCCACTAGTGATTTTTTGGAAAAAGTTAAATTTTCTTTCCTTTACGTATATTACCGGGTAAAAGTCGACTCCGCGTATAAGTCGACCCCCTTTCTCAACTACCAAAATACTGGTCAAAACCCTATATCTCATGTATAAGTCGACCGCCTTTGACCACGTGCTGACTGACACCGAGTGACAAGTCGATATGCCCAAGAGTCAACACAGCGGCGATTGGTAAGCAGTGATGTCGATCGATTTATCAATTGTTTGACCTAAATATTATTAAATGATAATTTATTTTTCAGACGTTGTAAACAACCAATAAAAAAATACAACTTGTGACTCACAGTGTCTGTTATTATTTTTTTCAATCAAAGTACATTTTCCTCTCAAGTCGAATACTGCGACCAACATGTTGACAAAGCTTTATTAGATAACCGGTGAATAGTTAATTTGTTACCTTGTAGAAAAAGACGTAAAAAGACATTCCCTTGCTTTTACTTTTGAGATGAGAAGTGACAGGCTTTAATTAATGTTAATTACTAACAATTACTGTTAATTAAACATCAAAGCTTAGATAATTACCGGATGCGCTAATGAATCACTACCCTGACTGGCAATTAACAAATCTCTTCACAACCTGAATAACACGTCTGTCTATTAACAAGTATTGAATATACACTATTATACAAAATGGTGAACATCTCAGTAACAATACAATGACAATCGGCAATTTACATTTCTCTAAATATTTTTGAATATATGCTATTATGTTAGAACGTCTAAGAAATTATACGATTACTCGTACCAGTAATTTGCACTTCTCACTGCGTAAACACTTGAATATTTTTTCATGAGGATCTATCTCGCATGTCACCGGCTTCTATGTAGAATCTCATTGGTCCACGTGACCTTATCGGGTCACTAGACTTACATCAAGGCTAGATATCGATCGATGTTTGTCAGGTAATTGTGAAGATTATAACATAATCTTTAATGAACTTTCGTGATTGAAATGTAATTTTTTATTCATACATCACGCAATATTTGTATTTTAAAAAGACAACAATAAAGCATATGTTTTTTATTCAATGATTTTATTATTAACTGGACATCGATGTTTGTGAATTGTTTCCGGTGTAAACATTGTCCATTCGACTTGCTGGGCTGGCAGATACTTACCTGGCATCTAGATTTTTTGGTCTGAAACATAGACCCCGTGTATAAAATTTTTGGTATCAAATTCTCAGCTTATACCCGGTAATATATGGTAGCCATAAACTGCTGTATATCCCTCACTGTGCTTACAGGGGTGTGTTTCATTATGGAATAATTTCCAAAATAAAGTTGAAATGAGTGGTAATGGCAGTAGTGTATTATGTTACCCCTACCTTTTCAAGTTACTATTATTCCTACTTTAGTTAAACCACCTTTTTTACATGAAGAGACTTATCCTACCCTTTTCACAAACTCTTTAAATTTAGCAATTACATTTCATAGCTTATCAATCCTTAGGTGTGCAGACACCTCTCTATGAGTTAAATAAAAATGTCAATTCTTTTTCAGAAGGGATCCTCCTTGGGGTACTTATTGCATAAAATCCTTGATTTTTTATATATGACAGGTTGTAACTATATTTTCCACTTAAAAATAGTTAAAAAACTAAGAAAACGTACTTATGGTCACCCCCTTCGAGCCTCACCCCTTACGGTTGTCATGCAACCAGGGGCAGATAACTCTAATCTCACCACTTTTCATCCTGTCATTGAACCGGCAAGTTGTACACGAAGTTTCTCTGAGTTTTCAAGAGTTCTGCACGAATCTAAGAAAATGGCCCATAAGCAATCTGTATGTGTGGTAACTTCTACCTTTCTTACAGTAGGGTCGAATGGCTTCTAGGTTTAGTGTAAAAAACTTCGTGTTTTTGTAACTTACTTTCTCGCGTAGGGGCGGGAAAGTCGACCCAAGATGGCGGCCATTTTTCTTCGATCGATGTTTTTTGATCGTGGAATTTGGTCAAATCTGGGCTTTCCACGTGTTTATATTATCATATTGGGGTTCTAGATTCGTTTTCGGTGAGTATTTCGAATCGCCCTTGGCCTGCAAGCAATTTAGTCATATTACATGCTTTATTTCTTTCAGTGATTTTAGGGGTGTGGCCATGCTTGTTTACTTTTCTACTTCGCATTTTCCATTCGCCTCTGCTCATGTTTTGTACATGCATGTTTGACATAAACATTCACATAGCATTTCCCATGTATTTAGTATATATATTATTTAAAAATAATTATATATATACACATGTGGCCTGTGCACGTCTTGATTTGGCTTTTTTATTCTAGCCATTCAAGGCTTGTGCCCAGTGCAAGGGGTCGGTGTCGATCACCGACGCCCATGACGAATGCCTACGTTGCTTGGCTTCGGACTTTCACCACCCCCTCAGGTGTGAGACATGTCAGGCCTTCACACCCAGGGCCAGAGCCAGGCGTGACGTTGACCTGGAGTTTTTCGCCCAGGCCTTGCAGGATGGCAAGGATATCTACAAGCTGGCTGCCCCTTCTAAGGCACTTAAGGAGCAAAAGGCTCTTGCCAGTAAGAAAAAGGCTAAAAAAGGTGGTAAGAAGGTTAAGGCTTTGGCCTCCGCCACGGTGTCCTCGGCAAGGTCTAGTCTCGATGACTCGTCATCCGAGGTAGACTCAGTCTAGGACGGGCGGGGGGCTTCAGCCGGGGAAAAACGATCCCACCCATCCACCCCACAACAACCTAACGCACAAACTGTTACTAACCAATTTGATATGGCGCAATTTTCAACTATGCTCACACAGCAAGTGAAGGTCATGATTGACTCGGCGGTCTCGGGGCTCCGTACGGAGCTCCAGGCCTCGAGTCATGAGCCTGATGCTACTCATGGGGCCAGGGGGGATCTCGGTGTCGGACTCGTCAGCGGGACGCTCAGCTTCCGGCTCGCGAGCTGCGGAGTATGGAGTCCCAGGCCACCATAACACAAACACACCAGTCCCTCCAGACACCTGGCTTCGGGCAGGTCTCGTCTGGGGGATCACTGGCCCCGCCCAACCTGGAGCCGCTCGATGGAGTAGGCTACAAGGCTAGGGCATCTACCTCAGGTTACGAGGCGCCGCCTGTGCTCCAGGTGCAGCGTCCTCGGACTCCTGCCCCGTGCTCCGAGACCGCCGTCCAAGTGACGGTGCAGTCCGGGCCGCAAGTGGGACCCACGAGCACCCCCGGGACCCAGGTCTCGGGGGGCCCACTCGAGGCCGATCCTCGGGCTGGGGGCTCGGGACAGCCGGCGGTAGCTGATGTGTTCTCTCGCTCTCTTGTCCGCGCCCGTGACTCTTCCCTAGACGACCCCGATTTGGCTTCACGCCTTTCGGGGAGATCCAGGGTCGAGGCCATGGACATGGATGAGATTCGGGAGGATGCAGGGCCTTTATCAGCTACCGCTGCCATCAGGAGCCTCCGTGGTTTAATCGCGGAGGCTATCCCTGGTGTTGCTGCCCCGGTCCCCGAGCCAGTGGACTCGGACCACCGATTAGCGGGGGATGCCTTTGCTCGGAGCAAGGTTCCCGTAGTGGGGCTCCGCATTCTCCCATCTTTGGTTGATGACTTGATAGCTCCGCTCATGGCTGATACTCGCTCTCTCGCCGATCTAGGCTTTTTATCAAAGCGGTATCAGTTAGGAGAGGAGGGTCTTTTTGAGATACCAGAGGTGGGAGACTGTGTTTACACCGCAGTTTCCTTGCAACGACCGAAGGTTTCACCCTTTTGCTTGTTGGGGCAGATCCCTGTAGGCGGCCGATTGACAAGGTTCTTAGATGCTTGGGCGAAAGCCACGTCGAACACCTGGGTCCTGTCCACGCTCAGGGACGGCCATATGCCTCAGTGGAAGCGCGGTCCACCTTCATTTACCGGGGTGCGGCACACGACATCTGAGCAAGGCTGCGATAGAGCTAGTGCCTGTGGACCAGGAAGAGAGCGGATACTATTCCAAGTACTTCCTGGTGACCAAGAAGGGCGGAGGGTTCAGACCCATCTTGAATTTAAAGATCAATGAACAAACTCATAGAGGTCCAATCGTTCAAGATGGAGACTCTAAGGTCTGTGATCTCGTCAGTGCAGGTCGGGGAATGGCTATCCTCCATCGACCTCAAAGACGCTTACCTTCATGTTCCAATGCACCCAGAATTCAGACAATTTCTGAGGTTTGCATTCGACGGGAAGTGTTACCAATTCAGGGTGTTACCCTCCGGAATCTCAACGGCTCCGAGGGTATTCACCAAACTTATGCTGGTAGCAGCTCAGGTCGCCAGGTCTCAGGGCAGGTGCTGTCATCCCTACCTGGACGACTGGCTCATCAGAGCGCTGTCCCAGCTTCAGAACCACGAATCCACCCAGGGTTGGATCGTGAACCTCAAGAAGTCGGAGCTGGCCCCGTCACGGGACCTAGTCTTCCTGGGCTCCAGGTTTCAGACGGAGCCGGGGATTGTATCCCTGGCCCCGGACCGCGTCCCAAAGATACTGGGGGCTGTGAACTCGTTTCTCAGCGCTCCATGCCACACGGCTCGAGTCTGGCTCCAGCTCTTAGGAGTCATGGCAGCGACCGTAGACGTGGTTTGGAGGTCCCGGCACCGCATGAGGCCCGTCCAACAAGCTTTGGCGGGTCTATGGTCCCACTCGGAGTCTTACGAGAAGCAGCTCGTCACTCCGGAGTGGGTCTTACCACACCTGTTATGGTGGACCAATGTCGATCACCTGACTTGGGGGTACCCCCTGCAGCCTCCGGTGCCGACCCTGACGATCCAGACCGACGCCTCCCTCACGGGATGGGGCGGGGTTCTGGGATCTCGCACGGTCTCGGGCCTGTGGTCACAAGGCGAGTCTCTTTTGCACATCAATGTGTTGGAGCTCAGGGCGGCCAGATTGGTTCTGCAACATCTGAGGGATCAGGTGAAGGGTCAGGTGGTCCGGCTCCAAATGGACAACAGGACCGCCATGACTTACATTCTCAAACAGGGCGGGACGGTCTCTCCGTCCCTCCTGGAGGAGACATGGCAATTCTTCCTCTGGTGCGACGAAGTCGACACCCAGGTCCTGCCAGTGTATTTGCCAGGGGTGGACAATGTCCGAGCAGACGCTCTGTCTCGCCGGATCCTTGCCCCCCACGAGTGGCTACTGGATCGAGAGATATTCGAGACTATCTCCCAGTTATACGGGTCATTCCAGGTGGATCTGTTTGCGTCAGGGACGAACTTTCAGATACCCCAGTTTTGCTCCAGGATACCCGACACTAGGGCTCTATCCCAGGATGCATTCGAACTGGACTGGACAGACAGAGTTCTGTGGGCCTTCCCACCAGTGCCTCTGATCTCCAAGGTCCTTGCCCGTCTAGCCACTCATCCTCCGCGTCTGCTGGTGCTAATCACACCTCTGTGGGCAGCGCAAACTTGGTTTCCGCAGGTACTCAGGTCTCTGGCTATGCCACCTGCTCTGTTACCGTGTCGACCGGGACTTCTGTCCCAGGACGGAGCCCCCCACCCCAACCCCAGGGTGCAATGGGTGGCCTGGCCTCTGTCCGGAATCGCCTCCAAAACAGCGGTATTCCTGCACGAGTTGCAGACACAATACTGGCTTCGAGGAGGGATTCAACGAACATTCAATATGAGGATAGATGGGCCTGCTATTCGCGCTGGTGTGCAGATAGGGACGTTCTCGATCCCTTTTCTGCAGATCTAGTGTTTGTCTTGGAGTTCCTGCAGTCCAGATTTGATGCTGGCTTGGCCGCATCTACTGTAGGGGGTTACTCCACGGCTATTTCAGCCTTTCATGTGCCAGTGGACGGCGCCCTTTTGGGGGTACATCCCCTGGTTCAGCGCTTTTTAGCAGGCGTGGACAGGATCCGACCTCCTGTGAGGCGGTCCAGCCCAGTTTGGGACCTTTCTATAGTCCTGGACTGGCTCTCGGGTCCGAAGTTTAGGGATTTATCGGCAGTATCGCTTCAGCTGCTCACTTGGAAAGCAGTTTTTCTAGTGGCGGTGGCGTCTGGTAGACGGGTAGGAGACATACATGCTATGTCCTCCAATCCCGAGCTTACAGTCTTCCACAGGGACAGAGTCAGCATTAGACTGCCAGACTCCTACCGACCAAAAGTGGCCCACTCATTCCATGTCTCGGCCCCTATAGAATTGCCGGCTCTTAGACAACCGGCTGCATCAGGGTCTCAGGCCTCGCACGCACACATTCTGGACGTGCGCAGGACGCTGAAAGCCTATCTCAAAAGAACGGCCTCCATCCGTAGAGATGAGCAGCTCTTTTGTTGTTACGGTGGAGGTAAGCAGGGCTTACCTGCTTCTACGCAGACAATATCGAGATGGATTGTCTCGACGATCTGTCTGGCTTATGTTCACAAGGGCCGTGAGCCCCCAGGTGACCTCAAGGCTCATTCCGTTAGGGCAGTTGCGACGTCCAAGGCGTACGCAGCGGCCCTGCCCATCGAAGAGATCTGCTCCGCTGCTATCTGGAGCCAGCCTAGCACGTTCATTCGTCATTACCAACTCGACAGGCTCTCGGCAGAGCGTGCTCGGTTTGGTCAGACAGTTCTCTCCGGTGGGCAGAGTCGTCAACCCCCTAGCTGAATGAGCAGAGGAGGGTTGTTCGTTCTGTTTTTTAATCATACTAACGCCACTAATATCACTTTTTGATACTAAGGACCTAGTCCTTTTTCCCACGGTGACTTCCCTGACTGAAGCCTCTCGCGGGGAGATTTTATGGTATTTTTTGCCCGAAGCTCTCTCTTGACAAAAGGGGGGGGGGGGGGGGGGGGGGGGGGGGGGGGATTTCGACTAGTAAGGCGACTAAGAGTGCGCCAGGTAGTCCCCAGGTCTATGCTTATCCCCCCCTCATGGTGGACTCGCAAGGTACTTTGGGTGAGTTAACTTTGTATATTCTCATATTCTGTACACCTTTGGGTGCAGTCTGAATGCCACTGCCTTAGATTCAATCTTTGGGAGTCTGACTTATGCAATAAGTACCCCAAGGAGGATCCCTTCTGAAAAAGAATCGAACTAACCTGTATAGGTTTCAGATTCTTTGAAGAGGATCCTCCTTGGGGTAGGGCCACCTTCCTCCCCTTCATTCAGCCTGCATGACTGGATGGAAAAGTGGTGAGATTAGAGTTATCTGCCCCTGGTTGCATGACAACCGTAAGGGGTGAGGCTCGAAGGGGGTGACCCAAAGTACGTTTTCTTAGTTTTTTAACTATTTTTAAGTGGAAAATATAGTTACAACCTGTCATATATAAAAATTCAAGGATTTTATGCAATAAGTACCCGAAAGGAGGATCCTCTTCAAAGAATCTGAAACCTATACAGGTTAGTTCGAATTTTAACAGTCAGCGTATTAGTGATCACTAATCTAATGGCTCGAGCCACGCTCACTTTTTGGCTTGTTTCCTTCAGCTTTTGTGACACACATTCTATTTTACAAATACATTCACTCGATGGGTTTACTTGTGTTGAAAAAGTGAAAAATTTGCATACTTAACCCTTAACATGCGGGCGACGGAATAATCCGGGCGGGCTATAAGCGATTCGTAGGTACTCCAGTACGGATCCCGGATCGCTTACTTAGAAGAATTCACGCCTGTCTATGTACTGGGCTAGCCTCCATACCGGGTCCCGAGTCGATTGTTTCCGCGACTCGCTGCATGAGAATGGCTGTATTTATGCCTCGCAGCCCGCAATGAGAATAAAACTTTCTTCAGTGTCTGGTCAGAACGTCCAGCAAAATTCACACCAATTTGCGTGTGCATTGTTGACCCGTAACGCATCGATAATTAGCTTTACAAAAGGCCAATTTTGTCCTGCTTCGCTCCGATGGCTACACTGCCCGGCGGCTAATTAGCACCTAAGTGTCTGCACTGCCCCGGGGTGAGATAGGCCCGTACAGGCTTATCTGTCTCGCATCCCGCCACATGGGCAGATAGCCTATGCTTATCTGTCTCGCATCTCGCCACATGGGCAGATAGCTTCTAATTACGGGAAGATATTGCGATAAGCTTCCTTTCTCTCGCACTTCGTATCATATGAACCAATTGGTTGTTTTCATTTTTTTTTATACCAAAATAAAGAGGAAAGAATGGCCTTTATTCCCATATAAAAATCGCAATTGCGCTAACATAACTGAAAATACAGCAATCGCACAGAGATAGCCGACTTTCGCACTTTTGAATTTTGATACATGTGGCGCATTTACCCCAACATGCCTCGGCGCTCTATTTCTAAGAAACTACTTGGGATATTTTCATAATTTTTTTATCAGTATATAGATAAAAGAATTGTCTTCAATTCCATATAAAATACGTGTATTTTCGGCAATAACTTTTGATGCGCCAGGTGTCGCGCAGAAGGTGATATTCGGCTTTGAATAAGTGGCGCTCTTAGCATATACCATCATTACGGGCTTTATAACTTGTGAACCGCAAGTCCGATTTTTATAATTTTTACATCATTGTAAAGAGAAAAACATTGTCTTCAATTCCATGTATAATGCGCATGTTTTCGGGAAGAACTCTGCATGCGCAAAGCGCCGCGCCAAAAGGTATAATTTTCGCACTTCATAACTTTTGAACCGCAAGTCCGATTTTTATAATTTTTACATCATTGTAAAGAGAAAAACATTGTCTTTAATTCCAGATATAATGCGCATGTTTTTGGGAAGAACTATGCATGCGCGAAGAGCCGCAATATTGATGTACGCATAAGTGAAGAAGTATGATAATATATAACTAAAATACTGTTCTTTTGATACGCAAATATAGAGCTTTATAAACGATGAACAACTGTCATGACGGAATTTTGTTTCCAGTTTTGGAAAAAAAATTATAACATAAAAGTGAAAATATATTTGAGTACGGGACCCGCCGCTCGGGGAAAAGCCTTTTCGTGGGAATATTTTCTCAGGAAAATATTTCACTTTTCGGAGTTTCTAAAAATGCGTGAACATTTTTGTTACTGATGCCATTTGCGAAAGGTTTTTATTTCTAAAATTCAAATGCGAGGGCGCACCTTTCCAAACCATTTGAATTGAATTTATTATTTTATCTTTTACATTATTGAATAATTCAATTCATTCAATAAGATTTGAAGAATTATTTATATGTGTAGCGGACTGAACTGAGCAGATGGAGAATTTGATTCCTCACCACTTTTATTACCAAAGTTCTTTTGTATCACAATTACTTTTTTAGGTATTAGTTTTTTCGTGAGCAGGGGAATTTCCGACGGGATTCGCCATGACATAATGAGAAAAAATTCCCATGAACATGGGCGTGGTCCGTCATCTTCGGGACCGACCCACAAGTATAAATATCTACCGGGGGGTGCGCGGACCCCCCCGCTTTTGGTCGCCACCCCCCAAACTTTTTGTGCAAATTATTATTTTTTTTCTACTTTGAAATAAAGGTTCGTGTCATTCCGAGGTATGAAGGTTTCTGCTATATATGTCGAGAGGGCATGGGAACCCATTCCCAATAGAATCCGGGGTTCGTCCCATAGGATTGTTCCTCGGAGTCTCTCGTTCTCAAAAGAGAACATGGGAAACCTGTCCCGCGATTGAATCCGGGGTCCGCCGCGGAAGACGGGGACGGGAATTCCCGGAGAGCATGGGAGTATGCTCCCATGGGTCCGGGCTCCGCCTCGAGAGACCGCTCCTTGGATGCTCTGCTTCTCGAAAACTGACAACCCGAGCTTCCCTGACATAGTAGTTTATTTTCCGGGCCTCGCGCCCGGTGCTACACGTCGCCGAGGAAATCAGAAAATGGTCCGTTTGACATATGCGTCTGAAAAATCGGCGCGATGTCAGAAGCCGTCGGCGCCGTCGGCGCTTGCGGCGCAGTCGTCCTAGATGCGCCGGGAGGTTCTGAAACTGGCAAATGAACGTCCATGAAGCTCACATTCATTATCTCTGTATGTTTATTGTCTCTAATCACATGTTATATGTTGCATACATCTAACGCATTTTCAATCATTTACAGGTTGAAGCAGAATGCTGCGCGGACGTGGACGCAAGGCCCTGCGACGGCCTAGGACGTTGCATACTAGGACACGCAGCTTTGAAGCCGTTTCAAGCGACGACGACTTCATCAACGAGATCCATGCTGATGAAGCCTCTGATATGGAGTCAACTGACAGTGATGGTAGCAGTGGTTTAGACAGTGATGATGCATATGATCGGGACACTGTAATAGATAGTGAACATGGTGACACAGATGCTCTGAGTGATATAGAGACAGAGATTGCCAGAAAGATTCTAGCCGCCGGTAATTCCACCGAAGAAGACTTTAGTGGTTTTGAGGAGGAGTTTGCCGAAATACCACAATATAATCATGATAATTCACAGACGTTTGATGAGTGGGTGGATGGTCCGCGGCCACGTGTAAACTTGCCTTTCACTGGTCAAACTGGGTTGCGCCAGTTCATAGAACTTCCTGAGAACCCTGAACCTATTGACTTTTTCAATTTGTTTATACATAATGATGACTATGAGGATATGGCAACGGAAACCAATAGATATTTCAAACAAGCAATGGAGGACAAAATTCTAAGACCCCGTTCAAGAATGCAACAGTGGCAAGACACTAATGCAGAAGAGATGAAGGTATTTGTAGCCATGACAATTGCCATGTCATTGGTTGTGCAGAGAAACTTTGCTGATTACTGGTCAACAAGTGATGTTACCTCAACGCCTTTCTTCGCCAAGTGCATGCCCCGAGACAGGTTTTGGCTTCTTATAACCTACCTACACTTGGCTGACAACAGGAGGATGCCGGGCCGTAACACCCCGTGCTTTTCACCAATAAATAAACTGGGACACTTGTATAACCGGATAGTTCACCGTTTTTCAAGAGTGTATAAACCGCATCAAAACATTTCAGTCGACGAGGGCATGGTGCCCTGGAAAGGTAACTTATCTTTCAAAGTTTATCTTCCCGACAAGCCTAAGAAGTATGGGATAAAGGCTTTCATGTTGTGTGACTCGCACAACGGATACGTTTGCAAGTTCAAACTCTACACTGGAAAAACGAATGAACCGGTTTCTGAAGGTGGCAAAACTTATGATGTAGTCATGGACTTGGTGAACGACTACGTTGGACAGGGGCATCACATCTTTATGGACAACTACTATTCGTCCACAAATCTGTACATAAATTTGTGGGAGCGGGGAATAGGTGCCACGGGGACGTTGAGAGCCAATCGAAAGGGACTTCCTGATTCAGTCAAGAAACCTAAAAAGAAAGCCAAGCAAGGGGACATGACAGTTTCTCACAACCATGGCCTACTCGTTCTTCGCTACGAAGATAGAAAATCAGTGCTTCTCATGTCAACTGTTGAAGATACACAACTTGAACAAACAGGGAAGAAGAACCGGGCAACAGGGGAACCAGTTCTCAAGCCGCGCATTGTAACAACGTACAACAAGTACATGGGAGGTGTTGATCGGGCCGACCAGATGTTGTCGTACACGCCGTTCCGAGTGAAGACCCTGAAGTGGTGGAAACGGGTTTGGTTTCACGTTCTCAACGTTGCCATGTTGAACTCTTACATCGTTTATAAAGAATACAGCAAAGATAAACCTCTAAAAACAAGTCGGGAATACAGGAAGGCTTTGGCGCAACATATAGTAACATTTGCGGACAAGGAACAAGTTCCATCAGTTTGCAGACGTCCCCGTGGTCGGCCGAGCAGGAGCGACGAGAGTGTCACTCGTCTTCATGGACGTCACTTTCCGACGAAGATTGAGCCTGTCGGAAGGAAGAAAAACGTCACAAGGATGTGTGTGGTATGCTCTAAGGCAAAACGCGCCGTCCTCGCAAAACAGATTGAAGAAGGCAATGGGCCAGCAAGGAAGAAAAAACGAGTAGGCAGAGAGTCTTCTTATGAATGTACAGATTGTAATGTTTCTCTGTGCGCCGCACCATGCTTCAAACTGTACCACACCGCCACTGACTATTCCAGGGCTTACATCACTGCCACGGAAAAAGAAAGAAATGAAGAAGGGAATGAAGAAGAAGAAAATTGAAAGTAAAGAGAGCCGAAGTGTGGACAACCAGTATATACACATTATATACATACCTTGTTAGGTCCCTAAAGCTGTTCTGCGCACAACCGCAGGTAAATATTGTGTATATTTGTACGTAAATGCATTGTAATTTCATTGTAATACATGTCATTGCAAATAAAATATTTTTTATTTTATCAAAGAGACAGAGAAAGTGAATGCGAGCTTTCATTGGAAGTTCAGCCAGAACCGCATCATAAAAAACACCCATAAATGCTGAACCGGGTGGCCGATTTTCATAAAACTTACATGGGGTAAAGAGGAAAGATTCGGCTTTGATTCAATATAAAATTTACACATGCGCACGAAAAACTAAAGTTGCGGCACGTGCCCCGATATGCGCGATAGTCAAAAAGTTGCCTCAAAGTACCGAGGGTACCTTCATTTGGCCCGCTATAGCTTCCGAACGAAGTTGCGCATTTTTTTTCTTTTTACATCATCGTAAAGAGCAATAAATTGTCTTCAATTCCATGTATCATATGTATATGCGCAGCGAAAAATAAACATGCGGCAAATGATGCGCCAGATGTCGCAAAAAGTTAGTTTTTCAAAAATGAATTTTCTAAGTACTGGGGGTGCCTTCCTTACGCTCTTCATATATTGCGAACCGTTTGACGTATTCCAATAATTTTTATATCATTGTAAAGAGGAATAAATTGTCTTCAAGTACATACGTGTTTCGCATGCGCGCGAAATAATTTACGATTTTATAAAGCTGGAAATAAAGACAAACTTTACACCGCGCAACATGTATTGCGTTCGCCGCGGTGATTAGTGTATGCTGTGCTCATTAGTACCCATTAGTTCCACGCGCGCTCGGCTCTGGCACCCTCGAGGAGGTCTCGAGGAGGTAACGGTACTGTAATTAGCACAGTCCCGGGGGGACCAAGCAGTGCCAGTAACTTGGTGCGCGTCGGGACCATTCACGTGGTACTGTCGGGGTAGCGTCACTCTCCTTTGGTTGGTTATATTTTCTGAACCATAAGTCGTATTCTAATAATTTTTACGTCATTGTAAAGAGGAATAAACTATCTACAAGCACATATAAATTTCGCAATATGCGCGCTCAGGAGTTTTGATTTCATGAAGCTGGAAATAAAGACAAACTTTAGATGACAATAGAATTATAACCATAGGTCGCATTCTAATATTTTCATATCATTGTAAAGACAAACATCTGGTCTTCAAGTCCATAAAAAAATTTCAGTAGCGCGCTCCAAATTCATGATGTTATAAGGCCCGAATTAAAGACAATCTTTACAAAGTAATAGAAAAGTAAAGAAAAATCGTAAAAAAATAATTCAAAGATGCGGGTATGAAGCAACCATTTGTGTACGGGTGCCGCGATTTGAATTTGTATTCAACGCCCGTATATAGGCCGTATTCGCCATGTAGATGCGGTATCTTTTGTAAAAACGGTACCGGAATCGCCGCCTGTAAATTCCGCCAGCAGAGCTAGTTAGTGCCTAAGCTCAAACTACTGCTGCGAGCTGCGAGCCTGTAAATTCCGCCACAGGGGCTAAAAATGGTAAAATATATATACGCAACGTAAGGGTTAATACAGACACAGATATGTGTCACTTGACCTCATGCATTGCGTGTATCTGTGACAGATTTGTAAAATATTCTCCATAATATTATTGATATAATAGCTCTACTCATCCATTACATTTTCCTTTTGCAAACATTATTTAAAATGATAGGTTACAGCCGGTTTCATTCGTTATTATGACATTTTCTGTCAAGTAATTACGTCTTTTTTATATCTTTGTATTATCAGTTTTCACAAGAGTTACATTTAATAACTGATATCATCATATAACTGTCAAAGTTTAAACATTGCAATAATACACATTTTCTCGTTCCATGTCCGACAAATGTAAAGTTTTCATGTTGATCAATGCTTTCAAAATGGGCTTTGGCAGTCTGAAATTCAAGTCTTTGACTCCTGTTTAGTTTGCTAATTTCAAATTTGAGTTTGTTCTGAGACTCACTATTCAACATTGAGATGAATATAAGATACTTTTTGGTGGAATCCAAATAAGGAAGTTCCAGTTTGTGAATATTATCTGCTTTCAAGGCATGATATAAAACATATTATTATATACCCATGTAAACTTAAGATAATAATACAGGTATGCAATATGGTTTTCATGGTCAATTTCCGTATTGCACGGTGAATTCCGTATTGTACGGCTGACTGTTCTACTTCTTCTAAACTTTGGCACTTCTTGGAATTTTCCGCACTATTCAATGTTTTCCAATTCAATCTCCGGAATTTATGTTTTTATAATACTGCTATTAATTTTGCAATTGATTAAAGTACCAGTATTATCAACACAAGCAGGGAAAATGTCTCTCAAATTGTCATTAATAAGGCAGAAAAAGCACAAAATATAAGGGGAACTTATATAAAACAGTCATATATGCTTTCAAGGCATGATATAAACCAATCCATATATGCTTTCAATGCATGATATAAACCAATCCATATATGCTTACAAGGCATGATATAAACCAATCCATATATGCTTCCAAGGCATGATATAAAACAATCCATATGTACTTTCATGACATGATATAAAACAGTCCATATCTACTTTCAAGGCATGATATGAAACAGTCCATATCTACTTTCAAGGCATGATATAAAACAGTGTCCATATATACTTTCAATGCATGATATAAAACAGTCCTATAAAACGGTCCATATATGCTTCAAGGCATGATATAAAACAGTGTCCATATATGCTTCCAAGGCATGATATAAAACAGTGTCCATATATGCTTCCAAGGCATGATATAAAACAATCCATATATGCTTTTAAGACATGATATACAACATAGTCCATATATGCTGTCAAGGCAGGATATTAAACAATCCATATGTACTTTCAAGGCAGGATATAAAACACAAACATCTGAAACATTTTGTTTTGGATGTTAAAGGGAAAGATGTATCGGCAGTATCTATATCTGAAACACGCTGTATTTTTACTAATTTTACGATGTTCTAATTATAAACCAAACATTGATAGAATATCCACAAAGTAACAAATAACCATCATTAAACTAATCAAGAATGTCTTATTCTTCTGTAGCGAAACTGTGTTACCATCATGTATTCATAACATGTATATAAACAGAAATGTCCCCTCAAATTTCGTATCCACAAAAAATACCTCGATAGAAACCTTCTTTTGATTTGATTAGCAGTAACAGCATGTGTAAATGCACGAACTGGAGTATTCCCTCCACTTGCACCAAAATACATTTGTTGTACCGTTCCTTAAAGGAAGATTACTTCATACAAGATTGAGATTTAAAAATGGAAGTAATTTGTTTTAAATGTCCGAGTAATTATTGTCTTTATCTAGAGCCATTCTAAATGAAAAAAGATATTTATGAATGTAATTACTTTGGAAAAAACAAGCTTTTAAATATCAGGTATCGTTATGTGCCTACTTGTAATTTGAGTCGCTTATCTGGTGATAGAGAAACTTGCCTTTCATTCCTGTAACAATTTTGATATAAGAATCTATAGGAACCATCTCAGAAATAAAATGTCACTTACCACTATTTTAAGCTGAATTAATGAAATAATCTTGAAGATGCTTCCTCCACACAATAATCAGGCCCCAGGGTCTTTTTAACTGATCACATTTTTTTTCTGGTCATCTTGTAAATTGTGGATTTTGAATAATTAATTTATTTTAAAAGTGAAACATCTTCCTGATATATAATGTTTCAGTGTAACGCTGAAAATATTAACTTCGCTTATGATTGGATTAAAGGGGGAAATAATATTTCCAAAATCTAATGTTACCATTAGCAAATTAGATGATTAGGTACCAAGAGGAAACCAGTAAATGAAAACAAACAAGTCTTATATTATTCAAATTGTAATGAATAAAATAAAAAATTAATCAGATTAACAAAACAGAAGAAATTCAATAGGGTTACAAATATTCTGAAATGTTTTTATAGTTTCACCAGTCTTGGATGTTTTTATCCGATGGATTAGTATATCTGATGAGCCGTTGACAGTTGATAAGGCATAAGGGTAATCTCTGATCAAAATAGTGTCCGAGGTCTAGAATGCCCAGTCTTTCCATAAACAGCCCTATCTATACTCAAAGTGTCTCTAGAAAGTCTATGACACTAACAGAAGATTCCAGATTGTTACAAGCAGTCTCACCCAGAGCAGAAGCTGATGGGAGTTATGAAATCACTAAAAAATCCTTGTAAACACGATAACTTGAAAAATATTGTGCTCTCAGGCTCTTATTTGTTGTATATCAACTATGGAGAAAGGCCAAGATTTGAAAAGGTTTTCACTAACATCCGTCAAAGGTCAAGGTCATAGTGAGGTCACAACTTAAGCATGCTTTTGCGAAAATGTCTTATTTCAACTATTAACACTTTGAATCATTACATGATTGTGATACACAATGAAAAGTGATCACTGATTGTGTGACCTTGAATTTTAAAGGTCAAGGTCACGAGATAGGGTCATGGTGACCAGTTCTAAAATCACGAAATAACTTTTTTCCAAGGAGGTATCAACACCTCATATACATAGCTTCTTTCTTATACACCTGGGGAATTATTTTGTCATGCTCACATTCAAGGTCAAAGGTCAAGGTCATGAGTTCTGAAATCACTACAAAAATCCTTGTAAACACGATAACTTTAAAAACTATTGTGCTATCAGGCCCTTACTTGGTATATCTTAGCTATGGAGAAAGACCGAGATTGGAAAAGATTTTCACTAAAATCTGTAAAAGGTCAAGGTCACAGCGAGGTCACAACTTAAGCATGCATTTGCGAACATGCCTTATTTCAACTATTAACACTTTGAATCATTACATGATTGTTAAACACAATGAAAAGTAATCATTGACTGTGTGACTTTGAAGATCAAAGGTCAAGGTCACGAGATATGGTCATGATGACCAGTTCTGAAATCACTAAATAACTTTTTTCCAAGAAGGTATTAACACCTCATATACATAGCTTTTTGCTTATAAACCTGGTGAATGATTTTGACATGTTCACATTCAAGGTCAAAGGTCAAGGTCATGAGTTCTGAAATCACTACAAAAATCCTTGTAAACACGATAACTTTAAACATTTTTTGTGCTGTCAGGCTCTTATTTGGTATATATATCAACTATGGAGAAAGACCAAGATTTAAAAACTTTGCGCTAAAATCTGTCAAAGGTCAAGGTCACAGTGAGGTCACAACTTAAGCATGCTATTGTGAATATGCCTTATGTTAACTATGAACACTTTCAGTTATTGCATAATTGTTATACACAATGAAAAGTAATCATTGATGGTGTGACCTTGAAGGTGAAAGGTCAAGGTCATGAGATATTGGTTAAGGCCATGTTAATCCTTTGATCCAATTTTGATCCAACTCAGAAATAGGTTTTAAGAACGAACTTGTGAAAAGTGACCCCAGTGATGATTCAACTTGTTAGAATGACTTGAATAATGAACAAATTTTGGTAAAAAAGATTCCCATTTTATTTATGCTGAGGAGAAGGCGGAACAGGGAAAGGCGAGACCCAAAGTTTTGGGGCTGCTCTGCTTTTGCGGTTTCCCGCAAACTCTCATCTAGTTCTCATAAGACTTATACAAATAAAAATGTAATGCTTGTTTTATCATCTTCAAACTTTTATTTTGTCTTAATCTTAAAATTTTAATAATTCAGCTGTGAATGCTTCTTAATGACAGTAAAGGAAGTTTAAACTCATTTCAAATCATGAGTCAGCAATAATGCACATGTAATGTATGTGCTGTTAATGGTCAACAAAAGTGTAAATCTCAGAAATAATTAGACAAAATCATGAAAGGGATATTGCTGCATAAATAACATCTTAGTAGGACAAGTGGGGCCTAGTAACGTCTATGGGGGCAAGGAGTTTGATTGCTTGAGTAACTAGTTTATTATAATTATCTATTTGGAAACATATTGCTAAAAGTTTCATTTTGGATGAACATAATACATTTCATTGCGCAATTGCACATATGTTTGTTTATTCGTTTCATGATCTTTATTATGTAAAAACTCACATGCTTTTGCAATAACCTTTTCCTTATATATCATATTTTTCCCTACAGACTACTAGATCATACAGACCAGTCACTGACTTGGGAGCTTTTCTTGTGCTAGTTTTCCTTTGATGTGTCCAGAGGAAAAAAAAGGGAAAGAAACAGTAGATGCATTTGGCTTAGAAAGATATAAAACAAATCTTTGAAAAATGAAGACTATTTTTATGGATATGTACATTGTCGTTATTCCGTATATAAAGCAACATCTCGACATAGATTATAAATGTCATTATGAAACAAGACAGTTTCTTTAGAATTTATGTTGAAAGAATAAAGAAGTTGTATATTTAAAAAATCTTCATTCTTCATGACTTAATTCTAAAATGCCAATCGATGATGAAATATGTGAAATAATGATAATTCATAAGTTTGTTATGCAAGAAAAGTTTTGCAAGTAAAAAGACTTATATGCACAAGAAAGTGTGTGAATGTCTGAAGAACAATCTGTCATAGAGAGAAGAGAGAGAGATACTGAACAGATCTATATGCACGGGGCCGCACCTACAACACCTATATTTCTCTATTCTTCTCCTGATGCAAAGGCAAATTTAGTTGTACAGGTACCTTGGTCAGTGGGCATTATAAATTGTTAATTTTGTGGCTCTGTGGCCCCTTATAAGAGTCACTGAGAAAAACCTGCTTTTGTCTTCCTTTAGGAACTGTTGGCCCTAAAAAGCTGGGATATTGTATGACCTATAATCCATGTTTACCGGTAGATTTTCTCTAGCTGAAAGCCATCCCTGCTGTTCTCCTCCTCTGCCTACACATGTTAAAGGAACTATTGGCTAACAGTGTCGTCCCAAACTGACCACCGCCGATGAGACCGTTATGTAATGGATTTTACGGGTAACAAGGTCACGTGAGTCAGACTGGACGCCGACCCAGCGATGCGGGCATGGTTTTGACAGGAGATTTCCAAATGGAGAACCGTTCGTTGGAGTAAATGTTGGTATTATCGTAGAGTGTCGAATGGTGTTTTCGAAGAAGTGTTTTGATCAAATTATGTTGAATAATCGACAGGTTAATTTTTGTTTTGTATGTATTAATAATTAAAGTAATCATGTAGGTATTATATCATATACACTGAACGAGTAGTTGTTCAAATAAGCGAGACAACATTGCATTACCTTATTAAACAAAAGTAATATTTGTTTCGATTAAAGGGGCAGTAGCACGTTTTTTCGCTGAAATAAGTTGATGAAATGTTTTTGAAAAATAATGTCACTAATGGTAAAACACCCTTCCCTCTTCGGAAAATCAGCTTAAAATATGAGTGTTCATGGTTCCGTAAAGCAATTGGAATCGTTTTTGTCATACAAAATAATAAATTGTGTTCACAATAAAATGGCCGCGATGCAATTTTTGCTTTATGCGCAATTCCGTTATTACCACTACGGATAATTGGTTTGTGTAATATGATGTTTTACCTTTTGAAGTAAATATAAATGACATAAACTATCATTATAAATGGGAAATTTGAAAAAATAAAATTTGCCAAAAAAGTGCTACAGCGCCTTTAAAAGACATCCCTATTCGCGCTTGAATGTCTTTCAATTTGCGCTTGTACAACAGTGGCGAGTAAACCTCTGCGCAAAGAATCATAGCTTAGCAGGGATAACACTTATTGAGATTTGCTATGACCTAATTAATTCTAACTTTCCAGTATTTAATTCCACCCATATTTCCTTTAAAGGATAGATGAAATGCATTTTTCTCAAGAATGACAGATGATTACCTCTACGTATATTGTATATCGGAATCAATTGAGCATAAAATCGAGACAATATACACATGCAATTGACAATTAAGACGATTTTAATTCACCCATTTTAACACTATCGCAATTTGTTCGGCGAAACCTTTTGAAAATGCTCACTGTGGCATGACTGTGATAAGCGATAGACGGGGCGGCTAGATAGCTTCTCCGCCGATGTCTCGTTAATTAATTAATGATAATTATCACTGCCGCTAAATGAATTTATGAGGTGTAATACATCGCCAAAAAGACATGTTTATGTAATAATTGTGTAATTGTCATCTGCGGAATTACCTAGTTGGATATCTAAACATTCGATATATGGGAAATTTAAGTTGGTTTATTGAAGGTATCTTTGTGAAATTAACAATCAAAATGTTGCGAAATTACGTTGAATTGTGACTATCGCTGAAAATCAAATTCCTCCACATACGTCACAGAAGTCATCCCTTCACGGGTCACACCCCGCAGACTTTCATTCTGGTCGCCGGGGCTAAATCAGGCGGTTTTTTAAAAAGCCGTATATAAGTAATTTATGGACCGATTTCAGAAATTTAAAATCGAGCAATTGTCAAATTGACATCCCATTTTAATGAATCCGATTTGGACCATATGTCATTTCATCCATCCTTTAAAGCTGACCTAGTGTGACTCTTGAGTATTGCCGTCCAATACTAGCTCTGCTATGCATATTGGTTTACAGCTGTGTGTATTAGTGCACTAATTGCCGGGTGGGGATAAAGGTTGGAGGAGGGGGGGGGGGGGGGACCTTCTCTCAAGGTTGGCTCAGGGATCACATAGCCCATGGATGAGGGTCTTTTTTGGGGGCGGTGATACAATGCCTGAAATTAGAAACCCTCTGGCTCTGTTTTTCTATGTTTAACAGAGAGATGTGTCTAATAAAATTTGATAGAACAGCTTTTGTTGAATGATGTCAGGTTTGAAGTAGGTTCAAAGATTTATATTAATGTCAATAATGATTTTGTTCTTTGTCCACATCAGGGGGATACAAAGGTTTATAATTCCAAGATGACATTTGTGTCTACAGAAGAGTTAAAGAATTTGACTTTTACTTTTACATTTACTTTTATTCGATTTAGACATATGGGCATCAAAGTTTGTAATAAAGTACAGAATCATTATAAGACTTGTTTAGAGGTCATGTAAGTGAACATATCTTATGATTTTAGGGATTGCAAAGTTCAAGGAAGGGAGGGGCGCCTTACATGCTTGAACTTGGAGTACAAGGAGTTTAAGTTTGTGGGCGTTTGCTGTGTTAATTGTGTATCATCGCTATAAGGATTGCAACTTCCATATTTAAAACAAGAGTTCAAAGACCTTGTGTGGATCAGTGCCAGTGTACATAATGGTTCCAGGACGTGTCAATACTCAGTGTCAGAGAATCAATTCATCTGAAAAAGGTTCCAGGCTTTGTTGTTTCTGCTCACAGAAAGATATGATAGAGGCATCATTGGTACATCCCAATGTTTTCAAGATGTTTGTTTGCCTGGTCTTATACCCGCGAGAATATGATAGTTTGTTATGACTATCTTACAGCTAAGAGAGCTTCGAAAATCTAGGCCACATACTATTTGTAGATGAAAAGGATAAATTATTTATCTAAAACATTCTTCTATATTTGAGGAATATAACCTATTTACAATAAGACAGTTTCTGAATTAATTTCAGTATAATATTTTGAAATCAAGGAACTCATTTCAAATTTTATAAGATCATCAACCTGAAAGGCCCGTTGGGCTTATGGCATGGCATGGCGTCCGTCCATCCGTCCATCCATCAGTAAACTTTCGCTTTTTCGACTTCTTCTCCAGAACCAATGACTCTAGAGAGATGAAATTGTATGTGCAGACTCCTCGGCGAATAGGGATGCTAAATTGTTTATTTTGGACCCCGTGACCTCAAATAGGGTCAAAGGTCACATCCTTGAAAACTTATTTTCATCTTCTTCTCCAGTACATAAAGCTTTAGAAAGCTGAAATGTTGTGTACATACTCCTACATATGCACATGGGGGATTCTAGATTGTAGATTTTGTGACCCTGTGACCCCAATTGTGAGTCACAAGGGTCAAAATCTAAAAACCTATTATTTGCTTGTTAACAATGTATTACTTGAGATAAATTAGATATTCAACCTTAGATAATAAATCAATGAAATCCTGATGAGCAGCAAAGCCCATGGCTCTATTTTTTTATTTATTTAAAAAATATGTACAAGTTCATGTCAATCACATCAGTTTGTGAATTACCTGCTGTAAATAATTACACATCATTATTACTTCATGTTATTATCATCCAGTCCGTCTTGCTGCTATCAATTGTAATTATCTTGTTTAATGCAGCATTCTGTTTTTTGTTTAACCAATATAATAACAATATTTACTGGACCTTTTTTTAAAATACAAATTTTGCACAGAATTGTTCTCAAAATTATTTAAACCACAGAAATGATTTATGAGTTGTTTTCGTTGGCTGTCATAAATTCATTATGATTAATTAAGGCGAAAGGGAGTCACATGCGTAGCCATTATTTATTTTGGAAGGATTCAAGCAAGACATTTAATCAGAGAAAAGACTAGTTATGGGATGATGTAGCTAATGAAAGACTTTGAATTACCCATTCGTGTTAAATCATGCAGTTTGAATTATCTCCAAATAACAACATGGTCAATCCTGGTCGTCTGTGTAAGCCGACTTCAAAGCGAATGTTTGGCCACATGGACAGTAAGCATGCTGGCGTCTAATGCCAAAGCTCAAATGTGAAAGAAACTTCACCAGTTTTCATCATGAAGAGATCTTGATGGATGATAAGATTTCCTCTGCGGTAGTTCATCACATTTGTGTGCTTATGCACCTTTTGTGAGAATGCTTGAGTTAAAGAAGCCTCTAGCTAAACTGATACACAGTAAGATAGCTTCGTCTTTTTTTCCTACTTATTTTTTCTTCGTTCTGCTGACAATTGTTTTTACTGAGGTGGAAGAAAAAATTTAAACTTGAACTTTTTATGTCAGACTTTTGAACTTTTCAAGTTTGTATGTAAAGTTTTCACTTTTTTTTTACGTGTATGTTGGTGAGGAGCATATTGCTGGAGTGTAGCATGTGTTTGAACTGATAGGGATGACCTAATCAGCTGGTTTTTCTGTGACATACAACTGAACTGCAGGCTATTCCTTAACAGAGTTGACTTGTAGAAGGACTTTCTGTGTCTCAGTTATGATATAATAGGAATTTCATACGATGCAAATTCTTTAAAAAAAACTCTTGAAGTTAGAAAGTTGTAGGAGAACATGATGTAAGTGCTTCAGATATTTAAGAAAAAGAATAGCCTCAACGATCATGTGTTTTGCAATAAAGAACTCTTCAAGTTAAACCACAAAGCTAAAAACCGAGTGGTTTGAATTAAAATTAGTTCTGGAAAAACTGTAAAATGTTATGTTTTATTTTAATCATAACTAGCTATTACTTTTCTAGCATGTTAATTTTAACTTGTTTCCACATGTTTCTTTTTTTTAAAAATGCTTGTGAATTTAATTATGGAAAGGTTTTGATAAGTTGAATACATGTGACCAGGATCACTATGAATGAAGTCATGACACTATTGCATTTGTCGTCTTGTGCCGTTGTTTTGTGACCTCACCCATAGCAATACCTTAAGTCTTATGTTGAATATAAGATGGGGGACTTTGATCTCGATTGATCACATGCAAGAGCTAGCTATGGAACTATTGGGGAAACTTAGGTCAGTTGAGAAAATGGATTCAACTTGCAGGTATGGGTTCAGATTTATGGTTCGGCCAGAAGTTGATTACATGTTCACCTCTGATGAAATGACTTCATCTATCTTTATAAGCATGGTATACAAACTTCAAGTTTGTTTTACTCTTACCCAGAATTACTTCGACTGAACCCCAGTATAATAGTACAATACCCGTCAATGTTGGATAGTTATCAAATGATTACACTGCATGAACTATGTCAACTGCTTTTAGCTCATCAGGCCTATAAGGGCAGGAGAGATGATGGCACGGGTGATGTCTGTAAACTTCACATTTTTCGACTTTTCTTCAAGAACGGCTTCACCCACAAAAGCTGAACGTTTGTAGAGGAGATCAAAGTTTGTGTATTTGATTCCACTTCAATGTCACACATTAGTGTATTGTCACACAATACAATGGAGTGCTATTATTTTCAGATTCAAACAAATGGAGAGAAATATAAACCTTCAACAAGAATCTTTTATGCATGGCATATGAGCAACACAATATAAGACCATCAATTCATATTCATTTTCCTTTGTTGAGACACAATGTCATGTTTTCTATAAAATCATGTGATTGTTGTCATTAATCATGATACAGTTACCTGTTTGTTTCCAGTAATCATGGATGTGTATCACACTCAGAAATAATACTGGCTCACACCTACAGCTTTACAAATTGATTTGAATGATTGCGTCAGTAAAAATAGTAGGTACATAATCAAATGGAGCCAATATCCCTAAGATTTGTACTGATAGGAGAAGCAAATTGACTTTTAGTCTGAATACGTGACAAGATTGGGGAGAGATAGGTCGGTTCGCATTGCACAAACTGGGTTATATAAAGCGCGAGGATGAAGGGTAAAGCAAGAACTGACAGTTGTTCTTCTCTCCAAATATCCAGTATTTACATTGTCTGTCATCCGGATAAGACATACACTCTCGTGACAGTATAGCTCATCTACCACTGCTTAGTTCTACAATCTAGTCCGATTTTGTCTGCGCTGATGGATTCACCATGTTGCAACTAATTGCTCCACAGGGATAACTATCAACATTTCCAAGGAAAACTTTGTAACATTGACTGTGATCACTATATTTATGTACTCTCTGCGAACTTATTGCTTGTATCTGAATGATAGTTCACAAGATATAGCAGATACTTCATCATTGACAAAAATCTGAAACGGGATGCTCAATCATTTTATGAAAATTCTTTTTCAGTAAGATCTTTTGCAGTTTTAAGTGGGGTTCAGATTAAGTTGCTGTCAGGGAATGTTTGAAGTAGTTGTGAACTGGCTACCATGATTGAAGAGCTCAACTATTTTGGTATGATTATGTGAATGATCATATTGTTAACATTATGCTGCAAGGTTAAATTCAGTTTTTCATCTGAATTGTTTTAAACAATATTTTATTCAATAAGGTATTAAGTTTATTTTACAGGATCTCATACCATGATTTGCATAGATTTTGAAGGTGGAAAAAGCGCCTCAGAAACCCTCACATACAACTGTCCTTTTATTAGCAGCTCCGACTAAGTCCGACTAGAGCTGCTATCAGTTTTTGTGCAGTTTCCATCGCCGCCGCCGCCGCCGCCGCGTTTTGTATTGGCTATAACTTTTTTCCTTATTAGGTTTTGAGAACTCATATACATAACTTCTTACTTATACCCCTGGGGAATTTTTTTGACATGTTCATATTCAAGGTCAAAGGTCAAGGTCACGAGTTCTGAAATCGCTAAAAAAATCCTTGTAAACACGATAACTTGAAAATTATTTGTGCTATCAGGCTCTTCTTTGGTGTTTATCAACTATGGAGAAAGGCCAAGATTTGTAATGGTTTTCGCTAACATACGTCAAAGGTCAAGGTCATAGCGAGGTCACAACTTAAGCATGCTTTTGCGAAAATGTCTTATTTCAACTATTAACACTTTGAATCATTACATGATTGTGATACACAATGAAAAGTGATCACTGATTGTGTGACCTTGAATTTTAAAGGTCAAGGTCACGAGATAGGGTCATGGTCACCAGTTCTGAAATCACTAAATAACTTCTTTCCAAGGAGGTATCAACACCTCATATACATAACTTCTTACTTATGCCCCTGGGGAATTCTTTTGACATCTTCATATTCAAGGTCAAAGGTCAAGGTCACAAGTTCTGAAATTGCTAAAACAATCCTTGTAAACACGATAACTTGAAAAATATTTGTGCTATCAGGCTCTTCTTTGGTGTATATCAACTATGGAGAAAGGCCAAGATTTGAAAAGGTTTTCGCTAACATCCGTCAAAGGTCAAGGTCATAGCGAGGTCACAACTTAAGCATGCTTTTGCGAAAATGTCTTATTTCAACTATTAACACTTTGAATCATTACATGATTGTGATACACAATGAAAAGTGATCACTGATTATGTGACCTTGAATTTTGAAGGTCAAGGTCACGAGATAGGGTCATGGTCACCAGTTCTGAAATCACTAAATAACTTATTTCCAAGGAGGTATCAACACCTCATATACATAACTTCTTACTTATGCCCCTGGGGAATTCTTTTGACATCTTCATATTCAAGGTCAAAGGTCAAGGTCACAAGTTCTGAAATTGCTAAAACAATCCTTGTAAACACGATAACTTGAAAAATATTTGTGCTATCAGGCTCTTATTTGGTATATATCAACTATGGAGAAAGGCCAATGATTTGAAAAGGTTTTGGCTAACATCCGTCAAAGGTCAAGGTCATAGCGAGGTCACAACCTAAGCAGGCTTTTGCGAAAATGTCTTATTTCAACTATTAACACTTTGAATCATTACATGATTGTGATACACAATGAAAAGTGATCACTGATTGTGTGACCTTGAATTTTAAAGGTCAAGGTCACGAGATATGGTCATGCTGACTAACTGACTGACTGACTGACTGGTCACTAAGTAACTTTTTTCCATGAAGATATTAACACCTCAGCTTAATTTCTTTCTTATACACCTGATGAATGATTTTGACATGTTCACATTCAAGGTCAAAGGTCAAGGTCATGAGTTCTGAAATCAATACAACAATACTTGTAAACATGATAACTTCAAACTTTTTTGGTGCTATTAGGGTCTTATTTGGTATATATGAACTATGGAGAAAGACCAAGATTTGGAAACGTTTTTGCTAAAATCTGTCAAAGGTCAAGGTCACAGTGAGGTCGAAACTTAAGCATGCTTTTGTTAATATGTCATATTTTAACAAGAACACTTTGAGTCATTGCATGATTATTATACGTGATGAAAAGTGATCATTGATGGTGTGACCTTGAAAGTCAAAGGTCAAGGTCATGAGATATTGGTTAAGGCCACGTTAATCCTTTGATAAAATTTTGAAAGAAGAAATAGGTTTTAAGAACAAACTTGTGAAAAGTGACCCCAGTGATGATTAGTAATAACTTGAATAATGAACAAACTTTTGTTAAAAAGAATTCCCATTTTATTGATGCTGACGAGAACGCGGAACAGGGAAAGGCGATACCCTAAGTTTCGGAGCTGCTCTGCTTTTGCGGTGTCCCGCAAACGGTAATCTAGTTCAATTCTGTGTCTGTTTTGAGTTGTATGAGTGTCCATATCATATTAAGCTTGAGACACAAGTGCTTTAATCATCAAGGTAAAGCAAGGCACATACTGTTATTCAGGCACGAATATCTTATTGGTTATGGCATGGGCATAAATGTAATGTTCTATTTATTACCACAGTCATGAAATTACCTACCATTGCAGCATTTAGAATGTAATGTCATAGACAAATCGAGATGCCTGTACATTATTAATCATTAATAAGAAAAACTTGAAATAGATGTTTTTTTATATGTGTTATATATTTTGGGGTTTTTCAGCTTCTTTGGGATTGTTTTTGGCTTTTTCCATTATATATCCTTTTTCCATTATAATTTTGCTTTCAATACAGAACTTGAACAATAAGGCTCTGATACAGCTTTTAAAGATGATCAGTATTCTTTTATAGCATGAATTTAGTATCAAAGATGTGAATAGCTTATTTTTCAACACAAGAAGTGTGAGTAAGGATTGGTTGAAGAATAAAGCTGTGTAACCATTGTTCAATATATTTCACACTTTTCCTTCTTGGCAGGGTTTGAAAAGGTTTCTGACCCATTATTGAAAAGTTATGACTTATAAAACTATATATCAATCAATCAATCAATCAATCAATCTTTATGTTTTGGAGAATGCATTCGGAGCTGTGGATTCGTTAATAATTTATATTTATTTATTATTTATGATTATTTTTAACGAATCCACTGCCCCGAATGCATTCTCCATCTTAATTCATGTATGACGCAATACTTACACGCGAAGCGATGTGATTGACAGCTAAGCCTCTGCCTTTCCATGCCTTCCGTGCCGTCTTGAATAGAACACGGGATTCTTACTGACAAACAATCCTAACAGCATCTTGTGGCCTAATGGTTAGGAGTGCTGACTACAAAACAAAGGGTTGCATGTTCGAATCCAGGTTCATGCATTACAAAAATTAATTTGTCTAGTTGAGAGATATTTTAAGATCCTATTCAGATACACCAGGACAAAGTACATCAGTCTCGTAAAATGTACTTGATTAGCCATTACTGAAAATGTGTAAACCTAACACCCCTCCTGACTGGGACAGTCAATGACCAGTAGATTCCTAAATAATAATCAACTGATAACACAATAGAGTGACATCATGACCCTGGATTAATCACTCAAAAACCACCAACGGTGGTACAAGAGCAGAAAAACAAAAATAACATAATATACATTTCTGCATGCGCCTTAACTATTTCTTAACAACTTTTAAAGATATTTATGAATTTTGAAGTTCTTTTCAATTCTTTTCAATTCTTTTGAACACTTAGGTGTTGGTGTAAGAATTTGAAAATCTTGGGTTCCGAAAATCTTGACAAACTTTCCTTATTTACTTTGTCTGATCTCTGCAATGTACATCACATCCTATAAACTTCTGTTTAGTATTGGAGTTACTAATGTGCTGGTGTTGTGCCTTTAAGAGCCTTTCTCAGATACAAATGGTTTTACTTGAAATTGTGTCATGGACTTGTTTACCAAGATTTGATCATTTAGTGCATTTATAAAAAAATTCTTCAGAAGACAAATACAATAATCTGTCTCTGTATGATGTCTTTACACCTCACAGTGAATCTCTTCATCAACAACAACAATTCAAATGTCATAATTGCATTTCAAATAACAAACAAACAGGGAGGGATAAAACTCCAGTGCAGTCAACAGTTTTTTTGACAATGATAAATGACTAATTCAGCGACATCTTTAACTTTCTATTAATCAATGTCTTTTCTATTTTAATCTTCTATAAGAAAGCAAACAGGTTTCAGAAATCAGACATGACAACACCAAGCTAGGTTATATATGAGTGCATCAAGTTTACATGACAACACCAAGCTAGGTTAATATATGAGTGCATCAAGTTTACATGACATCACCAAGCTAGGTTATATATGAGTGCATCAAGTTTACATGACAACACCAAGCTAGGTTAATATATGAGTGCATCAAGTTTACATGACATCACCAAGCTAGGTTATATATGAGTGCATCAAGTTTACATGACAACACCAAGCTAGGTTATATATGAGTGCATCAAGTTTACATGACATCACCAAGCTAGGTTATATATGAGTGCATCAAGTTTACATGACATCACCAAGCTAGGTTATATATGAGTGCATCAAGTTTACATGACAACACCAAGCTAGGTTATATATGAGTGCATCAAGTTTACATGACAACACCAAGCTAGGTTATATATGAGTGCATCAAGTTTACATGACATCACCAAGCTAGGTTATATATGAGTGCATCAAGTTTACATGACAACACCAAGCTAGGTTATATATGAGTGCATCAAGTTTACATGACAACACCAAGCTAGGTTATATATGAGTGCATCAAGTTTACATGACATCACCAAGCTAGGTTATATATGAGTGCATCAAGTTTACATGACAACACCAAGCTAGGTTATATATGAGTGCATCAAGTTTACATGACAACACCAAGCTTGGTTATATATGAGTGCATCAAGTTTACATGACAACACCAAGCTAGGTTATATATGAGTGCATCAAGTTTACATGACAACACCAAGCTAGGTTATATATGAGTGCATCAAGTTTACATGACAACACCAAGCTAGGTTATATATGAGTGCATCAAGTTTACATGACAACACCAAGCTAGGTTATATATGAGTGCATCAAGTTTACATGACAACACTAAGCTTGGTTATATATGAGTGCATCAAGTTTACATGACAACACTAAGCTAGGTTATATATGAGTGCATCAAGTTTACATGACAACACCAAGCTAGGTTATATATGAGTGCATCAAGTTCACATGACAACACCAAGCTAGGTTATATATGAGTGCATCAAGTTCACATGACAACACCAAGCTAGGTTATATATGAATGCATCAAGTTTACATGACAACACCAAGCTAGGTTATATATGAGTGCATCAAGTTTACATGACAACACCAAGCTAGGTTATATATGAATGCATCAAGTTTACATGACAACACCAAGCTAGGTTATATATGAGTGCATCAAGTTTACATGACAACACCAAGCTAGGTTATATATGAGTGCATCAAGTTTACATGACAACACCAAGCTAGGTTATATATGAGTGCATCAAGTTTACATGACAACACCAAGCTAGGTTATTTAATGGAGAATGCATTCGGAGCTGTGGATTCGTTTAAAATAATGATTATTTTTAACGAATCCACTGCTCCGAATGCATTCTCCATCTTAATCCATATATGACATCATGAAACATGCATATGTGATTATTTTACATCTGAAACAATAAACTTCAATTCTGGGACACCAAAATCAATTATTTTGCAAATTTCGGTGCTCATTCATCGGATATGGTACAAGTAGCTGCGACCCTCATGAAATGGATTCTTCCACGCACGTGCAGCACAAAACTGATTCTTACTGACAAAAAATCCTAAGGTTTCTAACAGCGTCTTGTGGCCTAATGGTTAGGAGCGCTGACTACCAAGCGAAGGGTTGCATGTTCGAATCCAGGTTCATGCATCACAAAAATCAATTTGTCCAGTTGAGAGATATTTGAAGATCCTATTCAGATACACCATGACAAAATACACCAGTCTCGAAAAATGTACTCGATTAGCCACTACTGAAACTGTCTAAACCTAACACCCCTCCTGACTGGGACAGTCAATGACCAGTAGATTCCTAAATAATAATCAACTGATAACACAATAGAGTGACGTCATGACCATGGATTAAATATGAGTGCATCAAGTTTACATGACAACACCAAGCTAGGTTATATATGAATGCATCAAGTTTACATGCCCCCTGCTGGTTTATGATAGTATTGCAGCTTTGTGTAACACTTCCCATTGACTAATTCAAGGGTTTAAGATAAACACCAATGAAACCAGTCACAAATTGTATCTTGTCAGTTAAGACAGCAAAATTAAACAAAAAGACACAAAATTGCTGACTGCCTGTATCATTTTACCAGTGTTTGGCTTTTGGGTTTGGTTATGACAAGTCACTGCATATGTATTTTGGTGTAAAACTACTGAATATTGAAAGTTGACTTAAGGTCTGAACATAGAGGCAGACTGAGTTGTATTACCACTGGGAGACACCTGAAGATGCTCCACTGCTCCAAGGGTGTCAGAGGTTCAGCTTATAGCATTGTGTCTGGTATCAAGTCATCTGTCAGTCTGTAAGGCTTTCAACTTCTTCTCAAGAACTACTGGTTCGAGAGAGGTAAAATATTTGTGTACATGTGACGATTATAAATTGTAGATCTTTTGCCTCAGAGCTCCCTGATAAGGGGGCCACAACCTAAAAACGTATTTTCATTTTCTTCTCCAGTAGGAAAATCCCTAGAAAGCTGAAAAGGGGTGTACACTCCTTAGCCAATGGGCATTCATAAATTGTAGATATGGTGACTGGCTGCATTTAAGGAGGTTTGTGACCCCCAACAAGATCTTGAGTCACAGGTTCTACATCTTTGAAACCAATTCTTTTTTCTTTTAAAGTACTAACTGCTTTGGATGTTGTTGAAAGACACCTTAGCTTATATGAAATATAATGCATATTTGTGAACCCTTCACAATTGCTTTTTGAATATGAAAATGTTCTTACTATTTTTAAAGACCTGATAGACTACAGAGCCCATGGCTCTTGTTTGTAAATAAATTAAAAACTTGAATGACATTAAAGGCCAATGAACTGGAGATGCAAATACAGGCTAAAAACAGTCAAGTACAGAAGACTGAGACGGGTTGAGATTTCATCACTTGTGCACTGTTGCTTAAAGTGTCATATATTTAATAGAAATGCAGATTTAAAAAAAAAATATCTCATCAAATGTAATACACATGAGAATTTACATTTATTTGTAAAGGTGTTTCCTAGTCTAAATATAAACCAATTCTTTATTTTAAAGCTTGTCCATTGTAAACAAACATGGCATTAAGAAATAAAAGGTGAGTAACAATGATTGATTGAACAATGTTCACAAAGCTCGTTCTCCGTCCATTATGGTGGATGTTGCAACATTTCTGTCAGGCTGTTATTTTTATATTTTATGTGTTTTACGTAATAAATTGCAGTGTACGCAAGAAAGGGTTATCTGTCAAATGATTTCACAAACAGTGGTACACATCAATCAAGAGGATTGGTGTCTTTGAAGCAAAATCAAATAGACTTGTTGTGTTATGAATTTTTTGGGAAATTTTGAAGATGAATCTATTGCAATTGATATCACTAATGACTGTTGGAATAGAGAAAAAGTTGTACTTGAACCACTTAACGAGCCATTGAGTCTATGTAAGTGTTTCTTGTAACCAGCGTATAAACAAAGTTAAATAAGTGTCGGACCCCCAAGGTTTTTCATTAGTAAAACTTGTTTTATTTGATGTGTAAGAAAAACTTAATTTTATTATATGATCGACTCATTATCTGACAGTATTACAAAGATAAAATATATATCAAATAACGTGTTACTGCTTTCTCGTGTTAGCGTCCAAGAAGAAGTTTAGTTTTTCACGAAGACAAAAGTCAATGGTTATGTTATGTGAGAAATGTCAAAAAGTGCAGAGAATAAATTTTTAGCAACTTACTTGCTTAGTGACTAGTTAAAGCAGTGTGCATTGACACAAGAACGATAAAATTCAAATGTCAAAATGAATTATTTCTCTTTAAAAAACTTAGTTACAAAAGTACTAGTTTTCTGTTGAGAGGGATGAATTCAGTCGATATATCTTAACCCTTAACTTGCGAAGGCCGGCATGGTCCGGGATGGCCATAAACAATTCCTAGGGGCCTCATACCGGGTCACGGACACTATACTTAGAATTATTGTCGGATGTCTACCATTGAGCTAGTACTCAACTAGCCCTGTCCACTATCTGTGAGTCGAGTTGTCTCTCCATAAAAACGTTTGTATTATGCCTCGCAGTTCGCCACGATAACTAGTCTTTGTCAATATCCGGTCGAAATGTCCAGCAAAAATCACACCAAATTGCGTGTGCATTGTTGACCCGTAACGCATCGATAATTAGCTTTACAAAAGGCCAATTTTGTCGGGCTTTGCACCAAAGCCTAATCTCCCTTGGGCCTAATTATCACCCACATGTTTGCATTGCCCGTACATGCTATCTTCCTCGCATCTCACACAGCAAGCGCCGCAAAAAAGGTCATGTTTACACTTCATAACTTCTTACACAAATTATCACTGCTAAACTACTGAATGCATTTTCATAATTTTTATATCACAATAAACCGAAAAGAATAATCTTTTATTCTATATGAAATACGCATATTTACTCACAGAAATAAAGATACAATTTTACCTTTCTGAGAGGCATGTAAAACCAAACGACATACAAACTAATCAACATATTTTCATCAGTAATAGTTCGAGGTTAGCATTTATTCGAAAGGTCAAACAACATAACCATATTTGGGTTGACATGTGATTATTTGTTAACTGGTTCGAGATTATGATTTCTTGGAAAAGTGCGATGAACGACCGTTTGCAATGCCGCATACATGTAAGTATTTACGATTTTATGGTGGAAATAAAGACAAACTTTACATGGCAATAGAATTATAACCAAAGGTCGCATTCTAATACTTTTTATATCATTGTGAAGCCAAACATCTCGTCTTCACCCCTATAAAAAAAATCCCATTGAAAACTCACTTTCAAAGTGTTGTAGCAAACAAAATTTTACCATCAACACAATGCTTTTGCAAAAACATTCATACCATCTTTCTTTTTTTTGAGAAAAGTGTTAAGAAGTGTGTCTAGTGGATAATTAAGTCGTAAAGTTTGACTAACGAAGAAATCATACTAAAGAGTGTTAGAAAGTGTAACAGTGGGTAATTAAGTCGTAAAATTTACAACCCTAAAAATATTTCTAGTGAAGTCTCATACCATTTTTTACTAACGAGGCACCATAAATATTTACACAGACTTTGGTTGTACAGAAACCTCTGATGCATATACTAAACTTGTGAGGATCATTCAGAACTGACTGTTAAATACAATATTATGTAATAGCAGCTTTTCATTGGTTCTAGGCAACTAGTAGAAATGTTGTAGAACAGTTTATCAAATGCAGTGTTGCATAATACCAGCATTGAAGCATTTTCATTGGTTTGGAGACAATACAATGTTATGTAATAGCAGTTTTTCATTGGTTCTTGGCATCTAGCAGAGATGATGCAGAACAAGCTGCCAAATGCAATATTACGTTATAACAGCATGAAGCTTTTTCATTGGTTGACTATTGTAATGCACCATATCACATGCAAGAAATAATAACAGAAATGCAAGATCATGTGAACAAATTAATTTAATAACAAATCTGTAACAAGCTGTGGTTTGTATAGTACAGGATTGAAGCGTGTAGGATTTAACACTGATTTCAAGAGTAGTTCACATATATCAAGTCTGCTAGTGCAGCGAGAAGCCCACAACGCCATTGTGGATTCAATCCCAGACATCTTGAGCCGAACTGAAACATGCTAACCATCCCTGTCTTTTTTGGGCTCCTGAAATAAAAATCTAATATTGTAAGTTCAAACTATAATGCATATATTTATAATGGAATCAAATAAATGGGTAAATTAATGAATTATTTCAAAATGTCTAAATACAAATTTGATTTTGATTATGATTATCAGTCTGTCTGGACACATGTAAAGAAATTTAACAAGGCTTTTTATTTTTTATTTTGTTTGTAATTTACAGTGAATGAACAATTTAAAAGTTTTCAGATGCAATATAAAAGGTTGATGTTTCCTCAAGAATTATGCTGTGCTGATACAGCAAGCAGGTTATATTTTGTAATCTGCAATAAATTGAATAACAATGCCCTTTAGTGTCCATTAAAGTAATCAATCAGTTTGATTGGGTGCATATTCAGAAAGAGGATTATCAATTAAAGAAGCTAATTGTATATTTCAATGTCAACCCCACCTTCAATAGACCTTGAATAAACATCGTCTGAGAACTGTGTCTACCAGGTGAGTGTATATTCTGTCCGGTTCAGTCAACACTGAAATCAATATTGACATTTTAGTGAATAGGATCAACCTATTTGATGAAAACAAAAACATTTTGAAAAGAATAAATCAATAATCACAAATCAATTTAATATTTACCATGTAAATACTTTTAAAGAGTATAATGACTATAAAAGTTTTATGATGAAAATAATAATATTTAAATGGATATTAAAAAAACACGGCTATGTAAACCAACATACAATTTGCTTTAAAAAAATAGATTTTAGATTTGCAAGTCAAGCAAATATAATTAATAAAATAAATATGGTTTAAATAAACTTTAAAATACCAATGTAATTTTGATTATTTGATTATTAATGACTCATAGCAAATTTATCTGTAAAATGTTCAGTTATGCAATCAGTCAGTCTAGATACATTTCCAGAATATCAATTAAGCAAAACAAATGTCTTATTTATTTTTTATCTACAATGATTTCAATCCTATTTAACAATTTGTTTGTTTATACAACAATAATCCAGCACTGCAGTCTTACCTTGAGAGGTTACATCATTTCCTGTCCGAGAGTAGGTTACATAATTTCATGTCCTGTCCTCTCCTGATGTTCCAGGCCACCTGTCTGGCTGTCATGGCTGAGTGCACAATCACCTGTGTTATAAACATTGACATGTTTATATAGACAGTTTTTACAGTATTTGAAGGAAAATTAAAATTTATTCCTGATTCAAATCATAATCTGATACAAATTAAAGCAACCTATTGCATATTAGTATCACAGATACCTTTGTACACATGCCATGAGACATGAGAACCTTTTTACAAATGAAGCCAATCTTATGTCAGACAATGTTACTCAGTCTGTCCATTGAAAAGGGTGAATGGAATAAGATTGATACATATGGAATGCAGTGATCATGAGAACTTACCTTGGATTAATCAACTGAGAAAACTTGTACTTCTTGGTCTTGTGAACTGTAAAGCTTGATGAGCTTCATTGTTGTTGTAATGACCACCATCTAGGAATAAGCTACAGCAGCAAGACTAAGGAGGCTTCTGATTGGCTAAAAATGGTTTTATCTGAGGATAGCGGAAAATTAATCTGATCAAATATATTGCCTTTTATATATATTGTTTTTGAAAGTTGTTTATATTTAAAGGATTTGAAATAATATTGAAATATTATGAACAATATTTGTTTCATCTATCAATTGTAAATGAAGATAAAAAAAACAGCAATAAATACTGAGAAGGCTTCTGATTGGCTAAAATCTGATAGTAGTTGAAATTATTTGGTTAAATATGGCAATTTGTGATATTTAAGGGATTTGATCATGAAATATTATGAAATTTGTTAAACACAAACATGAAAGGACTCAGGGAGTTTAAATTGGTATTTCATTTCCTTCATTATATGAAGTTTCTCTTAATATCAAATTAAACTATTGTTAAAGAATTTGAATTATGTAACCTTTATATTGAAATTTTATATAAAATAAACTGTTTGAGCAATATTTGAGTGTTAACAAAATATTTTAAAACTATGTATGTATCTATCTTACAAATTAACTATCAAGATTTTTCTGCAATTGTCACACAGTTTTTAGATATTTATTCAACTGTTGCAATTGATAATATAATCAAAGGAAAAATAAATGTAAAAAAGATACCAAGTCATTAAAGGCTTAACTGTGAAATACAAGTCAGCTATTTTATACATGAAATAAATCAAAACATAATAATAAATAAACATTTTGACCAAATGATTTTTGCAAAAGATTGGTTTCAGAACATCTCAGAGCTAATAATGTTAATTTCCTTTATTTGGTATCAATATTCAATAATACTATTGATTTACTATTTTAACCGTTTAAAAGCATTGTATTAATGATTGTGGTAAATACACAGGCCGTTAATTAGATATACATCCACCGGTACAACTTGAAACAACATTACATCAAATACACAGCACCCCTCCACATCACCGCTCAGTTCTTAAACAAACAAATTGGTTAATCTAATGAAATGTATATAGTAATTAAGCACCCTGTTAAGCAATCAACTAGGTGTTTTAAAAGGTATATTTGGGTTTATTTCTGTAATCTTTCCATTGGACAGTTATCAATTAATTAAGCTCCACCCATTTCAAGTCTGATGACCAATGGATTTGCAATTTCTCAGAGGTATAAACATTTTAGTGGTTGTAAATATGTAATGACTGCATATTTTTAAAACAACTTTGTGAAGTCTTTCAATTGATTGTAATTTAAAATGAAATTATTTTGATTCAATATGTAAAATTCTTATTGATATCTTCACTTTGGAGAAGTGTATATTTGATATTTAAAGTATTCTTTAAACTGAAATAATGTTAATGGTGGTTCAGTAATGTGTACAATAAATATATATTTCATGTAATTTATATCATCAAAATCAAGAATATGGATGATTATTTCAATAACATATATTGACATGGAATGAGTGTTTATATCTCAACTGTTAATATATTTTTAAATACCAATGTAATTTAAGAGTGAAAAAAAGCAAACAGAATAGACATATCTCTAAATCACAACCCAAATTGACAACTTGAATAAAAATAGAGCCATGGGGTCTGTAGCTCATCTGGGCTTCCTTGATTATAATTATCTAAATTATCTATAAAAGTTATGTCAAGTAATACATTTACCAAATCTACAATTTAGAATTGTCCTTTGGCCAAGGAGTCTGTACACAACATTTCAGCTTGCTAGCACTTTGTACTGGAGAAAAAGATAAAAGAAGATTTTCAGGTCATGACCCCTGTAACCCATTTTTGGGGTCACATGGTCAACAAATATACAATTTAGAATCTCCATTAGCCAAGGAGTCTGCATACAACTTTTCAGCTGTCTAGACCTTTTGGAACTGGAAGTGAAGATGAAAATAGGTAAAAGCATTCAAAAGTTTCTGTATTATGAAGTCAATTGTGGGTATGTCATCAATCACAATAAACCAATGAGTGTCCTCTAACCCTGGTTACATAATCACTGCTACCATACCTACTGAGATATAGTTTTATTACCCTGCATCACTCGCTGCCATAAGTTTTATTACTTTACAGCCCTTGGTTCACTTTCCTCAGGATCTCCAGTGAGGTCGTTAACTGATGGTCACTTGTGAAATTACCATGGAAGTATCCCTACAGTAGGACAGGCTAATTAAAATGCTTCTTTAATAACTGCATAATTTTTTTATTGCCCTACCATCAGCAACAAAGTATTGCATGCATCAGAGCGAATGCTTCTTGAAACGCACCACAATGCTTCGGCTAGAAGTGATGGTAAAATTTTGCCCTTAACACCTGAAAAGATGGCATGAGGGTACTGTGGAGATACTGTATAAAAGCCATTGAAGGATCTTTCAAGAATTTTTTTTTCATATGGGCAATTCCGTATATAAATTAAAAAATTTGTTTCGTATTTATGATATGAGGACAATCTTTCGAAAGTAATAGAAGAAAAAAAAAGAGAAAAAAAAGAAAAATCGTAGAAAATTCATTCAAAATTGTGGGTATGAATTAAAATTTGTGTACAGATGCCGCGACTTGAATTTGTATTGAACGCCTGTATACAGTCCGTTTTCGCGATGTAGATGCGATATATTTCGTAAAAACGGTACCAGAATCGCTGCCTGGAATATTCTGGCAGGAGAGCTAATTAGTGCCTAAGCCAAAATACTGCTACGAGCTGGAGGGTCTGTAAATTCTGCCACAGGGGCTAAAATGGGTAAAATAGAAATACGCAACGTAAGGGTTAACGTTCCCACAGTTCTACATTTGAGTTGAAAACATTGGTGAGGTGCAACATTTTTATATGAAGTAAGCAGGGTTATAACGTTCTGTCTGTCTGTCCTTCCGCTCTGTACATTTTTTCGAAATAGCCCATTTTCAGTGTTTTTAAATATATATTTGTTGTCATTTCCATGGAAACGCCACTTTTTGGACTTAGGTTCATAGTGTTTAACCCAGACATGTATTCTCAGGAATTAAATTGTTTTATTATATCAAAGCCAGTTAAAAAAAACCCAAATATTTTTGACAAAATTATGATGCTTAAACCTGTATTTAAACATGGTTCCAAATACAGCTATAAAGCTCAAAGGTCATATATCAGATGTTGTTGTTTTACTGTGTTTCGCTTTAGAGCAGTTATGCTGACTGGATTTTAGCGTAATACAAGTTCTTTGTATATGATATAATGTGAAATGTGACTCTGTTCACCCAGCAGAAACTTGGGTTCCTGATATATATTGGTAGTCTGAATTTGAACCTTGTGTGGCTGACAGGTGGCCCGTTTTATTCTCCTCATTGATTTTATTTTACTCGTTGATAAATGCACAATGTAAATTGACTATTATGTTATTTAGTCCATATGAACAATATTTTTTGTGGTATGCTATATTGATGAACATTACTTGTATGAATGGGTGTATTGGGTGAGTGATATTTATTTGATAAGGCAGTATTGTTTCATTGTATTTTAATATTACTGAAATTCATCAGGAGAACATGCTCATAATGACTGTACAATTGAGAAGCTTACAGGTTTCAGGTCTGTGTACTGCAGGTTGCTCTAGTCACTCATTGCTGACTGTGGTGTTAATTATATTAACAATGGTCAAAATGTCTTATAATATGCAAATTAGTCGTAATTTATTTGTACCTGTAAACTGGTACTTTTTATCCCACCGGTGTGTAATACTGTGGGATATAGTCATCACCCTGTCCGTCCGTCCGTCCGTCCGTCCGTCCGTCTGTCCATCTGTCCGTCTGTCCGTAATCATTTCGTTTCCGGAGCAGAACTCAAAAACCATTTATCATATCTTTCTGAAACTTCACATACACATTTACTGGAGTGGTGCCTTTTGATATTTTCAGATTTTTAAAATAAATTATTTTTTTTTACAATTTATGTGGGACCGGTGGGATATGTCATCTTCTGATGACTCTTGTTTACAAACTAAAACATAAGTTTATAGCTCCTTGATAATGCGGAGATCAATAGACGTACTTTGGAAAAAGAGTTATTTCAGTGCCTATAGGAAATACAATACTGAATCAAGTGATAAATAGATAAACTCCCCAAACATTGTTTCCATTTCGGTGAGTATAAATTTGTTTTGTTTTGTTTATAGTTAGAAGTGCAAAAGTATTGTTGAATAAAAGACTCTATCTATATTTATACTGGAAAAAATATTTAATTAACATGATAACTCACTTACCGGTAACTTACTTGGGGTTAAAAAAATTATGTGTGTATCTTTCAAGATAGATTTTTAAAAATGTTCCTGTATTTTGATCAACATATACTCAATGTCACTTTAATGAAACATTATTACATTAAAGGCTATATAGATATATAATAATTTTGTTGTATGTGTCGGTAAAATGAGAATTATCAACACCTTATCAGCAAACTTTCTTTATGAATGACAAGTGAGTGACAAGTCGCCAAGCAGTTTTTATTAAGTTGATATTTCATAAGGCTTGATGAGTTGAAAAAATCAAAACATTTGTTCAATAACATATTATTAAATCTTGATCTAAATTTAATCAAACTATAAATAAAGAAAAGGTTTTTTGAACAAATAAATATTGTATGTAATGTATATTGCAGATGCTGACCTTTTTCACCAACTTAATTAAGTAGAATCAAATTTAATTATTGGGTTCTTGATGAATTTTAACTTTACTAGTCAAATAGACTTAATATTACGTCATGAATATGCATGAGCTATCCAAAACGAGGCTTAGCCCGCAGGGACGAACAACGTGAACCCGGATGTAACTGATTGCGATTCCTTTCGTAACAGCTAGGCCGTCAACTAAGTTTGTTTTATACCACTTTCAAACATTGTCATTAGTTTCAGATTGAGCTAAAAGCTAAAACAACATCTCAAATGTTTATTTGACTCAAAATATGTGTGGTGTAAATTCATTATTTGAAGAAATGACAATGTTTGCTGAAGTAAAGTGGTGCTCATAATGAAATTAGAAAGCCTGAAATGGGAGAGTGATATTTTTTTTATGAATTCAATTGCTGTTTCATACGTAATTTCTAGATTCAAAGTTCTAAATACTAGTGATATTGGTGTAGGCTCTATCAGATGGTGATGATATATACATTGTGAGCTTCTTATTTATTTCTCTGATGTAGCAAGAAACTCGATATGAATAGTCGCATGCCGTGTCGCGAACCAGAGATGTTCACAAAACATGTTTCTGTTCCCATGCAGATTTCTGTGAAAACTGTGAAAGTATAATAATATAATATCGTGTATTAATTCAAGAAGACCTTCTATAGTAGTAGCTACTTGTCACACCTGACTTGTACTTTCATGCTGGCAAGTGAATATTTTTGAATAAATCAATTATAATGTAAGTGGTTACATATTTAATATAATATTAATATATAACATTTGCATCACATGTTTGAAAAATCTACATTCTACCGAAAATCAAGAAAATAATTAACTCAAATTAATTTTGGTATACAAAATATTATTTGATTTATAATATATTGGATATGAGAGTCTTAATCATTTCTCAATTTAATTATTATGTAACATCGAATTGTAATGTGTGCCTAAAATGAATATGATATTTTTTAACATTGTACATTTGTAATGTATTATTTCATCTCACAAATGAAATATGACAAAGTGACAATTAAAACCATATGTCATCTTGATTGAAATATTCCTATACCTGTATATATCCATATATGTACACAAATGGATTGGAATTGACTAGTAAATTATTTTGTGATTGCGCTGACGTCAGTTTATAAATAAACACGACATTATTCAGCTCTTGTAAAAATAAAATGAATCATAAATTTGAGGCATATTATATAAATGGTCTAAATACATGATCAGTAATGATTTATTTTGTAAGTTTGTAATGCTGTAAGGATTTGGCATAAATATCAGTTGGAAAGTTTCATTAAAAGTAAGTTTGACCATAAATTGTAGAACTTTTATGTTATAACATTGAAGCTGTACGTAGGCCTATATAAACAATTTTATGCCTTGGAATCTAAAAAGAAAGGTCAAGTAAACTTTAGAGAAAGAACTAAGTTTCATCTGAAATTCATGAAATATATCTAAAAAATAATGAAATATATACATGTACATGTCAAGTTAAAATAAATCTCTTTGGAGTCTGAGATAAGATTTAGTTGCATACATAAATACAGAAAGCTATACTATTTTATTTGTCAAATATTGTCTGCAAGCAAAATTATATTAAAAACAATCTGATCATTTTGAAAATATGCTACCCTTCCGAGAAAAAATATAATAATAGATTAGACTATTAATATGTTTAAGAAATGTAGCTTTATTTTGTCAGGTATTAATGTGATTCCGTCAAACCAAACTGTTTATCGTACTAAAATATATTGAAAATGTACTTAATTTTGATAATTCAATTTGTGTAATGTAAATCTCTATTTAGTTTCCCCTACCAAATCTAAAATCATTACTTAACCCTTACGTTGCATATTTCTATTTTACCAATTTTAGCCCCTGTGGCGGAATTTACAGACCATCCAGCTCGTAGCAGTATTTTGGCTTAGGCACTAATTAGCTCTGTTGGCGGAATTTCCAGGCGGCGATTCCGGTACCGTTTTTACGAAATATATCGCATCTACATCGCGAAAACGGACTATATACGGGCGTTCAATACAAATTCAAGTTGCGGCACCCGTACACAAATGGCTAGTTCATAATTCGCAACTTTGAATGATTTTCTCAATTTATATACAGATTTGAAGACAAGATGTCTGGCTTCACAATGATATAAACATTATTAGAATGCGACCTTTGGTTATAATTCTATAGCTATGTAAAGTTTGTCTTTATTTCCACCTATAAAATCGTAAATACTTTGAACATTTATGCGGCATTGCAAACGGTCGTTCTTCGCACTTTTCCAAGAAATCATAATCTCGAACCAGTTGACAAATAAGCACATGTCAATCCAAATATGGTTATGTTGTTTGACCTTTCCAATTAATGCTAACCTTGAACCATCACCGATGAAAATATGTTGATTAGTTTGTATGTCGTTCGGTTTTACATGCCTCTCAGAAAGGTAAAATTGTATCTTTATTTCTGTGAATAAATATGCGCATTTTATATAGAATAAAAGATTTCGGTTTATTGTGATATAAAAATTATATAAATGCATTCAGTAGTTTAGCAGTAATAATATGTGTAAAAAGTTGTGAAAATCGCCGATTGTTTCAAAATTTAAGAAGTGTAAACATGACCTTTTTCACGGTGCTTTCTGTGCCTTTATTTTTTTTTTGACATTTGCGAATTTTATATGGGATTGTAGTCTATTCTTTCCCCTTTATTGTGGTGTAAATCTTTTAGAAAACAACGCATTGGTTCACATGATATGAAGTGCACGAGTATGGCAAGTTACCGATTTTTTTCCTGTTCCGTGAAATGCGAGGCAGATAGCATGTACGGGCAATGCAAACCCGAGGCAATGCAAACACGTGGGTGATAATTAGCCCCCAGGGAGATAAGGCTTTGGGGCGAAGCCCAACAAAATTAGCCTTTTGTAAATTAAGCTAATTATCGATGCGTTACGGGTCAACAATGCACACACAATTTGGTGTGATTTTTGCTGGACATTTCGACCAGACATTGACAAAGTCTTGTTATCGTGGCGAACTGCGAGATGTATGTAAACAAGTTTTCATGTGGCAATCCATGGACACACTTCTACTCGCATTTTGCCTGGAGACCAAATATAATTTTTACTGAAGCGTAATCTCCCTGGGGGCTAATTATCACCAACGTGTTTGCATTGCCTTGGGTTTGCATTGCCCGTACATGCTATCTGCCTGGCATCTCATAAATTTTGAAACAATCGGCGATTTTCACAACTTCTTACACATATTATCACTGCTAAACTACTGAATGCATTTTCATAATTTTTATATCACAATAAACCGAAAAGAATAATCTTTTATTCTATATAAAATGCGCATATTTATTCACAGAAATAAGATACAATTTTACCTTTCTGAGAGGCATGTAAAACCAAACGACACACATACTAATCAACATATTTTCATCGGTTATGGTTCGAGGTTAGCATTTATTTGAAAGGTCAAACAACATGTGACATGTGCTTATTTGTCAACTGGTTCGAGATTATGATTTCTTGGAAAAGTGCGATGAACGACCGTTTGCAATGCCGCATACATGTTGTAAGTATTTACGATTTGATAGGTGGAAATAAAGACAAACTTTACATAGCTATAGAATTGTAACCAAAGGTCGCATTATAATAATTTTTATTATCCCACCGGTATGTAATACCGTGGGATATAGTCATCACCCTGGCTGTCCGTCCGTCCGTCTGTCCATCCGTCCGTAATCATTTCGTTTCCTGAGCAGAACTCGAAAACCATTTATCATATCTTTCTGAAACTTCACATATGTATTACACATTTACTGGAGTGGTGCCTTTTGATATTTTCCGATTTTTTAAAATTTTATTTTTTTTCGTTTCCATGGAAACGTGTTGAAATTGAACTTTGTTCAGGGATATGTTTGTTTCCGGAGCAGAACTAAAAAACCACTCATCATATCTTTCTGAAACTTTGCACATGCTTTACATATTTACTGGAGTGGTGCCTTTTGATATTTTCAGGTTTTTGAAAATTGTGGGTTTTTTTCTTTTCCATCGAAACGTGTCCGAAAATGCAGGGTTAGGTTTGTGGCCGCAGCAGAACTCAAAAACTGTTCATGATATCTTTCTGAAACTTCTCATGTGTATGACCCACCTACTGAAGTGGTGCCTTTTGATATTTTGAGATTTCTGAAAATTTAATTTGTTTCTGTTTCCATAGAAACGTGTTGAATTTGGATTTTTTTCAGAAACAGGTTCATTTCTGGAGCACAGATCCAAAACTCTTCATCATATCTTCCTGAAACTTTGCATGTGTATTACCCAGTAACTGAATTGGTGCCTTTTGATATTTTCTGATTTCTGAAATGTTTTTTTTTACCGTTTTCATAGAAATGTGTTTGATTTGGACTTCAGAAATAGGTCTGCTCAGGAGCAGAACTCCAAAACCCTTTATCATATCTGAACTCAGCATGTGTATTACCCACTAACTGAAGTAGTAGATATACAATTATCTGTCAAAGATGTGTTTTACAAATTATGTGGGACCGGTGGGATATGTCATCTTCTGATGACTCTTGTTATATCATTGTGAAGCCAGACATCTTGCCTTCAATTCCACGTATAAATTGAATTTTTCCTTTCGTATTTATGATTCTATGAGGTCCGAATTAAAGACAATCTTTCGAAAGTAATAGATTAAAACCGAAAAATCATAGAAAATTCATTCAAAGTTGCTGGTGTGAATTAGCCATTTGTGTACGGGTGCCGCAACTTGAATTTGTATTGAACGCCCGTATATAGTCTGTTTTCGTGATGTAGATGCAATATATTTTGTAAAAAACGTACCGGAATCGCCGCCTGGAAATTCCGCCAGCAGAGCTAATTACCGTATTCTCGCGGGTATAAGACCAGGGGGCCCGGCAAACAAACATCTTGAAAACATGGGGGTGGGCTAGTATACGAGAGAGACCCCAACTCATGAGACCGAATCCAAGATGGCGGCTCGGAACTAACACAAATAGGCAAGGCATGTTAACGGCATAAAGAATATTGTACTTTGATGTTTCAAGTCTTTTAAACATAAACATAATATTATTAATATTCATTCATGTTATTTTTTATATATATGATAATTATATTATGCACTTAAACATCATTTTTGTTTTTCAGAATTGTATGATCGGCGACTGGAAAAAACATGAAATCATTGCCATTAATTTTTTTATTTATGAATTTTGTATGCCATGTGTTTGGTTTAAAATGGTGTACAATGAATAAAAAATATAACATTCTTGAGTTGCGTTGTTGATAGCTGTGTACGTAGCTGACAAAATAATCCGGGAAATTTTTAATGTTGGGAATAAATTTAGCTACTCACGTCATCAAACATCGATGTAAGTTACACGTCCCGATTTGCTTTTCATCATTACATAGCTTAATTATGATGTTGTCAATAATGTTTATGACAATTATGTACGTTATTTAGTCATAAATTCCAGAACAAATATCGTAATTTGCTTATGAACAATTTACAATTCAGTGTTGGAAGCGTCAATGCATGTCGACTGAAATGGCTTTTTTTTCAAAGGAAGTACAATATGATTGGTTGTTATATTAGTCTCGACCAATCAGAGCAGACTATCGTCATTACGGAATTTCCTTCCCGCAAGCGTGGTGTCACTCTCTAACACACACGATCTGTCACTAGGCTACATCATGTTGTTTAGGATATTGTTTTGATGTTTTATTTCATAACATAACCTAAACACGATATTTATTTATGTCACTATGTTTATAAAATCGTAACTATATTCGTTTAACGCACAAATACATCGTGTTTGTTTTTCAGGTGAGTAGCTACGATCAGCGAAGCCATGATACTCGAGTAACTTTTTCTGTGAAATTTGTTATTGCCGTTGAATTAAAAAAATTGTGTACCATGAATTAAAACGATAACAATAAGCTGTGTTGTTGACAAAAAAATCAACAAAATGTTTTCACTTTGAAGGTCGATTATTCAAGAACGAGTGCAGAATATAACGAAACAGATGGCAGATTATTGCGTCGGAACGAATGGCTAATTACTTATGCGAACTCTCATTGGTGGATAAAAGGGTGTGTCATCGATTCAAAATCTCATTGGCTGATATATTTGGCGACTCGTAGACATACGGTGCTTACTTCCTGGTTCGAATCGAAGTATTTAGACACTTCAAAATGATACGAAAAGAGGACAAACACAGAAAATATAACAAATATTTTATTTCACAACTATCTTCAAATCGTTTCCCTCAAGTGATTGTTTGAAAGACAAACAGTTTACAAGTGACGTTGTTCGCTCCAAATATGGCGGTCATGACTAAACACGTGAGATAAATTTTTGTCAGATATGTTTACAGATGCCATTTTCTACTTGAATGTTATAATAACTTGACTGCATATCTATATTTTACTACCATATCATAAAATGAAGATTCATTTAGCCTATTCGTTTATGGTGTTTGATATTCTTTTTAATAATTACGGTATCGTAACAGCACGAGACTTGACAGCTCGCAGGGAAGTACCAAGTTCATGTTGTGTTTTGATTTACGTAGGCCTACACAAATATAATTAATGACAGATATAACCCAAGTTATAAAATAATATTATAGATATATGTAATGGATCCAATTATTAAAATATTTACGATAATTAAACTGTCACAATAAGAATATGAACACATAACACAAGACGATAACATGACAAATCAAACTTTATTGTATGTCCGAGAAATGAAATCTGTGCATGAATAGAGACATCGTTGGACCATGGAACATCTGTCAAAATGGGGGGTGGGCTATAACTAGGGAATAAGCCCAACCAGGACAATCCTCTTAAAAGTGGGGGTGGTCTTAGGCTCAAATATGGACTTATACCCGCGACACTACGGTACAACTTCCCAATGCAAGGCATAACTCTTGCCAGTCTCCATTACTGGCAGATTTAGGCCTTGCAGTATTTCCTTAAGAATTCTGTGTTTAGAAATCCAGGCTCGCTATGCATTTCTGGTGCAGCGATTCACTATCTTGACACAACAAAGCGAGGGATATATCGCAAGGGTTTAATCAGCCAGTAATGCAGACTGGCAAGAGTTATGCCTTGCGTTTGGAAGTTGAGCTAATTAGTGCCTAAGCCAAAATACTGCTGGGAGCTGGATTGTCTGTAAATTCCGCCACAGGGGCTAAAATGGGTAAAATAGAAATACGCAACGTAAGGGTTAGGGTTTCATGGAACAGACATATATAATTATGTTATTTGAGGAATGTTTTACTTAGATAATCGGGAACCAATTTGCACTTGTAAAATTGTATTGCCATTTGAAATGGGCAGTTGATAGTTTACTCTTTTTTTCCATTCCTTCAGTATTTGCATATGTTATTCAATAACAATAATACAGTTTGAAATAATTGTTAAAAAATCATTTTAACCAAAATCTTATACATTATCACGTCAAACACTTAAAATTTAGATTGTGTTAACAGTGTTTAGAGTTTGTAAATCTATTCAATATACAATTCTATACGTAAGCAATAAGGCCTGTATTTGATAGTTACCGGTAATAATATAAAATGTACAAGCTACTGAATAAGTTCAATTCTATTTCCCGTTGGTCGGTCTGTTGTGTGAACTTGCAAATAGAGTTACTGATAGAAAACATTAAATCAATGAGTATTATTATTTTGGTTTATACATAGATCTAGATGAGAAAGATAATAAAAGTTTGTATGTGGGAAAGTTGCACAGGTGACTCGTGAGATTGTAAGCCCCGGATGTTAACTGATCAAATGTGAGAGATTACGAACGACCAGCAGAAAAAAAACAAAGCAAATCAATCATTAATATGATAATGATGACTATAGATTGTTTCAAGAAATCATAAAATCTATTTCCAACGTAAAAATGTATTTCTTATCGTATAATATCACATAGATTTTGTTAAAAAATTTAGATATTTGACAAGTACTTGTTTCTGCGAATAGACGTTCCACGATGCTTTGATTCCTCAGCAGGGCACTTTATGAATGAAAATTTTATTCATCGTTGTCAAATTTGGCACAAACTCCTTCAGAAAACAGGAACAGACTTTTGTGCAAAAGTAGAAAACTTTTTGTGAGTTAATAGTAAATATTATTCGTAAAATATGATATCAGACTCGCACGCTGTAACACAGCATTTTCGTCAGCCATCTTGGAAGCTTGCGGGCTTAGCCACGTTTTCGATATCTAGGTCACCGCTATCCATAAATATTAAAGAGTCGGCTATTGGAAGTGGGATAACTTTATTTCATGTTTTATTTATTGAAGAATGTAACTCAATTGTTTGCATAATTGTGGCAGTATAAAATCAATTTTTAAAGTTTACAAATAACTACGATACCAAAGTTATCAGCGAATGATAATACAATTTGGATCAATTTCAATTATATTAAAAAACTGTGAAACAATAGTACCACATCAAAAGAATATCACACACCAAATTAGGTAGGATGCTCCCATTCATGCAAATTTTTTTCATCAATATAACATACAACGAAAAATATAACTTAAACTTGAAAATTGCATACTCCCAGAGAGTTGAGAGGAATGATGTTGGTCCTTACACCAGGGTTGTACTGTCTGTGTGCTTTGAGCATGCCCCTTTGTGGTGTGGAGTGTAGCCGGGTTTTAAGTACCCTCATTATTATGTAGTATGATGTAGATTACAATGTCGGATCATTCTCAGATGCCTGGTTTTGATGTTTCCCTGTCAGTCAGTAGCAGACTATGAGGCCTCATAAATGCAGACAAATGGATTGAGATGCAAATATTGGCTGAAATTGATCAGGAAGAAGAGCCCTAGTCCAGATTGAGAGATTTATCTGTTGTATCCATGTACGTGGGTACACTCTGACACTGGGCCTATAATGGACAAGTACGTCTGGCTTGTAGGAGCTGACTTACACTTCTTCAAGACACTTCCTTTTACAACCTTTTTTTGACAGCATGATCAGATTTTATTGTTTGCAATCTGAAGGCAATTGTGTAGGGATTAGAAAATGTTGTTTCTTTATGTCTTGATCTTTGATGATCAGTTATGTTTGCATAACATATAAGACAGCACAAAAAAGTTATGAATATAATAGGTTACCAGCTAGACTGTCCATGTATGTGTTTACCATGAATTGTATTGCTTGGCTTTAATTTATACTACTAGGTATGATCAGTACATTTGTCACTGTTATGAGTATTTGCTTCCTTTTACATTATGTATATATATATATATATAATCCTGAATAAGAAATATAAGCTCTGTGTAGGATAAAACTGTGTGGGTGGCTCTTGATATTACCAATCTATTTCTTTGACTCACTTGTACCTTGTTAACTCAATATATGAAGACTTAAAAAAATATAGGTCAGTATATTGTGACAACTTCAAGGTCAAAGTAATTAGTATTGGAGGATTTTGCACAATTAGAAAACAAAATAACACTTTCGCTGCTTGTAACTTAATCCTCTCCCTGCAAGTCTCTGAACTTTGTTGGAACCACTTGGCTTGTGACCAGTACTAGATAATTCCTTTTAATAACGCTTTGTGATTCCTGTAAAACAGCCTCTCAGAATGGTGAGCACTATTAACTTATTACTATCAGTAATTAATTCAGCATTTTAAATGTTTATTTAGTTATATCATTTGAAATAGTTTAACATTATTGAAGAATGATTTGTTTTTATATTCTTATTAAAGTTCTTTAGTCCAGGCAAAATGAATCACTTGGTTTACAGATTTCTTGGGGCAAAATGCAGGAGGCAAAAAAAAAGAATTGTCCTTCTGTAAATGAAGAGTATTCGGGTAAACAAAATAGACACAAAATCTATTAAGAAAATCATAATTTGTCACTTAAATATTTTGCTCGTCATAAAAATATGGCGGGGAAGTTTTGGCAACATTTTTCTTTGAGGGGGATTCTCAGTAACATTTTGTCTCTCTCTCTCTCCAGGTGTACCAAAATCATGTTAGGAGAATCCATAAACCAACTTTGTTTGTCTTAGCAAAGAGTAATTTTGCTATTTTTCAAATCTGAATTTTTGAAAGGGCAACTATATTAACAAACACATATGCTCCTATGCTGTTTAGACTCACTGGTGCCATGTTTAGAGCCCTCCAGCCTCCATACTGTAAATCTTATCAGGATGAGAAGTATTTCTAATGACTTGCAGTATTTTAGTTTTCCTTGTAATGAACATCTGAAATTTGTTCATATCTAGTTCCAACAGTGCTTATCGCTCCATTTGAAATGTGCTCATATCCAGTTCAAAAAGTTATACCATTCTATCTGAAACTAATTCATACCTATAGTTCCAACAGTGCTTATTGTTCAATCTGAAAAAAGCTCATATCTAGTTCCAACAGTTATACCATTCTATCTGAAACTAATTCATACCTATAGTTCCAACAGTGCTTATTGTTCAATCTGAAAAAAGCTCATATCTAGTTCCAACAGTTATACCATATTCTATCTGAAACTAATTCATACCTATAGTTCCAACAGTGCTTATTGTTCCATCTGAAACCAGCTCATATCCAGTTCCAACAGTTATACCATTCTATCTGAAACTAATTCATACCTATAGTTCCAACAGTGCTTATTGTTCCATCTGAAGTGTGCTCATATCCAGTTTCAACAGTTATACCATTCTATCTGAAACTAATTCATACCTATAGTTCTAACAGTGCTTATTGTTCCATCTGAAAAAAGCTCATATCTAGTTCCAACAGTTATACTATTCTATCTGAAACTAATTCATACTTATAGTTCCAACAGTGCTTATTGTTCCATCTGAAACCAGCTCATATCTATAGTTCTAACAGTGCTTATTGTTCCATCTGAAACCAGCTCATATCTATAGTTCTAACAGTGCTTATCGTTCCATCTGAAACCAGCTCATATTTATAGTTCTAACAGTGCTTATTGTTCCATCTGAAAAAAGCTCATATCTAGTTCCAACAGTGCTTATTGTTCCATCTGAAACCAGCTCATATCTAGTTCCAACAGTGCTTATTGTTCCATCTGAAACCAGCTCATATCTAGTTCCAACAGTGCTTATTGTTCGATCTGAAACCTGCTCATTTTTAGTTCCGCCAGTGCTTGTCTTGTCATATAAACAAGATCAATTCCAGCAATGCTTCCCCGTCATCTGAAACCCACAGAAACAATCCTGTAGTATTTACATTATGCAAGTATTTACTAATCCCTTAGTCTCTATGGATTCATTTTAATTTAAAATTATCATATCTTTCATATAATTCTTTATATTTGTTCAGTGCCCGTAGTAAGTAAAGAAGTGAGTAGAAATAGGTAGGCTATAAATATACTGTTAGATTACATTCACAGTCCCCTGGGAGATGGACGATGATTAGACATAAAGAAAAAAGTGTATTATTAATTAACTGTCAATGCTGTGTGCTCTGCCAGTCGATAAGACCCCAAGCCTATTTACCACAAAATTGCTTTTCTGACTTTAATCTGGTTTGTGAAAAGAGATTGTCAAAAACACAGAGATTACTAGACTTTGCAATTGATATTTAACTATGTCACAAACAAAACATTGACGCTGGTACAGGAAACAGAAGGGAAGTATAAACATGATCAATAGGTTTTCATATGGTTTCAAGTTATGTCATTAAAACATACACTATTTGAATGTCACAGAATCCCATGATGTATATTGTGTATAAGAGATTCAAGATGATTGTGACAAGATATTATAACACTTCCGTCATAAATGTGTTTGGGAAAGTGAGTGTGAGTTGACTTCAAGATGAAAAGGTCTTGGGTTTGAATCCTGCCTAGTTCATCTGTAACCTGCCTACTTAGGACAGGTGGTATACTATTAGAACCCGAGAACCCATTACATTACCCAGACCCAGTATCATGTGACTAAATACGAAACTGTCTAAATTGAAATTGTTTCATTATAAAACGATTTCACTGTATTTGAAGATTCCTACACAATTGTTATACATTTATTGAAATAGCTATAGAGCTCCTTGCTTTAACTTTCTAGCTCCATATTTTGCCTACCAGCTGAAGAAATTATTACGAAATCTTACAAACTGGATGTCGGGGATCAACGAAATTGGGTAGGGTGATAGGTTTTGGGGTAGACGGGTAATGTTTTTGTACACATCTCTATTAGAGACCTTTTCTATGTGCGGTTAAGTTTCAGTTCTACATCCATCGTAATTTCAAGCAGTACCATGCACTGATAGTTCTCAAGAACTGTAAACTGGATTTGCATAATCTCTTACATCAATGTTCCTCCTAGAAGATTCAAGTTCCAGTTGTGACCTTGACATTATTTTAAGCTCATCAGTAGGGCTTATGGTATGGGCTGTGCTGTTGTCCGTTGAGTGTCATCTGTCTGTCATCCATTGTCCATAAACTTTACACATATACGACTTTTCTTCCAGAACCGCTACACTCACAAAACTGAAATTTTTGGGGAGGTACCTTACACCTAGGGGATCAAAGTTTGTTAATTTTGTCCTCACACCCCTTCAAATATGGGCGTGTCAGGCATTATTAATGAAATCTTGGGTTGACTTCTTCTTCGAAACCTGTTGACATAGGAAGCTGTTATTTTCAGTCTAACATCTTTGTTATGTGAAGACTAAAGTTTGTTCTTGGTCCCCAAATAATATAGACAAGGCAGACGGACCACCCTAAAATCTTAAAAAAGACTTCTGAAGAACCGCTAATGCTAGAAAGCTAAAATTTTTGGAATATGATCTTTGTTGGGTGGATTCTTTACCCCACCTCGAAAAATAAGGGTGTGACAGGGGTGCAATTTATAGTTGTGTATTTTACCTAAAAAATGAGTAATGCTAGAAGCTCCAATCAGAGCATATCAACTTTGTATGATGGATATCAAATTATCAAAATTTCAAGTCTATTATAAGCATTAAAAATAACATAAATAATAGATAATAGTTTGATCCTGAGACTCTAATCACATTTCATGTTTTCTCAAAGCCTTAATTAAGCTGAGTGTGCACTGTTGAATGCGAGGCAGAATCTGTTGTATAATTAGGTTTACACCCCTTGGGAAGTTATTTCTTTTGTTTGAGTTGCAAGTTATATGCCATAACCACCATCTGCGCAGGTTGGTTATCTCATAACTCACCATGGTCAGTTATGAGATATTCAACCTACGGAAACAGATGGACTTGTAAAGTTTGGAAATTTTGTCAAATTAGAAATGAAAATTTTGTAAGTAACGAAAGTGGGATTCGAACCCTGGACCTCTATATCGTCGAGCAGCGCCTTTACCAATGGAGCTACCGAGGATCCATACCGATGAGTGTTCATTCTTTTGTGTCTAGGATGTATTTTCATATTTTCTAGTATTATATAAACATATGTTTATATGGGTACCAATTTATGTCTACTTTATGTATGGAATGAATGATTAAGTTTGAAACCTTCCTTTCGAGTCAGTCATGGGTGTATTGGGAATAATTCACTGATATATTTTGATCATGTCGTACAAATCAACAAAATACTCCTTTAAAATGCATATATACAATTAGTTTATAAATAGAGTGTTCCGCGGGAGTGTAAGGCAAATAATGACCCGATTGCCTCGCGTTATGGCAATAAACTCTGCTCGGGCTGACGCCCTCGCAAGTTTATATGCCATAACCGCTCGGCACCGGGTCATTATTTACTACGTAATAGAGGGTGAGAGTCCTGGTTCAAGTGTTGGGAGGGTTAGTTGGCATAGGGGTGGGGTTTGTACTTTGTGTTTCTGAAAGGGGTAGGTTAGAAAGAGTAAGAGAGGAGAGGTGTCGTGGTGTCAAGGTACCCGTGACACAATTATATCTGAAGACTGTACTGTACTTCATCATGATTTGGGGAATATACCTTAACTAGTTGTATACATTACTTTGAGCATTGTTCAGGAATGTTGATATTGAGACAACCATGTGATCCATTTATTTTTATGCCCCCGAATCGGAGATTCCGGGGGTATATTGTTTTTCAACTGTCCGTCTGTCCGTCTGTCCGTCCGTGTGTTTGTCCACAAAAACTTTAACCTTGGCCATAACTTTGGATTGCTCAGAGCTACGCCTTCATACTTGGCATGTGCATACCTTGTGATGAGACCTTTAAGATAAGGTCATCATATTTGACCTTGTGACCTTCACCTTGCCGCAGTGGACATCTTCAGAAAACTTTAACCTTGGCCTTAACTTTGGTATATCCGGGGGCATCTGTGTTTAACAAACACATCTTGTTTGTGATAAGTCATGTCTCCTGCATACAGTTTTAGAGTTGTTTTTTTAAAATTATGGTAGTGAATTGTATTTTATTTGAACTAGTCTAAACCTCAATCACTATAAAGCAGGATCGATAGCTACAGAGCCCATGACTCTATCTTAACTTTTAAAATGAACAAACATCATAAGAATGCTGACATCCTGTTAAGAGATACCTTTTCCAGCAGTTCTAATTATATAATATAAATCTCTGCATGATTCTGATGTAAGCAGTTGTCAAACAATAATTCACTCACAGCTACAGAGCCAATGGATCTTCTTTTGTAGATCTTCAATCTTGGATAATACAGTCCTGATGAGCTACCGAGCCCTTGGCTCTATTTTTTTAATTTTAAGGTATTAATTTGTGTCTCTTTAGTGACAATTGCTTGTTATATTAACCTTTCTTTCTATTCCTTTCACAAAAGAAAATGAAGCATCTTGTATGATCATTGTAAATTTCTTATGCAAATTATAGTTTGTAACTTTGATATTTCCCTTCCTCTTGAAATTCATTATCCAATTTTGATGTTAAAGATTTGTAAGAATCTTCCTGAGATTTTCATTTTTAGCTTTATTATGGAAATATATATACAATAAAAAAATTACAGTTTGTCAATAATTTTCAGACTTGAATGTATTTTATTGTAGTAAGATTTTGATTCAGTACCTCGATACTAGTCAACATGGGGTCCAACAATCGATTGTTAAGCTAATTTTAGATTCAATACCCCTTGATTTTTGTCAAGGCGAAATGGTCGTGTGGTAAGCTGTTGGTACAGTCAATGCTGGCGATAGTTGCCTTACTCTGGGCGTGGTTTCGAATCCCACATGGAACTCGGCCCGAAAAAGTACAAGAATTTGTACTATTGAAGGTAGTGTTATCCCAAATATAACCATGTTATATTTCTTCACTATATCTAACTGGCAAGTATTTCTAACCACTTGCATGTTAATTACATCCAGCTTGCGATCATGTCATATTATACTTTGATTAAAATTTTCACTTTTCTCCAAGATGTCTCCATTTTTCTTTATCAATCTTTAATTATATATATGTTATACATTGTTTAATCAAATCTGATTTTATCTACTTATATGAAATAGCTAGGAGACGAGTTTCAGTGTATAATTTTTTAGAATAGCCCTGCCATAATGTGAGGTTCACCTACATTTTCATTTAATGGAAAAGTGAATGATTATAGTAAATCCAAGTAATTATGACCTAAAGGCATGTCCAGATTCTATTTCTGTGTGGGACCCTAATGGTAGTATATATCACACTTTAGTGAGATGATAGAATATCATAATGCCTCGAGATGGTTCAAATTTTATCAGAAAACTTGTTAGATTCTCTTCATATCCTTTATGAAATGGTAATGAAGAGTACAGACTCGTGAACTTTTTGTGATAATTTTTATCAGAATTTATGAAAAGAAGTTTTGTTTATGAAAGAAATTCAGCCATTCCATAATTTACAGCTTTTTAGAAAATATGATTTATGAAACAAAAGTTTACGATTTTCAGAGAACATTTATATTTCAAGAGATTAGAATAAGAACTGTATATTTACTTACTTTGAGTGTAAGTTATTCCAAACTTAAACAGACATGCAGAGATGTTAGGCGCTTCGAAATTGTTATATTAAGTTTAGTACTTTGGGCCTTTTGTCAAGTTTGAAAAAAACACATTGACAGCTATTAATAAATATTACTGTAGTAAAAGTTGCAAAGTATCCGCAATTGAGGTTTGGGTTTTACACTTCCAGACCAAAATGGCTGAAAGACATTTAAGTTGGAAGTTGGAAGTTGGAACTAATTTATTTTATAAGAGCCACATTTTCCATGAACTGTAAGAAGTACTATCTGCAAAAAGTGGACACCGTTGTCTGCTTGTCTGCTTTTCCATTTGAACATCCATTTAGGATGCCACAAGCATGGTCAGATTTAAGTACTTTTAACTCTGATCTATTTGGAATCTCGGAGGCATGTCATCATTTGAATAGAAACAACCTTTACTTACAATCTTTACTATGAAAAAATACACTATATAAACATGTTTTATGCGGAATTATAAAGATGTACGAGGATAAATAATTAGTAGTGACAAAGCGTGTTGTTGGGAATGTAGCATCAAAGAAAGGTTAATTAAAGGTAGACCGTGTTGACAATAGGGATCCTTACTTCATCTTCCTTTAATTAGCTCTATTCAGAATGTAACAAACATTCTTCTTTCATCTCTTTCATACTATTGTCAATTTTTTATGACAAGATTTTGAAAGTAATGTTCTAGATTATGGTAAGAGGAGGAAGGAGCTTATTTTCAGTACTGATAATGGGAGTTGGTGTTGTGGTTTACTTTGATGTGTGGTCAAATTGTGGACAAATATCTGGGCATTAGATCTCTTGGAGAATGGAGGTGACTAGGAAAAGCAGAAGAAAGAAAATATAGTCTGGATATTGATGAAACATCTTTGTTGTCTAAATGAGACCAATCTTCTATAGCACTTTATTAAAAGCTTCATTGATGGTGAGATTGAGGAAAGTAGTGTCACGGATATCTTGTTTAAGCTGTGTCTTATGTTACTTAGAGGTTCACTTATATATATATATATATATATATATATACCTTATTGCTTGTTTTATGCTTACCATTATATACTGTATATATTGTATATACAGAGTGGAGTAGTCGTATTATGTATGTCCATTTTAAAGGTCGGGTTCTATCAGGGTATTTTTTTGGGAAACAAAATTTGAGGGGACATTCCTGTTTAAACATATTATGTTATCAATACATAATTATAAGACAATCCAGTTGAAACATATTACTGAGAACAATATTTTGATGACTTTATATTTGACAATTTGATAAAGACTTCTCCACATTCAAATTTAAAATAAAAACAATGAAACAATTCATAGTGTTTTGTATGTAATAATAATAATGGTATATTTATAATGCGCACATATCCAGACTCAATGCATGCTCAAGGCACTTATACACAATTATTACCCTGAAGGAATCATACTTTCGGTGCCGCCTATTTAGCGCTCCGTGCGACCTTATAGATCCATTTCCGTGTTCAGGTACCTATTTGTACAGCTGGGTGAACTGAGTGCAATGTGGATGAAGTGACTTGCCCAAGGACACAACACAGTATAAGACCCAGGTCACAAATGTTTGGTGTTTCCCCTGGGATTCGAACTCGGGCCGTTTGTGTGAGAGGCAGACATGCTAACCACTATCCACTATGCTCCACTTGTGTATGTGGAAAGCTTAACGACGGTATAACAAGATGCTGTGATCAGTCTATTTGACATCACTCTTATGATAAACCTTGTGTTACTTAGCGGGTATTCCATGAATGTTTCATTAATGTTTTATTATGAAACAGTCGCAAAATTAGTTAGAATACACAAATGGCAGATTTTCCAATAGAACCCCTCTCTTTAACTTTGGAGAGTTCCTATGTCTAATTTTGTCATCTTATAAATGATTTCGTCAAGAGTAGTTTGCCCATGACAACTATTCCTTTGTGAAATGAAGCAAGTTCTGAAATTATGCCAATTTATATTTTTATATGGTTTAAACAATATATATTTATTCATGTACTCGGGTACAGGGGGATCAACAAACATGGTTTCCCATATATAATATATATAATAATGTGTCGAGACCTTTCAGATGAGATCATAATCTTGTGATCTTGACCTATGTGCAGGTTGCATTCTCCCAAAACTGCATTGGTCAGCGCTTCATGCATCTTTGGTACTTAACCATATCATTCACATGGGGTATCAGCTCTTATCTTTGATATCTATTTCCAAACTATGTCTAGTGGCATCAGTGTTAAACAGACACATTTTGTTATCAAAACTTTACAGGACAGTATCCTATCTTTGAATGACATATAGAAATGCAATACATAAGAAAACCAAACTGCCTTGATAAGAACTTCTTTATTGTGAAAAATGTGATGTTCTGGAGCATATGATTATACGTATCCTATTTATGCAGAAAGGTATGTCAGGAGCTTATGTCACTAGCTGAGAATGAACAGGCAACATCTCTGTCATAACAAGTTTTATTCCTGTTTTCCCCGTCGTTCTTGCTACAACCGTCACGTCAAGAAGATGGCTTCTCAGAGAGTTGTTTGTATTGTTTCATGTCCACTCCTCGGTCATTGCCCTTTTCCCAGTGGTCATGTGTGAGGTTTCACTGAATTGTAGAAGTTATGCAATGCTATCAAGACCACATGCATTTGACATTAGAAGCCTTTTCTAAATAAAGAATGAATTGAGCATGAGTCAATAAACCTCAGGATAGTAGATGCCAGCAATCAAGCCTGTGGTATAGAGTGCACCAAACCTTGAAATACTGTAACTCTAATTTACAATGAGAAGGCTTGCCATTTATTATTTACTGTGAAGAAAACCTTTTGTAGCACATCAAAGGAATTAATTCCTTAATTTCGAAGTTCTTGTGGATTTTTCACAAGAGCCAGGGCGCCAATTTCTTCATTTAATTTCCCTTGGCACAATTTGGAATGACATTTAATCCATTTTAACATGTAATGCATTTTACATTTGTTAATCGCACACTTCAACGAAACTTTCACTGGTCTATCTGTTATAATGACTATCTTTAATTGTACATTTGTATTTACATGAACTACAGCAGGCTCACACTGGGAATAACACTCCAGAATTAAGATCTAACTTACTAAGTGCTATTTGCATGACCTAATTAACACTTCCTATGAGAGAACAGCAAGTGAATGTGAAATTTGAATCTATAACTATTATTTGAATGAACGTACTAAACTTGGGTCCTAAGAGGTCTTAAATTGAATTCCAAATTTAATTTTCAACTCATATTTACATAGACTTGATTTCCCTGCTCACGTTGTGAATCCTGCAACAAACTTATTTATCCTAATACTTGCATGGGCTCATCACATCCGGCGATTATTAGAGACCGAATGCTTGAAACTAAAACAGGTATAAATATACATCCTTCATTGGTATTTTGTTTGAAAATTCCATTTTGGAACATGATACAGGCCAGAAATGGGATAAATCCTCAATCAAGACATGGAGTTATCCTCTAAATGATCAGAACATCTATCAGGTCTGATGAAGAAAGCAAACGCCTTTGAAACTTAACATCAATGTTCTTGCTATTTCATGGAGAATTTCATTTGTTTATAGCCAGCTGCCACCTCAAGCATTGTTAATTCAAATCTATCATTTTGGATTTACATGGAATGCATTTTCATGAAAAAATATAGCAGAAAAGTACCGTAGATGTAATTTATCTCAAAAGACAGGCAGAAAAACCAAAAAGACATTTATTTCTCAAATCTACATTCGGTGTAAAGAGTCTGCTTACTGATGTCTTGAAGGACTGATTTAAGTCTCATAAAGTAGGTTGACAAGCAGCTGTACATCAAACAATATTAAAACTGGCCGCTACAAACCGTGGTAGGATTGCTGGTTTTGGTGTGCAGTAGTATGAATGTTTTGGGTTCAAGACAGCTGTTTGCCAAAACATTTGCAGACTAGTAGTTGAACTAAGAGTTATTTTTAGCGCATCAGGCCTAAAAGGCCCGATGGGTTTATGGCGTCCGGCCATCCATCCGTCCGTAAACTTTTCGCTTTTTCGACTTCTTCTCCAGAACCAATAACTCTAGAGAGCTGAAATTTCATGTGCAGACTCCTTGGCCTATGTGGATGCTAAATTGTAGATTTCGTGACCCCAAATGGGGTCACAGGGGTCACAACCTTAAAAACCTATTTTCATCTTCTTCTCCAGTACCAAAGGGGCTAGAGAGCTAAAAAGTTGTGTGCAGACTCCTTGGCCAATCGGGATTCTAATTAAATTGTAGATTTCGTGACCCCTTGACCCCAAATGGGGTCACAGGAGTCACATCCTTAAAAACTTATTTTCATCTTCTTCTCCAGTTCTAATAGGTCTAGAGAGCTGAAAAGTTGTGCAGACTCCTTGGTCAATGGGGATTCTAAATTGTAGATTTTGTGACCCAATGACCCCAAATGGGGTCACAGGGGTCTCAACGTCAAAAATCTATTTTCATCTTCTTTTCCAGTACCAAAAGGTCTAGAAAGCTGAAATGTTGTTTGCAGACTCCTCGGCCAATGAGGATTCTAAATTGTAGATTTCGTCCCCAATTACTCCAAATAGGGTCACAGGGTTCATGATCTACAAACCTATTATCATCTTCTTTTTCAGTCTGAAAAGCTCAAGAGAGCTAAAATGTTGTGTGCATAATCCTTAGACAATGGCGATTCTAAATTGTAGAACCTATTTTCGACTTCTTTTCCAGTATGAAAAACTCTAAAACAACCTGAGAACAATTTATTTCGGTTTTGCAAACAATACAAATCCTGATGAGCTACAGAGCCCATGGCTCTATTTTTGGTGGATACACCACCTTTCTTCTTAACTTTACCAATGTTGGTACATTCATCAGTTTATCCTCTTGTCGATGGTATGAACTGCCAAGATCCACCTCCTCCAGCTACCTCGTGGACAAGTGCTCTCTCTTTTTGTCTGTATTGATTTGTTTTAATCAAAGGAAACGTGAAATAAATATGTGTCAAAGTTAAGGAATCTTCCAAAGAATTACACCTTGATCTAATGCTCCTTGATCTAATGCCAGGTTGATTTTAGTAGTGGTTATTTTTCTTTTCTACTATGTCTTTTCCAAATGTTATCCAAAATGACTATAATCATCAAATGTATATAAAATTCATTTTAGATTGTTTGTAAAATGTGTTTAATTCAATAGAAAGGTTAATTATGGTTTTCTCTGGAGATGATCGAGGAAGATTGTTTTACTGTTAGTTTTGAGAACATTATTTAACACCATGCATCTGACCTTTAAATGCCGAGGTATTTCCACAAATGTTTCTTGTGATCTGCTCCTCATTGTTAAGCTAAGAATCTGATACTTGAAAGTCTTGTTCTTCTTTTCTTCTTTGAAGTGTTTATTTTTGGAAATGCCAGTCGTAACGTTCGTTTGTCTTTTGTGTAAATGATGTGTTGAATTACGTCCATAATGTGCAAAGTTTAACACTTCTCACTTGGACTTCATTGAAATTGTAAGTTTTTTTAGTATCACATCATACCTTGACAATAATAAATGTTTTTATGATGTTGATTTTGTTCGATGGTTGTATTTCTCTTCTAATAATGCATTTGTGTAAGCGCCTAATGTCCAACTGATGCTGCTCAGTGGCGCTGTCCAGAGGAACGGAAACTAGTCGGTATAGCTAGAAAGATATGAGTTTTGAGCTGTCATCCAGGGCCCATATTTTCGAAGCTCTCTTAGTTCTAAGATAGTCGTAACTGCCATACATTAACATTGACTTACGACTATCTTGGGCCCAAGATTGGCCCAAATCCCTTCATTTTTTAAGACCTTAGGCAAATCTACAACAAGACTACAGAGCTCAGTTTAAAGGAAAATGAACACATTTCAGAGGCTCCTTTTTATTATACATTTTTAGCCCATCTGGCCTAAAAGGCCCGATGGGCTTATGGCATCTGTCCATCCGTCTGAAACTTTTCGTTCTTTTAAGGTGTCGAACAAAACCGTCCCGTCCTAAAATAGCAACCTGCGGCTATTTCAAACCCTGGACACCACCCTCTGCAAGTCTTGCGTGTTTACATCAGATTTTATATGATAGTAATATAGACAGATTTTTTATTTCGTTTCCCAAAATTTTCAAATTTAGAATCATATTAGGTACAAACATAAAAGTAAGTTTGGCAAAATATGAGTTTGCTAGTTTGCCTGGTTTTGTAGTTATTGTATGAAATAGGGATGTCACTGACTTTCCTGCCAAACTATAGAAGGCTGAAATAATGTGTACAGACTCTTTAGCCAATGGAGATTCTAAATTGTAGATTTGGTGACCTTGGACCCTGAATAATGGGCTCATAGGCCATGACCTGATAACCTATTTTCATCTTCTTCTCCGGAACAAAAAACCTAGAAGATTTTTCAGGAATCTTTATACTTGGACAGCCAATTTCTTCAAACTGTAGTTTCAAGTCATGTTTTGACAATTTTGTTTCTCATGGAATTTTTGAAGGTCATATGAAGGAATTGTTCTTTATCTAGAGAACAATCTGTTTCAGTTTTCAACAAGAAACAATATAAAACCTGATGAGCTACAGAGCCCATGGCTCTATTTTTTTCTTCAAATTTTGAAATTCAGAAATTTCAGAGCTAGACTAAATGTTAGACTAGCGGTAAGCTGGCATGAAAGTGTTCCAAGGAAGGCACTGATCTCACTTCTACTGGCACAGAGATCCATAATATCAATTTAAATAACTTTCTTTAAATACCAAATTTAAAGATGCATGAATGAAAAATCTAAAATTTCAGGATTTGAAATTTGATTGAAATTATATAAAAACAACAATATTTGATTAAAAAAAAAACAATGATGCACTGGTATTTACTAATTGTTATCCCACCGGTATGTAATACTGTGGGATATAGTCATCACCCCGTCCGTCTGTCCGTCTGTCCGTCCGTCTGGCCGTCCATAATCATTTCGTTTCCCGAGCAGAACTCCAAAACCGTTCATGATATCTTTCTGAAACTTTCCATGTGTATTACCCACCAACTGAAGTGGTGCCTTTTGATATTTTCAGATTTCTGAAAATTTTATTTTTGATCGTTTCCATAGAAACATGTTTAATTTGGACTTTGTCAGAGACAGGTTCGTTTCCGGAGGACAGCTCCAAAACCGTTCATAATATCTTCCTGAAACTTTGCATGTGTATTACCCACTAACTGAAGTGGTGCCTTTTGATATTTTCAGATTTTTTCTGAAAAATTAATTTGTTTCTGTTTCCATAGAAACATGAGAGGGATGTTGGTTGTTGTTGATTTTGACTGCTTCTGGAGCAGAAGGCTAAAACCCTTAACATACCTGAAACTCAGCATCTGTAATACCCACTAACTGAAGTACGGTAGTAGATACACAAGTATCTGTAAAAGATGTGTTTTACAAATTTTGTGGAACCGGTGGGATATGTCATCTTCTGATGACTCTTGTTACAATTGTTGCCCAAAGTGGTTTTATTTTATGTTTACAAAGCATAATTAATGTTTTGATGATTTATTCAGGGATATACGGTGTACTTGCTGAGAATGATCTATTGATATTTACAAATTGCTACCCTAAAGTGCTTTTATGTGGTATTTGATGTTTATAGAACATAATTAATGTTTTGTTTTGATGATAATAAGAGATTTATGATATGCCTGATAAGAATGTTTTATTGATGTTTCCTAATTGCTGATGTTGCTGCCCAAAGTGCTTTTATTTGTTAACAAGTCATATATGTTTGAATATTTTATGTTTTGAACTAAATTGGAGTGGACTTGCAACATATTTCAATACTCACTTCTAAATGTATCAAATTTACTTTTATGAATCTTTGATCGTGTGTAATGCTTTGGAATCTGCCTTTCATCAATGTTTTATTTGCAAATTTTATCTTTTTGAGAAATGATTGTAACATGGGATGTATAGTGTTTTCATTCATTTATATTTTAAGAGCAAATTTCATCTTTTATGAGAAATGATGGCCATTTTTTAAATCACTGCTATAATTATATAGTTGGTGTTTAAACTGAATGTAGAAGCATGAAAAGTTGAACATGGATTTTATTAGATATAATTGCCAATTCACCACAATACAAACAGACAGTTTTTATACCCCCGGGGGTATATAGCGGTAATTCCGTCCGTCCGTCCAAGGACGCAAAACTCAACCAAGACCTATCGATTGCCATAAACACCTTGCATTAAATTGTACGTGCAATACCCTGATACACCCTATTATATGGACTATATACACATATACTATATTATCAACAGACACTGAAACATGAACCTGTACGTACAGGGCAATGTTACTCTAATGGAAGAAAACTAGGATCTTGTGGTTTGTACAAATTCAATTAGGATAAGAAAATACAACGTAAATGTTTTCAACTACCTTGCACTATTGACTACACAAAAACATCCACATTTCTTTCTGTTTCTAAATTTACATAGACTTCAAATGCGACTGAAAAGTTTTTTATATTGGTGTTTGTTTTAAAAGTTTATCTTGACCAAAAACAGGCATAAAAAAGATTAATGTTTCGTACTTGTCACTTAAACAGTTCCTCATTTTAGTTGATAAAATAATTTATTCGATGGCTTGCAAATAATGAATTTTAGGATAACTAACATGTCTATCTTTGTTTTCTCAGTTGCAAATAAAATACGTAATTTTCGAATTTTCTAATATACCTACACTTTTTAACTGAGAAATCAATGGAGTCAATTTTCTAAATTTCCAAATCTAAGTGACATATGAACATATAATTAAGACACTTACAAATGTTTCATTTGAAACCTGGGATTGAACCTGTGTCCTGTTGCTTTCTGGCTGAACGAACTACCCACTAGACCACGAGGCCAGTTGAAACTTTTTAGATTTTTTCATGACCAAATGAATAAGTTTCTTATAATGCTCGATATAATATCACAAATTTCTGTATTTCTTTTTATATAAGAATGTTATTTAATTCTGGGTGAAAAATGTCTCAACATACTGAAAGTTAGCTGTACATTTCAGCGAGATGCACGTGCGTCTGTGATGACAATACCATCATTGGGCCAAATCAATTAGATTTCGAGCCCCAAACATGGGTAACCATACAAAGAAGCATGAGCTGAGTGTACCCGGGAGTTTTCACAGATGAGGCCCCATTTGGGTTTTGCGTTTCATACACAAGCTTGTTTACAGCTGTATTTGTTTTAGAAATATTATGAAATAGTATCTGTTTACACTCGACCATAAGTGAGTTATAAGACAGATATACCCATACTTTTCCTTGTGTATCAAATGATACCCTACACTTTTCCCCGTGGGGCCCTTATGAGGCGTAGTGTAGGGTATCAATCGATACACTCGGAAAAGTATGGATATATCTCTCACATATATAAATAATCTATTAATACAGCTTATTGGGTCATGTAAAAAATGAGATGCTGTACTCACTAATCTAACAGTATATATGTATATAAACTTGAATAATATATAGAAAAAACATGCTACAGTGCCTTTAACTCTTGACTCAGGTATCTTATATACACCAGTTAACACTGTTTGGTGCAATATACAGTTAAATCAAAGTATATTTTTTCCAATAATTGTATTGCACAGCCTGTACCGGTGTATACACTGGTATTATTGCATCATGTTACTTCCGAACATCATTTGCATTTGCCTTATGCAAGATGCTTCTCAGAGAATTAAGTTAGCCCAAACCATCAGATGTTTATTCAGCTCCCAGTGAAGTGTCTGAATGGGAGACAACAAGGCTTTATATGTGCAGATGCAAGTGGACTGAATGCTCTGGTTTGTGCGTGAATTAACTAAAAACAGTCCACTCGAAACATCTTTTTGGATGAGAATTTCGTGCAAAATGACACAAATTTGTGAATCATTCAGGATTTCTCCTGGTTGCTCTGTTTGTTTAAAGATATATATTTAGGAAGGTTTCGACCATCAGTTTTGACAACCAGACAGGTATGTCGGGACGTGAATGGTGTTGATCGATCGATGGCACTCAACCTGTCATGTCTAATCCTTGAATGATATGTTTACCAGTGTTTGTGCAAATTTGAACCTGCACAGTGTCTAAACGGGATACAAGAGACACTAAACGGATAGGTAATTGACATGTCATAGTGTTAGCTTGACATTTTTTAATCACCGCAGGTCGCGGCAAATTATTGCTTTGTAGAGAATGACTGATCTTTCTCAGCTGTCACCCATTTCTGAAGTTAATGATGTTATATGTACTTACTCAAGTATAGAAACAGACATCCAGGTTAGTTTTTGTCATCCTGCTGTATATTTATATAGCCAGTGTATAAAATAAGCTGGAGAAGTAGACAGCTCAATGTTTTCTTTCTCAATTCAAATAACAAAATTAAAGAAAAACCTGAAATAATAACTCGTTCGGGCCAAAAGTTCCCAGGTTCAAGGCTGTCAGAGGAGCCTTTTTAATTTCTGGTTGCTAGGTGACTGTAGATATGACAGCAAAGCCTGTAGGTAGGTAGAGGTGCAGGGGTTAAAAAACCAATTTCAATGTCATTTAGTCATGGACTCAATAATGTTTTGGGGGCAGGATAGCGCAGTGGTTAGTGTGTTCGGCTTCCAATCAAAAGGCCTGGGGTTTGAATCCCGGCAGGGGCACAGCAACTTTGTCTGCAGTAGAGAACTTTTCTACACGCAATAGGGTTTGGGTGCAATGCTACACTGTATTTCAGCATAGTACCACCCATGGTTCGCTAGTTCCAGCTGATGTTCGCAGGTTTCATCGCAATGCATAGCCACATTGCGTTTTGGGCTTTCTCCCTGCCATAATACTAGCAGCCGTGATATAAGTGAAATACTCTTGAAAGCGTTGTTAAACCCTAACTCATCTCACCTCACCTCAATAATGTTTTACCACCAAGTCATAGAGTCATGTCTGGAAGTCCTACATTTTGGTTTTTAATTGTTTTGAAGAGCAGTAACTGACTTTTGGGTGATTTTTTGATCAGGCCAAAGGTTATAAATTGGTATCCTCGAACTTGCAGATTTTTAAACCCCTGAGATGTGTATACATATACAGTTCTGGTGACTGCTGTTTGCAAGGTTCAGCAATATTGACATATAGTTTATTATTGGATGGGTCACCCACTTCATGGTTGGATAATCTGAGATTCTGAAAAGTCAATTCACTGCTCTACACTGGGAATGATCATGAGATGAAAGCTTGTGGGGATATTTTGGACACAAGACTTTATTGAAAATGTGCCTTTGTTCACCCAGGATTACAAGTGTGTAGCTGGTGAAAGATTGTGTTGAAGACATTCAAATACAGCTTGAAACATATGCAGGAAGAATTTCAACCATATTTAGCCACAGTTAAATCTTGTAGAATTTGGTAAATATAAAAATGTTGGAACAAAAGTATACTTTTGTCAAATAAATCCTCACTTGGTCCTAGAAATGACTGTCTAGTATTCTTCTGTATTCTTCTGACGTATGTATTATTTCATTTAAAAATTAATTCCATCAAGAATTCAACATATGACAATGTTCTGTATAACAATAGAAATCCTAGGAATGACAAGGATATTTATGGATGATCAGCTTCTTTATTTAATTACAGCGAAAGTTTGGTTATAGAACTGTGTACTGTTATCAAGGATGCCTCGATGTCAATCAGTTCAGGTTACATGAAATCATTTTAAATTGTCATAAGTAATGAAAAGTAAAAGTTTCTGTCTACTGTATATTCAATGCTTACTGACATTTCTCACTTGAAACCTGACACAACCTTTCAACACATGCAATAAATGACAGTATGCGTCATACTTGTGCATTTCCATCTTTGGTATTAAATGACAAGGTGTAATTGAGAGGGCCTACAAATATATAGATTACAAGTTGAAATTTCTTAGTTTTTATTATAGTGTAGGAATTTCCTCCGTGTGTCTGTTTGTGCTTCATGGTAATTTATTTTTCAATAAGTTGATTGTATCAAGCAAGCAGTGGAGGTGTATGTAAGTTTAGGGGTTTTAACTTGAGCTATTTCCATTGAACACAAATTATAATTTCATTTCCAGATCAGAAATAAAAAACCATAGGACCTAGCTCTCTGGAACTAGTTATGTGGAACAATCATGTGTAGATGTCACTTATATTATGGTTTTTCAACTTTATGATATTAGTTTTGGCCATTTCAATAGAAACACAACTGAGAATATTGTTTCTCGACCAGAACTAAAAACTATGAGGCCTGTCTCAATGAAACTTGATAAGTGAAAATGTGAGTGAATAGTGACTGGTTAAAGAATAAAGCTTCATAATCATTTACATTGTGCGGGGATAGAGCTGACTCTGTCTGCTTGTATTGGAATTCTTGTTTTCAAAAATAGAAATACTGGGTTTTTTTTCAAATGATGTATAAATCATTAATCTACTATGTCTAGTATGCCATAATGTCGTAGTTATTCTCAGCTAATGAAACTCATGTTCTTTATTTCCTGCCATAAAGCTGAACTTCATCTATGGAGGATTTTTGGACAGTTAAATATTTCTCAAAAAGTATATTAATCTGAAATTTGCATGGGGCTTTATTCTATCACTATTTTGATCAAATCGAAAGTCATAAATATTTGTGCCATTGACAGATTTTGCGCCTGTGATGATCCAATTTATCACAATTATTTATAGTAGTTGACTTTACTTTGATTTTGTGCATTCATAGGACAACTTTTCTCAAAAACTACTATCTGAGTGAATTTGATCAAGGAGCATTTTCGTATTGTGTAGACATGAAAGTATATAGTTTGAGATTATGCCAAGGCTAGACCATAGTATTGGTCTTGCGTATTGCCTTCTTAAACATTTGAATGATATACCTTGATTAGAAATATATGCTATTTAGACAGTAAACAAATGTGATAAGTAATTGTACAAAATATTGGGGTGTTTTTTCAGGACAAGCCTTTTGTGGGATTCTAACCCACTAACCGCCAACACTGACTGTATCAACAACACACTGATTTGGCCACAAGTACAAGAAAAAGTACAAGAATTTGTACTATTGCAGATAGTGTGATCCCAAATATAGCAATGGTTCATATACACTGATATTAGAAATACATGTTGTTTAGATTATGTACAATTAGAATATTGTTGTAGTTGAGGTCACACTACCTACAGTATTGATTCGAAATATAACAATGTCACTTAATTATCTTGTACATTGTTTTCAAATGGCACCATTTCTTAGGTACAGGGTTGTTAATCATAAGTTATGTCATCAGTGCCACTTTCTGTCTCATTATCAATGTCTGTCATTTAGATATTCCAGCACTACTTCATCATGCTTGTTATGTAATCAAGACCATAAGCTTTACGCAGGTATATGCAGGGACTGTGATCAATACTGGAAAATTCTATACATTGACGTTTCTCAACATGTTTTGTTCTCACAAATGACAATAGAACACTCAGCATGACTATTGAAATGGAGTGCTGTTCGTGAGCGATAGTTTCTGATTCCAAGGTGAGTTATTTGTAATGGAAATTCACTCTGTGATGGATGAAGTACCTGTCCAAACTATGAAGATTTGAACCTCATATTGCAAAAATACTGTACCCTTTATCATTATCGCCTACCATTTGGAGCTAATTACTCAATCCTTTATCATTATCTCATACTGTTTAGAACTAATTACTTAATCCTTGATTATTTTGGAAACTCAGACAATAATCACTTTATTTAACCCTTACGTTGCGTATATATATTTTACCATTTTTAGCCCCTGTGGCGGAATTTACAGGCTCGCAGCTCGCAGCAGTAGTTTGAGCTTATTCACTAACGAGCTCTGCTGGCGGAATTTCCAGGCGGCGATTCCGGTACCGTTTTTACGAAATATACCGCATCTACATGGCGAATAAGGACTATATACGGGCGTTCAATACAAATTCAAGTAGCGACACCCGTACACAAATGGCTAATTCACACCCAAAACTTTGAATGAATTTTCTATGTTTTTTCGTTTTTATTCTATTACTTTCGAAAGATTGTCTTTAATTCGGGCCTCATAACATCATAAATAAATAAAAATTCCATTTATATACGGAATTGAAGACAAGATGTCTAGCTTCACAATGATATAAAAATTATTAGAATGCGACCTTTGGTTATAATTCTATAGCTATGTAAAGTTTGTCTTTATTTCCACCTATAAAATCGTCAATACTTACAACATGTATGCGGCATTGCAAACGGTCGTTCATCGCACTTTTCCAAGAAATCATAATCTCGAACCAGTTGACAAATAAGCACATGTCAACCCAAATATGGTTATGTTGTTTGACTTTTCAAATAAACGCTAACCTCGAACCATAACTGATGAAAATATGTTGATTAGTTTGTGTGCCGTTTGGTTTCACATGCCTCTCAGAAAGGTAAAATTGTATCTTTATTTCTGTGAATAAATCTGCGCATTTTATATAGAATAAAAGATTATTCTTTTCGGTTTATTGTGATATAAAAATTATGAAAATGCATTCAGTATTTTAGCCGTGATAAATGTTTTAGAAGTTGTGAAAATCGCCGATTGTTTCAAAATTTATGAAGTGTAAACATGACCTTTTTCACGGCGCTTGCTGTGTCTTTATTATTTTTTTGAGATTTTCTAATTTTATATGGGAATGTAGTCCATTGTTTCCCCTTTATTTTGCCGTATTTTTTTTTGAAAACAAACTATTCGCTCACATGATATGAAGTGCGGGAGTAAGGCGAGTTAGCGATTTTTTCCCCCGTCTCGCGAGATGCGAGGCAGATAGCAGTCTCGGGCGAGGCAAACCCGAGGCAATACAAACACGTGGGTGAAAATAGCCTCAAGCGAATTAATGCTTCGGGGGCTAAGCCCGACAAAATTGGCCTTTTGTAAAGCTAATTATCAATGCGTTCCGGGTCAACAATGCACACGCAATTTGGTGTGAATTTTACTTGATATTTCGACCGGACATTCACACAGACTCGTTATCGTGGCTATCTGCGAGATGTATGTAAACAAGTTTTCATGTGGCGATATACGGACACACTTCGTCTCGCATTTCGCCTGGGGGGCAAATATAATTATTACTGACCCGGTAAATGCACTAAGTCCAACGTACGGGTCTCGCCAAGGGTTCTAACATTTTTCTCTATGAGCCTCCCGGATAATTCCGTCGCCCGCATGTTAAGGGTTAAGCAAGACTTTTGAAAAGTTTCAGAAGATTTGCGTGTGAGGAGTCTACGAGGCCGATATGATGCAGATCGATATCAATAAACATGTCTGTTAACTTGCACAACAGAAATAATTTTAAAAATCCATTATATTTATTTTTAAAGTTTGAAAAGCTAAATAAATCATTTTGAAAAACTTGCTGCAAGGACTGAAAATCAATAGTATTTTTTTTATACCATTCTTTTTTATGTGAATGTAAAATCTAGGAAAAAGAGCAAAACCTGGATCTGTCAGCTCTTCAGTTAGTTTGGCTGTTGTGGTCAGACTAAGGTGCAAAGCAGATTTCAAACCTTCGTTCCACTAATCATTAAAAAAACAACTTAATTTTATCACATTACCCAACAACATCATCTGTGTGATCCACTGAATCAACAAATAAAAAATAATCAGTTCTCTTAAATGTGTTTATATTGAAATTTTTAAAAGTAATTTTTATGTTATTTGATGATGTTTATGACAATCTGATGACATTTGTGGAAGCATGATCATGATTAAGTAATAAAGTATTGAGTAATTTTCATTTATTTATGTTCAGTTAATTTCAGCTGCAACAGTTTACTAGTTTTTACGGATTGGAAGTTTAATATGATGTTTAAATTTCATGTAATGTCAGTAGAATTCATTTACATTTGAGTCTAAAAACTGCAGTTTCAAAAGAGAAATGTCAACTCCTAAGGCAAGAATAACAGGTTGAAGTTGTAGTCAGCTTTGAAACATAAAGTTCACATCAAAATCCTGAGCCTGGTTTTGCAACTTGTCCATTACATGCAGAAATAATTATGCTTTATTATAATTCAGAGCCACTAGGATCCAAGGTCGGTTTCATCTCATCCATACACCCAGAATAGTGCTGATGGATTTCTCCTTGCATTGATAACAGGTGCTATGATGTCAGGGAGAAAACACCAGGGTTGGGTTTTGGTAGACATTTCAATAACCTGAAGGTGGCTGGGAGTGAGAGGTAAAACCGAGCTTGCCACCTGAAGGTTTTTTATATGGCTACCAAAACCCCATAAGAGGTTTTCCTCTGACGCATATAACGCCATTGAAGCCCTCGTGATCAAAATTTGAAGCGCATATAAAATATCTCAATTTTGGGAACGGAACAGAATAGATACCAACAAACAATCTTCTCATGATCACCAATCCAATGTGGTCTAGTGTGAAAGTCTTGGGCTACAAAATGGAGGGTTGTGGGTTCAATTTCCGCTATGTCAACTATGCAAATTTTAAACTTGGAAATCTTTGAGTACCTAACTGAAAAGAAGATTGACGTTATATGGAGTTAGGTCTTACAATATTAATTGTATTGTAAAACTTCAGGTCTTGCTAAATGTTGAAAATTAACCTGCTGTGAGGTTAACTTTCAACGTTTGGTAAAACCTCGAGTAGGAGTAAAACCTTAAAATTCGTGAAAAAACCCACTCAAAGGTTATTACAAGAAATGCAGTTACCTCACAATGAGATTTATACGTTCAGTCTTACACTCAGACTCTGAAAAAAGAGAATTTATTCTGAAAATATCACCATTTCATTGTCCCCCGCCCTAACGTCTGCTGCTTTTCTTGTTAGTGCGATTTCTCATGAATCGATGTACCTAGAATCTTCAAATTTGGTACCAGTCTTCATTGGGTTAATACGCAGACAGATTTGGGTGACCTATTCAAGGTTACTATGAGACTTTGACCAGTTTTTAAAATGGTGTTAGTGCGATTTCTCAGGAAATGTTGCACCTAGAATCTTCAAATTTGGTACTAGACTTCAAGGGAGGAGTACCAGGACACCTGTTGATTTGGGTAACCTTGACCTCATTTTCAAGGTCACTACGAGACTTTGACCAGTTTTTAAAATGGTGTTAGTGCGATTTCTCAGGAAGTTTTGCACCTAGAATCTTCAAATTTGGTACTAGACTTCAAGGGAGGAGTACCAGGACACCTGTTGATTTGGGTAACCTTGACCTCATTTTCAAGGTCACTACAAGACTTTGACCAGTTTTTAAAATGGTGTTAGTGCGATTTCTCAGGAAATTTTGCACCTAGAATCTTCAAATTTGGTACTAGACTTCAAGGGAGGAGTACCAGGACACCTGTTGATTTGGGTAACCTTGACCTCATTTTCAAGGTCACTACGAGACTTTGACCAGTTTTTAAAATGGTGTTAGTGCGATTTCTCAGGAAGTTTTGCACCTAGAATCTTCAAATTTGGTACTAGACTTCAAGGGAGGAGTACCAGGACACCTGTTGATTTGGGTAACCTTGACCTCATTTTCAAGGTTACTATGAGACTTTGACCAGTTTTTAAAATGTTCTTAGCCCAATATAATGACAATTGAATCAAACATGAAAAGCTCACTACTCTGTAGAAACTGTGTGTCCAACCTTTTAGCTCATTTCTTGCTATATATAGTTAAGTTAGAGGGTTAACATCTCACTACACGACCTGATAAGCCATATCCATGAAAAAAAGTATTGGAAGAAAATGGTGAGATGTATAAAGCGACAGTGTTCTGGAACTCATCAGTGTGATAGGTAGATTTGTAGGTCTCATGCAAATTTGAAAATTCAGACAGCAAGATGGTTAACCATTCCATCAAGGTGCCATAATTAAAACTCTTCTGTGAGTGTTTCGTACCACTACATCAGTCAGGTCACTTAACTACCTTTGAGCGACCATTTTAGTGTTAACACCTTAAAATGGCCACTCAGAAGGGAAATGGACTCGCACGGCTTAACCGAACCATGTACATTTCTTTTGGAACAATTTCATTGATTGAGGAGTATTATTCAGCCATTGGTAACATTTTCTTACCTTTTTGTGAGATCACTTCATTTCAGTAAGAACGGCGTGCTATAGCGTCTTTAACAGCACATTGTTTCATTAGTTTTATAATAATAATAATGAGGATACTTATATCGCGCTGAACTCCACAACACATAGGGCTATACTCAAAGCGCTACACACATTATTACCCTGGTGTAAGGACCACCATCGTTCCTTTTTCATTCTCAACTCCCTTTGGAGTATGCAACCTGGGCTGCCAATTAAGGCGCTCAAAGGTTATCCGTCACATTGCCTACACTTCCAAACCAAGTACTCAATTGTACTGCTGAGTGATATGTTATGTGTTACTATGTGAATATTCTATCAGTGTATATCTTTTATTATTTAAAAAAAGTTATAGAATTAGGAACACTATAGCATGTTTTCATTTCATTTAATGCAGGAGAATAAGATGGTGGATGTTGCCGGTGTGACCGTCAAGTTATCAACCCTCATACTCTCAGGATCCAAATCTCTGTGAAAAGATCTCATACAAAATCTATGTATGAAATGCAGGGCAGGTTCATATATCTTCATGGTAAAACATCAGCTAATGGTCTTACAAGCTAAAATTGCTTTGTGAAAGGACACCAATAACAGTAATTAAATTTTTATTGTAAGTTGAAGTGGTGGATCGTACATGAAGGCAAATGTATCGGTGACAAACAGCAACATGACATCCTGTAACAGATTTCAGTGCAGATTTATTATATCCTTGGATAGATTACACAAATGGTTTTAAATACATCAAATTAAAAGTATATGTGTACATATCATGTCAAATGTAAAAGTTTCAAGAAGTTTGCTGATGTTTGGCTTGAATCCAATCCAAATGCTAATCCTGGCGAGATATAGATACTCAATGCAACGGGTATGCAAGATTTGACTAAATCCAGATCACTTTCTGCCTATTTTGATGTAAACAAGAACCTGTAACTGACTGATATATGAAATGAGGGAACAGCAATCTCTTAAATGCACGCTTTGGACTCCTCATGACGGATTAAGGAAAATAAGAAATATTATTGAAAATGATGTTAAGTAACTATATTAGCTTTTTCCTGAAAGTTATAGATTTCATTTGGAAGTCTGCCTCAACTCAATACTGATATCTGTGACATGTGATGAATATTTATTACTTATATCCCAAGAATTAAATCAGCACTGAGCTGTAGATCTTGTATTCGGCTTGTATTAATAATAGTTAGTCTGCATGTTGACTTGGAGAATAAACAGGGGGTTTTCTTATGATAATAATTCATATATGAAGACCAGATTTTTAATTTTATTTTGGTGAACACAATGAACTGGAATTTGTTTATACTCTTTAATCATATATACTTGCTTTTATATGTGTGGCCAGGTGAAACCTGTTCGGCACTTGGGCCATGTTGGCCAATACGACAGAACAAATTAATTGAGGGATGATTCAATCATTTATTGATGGAGTTGATGGGGCTGTTGCTGAGGTAAATCTTGAAAAGGGAAACAGCAACAGCAATTGGAGTCATAAAATTGAACAATCAAATAACTAACATTTTCAACAATTAATATCTGTGTTTAGGAATAGCAAATGTTGTCCAAAAAGTAAAAAATATTTAACTCCTCCGAGAAGGAAACAAGATGAAATGTATGTGATTTCAAGGTATAATTTTAGGTTAGTTTGGATGTAAAGGGCAATATCTACCAGAAGGCCTAAGCTAATACAACAAAGAAGCTGACATTGTGGTATGTCAAAGTACTGTAACAGACGTGATTGTGAGATCACCTCAAGTGGGAATCGAACAGGGGACCTCCGGGTGACAGTCCTGCGCTCTACCAGTTGAGCTAAAGGGACATCTTACTAGCCGAAGCCAGTAGGAACACTTTCATCTCACCCTGCCACTAATAGCCCCTCAACAAAGTGACTCATCCTCAAGTCAAGCTTTTGCAAGTTAGCAAGCCCCTCAGGTCAACGTACTCAGGGTGCAGTGAGCACTAGGGAGTTGCCCCGGCCCCACGTTGGGCGCCAAATTTAACAGAAGTGATTGTGAGATCACCTCCAGTAGGAGATATCCAGAAACCTGGGCAGTGTTTTCTTTAAAAGATGGAGATTATGATTTGTTAATTTTAATACTGAAATTTTGATACTTTGATATACTTGGTATATTTTTCATCTCAGAAACCAATGACCCTAGAACACTCGAATTTTGAGGATATCTATGTTTAGTGAATATTAAGAGTTTCAAATTTCAAGTCTTTTGGATGAAAAGTAAGAAAGTTATAAATGAAAACATTTTAATGGTTTACCATTTTGCTAACATTAATGCTACCATAACATGTTAGCAATGTTTATATTTGAATGAAAGTGTTTTCGAGAGCTTTCTAACATAAGTTTCATTGCATTTGTATCATAGAAATATAGCAAGATATATTTCATTGTATTTGTATCATAGAAATATAGCAAGATAGCTGGCCTCCCTCCCTCCCTCCCTCCCTCCCTCTCTCTCTAAACATCAGTAGAAATCAAATCTTCTAAAAACTTGACGATGATGTCAGGTGTTTAGCAGGAATGAAAATGATATTTATTATTCCTATATATAATCACTAAATACACTTTTACCACTGTTAATGTTCTTGTTTTTGTTGGAAATCACAAAATTCGTGAAAGGCAACAAAAATCATGATGGTGACATTTTAGCAAAGACGTCATTCTATTGTTCTTAAATGTAATATGATATGATTCAGATGATATTATATCTTGATATGAGCAAACTGAAAGGAAATTTGTTTTCACTTATTTTTAAAACTTGCAATTCAAACGTCAGAGAATGTTTTTTTTCAAAGGTGTTTTTACAAGTCAAACAATGTTGCTTTCTTTTTCTTTAAACTATTTGCTAAAATAGCATATTGTTTTTTTTATATTTTTGGATTAAATCAATGAATAGTTGTTTCTTTTATTTGTTTCTTTGAACTTGGTATGATAACAGTTTAAAGAGTTTTAAGAATAATTGTCATCTTTAATTTGAAATTCAAGATTTGATAAGAGCAAAGTAGCCTAAAGGAAGTAGAGTTCCTCTCATGATCATGCTGATGATAAAATTCGTACATATCTGTAGAAAGGAAATACTTGCCTAACAGAAATAAGTGTTTCTTGAATTTCAATTTAAATCTGATATCATAAAAATAAAATTAAAATGAATTATGGAAATCAAATATTTGAAACGTGTTCTGTTTAAGTTAAGAATTGAAAATATTCACCATATCTCAGATTCATTTATGACATGATATTGTCAGAACTATCTATGTCATCATGAAATTGAATGCTCAAATGATCAAACCATTACAAGAGAATGGAAGTGTGATATTCTTTAAAAATGTAATCATTATGTTAACAATAACAGAGAAGCGAGTTAAGATTGTTAGAGTGTAAGTTAACTCTTCAATGATTTTAATATATCATCTGGTAATGAATTTACCTACCTAGAACACTTACTAACATTTTTAGCTTATGGCGAGGCATGCTGTCTGCCATCCGGCCGTCCGGCTGCCCATTCGTCCGTAATCATTTCGTTTCCGGAGCAGAACTCAAAAACTGTTCATGATATCTTTCTGAAACTTTCCATGTGTATTACCAACCAACTGAAGTGGTGCCTTTTCATATTTTCAGATTTCTGAAAATTTTATTTTTGGTCGTTTCCATAGAAACATGTTGAATTTGGACTTGGTCAGAGACAGGTTCGTTTCCGGAGGACAGCTCCAAAACCGTTCATCATATCTTCCTGAAACTTTGCATGTGTATTACCCACTAACTGAAGTGGTGCCTTTTGATATTTTCAGACTTTTGAAATTTTTCTTTTTTCTTCGTTTCCATAGAAACTTGTTGAATTTGGACTTTGTTCAGAGACAGGTTCGTTTCCGGAGCATAGCTCCAAAACCGTTCATCATATCTTCCTGAAACTTTACATGTGTATTACCCACTAACTGAAGTGGTGCCTTTTGATATTTTCAGATTTTTTCTGAATTTTTTTCTTTTCTGTTTCCATAGAAACATGAGAGGGATGTTGGTTGTTGTTGATTTTGACTGCTTCTGGAGCAGTAGTCTAAAACCCTTAACCTGAAACTTTAAACCTGAAACTCAGCATCTGTAATACCCACTAACTGAAGTACGGTAGTAGATACACAAGTATCTGTCAAAGATGTGTTTTACAAATTTTGTGGAACCGGTGGGATATGTCATCTTCTGATGACTCTTGTTTACAACAACGATTCATTGCACAAAAATATATATATGATCCGATTGTTTTTAAAATTAATTGAAGTCTTTTACACTATAAAGAGTGGCCAAATTACAAGCTTTGTTGTGGAGTTTTTGACTATCCAAAGCCAACTATTTGTGGAGGCAGGGTATTGAATTGACTCCGTCCGTCCATCCGTCCTGAAATCGTTTCTGGAGCAGAACTCAAAAACTGTAACGCACAGCTCAACAAAACTTAGTGTGTGGAACAATTATAATGTGTAGATGTGGCTTTTATATTTTTCAACTTCTTCGGTTGGTAGATAGTAATACCAAGGATTTCGTTCGTCCTTCTGTCAAGAAGAGACTTTTCATCTGACTAATTACAGAAAAGCTATTTTTTTCAATTCTGTTCAAACTTTGCACACATCTTTTCTATCATGTGGAGAGGTACAGTGCTGAATCACAAGTGATTTTGTGAATTTTAAAATTATTTTTTTGCGGATTTCTTTATTTTGCACTTAGTTGTACATTCTTAATTACTCATTTATTGATTAGTAAGTTTTCTTGTGACCAACGTAGTCAAGTTTATGTCATGATAAAAATCACATCATGTAATGACTGTAATTAATAAATTTCCCGATTTTCAACGTGGTCGAATTATTGTTTCGTCAGCACTGAACTTCTGGTATGCTTTCGTAACTTAGAAGGGCATTTTGAATTGGGGCTGTCAGATCTTTCTTTGTTGAACTTTTAGAGGCATCAAAATTAAGGAAGAATTAATGTAGTGTTCAACTGATTGCAAAAAAACCATTTGTCTAATTCGTTCAAATCTTCTACACAACTTGGAGAGGCTCTGGCCAAATTAACATCAATTTTGTGTATTTTGATTTCTATAGTTTGTACTTACTCATATTCTCAGATCTAAATAAGTGATTGCCAATTGCAGAAAAGCTATTTAGCCAAATCTTGTCAAGTTATTCACAAATATTAAAATAATATAATAATGATATATACTAGGAGAAGTGCAGTGCAGAATTACAAGCAGTTTTTAAGGGTTTTTTCATTTAATTTCTTTTCATTCTCTTACCTAATTTTCTGACATCCACCCTTCCTTCAGTATGATGGTGAGACAAATCTGTTTTAGATTGGACACTGGTAATGACATATTACATCACACAAATGAATTAATCGGATGGAGCTATATGAAATCATGTCAAACTTATTTTTTTATGATCCCAAGAGATTGCACATGAAGGGTCCGGGATGTTAGTGACCCAGGCTCATGATTTTTGCTTATTTATAGGTTTTTAGTTGTTTCCATTGAAACACAACTAGGACTTCGTTTCCATAGAAGAACTCAAAAACGGTACAGCATATCTCATCAAAACTTAGTGTTTGGAGCAGTCATCAGGTGCAGATGTGCCTGTTGGTGTTTTCAAATGCTTTGCATTTTAATTTGCCTCTGTTTCCATGGAAACGCAACTTGTACTTTTGTTTCCGGAGCAGAACTTAAAAACCGTTTGAAATAGTTAAACGAAACTTTAAATGTGGAACTATCATCCTGTTTACTTGTGCCTTTTGGTATTTTAAACTTTCTTCTTTTTTTTCTTGGTTTAAAAGACTTTAACCTTTTTCCTAAGCTGGGAGACAACTAACTTTTATTGGCAATTGTTTTTATTTATACCTTGATATTGCTTTGCAGAAAATCTATATTCATTCCATCCTTTTCAAATGTTGAACAGGTGATGCCTTTTACAGTGCTTGGAGAGGTGTAGCGACAAGGAAAAAGCAAATTGTGTGAGTTTTAAAATAATTCTTTATTCCAAATATAGAAAAAATATCTATTTGATTTTTATCCCACCGGTATGTAATACCATGGGATATTGTCGTCGTCCCCCTGTCCGTCTGTCCGTCCGTAATCATTATGTTTCCAGAGCAGAACTCAATAACCATTCAAGATATCTTTCTGAAATTTTCCATGTGTATTACCCACCAACTGAAGTGGTGCCTTTTGATATTTTGAGATTTCCATAGAAACGTGTTGAATTTGGACTTTGTTCAGAGGTTGGTCTGCTTCCAGAGCAGAACTCCAGAACCCTTCATCATACCTGAAACTCAGCATGCGTATTACCCACTAACTAAAGTACGGTTACAGTGACAATTATTTGTCAAAGATGTGTTAAACAAATTATGTGGGACCGGTGGGATATATCATATTAAATGACTCTTGTTTCAAATTTTTCACAGTTGAAGAAGCGTGCTCGCAAATTAAATTTGTTTTTACCAATTTCTGTATTTTAAGCTTAGTTGTTTTCTTAAATTAATATTTTTCCTTATGATTGCAGAAAAATTAAGTTATTATAAATCATTATATTTTCATAACTTAAATGTCAGTATAAGCAAAACTGTAAGTTGCCAAGCGTATACAATGATAGGATGTTTAACTCAATCAAACATAATCAATGTTATGTTTTAACAATTACTGTATACCTCTAGGAGGGATGCTGTTGAAAGAGATGTTATTAAATCATATTATTGAAAACTCTTTCTGGCCTTGGACACTGAAACTCGAAACTACATAGAATTATGTCACTGTAATTTTGTTAAGATCTACAGGAAGTAATTACAGATATCCCCTATAAGGTAGAATTAATTCACTTGGTCAGACATCCAGGGTTGGGGTAGTAGTGAGTCATGGCCGCAGTTTTGCTTCTTTTGATGTCTTGTTAGATAGTCATTACCGATGTTGGTGATATGGATTTTTAAAGTAAATGATAGTTTATGTTATTTCATCATGGTATTGTGGTTTTCAACCCTTTGCTGAACAAATTGAATTATTCCTTGTAAGAGAAAGATGCTCACAATGAAGCCGTATCCATAGAAAATGGTTATCCATATTGAAAAAAAAATTGTGCGACGTATAAAGCAACAGTGGTGTGGAACTCTTCAGTTTGAGAGGTAAATTTGTAGGTCTCATGCGAATTTGAGAGTTCAGACAGCAAGTTAATTGACTATACTATCATGGTACCATATTAAAAACTCTACGTGTTTAGGTATCGCTTCAGCGGTCAGATCACTTGACTACCTTCCAGCGGCCATTTTAATGTGAACAATGTGTGAATAATAAACATTCATTTTGAAACTCTTGATTGAGGAGTATTATTTAGCCATTGGTAACACTTATTTACCTTTCCATGAGATTACTTTATTTCAGAAAAAAAATATGCTACAGCACCTTTAAGGGTTAAAATATGATAATATGTTTTATCATATGATTGCAGGTGAAATACCGGGATCTATCAATGAAAATAAACCATGTTATCAGTCAGAAAATAACAATGGAACGTTTTATCAGTCACTAGTGACTGATATAACAATGACCTGACGTCATAAAACAATGCTCCGACGTCATGACACGTTCATGACGTCACATTGTTGCTGAGGTGACAGGCTCATTCTGGAGCCGACTTAACGTAAATGCAAGTTGATTTCGGTGAATATGCATTGATTTGAGTTAGAAATTTTAAATATTATCACTCGTGGCTGCGCCACTCGTGATAATATAAAAATTCTAACTCGCTCGATGAGATAAACATGGTATTTGTCAAAAAAGCCAAATATCCTCTATATATTCCATATGACGTTACTCCGCATGTGAGGATGATGCCTATAGAAATACATGCTATGTAGATAGTGAACAAATGTAACATTCAGGATTCAAACCCAGACCGTCAGTTGGACACCAGTTGCCTACACTGATTGTCCCAACAGCTTATCCAGCAAGGCTCTTATCCAGAACAAGTACAAGAAAGTGTACTATTGCAGATAGTGTGATCCCCAACATAACAATGTATAGTAATGTAATAGTTTTGTTGCCATTGAACCTTCAGTTTTAATCGTTTATCTGCAGGGTCCCAGAATGTTCCAGGTTAGCCTAAATTTGCTGCTCAGAATCATTTGATAATCAAACTCATGATCAAATGCTTAACTGTTAGGATACAATCGGGTGTATTTACCAATACCTGTGTTCTCTTGGATATAAGACCAGAGGGGCCAGGCAAACAATTCAAGCATCTTGAAAAAATGGGAATGGGCTTTTAGATGGGAGAGAACCCGACTCAGATGAAAATTCATACCGGAGACAGTCAGAATAAGTTTTATGTAGGTTTTTGAAACTTAACTTAAAATAATATTATAGATTTATGTAATGTATGACCATGGAACATCTGCCAAATTGTGGGTGGGCTATAACCTGAGAATAAACCCAACCAGGACAACCCTCCGAAAAGTGGGGGTGGTCTAAGGCTCGAATACAGTACGTTGTGTATCTCAAACTTCAATAGTCTATGCTCATTTACAAGTGCCCCCTCTCTGACTCTGACTGTAACACCAGCAGTATGTGCATGGTGCATTTCCTGTTTTGTGACGAAAGAATCTTCAAATTGTCCACTGTATGACAGGCCACGACAGAGGTGGCATGTTAATACCTCGTCCACACCTGAATCGTGTTGTATAATTTACAGGGTATAAACCACTTTGATCCACAATGTGATCTATGTGGAGTCAGGACCTGCAACCAGTAAGGAGATGTCGTACAATTGTTCACTTTTATACTGGAGATGTATCACATGAACCAGGTGTTCTATTGTTCAGCCATATTGCTATTCATTAGGCTCTGTTTTCAGTCAACTTACTACAGTAAGTTGGGAAATCAATGATTTTCATTTAAAATATAGGATAAAAGAAGGATCTTGAATTAGATAGTTGCACCGCCTACAGTAATCAATATTTTTTGCTACTATTTTTGTTGTCTTAACCCTTACGTTGCGTATATATATTTTACCAATTTTAGCCCCTGTGGCGGAATTTACAGGCTCGCAGCTCGCAGCAGTAGTTTGGGCTTTGGCACTAACTAGCTCTGCTGGCGGAATTTCCAGGCGGCGATTCCTGTTTTTACAAAATATACCGCATCTACATGGCGAATAAGGACTATATACGGGCATTCAATACAAATTCAAGTAGCGACACCCGTACACAAATGGCTAATTCACACCAGAAACTTTGAATGAATTTTCTATGATTTTTCGTTTTTATTCTATTACTTTCGAAAGATTGTCTTTAATTCGGGCCTCGTAACATCATAAATACGAGACGAAAAAAATATAAGGAATTGAAGACAAATTAAGATGTCTAGCTTCACAATGATATAAAAATTATTAGAATGCAACCTTTGGTTATAATTCTATAGCTATGTAAAGTTTATCTTTATTTCCACCTATCAAATCGTAAATACTTACAACATGTATGCGGCATTGCGACCGGTCGTTCATCGCACTTTTCCAAGAAATCATAATCTCGAACCAGTTGACAAATAAGCACATGTCAACCCAAATATGGTTATGTTGTTTGACCTTTCAAATAAACGCTAACCTCGAACCATAACTGATGAAAATATGTTGATTAGTTTGTGTGCCATTTGGTTTCACATGCCTCTCAGAAAGGTAAAATTGTATCTTTATTTCTGTGAATAAATATGCGCATTTTATATAGAATAAAAGATTATTCTTTTCGGTTTATTGTGATATAACAATTATGAAAATGCATTCAGTAGTTTAGCAGTGATAATTGTGTAAGAAGTTGTGAAAATCGCCGATTGTTTCAATATTTATGAAGTGTAAACATGACCTGTCTTTACTATTTTGTGGACATTTTCTAATTTTATATGGGAATTTAGTCCATTCTTTCCCCTTTATTTTGCCATATTTTTTTTGTTGAAAACAAACAATTCGATCACATGATATGAAGTGCGGGAGTAAGGCGAGTTAGTGATTTTTTTCCCGTCTCGCTAGATGCGAGGCAGATAGCAGACTCGGGCGAGGCAAACCCGACGCAATGCAAACATGTGGGTGAAAATAGCCCCAAGTGAATTAAGGCTTCGGGACGAAGCCCGACAAAATTGGCCTTTTGTAAAGCTAATTATCGATGCATTACGGGTCAACAATGCACACAATGGTGTGAATTTTGCTGGACATTTCGACCAGACATCGATCAAAGTTTCATTGTCATGGCTAACCGCGGAGCATAAATGCAGCCATTCTCATGGAGCGACTCCCGGAGACAATTGACTCGGGACCCGTTGCCACGGCTTGTAAACTGAGAGTCTGCCGTGAATTATTTCTAAGTATTGGATCCGGGATCCGAAATGAGACACCTCTGACGTGTTTATGGCCCTCCCGGATAATTCCGGGATTCGCAAGTTAAGGGTTAAGTTAATAAATCTATGTAAGATAATGTTTTTTTAATCAAGTTTTTCCATACAGGTCGGAGTTTCATTCATATTAGAGAGATGAAGTCATAAGATGAAGGCCAATACGACAGACGGAGAACCTTAAATGAGACTAATATGGAACTACTTTATCGATCAACCTCTTGATATTTTATTAGCACCACAGTAAGGATTTGAAATCAGAATCATAATACGATTGATGAACTGACATAACTGTTGAGACTTTCAATCTTTCACTATTTTTATCCTTTATATTCTCAGTTTTGTATTGGCCCAATTTTGTTATATATTTGTCCTATTTTTCCTAAAACATTAGCCCACATGTGCATTTGTGATATTGGACCAGTTACTGAAGCCTGTGATCCAGACAGTAAATAGTGTGCCGTCCATTGATAGTTAAACAAAGAGAAAAATAACCACCATTTCATTTTTGTACATTAAATGAAATGAGAAAATGTTGTATTTTTACTTAATTTACAACTTTGTAATAATAAAACTCTAAGGGCTGTGGTTGCAGTATGGATAGAGTACTGGATAAAGGAAAGTACAGGGTTAAGGCTTTAGAAGGAAAGGTTCCATTATATTGTAATCGTGTATGAACTTTGAAGATACACCTTGTGTATGTATCAGTGTTCAAATATATTATATAAGAGCCAGTGAGTATGTAATAAGAATATAGAAAATATTTTTAAAAATTTATCTCATTGAAATATTCACATAATTCATCGTAGATTTTTTCGGCCCCAAATAAGAGGAGAAAACACACTGATTAGTAAAGATTTTTTTAAAGTCAAAATATATAGATTGAACTATTATTTTCAAATGCAAAGTATTTAGGTTGACTTGCACACTGTAAACAAACAAGAGAGCAAAAAGTAATGAGCAGTCCTACTCACGGAAATGGAACTACACTATTTTGGGGCGTGATCACTTGATTCAGTTACCGGTATGTATTTCCTTGATATTGAAGCATACTTATAAGTATATATTCTTGATGCATATAATCAAGGAAAATATATACAAATATGTGTGTCATATTTCTGGTATAAACACAATAAAATACTCTTTAACAGGTAAAATGCCTCTAATTTGTTTACATAATTTACAAGACGTATAGTCACAATCAACATTGAGTGACAAGAGAAACCTGCAGAAGGAAGATAGTTGAAAATGCATTTGTACGTTTGTGTTGTAACAGTGACTTTGCAAATGACAAGTTCTCAGTCTTCAAAACCCTTGTTATCATTCTATATATCATACATTACGTAGAATGCAATAAAGGAAAATCCATCTAATGACATCTTACACTCATTCATAATATAGGTGTCTTTGAAACCAAATTACATTGAATTTTCATTATAAAAACTATTTCTCATATATGTCATTTAATTGGTAATGAAAGATATCTCTAGCAATTGATTATATTTGTAAATTTTGAAAAAAATAAGTTTGTATCAGAAACATAATAACTTTCATATTCATTGGCTCTTTAGGTCTTGTGTTTGAAAACACAACTAGCCCTTCTCAAACTGTGACAGGCTCTGCAATTTGTAGACAATTGGCTTATTAAAAAATCTAACAAGCCAGTTAGGCTTGCTGACCACTTTTGTAACTGGCTTCATCTGAAATTTACCAGCAATTGGCTTGCGGCCAGGCAGCTTTTTCGAACACTGGTATGGATACAGCTAGGGAAAGAATGACAGTTGCAGTTTTTCAAATCGAAATCTTGATTGAATGGCTAGACTAGAAGGCAGTTGCTATATATTGTGTTCGTTATCTGTATTAATAGTTGATGGTCAGGCTTTGGCAGTATAATATCTCAAGTTTAGTCTGAGAAATGTCCAACTCTTATTGATGAATTGTTTCTTCTTATTTATATGGAAAGATTTTGTTGAGAAAATTTATGATTCCATAATTGATACATTGTGTCTAATTTTTATTACCCAGTAACATGAAAAGATTATGTTGATAAAGTTTGTGATTCCTTAATTGATACATTGTATCTAATTTTTATTACCTGGTAACATGAAAAGATTATGTTGATCAACTTCGTGATTCCATGATTGTGCAAGCTAAATTTATAAATATGATACCAGTAGATTTTTTATGATGTATATTCTCATACCAAGCATATCCTGGCCAATCTGTATCACCTGTCATGTATATTCATAAACTGTTTGAGAGACATTCTAGAAGTTGGTGTAATAGAAAGACAAGGAATTTATGGATGTTCAACTTCTTTATTTGACAAAAGCGACGTTTCGGTATAGATCCTTCCAGATGATTGATAACTGTATAAGGATCTATACCGAAACATCGCCATTGTGAAATAAAGAAGTTGAACATCCATAAATTCCTTGTCTTTCTATGTATATTCATACCTTGTGTTTCTCTATCACTACCAAAGCAGTCATTATACTAGCAAGTTGAACAATTTATATTATAACAGACTCAACAGTTGAATGACAAGTGGAGCCATCATTAACAATATTGCACAAAAACAGATTGAGTTTTCACTGGTGGCCATGAGAGAGGTGAGTGATACGATTACAAGTTTATGATGTCTATGGGTGATGAATTTGTAAAAAGAGACTTGTAAAGTATCTAATGATTCCAGTGATGTTATTATCCCCTGTCTCGGGTTTATTGCAAAATGGGAGATATCAGAATTGGCAGCATCCCTCCATCAGTCTGTACATACATACCAATTGGAACAACTCATGAACTATTCATTGGATTCTATTCATCTTTTGGGCATAGGTTCACAGTGAAAGTGATATTCACACGGCGTTTTGTTCCCCTAAATTGGCCTTTGTTTCAAGGTCATACAACCTTAACCTTTTCAGCAGGATTATCTCAAGAACCGTTGAATTTTCTTCATATTTCAATATTATGTCCGATATCTTTCTTGAAAGGGTTCTCTTCATATTGTGCACAAATGTTCACCATGGGAAGACCAGGGTTCAGTCGAATTTGGTGACCATGACATTATTTTACATGTTATAGTCAATATTTAAATTTTCTGGAATGGAACTTGCATGTTAATTTCAAGCTTGTTAGCCCCATATTTCAAGAAATGTTCTTCATATTTTAACGCAAGGCTTCTTCAAGGGAAGATGGACATCCCAGATTTTGATGACCTTGAGTATTTTCAAGGTCGCAGCAAAGCATTGAATTTGTTTTCATTTCCAGAACCTGCATGTTAAGGTTGTCAGTACGACCATGACATTGTTACCGGGGTATGTAAAGTTGACAGTGAATTTTGAAAATATTTTTCACAACCACACTGAAACATATCAAGAGAATTAAACTGGATTCTTTTTCTATTATTTGACTTATTTGCGTCTCTTTCATTTGAAGTGGTAAGATGCAACTAGGTGTCATTTCACCTTAGTGACAATTGTTTGTTGTAGTTATGTATGTTGTAGAATTTGCTATACATAACAGTTTATCAGTTTAGGTTTTGAATTACATAATGTCAGGCTTTTCTGAGAGGTTAATTTACAGGAATCCCAACACGATAATTCAAGGTGGCAACTAGCTTACGATAAACTGTCCGGGACTATCCCAGGGCCCGCTGGTAAAGAGTTAAAATGTGTCTTGGTAAAAATCGATTTTGAACTCAAAGTGCTTATAATATAAGATGATATTCAGGCATCCATCAAGAACAGAACACTATTTACAAGCTTCCATTACACAATATGTCAATTTTCAGACAAAACGTCTGCAAGCTTCAAGAATAATGTAGAAAATTGAGCTGATCTATTTACATATATATATGTATTTCTCCGTCCTTGCTGAAAACTTCATTTTATGTCGCCAATACCAGATGGAGAAGCTGGAAAAGTTTATTGAGGAAAAACAAGTTTATGACAGTATTTGATCAAGACTCGAAACTGGCAATGACTACCATTATATGTGTCGGAGGAATTCAAGATGGCCGTCTGACTTACCATAAGGGACTGTTTTCCTGCTGATTATAAATTGTAGTGATTCAATCATTAGTTATATCAATTAATTGTTATAAACTGAGATTATGATGCCCATTTCCAAGAAGGCAGGAGATACAAAAAGAGTAAGAGTTGAATTTAATTGCTTGAATTATGCAGTAGATAAATTTAGAGTTAATTAAACAATTAACAATATTTTGACACAGTGTTAAATTGTAATCAAATTTGCCAGACATATCAAGTGTTTGTATCCAACTGTTGACTTTGTTGAATGTGAACATTTCTAATATTGTTCAGGTTCACATTTGTACAGTTTGGTTACCATTCTAATAACTACTGTTGTATATGAGGGAAACAACTGCTGAAGGGGTCCTTTAGCTCTCCCCAAAATATTCCAGAATTGTGTTAACTATTCTGATATAAAATCTGTATGTATGGTTGAATACCTGAACAAAGATAGGCTAACCTGGAATATTTTGGGAACCACAAGGCTTAATTTCATTCTTTGAATTATTTGTTTAAGTCATATTCATATTTCTAATCCTGTTAAGAGTTTGTTGATGAGAGTGTGTGAGACAGATTTGTACAGTATTCAATATATGACATGTAAATGACTTTTGCAACAGTTTCTACAAAATGACATCATGTTTATTTTTGAAGCATTAATGGAATGCTCTGACGGATATTAATTTACTGAAGGTTTCAAATGCTGAAATATATACTGAAAGGTTATGTGTCAAACTCACTCTCTTGTTGAAGGCAGTGTAAAGGATGTGTGTGATTGAATGTTCTCGGTGATTAAACACTGCTGCATTCAGACCTTCAGCACTAAGTGCTTCTTATAATGATAGGTTGTGGAACATGGGCGCAGTAGAAGTCCGTGTAGAGCAAGGTGAGGGATGGTGTGCATAGCTCAGTTAAAGTTCAGCAGTATTAAGGTTTGGTTTATTATTAAATGGGTGACCCATTTCTCATCTGGTTTATCATGAATCTGAGTAACTAGGGTAATGGTGCGTTGCCCAATGCGTCAAGAGACTCATGTGTTAAAAAGTCAGGAGTCTCTGAATGAAGCTTGTTCTTACACCAGGGTAATAATTGTCTACATGCATTTACATATGAGAGCACTGTTACATTGCAATACAGTCCAGTGCACATCTTATTGCTCATAGGTTTCCTTGTAATGGATAATGATAGATAACAAAGGTATTGTTCTTCCTATTATTTGTTGCAGTCTTGATGTCAAGTGTACAGGTGGGAAAACTTATCATTAATCTCAAAATAGAAAGAGTTAACAGCCTTGGTACCTTTTTGTATTTCAAAAACTTCTAATCATCTGCAAGAATTTCAAAAAGTTGAGAATGTACGCCTGAGAGTCAAGATGAGATAATCCCTGACAGTTCATATAGAGTCTATTGCTCGAAGACAGGTGTAGACTAATTACTTACAGTATAGATAGTTGGCTTGAGTTGGCGCTGATAGCTAACACTATGATTAACAATAGATAAAACTGTCTGGTATCTCTCCACAGGTGTCCCACAAGAACAGTAACTCCGGTGGGATTCAGTCAAGATGTACTATGCTGCATAAGGCTTGAGCACGCTTACAAATTCACATCTATTATATCATGGTTTACTTGAAGGCTGATCCATGAATTTTCAAACTTTCACCCGTAACATTTTCTTCTCCCGATAAGCCAATGTTAATTATCAAGTTTCAACATGCAATTTATAAGTAGTTGTAAGAATTCAGCATAAAATTCTTCGAGGTATCAATCACCCAACTCACTGCATGAGTTAGGTAAGCAGCCAGCATGAACCACAATCCATATCTTACATGTATAATACGGATCGAAGTAATGATTTTTCATTGTTGCCTTAAAATAACAGCATATGATTAAGAGCAGAAACACCCATAGACAAAAGCTCTGTAATCCAGTTTCCAGTGCGTCACTCACTAAGCTTGATTACCATTGTATTTTATCAATAAGGCTTCTTCAGGAGCTAGCTCTCCTCCATCTTGGATCTGTCAAGATTAAAGAAGTTAGTCACAACACTCTTTTTTTAATTCTTCATCAACAATCCAGTGCTTGCAGAAAGTTAAAATTCATTTTGAAGCAAAATATTTTGGACAGACAAGCCACTAAAACCATTCTTCCCTGTAATTACTTTAAGTGTTTTGCATCAGATTCCATCTTTTATGTGCTCAAACTGTACCTCGGAGACCTGATGGTTGGTTTGCTTTTTATCATTGAACTCACATGACACTGTCTGAGACTTTCTGGTAGCCTTTGGTTTCAGAGAATATTTAATACATGCCATATTTACCTAATGGTTTGACTGTCAAATGTGAATATCTTCTCCAGACAGATGTGTGCTCAGTTATTTTCAATGATATGAGATTAACTCCTCCTCTAATAACACTATAACCTGGTTTTGCCTACTATTAAAACTCAACAATCCTGGAATAGCCATTCGAGAGAAAGACCTGGTGGGAGGTTTTACTATTGAAAGTAAAACCCTCAAGGAGACTTAGAATGGTTTGAACAAATAACACCTATTTTCTCTTTTCTGAACAGTTATTAAAGAAAATTATATTAAAAAAAGTATAAATAAGTTACAATTTCATATAGAGATAGTGGAATTTAGACCCTTCACTCTTAACACCTGCACTCTACCTTTGAGCTACCGATGAGCTGAACAAGCAGGCTCGAATTACTCATTTTAAAGTAATATATTCCCACCTCAATATACCGCAAGTCAGGGAGACATTAATTCTTTATAACACAGGATTTGGGAATCAATAATTATAAAATGTTGGTTTATAAATTGGAGAAAACACTCCTCATCTGTCTTCTGCTTTAAGAAAAATCTCACGGTCCTACTAATTCGCTATATCACAAGTTCACCTAAATTATACTTGATATTTTAAATATATATATGTTTAATATATATTGAAAATAGAAACCTGCCAAGTTGGAAAGATTCTTTCGGGGCTTAGCTACTTAGGCTGTCCCCTCTAAGGTGGGTTTCTATTTTCAAACAAAAACGTGAAAACGTGTGTTAACAAACAACTTTTCAATAGGGGGTTTGAACCCCCAGAAATCTGTACCCCCCTCTTCTGGATCTGGATCAGAACTCAATAACGGAAAGACCAAGCTTAATGAAACGTGACTGGGGAACGATCAACAATCGTTGATGTACCATTTGGGATTTTCAAATTCTTTGGAATAAAATTGTTGGTTGTTTTCCAGGAAACACAACTATTTCTGGATCAGAACTCAAAAACAGTGAGTCAAAGCTCAATGATACTTGGTATGTTGAACAATCATCATGTGTAGATGTGCTTCGTTTTATAAAATGTCTTAGGACTCTTATTTTTAGCCTTTTTCATGGAAATGCATCCTCAATTTTATGGCCAGAGGAAAACTTAAAAGTACTTTTTTAGATGTACATACCTTTTCGGGTTTTCAATTGGATTTCTTTTTAGCTGTTTCTATGAAAATGTAAATAACAATTTGGCTTCCAGAACTTGAAAGCTGAACTTGACAATTGTAAAGCTGAGATCAATAGAGTTTAGGGAATGGAACAATGTTCTTGTGTAACTGATACAAGTTTGATTGATAAAAAGAGGATATCTGTCTTTTCTTGACTAATACCATGTTTATCTCGTCGCGTGAGGTAGACAGTTATTTTCATGAAAATATATAACTTTTCTACCCCATGAGATGAGATAACAATGTATTTATCAAGAATTGACAGATATCCTATATATTATATGGTCTTATCCTTGTAACTACACGACAGAAGGGTTATTTTCATGTTGATCATCCCGTTACAACAGTTAAAATGTGACATCATAAGAGAATTTGTTATGTCAGACCATTGTTATATGACATCAAACTCTTGAACTTTAACCTTTGAGTAGTGATATATTATGTATTGGTCACTGGTTATAGTGAAAATATCATATATCTTCACTGTAGAGTTTATTTCACTGATATATCCCAGGGTTAATTGCTCGTTATATAATAAAGCTGAATCTCATTGTTCAATATTCTTCAGATTTTTACCAGTCTGCTCATAATTATTATGAATACTGTGTACCTAGTCGTATTCTTTATATTGTTATTCTTGTATATGCTAACCTCATTGTCATTTTCTGCTCTTAATTTCCTCTTCAAGAGTAAATTTGAAGTCATGTAAAGATGGTATAGGTAATATTTGTCGTTGGCATGGGTAATAATGTGAGTATATAGCTTTGAGTATGCATTTATTAATGGAAAAATTTGCCATATATAGCCTTAGAAAATAATTTAGGTGATATTAATCAATTTAAATGTTGTAATATACTACAAAATAATTTTAAAGTAAATTTGAAGGAATGAAATGATCAGAAGCTTTTTCTTGTGTGCATGCATTTTACCACGTTCCTCAGGGCACAATTAGGTTGGGCTTGGTTTTACTAGCATCATTTCTTACATTGTGAAAGTTCAACGCTGAAATACTGGCTATAGCCTGACAAACCAGTGAAGTTGATAATAGAATTCTTCTTTACAAGTATGTACCTTTTGTAGGAAAGTTACATTAAATTCTTTAAATCATTAAACATTTACATTTTTATTTCATTTCAATATACTAACATTTTAAAACCTTTTCATTTTTCATGATATTTGCTGTTTTGAATTCGCACAGTATAAAAAACAATATATTTATATGCTAAGTGTCAAATAAATAATTATTTATTTGGATTTTGTCCAAATCTAATCACAACATTAAAAATACTGTAAGTTTCTTTGCTTGTAAATGGAGTTATAAAAATAATATCAGTTTTATGTTAGGATTTAAAAAAATCATATTTGTACTAGCTGCTTTGATCATAAAATAACTTTTGACTAATCACAATCTCTCTGTGATGCAAAACTTAGAATGAAGTTCACTTGTTTGGTTTGGTTACAACATTGCAATCGTTCCATTATTACAATATACCTCCAAGTCTGTATTTAAAGAGAGCAAAACTTTCCACACTTCTTATGCCAATGAATGTCTTCACTTCTCATTGTTTTAGTTCCTGAATGGGCTCTATAATTCTTTGTCTAACTGTCAAATCTAAAGTCATCACAATAATACCCTCAGTAATATGTTTCAACGGAATTGTGTTGTAGTCCTGTATTAACCCTTACGTTGCGTATATATATTTTACCCTTTTTAGCCCCTGTGGCGGAATTTACAGGCTCGCAGCTCGCAGCAGTAGTTTGAGCTTAGGCACTAACGAGCTCTGCTGGCGGAATTTCCAGGCGGCGATTCCGGTACCGTTTTTACGAAATATACCGCATCTACATGGCGAATACGGGCTATATACGGGCGTTGAATACAAATTCAAGTCGCGGCACCCGTACACAAATGGTTGCTTTATACCCGCATCTTCGAATTATTTTTTTACGATTTTTCTTTACTTTTCTATTACTTTGTAAAGATTGTCTTTAATTCGGGCCTTATAACATCATGAATTTGGAGCGCGCTACTGAAATTTTTATATGGACTTGAAGACCAGATGTTTGTCTTTACAATGATATAAAAAATATTAGAATGCGACCTATGGTTATAATTCTATTGTCATCTAAAGTTTGTCTTTATTTCCAGCTTCATGAAATCAAAACTCCTGAGCGCGCATATTGCGAAATGTATATGTGCTTGTAGATAGTTTATTCCTCTTTACAATGACATAAAAATTATTAGAATACGACTTATGGTTCAGAAAATATAACCAACCAAAGGAGAGTGACGCTACCCCGACAGTACCACGTGAATGGTCCCGACGCGCACCAATTTACTGGCACTGCTTGGTCCCCCCGGGACTGTGCTAATTACAGTACCGTTACCTCCTCGAGACCTCCTCGAGACCTCCTCGAGGGTGCCAGAGCCGAGCGCGCGTGGAACTAATGGGTACTAATGAGCACAGCATACACTAATCACCGCGGCGAACGCAATACATGTTGCGCGGTGTAAAGTTTGTCTTTATTTCCAGCTTTATAAAATCGTAAATTATTTCGCGCGCATGCGAAACACGTATGTACTTGAAGACAATTTATTCCTCTTTACAATGATATAAAAATTATTGGAATACGTCAAATGGTTCGCAATATATGAAGAGCGTAAGGAAGGCACCCCCAGTACTTAGAAAATTCATTTTTGAAAAACTAACTTTTTGCGACATCTGGCGCATCATTTGCCGCATGTTTATTTTTCGCTGCGCATATACATATGATACATGGAATTGAAGACAATTTATTGCTCTTTACGATGATGTAAAAAGAAAAAAAATGCGCAACTTCGTTCGGAAGCTATAGCGTGCCAAATGAAGGTACCCTCGGTACTTTGAGGCAACTTTTTGACTATCGCGCATATCGGGGCACGTGCCGCAACTTTAGTTTTTCGTGCGCATGTATAAATTTTATATTGAATCAAAGCCGAATCTTTCCTCTTTACCCCATGTAAGTTTTATGAAAATCGGCCACCCGGTTCAGCATTTATGGGTGTTTTTTTATGATGCGGTTCTGGCTGAACTTCCAATGAAAGCTCGCATTCACTTTCTCTGTCTCTTTGATAAAATAAAGAATATTTTATTTGCAATGACATGTATTACAATGAAATTACAATGCATTTATGTACAAATATACACAATATTTACCTGCGGTTGTGCGCAGAACAGCTTTAGGGACCTAACAAGGTATGTATATAATGTGTATATACTAGTCCACACTTCGGCTCTCTTTACTTTCAATTTTCTTCTTCTTCATTCCCTTCTTCATTTCTTTCTTTTTCCGTGGCAGTGATGTAAGCCCTGGAATAGTCAGTGGCGGTGTGGTACAGTTTGAAGCATGGTGCGGCGCACAGAGAAACATTACAATCTGTACATTCATAAGAAGACTCTCTGCCTACTCGTTTTTTCTTCCTTGCTGGCCCATTGCCTTCTTCAATCTGTTTTGCGAGGACGGTGCGTTTTGCCTTAGAGCATACCACACACATCCTTGTGACGTTTTTCTTCCTTCCGACAGGCTCAATCTTCGTCGGAAAGTGACGTCCATGAAGACGAGTGACACTCTCGTCGCTCGTGCTCGGCCGACCACGGGGACGTCTGCAAAGTGATGGAACTTGTTCCTTGTCCGCAAATGTTACTATATGTTGCGCCAAAGCCTTCCTGTATTCCCGACTTGTTTTTAGAGGTTTATCTTTGCTGTATTCTTTATAAACGATGTAAGAGTTCAACATGGCAACGTTGAGAACGTGAAACCAAACCCGTTTCCACCACTTCAGGGTCTTCACTCGGAACGGCGTGTACGACAACATCTGGTCGGCCCGATCAACACCTCCCATGTACTTGTTGTACGTTGTTACAATGCGCGGCTTGAGAACTGGTTCCCCTGTTGCCCGGTTCTTCTTCCCTGTTTGTTCAAGTTGTGTATCTTCAACAGTAGACATGAGAAGCACTGATTTTCTATCTTCGTAGCGAAGAACGAGTAGGCCATGGTTGTGAGAAACTGTCATGTCCCCTTGCTTGGCTTTCTTTTTAGGTTTCTTGACTGAATCAGGAAGTCCCTTTCGATTGGCTCTCAACGTCCCCGTGGCACCTATTCCCCGCTCCCACAAATTTATGTACAGATTTGTGGACGAATAGTAGTTGTCCATAAAGATGTGATGCCCCTGTCCAACGTAGTCGTTCACCAAGTCCATGACTACATCATAAGTTTTGCCACCTTCAGAAACCGGTTCATTCGTTTTTCCAGTGTAGAGTTTGAACTTGCAAACGTATCCGTTGTGCGAGTCACACAACATGAAAGCCTTTATCCCATACTTCTTAGGCTTGTCGGGAAGATAAACTTTGAAAGATAAGTTACCTTTCCAGGGCACCATGCCCTCGTCGACTGAAATGTTTTGATGCGGTTTATACACTCTTGAAAAACGGTGAACTATCCGGTTATACAAGTGTCCCAGTTTATTTATTGGTGAAAAGCACGGGGTGTTACGGCCCGGCATCCTCCTGTTGTCAGCCAAGTGTAGGTAGGTTATAAGAAGCCAAAACCTGTCTCGGGGCATGCACTTGGCGAAGAAAGGCGTTGAGGTAACATCACTTGTTGACCAGTAATCAGCAAAGTTTCTCTGCACAACCAATGACATGGCAATTGTCATGGCTACAAATACCTTCATCTCTTCTGCATTAGTGTCTTGCCACTGTTGCATTCTTGAACGGGGTCTTAGAATTTTGTCCTCCATTGCTTGTTTGAAATATCTATTGGTTTCCGTTGCCATATCCTCATAGTCATCATTATGTATAAACAAATTGAAAAAGTCAATAGGTTCAGGGTTCTCAGGAAGTTCTATGAACTGGCGCAACCCAGTTTGACCAGTGAAAGGCAAGTTTACACGTGGCCGCGGACCATCCACCCACTCATCAAACGTCTGTGAATTATCATGATTATATTGTGGTATTTCGGCAAACTCCTCCTCAAAACCACTAAAGTCTTCTTCGGTGGAATTACCGGCGGCTAGAATCTTTCTGGCAATCTCTGTCTCTATATCACTCAGAGCATCTGTGTCACCATGTTCACTATCTATTACAGTGTCCCGATCATATGCATCATCACTGTCTAAACCACTGCTACCATCACTGTCAGTTGACTCCATATCAGAGGCTTCATCAGCATGGATCTCGTTGATGAAGTCGTCGTCGCTTGTAACGGCTTCAAAGCTGCGTGTCCTAGTATGCAACGTCCTAGGCCGTCGCAGGGCCTTGCGTCCACGTCCGCGCAGCATTCTACTTCAACCTGTAAATGATTGAAAATGCGTTAGATGTATGCAACATATAACATGTGATTAGAGACAATAAACATACAGAGATAATGAATGTGAGCTTCATGGACGTTCATTTGCCAGTTTCAGAACCTCCCGGCGCATCTAGGACGACTGCGCCGCAAGCGCCGACGGCGCCGACGGCTTCTGACATCGCGCCGATTTTTCCGACGCATATGTCAAACGGACCATTTTCTGATTTCCTCGGCGACGTGTAGCACCGGGCGCGAGGCCCGGAAAATAAACTACTATGTCAGGGAAGCTCGGGTTGTCAGTTGCCGAATGACTTCTCTTTTCGAGAAGCAGAGCATCCAAGGAGCGGTCTCTCGAGGCGGAGCCCGGACCCATGGGAGCATACTCCCATGCTCTCCGGGAATTCCCGTCCCCGTCTTCCGCGGCGGACCCCGGATTCAATCGCGGGACAGGTTTCCCATGTTCTCTTTTGAGAACGAGAGACTCCGAGGAACAATCCTATGGGACGAACCCCGGATTCTATTGGGAATGGGTTCCCATGCCCTCTCGACATATATAGCAGAAACCTTCATACCTCGGAATGACACGAACCTTTATTTCAAAGTAGAAAAAAAATAATAATTTGCACAAAAAGTTTGGGGGGTGGCGACCAAAAGCGGGGGGGTCCGCGCACCCCCCGGTAGATATTTATACTTGTGGGTCGGTCCCGAAGATGACGGACCACGCCCATGTTCATGGGAATTTTTTCTCATTATGTCATGGCGAATCCCGTCGGAAATTCCCCTGCTCACGAAAAAACTAATACCTAAAAAAGTAATTGTGATACAAAAGAACTTTGGTAATTAAAGTGGTGAGGAATCAAATTCTCCATCTGCTCAGTTCAGTCCGCTACACATATAAATAATTCTTCAAATCTTATTGAATGAAACGTCTTTTATTCAATAATGTAAAAGATAAAATAATAAATTCAATTCAAATGGTTTGGAAAGGTGCGCCCTCGCATTTGAATTTTAGAAATAAAAACCTTTCGCAAATGGCATCAGTAACAAAAATGTTCACGCATTTTTAGAAACTCCGAAAAGTGAAATATTTTCCTGAGAAAATATTCCCACGAAAAGGCTTTTCCCCGAGCGGCGGGTCCCGTACTCAAATATATTTTCACTTTTATGTTATAATTTTTTTTCCAAAACTGGAAACAAAATTCCGTCATGACAGTTGTTCATCGTTTATAAAGCTCTATATTTGCGTATCAAAAGAACAGTATTTTAGTTATATATTATCATACTTCTTCACTTATGCGTACATCAATATTGCGGCTCTTCGCGCATGCATAGTTCTTCCCAAAAACATGCGCATTATATCTGGAATTAAAGACAATGTTTTTCTCTTTACAATGATGTAAAAATTATAAAAATCGGACTTGCGGTTCAAAAGTTATGAAGTGCGAAAATTATACCTTTTGGCGCGGCGCTTTGCGCATGCAGAGTTCTTCCCGAAAACATGCGCATTATACATGGAATTGAAGACAATGTTTTTCTCTTTACAATGATGTAAAAATTATAAAAATCGGACTTGCGGTTCACAAGTTATAAAGCCCGTAATGATGGTATATGCTAAGAGCGCCACTTATTCAAAGCCGAATATCACCTTCTGCGCGACACCTGGCGCATCAAAAGTTATTGCCGAAAATACACGTATTTTATATGGAATTGAAGACAATTCTTTTATCTATATACTGATAAAAAAATTATGAAAATATCCCAAGTAGTTTCTTAGAAATAGAGCGCCGAGGCATGTTGGGGTAAATGCGCCACATGTATCAAAATTCAAAAGTGCGAAAGTCGGCTATCTCTGTGCGATTGCTGTATTTTCAGTTATGTTAGCGCAAATGCGATTTTTATATGGGAATAAAGGCCATTCTTTCCTCTTTATTTTGGTATAAAAAAAATGAAAACAACCAATTGGTTCATATCATACGAAGTGCGAGAGAAAGGTAGCTTATCGCAATATCTTCCCGTAATTAGAAGCTATCTGCCCATGTGGCGAGATGCGAGACAGATAAGCATAGGCTATCTGCCCATGTGGCGGGATGCGAGACAGATAAGCCTGTACGGGCCTATCTCACCCCGGGGCAGTGCAGACACTAAGGTGCTAATTAGCCGCCGGGCAGTGTAGCCATCGGAGCGAAGCAGGACAAAATTGGCCTTTTGTAAAGCTAATTATCGATGCGTTAAGGGTCAACAATGCACACGCAAATTGGTGTGAATTTTGCTGGACGTTCTGACCAGACACTGAAGAAAGTTTTATTCTCATTGCGGGCTGCGAGGCATAAATACAGCCATTCTCATGCAGCGAGTCGCGGAAACAATCGACTCGGGACCCGGTATGGAGGCTAGCCCAGTACATAGACAGGCGTGAATTCGTCTAAGTAAGCGATCCGGGATCCGTACTGGAGTACCTACGAATCGCTTATAGCCCGCCCGGATTATTCCGTCGCCCGCATGTTAAGGGTTAATAACATATTTACTTGTATATACAGGAAAGTTGCTTTGAATTTTGTTTCCAAAAATTTCAAATCATAATATTTCAAGTAGACTCCTTAGCTTTTTGATAAACAGTGATGTCAACCCTTATGCTTAAGGTGTAATTACTACAATTTGAGCATTATAATATGCTATCATCCTAAATACACATACATCAATCTTAATGAGCAATCTGTAAACAAGTCTTGTCCTAATTGGTAACCTCTTTAAATGTTATTTATTTCATTTCGTCAGATGAACCTCTTTGAATCTGTTTTCAAGATGAATTATTTATTACATACAACAGTTTCGTATGCAACATGAAACCAACACATTAACCCTTAACATGCGGGCGACGGAATTATCCGGGCGGGCTATAAGCGATTCCTAGGTGTCTGTATACGGATCCCGGATACAAGACTTAGAATAATTCACGGCTGTCTAAGTATACTCTATCACCCATACCGGGTCACGAGTCGATTGTGTCCGCGACCCGACCCATGAGAATGGCTGTATTTACGCATCGCGACCCGACATGAGAATAAAGCTTTGTTCAGTGTGTGGTCGGAATATCAAGCAAAATTCACACCAATTTGCGTGTGCATTGTTGACCCGTAACGCATCGATAATTAGCTTTACAAAAGGCCAATTATGTCGGGCTTATGTAACAGGGTATTTTTAATATTAATGTAACTCATTTTAAGAAAACCAATAAAAATCGTACAATAAAAATGTTAGTTCTCTTGTTTGTCTCTGGTGAAGGGAATTCTTTGTTTTGGTGTTTTCCTGTGCTATCTTTAGCGCAGCGTCATTAGCACGTGCATTCCGTGCGCTTCGTGTGCTCGTGCTGTTCTGGCCTTGTGGTTTGCTCATTACTTCGAGCGTCCTTGGCGAGCCTGGTCGTCAATTTTATATTCTCTTACAAGGTTGGTGTTGAATAATTCTCTAAATGCATAAAGTTAAAACCTAAACTTTAAACAGTAATGTTAAGTCATTTTCCCCATTCATGTAATTATAAATCATATCCTAAAAGGTATAATATTAAATACCCTTGCAATATCAATTTTCCATATTTGCTAGTGCTACCAAGTGTGAGTGCTCTAAAGTATATTTATGAGTGCGTCTGAAGTTTAATGGTTCAGTGTGCATTTGTTATGTGTGTGTGAAATGTTTGATATTTCATGTGTTAAATAATTATCTTTAGATATCCAAATGAAGACTTGGAGGTCTGGTAACCTTTGACCTGGTCAAACTGACGGGTAAGCTAATTTGCATATTGTGCAATAACAGGGTTTGTAACTTTATCTAATTGTGTCATAGCAATGTAATTTGTGTACGAATAGCATCAATTGCTGCTCTGTGATTTTGATTCATGTTTCATGTTGTTTTTGAGTGTAAATAATCTCCCTTTGATTGTTTAATGTATTTACCTAAACACTATTTTGTCTGCGCCAATTGTGATAGCGTATGGTGATTTTCATGTAATGTAATGATGAAAATGTGTTATGCAACATTGAATATTTATGAATACTGTATGTGTTGCAGGGTCGCACTTTTATAGTGCACTTCTTAGACCTTCAATAAACATCGAATCACCCCCTCAGCGAGTCATGTTGTACTTGGCGTTGAGCTGTTTCACTTAGCCCCCGAAGCATTAATTCGCTTGAGGCTATTTTCACCCACGTGTTTGTATTGCCTCGGGTTTGCCTCGCCCGAGACTGCTATCTGCCTCGCATCTCGCGAGACGGGGGAAAAAAACGCTAACTCGCCTTACTCCCGCACTTCATATCATGTGAGCGAATTGTTTGTTTTAAAAAAAAAATACGGCAAAATAAAGGGGAAACAATGGACTACATTCCCATATAAAATTAGAAAATCTCAAAAAAATAATAAAGACACAGCAAGCGCCGTGAAAAAGGTCATGTTTACACTTCATAAATTTTGAAACAATCGGCGATTTTCACAACTTCTAAAACATTTATCAAGGCTAAAATACTGAATGCATTTTCATAATTTTTATATCACAATAAACCGAAAAGAATAATCTTTTATTCTATATAAAATGCGCAGATTTATTCACAGAAATAAAGATACAATTTTACCTTTCTGAGAGGCATGTGAAACCAAACGGCACACAAACTAATCAACATATTTTCATCAGTTATGGGTCGAGGTTAGCGTTTATTTGAAAAGTCAAACAACATAACCATATTTGGGTTGACATGTGCTTATTTGTCAACTGGTTCGAGATTATGATTTCTTGGAAAAGTGCGATGAACGACCGTTTGCAATGCCGCATACATGTTGTAAGTATTGACGATTTTATAGGTGGGAATAAAGACAAACTTTACATAGCTATAGAATTATAACCAAAGGTCGCATTCTAATAATTTTTATATCATTGTGAAGCTAGACATCTTGTCTTCAATTCCGTATATAAATGGATTTTTTTTCGTTTCGTATTTATGATGTTACGAGGCCCGAATAAAAGACAATCTTTCGAAAGTAATAGAATAAAAACGAAAAAACATAGAAAATTCATTCAAAGTTTCGAGTGTGAATTAGCCATTTGTGTACGGGTTTCGCTACTTGAATTTGTATTGAACGCCCGTATATAGTCCTTATTCGCCATGTAGATGCGGTATATTTTGTAAAAACGATACCGGAATCGCCGCCTGGAAATTCCGCCAGCAGAGCTAGTTAGTGCCAAAGCCCAAACTACTGCTGCGAGCTGCGAGCCTGTAAATTCCGCCACAGGGGCTAAAAATGGTAAAATATATATACGCAACGTAAGGGTTAAAGATCAGTGTTACTGAAGAATGATATTAAATGACTTGAATAACTTTTTATGTTGATGCTGTATAAATGTCAAAGGGTTGACGTTATTGTATGTATTTCTATAGCGAACTGAACACCAGTGCTGCATTACAGAAACAGAAGCAGCTGCAACACACAGATAAAACTCTTTAAGAAATTGATATTACATAATACTCTTGAAATCTTCTCCTTGGTAACACAATCGTTTTGAAATTCACTTATAATATTTTGATCTGATATGTGCTGAAATCATTAGTGCCTGTAATCTGACTGATTGGAATGTAGGAGTCATAGCTTATCATTGTCAGCGTTCACTCCTGGCTTAGTCTGTTTCTTAAAAGTAACGTTCTATCGGGTATTTTTTGTTGAAACGAAATTAAAGAGGATATTCTTGTTTACACATATATGCTATGTATAAGTGCTTAAAACACAGTCAAATTGAAAGATATTAATGAAGTTAATATTTTGATAACTTTATAATTCACTACTTGATGAAGAAAAGCGCACATATGTTGAACAATTAAAACAATAAAAACTGAGGCCATTCATCGGCGCTGCGAGTGAGGAAAACTTATTATTATTATTAGGATATTTATTATTAGGATATTTATATAGCGCACATATCCATCCACTAGTGGTTGTTCAAGGCGCTTACATTGTTTCCCCTGGTCAATGGCATTCTTTCACCGTCCAATCATTTTTTCCAATTCAACTCCCTGGGGAGTATTCAACCAGCAGCCATATGTGGCGCTCAGTTTAGGGACCATTCTATGCCTCACAGGGTACCCATTTCCAGCTGGGTGAACTGAGACACATAGTCACAGCAGTTTGTCCAACACTGCTGAAAGCTGATAACCGACAGCTCGGCGTATGCACGTGTTCATGTATCCACCATTCAGCCACTGACATGAATTCGTGGGATCTTTTAAGTGCGTAGTTTTTGTTGCACTACACACTAGGGCTCCAGGGTGACACTTATAGAGTTCTAACAGAGGTGAACTCTAGGTTTTTACACCTTGGCCTGGATGGGATTCGAACCCGGACCTCAGCAACGTGAGACCGGCGCTCTTGCCGACTGAGCTATCCCGTACCCTTACGGTCTAACAACACATTGTTTATTAGTTTTATTGTATGTTATGTGTTACTATGTCTATATTCTATCATTGCATATGTTTTATTATTTAAAAAGTGTAAAATTGGGTTAAATACAGCATGTTTCATTTCACGTAATGTCAAGAAACCAAAGATGGCCGATGCTGCCGATAGATTGTTTTAACCCTTACGTTGCGTATATATATTTTACCATTTTTAGCCCCTGTGGCGGAATTTACAGGCTCGCAGCTCGCAGCAGTAGTTGGGGCTTTGGCACTAACTAGCTCTGCTGGCGGAATTTCCAGGCGGCGATTCCGGTATCGTTTTTACAAAATATACCGCATCTACATGGCGAATAAAGACTATATACGGGCGTTCAATACAAATTCAAGTAGCGAAACCCGTACACAAATGGCTAATTCACACTCGAAACTTTGAATGAATTTTCTATGTTTTTTCGTTTTTATTCTATTACTTTCGAAAGATTGTCTTTTATTCGGGCCTCGTAACATCATAAATACGAAACGAAAAAAATTCCATTTATATACGGAATTGAAGACAAGATGTCTAGCTTTACAATGATATAAAAATTATTAGAATGCGACCTTTGGTTATAATTCTATAGCTATGTAAAGTTTGTCTTTATTTCCACCTATAAAATCGTCAATACTTACAACATGTATGCGGCATTGCAAACGGTCGTTCATCGCACTTTTCCAAGAAATCATAATCTCGAACCAGTTGACAAATAAGCACATGTCAACCCAAATATGGTTATGTTGTTTGACTTTTCAAATAAACGCTAACCTCGAACCATAACTGATGAAAATATGTTGATTAGTTTGTGTGCCGTTTGGTTTCACATGCCTCTCAGAAAGGTAAAATTGTATCTTTATTTCTGTGAATAAATCTGCGCATTTTATATAGAATAAAAGATTATTCTTTTCGGTTTATTGTGATATAAAAATTATGAAAATGCATTCAGTATTTTAGCCTTGATAAATGTTTTAGAAGTTGTGAAAATCGCCGATTGTTTCAAAATTTATGAAGTGTAAACATGACCTTTTTCACGGCGCTTGCTGTGTCTTTATTATTTTTTTGAGATTTTCTAATTTTATATGGGAATGTAGTCCATTGTTTCCCCTTTATTTTGCCGTATTTTGTTTTGAAAACAAACAATTTGCTCACATGATATGAAGTGCGGGAGTAAGGCGAGTTAGCGATTTTTTTCCCCGTCTCGCGAGATGCGAGGCAGATAGCAGTCTCGGGCGAGGCAAACCCGAGGCAATACAAACACGTGGGTGAAAATAGCCTCAAGCGAATTAATGCTTCGGGGGCTAAGCCCGACATAATTGGCATTTTGTAAAGCTAATTATCGATGCGTTACGGGTCAACAATGCACAAGCAAATTGGTGTGAATTTTGCTTGATATTCCGACCACACACTGAACAAAGCTTCATTCTCATGTCGGGTCTCGGAGCGTAAATACAGTCATTCTCATGGGTCGGGTCGCGGACACAATCGACTCGTGACCCGGTATGGGGTATAGGACAGTACTTAGACAGCCGTGAATTATTCTAAGTCTTGTAACCGGGATCCGTATTGAGGTACCTACGAATCGCTTATAGCCCGCCCGGATAATTCCGTCGCTCGCATGTTAAGGGTTAAAGGATAGATGTAATGACATATGGTCACATTCGGATTTATTAAAATGGGATGTCCATTTGACCATTGCTCAATGAAAATCTGCGGGGCCGTGGTCCCTGAATCGATGACTCCTGTGACGTCACTGGAGTAATCACAATATCGGCGATAGTCATAATTAAACGTAATTTCGGAACATTTTGACTGTTAATTTCACAAACAAATCTCCAATAAAACAACTTAATTTTTCCATATATAGAATGTTTAGATATCCAACTAGGTAATTCCGCAGATGACAAGTACATATAATTATTGCATGACATGTGTTTTTTATGTCCCCTGAAATTTTTTTTGGGAGACATAATGTTTTCGCTACCGTCCGTTATTCCGTCATTCTCAAAAAACGTTCAATATTTTTTCACGAAACTTGGTATGTGGTTAGACCTAGTGGTGGAGTGGTGCCTTTTGCTATTTTGGTTATTCTGAATTTTTGTATTTGTTCTGGTTTCCATGGAAACAATTTGAACTTAGTGCATATTGGGGGTAGGGACGTTTTCCGGCCTCTATTTCAAAATCTATCTAGTATTTCTTTACGAAACTTGGTATGTGGTTAGACCTAGTGGTGGAGTGGTGCCTTTTGCTATTTTGGTTATTCTGAATTTTTTATTTTTACTGGTTTCCATGGCAACAATTTGAACTTAGTGCATATTGGGGGTAGGGACGTTTTCCCGGCCTCTATTTCAAAATCTATCAAGTATTTATTTACGAAACTTGGTATGTGGTTAGACCTAGTGGTGGAGTGGTGCCTTTTGCTATTTTGGTTATTCTGAATTTTTAGCTCATCTGGCCTGAAAGGCCCGATGGGCTTATGGCATGACATGGTGTCCGGCGTCCGGCCGTCCGTCAGTCCGTCCATCCGTCCGTCTGTAAACTTTTCTCATTTTCATCTTCTTCTCCAGAACCACTTGGTCTAGGGAGCTGAAATTTTGTGTGCAGACTCCTTGGCCAATGGGGATTCTAAATTGTAGATTTCGTGACCCCGTGACCCCAAATGGGGTCACAGAGGTCACATCCTTAAAAACCTATTTTCATCTTCTTCTCCAGTTCCAAAAGGTCTAGAGAGCTGAAAAGTTGTGTGCAGACTCCTTGGCCAATGGGGATTTTAAATTGTAGATTTTGTGACCCCTTGACCCCAAATGGGGTCACAGGGGTCACATCCTTAAAAACCTATTTTCATCTTCTTCTCCAGTTCCAAAAGGTCTAGAGAGCTGAAAAGTTGTGTGCAGACTCCTTGGATAATGGGAATTTTAAATTGTAGATTTTGTGACCCCTTGACCCCAAATGGGGTCACAGGGGTCACATCCTTAAAAACCTATTTTCATCTTCTTCTCCAGTTCCAAAAGGTCTAGAGAGCTGAAAAGTTGTGTGCAGACTCCTTGGATAATGGGAATTCTAAATTGTAGATTTCGTGACCCCATGACCTCAAATGGGGTCACAGGGGTCACATCCTTAAAAACCTATTTTCATCTTCTTCTCCAGTTCAAAAAGGTCTAGAGAGCTGAAAAGTTGTGTGCAGACTCTTTGGCCAATAGGGATTCTAAATTGTAGATTTCGTGACCCCGTGAGACCGGGCTCATTTTGTGACCTTGACATTATTCTCTTTATATCTGACACATAGCTTCTCCTAGGGATGATGAAGGACTGAATAGATTTTGATGATCATGAAATTATTTTCTAGGTAACAGCAGAACTTTGTATTTTTCAGCAAGTGAGCTTGCATTTTAAGCTTGTCAGCATGATATCTCAAGGACTGTTCACTGGATTCTTCTCCGAGGGATGATAAAGGACTGAATAGATTTTGATGACTTGGGACATTAGTTTTTAACTTTGAAGTGACATATTTGAGGCAGGGGATTATGACATCTGAATGACCATGACTTTGTTTCTTTTAGATAATAATTGCCCGTTTTTATGCCAAAACAATAATACTCTAACATGTGAAACTGTCAGAGTTGATTTAACAAAATAAAGCAAATATTTAACAAACTGTCACCTGGTGTCATGAAACCTGCAGTTTTGAAATTCAATTGATAAAATTACATTTTTAGATTTAAAAAGTAATGGTTTTGCAGACGTTTAAGTTGTGAAAGAGAAATGTTCTGACTTGCTGCTACAAAACCAAGGTTGATTAATACAAAACTTAGTGTTAATGAATAACCCAGTATCAAACAAAACAAATAAACATTTTATTCCTTCAATTATTTTCTCCAAAATTAGATTAAGCTACAGAGAGAAGATGAACAATTCAAATGATCCAGCAATTTGTCTGTTTTACTAGAGATACTCAACTGTTAAGTTAAAACGCAAACAAAAGTAGGATAACATATCAGTGTATCGGTCAGCTTGATATATTGATGTCGCCTCCCATTATCAACAAGTTTTGTAGAGCATTTTTAGTCTATGGAAGAACTTGCATGAAAACTGCCTTATCAGAAGACAGTAGAAGACGCGTCCATCTCTGACTGCATGGTCGCGCTCCAATCTGTCTTCTCTGCAGGGGCAAATGCATTGTAAGGAGAGAAGCTGTTTTCAGCGTCAAAAGAAGTGTAACCTTTTTGTATGGATCTTGATTAGGAAGATTTTTTCAATCTCACTTCATCACAATTCATCTTGCTGACAGTCTTGCTCTAATCTTCAATTTATAAATAGGTTTTACGTATTGGCTTTCAGAATGTTTTTTGTCTGCAGGGTTTTTATCTCGAATCCTCATGACTGTTAATCTTGTAAAAGATATACCCCTCGCTGTTATATCTCTATATTTGATTAGAGCACAGTCAAATGCTTTCGTCCAATCATATGATTGTATTGTGGTCACGTGGAGTACATTTATATCCCGATAGATGTACAGTTGTCCGGTTGCATTTGGGTATCATGCTCATAAAACTGGTTCACAGGCTTCAATAAAAACAACAAACAATGTCAACTGATTGTTTTATTTATGTGGATAATACACAATTAAACACTTATTACATTGACAAATGATCTGCTGTGTTCCCTTTCCGAAAGGAAATAGTTGCTTCCGTCGATTGGGGTCTTCTATGGTAAGGCGCTTGATATTCCTAAAAGAATAAATACATGTAAATAAAGCAAGTAATGTGAGGTCAACTGGGATTTTTCTAGTGTAGGCCTATTTCATTTATACAATGAGTAAGTGAAACAATGACAAGCATCAAACCATGTTTCCAATGTTTTATATATTTTCAACCACAATAAAAAAAATAAAAAAAAATATAATATTTAGAAGTTACGTAGAACGACATAAAAAATGAGAATAAAGTTATATAAAATTACCCTCTTGGAGTGTTAGAGGATGGAGGCTGCATTGTCGACTCAATGAAACCCCTATATCGTCACACAGCGTCCGAGCGATGTCCAGTACGACGTTATATTCTTTCCTACAGACAGTTCGAGTACAATTCCTTTGCTGCAGTAACCTGAAATAATTTATGTGCAATATAGACGGGATGCACATTAGCATATGCAACAATAGATACTACAACTCGCATATTGATAAATACAGCTCAACAAACAACTTAACGTGTTGGAAAAATATTCGAAATACAAAAAAAACAATAACTGTTATTAAATAAACCAATTAGTTTGAATTTTAAAATTACAGAGTTTAAAAAGTGAGGAGTAAAAATGTAAAGTTACCTTTCCTGAATGAATAGCATACTTGTCCTTGGATTGTCCAGGATGAAACCGTTGTGTCAACTGATTCATTCTAAAAACCACTCTAGTCTTTATAGGCAATGAAATGTATTACTGCTCAATGTTGCTGAATAAAAACGTGCTTAAATCATGCATGTTCGTGATTCAAGCACAACGCTTATGCTGTAGCACGACTCGTACGCTTTATATAAAATGTATGCCTCATGCACCTCGGACAATTTAAGAAATTCAGTGCTCACAGTATCGAAGATGACGTCAATGTCCCTAACATTTGCATATGAAAATGAGAGATGTCATTGTTGTGTTCGAGAGAATGTTTGCCAAATTTGTTGACAAAATATTTGAAATAAATTCATTTTAAGACATTTTCTTGACGACTCAAGCATTTGACTGTGCTCTAAGATAGATAGAGAACTCGTAGCAGTACATTATCGGGATATGAATGTACTTGTTTGAGAGGGTTTGGCGAGGCCCAACCCTCTCTATTACTTATTATAAGCCAAGGAATTTGTAAAAAAAACAATGCTTACCATTATTTGATATTAGAAAAATTAAAAAATTAAAATCTAACCATTATAGGTTGAATTATGGGAATCTTTGTTTGTTGTTTGATACAGGTGTGTTTCATCAGTGGAATAGTGTTTAGAGTGTATAATCCACATCACAGCTGTAATCTCTGTTTAATTTACATTTTACAAGCTAACCTCATACATAAAAACATATCATTGACACAGTGGACAACTAGTGACCATACATGAACTAATGAGATTTCATCAAGTCATCTCAGACTACTGTTTCTGATTTAAAACAAACCTTTTAACAATTTTGATGTGGTAGGTGACTCTTGCTCCTGTGTAATGCTCAGCCTCTTTGGGCACTTCTCGCTTCTTGCTACATTGGTGGATAAACTGAGAGTTAGGAGGCTGATTCCATGTGGTGGATAAACTGAGAGTTAGGAGGCTGATTCCATGTGGTGGATAAACTGAGAGTTAGGAGGCTGATTCCATGTTGTGGATAAACTGAGAGTTAGGAGGCTGATTCCATGTGGTGGATAAACTGAGAGTTAGGAGGCTGATTCCATGTGGTGGATAAACTGAGAGTTAGGAGGCTGATTCCATGTGGTGGATAAACTGAGAGTTAGGAGGCTGATTCCATGTGGTGGATAAACTGAGAGTTAGGAGGCTGATTCCATGTGGTGGATAAACTGAGAGTTAGGAGGCTGATTCCATGCCCCACACTGTGAGGAGCTAAGATACTTGTTGTGTAACCCTAAAGTTCGAAGTGTGCCTCTGTCAACCCAGCAGTAGATTGGGTACCTGGTATGATACATTGGTAAATCCGAATTCTATCCTTGAGTGTTTGACAGGTTTTATTCTCCTCAGGGAAAATATGTAGGATTAATTGTGTTTTCATCATACAATGTACATAGATAAATATTATATATTTATAAACAGACTATAAGTATATTGTTGTTCTCACAGAAAATACTTTTTACCATGCCATACATTATTAATGAATTATAATTCTGTAAATTGCCCAGTCCGAAATGGTTGGACGCTTATTTAGCTGCTCAATAGATCATGCTTATTTTTGTCCAACTATTTGGGTCATTTTTGTGCCTTGCAAGTTATATCACTTTAAAGAAATTATCTCCTTTGAAGTAAATGTAGGTGGTTAGACTTTTGACACATAAGCTAGAAGATGATTTGCATTCTGTATCACAAGAAGGCATTTAAACCGATGAAAAAGATATTGTTGAGACACATGTCTGTAGAAAACTTCCCACTAAAGGCATGCATGTTGTATCCAGAGAAAGTGTTGAACAAAGATGACAGTAATTGAAGATAAATCCTAATTTAAACCAACATATGTGTTTTGTTGTGTACCCCAGGGAATCATTGTTTCTCAGATGTGCATATGTGATGAAGTTTCTGGTTTTTATTGGCATGTTACAACATTAGTGTTACACTTACAGAAATATTGTATATATATATATGTATGTATGTATGTATGTATATATGAATGCTGTTGACTGCACATGCCAATGTTTTCCTATTAAGTGACTAGCTGAAGGGTGAATTTGGACATGAAGGTGAACAAGCATGGTCACTTACAGATGCTCCTGATGTCCATGTTAGAGGGGTGAACGAGAATGAGCTATTTTCACTGAGCCTAATTATCATGATTATCCCCTAATATGGACATCAGGATGAGCCTATGATCCTGATGTGAATGTTAGGGGATAATCATGATAATTAGGCGGCTCATTCTTGTTCACCCAGCAGCTTTTGTTTTAGGTTTCCAGATTAGTGGAGCGAGATAATCCCTTAGAACAAAAGCTGTACTTTTAATCCCTTTTGTTCCCTGTGAGATTTGGTCACCTGGGCTGTTTGGTCAACGCGTAACAACATTGTGTGACAATGCAACACCGTGTAAATGCATATGCAGATGATCTTGCCCTACTTGTGGAAAGTGAAGGCGATCTTAGCGTGCTTTTAACTATTTTGAATGATTGGTGTCGTGTAAATAAATTAGAAATAAACGCAGAAAAATCCAAGATTGTACATTTTAGAAATCCGTCTGTTCTAAGGACGCAGCATGTATTTTCTGTTGGGGAAAATGTTTTAGATATTGTTAACAGTTATAACTACCTTGGTATACTTTTTACTGAGTTTGTCGATTATAATGCTATGGCCCGGGCGGCCGCTAAATCAGCTAATAGGGCTTTAGGCCTTTTAATATCTAAGTTTAAAAATGTTGGGGGGATGCATTTCAGTACTTACACACAATTGTATGATAGCATGGTCTGGTCTGTCTTAAGCTATGGGGCAGCTATTTGGGGTTCATACGATGTATCTGCAGTAAATGCAGTGCATCACAGGGCAATCCGTTTTTTATGGGACTTGGAAAGTACGCCCCTAATGTTGCAATTAACGGGGATATGGGATGGGTTCCACCTATTGTTAAACGATGGTCATGTATTTCTAGACAATGGTGTCGTTTTTATAATATGGAACATAGGTTAAATAAAGCTGTGTTTATATGGGCGGATAGATATGGATTGAGGGGTGTGAAGAATTGGAATTTTAGACTAAGAAAAAAGTTTTCCTCCCTTGATTTACATTACTTTTTAGACGCACCTGTTAAGATTAACAAATCTGTTTTATATACACTTGTTGAGGATAAAGTTATGAGTGAGTTTTTTACCTCTTGGAGTTCATTGTTAAATAGAGAAAAAGGGAGAACTGGTATGAATAAACTTAGACTATATAAGCATTTTAAGTGTAACTTTTATACAGAAAATCATGTTGTCCAGTACATGCCAAGACACTATAGGTCGGCCTTATCAAAATTTCGATGTGGTGTTGCTCCAAAAACGGTAGAGACTGGCCGTTATGAAAATATTTGACTGGAAAATAGAAAATGTTTTAATTGTGTTAACGAGGTTGAAGATGAATTACATGTTTTGCTTCACTATGTATTGTATGATGACTTGAGACAATTTCTTTTTAACCAGTGTACTTCTTTAAACCCGAACTTTTTATATGAATCAGATCTGGAAAAAATGTATTTTATATTTACCAATTCTGTTGTATGTTTTAATACAGCCAAAATCTGCTTTTAATTTTACAACATAGAAAAGAATTGTTATATTGTTAAAGCTTATTTTAAATGTCTGTCTCTCATAATTCTGTTTTGAATGGTTCTGTACATGTTCTAAAATGCGTTAAGTATAACAATGTAAATGTCTTTTAGCTATGTACAGAAGTGAGACGTTAATAAACTATATATTGTCTGTCTGTCTGTAAAAATATGTTTTGCAGAAATAACTGTCATACAATGAATAAGGAACATGAATATATTCAGACATGGCAATTATATCCGTCATGTTACATGAAACATTCATATGTTGATTGAATGACAAGTCAATTAGGAAAAAGTTGTATTGCTATTTTGCCAACAACTTAGAAAAAAGGTGTATGGTAACATATGTTTGATAGGTTTTTGCATTATTCAATAGAACTCGTCTTTAAAAAAACTAAAACATGGACCTGATAACTCTTGGTATAAAAAGGTTTCGAGTGTTTCTTCAAATTAAGAACAAACTTGTCTCTTGCAATCTGTCTGTTGTCTACGGCGTGGTTGTGGTCGTCTCTTAAAGATGTCAATAGACCAGCTGTGTTGATGGATAACTGCATTAAACCACTAATGTACATTGTTAGTGTCTTGTGTTGCAACAAGACTACTTAAATCTGTAAATATTGTATCTGGTAGACAACTATTCAACACCCTAGATTTTAATGTTTTTTAAGAAACCAAGCTAAACTCATACTCTCTACAATTTCAAAAGTTCAGAAACCTGATCAATAACATGCTGAGATAATTTTAACTTTTTTTTAAATGATGGTACTTGAAAATATTCTATTTTAGCCCACCACCATTTTGACACATTGTAACATGTACTTTTGTACAACCAAAGGTGTTTTTTTTTCAATAATAAGGTGAAGAAGATGAAGAAGGAGTCAGGTTAACACTTGCTTATGAGAGCTTATCTGTGATGAGCTGTTGTCACTGATCGCGTTGCTGCATGGCTGGACCATTTCTCACGGGTAAAGAATTATTTGCACAATCAATCAAGCGTAACTCTTAATCCCCCCAACCTGCTGGGTGAACGAGAAGATACCGTGAAAAGTTACTGAATGTGTAATCTTTGGGAGAATATGTAGTTGTGATGTTAGCCTTCTATAAATCATTCTAGAGGGAGGTTTTAAAGGAACAGTAGCACATTTTCTCCCTCGAATAAGTCGATGAACGTATTTTGAAAATAATGTCACCATAGTATGTCTTCGGAAAATCAAGGTAAAAAATGAGTTTACATGGTTTGGTAAAGCCATGGGAATCATTTTTGTTACTCGAAATAATAAAATGTGTTCACATTAAAATGGCCGCCATGCAATAATTTCTTTATATGCAACACTGTTATTGCCACTACGGATAATTGTTTTGTGTAAAAAGATGTTTTCACTCAAAAGTAAATATAAATGACATAAAATTTGGAATATAATTTGCAAAAAACGTGCTACAGCTCCTTTTAGGGACTTTTCAGAATTTATGTTTTTTTCAAATTGTCCCCCAAATTTTCGAGTTAGTTAGTCAAATAACCTTTAATCCATATTTATAATGTCAGATACTAAAGACGGCTATTTGAAAATGCACCCCAAGTTTTGTACCAAGAGGCTATTGCCTCCTGGTTAAAATTTCTGAAACTCTGTTGGGTAGAGTTTTGATTTTATGAAGATATTTCTCCAAGACAGACATGTTAGATGGTATCCTGTTCCTGTGGAATCCTGTTTTAGTGCAAAGGCAGATGGATTGTTGCAGATACCAATACTATAGTTGTCAGCTTATCATACTATCACTCTCCAGTTTCAATGTTGAATTTTGAAGTGTAAATTACTAAAACGAGTAGATGTAACAATGTTTCCATCAAATCAAATTGTTGCATCACTATTGGTTGAGTAACATGTTAGATGTTCCATGGATTGTATGCTTACAATGAAATGATCATTGATTAATCCAAATTGAATGGTATTAAGTAGACAAATATTACACAAGAACTTGAGTTAATTGGCACCAAATAATGAAGCTGGAGGGAAACATTATAGGTTTTTTCTGTCAGAAAGGGTGCATGGGGTGATGTACTGTTTTGAAAATAAAATTTATTAATAAAATATTGTATGATATTATATTTATAAGAAAATGGAAATATGCACATTCTTACAGACTTATATTTTTTGGTGGACAAATCGATGATTGGGCTTGTCAATAATGACATGGTTAAATAAAAATAGCAATAAAAAAATTGTTATTCAATCAAATAGAAATACCAGAGACACATTTCACTTTGTTATCTAACCTAATGATAAAACTCTCAAGAGAATTAAACATTAATCGTTCATCTCAGATTTGATGAGGACAACTCACGTAACCCTTCACCTCCTAGTGATAGAGAGAGAATGCTGGTCATTAGTCAGTACTGCAACATGGAAGATCCCTTCTCTAGTTCCCATACCCATAGAATGTAAGCAACTTAGGATGGGTTAAACACCAATCATGTCAGTCAGTAACATTAACCCTTAACATGCGGGTCCCGGAATTATCCGGGCGGGCTATAAGCGATTCCGAGGTGTCTGTATACGGATCCCGGATCGCTTACTTAGAATAATTCACGGCTGTCTATGTACTTGGCTATCTGCCATACCGGGTCCCGAGTCGATTGTTTCCGCGACTCGCTGCATGAGAATGGCTGTATTTATGCCTCGCAGCCCGCAATGAGAATAAAACTTTCTTCAGTGTCTGGTCAGAACGTCCAGCAAAATTCACACCAATTTGCGTGTGCATTGTTGACCCGTAACGCATCGATAATTAGCTTTACAAAAGGCCAATTTTGTCCTGCTTCGCTCCGATGGCTACACTGCCCGGCGGCTAATTAGCACCTAAGTGTCTGCACTGCCCCGGGGTGAGATAGGCCCGTACAGGCTTATCTGTCTCGCATCCTGCCACATGGGCAGATAGCCTATGCTTATCTGTCTCGCATCTCGCCACATGGGCAGATAGCTTCTAATTACGGGAAGATATTGCGATAAGCTACCTTTCTCTCGCACTTCGTATCATATGAACCAATTGGTTGTTTTCATTTTTTTTATACCAAAATAAAGAGGAAAGAATGGCCTTTATTCCCATATAAAAATCGCAATTGCGCTAACATAACTGAAAATACAGCAATCGCACAGAGATAGCCGACTTTCGCACTTTTGAATTTTGATACATGTGGCGCATTTACCCCAACATGCCTCGGCGCTCTATTTCTAAGAAACTACTTGGGATATTTTCATAATTTTTTTATCAGTATATAGATAAAAGAATTGTCTTCAATTCCATATAAAATACGTGTATTTTCGGCAATAACTTTTGATGCGCCAGGTGTCGCGCAGAAGGTGATATTCGGCTTTGAATAAGTGGCGCTCTTAGCATATACCATCATTACGGGCTTTATAACTTGTGAACCGCAAGTCCGATTTTTATAATTTTTACATCATTGTAAAGAGAAAAACATTGTCTTCAATTCCATGTATAATGCGCATGTTTTCGGGAAGAACTCTGCATGCGCAAAGCGCCGCGCCAAAAGGTATAATTTTCGCACTTCATAACTTTTGAACCGCAAGTCCGATTTTTATAATTTTTACATCATTGTAAAGAGAAAAACATTGTCTTTAATTCCAGATATAATGCGCATGTTTTTGGGAAGAACTATGCATGCGCGAAGAGCCGCAATATTGATGTACGCATAAGTGAAGAAGTATGATAATATATAACTAAAATACTGTTCTTTTGATACGCAAATATAGAGCTTTATAAACGATGAACAACTGTCATGACGGAATTTTGTTTCCAGTTTTGGAGAAAAAAAATATAACATAAAAGTGAAAATATATTTGAGTACGGGACCCGCCGCTCAGGGAAAAGCCTTTTCGTGGGAATATTTTCTCAGGAAAATATTTCACTTTTCGGAGTTTCTAAAAATGCGTGAACATTTTTGTTACTGATGCCATTTGCGAAAGGTTTTTATTTCTAAAATTCAAATGCGAGGGCGCACCTTTCCAAACCATTTGAATTGAATTTATTATTTTATCTTTTACATTATTGAATAAAAGACGTTTCATTCAATAAGATTTGAAGAATTATTTATATGTGTAGCGGACTGAACTGAGCAGATGGAGAATTTGATTCCTCACCACTTTTATTACCAAAGTTCTTTTGTATCACAATTACTTTTTTAGGTATTAGTTTTTTCGTGAGCAGGGGAATTTCCGACGGGATTCGCCATGACATAATGAGAAAAAATTCCCATGAACATGGGCGTGGTCCGTCATCTTCGGGACCGACCCACAAGTATAAATATCTACCGGGGGGTGCGCGGACCCCCCCGCTTTTGGTCGCCACCCCCCAAACTTTTTGTGCAAATTATTATTTTTTTCTACTTTGAAATAAAGGTTCGTGTCATTCCGAGGTATGAAGGTTTCTGCTATATATGTCGAGAGGGCATGGGAACCCATTCCCAATAGAATCCGGGGTTCGTTCCATAGGATTGTTCCTCGGAGTCTCTCGTTCTCAAAAGAGAACATGGGAAACCTGTCCCGCGATTGAATCCGGGGTCCGCCGCGGAAGACGGGGACGGGAATTCCCGGAGAGCATGGGAGTATGCTCCCATGGGTCCGGGCTCCGCCTCGAGAGACTGCTCCTTGGATGCTCTGCTTCTCGAAAAGAGAAGTCATTCGGCAACTGACAACCCGAGCTTCCCTGACATAGTAGTTTATTTTCCGGGCCTCGCGCCCGGTGCTACACGTCGCCGAGGAAATCAGAAAATGGTCCGTTTGACATATGCGTCGGAAAAATCGGCGCGATGTCAGAAGCCGTCGTCGCCGTCGGCGCTTGCGGAGCAGTCGTCCTAGATGCGCCGGGAGGTTCTGAAACTGGCAAATGAACGTCCATGAAGCTCACATTCATTATCTCTGTATGTTTATTGTCTCTAATCACATGTTATATGTTGCATACATCTAACGCATTTTCAATCATTTACAGGTTGAAGCAGAATGCTGCGCGGACGTGGACGCAAGGCCCTGCGACGGCCTAGGACGTTGCATACTAGGACACGCAGCTTTGAAGCCGTTTCAAGCGACGACGACTTCATCAACGAGATCCATGCTGATGAAGCCTCTGATATGGAGTCAACTGACAGTGATGGTAGCAGTGGTTTAGACAGTGATGATGCATATGATCGGGACACTGTAATAGATAGTGAACATGGTGACACAGATGCTCTGAGTGATATAGAGACAGAGATTGCCAGAAAAATTCTAGCCGCCGGTAATTCCACCGAAGAAGACTTTAGTGGTTTTGAGGAGGAGTTTGCCGAAATACCACAATATAATCATGATAATTCACAGACGTTTGATGAGTGGGTGGATGGTCCGCGGCCACGTGTAAACTTGCCTTTCACTGGTAAAACTGGGTTGCGCCAGTTCATAGAACTTCCTGAGAACCCTGAACCTATTGACTTTTTCAATTTGTTTATACATAATGATGACTATGAGGATATGGCAACGGAAACCAATAGATATTTCAAACAAGCAATGGAGGACAAAATTCTAAGACCCCGTTCAAGAATGCAACAGTGGCAAGACACTAATGCTGAAGAGATGAAGGTATTTGTAGCCATGACAATTGCCATGTCATTGGTTGTGCAGAGAAACTTGATTACTGGTCAACAAGTGATGTTACCTCAACGCCTTTCTTCGCCAAGTGCATGCCCCGAGACAGGTTTTGGCTTCTTATAACCTACCTACACTTGGCTGACAACAGGAGGATGCCGGGCCGTAACACCCCGTGCTTTTCACCAATAAATAAACTGGGACACTTGTATAACCGGATAGTTCACCGTTTTTCAAGAGTGTATAAACCGCATCAAAACATTTCAGTCGACGAGGGCATGGTGCCCTGGAAAGGTAACTTATCTTTCAAAGTTTATCTTCCCGACAAGCCTAAGAAGTATGGGATAAAGGCTTTCATGTTGTGTGACTCGCACAACGGATACGTTTGCAAGTTCAAACTCTACACTGGAAAAACGAATGAACCGGTTTCTGAAGGTGGCAAAACTTATGATGTAGTCATGGACTTGGTGAACGACTACGTTGGACAGGGGCATCACATCTTTATGGACAACTACTATTCGTCCGTGGGAGCGGGGAATAGGTGCCACGGGGACGTTGAGAGCCAATCGAAAGGGACTTCCTGATTCAGTCAAGAAACCTAAAAAGAAAGCCAAGCAAGGGGACATGACAGTTTCTCACAACCATGGCCTACTCGTTCTTCGCTACGAAGATAGAAAATCAGTGCTTCTCATGTCTACTGTTGAAGATACACAACTTGAACAAACAGGGAAGAAGAACCGGGCAACAGGGGAACCAGTTCTCAAGCCGCGCATTGTAACAACGTACAACAAGTACATGGGAGGTGTTGATCGGGCCGACCAGATGTTGTCGTACACGCCGTTCCGAGTGAAGACCCTGAAGTGGTGGAAACGGGTTTGGTTTCACGTTCTCAACGTTGCTATGTTGAACTCTTACATCGTTTATAAAGAATACAGCAAAGATAAACCTCTAAAAACAAGTCGGGAATACAGGAAGGCTTTGGCGCAACATATAGTAACATTTGCGGACAAGGAACAAGTTCCATCACTTTGCAGACGTCCCCGTGGTCGGCCGAGCACGAGCGACGAGAGTGTCACTCGTCTTCATGGACGTCACTTTCCGACGAAGATTGAGCCTGTCGGAAGGAAGAAAAACGTCACAAGGATGTGTGTGGTATGCTCTAAGGCAAAACGCGCCGTCCTCGCAAAACAGATTGAAGAAGGCAATGGGCCAGCAAGGAAGAAAAAACGAGTAGGCAGAGAGTCTTCTTATGAATGTACAGATTGTAATGTTTCTCTGTGCGCCGCACCATGCTTCAAACTGTACCACACCGCCACTGACTATTCCAGGGCTTACATCACTGCCACGGAAAAAGAAAGAAATGAAGAAGGGAATGAAGAAGAAGAAAATTGAAAGTAAAGAGAGCCGAAGTGTGGACAACCAGTATATACACATTATATACATACCTTGTTAGGTCCCTAAAGCTGTTCTGCGCACAACCGCAGGTAAATATTGTGTATATTTGTACGTAAATGCATTGTAATTTCATTGTAATACATGTCATTGCAAATAAAATATTTTTTATTTTATCAAAGAGACAGAGAAAGTGAATGCGAGCTTTCATTGGAAGTTCAGCCAGAACCGCATCATGAAAAACACCCATAAATGCTGAACCGGGTGGCCGATTTTCATAAAACTTACATGGGGTAAAGAGGAAAGATTCGGCTTTGATTCAATATAAAATTTATACATGCGCACGAAAAACTAAAGTTGCGGCACGTGCCCCGATATGCGCGATAGTCAAAAAGTTGCCTCAAAGTACCGAGGGTACCTTCATTTGGCCCGCTATAGCTTCCGAACGAAGTTGCGCATTTTTTTTCTTTTTACATCATCCTAAAGAGCAATAAATTGTCTTCAATTCCATGTATCATATGTATATGCGCAGCGAAAAATAAACATGCGGCAAATGATGCGCCAGATGTCGCAAAAAGTTAGTTTTTCAAAAATGAATTTTCTAAGTATTGGGGGTGCCTTCCTTACGCTCTTCATATATTGCGAACCATTTGACGTATTCCAATAATTTTTATATCATTGTAAAGAGGAATAAATTGTCTTCAAGAACATACGTGTTTCGCATGCGCGCGAAATAATTTACGATTTTATAAAGCTGGAAATAAAGACAAACTTTACACCGCGCAACATGTATTGCGTTCGCCGCGGTGATTAGTGTATGCTGTGCTCATTAGTACCCATTAGTTCCACGCGCGCTCGGCTCTGGCACCCTCGAGGAGGTCTCGAGGAGGTCTCGAGGAGGTAACGGTACTGTAATTAGCACAGTCCCGGGGGGACCAAGCAGTGCCAGTAACTTGGTGCGCGTCGGGACCATTCACGTGGTACTGTCGGGGTAGCGTCACTCTCCTTTGGTTGGTTATATTTTCTGAACCATAAGTCGTATTCTAATAATTTTTATGTCATTGTAAAGAGGAATAAACTATCTACAAGCACATATAAATTTCGCAATATGCGCGCTCAGGAGTTTTGATTTCATGAAGCTTGAAATAAAGACAAACTTTAGATGACAATAGAATTATAACCATAGGTCGCATTCTAATATTTTTTATATCATTGTAAAGACAAACATCTGGTCTTCAAGTCCATATAAAAATTACAGTAGCGCGCTCCAAATTCATGATGTTATAAGGCCCGAATTAATGACAATCTTTACAAAGTAATAGAAAAGTAAAGAAAAATCGTAAAAAAATAATTCGAAGATGCGGGTATAAAGCAACCATTTGTGTACGGGTGCCGCGACTTGAATTTGTATTCAACGCCCGTATATAGCCCGTATTCGCCATGTAGATGCGGTATATTTCGTAAAAACGGTACCGGAATCGCCGCCTGGAAATTCCGCCAGCAGAGCTCGTTAGTGCCTAAGCTCAAACTACTGCTGCGAGCTGCGAGCCTGTAAATTCCGCCACAGGGGCTAAAAAGGGTAAAATATATATACGCAACGTAAGGGTTAAGATGATCATCCTCTGTTGAGCTTTGATCTGTTTCTCTTGAAGTTGAGTTGTTATCCCACTCTGTGTTGAGCTTTAATGACTTTCCTCTTGAAGTTGAGTTGTGATCATCTTTTGTGTTGAGATCTAATGACTTTCCTCTTCGAGTCGAGTTGTTATCATCCTCTGTGTTGAGCTTTAATGACTTTCCTCTTGTAATCGAGTTGTGATCATCATCTGTGTTGAGCTTTGATGACTTTCCTCTTGTAATCAAGTTGTTATCATCCTCTGTGTTGAGCTTTGATGACTTTCCTTTTGGAGATGAGTTCTTATCATCCTCTGTGTTGAGCTCTAATGACTTTCCTCTTGGAGTTGAGTTGTGATCATCCTCTATGTTGAGCCTTAATGACTTTCCTCTTGGGAGTTGAGTTGTGATCATCCTTTGTGTTGAGCTTTAATGACTTTTCTTCTTGGAGTCGAGTTGTGATCATCCTCTGTGTTGAGCTTTAATGACTTTCCTCTTGGAGTTGAGTTGTGATCATCCTCTGTGTTGAGCTTTAATGACTTTCCTCTTGGAGTTGAGTTGTGATCATCCTTTGTGTTGAGCTTTAATGACTTTTCCTCTTGGAGTTGAGTTGTGATCATCCTTTGTGTTGAGCTTTAATGACTTTCCTCTTGGAGTTGAGTTGTGATCATCCTCTGTGTTGAGCTTTAATGACTTTCCTCTTGGAGTTGAGTTGTGATCATCCTCTGTGTTGAGCTTTAATGACTTTCCTCTTGGAGTTGAGTTGTGATCATCCTCTGTGTTGAGCTTTAATGACTTTCCTCTTGGAGTTGAGTTGTGATCGTTAACGGTCAACTAAAAGACACCTTCTGTGCCTCTGAGAATGGTATGAGAATTGTCATTGAGTTTGTAAGTTTTTCCCAGTGAATTGAATTTGTAATTGTTCCCAAGGGACTAGGATATGTATAATTAATCCCCAGGGAGTTGAACAAATTATTTTGTTTCCCAAATGAGATAAGAGGGTATGAATATTTCCCAGGGAATTGAGTTTTAGTTGGTGTTCCCTAGGTAGTTGAGAATAATAATAATTCCCAAAGGTGTTCAAAATGTGTTAATTTTCTCCTCCAGAGTTCAGAATATCTGTTTGTTGTCAAGAAAGTTGAAAATTTACGATTTTTTCAGGGAACTGAAATTGCATGATTATTCCCTGGTTGTAGATTATATCTTCTTCACTAGGAGTTGAAAATGTGTGAATATCCTTTTGTTGTGTAAGATAAATGGCAAGGGGGGCTAGAATAAGTATGATTTTTTAAATTGGGAGCTGAGAAAACAAATCTTTGAGATATTGAACATATGTAATTATCTCCTTCCCCCTCAAAAATGTAGTATTCTTCAAAGAAGTACACTTTTTGTTTATTTCTCAGGTAATTTTGAAAGCATGATAATTCCCCATTGAGTTGAAATATATGATAATTCTCCAGGGAGTTGAGAGATTATAAGTATTACCAGGGGAACTGGAGTGGGATGGATAGTCCTGCTATTACCACGCTCAATGAGTACAAATCCAGTACACTGATACTCCATTAAGCAGTCTGAACTGTGTTGTACTGATGGTAGTGCATGACATTACATGTCCCTTGGCGCCATCAGGTGACACAGCCAAATGTTCTTCATGAAAGCCAACTGGTAACTAATAGATGTCCTGCTTTATTGTACCACTACTGACACTAATACTTCCTGTTGTTGTTGCTCTAGTTACAGGATGCTTTTTGCTGTGTGATATTTACACTGTGCAGAAAGTTTTATTTACTTTACCTTTTTTTTTGGTGTCAATAAGGTCAAAGCTGTATTATTGCACCCTGGTGAAAAGAGCAGAAAACCCTTAAAAAGTAATAAAGTAATAAAGTAAGTAGACAAATAAGCAAACAATTTGTATAAAAAGCGTTGTTTTTAATGACAATAATTACCACAATTATTTATTAAAAGACATAGTTCCAGATGTGAGTATAATTATGTCAAGCTGTCAATCATTAGCAAGTTTTATAATAAGTTTAGTAATAAAGTAATAAAGTAAGTAGACAAATAAGCAAACAATTTGTATAAAAAGCGTTGTTTTTAATGACAATAATTACCACAATTATTTATTAAAAGACATAGTTCCAGATGTGAGTATAATTATGTCAAGCTGTCAATCATTAGCAAAACATTAATCAATTACTATATAGATGTTGGTGCAAACAGAGTTATTACCGGACGTGTTGACCTGTGTCACCTCTTGGTAGTTACTCTCCAGCTGTCGCCTGTACATCCTGGCATGGTGTGTACAGTCTATCGATGTCAACTTCCACACCCAATTGGTGCTGGATTGGCAGCATATTGCAGCACGCCTGACAGAAGAGATTGTTGACGGCTAATTGATAACCGGTAACATGTTCCGAGCATGAATCAACTGGTTAACTTGCCGGAGCCTTGTTGGTTTACACAATGTGTTCATTGCCGGCGTATTGATGAAAGTCTCGGGTTGCAAGTTTAATCACGTCAAAACTAACAATGGTCATCGAGTAGGACTGGTGACGTTCTTATCAGAGTAACAGAAAAACAACACTCTGCCAATACAAACGCTTGAACAAAGTCAGATTCCTGTCAAGGGAGAACCTTGATATCTCTGATATTGATGAATCTTTAACGGTCATTTAAACTTTCAGAAACTGTCTGATTTGAGTCAAGGGAAAACCTAGATCCCTCTACTATTGATGAATCTTCAACAGGCATTTAAACTTTCAGGAACTGTCCGATTCCTGTCAAGGGAGAACCTTGATCTCCTTGCTATTGATGGATCTTCAACTGTCATTTAAGCTTTCAGAAACTGACTCTTCTAACCTTGATGGAAAATTAATGAAACCTTGACAAGCTATGAAAATGTCAAAGCTTTAGAAAATCAAAGCTGTTCCACAATTTGCTTCATCTCTGCTTCTAATGGTCATCAATACGGCTACAGTGGAGTTCTTTCTTCCGTTAGATTCTTTATCTTCACTGCATGTGTAGCAGCAGAAACTTTAAGGTCCATACAATTGAGGTCCATATCATTATGGTCCATACCATTGAGGTCCATACCATTGAGGTCCATACAATTGAGGTCCATATAATTAAGGTCCATACCATTGAGGTCCATATCATTAAGGTCCATACCATTGAGGTCCATATCATTAAGGTCCATACAATTGAGGTCCATACCATTGAGGTCCATACAATTGAGGTCCATATCATTAAGGTCCATACCATTGAGGTCCATATCATTAAGGTCCATACCATTGAGGTCCATATCATTAAGGTCCATACCATTGAGGTCCATATCATTAAGGTCCATATCATTTTCAATTTTCGGTTTTTATTCAAGCATATTCAAAGATGACGAGGATTCCACTTGATATATGTCAATTCACCGATAAACACCTTTTATAACGCCTTTTCAGAACGCCGCTCAATTACGCCTCGTAAAACTTTAGCCGAGAGCGAATGCCATGTGCTTGGCCTTGTGACGTAATACACCGGAGTCTCTTGGCCTCTAATGACAGAATCCACTAAAATTAGCCTAACATAACTGCCTAAATAACATATTTACCTTTGTCCCTATACAACAAAATTACATATATACACGCCCTGTAAAACGTACTACAAATGGCAGCAGATGTCAACAATGTTTAATACTGGATGTGACCATTGCTGGACCCGTAATTCTGCAATGTGTTTTGGAACAATTCTTATCATTGACCAATATGGCGGCGGCACGCATGTCAGATGATGAAGATGTTCAAACGTCACATAGATCTGTTACATGGACTATATCGGTGTTAACACGCCTCATTCATTGACTGATGGGTATGTTGAATAATTTTTGTTTTCACATTCGTCCATTTGCGAAATAACAAAATATGTTTTCCATATTTTTGTTTATCAATGTAACGATATGTAATAAGTGATGTGATGTAGATAAATATGAAATAAGAGGGGAAATCTACACAACTGAACTATAGCCTGAGTACATTTTTTAAACAACACAAGGCCATGGTGAGTTGATCAAAGTTCTATAGTTCCAATTCTTTGATTTGAAAATGGGAAAGATACGTTTTCCATATTTGTATCCGATGTGATTTAAACAGTATTTTATTTTCAAAAACACAAGAATTGACCACCCATAATACATGCAATATAAAATGCAAGGCCTTTTTTTATGTCATGCTAGGAACATGAGAAAGTCTGATGTTTTTTAGTAAAGCTCATGCAATGCTATAATCTAATGAATGTTTATGTTAGGTCAATGGTATTACACTGAATCTAGTAATTGTAAATGTACAAGACTATAGATTTTTAAAAAAACTGAATATTTGTTTCTAAAAGGTGTAAACCAGTAACAATGATGAAAATTATATGATTTTCTTAGTTATATAATGCAACTATTCTATTAGTAATATAAAGTCACCATGAGAAATAATGATAAAGTAGATTTGAAACGATACGCCTATTCAAACATAAAAACAAGAACAACAAAATATTTACCGTATTCATCCTAATAAACGCCCTCTCCTAATAAACGCCCCGCTTAACCATTTTTAACTCGCGGAAAATGACCCCTAATAAACGCCCCCCTTTTGTAGCGACTTACCTTACTGATGTTTCACTGAAGAAGAGTTTTCAATATTGCTATCAACCTCTTATGTCTCCTGCTTCTAATGACGACAATATCTTCTTTATTGTGATTTAAATAAAGAATATCATGACCCAGAAATAGTGTTTACATACTCGTTCTGCACCATGTGCTTATCAGCTGATTGTGTTTATGCTGCCGTTCATTGGTGGTTATATTTAGATTCCTAGCGAACAAACGTTTCATTGGATAAGAGTAATGACGCGACAAGATGGCGGATTCAATCACTCGATGTATCTTTGTGAGTTTTAATTAGTGAAATTTCCATTGCAAATTGTGTATCAGTACCGGTTGGAATTTGATACAAATAATAAGCTGCGACATTCAACTCTTCTTTACATTTATTTCATACACTTATTTTTATTAAAACTCTGAAATAAGATCGATGTTTCTTTTTCTTTTGGACATCAACAGACATTTTTTTAATAAACGCCCCCTTTTTACGATTTTTAAAGTCGTTTTTATAAACGCCCCCTTTTTCCAATTCTATAAACGCCCAGGGCTTCTATTACGGCGATTACTGTATTTAATAATGGCGTTTATAATTTTAAAAATTACATGGTCTTTTTTTATTTTTGAATTGTCAGTTATTCATTTCAAAACATATTGAGAACCTAACACTCCACCCGATTGGGAAAAGAACAAATCTAAAATCAGCGATTGAATATCGAAAAATGCTCCAAAAACTCCGAAATTACGTCCTACGGACGCACAGATACCCATTCTATCGGAAACTTGTAATGTCAAAACATTCTTTTTATGTTTTAAACGAATTATCGACGATTTCATTAATTAAACAACTCCTGTGTATGACGTCACATCGCTAACGGCAGCCTGGCAGACTGTTTAAGGATTGGGATAATTAGCAGGCCAATTTTACTCACTTTGAATGGGCATATCTTGGTGAGTAGGTGACGCTTCGAAATATTCTTTTGTGTTTTGTTTACTTGGAAGTATTGTCTATATGAATAAACGAATTAGCATCGAAAAAAACAGAGATTCTATTATCTTTCAGCAAATCGACCATCAGGTGTTGACAAAGGGTTGTATTGTGTTACCCATATTATGTCTCTACCAGTTGGTAATGGCTTCATTTGCCAATCACTGCTACACCAAAGTATGTCCCACACTACCTATTATCTACCATTACTGCAGCATGCAGCAGGTCAAAATGGTTAAAGAGATGAGGGGATTTACCAGTTTTTTCGAAACTATGTCAAGGTTGCTGGTGTTATTGTAGGGAAAAACTCTTTAGCAAATGCAGTGGTTATGCATTTGGATTAAACCTGCTGGCGGCTGATGGACCTAGCAAACCATGGGTGGTCACCAAGTTGGCTCCGTCCATCCATAAACTTTCGTATTTTCATCTTCTTCTCCAGTACTAAAAGGTCTAGAAAGCTAAAATGTTGTGTACAGACTCCTACACCCATGGGGATTCTAAATCGTAGATTTCGTGACCCTGTGACCCCAAACAGGGTCACAGGGGTCACAACCTTAAAAAACTGTTCATCTTCTTCTCCGGTTCCAAAAGGTCCAGAGAGCTGAAAAGTTGTGTGCAGATTCCTTGGCCAATGGGGATTCTACATTGTAGATATTGTGACCCTGTTGACCCTGTGACCCCAAATGTGGGTCACAGGGGTCATGACCTGAAAACATTCTTTTATCTTCTTCTCCAGTACAAAAAGCTCTAGCAAGCTGAAATGTTGTGTATAGACTCCTTGGCCAAAGGAGATTCTAAATTGTAGATTTGGTAAATGTATTACTTAAGATAACTTAGATATTCAACCTTAGATAATAAATCAAGGAAGCCTTGATGAGCTACAGAGCCCATGGCTCTATTTTTTTTTTAAAGTCATGTTTAAAAGTGTATTATAGTTGTACAAATTAAAAAAAAATTCCATGCAGTCCATTGGGAAATATTGTCATTTTCAAATTATTGTTTTATTGAATGTCCAAAATTTAGAGTATTCAGTAGAATGATCTGTAATCGGGGAAGTAATAAAAAAAGGTTGGCTTCACCACTACACCACTGAACTCCAGCAATCATGCAGGTCTTCACAATTACACCATCATTAAGATTGATGTCTGGTATGAGTCTGCAATAGACAAAAATACACTTTCAGCCCATTGCTGTCTGAGCTTGTTTCATGTTGATTATATAGTTGATGCTTATGGGGTTGGAGGTTGTCTCACATGTTATCTTGTATGTACTTAATCTATATCAAAGAACCAGAATCTGCATTGGTTATTTGTGGGTAGAGATTTAGACATTAACCAACGAGTGACGGGGAATGACAGATTATATTTCCCGAGTTATATAAATTGCGTAATTCTCGAGCCTTGGCGAGTCACGAGTTGGTTATTGTTTATATTACCAATATAACAAATTAAAGAAAAAAACGTGACTTTTAAAGGGACACTGCATCGACGATAAAAATCAGATCATGTGTATCTACCTTTGCTGATTAACATGTCTGCTAACAAGTCACAGCCACCGAATTTCAGACAATTAACATAATTGGTAATAAAAACTACTGCATGTGGACAGTTAAGTGAAGCGTAACTCGTTAGCAGACACTCTAATCAGCTTAGTGAGATAAAGATGAGACTCATTTTTTTCCTCCACTTGGTGTCCCTTTAAAAGGCAAAAGTTTTCCTAAGGACCCGAGAAAGAGACAAATTTCCATATCCATACGCATGTGACCTGAATTCCCTTCTTACGTACCTATCCTTTTTTACTATGCGCAAATTAAAATGTCCCATGCAAAAATGGCTTTTAATTAAGAAATAGAAGACGAGTTGGCGTGCTTTATCGTTGAATAAAACATAGCAGGGAGCATAAAACACGAAGGGCGCAGCCCTGAGTGTTTTATGCTCTCTGCTAGGTTTTATTCTACGATAAAGCACAACAACGAGTTTTCTATTTCTTATATGAGATGTCCTTAAACATCTAGTTGCTTTTATATAAAAAAAAACGTGGAGATATTGTTTCTAAAAACTATTTAAAAAAAAAATTAATGTCTCCCGTCGTAGAACACATTCGCTAGCATTGAACAGTCAACGTGACGTAATATATGACGTCATTTCCTAAGCGACGCTCTAACTGGCGTCTGAAATCACGAGCATGTTTTATTGTCTCATAAAGCACGCTGTCGGTCCCATTGACCGCCTGTGTTTGATTGTCGTGGGTATCTTATATTTCACAATAAAAGATAGATTTGGTTTTAGTTGAAAGTTTTGCCTTTAGGTCCATTACTATCAATCCTTGATTATACGGTATCAGTTATTGCAACATTCATACCAAGAGGTATGTGAAGCTCAAAAGCAAGTTGACTCAAACCAAAACCCCTGTGATGTTACAATCGACACTGTGACATCATAACTGCTTGCGCCTATGACCTCATTGCAATCGAACGATGGCCGTCGATCTTGAAGCTTTCCAAGGTTTGGTATTTTAATTCTCTACAAAGAAGAAGAAGACAAATATTTTATGGATGATCAACTTCTTTATTAACAATAGCGACGTTTCAGTATAGATCTTTATTCCGTTATCAAGCATATGGAATGGATGGTGAAACATCAGATTATATACAGGATACATGTTGGTATGATAAAGAGATAACAAATACAACAAGATGAGGTAACAATGACATAAATGGTTGAATAAGGGAAGCTGTGATAACAAGGAAACAAGAGAGTAGTAAGTTAATTAGCAAAGTTAAAAAAATAAAAATTTACAAAGAAGTAACATCAAAGCAATGTGAATGTTCAGACTTATACTTATACTATTTATACTACTATAACTGACTATTCCAAGCATGATCTCAGTTGTTTTTAAATCAATTTGGTGTTGTAGAAAACATTATTTTCATTTCATCAGGCCTGAAAGACCCAATAGGCTTTTCTTCTCCTCAAGAATCAATGACTCTAGAAAACTGAAATTGTGTATAAAGATCGACTCATTGGCCAATGAGAATTATGAAGTTTGATATTCACATGAATATAATGTTCTATTCATAACTTTGATTTTGAAATTAGAAGAAAATACACCAAAATCTACTTCCATCATTGGTTGAATATCCCTCAAAAAGTATGGCATAGACGAAACATGATGTCCTAGCATTGTGAGGCATTGAGAAAGCTGTTTTTGTATCTCTTCGATTGAACGAAAAGCACTTGTATGCTGAAATATTGCCATACCTTGACCAACAGATTATAACTGCATATTTGATGATGGACCGTTGCACATTAAAAACCTATTTTTTCATTTGTAAATCGTTGACCTCAACTTAGTAATCAGGGAATCGTTATTGTGCAACACGTAATTTGTTGATAAGTTTCTTCCAATGTTTCTATCTTCTGTTTCTACCTGTAGATATGAATTTAGTTAGATTAAAATATAGCATGTATATGCTATTCAAAATGCAGTTAAGTTTACACAATAGATCTCATTATCAGAATTCAGTTATATATGCATATTCTCGTATCATAAACATGTTTTTCAGAATGTAATAACTATTTAATAGATATCTTGTCATGAACAACTGGAGCATATTTCACACCACTCAACAATACCAAAATTCAGCTTCATTAGTTCAAATAAATATGTCCAATAGAAAGTTCATATGCGTGTAAATTCGGTCGTCTCTAAATTGATACTCAAAATAGCCCCAGAAGATCCTAACGAGAATTTTCATTCATTAACGATATATTGCATTCAGAGAGGCAGCCTCCTTGTTCCCACGTGAGGGTCTGAAAGAGAAGTCCCCGCGGCATTTTCTCCTCTCTAGACTGTATCCTGTGACAAAACATCTTCCTACGCCGGTCAACACCGGTCGTGATTAGGTTATTGAGCCCCTAGTAGCATCCTAACTCTGTTTATCTCGGACTATTGAGATTGTATCATTTGTCAAAATATGAATGTTTTCTTTCAATCAGTTTTAAGTTTTCTTAGGTTTTTGAAACTTTGACTTGTGTGGTTTTGTGGTCTTTATGTGATAATCTTGTTTAAGGTTTTGGAAGCTTAATTGGATGGCTTGGGCATCAGCTGAAGATAGCGTAATTTTAAAAACATTTGTTTTAGCAGTTTGATCATTTATGCTTTCTATTCATTGCGTTTTGCTATCTTAGTGTCTTTCAATAATTTTAGTACAATATAATACAGCGTGTTAAACAGATCTTAAATTGTCTTTGCATGATTTTTTTTTATTGTGTACTTGAAAAAACTAATTTGAAAATTTGAAACAACTGCATACAAAACTTGGACCTTTGAAAGCCTGATTTTAACATGAATCCATGTGTAATAACATGTCTGGTTTGTAATAAATTCAAAAGTTTCTGCAATGCAAATGAGTATACTATATAAATAAAACCTATCATTCTACAAATTTTTTCCACTTTGTCACTGTTGTTGTAACCAGTACCTGCATAATTAGTTTTGCTTTTTTTAAATGAATATTTTCTTTTTAGATCAATACAAATATTTATGATGCAACTGCATATTTTCATAAGAGAAACTCGAAAAACAACAATCGCAACAGATTGATATATGAGGTAAATTCTACAAACTGTATACTCATTCAACCATAGGATGTAGATTCCGGTCCATTCTGAACCTTATGATGATGGACATTTAAACAAAGATGGCTATGTGCTGGTAGTGTTCATAAACAGTGAACAACAATTCCTCCTGTTAACACCTTATAGTTGGGTGTATTGTCAAGTGTGCAGGGATATTTCAACATGAGCTTGAACCAGCCAATTTGTAGTAAGTGACACATGTATACCAAGACGATGTGAGGGCTACTCAGCTGTAAGCAGTATAAATTCCTCCAATCAATACAACACAACACTCTTCAAAATAGGGAAGAGGCGACAATTTTTCCCTCTTTTAGTATTAACAGATATTACCAATATCATGAAATAACCTCTTACTAAGAGTGCACATGTGATGACTGATGTCAAAAACCATCCTGAGGTTGATCTAGTGGGATGTCCCTTTGCCCATTTTCCAGTGTTCTATAGTAGATACTATGATTTCAATGCTTGATGAAGGCTGGAACTTTGGCCGTACATGCACCAGTTGTAAGAACTAAGTTCTCTTCCAAAGTTTCAAAATGTTTAATTCAATATTTATAACCAGTCATTTCAAGAATGTTTAAATACTTGTTTTATAATGACATTGTTCAAGATGGTTGATAACGATTTACAGAAAGAATAGCCATTTCAAAACTTTGGAAAAAGTCAGATGCTAAAAGTTTTGAAATCTTGCTATCATTTCCATTTTTGGAATTTAATAGCAGAAGTATCAGGTGTTGAAGTATTAAACTACAAGATACTTCTCCAGATGAGATCGTGAGAAAGAATAGGTTCTGAGCTTGTCTCACTTACTGCACTTAATATACTCCTATACTGATTAATTACATGTCACAATTAAATTGTTTAGCAGTAAATTAGATAAATAATACAAAAACAATAGAGTTTTCAACACAATATGGACAAAGTTATGAGTGCCACTGTCAATGTTTCCGACTGAATTTTCTAAATTTGTAGCTCATCACTGCAAATAGCAAGGGCTGTCGGCTGTCAGCTGTCATTCATAATCTTATCATTTTCATCAGGGGTGGAAGGTCCGATGGGCTTATGGCATGGCGTGGGGGTCCTTTCATCCATCTGTCCTCCGTAAACTTTTCACTTTTTCAACTTCATCTCAAGAATCACTGGCCCCAGAGAATTAAAATTTTTGGTACAGACTCTGTGGCCAATGGGGATTATAAATTGTAGATTTGGTGACCCTGAGTGACCTCAAGTATTGAGACACAACCTAAAAGCCTGTTTTCAACTTCTTCTTCATTATGTAAAGCTCTGGAAAGTTTAAATGTTGTGCACACTCCTTGGCCAATTGGGATTCTAAACTGTAGATTTGGAGACCCTGTGGAGCCATATGGTGTTACGGGCTTTCTCCCTGCAATAATACTAGCAGCCTTGATATAAGTGAGATACTCTTGAAAGCGACGTTAAACCCAAATCCCCTCACTTCAACATTTCGTTATATAATTAGCCACCTAGATTTTGCAAGCTTTCTCCTCACATTATGTAAGCGACATTGATTTTGTCAGCCTTCTGCCCACTTATGTAGCCTCATTGATGTTGCAAGCTTTCTCCTCAAATAATATAAGCCACATAAATGTTGCAAACTTTCTTCCTACTTTATATCACCCACCATGATGTGCATCTACTAATGTTAACCCTTAACTTGCGAATCCTGGAATTATCCGGGCGGGCTACAAGCGATTCCGAGGTGTATGTATACGGATTCCGGATACGATACTTAGAATAATTCACGGCTGTCTCACTACTTTACTAGCCCTGTCAACGGGTCCCGAGTCGATTGTGTCCGCGACCCGACCCATGAGAATGGCTGTATTTACGCTGCGCGACCCGACATGAGAATGAAGCTTTGTTCAGTGTGTGGTCGGAATATCAAGCAAAATTCACACCAATTTGCGTGTGCACTGTTGACCCGTAACGCATCGATAATTAGCTTTACAAAAGGCCAATTTTGTCGGGCTTAGCCCCTGAAGCATTAATTCGCTTGAGGCTATTTTCACCCACGTATTTGTATTGCGTCGGGTTTGCCTCGCCCGAGACTGCTATCTGCCTCGCATCTCGCGAGACGGGGAAAAAAATCGCTAACTCGCCTTACTCCCGCACTTCATATCATGTGAGCGAATTGTTTGTTTTCAAAATAAAATACGGCAAAATAAAGGGGAAACAATGGACTACTTTCCCATATAAAATTAGCAAATGTCAAAAAAAAAATAAAGACACAGCAAGCGCCGTGGAAAAGGGCACGTTTACACCGAAAATACCTTTAACAATCGGCGATTTTCACAACTACTTGCACATTTATCACGGCTAAAATACTGAATGCATTTTCATGATTTTTATATCACAATAAACCGAAAAGAATAATCTTTTATTCTATATAAAAATGCGCATATTTATTCACAGAAATAAAGATACAATTTTACCTTTCTGAGAGACATGTGAAACAAAACGGCACACAAACTAATCAACATATTTTCATCAGTTATGGTTCGAGGTTAGCTTTTATTTGAAAGGTCAAACAACATAACCATATTAGGGTTGACATGTGCTTATTTGTCAACTGGTTTGAGATTATGATTGATGTGGATCTTGTGGATATGACAATTCGTTTCGCATTTCGCCTGGGGGGCAAATATAATTATTACTGACCCGGTAAATGCACTAAGTCCAACGTACGCATCTCGCCAAGGGGTCTAACATTTTTCTCTATGAGCCTCCCGGATAATTCCGGGACCCGCAAGTTAAGGGTTAATTATAAAACCATGGAGAGAATGTTCATTAAAATGCCATATATTATATTTATACTCCTCTGTTATTAGAATAAAATAAAATGTACTTATATCATATCAGTGTATAAACCAGCTATCTCTCCGACATGTTTTGCTCATCAGGTGAGTTTAAAGCATGGTCAGTGTTCCTCTTTCCCCTAACATGAGTGTCTGTATGGAGATATTATGTTGTCTGTATCAAATCAACAGGATTTGTCTGTCTTACATACAAGTTGTGATTACACCGAACTAACAGGATGGTTGGTACTCAGGTACTTGGTGCGTGTTTGGCATTTTCCCTATCAAGACATGCGTATCACTCAGTTTATTGATGGTAACTCCCCAGGTAGCTTTATATGCTTATCGGTGATCAAACTATTTCTATCCAATTACATCCAATTACAGTTCTTAGAAACCTATCAGGGATCGATGTTGTCTATTGTTTCGCAGGTATCTTGTTTTCTCGTAATAACCCCTCATTATTATTTCAGTCAGTATTTCTTCTGATAATAACCACGTATGAGGTTTTTATTGTGAAAGTAAGTTTTTACTTTTGATAGTAAGACCTTAAATGAGACTTAGATTTTTTTCACAACTCAATTGATAACAATTATTATCGAAAAGTATACAAAGATAACTTTTTCAGAGTGTAGATGGCGGGAATCGAACTCAATACCAATTGCTCTTCAAACCGGAAGCTCCACCTCCATGCTACCGAGGAAGCCGAAAGAACTGTGTGGATTTCCTCTATTTACAGTCACACTGTCTCTGCCTCTATATAACGCTAGTCCGGGAGACATACTCTTTATAACACAGAATTTGGGAATCAAACATTATAAAATGTAAATTTTGACATTTGACAGTTATAAATTTTTTTACAAAATTACCCCTCATTCTTCTGCTGTAAGAAAACCTCAATATACGATAAGTGCTCACATTTATGTTTTGCGGTATCTAAGTTAGATAAAACACTCCACCTCGGTTATGCTAGGGATTGAAAACCCTCGTTAAGAAAGCTTCAGGGAAGTAAGACCTCAAGCTTCGCTTTCGGTCTTACTTCCCGCTCAGCTTTCTTACCTCGGAATTTACAATCCCAAGCATAACCTCTGTATCGTGTTTTATCCTACACGTAAAAATAGCATTTATAAATTGGGAACATTACCATGCCATAAGTAGTCGACCATTTTACATAAAGTTTGTGAACTCAAATATGAAAAACAGATAAACAGATTTAAAAAATCAGTGTGTGTGGATGGTTCTCTTATGAAAAATACCCATTTATTAGTTGTCTCGTCTAAAGGCTGCCATAAAAATACATGGATATACACTGACCTTTGCATTGTGAAAGGTTTGAGATACGAATGCAAATTGGTAAACACCAGATAGACTTTTATGAGAATTTATCCAGTCACAGATTATTTATTGTGCAGTCGTTGGCTACTTTTATGGGCACAATAATAATGCATGCCAATATTTTTAAAAATAATAATAATGTACAGATAAAGCATATCTCTCTAGATATTATGAACAATTTGCACAGAGGTAATCTACCATATAAATTATGTAATGGAGAATGCATGAGGAGCCGTGGATTCGTTAAAAATAATCAACGAGCCCCGAAGGGGCGAGTTGATTAATCTTAACAAATCCACGGCTCCTCATGCATTCTCCATCTTAATCCATGTATGACGTCACGAAACATACATATGTGATTATCTAGCATTATAGACAATACATTTCAATTATGTAACCTAAAAAAAAATTATTTTGCAAATTTCGGTGCCCATTCATCGGATATGGTACACGAAGCTTTGACCCTTATGAAATGGATTCTTCCACGCACGTGCATGGCGCAAATCTTCCCCGCAAAGCGATTTGACTGACAGCCAAGCTCCTGCATTTCATGTGTTTCTGCACGATCCCCATCATTTCACACTTTACCAGTCTTGTTTAGAATGCAGGGATCTTACTGACAAACAATCAAATGATTTCAGCATGCCTGGTAGCCTAATAGGTTAGAGCGCTGCGTATCAGTCGAAGGGTTACATGTTCGATTCCCGGGTCAGACATTACAAAAATAATCAGATATTTTAAGATTCTAATCAGATATATTTAGACAAAATACATCATTCTTGAACAAATTACTTTGTGAGCCATTACGAAAATGTCAAAACCTGACACCCCTCCTGACTGGATTAGTCAATGACCAGTAGATTCTTAAAAATAATCCACTGTTAACACAATAGAGTGACGTCATCACCATGGATTAACCAAAGAAACTATCCCTCGAAAAGTCTAAAAATCACAAAATTTGACTTTTTTTGGAATATGTCTAAATTGTAACGAAACTATCAATTTTTACATGATAATGATATGCTATAGAATTGTTCATCTAGTTATAAGGAAAAGATGACAATCAGTAATCTTGAAATATGTTCTTTAGTAACAGAGTAATGTCCCTTTGAACACATAGCCCAAAAACTGTTTAAAAATGACCATTTTCATCAACAGATTATTAAAATTGTAGGAAGAAAAAAAACAGCCCTCTTAACAATTCAATTATCTTCAAAATGAGCTATCACACATAACTGTTTGTATTGTGGTGAATAAGAAGAAGATTTTCAAAGACGCGTACCCTCAAAACCGCGAAAGTTCACAAAATTTTCAGTTTTTTCAAAATAGCCAAAAATCTATTATTACGGCCGAAAACTGCTATAGGCCTAATGGATGGGGAATGTTGTTGCCCACATTTTGGTGAAAGTTTTGGGAAATTATCATGATAAGAGGTTTTAAATTTCAACTTCCAAGGGGGATAACTCCAAAACCAGGTCGAAATTCAAAATTCGGACGACGTACAGATCTAAGTTAGGACTCGGGCTACATGCCATCACAATTTCACGAAGATCGGACCAGCAGTTTTTCTGGAAAAGGCGGAACAAAATCGTACAAATAATATTAGGAAACTTCGGATAATAACAATAGGTCTTCGAGACATACATCTTGAAGACCTAATAAAGCATATCTCTCTAGATATTATGAACAATTTGCACAGAGGTAATCTACCATATAAATTATCTCAAAAATATGTATATATTCAGGTTATAAAGTTAATTATAAAAGACCGGAAATAATAAATGCAGCATTGCATTAAATCGGTTTAAACTACGGTATCGGCAATATTCAGATTTGCATACAATGTGAGGAGCAAAAAACCGGCAACAGCTCTTGTTATTGTAATACCAAGCTTATGCTGTATAGGTTGAATAGGTTTGTTTCCAGAGCATAGTTCCAAAACTCTTCATCATATCTTCCTGAAACTCAGCATGTGTATTACCCACTAAATGAAGTAGTAGATATACAATTATCTGTCAAAGATGTGTTTTACAAATTATGTGGGACTGGTGGGATATGTCATCTTCTGATGACTCTTGTGAAGTTTAGAGTTTAAGGTATCTTCAAAAACTGCACATATTCCTAGTTCGCTGTTTTCATTGGTCCCATTTTGCAGATAAGCGACTCTAAGATTTGTGATAGCAACTGAGTGACTTTGGCCGTCTCAACTTTTTTATCCCCCGCCAACATAGTTGGGGGGGGGGGATATTGAAATGGGCTCTGTCCGTCCGTCCCGATTTTGTTTCCGGAGCAGAACTCGAAAACTATAAGACATATCTCAACGAAACTTGGTGTGTGGAACAATCATCATGTGTAGATGTGCCTTTTGGGGTTTTCAACTTCTTTGAGTTATATTTTTATACCGTTTCCATGGAAATGTAACTTATAATTTCGTTTCCGGCACAGAACTCGAAAACTATAAGACATATCTCAACGAAACTTGGTGTGTGGAACAATCATCATGTGTAGTGTGCCCTTTGGGGTTTTCAACTTCTTTGAGTTATTTTTTTTTACCGTTTCCATGGAAATGTAACTTAGAATTTCGTTTCCGGAGCAGAGCTCGAAAACCATAAGACATATCTCAACGAAACTTGGTGTGTGGAACAATCATCATGTATAGATGTGCCTTTTGGGGTTTTCAACTTCTTCGAGTTATTTTTTTTGACCGTTTCCATGGAAATGTAACTTAGAATTTCGTTTCCGGAACAGAACTCGAAAACTATAAGACATATCTCAACGAAACTTGGTGTGTGTAACAATCATTATGTGTAGATGTGCCTTTTGGGGTTTTCAACTTCTTCGAGTTATTTTTTTTACCGTTTCCATGGAAATGTAACTTAGAATTTCGTTTCCGGAACAGAACTCGAAAACTATAAGACATATCTCAACGAAACTTGGTGTGTGGAACAATCATCATGTGTAGATGTGCCTTTTGGGGTTTTCAACTTCTTCGAATTATTTTTTTTGACCGTTTCCATGGAAATGTAACTTAGAATTTCGTTTCCGGAACAGAACTCGAAAACTATAAGACATATCTCAACGAAACTTGGTGTGTGTAACAATCATTATGTGTAGATGTGCCTTTTGGGGTTTTCAACTTCTTCGAGTTATTTTTTTTGACCGTTTCCATGGAAATATAACTTAGAATTTTTTTTCCGGCACAGAACTCGAAAACTATAAGACATATCTCAACGAAACTTGGTGTGTGGAACAATCATCATGTGTAGTGTGCCCTTTGGGGTTTTCAACTTCTTTGAGTTATTTTTTTTGACCGTTTCCATGGAAATGTAACTTAGAATTTCGTTTCCGGAGCAGAGCTCGAAAACCATAAGACATATCTCAACGAAACTTGGTGTGTGGAACAATCATCATGTGTAGATGTGCCTTTTGGGGTTTTCAACTTCTTCGAGTTATTTTTTTTGACTGTTTCCATGGAAATGTAACTTAGAATTTCGTTTCCGGCACAGAACTCGAAAACTATAAGACATATCTCAACGAAACTTGGTGTGTGGAACAATCATCATGTGTAGTGTGCCCTTTGGGGTTTTCAACTTCTTTGAGTTATTTTTTTTGACCGTTTCCATGGAAATGTAGCTTGGAATTTGTTTCCGGAGCAGAGCTCGAAAACCATAAGACATATCTCAACGAAACTTGGTGTGTGGAACAATCATCATGTGTAGATGTGCCTTTTGGGGTTTTCAACTTCTTCGAGTTATTTTTTTTGACCGTTTCCATAGAAATGTAACTTAAAATTTCGTTTCCGGAACAGAACTCGAAAACTATAAGACATATCTCAACGAAACTTGGTGTGTGGAACAATCATCATGTGTAGTGTGCCCTTTGGGGTTTTCAACTTCTTTGAGTTATATTTTTATACCGTTTCCATGGAAATGTAACTTATAATTTAATTTCCGGAGCAGAACTTGAAAACTATAAGACATATCTCAACGAAACTTGGTGTGTGGAACAATCATCATGTGTAGATGTGCCTTTTGGGGTTTTCAACTTCTTAGAGTTATTTTTTTAACCGTTTCCATAGAAATGTAACCTAGAATTTCGTTTCCGGAACAGAACTCGAAAACTATAAGACATATCTCAACGAAACTTGGTGTGTGGAACAATCATCATGTGTAGATGTACCTGAAAGTCCCAATGGGCTTATGGCATTGCACGGTGTCCAGCCGTCTGTAAACTTTTCGCATTTTGTCTTCTTCTCCAGAACCACTTTGTCTAAGGAGCTGAAATTTTGTGTGTTGTGTTTAGTTGAAAAAAGGTTCATAGTCACTGTTATTCAACAACTATTCTTCAATAAATTTTCCCAAAGGCGGGGGATATGGCCGACTCTGTCTGCTTGTCGTAATTGATTGCAAGTTGATTGTAAAGAATAAATATAGTCGCAAGCGACAATAAAATGATTCAGCCTAAACCATTAGCAGCACCGTCAGAAACATTGTCATGTGCTTTGGGTGGCAGAATTTTTTTTTTCAAATTTAAAAATTTTCATTGTGTGAAAACGTCAATATGGCGCCATGACAGTTGTACATACTTACGTCTTCGACACAATTGTAACTTTTGATGGCATTGAGTTTGTGCATCTTATGAAGCTGATTTCAGGTCTCTAAGTCCATTTTGAAATATCTTTTGCAGTTGGGTTTTTTAAAAAAAAATTCTTCAAGATGATTTCTTTCTGCCCCCTTTTCTTCGTTGATCCCTGGTCATTGTCATGTTATCTAGTAGTCTTGCACAAATCACGCAATTATCGGTTCTCGATTTTGAGTTATGTCCCCTTATAAAGAAATTAAAAATGGCGGCATACTTTGAAAGGTCATTGTGAAAAAAGTATTAGGAGTTCCTTAAAAAAATAACAAACTTGTTATTCCCCAATGTGTCAGCTATATATAAATAAATTTACAGCTCTTAAAGGTGCATCCATTGTGTTTCATAAAATTTTATTTGGCTTTAATACGTTCCAACACACCATATGTGTCACTCAGCTTGCATATTCATCCCTAATCGCCAAATATATCATAATTACAAGTTGCCAATTAAAATCAAGTAACATCATTATGTATGTGCGGAAACCGAAAGTGCACATCCTATTTACACACACAGTAGTTATATGACCTATTAAACATTATCAACTCACATTTTTTATTTTGTCTGGTTTAGATAAGATTCCAAAATTACGTTTGACTCATTGGCGCGCGCCACACGCAGTACATTGTCCGGTTTTCGATCACAAATCGATACTTTTACCTTCATATCGTCATAATACTAAGTCGAGTATCATCAAAATGGTAGTTTTCGGTAACAGTTGGTACTTCTCGATAACCCAAGACCATTTATAACGTTTGGCATATTTGACCCCCAACAACACAATGGATGTACCTTTAAGTGCAAATATCTTCAGAGTGGTGTTTCCGCAAAGGTACATAGGGTCCGAAAAATTTGAAAAAGTTTTTAAAATCAAAGATGGCGGCTAACCATGTGACTGACGACTTCGCCATGATTTACTTATTGCTCGCAAAGTCATTGTGGATCTTTTGGTAAAGGTTTCAAGTCTCTAGGTGCATTTTGAAAAAAATTCCCATGTTAAAAATCGGACCTTTAATGGCTGACTGGATTGGGTCCAAAAGCCTCGCCTGGCGTGTCCTCAGCAAGAGCTATCAAACTGTAAAGTTTGGTTGAATTATCTGCAGCCATTTTCGCTAAAAGTTGTCCACAAGGATTTCTTTTTTTTTTAAAACACACCAATAACAATAAGGATTCTGCCCTAAAGGGCTGAATCCTTAATAAGTATTTTATTGCAGCACTATGTTTAAAGTGAATTTATATGCCCTCAAATGTCTGGAAATAGCTAATTTGGGCACAAAATATGGGCACAAAATGTGTGCAATTGTGCACAAAATATATGCAATTGTGAATAAAAATATATGCAATTGTGCACAAAATATGTGCAATTGCCCCACATCATTTCAGTTTGCCACAGTCTCCCTCTGGAACTCGCTTCCTCTCAGTGTCAAGACAGCACTGAGTTTGTAATCTTTCAAAACCAGACTCATGATCATCCAATGTTATCTCTAGTATTCCATGTTAATGAATGACTATTAATAGTTTTAGATCATACCTGCCGATTTCTGCACATTTCTCATATTTTTGTCAGCGCTTTGAGCATGTCCTTCCAGTGATGTGGAATCCAGCGCTATATAAATAGTCTGATAGAGGATTATTAATTAATATTGCCTCATGAGTGTTCGAAATCAAAAACGAGGCTAAGGTCGCTTTGAAACCGGGAAGTAACATTCACATAGCATTAACAAGTCAGTAGCTCTATCAAATAGAACTTTATTTTGTTATAAATATTGTGATAAAATCACTTGACAAACATTCAGGATCGATGCATTGGTCGATTATCTTCAATTACCACAGCTTAGGATACTCTTTTACATGCAAGGCAAGTTTTTTTCGAATAATTTACGGCGGTACTTCCTCACTGTATTTACCGTCATTTTGCGCTGTAAACCTGACAAACTCATTTTGTTTCAGTATTCTAATGTGAACAAATACGAATGAAAATTTACACCTCATCCATTTAAGCAATGAAATCATTATATATGGTCACTGGATGGGAAGAAACTTTTTCAAAGCATAGCCATCACTCGGCTAAACCATTGCCTCCACTTGTGACATGCCTACGAGTTACAAAAGGGTCATTCAGAGCGGACTACACTGTAAACAAACCCCAATCTTATTTTTTAAAGAATTTTGGAGTCAAAATTGATTCAAATACTTCATTTGAATATGTTTACTAAAGCCCAATAAGTCAAAGTTATTGTTCTTTGTTTATTTATTTCTATCTGTATGATATACAAATTACTCAGTTAGATTTTGACAGGGCATGTGCCCTGCATAAGTCAAAATCTAGGTTTAATGTCTCATTTCTTATACAACCCAACATCTGTGTAAATTATATATTGAGGCCTGATAACATCTTTCAAATACAGAAAATGTAGAGATTGGAATTTCATAATATTTATTTTTGAGAGATAAGTCATTTTCTATTTTAAAAATTTAAGTTGTTATTAGTTCTGTTTACCCATATCATATATGATAAGATAATCCAACAAGACATGATAAATTGAAATCACAGATTTCTCACATGTCTTCTTCCAAGTGCTGTATTTCCTCTGTAATATATGCTTGACAGATTTACATATAGAGAGCATCTTACTGAGGCATGATCTTCTGACACAGAAGAATAAGCAGGAGTAAATTAGTCTCTCTAATGTCCTAAGTGTTGCAGAGGACATTTGTACTCAATGTTGATAAGAATCTCGCCCGTGTGTCTTCTGATATCAAATGTATCAACACAAAAAACAGATTCAATATTAAACCTATCAGAACAAAACATATGCCTAGGATATCCGGAAAGACGAAATATGATTCTAAATCTTATTATAACAACAGTTAAAAATAATATATACATATCAAAGTTAAAGGAAACTGTACCGCAATTTAACATTCTAAAACAAGATCGATTTAAAAAATGTCTGTGAAATCTGTAAACGCATCTGTTACTCAGGTTGCAAGTATTCGAAGTTCACAAAATTCTGGTCTATATGCCATAATCTTTTTAAAGACTGACACTCTGCAACTTGGGTGAATGTATGAAAATACCAGGTCCAAATAAATAGAACAGAACCATCACCTCTACCTTATAACTTAAAAATACAATTTGCAAAATTAGCTTGCAGTTGCTCTGTATCAATATTTGTACGTATTTATATTGTAAAATGTTGTTTAATGAATGAAATATGTTACCTCTGTGTAAGTATATGAAAACAAAATAAAATTATAAAACCAAAAAAAACAGTTGATCACTTGCTCGACAACAGTGCAATTAGAGAAGTGAGAACGTAGGATCATCAACATTGTGACATCACAAAGTTGTACTGTCATCATCTTTGTAATATTAGAACACTGGATATGAGATTTGAAAGATTCAGCCAACCACAATGGCTCTTACGATCTATGATCAAATTTTACTGACAGCCAGGTCCTTAATTTTTTACACGTATGTTCACTTGTTATAAGGAGATATGACGAATTATGGGATTCTAACCTGCCACCTTCATCTAAGCATTGTGCCAACCTAAGCATCTCTCAATGTCAGTCACTTATTTTCTAATAACTTAATTATGTCCAATGACTGCTGAAGAGGAGTGCCGACATGTTTTTTAGATTCATGCCTACAACCATCCACTAGCTGTGCCACCACTCAGCATTTATAACCAAATCTCTGTAACTGCCAGCCACTCAGTTGTTTATACACATATAACTTCAGTCCACTGCTTTAGTGAGAGACATGGCAAAATAAGGGATTCGAACCAAGACCTTCAGTTGACCACTGTATCATCTTAATCCACATCTTTTCCTGACATTTCCTGCTCATAAATACATGGAAAGATGGATTCAAACTTTGAACCTTCAATGAACCACTGTGCCATCTAAACCAGGTCTCTGTGTCTATAACCAAACCTTACCGATGTCAGTCACTAGTTTACTCACATATTATGCTCATGCACAGCTGACAAGTAGCCTCAGTTGATTATACTTGACTGAATGTTGCACCCGCAGGCATCCATTTATTGCCAGTGTAAGCTGTTGAATTCCCCATGTACTTAATCAGGAATCTATCTCAGGTTAATTGTCCTCCCAGGGGTTTTCAACACTTTACATAGACACATTGATGATCTCAACACTTTACATACACACAGTGATGGTCTCAACACTTTACATAGACACAGTGATGGTCTCAACACTTTACATAGACACAGTGATGGACTCAACACTTTACATACACACAGTGATGGTCTCAACACTTGACATACACACAGTGATGGTCTCAACACTTTACATACACACAGTGATGGTCTCAACACTTTACATAGACACAGTGATGGTCTCAACACTTGACATACACACAGTGATGATCTCACCACTTTACATACACACAGTGATGGTCTCAACACTTTACATACACACAGTGATGGTCTCAACACTTTACATACACACAGTGATGGTCTCAACACTTTACATTGACACAGTGATGGTCTCAACACTTTACATACACACAGTGATGGTCTCAACACTTTACATACACACAGTGATGGTCTCAACACTTTACATACACACAGTGATGGTCTCAACACTTTACATACACACAGTGATGGTCTCAACACTTTACATACACACAGTGATGGTCTCAACACTTTACATAGACACAGTGATGGTCTCAACACTTTACATAGACACAGTGATGGACTCAACACTTTACATACACACAGTGATGGTCTCAACACTTAACATACACACAGTGATGGTCTCAACACTTTACATACACACAGTGATGGTCTCAACACTTTACATAGACACAGTGATGGTCTCAACACTTTACATACACACAGTGATGGTCTCAACACTTTACATACACACAGTGATGGTCTCAACACTTGACATACACACAGTGATGGTCTCAACACTTGACATACACACAGTGATGGTCTCAACACTTTACATAGACACAGTGATGGTCTCAACACTTTACATACACACAGTGATGGTCTCAACACTTTACATACACACAGTGATGGTCTCAACACTTGACATACACACAGTGATGGTCTCAACACTTGACATACACACAGTGATGGTCTCAACACTTTACATAGACACAGTGATGGTCTCAACACTTGACATACACACAGTGATGATCTCACCACTTTACATACACACAGTGATGGTCTCAACACTTGACATACACACAGTGATGGTCTCAACACTTGACATACACACAGTGATGGTCTCAACACTTTACATACACACAGTGATGGTCTCAACACTTTACATAGACACATTGATGGTCTCAACACTTTACATAGACACATTGATGGTCTCAACACTTTACATAGACACAGTGATGGTCTCACCACTTGACATACACACAGTGATGATCTCACCACTTTACATACACACAGTGATGGTCTCAACACTTGACATACACACAGTGATGGTCTCAACACTTTACATACACACAGTGATGGACTCAACACTTTACATACACACAGTGATGGACTCAACACTTTACATACACACAGTGATGGTCTCAACACTTGACATACACACAGTGATGGTCTCAACACTTGACATACACACAGTGATGGTCTCAACACTTGACATACACACAGTGATGGTCTCAACACTTGACATACACACAGTGATGGTCTCAACACTTTACATAGACACAGTGATGGTCTCAACACTTGACATACACACAGTGATGATCTCACCACTTTACATACACACAGTGATGGTCTCAACACTTTACATACACACAGTGATGGTCTCAACACTTTACATACACACAGTGATGGTCTCAACACTTTACATACACACAGTGATGGACTCAACATTTTACATACACACAGTGATGGTCTCAACACTTTACATACACACAGTGATGGTCTCAACACTTGACATACACACAGTGATGGTCTCAACACTTTACATACACACAGTGATGGTCTCAACACTTTACATAGACACAGTGATGGTCTCAACACTTGACATACACACAGTGATGGTCTCAACACTTTACATACATACAGTGATGGTCTCAACACTTGACATACACACAGTGATGGTCTCAACACTTGACATACACACAGTGATGGTCTCAACACTTTACATAGACACAGTGATGGTCTCAACACTTGACATACACACAGTGATGATCTCACCACTTTACATACACACAGTGATGGTCTCAACACTTGACATACACACAGTGATGGTCTCAACACTTGACATACACACAGTGATGGTCTCAACACTTTACATACACACAGTGATGGTCTCAACACTTTACATAGACACATTGATGGTCTCAACACTTTACATAGACACAGTGATGGTCTCAACACTTGACATACACACAGTGATGATCTCACCACTTTACATACACACAGTGATGGTCTCAACACTTGACATACACACAGTGATGGTCTCAACACTTGACATACACACAGTGATGGTCTCAACACTTGACATACACACAGTGATGGTCTCAATTACATCTTGTTGAATGAAATTGAAAGATGTAGGTAGTCCAGATGATACTCAACCACGAGTCCGAAGTCCAGTTCCGAAATATTATTTTTATGGAGTAATGGCCCTTGAATCTTAAATTGAACTTCAAAACCACTGTGGGGAAAAGTTTTCTCTAAGACTGTTACATCTAGGTGAATTAAATTTAATGTGTAGGTATTCCTGATGATACTCTTCATTGAGTTGGAAAGCCAGTTCCAAAATATCATATTTTACAGAGTTATTGCCCTTGAATCTGTAATTATGCTTCTTACAAATTACCGCTGTGATGCTCTAACGGGTACAATTAAGTTACCTGAAAAATATAACATCTGGGTGAATGAAATTTTGTAATGATAAAGCCAGTTTCCCAAAAATATTTTTGACAAAATTAAGATGCTTGAATCTGTTTTTTAAACATAGTGCCTTTAACATCTATAATGCTCAATGGACGGATAGTGATGGCGAGGGTATGTGACCCAAGCTCACTTTTTTCTTGTTCTATAATGTTGAATGATTTGAATATATAAGTTTTTTCTTGTTTTATAAAACTTTGTCTTCAGTAGAAAACTGTTCTACACTCAATAAGGTTTGGGTGCAAAGCTAAACTGAATTTCAGCATAGTGCCACACATGGTTCGCTAGTTCCAGCCGATGCTCGCAGGTTTCACCGCAATGCATATGGCGTTGGGGACTTTCTCCCTGCAATAATACTAGCAGCCGTGATATGCGTGAAATTCTGTTGAAAAGGGTGTTAAACCCCAACTCACCTCACCTCTCATGATATCCTTTATTTCAATCTTCAGAAGTTCACTATCTGTAATGCTACACTGAAATTCAGAGTAGTACCACCCATGTTTCGCTAGTTCCAGCTGCTGCCCGCAGGTTTCACCGCAGTGCATAGCCACATGGCGTTGCAGGCTTTCTCCCTGCCAAAATACTAGCAGCCGCGATGTAAGTGAAATACTCTTGAAAGCGGCGTTAAACCCCAACTCACTCACTCACTCACTCACTCACTCACTCACTCACTCACTCACTCACTCACTCACTCACTCACTCACTCACTCACTCACTCACTCACTATCTGTAATGCATTAAAAAGTTGGATGTGAACTTGTGTTATAAAAAAAATAAATTTTTTTAATTTAATATGTTTAAATTACTGAACTTTAGTGAGTGAAACTTTTATAGTTATTATGAATATTTCCTACACATTTTATGGTTCTCTTCATTACATCCCCACACTGTTAGCACTAAGTCTGAGACAAGCTGTGTACGATGTGTCCTCTGTAGTCGTTCATTCCTTTCATCCTACAGAGGCACGGGTCTTTATGTTTCAAGTGCCGTGTGTTAAATGCGTGTGTCATGTTTTAGCCTACTCAACTGTCAATCATGGATGTGAGGCACCATGATTGGTGTTTTACCGACTAATTGATTCACGGCCCTTATGGAACTCTTCACTGAAAGAGTATTGATTTCCTCTAGTGGACAGCCTCACTGACCAATCACACACCAACAAGAACTCACAAACACCATTCAGAGAAGCAGTCCTTCTAATCTCTTATCAAATTCTTCCATCGGCAAAGTTTTCATCTGCCCTTTACGACCATGCTTTTGTCACCAAGGACTGCCATTGGCCAACTGGTCACGAGAGCACATGATATGTCGGCTGCTTCACTGATAATGAGTATTCATTTTCCTTATTTAGTACTGATGACATTAGGCCCCTACCCTGTATAAGTAACAGTGGAGGTTACTCCATCTATACATACTGTGTGTGAAGTGGCTGTCTGCAGTTCTGCCTGTGGAGCAGACCGCATGTAACACCTGTAGCAGAAGATAATCTTCCGTCTGCTATTGGAGCAAACTTGTGAATGGAATCGGTGTGAGGACATTTTGTGCCTTGGAGATAGCAGTGACAGTGTGAAGTGGTGGGAGCAGGAGACGTTTCAATAATTTCGCTTTTAGTGATCGTGCCTTTAAATTGTGAGATAACAGTCGGGGAAACATTCCAGTTAACTTTAACAGAATGTGTTGTTGTCATTAATTTTTCCTTGGATTTGACAATTTGATTTTGAAAGAGCGATCTTAATTTGTACCCGATGACAGAATCTCCTCCGTGTAAGACTAGAGACATGCATGCAGCATGTCGGTGCCATTTCCCTCCAGCAGCTCTCAGGCTCCAGTGGTAAAACATCATTCTTGTCAGTATTTTAGTGAGATTCCTGATAAAACTGCAAGCTGACAATCCTTCTGTCAATTTAGGGCGGTGACTATTGATCAGTGCTGCTTTAAACTAACCTACCTCCTCTCTTCTTGCTGAGCTGTCTCCAACCAACGCAACTTGATATTTCAAACAAACTGCAACTGTGAGGACTTAATATTTTTAAACAAACTGCAACAGTGAAGACTTGATATTTTCAACAAACGGTGTATAATCTTTGCTTTATATGTGAAGTGTTCAAGCGCTTGGCACGCAGTTCTTCAAGTCAGTTGTACACTGAAGACTCTCTTTCCTTTCAATTTAGGACTGTTTCATGGACAGGGAGGGTCCTGCAGCATCTGGTAAGTCCAGGATGTGTTTCTTCATTGACTTATTTGCAGTTCAGTCACTGGATCATGGTTGTTTGAATCAATAAATATAGATACAAAAGTAGGAAACTGTTCTAATGATTTTGTATGGGGACTGTGTTACGATTCTATCATTAATTATGAAACCGTTGCTTGTAAACAAGTTGGAAGTCAGTTGATGGCCAGAGATGTGTATCAGATTATGAAATCACAGATTTCAGAAGTTTTCAATTTTTTTTTATTATTCTAAACTTCAGCTTTTAAAAGATGGACATTGTTGATAAAAGTTGATAATCTCAACATCCCTCAATCAAAATCTGTTCTATTAAATGATTGCCTTTGTTATTTCATAGAATGGTAATTGTGGTCACTTGAAGACGCCAGCAATAACTTGTTCCATATCATATAAGAACCCATATGAAAGGCTTATGCGTTGGAAATTTTACTTTTCATTTGGTGCTGTCACATGAAGTGCTCAATCATTATAAAGGACATACGACTTCTCATATTGCGGAACAGTCATCCATCATTTATGAAAATGTTCACACATTGGACTATTTTTAGGATGCTTTTGATGAATTTATGCATCATATGTCTTAATGAAGCCTTTAGTTTGGGCTCCAAGAGTGTTCCCGGATAGCTTTTTTGAAAGACATGTGATACTATAAATTGGCAACTGAGAGGAATTTAGCCACAGAATTTTTACCACAAAACTGTTAAATCTTCCTTAATATCACTTGTAACATATCAGTTATCAAAACATAAACAAGTTTCACATTTGTATCAATTTACAATCCTTAAATCCGGAAAAATTAACGAATCAAGTTTGCAAGCTGATAGCACTAGTGGGTTCGGCTTAGCATGCCAAGATCCAGTGTATAATCTGAAAAACCAAATTTGAAGGCAGTGAGATTGAAGGGTATGAAGATATAATGTCAGGGTACGTAAATAGTATTTCTTGCCAACTCTTGCCTTTGTGTAGGCTGTTTCTGTTGAAGTAATGGTATAAATACGCTGTCTTTTGATGAAAATCTGTCCAATCATGCCAAGATTGTGTACATTTCTTATACTCTGATAGCTCCCAACCGGAGTTTGAAACTGTCATCAGTAGTGCCTATTGGAATAATATTTCAGTTGAAATTTCTCTCATTGGTATTATTATGTATTCATATAAAAGAAAATTGGCAAACTTGGCAATTAAATTTCATATCAATCATAAAGTCACTTACATATGATACAGATTAAAAAGAATTTGAACCTATAGTGTTACTTATCTTGAATCAAATTCCGTCTTCTCATCTATTTGATAGATGTTTGGAACAACACCTACTCTGAAGAGGGGATCATTCATCAGTGATATTTTGTTCTGATGTCTCTGAAGTCATGGAATAATATGTCTTCCCATTACAATTTTAAATCCGACTATTCTGGAATTATGTATGAAATATTGATTTCATGAAGAAACAGAACTGTGAACAATATGTCACAGAAGAATCAATTTTTCAGCACTTAAGTAGTTTCTCCGTATTCATTTCTAAACACTCACAATGTTGTAGTGCTTGCCGCTTGTGCTTTAATTGATTGCAACTGAATTTAATCCTTTCAACGAGGGCAAACAATCTCATATTTTTTTCTTCTGGCAAACCTCATTACCATCACATTTAAGGATATGCATCATCCGGAAAGTTACCTTTGATAGTGGAACATTGGACAATAGTCCCTATTAATATTCATTCATTACCAGGAAGGATTTCAGTCATTTGGAGAGTTTGGTTTGAATTATTAGTTTTTAAAGTTTATGGAAAAAGCTAGCACATGAACATTTGAGATACTCGATTATTTTTTGTCCGTGGCTAATTTGGATTACCTTCTTTTCATAACCAGAATATAAATTCTAGATGTTAGCAGGAATACTTTGGTAAAACTGAGCAACTTGTGTTAAAACAAGTGGAGGAATAATCTTTGAGGATTTGGTTACTGTCCTGGGGGCCGTTCCACAAATGGACCTTAGCAGTATGATCAATTGTAAGCCCATCTTCTATCATGGCTAAGATTGATCTTAGACCTGGATTGGTTAGTGGAATGGTACCCAGAGTGGGTAAGCAGATGACTTATTCCATTGTCAGGACTGATCAGTCAGCACGACAGGTTCCAGTAACTCAGTAACGGACTGGTTTGACTCAACCAACAGTCACATGAACACCTAATGTTGACAGGATGAGAAAAGATCAATTTAAGTCAAGTGTCGGAAGATGTTCAGTCAAGGTATCGTTTAAGTGTACAATGGATTCAAAGTAATTGAAAAAAATTGATTTTCAAGATACTCTCAAGTGTACCCAAATTGAAGTTCACAAGTTGTAGTCTCCAACATTCACTTGTGTCAGAATCACTGATGTCAGTTCCAGTTTTAATGAGTTCAGTAGCTATGATAGATGGGGAGTTGTCAAGTCAAGGGGGTTCCTCTGTATCAGCTGGGGAGATCGAGCACTGTACACTCTCCATATCTTTTGTTGATCTTAATGTTCTTAGAAAACATCATTTGAAAACTGTCAATCAAAGATGAATTTTGCTACTCCTTGAGTCACTGTAATTAGTTGTCGCATGAGTAATGGGCTATTTTCTAGCTATTTTTTTCTCACACCATTCAAATTGAATATAATGGCTAATAAATAACACTAACCCATGTGCAATTTTTTCTATAACCCTCCCACTCACTTTGGCAATAATATTTTTTACGATCATTTCGTACAAGTCATATGAATCATTTGCTTTGGTAACTTTTGTAACTTTGTAATGAGATTTAGCAAATATATTTTGACTGTGACTGTATTTAGCTTGAAGATGGTATGACTAATACAATTTTATTACAAAATGTCAAATAAACTATTTGTTAAGATGTAACACGTAAGTAATATTCCAAAGTACAGTCTAAGCTGCTTTACAAAAGAAAACTATCCCTCGGCGCAGAAAAACCTGAAAGAGCGTATATTAATCCTCGAAATAGTAAGCTAAATATAATACAGTGACACAACAACAGTGAAAGAAGGCATGAATCCTTAAACTTGGACATGTAAATCTTAGAAACTGACACATTTTAATCTGAGTGAACTCTGACCCAGCAACCAGCACTGAACATGTGCACAGATCCACTGATTGACTGGTTTTGTACATACCCAGCAACCAGCACTGAACATGTGCACAGATCCACTGATTGACTGGTTTTGTACATACCCAGCAACCAGCACTGAACATGTGCACAGATCCACTGATTGTCTGGTTTTGTACATACCCAGCAACCAGCACTGAACATGTGCACAGATCCACTGATTGTCTGGTTTTGTACATACCCGGCCACCAGCACAGAACATGTGCACAGATCCACTGATTGTCTGGTTTGTACATACCCGGCCACCAGCACTGAACATGTGCACAGATCCACTGATTGTCTGGTTTTGTACATACCCGGCCACCAGCACTGAACATGTGCACAGATCCACTGATTGTCTGGTTTGTACATACCCGGCCACCAGCACTGAACATGTGCACAGATCCACTGATTGACTGGTTTTGTACATACCCAGCAACCAGCACTGAACATGTGCACAGATCCACTGAGTGTCTGGTTTGGACATACCCGGCCACCAGCACTGAACATGTGCACAGATCCACTGATTGTCTGGTTTGTACATACCCGGCCACCAGCACTGAACATGTGCACAGATCCACTGATTGTCTGGTTTGTACATACTCAGCAACCAGTACTGAACATGTGCACAGATCCACTGATTGTCTGGTTTGTACATACCCGGCCACCAGCACTGAACATGTGCACAGATCCACTGATTGTCTGGTTTGTACATACTCAGCAACCAGTACTGAACATGTGCACAGATCCACTGATTGTCTGGTTTGTACATACCCGGCCACCAGCACTGAACATGTGCACAGATCCACTGATTGTCTGGTTTGGACATACCCGGCCACCAGCACTGAACATGTGCACAGATCCACTGATTGTCTGGTTTGTACATACCCGGCCACCAGCACTGAACATGTGCACAGATCCACTGATTGTCTGGTTTGTACATACTCAGCAACCAGTACTGAACATGTGCACAGATCCACTGATTGACTGGTTTTGTACATACCCAGCAACCAGCACTGAACATGTGCACAGATCCACTGATTGTCTGGTTTGTACATACCCAGTAACCAGCACTGAACATGCGCACAGATCCACTGATTGTCTGGTTTGTACATACTAAGCAACCAGTACTGAACATGTGCACAGATCCACTGATTGTCTGGTTTGTACATACCCAGCCACCAGCACTGAACATGTGCACAGATCCACTGATTGTCTGGTTTGTACATACCAAGCAACCAGCATTGAAAATATTTTTGCATAGTAGTGTATTTTGTATTTGATAAATGTGTGAATGTCAGTAACAATATCATATACAGATGCATTTTGCTCTTATATTCCATTTATTTAATAGTTTCACCATACTTTGCCCATTGTCTGTAGTTTCGTGTTATTGGACATAAAAACAATATTGATAGAATATAATTGGAATATGTCTGGTGTCAATAATGAAATGAAAATTAAGTACATGTCATTTAGATAGTGACAACTATGGCACGATTATATTTGGGATGAAACACGATTAATCTCAGACAATTTTATCAAAAAGATAAAATACTGTATTCTCGTTATCTTCATAATTTAATTTAATCATTGATGGTTCTGGCATTCTGATAATTTCATTATAATTATTATTATAAATTTAAATGTAATAAATGTCTTAATTTGTAAAGATATCTGTTCACTTTTAATTTCATTTCCATTTCTCATTTTGTAATATATTCGCCAATTTAATTTCCCCTACTTTGGTCATTGTGAAGCAGGCTTCAAACTTACCAAATTTGACAAAAGATGGAAACGTGAATTTGAATATGTAAAATTTTGTAAAGGAACGTAAACATTTGTAAATGCATCTCAAATCATCTTGTGGCCACTGCTTGCTTCTGCTGCTACATCAACAGAGATTGCAAAATCTTTGGCATGCCATTTTCATAGTACATACACCTGTCTCCCATCTTGACAGTCACATGGCAATCAAGATGCAGTATTCCGATCCGTATTGTCATGGTATTGCCTTTGTCTGTCCATCGATACCATATGGTAACTTGTTTCCTTCTTATTATCTTCGCATGTGAAAACTGCCTGATGGACATGACAGATATTCGCAAAATGGCAGCTGGATGACCATTTGAAGACCAAAATGGAGACACGTCTACACCACAAAAATGAACCTTCGCATCGTATCAGACTATTTTGACATACAAAGATTTTGCCCGCTCTCCGAATATAGTCTAAGAGCTATAAAACTATGCCTGCGATGATGAAGTTTTATCAATTTAAATGTTTTATTATTATTGTCATTATGATCATAAATTTACAATATAGCCCTACTGATTTCAGTAACATCTGAACTGAAACTGTGCTTATAAAGATGGACTGGACTGATTCATGTCTCTGATAAATTGAGTTATCTGGATACGAGATGAGAGCTACTAATGCTATACACGGTATCATCTGACTGCTTTTCTCAGCTCTTCCAATTGTCTGTCAATATCTTGTATTAGAGATCAGCTAAAGACTCAATGTAGCGAGACAGCTAAGATCCAATGACTACCAACTTGCCAGTTTGATGGAAGGCACTGTCACCTTCACAGCAATTTATTCGTCAAGAGATTCATTAACAGTTACTTTGTGTCAAACGGATTCAAGTTTTCTAAAGAAAATATCTCTCTTATGAAGATCTCTTTCACTTGTCAAATTTTGTTTATGTTCTAAATACTTTCATGAATTATTCAAGACATATCATGCACGAAACAGTTAAAACTCAGTTGTCAGACCATGTTTTCCCCTTGGAAATCTCACAGGATAGAGAGTACTCTCAGAATCAGGGTAGGTAACTCTTGTATCCTGGAGCCTGATGGATGGAGGATGTCATTTTTATCATATTTGTCCTTCATGATTGAGTTGAGGTGTTTTCGGGTTTAACGCCACTTCAAAGAGTATTTCAGTTATATCATGGCAAATAGTATTTTCACAGGGAGAAAGTCTGCAACAACAGTGTGTCTATATGCATTGGCTCTGAAATTTGCAAGCACCGACTGGAACTAACAAACAAAGGATGGAACTATGTTCAAATTCACTATACTGGTAGCATTGCAAACAAACCTTACTGCAAGTAGAACAGTTCTCTACAGCAGACAAAGTTGCCGAGCCCTGACAGGTTTTGAACCCCAGACCTCTTGATCCAAAGCCGAACAGACACACCTCTGTGCTATCCTTTCCCCCCATGATTGATACTGTTCTTAGATAAGACTGAATAATATCAATCTCAAGATCTTTTTGATCAATTGCATGAAACTAAAACATAAGATGTATTCCACTACCATTAAAATTGTCAGCTGATGTTCAGGTTCACTGTTTCAGTTATTTTGATTTTCTTTAAAAAAAGTGTAATTTCAAAATGTTAAGATTTCTGGAGACTTATATGCAATGTTTTTATCAAGAATGAAGCACTCTGGTTGCGATACATATCTATTGATCTCTCTGAGAGATTCTTATTCCAGAAAATCTGATTATGTACAAAACATGAGTAAAAGCTATTCTAGTCAAGAAACGTATTGGGCACAAGTTATCCAACTTTTGAAAGCCGTGAGAAGCTTTATCGATGTGTTTACATCAAATTGTGGATACCATTATCCGTAGGCAAATGTTTGCTATATCAAAGTGCTTACATCACATTGTGAGTACCTTAATCCGCAGGCAGTTCTTATTCAGAGATATGTTGCTATAAGTTGATTCACAAAGTGAATCTTTATCGACTTACAATTCTTGTATCAGCTCATAATGCATTTCTAAATTATCTTCAATTCAAGAATATCAACTCGTAAGTCAAGATGTGTAGGAAATTCACTTGAAGCTTCAAAAGTGGTTTTATGTATCGGATCATTATGCTTTTATAACTGGAAATCTACTTTGAAATGAATAGCAATGAATTGAAGTCAACAGTTTGTAATTTAATTTTTGCACTGAGTCATTTTTTATGCATATATTTCTCATAGGAATTAAGTCCAATTACAAGATTCCAATGTCTGAATGAAACTGCCAATATGTTAGATGAGGAAGATTCCTGGATAACAATTTCTTTAATGTGAAAATACACGACGTTTCTGATTTCACATTCAACCTGATGAAGGAGTAAGTATATACTTGGAAACATTAAAAGAAGTTGTTAATCCTGTTCTTATGTATGCCACTTCTGAATGCCTTTCAAGGACTTGACAATATCTTCTTACTTCTTCTGTACTGATATAATGACAATATGGCAAAGTTTGCCCTTAACACCTGAAAAGATGGTGTAAAGGTACTGTGGAGATACTGTATCAAAGCAATTGAAGGATCTTTTAGGATTCTTTTTTATATGGGAAGATCTCAAGTACCACCTACTGCTAATTTTAACTCTTATATATACATGGTGTCAGGAGGTTCGATTGTAAGGTTGTATCACAAGTGTGATGCATGGTTCCATCTCTTATTATACTTCAACATAGATAGTTTTTTAAAGTGCTAGCTTCGATCTTTCATTAGATGAAATAAAAAAGCTCTTTTTAATTTCTTTTAGATAATAAACATATGTTTTGACATTCACAAAGGAACAATAACGTATTATTAAACTAATCAACAATGTCTTGTTGTGCGGTAGCCAAGCTTTTCACACTCGTACATAGGGCCGGTGATTGGCTTCACCTCTCATTGTTCTTATTTTTTAATGAATGCTTGCTTGAGACTTTATCAACGACTATAGGATCAAACAGACCATAATCAATATATCCTGTTTTCAAACTTTTAAATTAAAATAAATAATAGTATTTGCAAAGAGATCATTCTTTTTCTTCTTGTTAAATTGATATTTTTGTTTATAAATAAGTTGACTTAAATTACAAATTGTGACACTTTATTTCCCATTTATGAAACATGTTTTAAACTGTAACACCTCATTATAATTGATTAATGTCTTTTAAATTTATTCTATGAATATGTATAGATTTACCTCTTTGAAAGTCACCGAAATTTAAATTAGTTCATCAACATGCATTTCTCACAAGATCAATGAAATTATATTCTTGGTTTGCGATAAAAGGAATTTTGAACTCAGAGAATCTTAAAAAGGCAAGAAAGAGAAGTTCATGATGCAAAGAGCAATTGATGAATTAGGAATAGAAGGTGCCAGAAGTGCAGGACCTCTGCTGTCAGTCATGTGGAAGCATGGAAACCAGTTTAAAACGAATGATTATCCTGTGAACAAATTAAACAGATTTGGCTCCAACCCGAAGTCTCTGCATACAAATGTCTAGATATTGAATTAGTCTAACCAAATTGCTGGGAGTGTTTTTGGTCTCTCAGGATTCCATCCTGTGTCAGTCTCCCTGTCATTAGCTCTTTTGATACCCTCGAGGCTCGGGTTGAAATTAAAGCTTCACATATTACCCTGATAAGAATCCTTAATTAAATGACGTTTTCGCTTCATTTAACATAGCACGTTCAGTACAAATTGCTTGACATGGAAATAAGTTTCAACTTTCTTCAAGCGCAGATCATCTTGCCTTTGCAGCTTTTTTTTCTGATAATTCTGACCTGAATTGATGGCATGCGTCAACTGTACCAGTTTCCCTATGGACTGTCTTTGACTTGTTCATATGTTAAGATTAGGTGTTGCTGCGCATTGAGCTGTCTTGGAAGTTTTGTCATCAACCGTCAATCGTTACTCCAGTCCATGACCTCTATGCATTGGATGTTGAGAACAGAAAATTCAAAAATAACTTTTTAAAAAACAGTGCTGTATGTATACTTTAAGTTGCATATATATTGTTTAACACAACAAAAGCTTCTTCATAGTTCAAGTCATAGATAAAATAAAACAAAAAGTCTGGAAATGTATTTAATCCCCGACCAATTTCACACTATGTAGTCATATCATGGAGTCTGTATGACGCTGCTTGGCCCCATGATGATCAGTATGTAGTGTGAAACAGGTTTGCAGTCAGACTTCCATTCCACAAATTATGCAGAAACTTGACACCATATTCACAAGGTTTGAATAATTTATGGTCTTACATGTACTTTTGGTAGAACTTACAATTAAAAGGCAGAGAAGGAATTTGGTTTTCATCTTGAATGTCTTTGTATATATTCATTTGTTTACTAAAGTGATATTCCGGGTATAATCTTACTTTAATGTTCCAGAAGGAATAATTTGAGTTATTTAGGCATTAGTATACTTTGGTCAAGAGTCAATAAACCCATTAGTTAAAATGTGTGATATTTACTTTGGTGGTTAATTGAAAACCACAGTGAAATTCCCATTTTGTGTGTGAAGTTATGTTTTCATACAATTGTTAACAATATAACATCAAACAAACCCTTGAAAACATCCAGTTTTCTTTTGATTTATGTAGAAATGTTCCCATATGACTGTAACCAACACGAAACTCGGGGGAAAATTAAAAGTTCTGTTTCTGGAGACAGAAAACTTCATGTGTTGTGGAACTGATATTTATTTCTCAACAGCTCTGCCGAGCAATAAGCTTGAGGATTGGCTGAGATGGCTGGTGCGTTTCTTGCCGAAAAGAGTGGAATGAGCACTCGTGACTTTTAAGACCACTGATTCATAAAATATGCAACAACTGAGTCGTAATTTACAGTTGGCGTGGAATAAATCAATGTTAAATTGTGTCAGTTTGTGAATAATCAACTTGATGAATTCAAATATATACTGAAAGCTGTCATATTGGAAGAATTCTGGGAACTTTATCACATTTAACCTGAGGGTTGAAATGACATCGAAGATCAATTGTCATACGATTAATGCTTCTTTTGGAAAGAAAACCTAACGTGATCATTCCATTTCTTGTATGTATTGTTTTATGTTTCCACACTTTGAGTTTTGCAGGCAATGTCTCTTGTAGATGACACGCAAGAGTATTTGAAGAAGACAATGAAGACAGCATGGTGTTGTTATTGACGAGCTTTCTGTTACAAATGCAATGTTGACATTTGAGAGACTCTGCCTGTGTTTGGATTTTCTCATCAGTTTTGACATCAAGTTTGTTCTGTGAATACCACACATTAAGTGGAAAATCAAATTAGGAGAAAATTGGAGACCTGTTTTGCCATTACGATGGCTGAGGGATTCATAAACAATGCATCAAATTACTTGTTTCAATATTTTCTTTTATTATGTGTGACATATGATCTTTCCTTTCCTTGCATCAAAGTAAAATACATTGTTTTCCCTATTGGTTGTATCCAATTAATCAACCAGTACCACAACTGAATCACATTAAATGTTGCATGGCTTCATGCCAAGGAATGAGATTTGCAATAGAAATCCATGTAAAACAATAACTTGTATTTTATCAATATAATAAAGATAATTTCACTGGCTATACCTAAACTATCTCTTAATGTGAATCTGTTCTTTGACCAATATATATAGTCCCTGAGAAAACCTTGAATTCTGTTGTTTTACCTTTTAATATTTAATATGAAGTAAAATTAAAAGGAGCATCATATACATGTATCCAGTGGCGCATAGTCTTGGTCAAATCAATTTACCAATATTATTGAAGTATAGCAACAGTGGGCATGGCATGCCAGATGGGTGGGTGACCTGCTTCAATGATAGATAAACTGGCACCTTGAAGAGTGATTCCCTGCCCCACACCGAGACATGAGTCCACCCTACTTTTTGGTGTAAAAACCATGAACTATGGCATCCAACTGTCAGATAAATTCATTACGTACAGTTGAAAAATAGCCAAATCATTCCTCTCTGATGTAACTTCAAACTAAACAAACTGTCAAACATGTCTTCATGACAATACTATTTGTCCTATTGATGATGTTCCTTAAAATTATGAAGCTCAATAAGATCATAGCTTGTCCGTCGTGTTGTCCAATTATCTCTGTTTCTAGTATTATCGCTGTTTTGTCGTATGTAATGAAGCTATTTGTTATATAACCTATGTAAAACATCTTGTTAATGTTTCTGCTTTGAAAGATTCATTTGGGATAAAGATTAATGTTAGTTGTGCATGAGAGACAATGTTTGTCTCCAGTCCAGGAGAGATTTATGTTTCATTCTCCCAGACAGGACAGTTAATCCTTCCACTAAATTACTCTGTGTAATGAATCCCATGTCTGTCTGTTGCCGTCTTTTGGTAATTCTCTTGCTAACCTATCTCCTCAGTGGCAAATCCAGAGAAGAGAGAAGTCCAAGTGTGCTTCAGGTACTACTTGACAACATGTTTTGTTTTGCTTGTCAACTACTGAAGACGGTGTGCAATCTCTCACATTCCATGAGATGCTCACATATCTCAAATCATTCAGCATCTCCTATATACAGCATGAGTTGTCAATGAAGATCTGCTCAATAGTGCCATATTATTCTTTGTAATATAGAAACTCACCTTGCAGCCCTTCTGTATGTAGCATGTCAGTGTTCCCCCCACTGTTGAGGGGAACCTGTCTTGTGATATCACCTACTAGAGGTTAGCTCTTGATCAATATTTCCCTTTAACTTGAAAATTCGCTGACAAACAGCAGTACTGATGTGCATGTCAGAAGTTTGATCAGGTTAATATTTCTAGAGTTGTTGTCTTACACTACAAATTCAGAAGATAAATTCTGCATCAGTACGTCTTCAACGAAAATATTTTAAAGTTACATTTCACCACCCATGAGGGCGTCTTCATTAGATATGAATGATGTTTAATTGAATTTTTCTTTAATTTTGAATTGCTATTTTGCGGCTGTGGATTACGTAAATGACATAACTTGTTCAATAGCCTACACTGTTGTATGCTAGGTGAGGAATCAATATTGTCACCTTTTGGTGTGAAGCTCTTTGTATTCAAAGACCTTCCAAAAGATAAGCAATCACCCCACCACTAAGTGCAGCTGGTTGGGGCTTATACACTGCAACAAGACATGCCTGACAATTTGAAATATGTCAGCAGGTTAAAATGCAACGTGTTGATGTTGAACAATGTTTCCATCTGAGTTGCAGTTCTTGTATATTTGTGTTTGACTCCTCTGGGTGTTAAGATCCATCATTCAGTGTACCTATGACTGATTGCCAGCAATGTAGAAACGTGTTGGTCTGAGACTTGCTCAGTTGGAACACGTTTCAGTTTTCACTCATGGGATTTGGATGAAGTTTGAATATGAGGGAGAAGACTTAAAGAATAGTAAACAGCTGGTAGCATGATTTTTAAAGGAGTTTCTTTCTATGTACTCTTTGTGTTATGTTAAAGATTTCACCATACTACTAGGGGGAAAATCTTGGTTCATTTGATTTACCGTATTTCTTCCATTATTTCGACCCTCAAATTTTCCAAAACGAACGAAATGTTCACGGTTGAAATTATCACCACTCACCTTCGTTTGTGCGCTATCTTTGTTGAAATTTTAGATTTTCATATAAATGTTTAAAACCAATTTGAAAAAGAAGGTACACACTTTGTAAATATTAGTTAACAAAAACTTTTAATTATGTTTGTATATGGTAATTGTATATTCATATAATGCACTAATACACCGTTCTTGTTTTTTTAGAAGACACGTTACGATCGGCGAAGCCACGATTCTCAATTTATTTTTTCTGTGAAATTTGAATGGCATTTGGATTTTAAATTGTGTACCATGAATTAAAACAATAATAATCTGGAGTTGAATTGTTATGTTCTTACAATTGACAAAATAAATTAGGAAATTTGAAATGATATGAATTGTAATTTAGCTTTAGCGTGCATGTCTTGTTTTTAAAGGAAGTACAATCTGATTGGTTGCTATGTTAGTATAAACCAATCAAAGCAGACTATCGTCATTACAGAATTCCCTTCTAGCAAGCGTATCATCTAGAACTGAAGAAAAACAATACACCAATCCTAATTATTATTGCATTAGTTCAGAGTCCTATGTGTAAACTCGTCAATAAATTATAATATGAACCATTGTCTGTTACTATAAAAGTCAAGTTAGAAGCATATTTTCTCTGTCAACTTTATCTGAAACGGCATTGTGACAATCAAGTAGAATTATCAACAAGCTTACTTTGCAAGAACTTACAAACATAAACAATGACAGCTGAATAATTCTTTTACTTTTGAAAGGCTTTATTTATGCAAACTAATTATTATTGATATAATTATTGCGTAAACTATCCCTCTAGATTGAGTTGCCTACATCTCCAAGTCTGGAGAGGTTATACAGAGTAAAAGAATAAAATTTTATGTGGTGTGTGTGTGTTGTTCTTTCCCTGAGTTATCTCCCCTGGCTGAATTATCTTCCCCTGTCAACCGGATGTTTACCTCATTCTATTCTCTGTATGGACTGGGTAGAGGTTCACTGAGTGAGAGAGTAAAATTTTTTCTGTCTTCTTGAGTCTCCCTTTGGGATTTCACTTGAAGAGCTTCTGGTTTCATCCTTGTGTCATTCTGCTTTGGATTTCAAGTGGATTCAACTGGGTGAGATCGTTTTTGATTTACCTTGTGTGTGAAAAAATTATCCTTCAACTTTCCCGCAATTTTTCATTCATCCAAGATGTCTGCCAATCAAAACAAGTGTTTAACCTGTCAGAAGTATTTACATAAGGGGGATCCCCATTCATCATGCTATGCTTGCTTTAAGGATCTACCTTGCTTGTTTGACTCTAGATGTTTGTTGTGTAAAGACTTGCCTGATAAACTTTGGATTGAAATGAACCAACTTAGATCTAAGCCTAAGACCCCTAAGAGGAAGAAGGACTCAGATTCGTCTGTTAGCAAGAGATCGAGATCTGTCACCCCCACTCTTGATAAACCCTCCTCTGAACTATCAGAATTAAAAGCTATGTTAGTGGCTTTAGCTACTTCTGTTTCTTCTATCAAGGAGACGAATGAGAAGAAGTTTGAGGAGATAGAGGCCAAGTTGGCAGAGCCGTCGGTAGCAGGCCGCGGTTCTGGTCATCTTGGGACCGTTGGGTCCAGTTCCCCACCTCCGAAATCCCTGGCCTTGGGCGCAGTGGACAAGGAATGGGGACTGCCTGCCGTTGGTTCGGGCCGCGGGTCGCGCGGGGAGCGCATTAAGACCCAAAACCCAACCACGGTCATCACCACCCAGCCAGGCGACTCGGTCGGGGACGGTGTCTCAGTCCCTCACGGGACAGGGACTCCCCCGACCAATCCTGGCCTGGGTGGCGGGGAATCCAACGCTCAGGTCGGAGCACGGGTTTCCCGGGCCAGAGGGGAAGCCACGGTGTCCACGGACGCACGGGCTAACCGTGGCAAGACAACTGGGCCGGCTTTTACCGTCACGCGTCCCGTTAGCACGGGCGACACGGACCAAGCCACTCAGTCTGTTGAGCCACTGGCCGACCGAGGCGGGAGTACTCACGTGCCCCAGCAGGTCGATCCCGTTAAGCCAAGCGTTAGCACGTGCGGCACGGGCAACCTAGCTGATGGTGACTGGGACCAAAGCCAGCTACCTAACGGTGCAGCTGACTTGGTTGATGTCAACAGGCCACCTTTCATACCTATCCTGACTCAGCCTCTACATGTGTCTACCAGTACGGACTCTGTTGATGTGTCAGTCTTTGATCATGAGGGCCTACTAATTATTAAATCGGATTGTCAAGCTGCCGACTTAGTTCCGGAATGGTCTTTTGTAGACAAGTTGGACTCTGTGCATCACCTCAAACCGTCAACTATGCCAATTTCCACGGAGCAATTGGAAGTTACTAAACCGGACGAACTTGGGAATTCGGGACTGCTTCCAACCCCTAAGATTCCTAAATTATCTCTGCCTCATTCTACTGTTGTGAAGACAGCTTTTTCGTCAGTAAATGAGAGGATCACTCCCAACCTTCCTTCGCATTTAGCCAAGTCTAAGTCAAGGTTATCTTATGTTATTCACAACCGATACATGTCTACCGGTCTTCCCGCCTTGGACCAAGAATTCGATAGACTTAACCCTCGACCTGCCAGTGTGAATACCAAACCGATGCCTAGGTCTGACATTTTGGAAATGGATGCGAATGCCAGATTTTCCATGGACACTCTCTCGTACATCAACTGGTTCTGTGCTGGTATTAGAGAGTTACTCCCTCCCAAGTTTGCTTCCTATGAGGACATTTCTCCAGATACGCTAGTGACCATGAGGGCTGACGACGCCGCGATGGCTCATGGTTTCCTGGACAGCATCTTTTTAGCTTCCCAAGATTTAGCAAGTGCATCGGCTAACACGATTGCCAAATCTGTTCTCCACGAAAGGGACTTCCAACTTTCTCGTGTTTGAGACTTGCCACAAGATGTGAGAGATTCCTTGATGTCTCAGCCAGTGCAATCCCCCACCTTGTTTAATGGAACCTGCATAGAAGCGAGCGCCACGCAGGAGACCATGACTACTAAGAGCCTGAACCTTAAACTTTCGCAAGCGCTGTTAAACAAGGGCAAGTTTAACGAATCCCGTAGGGGGAACGGGGGGTCCATGGCTCCCCCCAAGCAGTCGTATGCCAAGCCGTCGGCTCCACCAGCGCCTACTAAGAACTACTTTCAAAATAAATGGGACAACCGGGACAACCAGCCGGTACCCAACAGAGACCAAGCTAGACAACAGCAGACCAGGGGTCAGTCTAGGGGTCGCTTCCACAAGGGTCAACAGCGACGGTGACTCGTCCGTCCCTCCCGTTCTGTCTCCCCCCTTACGGCCGCTTCCGTCCTCCGACATGATTTTGAATTGCGAGTTCCCCCAACCGACCTCCCCCTCCCCAGTGGGAGGCCGCCTGATGTCATACCACCGCAACTGGGGAATCATCACACAGGATCCATGGATTCTTTCGGTGATATCAGAGGGTTATCGTCTCCAGTGGAACTTTGTACCTCCACTTACGGCAATTCCACAAGGGAAACGCTTCTTCCTAAAGGGACCCAAACTAGATGCCGCTCTCGTTGCTATAGAGCTACTCTTAGAAAAAGGCGCCGTCACAGAGCTAGACCCTTCAGACAGCTCGGAGGGGTTCTACTCACCAGTCTTCCTGGTACCCAAGAAGGACTGCAAAGATATGAGGATGATAATAGACTTAAAGGTGCTCAACAAGTCATTTCTCAAAAGGCCACCCAAGTTTACGATGGACTCTCTCAGGGCCATTCGCAAGCTGATTCAGCCTCAGTCTCTGTTTGCAAGCCTGGATTTAAAAGACGCTTATCTCCATGTTCCGATTCATCAGAGCTCCAGGAAGTTCCTCAGATTCAGTGTGAACGGCCGCCGGTTCCAATTCAAAGTGCTACCGTTTGGTATTTCCGTCGCCCCCTGGCTATTCACTATGATCATGGCTCCCGTGCTACAGTTTCTGCATCTGAAACAAGTGTTCATTCACGGCTATCTCGACGACTTTCTACTGCGTCATCAGCTACCAGAGGTATTGAGACTCCACCTAGACTTCGTGGCTCACGTATTCAGCCATTTGGGTTGGGTCATTCATCCAGGAAAATCAGAACTCACGCCTACATATCGCATAAGGTTTCTAGGCGCCATGCTGGACTCCTCTATGTCAATGACCTGGCCAACAGAAGATCGATGGACAGGAGCACAGTCATTGATTGCTCAACTAACAGACGGGAAACCCCACACGCTCAGGAAGTGGATGTCTCTAGCGGGCTCTCTTACGTCAATGCAGGACTTTACTCAGAGAGGAAGGCTGAATCTGAGACACCTTCAGTCCTGGATAAACGAGCATCGGGATCTAGAACTTTCACATTTGATCTCCCCCACTCAACAAGTGCTGTACGAGATACAATGGTGGACACTCAGAACACATGTCATGACAGGCTGCCCGTTCGTGTTGCCGACACCAACTCAGACCATTTATACCGACGCCTCCAATCTGGGCTGGGGTGCTCACTGCAACGACCTTCAAGTCAAGGGCACTTGGACTCAGTTGGAATCACAGTTTCATATCAACCATCTGGAACTCCTAGCAGTGATACGGGCTCTTACCCATTGGAGGTTCCTTCTGTCTCACACCAGCGTAGTGGTTGCCACAGACAACTCGACAGTGGTAGCCTATATCAACAAACAAGGGGGCACCAGATCTCCTTCCCTAATGCAGAGCACAAGAGATCTTTACCACCTAGTCGATTCTCTTCAGATGTCTATTCAAGCGAGACATATTCCGGGCAAGCGTAATTTTCTCGCGGATTCACTTTCCAGAACGAATCAAGTAGTGTCCTCGGAATGGACTGTGCATCAGAGTGTCATAGATCTCATAGAGGACAGATGGGAACGTCCACAGATAGATCTTTTCGCAACAGCTCTCAACTATCGACTTCCCAAGTACATCAGTCCAGTGCCCGACCCTCAAGCTCTAGCAGTGGATGCTCTATCTTATCCTAGGGACAATCTCTTGGCTTATGCCTTTCCTCCGTTCAAGTTAATCCCGGACGTGCTAAGCAAGATCAGGAGACATCAATGTACCCTATTCTTGGTAGCCCCCTTCTGGCCCAAGAGACCATGGTTCCCGTCGCTTCTGGATCTAGCGTCAGATCCCCCACTACGTCTTCCACTGTGGCCCAATCTTCTGCAACAGCCACTTTGGCAACCCCACAACGTCAACTTGCAAGCATTCAACCTTCACGTTTGGCGCATATCGAGCAGTCCCTACAGCAGAAAGGGTTCGCCAAGGACACTAGCTCAGCTATTACCAAATCTATCAGACCATCAACTTCTGCACTATACGACAACAAATGGGATAGATTCCAGCTCTAGAGACGAGAGCACCAGTTATCCCTCGTCCCCCTCTCCATCCCCATAATCGCAGATTTTCTAAATCATCTTCGCAAGGACTGTAACCTCAAGGCAGGTACCATAGAAGGCTACAGATCTGCTATTGCCTCTGTTACGGATCTAGAGGGTCTCTCTGTTGGCTCAGACGTTCCCCTAACCAAGTTGATCAGATCTTTCAAGTTGCAAGACATCAGATCTCCGTCAATTTTCCCCAAGTGGGATTTAGTTCTGGTTCTCAAATCGCTTCAGCAACCTCCTTACGAACCTCTGAACTCTACATCACTAAAGTTTTTATCCTGGAAAACTGCATTTCTTATAGCCTTTGCGTCGGCTGCAAGAGTGTCTGAGTTACATGCCATAGACGTGTCATCTGTTGCTTTCACCAGAGCTTACCTAAGAGACGTAGCCCCAATGATTGGGGGCCTATCGTCCCTGGGGCCCTTGGTGGCGGCTCAGCACCTCTCTGCTTGACCCCCTCCCCAGGGAAAAAAGGGGGGGGGAGTGACCCGGGGATAGTGTCCAGCCTCTAGCTGTCCTCGGAAAGTGGTGACTTCTATTCCATTAGAAGGTGGGCATATTCAAAGACCTAATTATTATTGTACCAAATATCCCGTTAGTATTATCAGTCTCTAAGTGAGCTAAGGTTGGTGAGATACGGCAACGAATCGTATTTCCCCCTAAGTGAGACGTGTCTGGTTTATGATTTTACCGATCCAAGTGTAGGAATAACGGTAAATTCCTGAGTATTATCGGCTATTTTCGTGAATATAACGGTAAATTTGAGGAAATTCCCGCAAATATTATCAAAAGTCACTCTAAGCCTGAATTCCTTATCTGAGTCAAGGAATAACGGTAAATTATGTCCGATTACCTCGGAATTTTACGTAAAATAGAATATTTTATACCAAAATAGACCTTATTTTAACCCCTAAGAAGGGAAAAATACGATCTTTTAAGCATTAAATAGGAAGATATTCAATGCTGGAAATACGATCTACTACCAAAATAGGATATTTTTACGGCATTTGGAACAAAAGTACGATCTTTTGGAAGAGTTATCTCCCTTTATTCCTCCATGGATATGAGTTTGTCTTATCAAGTCCTTAGGATTGGGACTAGGTTTGGAGTGGTCTACGAATTTGGACTCCCTCCAGCCTTATGTGTTATTCTGGCAACTCAATCTAGAGGGATAGTTTACGCAATAATTATGAACAATCACAATTATTGTTAGTAATTATAAGTAAACATACCTCTAGATTGAGGATGTACTCCCACCCTCCTCCCCGTCATCCAAATTATACTTCGAATAGAATGAGGTAAACATCCGGTTGACAGGGGAAGATAATTCAGCCAGGGGAGATAACTCAGGGAAAGAACAACACACACACACCACATAAAATTTTATTCTTTTACTCTGTATAACCTCTCCAGACTTGGAGATGTAGGCAACTCAATCTAGAGGTATGTTTACTTATAATTACTAACAATAATTGTGATTGTTCATTTTGAAACATATACCTCAACATATATGGTTTTGATTATCTAGGACAGTGGACAGTCGTCTCGCTGGGTGTTTGGTTGAGTCTATTTGTATGTAGGAATTAAGAAGTCACAAAACTTTGAAACAATTTATTATATATTCAGGTTTTTAAAAACTGAAATATATTTGTAAGTATATCCCAGTCATTCCCACTAAAAAATAGACCATTCCAGTGATTCCACTGCAGACTTTAAGGAACTAGGTCAATTGACTGTTTCAAGTCTCCCCAGCAAACATCCAGATGTTATAAAACTTATCATTAGTCATGTGACTGTTTCAAGTCTCCCCAGCAAACATCCAGATGTTATAAGCCTTATCATTGGTTAACTTTGGGACTTCCCTTTTCTTAGCCAATCAGAAAATTCAATACAAACTCAATTCATAGTGTATCATTACCGTGTTGACAGTCTAAGTGATATATATGTATAGCCTCACATGGAAGTGATTGCTGCCTTTTCATTTACGAAAAATGAAATCATTGATAAAGGATAATATGATAGATGTAACATCATTCTTGATAAAGGTGTCATAAGTACAGTGAGTGAATAAATTGAGAAGTGTGAAAATAAATCATTTATCGATTAGAATGTCTTGTGACAAGCGTGATCAAGTTAAAACATTTCCCAAAATTGTTGTAATAAAAAATACGCGCTTTTCTCATAAAACTCACTGAAAACAAATCACAAGATGATTGTTTATCATGACTGTAAATAATTTGTTTTCAAAATTTGGAAAGTGGTCGAACTTTTGATTTGTCAATTCTGAACTTCTGGCACACCGTCGTAATTTTGAAAGGTATTTTGAAGAAAGGCTGTCAGATGATCTTACGTGGGCGAACTTATAGAGGGGGCGAAATTAAGGAAGAATTACGGTAGTTTATTCGTACCAAAAACTAACTATTTTAATGGTTTATCCTTTCATAAAGCCTAATCTTGTTTGCAACATAACAACAGAAGCTCTTTCAGTTTGGTGTCTTATAAAATGTAAGCTAATACAAATACCATCCTACATCTTAGTGGCTCGCCTCTAACACTGATGATGAATATATCTATTTAGCTATATACAGGCTTATAAGCTATAAGCCTTTCTATTACCCATGAAACAATATTTCCGAGACAGATTTAGTCAGGATCCCCTACGATGACAGAAAGTTAGAATCCTTTCAAAGAAGCCCTGGGGATATTAGGATCAAAGACATCAACGCCTGTCGACAGACTTCACTCTACATCTCACAGTAGATGTGTCCTTTGGTGGTCTTCCATTATATCTCATCATGATGATTTACCTCATTACCTCCCTTGCATGGCCAATCTTCTCTATGGTTAAAGGACCCATACAGGCATATTTTGAAGAGTGAAGAGAGGAATTGAACAGTTTGGAGAGGAAGTGAACAGGCGCGGTTTTCAGTTTTCAATTTGCTTTGAGTGGAATCTTGGGAATTTGAAAAAAGGTAGGTTTGTGTCAGTATGGATGGAAGAAATGGAAATATGGCTTTTCCACTTAACAACTTGTTCAGGGAATATCTTAATGAATTTCTTGAAACATTTTCTTGACAAATGGTTGACATGGGAAATGAAAATTCCTAGTACTACCAGTATTTGTGAATAATGGCTTATGAATTGTAATACTTCACCCAGGGCGCCAACTTTATTACTATTTCCAGAATCATTTCAATAAAAGCTGCTAGTTTTGAACATGCAATTGAGATGACATTAGTGAGTTAAAGTGGAATGATTTATTTTTCCTTTTAAAAAAAATCATTGTGACAAGGATTACGCATTCTCTTTTGTTCAGCAATTAATCTTCTCTTAAAAACTGAGCAAATACATAGGTGAAACTTTGCATACAATTATCACCAACTGATATAATCTGAGTTTTTAAACTGTTGACACATGGTCTGAATCTTTCAACTCAACAAATTTTCCGAGTTCATTTGGTTAGTGTTGGATCTGCTTATCAGCAGTCACAGCAGACATTATACAACAACAACAAAACATCGGGCTTTCTTGAGTGAGTCCTCTGTCTGGTCTTTATCTACATATAAACTAATGACATACACTGCAAACATTGTTGTACTTGTGAAATTCATGAAACAGGTTTGCTCTTCTATGCATTGGAATAGTTTTCCCAGAATGAGACACTCATTTGTACTGAACCAGACACTCATCTGTACTGAACCAGACACTCATTTCAACGGAATTAGACACTCATCTGTACTGAACCAGACACTCATCTGTACTGAACCAGACACTCATCTGTACTGAACCAGACACTCATTTCAACGGAATTAGACACTCATCTGTACTGAACCAGACACTCATCTGTACTGAACCAGACACTCATTTCAACGGAATTAGACCCTCATTTCAACGGAATTAGACACTCATCTGTACTGAACCAGACAATCATCTGTACTGAACAAGACACTCATTTGTACTGAACCAGACACTCATCTGTACTGAACCAGACACTCATTTCAACGGAATTAGACGATCATTGGTACAGAACAAGACACTCATTTGTACAGAACCAGACACTCATTTGTTCAGAAACAGACACTCATTTGTACAGAAACAGACACTCATTTGTACAGAAACAGACACTCATTTGTACAGAACCAGACACTCATTTATACAGAACCAGACACTCATTTGTACAGAAACAGACACTCATTTGTACTGAACAAGACACTCATTTGTACAGAACCAGACACTCATTTGTACAGAAACAGACACTCATTTGTACAGAAACAGACACTCATTTGTACAGAAACAGACACTCATTTGTACTGAACCAGACACTCATTTGTACAGAACCAGACACTCGTCTGTACAAAACAGACACTCATCTGTACTGAACAAGACACTCATTTGTACTGAACCAGACACTCATTTGTACAGAAACAGACACTCATTTGTACTGAACCAGACACTCATTTGTACAGAAACAGACACTCATTTGTACAGAACCAGACACTCATTTGTACAGAACCAGACACTCATTTGTACTGAACCAGACACTCATTTGTACAGAACCAGACACTCATTTGTTCAGAAACAGACACTCATTTGTACAGAAACAGACATATCTGCTGTACCCCCAAAACCCAAATTCTCTACATGAAGTAATGGTACCTAGTTATACCCTGGTAACTACTACAAGTTTGTACACAGTTGTACCCTAGTTATTCTTTCCCTTTTAAGAGAATGTATTGTCTGAAAGCTTCATGCTCTATGTAGACAATGATACAGAAAATGGTTCTGAATATTCCATAGCCATGACTTATTTTATTTCATCTAAATTTATCATGCAGATTATGGTGTTTAAGAAATAAAGTACTTTTTAAAAATTATTCTAACCACTAAGATTTTTTAAATGATGACTATGACATACACATTCCTGCATTATCAACCATTGTAATTAAGCTATAAATGAGGTTTAATGATAGTGACAAGTGCAATAGTCCCGAGACAGAAGTTTTTATAAGCATTTTTAATTTGGCACACATTAGTTATCAACAGAGATGGGTTTTCATTCCAGAGCATTCATTCTTGTTTGAATTTGTCTCACCTATTCTAATTTTAAAATGGTCTTGACAGCATAAACCCAGAGAAAATTAGTGTAATTGGTTTTGTTTAAAAAGTTGTGGTTAATGATTGAATGTCCTATCTTAAAAGTTTTGTAATTTTACTTTTTGGAATTTCAAACTTAATTAATTTTTCTTATCAAGAAATGAATCATTAGAAAATTTCAAGGCAAATTAATCTATGAGCTATGCAAATATGGAATGTGAAAATCAAATTGATTTTCCTACTGCAGTTGAACTTTTTACTATTACGGTGGATAGCTAATTTAGTTCTTTTAATTTCATTTGCTGATTTCCTTTACTTAATTTTGTGAAATATGTTTTTTCTTGAAAATGTTTTTGCTTTACACTTTGATCAGTGAAACAAGATTTTTAAGGATCTAAAAATTGGAAAGAAATTATCTAAAAAAGTATAAAAGTGTAATGAATTTTCTGGATTGTTAATTTTATTACATAAATATTCAAATAAAACATTTCCAAATGTTCTTGCTTGAAACAGACTCTGTATATAGGACTGAGTGTAATGTAAAAATACATAATCTTGATTTTGGAAAATTTACCGAAATGTAGGGCATAAGTAATGGCATAATTTCTCCTTTGTCAATTTACAATTGTTTTTTTTATTTCAATTCAATTTACAGTCAATTAATGTATCAAAAAGAATAAAAAAGGAAAAATTATATGAAATGCTTTGTGATTTTGAAGACTTGAATCAAGTCTATTTGTCTACCAGCATGTTTACAAGAAGGCCCTAACCGGAATACAGTGTAGGATTGCATGTGTAATCTTAGATTTTATCCAATAATGACCACAATGACCACGTGAAATCCGACTGTCAGACCATGTCATGACGGTCAGCTATGAATTGAGGATGTGAAACTCTGAGAAGCAACAACCACAAAGCATTGGTTAACCTGATCTCAACACCAGTCTAAATCATTACTGAGACTGGCTTAGAGCGCTCACCTTCATTTCTGTAGTTCACTTTGGCAGCTAAATAAATGCTTTCTCTTCGATTCAATAAACGTTTGATTTCATGTTCTTGTTGATAAATTGTTTCTTCTACATCAATTTTGTTTCTTAGAAAAACAAGACTTCCATTCATCATTCGGCTGCTTAGTTATTGCATTATAACAGAGTTATTTAAGTGAAAATGGTTCTGATTTGTTCTCAGGCTGTGTGTATTTTGCCAATAACTTTGAATTATTAATTATCAATTACTCAGCCAGATGTGGAGATAATGCTATTCCTGTATAAAATACATCATCAAACGCTCACAAAACAATGGGAGCCTATCAAAATTCTCTGAAGTTAATGATGCACTGTTAACATGGAGAGTTCCGATATGATGATCCATCTTGGTGATCACCTACATGTGCAGGAAGAGCCTGTAGACACTGCAGCTGTCTGTGAACAGAGATGGCTCTTTTGATCACCCACAACAGGAAACATGAATTTGTGAAATATGCCGTTATCAAACTTGGAAGACATGCAATTTCCCTCCTGGTGACTTCTACTAATTATGTATCACATGTATTCTAAATTTAATATGATTCATTATTATGTAGGCATATTTTCCCAGCGATCTGAGTCGTCAAGAGGCGACCAAGTGATCGTCGACAGAAAAGCTTATTGACTCCAGCTCGAGCCCGACCAAAAGCTGTATTGTCTTGAATGACATCAAACAATTGTTGCATGACGTCAAGTGATTGTTGCATGACATCATGCTATTGTTATCATAATGTCATTTGACCGCAATCTCAGCTGTTCAAACCAAGTAACATTTTTTACTGTATTTCATTGTATTCCTTACGTTTCTGTATTAAATACATAATAACAATAATGGACTGTTGAATTCAGTCAAGACTTTTGGTCAATATTGTTTTCTTGGGTCCATAAAAACAGGTATTGACCTCATCACCAGTCTATAATTATATCACACCATGTTTTTTTCTACTAAGATTCAATATCACATCATGCCTTTATACCTAAGGTTCGATATCACACTATGCTTCTATACCAAAGATTCAATATCACACCATCTTTCCCTTGATATCAGAAACTGCCCTACTAAAGACTCTTTTCTAAGCCATCTCAAGACATATCTTTTCTACGCCCACTTCAACAAGCGCCGCTGAGCAGTCATTAATTATCTGGAAGACAGGCGCTATAGAAATTAATTATCATTCATTCAACATGCTTCTATACCTAAGATTCAATATCACACCATGCTTCTATACCTACGGTTCAATATAACACTATGCCTCTATACCAAAGATTCAATATCACACTATGCCTCTATTCCTAAGATTCAGTATCACACTGTGCCTCTTTACCTAAGATTCAGTATCACACCATGCTTCTATACCTAAGATTCAATATCACACCATGCCTCTATACCTAAGATTCAATATCACACCATGCTTCTATACCTAAGATTCAATATCACATCAGGCTTCTATACCTAAGATTCAATATCACACCATGCTTCTATACCTAAGGTTCAATATCACACCATGCCTCTATACCTAAGATTCAATATCACATCAGGCTTCTATACCAAAGATTCAATATCACACTGTGCCTCTATACCTAAGATTCAGTATCACACCATGCTTCTATACCTAAGATTCAATATCACACCATGCTTCTATACCTAAGGTTCAATATCACACCATGCCTCTATACCTAAGATTCAATATCACATCAGGCTTCTATACCAAAGATTCAATATCACACTGTGCCTCTATACCTAAGATTCAGTATCACACCATGCTTCTATACCTAAGATTCAATATCACACCATGCTTCTATACCTAAGGTTCAATATCACACCATGCCTCTATACCTAAGATTCAATATCACATCAGGCTTCTATACCAAAGATTCAATATCACACTGCCTCTATACCTAAGTTTCAGTATCACACTGTGCCTCTATACCTAAGATTCAGTATCACACCATGCTTCTATACCTAAGATTCAATATCACACCATGCTTCTATACCAAAGATTCAATATCACACCATGCTTCTATACCAAAGATTCAATATCACACCATGCTTCTATACCAAAGATTCAACATCACATTGTGTCTCTATACCTAAGATTCAGTATCACACTATGCTTCTATACCTAAGATTCTATATGATTTAATGCCTCTAGGGTTAAGATTGATACTGTGATACAGTTGTTAAATGTATGATCACCATGAAATAGATATTAATTTCAATTACATGAAGGGATAAGAATAATACCTAGTATATATATCAATGACCTGTAATTTTCCTCACATTTACTAGTCCCAGAATTCAGCATGTTAAGTGTCAATGGAATCCTTTATTTGGAAGTGCGATCGATAATATGGAGGTACGAGGACGAGTGAAGTTGACCATGTGACATGAAATTGTCATAAAGCTACTGGACTGACCCATCCCATCCATTACCCGTAGTACTTGAAGCACTGAGCTGTCACAGATAACCTGTCATAAACACATGGCCATCAGTGGATGTTGAAGATCAATACAACTCACTCAGTTACTCACGTCTCCTGTTTTGATCAGGCAAAATAATCATCCCTCATGCTAGCAAATTGTCAGATGATTTCTGAATCAAATTCGATCTCCTGTATTCTATTCCTTTGAGCACACAATTTGTTTTATTACTTTCTTCAACTTTGTCATTTCCTGTTCTCTCAATTTTACATCTTGTTGTAATCATTTATGGATGAGCTCACATTTACTTGATTGTACTTTGAACACCCGAATAGTTTTTTTTATACTTTATAAAACATTGTATTTTTCCATAATCTGTTCATTATTTTTGTCCAAGTCTTTGGCGCTGTCACCATGATCATTATTATCAGATCTATCACGATCCTATTACCATCTAATGCTACCATCAAGATTATCATAATCATGATCACCATTGATCAACCACCTGTCTCTCAATACCATAATCATTACTATCATCAACATCACAGTCTTGTTTTATAACTTTGTTATACATCACCATTTCCCATACTCTTATTGGTATTCATGTCGTCATCATCACCATCATCACCACCATCAATGGACATCACCATCAACACACATATCATCATCATATCTATTACAATCCCATCACCATCTAATGCTACCTTCAAGATAACCACCTATAAGTATTGCCCATCATCATCATCATCATCATCATCATCATCATCATCATCATCATCATCATCATCATCAATATCACCATTCGTCCAAAATCTCTCTCTAAATCCCCATCATCTCTATTAGTATCATCAACATCACAGTCCTTATCACCAAAGCTGGCATCACAACCATCGTCAAGAGTGCCATCAATCTTCTACCATCACCATAATTTTCACCATTTTCGATAACATCATCATCATCATCATCATCATCACCACCACAATTACCATTATCATTATAACCATCATTGCCACGAGAATAATCACTGAAATAACCAATATTACAACGATCAACACCACCATCACATTATAAGGTAAGATGAAATTTTCCCACAAAATTCAAGCTGTAAACAATAAAAAAAACAATAGTAAAGTCACAGACTTTCAATAAAAAGCTCTTTAGAGGTACACATTTGTGGTAGTGTTGACGGTTCTACTGAATGTAAATGTCTTTAATCTTGACTTGAATAAACTGGTTGATGATTGATGAAGGAGAATATTGTTCCTCTGGGAGATGTTGTGCTCTCCTATACCTAACAGTATCAATTTTATTATGGCAAGCTCAGAAGAATAGCCTGAGTAATGACTGTGGGTTGTTTCATATCCTTGTCACATAAACATCTGAGGTTTTCAACCCCACACCAGATCTTAACCTTTTGCCTGCAGGTCCAGGGCCTCCTTTCACAAAGCAACCTTTACTAAGGTTAACCTTAACTCCCATTCTTTAACATTGCACTAAGGTAACCTTGGTGACTTACGATCATCTTAGTGCTTTGTGAAAGGAGGCCCAGGGCCCTTTCACATAACACAAAGGTGATAGTAAGTCTCTTAGGTTGCCTCAGTGGAATGCTAAGGTTAACCTTAGTAAGGATTGCTTTGTGAAAGAAGCTCCAGGCAAGCTTGAGACACTCAATTGTTTTGCCTGCAAATCGGTTTCAAAATGGTTTGACAGTAACTAATTCAACAGGAAAGTGTGAATGTATTGGGTTAAAGTTTGTAAAATGTCATGATTTACAATATGGAACACTTTATTCCAAGAGCATATACGCACACAGTTCTGTTACTCGTACACATATCTCTGTGTATCACTGACTTCTACTGGCTTTCAATGTAAACTGTTATTTTGATGATAACCTTGACGAAGTCATGTGGCTGTATTATCCTGTTGTTTTTTTAGTTAATATGACCTGTTTCCAGCCTTTGTAATCCATTCATAAATGAGATTCAAGAATTAAAAAAGTGCTCTTTGAGTTAAGAAGTTGTGATTCATGAATACTTGTCCCTATCTGACCATATATACACATAGAGAAAAAAGTTAGTATCCCAAAGATTTTTCCCAGCAAAAAGTCTGATCTGAAAGGAAATATATATGTTTCAGTTAAACTAATTGTATGATGTGATAGAATCCTTATCTAGCAGTTTAAGAAAGAAAATTTCATTCAAATAACATTTCACTTTCTTTGGATATTCGCATTCATTCAATTCTGGTGTTTTGGTGTCCAAAGGCATGTTTAATATATACTGAGAGATGAAACTCAATCTTGTTTCATGTTGTGTGATTAATTCAATTCTTCCAAGAGAACTGATCATACTTTTCATAACTTGCTGTCAACAAAAGTCACTTGTTACAGCAGTATGCAAATTCAAACTAAGTTGCCTAATGACGAAATACGGTCGGCATTACATTACCAGATTGAACTCAAAAGAATCGTTTAATTATAGCCTTTTTATCCCACCGGTATGTAATACCGTGGGATATAGTCATCACCCCGTCCGTCTGTCCGTCCGTCCGTAATCATTTCGTTTCCGGAGCAGATCTCGAAAACAATTTATCATATCTTTCTGGAACTTCACATATGTATTACACATTTACTGGAGTGGTGCCTTTTGATATTTTCAGATTTTAAAAAATTTTTAATTTTTTTTCGTTTCCATGGAAACGTGTTGAAATTGAACTCTGTTCAAAGATGTGTTTTACAAATTATGTTGGACCGGTGGGATATGTCATCTTCTGATGACTCTTGTTTCATTAATTGTTGAAATTGTTTCAAGAAAATGTAATTTTAAACAACCAGTTACTTCTTTATTTTACATGATGAAAGACGTTTTGATGTCTGAAAGTCAACTTGGTCATTGTTTTTTCATCCTAAAGTTTATCTGGCGGTTTCCTCACAAGGACAATTAATAGTTATTTTGGAGAAGTATCAGTACATTACAACTGCAGTTGTAATTTCTTTAAATGTCAACATGAATTAAAAAAATTAGAAGAAATTAGTCACATAATCCCTTTTTTTGATGTTCAGAGATTAATGCAGTAAAATTAGCATGAAATATCCCCAACATCAGGATTTCAATTTTAAATATAGGGGCGATTAACTTTTTTCTTTATGTTTATATGGATATGTTGGTGCTGTGATATATCACATATTAAGATATATATATATATATGTGACTGCTGTGATATATCAGATATGTAAAAAATGAACACCTGCAAAGTATATTGCTTTCAAACAGAAATAAAAAAAAAAACAGACATAAATTGCATAAAAAGAATATCAAATATGAATCTAAATAAAATCTGTTTGTACATATTTTCAACAACCGCTTTATAAGCTGATAAGCCAAAACAATAGATGCAGAAAGAATGAATCTTCAACGCTTGACAAATGTTGAATAGAATGCATTTGAATATTTTCATCAATTCAGTGTCTTGACTCTTGAGCGACATAGATTTGATACATACAAACTCTTAAGGATGGTTGACATATCTGTGTAGTAGAATATTGGTTTATAGTCCAGTTTCACTACCAGTAATGGCCAGCAAGACCATGTTAGAGTGACCGGAGAGTGAGTGGTCAGTTTCTGCTGTTACAATGAAACAAGGAAATATGCGGAACTAAGGATCAGCTACATTAGCGTAAACCAGTAAATCAGTTTAGCTACAATTGTCCGGACTTGACCATTTCCTGGATATTCAATGGTCAAAATAGCCAGGGTTATCTGTCGGTCAGTTCAGTGATTGGACTGGACATTAAACCAGTGACCGATGTATCGTGTCCAATTATCAAAGAATTATCTCTTACATTTGTAACGATGTCATTAGTTTTCGCTATCTTTCTTATTTTCAAGGAAAATTTTGACTGATGTTGTGATGTGAACTTTCTCATTAATTATCATGAATGACGTGCATATTTGCAGTTGTTTCGTCATCTTCAAAGAAAATATAAGTCAAAGGCATATTCGTGTAATTTAGATAACATTTGATTAATTTGATTTGTAAAATTATGTTTTTGTTGTCTATGAGATTTTGAGTCAAACCATTGCAGTCTTTTTGGCTAATCAAGTGTTTTGGTCGGTTTACACCAAAGCCACATTTCATATGATACACATTTCATGTCAGTTATAGAAATTCAGGCTATATGTATGAGAATCTAAAGACCAAGAGAATCAACCACTTTATTGACAAGGATGAACTTTCAATTTTCAGCATTTTCAGAATTTCATATACCATCCATGAAAAATAAGTTTTCTCTAAAGCAAAACGAACATTATCATTAATGTTCACAGAGATATATCCAGCTTCATAATGACAGCAGGTATTAGAGTATGAGATTTATTTTCCATTTGGATTTGAAATCAATATACCTTCAAACAAATCTAACATATTGTTGCTGTTAATAAATGCAGTTTTGATGATCAGAGGTATATAGAAAAAACAATACAAACCTATTACACCCACACATGAGGAGTTTATTTACTGTGAAATATGTTGAATAACAAGACATATATACAGAATGTTAAGTAGTCAACAGCGATCCAGTTTCACTATTTGAACCATTGTTTCCTCTCTAAAGTTTTTATTTCCAATGTTTGAGGTATAAAGTTACAGCATTTTCTATGATAATTTTCAAATGTGAAAGTGATACAAATTAACTACATACATAATTGTTTTCGTCTTGTTTGTCAGCTCCAATTCCAACCTATCAACAGAGCTCGTTAACAGCAGCTAGGATATATATATATAATTTGATTAGCCATTGTAATGTGTGATAAGAATGCCTTTATCTCTAAATTACATTGATAATTGCATTCAAAACACGTTACAATACCTGAATTTGATGCTAAAATCTAATCGGTTTGCAATGTTTTATATCTTATGTATTTCATAGCATTGTTGTCACTAAGATTATAAGACAAAGCACATGTTTCCATTACAAGAGTCAGAGAGATAGGTTCTTGCTCTTGCATCATCATAATGGCATAAGTGAATAAGATATTGATATTTTATGGATAACAAAAGTTTATTCCTATTCAGATTTGACATTTAAATGTCAACATTATTTGATGTTTCTAAGATGAAATGGGGAAAGGGGAAGACGACTGTTTTTGTAAAAAAAAAAGGTTTCAGTCGTTCATGTTTTTGTGTGCTTTCCTAAAGCCAATAGAGCATTTCTTTTTCTGTGCAATTTGTCATGACACTTTTCTCTGAAATATGTCCTTATAATCTTGTTCTAAGTCTGTTGTGTCTGAATACCACCATACCATTATGGTCCAAATATCCCTTTGAACCTTTTTCCAAACAACAGGGAAATGTTTTGAAACATCTAATAGTCTTTATAGTAGAGGAAACAATATTTTAGACCAATATAAAACGTATCATGGTTATAAAAATGGACAGTTATTATCTTAATGTTTCATAATGTCGTTTGCCTTACTTGTTTGGTAACATATTGAAAGTTGCCTATGCTGTACCACATTGGTGGGTGTACATTAAGAAATGTTTCAATATGTCAGTTCTCTTGGTCAAAAGAATATTAGATTTACAGCAACTTATTGTTTCCGGAGCATAACTCTAAAACTACTTGGCCAATTTACACCAAATTTGGTATACAGTCACTCCATATCATGTAGATGTGCCTTTTTTATTTTAATTTATTTTTTTGTTTCCATGGCAACAATTTGGACTTTGTCTTTTTGAAGGGTATTGAACTCTAAAAGGTAAATTGTTTGAGGTTTCCAAAGAGTAAGGGGAAGGGGGAGACACCTTCCAGTTATACATACCTCCATATGTCAATTGCTTCTCATAAGTAATACTTTTTTTTTGTGAAAAATTAAGGTCATTGTTACAGTTTGTATCAAACAGCACATTTAAACACAATTATATAGGTCACCATTTTACTTTCAGGTCAGTGATATTGTGAAACCATCAAACTGAACCCACAGCATTTTCCATTGAAGAATTGAAGAGATTTTGCTTGGAAGTCTTGGTAAGTGTCTTTAACGATTGTGTCCCATAGCTAAACCATATCTGGTAAAGGAAGCTTTTAGATCAACATTGTGACAGAGAGAACCTCACTCAAGAGACTTCAAATATGCTTACAGTGTTCAAATTAATGTTTGAAGCTGGATAAGAACTTTAGGAAGGAAAAAATCAAAACCATTCTTGCAAGTGCCTGATTGTTCTTCTACCTAAAGGAGCAAAAAGGAAAAACAAATGATGGACCATCAGCCACAATAGTTTTAAAGTTGTGATTTATTCCATATAGTCATATTGTTGTGTGTCTCTAATAAAAAATGATTATGTTTGTTATGAGCAATTATTAAACATTTAAGAAAATAGGTCCTGATGTCACCAAATCTTGCATTGATTGTACGTCAAAAGCAACTAATTCCTACAAGATAGCTTTCATGTAATGTAACTAGCACCTTATAAACTAGAGACAAGAAGTGGACATTCTGTGATCAATATATAACCTAATCGTTCCACACTAGAAGAAAATAATTTGTTGCCAGTGTCACATTCTGATTGAAGACTGCTGGACTGGCTTGAATGAAATGAACCATGTTCTATTTCCATATCTAGTATGTTCCTACCTATTATTTAACTTGAAATAGTAACCACCAGTTAACGGTTACCATCTATTCCATATTGTGTGAAGAAGGTTAAGGAATAGCAATGATTTGATCCCCTTCTATCCACACTATTTGGTGATTAAGTCCAAATAAATGTGTTCGTCAATGTTATACATCACGCTAGAAGGACACTATCTAAGATTTTCCACGTCCATTATTGCTTGAAGAGCTCAGGGTTAGAAAAGTGCATCATCCTATTAATCTAAATTACACTTTTGTTTATTGGAAACTGCACTGTTCAGACACAAATCACACATTAAAGCAGTTTGGATTACTACATGGCTTGCCATTTATCACATCAGAATGATAAATTACATTTTGATATTGTAGCAATTGATTTTAATGAAAAATCAATAATCCATATTCAGCTTTAATTCAATACAGGTAAGTAATTACATTTAATTAATTCAAATGATGTTCAATAAATCTGAAGCAGAGAGAAATGTGTTAATGTTTTCAAGGTCTTTCAATTGAAATCTCTCAGTTGCCATAGCAATTTCTAGAATTGTGGACGTCAAATCAGAACACTTTCACTTTCTCTGAAACATGTGACAATTTTCCAATAGACAAGATCTTCTCAATCCTAATTGCATGTTCCAAATCAATGAATACCACAGTGACCCAAAGGTCGGACATAGAACTCTGCCATTTTCAAATGTTGGTCAGTTAAATGTTTCCCCAGTGTCTGTCACCATGTAATGGATCTATCCCAGCTTGGTAAGCACAAAAAGAGCAAATCAGAATGACAAGACTCTGTGATTATGGTGTGCTTGAAATTAAACTTGCTGACCTACTCATGGAAAGGTTTCTTCAGACATGCTATCAGAATCTTTACATACAGTGAGGAGGGGTAACTTTATGACATGCAAACCTGGAAAAAGAATTCAATCAACATTTCAGGTTTGAGAGTGTACGTATGTTGGAAATTGACATTTCTATTTCAGATTGCCTTTCAAAGACTTGATTTCACATCTAGGTTAATGAAGGTGAACCATTCAAGGATAGAATAGGTCTCACAGGGATTTATCACACTTCCTGTCCACTTTGATTAACTAGATGATCACATAAAAAAACAAAATAGCCCATTTTAGTCTTTTGTTTCTTAATTTTGATACATCAGTTTCTATCAATGAGAGAATTTCTGGAAAACAGCAACTTTTAATCTAAGATAAGTACTATCATTTAAGAAATTGCTGATGCAGTCAAAAGTTGTTATCGTAGATGCTGTCTCACACAGTAAGTTAATTATGATTTCTGAATAACAGCTAGCTTCTTTATTGGGAAGGAACAGTATGTTTTGGAGTACATGGTTACTCCTTTATCAGAGGGATTTAGTTAGCATTGTTCAGAAATGCCATGTTTGTCAACAATAAAGAAGTTAAATCCTTTTTCTTATATATTCAACTTCTAAATACCCTTCAAAGCCTGCACACAATAAAAATGTTAAAGAGTGTATTTAATCAAAGCTTAATGTTACATTTAAATGCATGTATGTGCAGCTTGCATGTCATTCCACAATTCCATGATGGTTTGTTATGTAATCTGCCAGAGCTGCACCAAAACAGGGTTTTATGACTTGATCAGAGACAATTTTCTCATCACAAATTACTTTTGAGATCAAGAAATCTTCTTCTTAATCATACACACAGACATGATTCTGGAATGGAACTAAAATACATATGTTCACACAGTCGCGACGAGTCCAACTAATCACAGCAAATACACACCACTAATATTTTTTCTCAATCTGTTTTCTTTAGAGCTGGCGGCTGTAGGTTGCCTTGTCTCCCACGGGTGTTTTATTGTAGACTACAAACCTTGCTGCTGTTTCTGATTGACGAAACCTGCTGAGACAAATTTTCCAGTAAATTGGTACAGTGGGGTTGAACATAGTCCAATACACAGACGTTATAGCGTCTTGGCCCACGGCAAGCCTCGTCCTATTCTCAGAGCACAATGGAGTTATAATCTGGAGATGAAAGACTTTCATCATTGGCATGTCAGCTCCTTCACTATATCCTTGAACTCTTGGACAGCAGGTCCTTGTATTAAATTCGAAATGTTCTTCAACCAAATACAATTACAAGTTCAGAGAGAAATCTGATGCGTATGTATAACGGGGATTATATTATGCTATACTTGGAAAGTATTTGAGAGGTTGTGTAGTGCATGGTTATTAGCTTGATATTATGTCCCTTTTGTTGTTTCATTTTTAGTTAAAATCCAATTACACAGAAATTAAGTTATGGTCCATAAAGTTGTTTGATGTTTCTGAAGAAAATTCTTGGAAAAACATATACTGTGTAATTGATTAGAAAATTAATTATCATAGCAGTAATATGAAACATAAAACATAATTACAATTGGTCTCAATGATGTCACAGCTTTGTGATGTGTCATGTAAAGGACAAAAAATAACCTCAGTAATGTGTTTCAACTGGATTGTGTAACAATCATGCATTAGTAACATAACAGGAATGTCCCCTTTAATTTTAAGAACAGGAAGATTTATATATACCCACTCCTTCATCAGGTGAAATGTGAGGAAATAACAAAATGGGATACATTTACATAGCAAACAAAACAATAGTGAGGAAATTCAATCAGAGTGATTAAAAATGCATGAGAATGGTATGCAATGGGAAGTTGCAATACAGCATGAGAGGACGAAAAATCCTTAAATTTTGTTTCCACAAAAGTACCCTGATAGAACTCCATAGCATTATGACAATTTGATTGCAGCGATATCTACAATGTAGGTAATGCCTGTAAATATAGCTTATAAATATAGCTTGATATCTACACTGAAAGCCAATTTTGAATTATAAAAAACACTATATGAGGCTTAGTACTGGTATGAGAATGATAACTTATAGTTTTCATTTTCACTTCTAAACGGCGATGAGACAGAATGACTGAGTTGTGATGAAAGAAGCCAATGATGAACATCTAGATTGGAATTGTATCAAATAACAGAAGTTTCAAAAGTTTGAAGATCCCATTGTTTATATGATCAATAGTCAAATACACATATATAAATACCTTGATCCGAGCACAGCTGAAACGTTACACAAACAAAAAGTTCATAATGAGATATGGATAAGCATCCATTCAGAATTGAAATATCACTCTGAATTATTACACTTGTTCCTGTCATCTTTCTGTGGTTGTTTTTCATTTACCATATTTACAGACTCCTACAGTTCATATGTTCCTGCCATCTTTCTGTGGTTGTTTTTCATTTACCATATTTACAGACTCCTACAGTTCATATGTTCCTGCCATCTTTCTGTGGTTGTTTTTCATTTACCATATTTACAGACTCCTACAGTTCATTTGTTCCTGCCGTCTTTCTGTGGTTGTTTTTCGTTAACCATATTTATTGACTCCTACAGTTCATATGTTCCTGCCATCTTTCTGTGGTTGTTTTTCATTTACCATATTTACTGACTCTTACAGTCTATACGTTCCTGCCATCTTTCTGTGGTTGTTTTTCATTTACCATATTTAGTGAATTATGCAGCCAATATTTACTGAATCTATATGTTTCAGTCATCTTTTTGTGGTTGTTTATCTAATACCATATTTACTGAATTATACAGCCGATGTGCTGTCTGTGGTTGCTTTCCTTCAATGAGGGCATGAAGCTATAATTAGGTGAGAATATCAATTTATAATCGACTCAGGAGTGATTTGATTGTACCATAGGGAGATGGAGATCCGTCTCGCTTCACTATACGAAGAATTTCATTATGGCTTGTAAATTGTGTATCGTTTCTTGAAGAGTTTAAAGGGCATAATCAGCATAAATCTGAACCATGGATGAGGGTATTCAGGAGGAAATGAACAATCTTATCTGTATGCTGTGTGCATGACCCACGATGAAGATGAATATTTGTGATAATTACATGTCACTGGTAGTTTTGAACTGATAATTGAATAGCAATACCAATCATCATACCCATTGTTGTTCCATGTCTGTGTCTTGGTGTCTTGGATAAGGAAGAGCGACCTTTGAACATGGTCTTTCGTGGATTAAATGCTTAGAATACTCACTGTCCAATAATGCTCTCATGACAGTGATAATGGACAAACACTTCTGATCAACAACCAAAAGGCATGGTAAAACCTTTTTTAATATTTAAGAACAAGGGAAAAGGAATTTTAAAAATTAAAGTCATCACTCGTGATATTAATTGTGTTATCGCTTTGAACATCACCCTCCTCTACGTGCCTCTACATCCACAACATGTAAAATCAAGAAAATACAGTTAAACAATTTCTAAAGAGTGTGATTATGATGTTGCATGGTGATCTTCATTCTGACACAAACCTTTTGAAGAGTACAGACTCAGAGGAGTTCAACTAATATGGTTCTGGATGGTGTACAGAAATGGTTGAAGTTACATTTGATAATTCTGATTAATTTAAACTTAAAACTACAAAAGGCTATAGAAAGCTGAAATGCTGTGTGCAGACTCTTTGGCTAATGGGGATTCTAAATTGTTGATTTGGTGACCCTGTGACCCCAAATAGGGTCAGAAGAGTCACAACCTTAAAAACCTATTTTCATCTTCTTCTCCAGTACCAAAAGGTCTAGAGAGCTGAAAAGTTGTGTGCACTCTTCTTGACCAATGGGGAGTCTAAATTGTAAATTTGGTGACCCTATGACCTCAAATAGGGTTACAGGGGTCACAACCTTAAAAACCTATTTTCATCTTCTTCAACAGTACCAAAAGAGAAGTTGAGACTGGAAAAATAAGAATTGAGTGTCAAACAAAAAACAATTTTTTTTATGTTATATTTATTTTGTAAAACCATCTTTTTAAAACTTTTATCATATTTCATATAAGTAATTATTAATATTTTATTAATGTTCAATGTCTGCTGAGCTACAGAGCCAATGGCTCTATCTTATTACTTTTTGCTGTTTTCAACAGTCAATGTATTTCACAATTTTCACATTGGCAACTCTTACGATTTATGATATAGCTGAGTGACTTCGTTAGTCTCAACTTTTTCATTATGACTGCAGGTCAATTGTAAATAATAATAAGTATTTTATTGCATCGATAGGAAGCTAAAGTGATTCACATGCCTCATTAGCCCTAAAAAACTAATTTGAGCACAACATATATGCAACTGTGCGTTTAAACCTTTATAAAGAGTATAGAATCAGAATAATTCAACTAAATATGGTTTGACAATTCTGATGAATTTTAACGGAAAACTGTGCTTCTTTCAGAGGATGTAAAAGGACGATCAACTTGTGAATGACTCACAAGACATCTGTTTACTTGCTTAAGTTGAACATTGATTGCCAGGCACCAGTCATAAGAAAAAAAAGGATTTTAAGCTGTGCATTCATTGAATTAAGAAAGTACTTTATGAGCTACATTTGTGTCAGTTTTCTTGTGAATAGAATATATTGTTTCATTGACATTATCAATTTACAGAGTTTACAGTTGTTTTAAGTAACTTTATCTTTGAATTCAGTAGAGTTGCATTAATAACTAATTACATGTAATTTGACTGTCACCACCAAGTTATATTAGGAAGTGTATCCAGTTAGCTGAAGCCTCAATTACATTGTCTCAAGATATCCAGGGAATGGGGAAATTCTAATCCTGCCTAATTATCCAGTGCTTGGCATTCTCTGCACTAAGTTCAGAGAAATTGGGACGACCTTTGGAGCCATGGTTTCTGTTTTGACAGGCTTTGGTTTCACTTTGCATTTTTAGGGATTCTCCTATTTTCTCTCTCTTTTCTGGACATAGCCATTTTGTACTTGCATGGTTATTACATCCAAGCTTCAGTTCAGAACTGTGCTGGAACATTATAAATGGCCAATTGACAATCATTTTGGTTTATTCCGCAACCCAAATTTTTAAGGGTTGAATTTGAAATTATTCAAGATTTGTATTTTAGTTAAAGTTAAACCTCATTTTAAATCTTTGCAAAAGGATTAATAAACTGTTATCAAGTAACAAAATGTATTAAATTTTTTTGCACCTTCAAACTGCAAACTTGCAACATTCCATACATTCTGGTCTTCTTTCCACAGACTTTTTAGAATTCTTAATATTAAATGAACAGTTATCTGCACGATATGTAACCTTGTTATACTGAAGTCTGAGGAAATGAAATTTTTATTTTTTTATTTTCCCAAGTTCTATTTGAGGACATATGCATATGGCATTTTTGGAAAACATTAGGATATTTCTGTCTCGTATTAACTACATATATAATAAGAAGATGACCTACAACCGTCATCTGCTATCTTTGATTACTGTGTGGACCATATGTAAATCCTTGCTAATGAGGGGTTAATGTTACTAAGCTCATAGGATCATGGATGCCATATGATTTACACTGTTAATGCGAGAATCCTTAATTTATCATCATGATAGAAGACTCCAGGCAGAAACATTGTATCTTAATAAGCTTCTATTTCTGTCTTTCTCTGTATTAAGTTTCCAAAAACTGCATTGAATTTATGTCATGTAGTGTGTGTGTTTGTGTGACTTTAATTTTGGAACTATTGGGGAAATAGTCATAACATCTCTGGGGCATGTATAAGTTACGGAATCATCAGAAAGTCACTTCTCATCATATGGTAAAACAAGATGCCAAACACAAAACCAGAAATGGTTTTTGTATGTACTTTGAAATGTTTAAGAAGATTTAAAAAATGATTGAAGAATGAAAATTATATTTAAAAAAACAACCAGAAATTAGATCTCAATCAATGGTCTATTGTTTAAAATACTTTTTGTACATTTTTTTGGACAAAAAAAATTATTTATATATTACTTCCCCCTTTCCATATTCTATCTCTTGCCATTTGAACAAAATATATTCCCAAAATTCTCCTTCAACTCTAGGCTTCATCTCAAACAATGTGCAATTCAAGTTATTGTAAAACGAAGGCATACAGTAACAATATAGGTGAGCCAGTGTTGCTGCTATATCATGCTACAGCAGCTCTGTCATCAAGTGTCAACTATAACAGTAACACAAGGTGCTATTTCTGCTCTACAATGCCAGCATGACCTATTGGAGGAGAGACTATGGAGATGTGGTAGTAAAAGCCTCCTTGTATGGATTTGCTGTCTAATTGTTATGTTGTAATTGAATTGCATCCCTGTGATCTTGCCGGCAATACAGTTGAACAAGCTAAACAAAGATTTTACAAGGAAGGGGAAGAAGAGGATGTTGGCTATCAACCAATTGTTGCAGTTTAGAGCCACTAAAGCATGGCGGAGAGGTCTCAATATGGACGTAGACTTTGCTCATGTGCTTCTTTCATCATCAGTTGTTGTGAACATGAACAATGATCCAATATTTCGAGTTACAAATCACTGTCTTTAAATGCTTCTTGTTTTTGTCATTTGCTGAAGATCATGATAAAATTGATTTTAAAAACTGTTTTTTTAGTTAACTTAATTTGCAATATATGTAAGAAACAGAACTCAAAAGCTATAAGGCCTAAATCAATAAAACTTGTATGTGGAACAAAACCCCAGAAGGTTTATATGTAGGGATATAGCCAACTATGTCTGCCTTTATTGTATGCAAAGATCATGACAATTGTATTTGTCAGTCATCTTTATCATGTGAAGGAGTTACACTTGGAGTTGGACTCTCAGGATATTTAATTTAGATGGGACAGTAATTGACAAGCCAGCAGACATGAAACTTCTGGTCAGAAGAGCTCCCTTATTGTAAAAGGGACAGTTTGAGGGAATCTGTCGTTTTGTTTGTGTGCATGACATGTAACATGAGAAAAAACATGCTTCATGTTTACTAATTTAACAACTTAGTAATATTGTTATAACATCCAAACATTTACAGATTATCAATCATTAGACTGATAACAATAGCTTGTCATGCGGTAGAAAGACTTGTAGCACCAATGAATGGCTTAACTTCTCAAATTTTTTATTTTTTTTATTAATGTGAGCTTTGCTTTGTCAACTTATCAAATATAAAGTGACCAATATATATCTCTCACAGATATTGAATTGTGTTTTAATCATTTATTAATAACAAATGTATAAACAGGAATGTCCTCTTCAATTTTGTCTTCACAAAAAATAGGACTGTCCCTTTAACACTCATCAATCCATATATAAAAATGAATGTTTTTAAAAAAGCCAACGAATCTCCACGTTGCGTTTCCAACATTATTTCCTTGGTCAAACCTTGGCTGCTGTAGAGTTCGAAGGTCACCTCCACATCTTACTTCAGGTACCCATGTACTTACTGCTTGGTGAACAAAGTCACCTTCCTAGGTCTCTCAACTCATGTCTCAGTGTGGGGGGGAATCACCCTTCAAACTCTCAGTTACTACACCAATAAAGCCGTTCATCCACCCATGTGGTGAGCTGCGACCATTATTGCTGAACTTCACTGACAGCGATTGACTGAGCTAAGCACAGGGCCACATGCCAAGACGTATTCCTTCCATCATATAAGCGTTTAGCAATAGCTTATCATTAGCCGGAACCCAGCCCAGATTAACCCTTTGTTATCTAGTTGTGAATCCTGTAATTGGGTCCCCAGAATAGTGTACCATTAATTTATTCAGCAGTTGAAGTGTTAAACCATCAGAGAAGTGCAATAAACACATGACACCAGTGTAATTACCTCTGTATGTTCGGTTAACCATTTACTATATATGGAACTATTCAAAGAAACCAACACTTTCAGGTGTCATGGCCAATGTAACACATCTTATTATAAGGAACAATGGCGCCAGTTCTACAAATTGAACATAAAAAATGATTGTTCGTCTCACTTATGTTGAGGTTCCTTGTTAAAATGCAGTGTCATTACTTCTTTTCAGCACAAGTTCTTCTTAGTATAAATGTCGCTCAATGATTAGACAAGTTTGTGGTAAACAGCTTTTCACTCTATTAAAAGTTTTCCGAAACTTCTATTACAGTATAGTTGAAAGTGCCATATTCATTGTTAAATATGTCATAAAGGATTCAAAGTGATTAACGGTCAAATAAAGTTCTAAAAAAACAAACATTTATTAATAAATTCTAAAATTCTGATTTTTGTCAAGACTTTGTGAATAATACAGGAAAGCAGTAGACATGTAATAGTTTTACAAATGTTTCTGAATTGTATCAGGAAAGACAGTTTGTTAACATAATAGAATATTTATGTCTTTGAAATAACCAAAATGTCTGCTAATAAATAACACATTATCTATATGACTGTATATTATGTTAAAAGTACATACTGAATATATATTAAAATGCAATTCCCAAAAATACTTTAATAATATTAATGTATAGTGTATGAATATATCCTATAAATCCTATAACTAATATATCTCTTTTACAAAATTCTGAATTAATATTGATAATTGCTGTGCCATTAAAGTAGACACAAATGCTACACCTGCCTTGAGTGATTCATTTATAATAATTTGACACTGTCGGTGAACTTACGGCATGGGATAGAATCCTGAAGATGTCAACATCAAACCTGTAACCAGCCACTTTTCGTATGGAAGGTGATATCAAAGTTGACATTATTTTTCACTTTAAAATTAATAGGTAGCTATCAAATTCATAACACACTCAATGGTCTTTATTCAAAATCAATTTTAATAATCTCTGAGGAATAACATTTCATATTACATTTCTTGAAATTTGCATGAAATCAATTTCTGTTGATGTGTTTTGTCTCTATAATGTTTTTCATATTCCAAATAAAGAAAGAAGTGAATTCAAATGACATGATGAAATAGCATGGATAGACTGCATTACAAACTGCTAATATTCTAACTGGAATTCAATCATTATATTTTCATAAAATGTTTGACTGAAGGCCAATAAACATAAACATCAAACTTCCATTCGTAATAGTTGTTCTGACTTCTGTACAGATATAAAATCTGACGCAAGGGCACTGCCGACCCTTTATTCCGTAATATAAGATATCCACAACAATTAATCACAGGCAGTCAATCGGACCAAAAGCATGCTTTATGAGGAAATAAAACATGCTCATGATCAATGACGTCATTTTGGTAATTAGCGCCCATGAGCAATGACGTCCCATAGGCCATGACATCATATAGATCCAGTACATATGTTCTACGACTGGAAGCTGCACCCTTTGTGTTTTATGTTCCCTCTATGTATATTCTGTTATAAAGCACGCCAACTCGTCTTCTATTTCTTAAAGTACTGAGCTCTTATTCTCCAAACATTCATAACCCTGAAAGTGTTTATCTTTGATTGTAGACTATGTTTTAAGAATTGACTTAATAAGTGCAAAAGGCTACGAAGGTTCAAAAATAAGAAGCTTGTTTTTGAGTCAATAATGGTTCATGACGTCAAGTGGTACAGGGAGATTACTGCATCGGGTTTGGGACGGCAATCTAACTGTTTTTGCTTATATCATATGAACCATTTTAAAGCCATCGCAGACTTTCAACAATGGGGAACTTGAGTAAATATTGATAGAGATCTTCAGTGGCGGAATATTCCAGGCGGCGAACCCGGTTCCGTTTTTACAAAATATATCATGTCTACATCACGAAAATATACGGGCGTTATATACAATTCCAGGTCACAGCACACGTACACAAATGGTTAATTTATACCCGCATCTTTGAATGAATTTTTTTAGCTCATTTGGCCTGAAAGGCCCAATGGGTTTATGGCATGGCATGGTGTCCAGCATCCGTCCGTCCATCAATCCGTCCGTCCGTCTGTAAACTTTTCACATTTTCGCCTTGTTCTCCACAACCACTAGGTATAGGTACCTGAAATTTGTTGTACAGACTGATGGCCAATGGAGATTCTAAATTGTAAAATTGGTGACCCTATAACCCCAAATAGGGTCACAGGGGTCACGACTTTAAAAACCTATTTTCATCTTGTTCTCCAGTTCCAAAAGGTCTAGAGAGCTGAAAAGTTGTGTGCATACTCCTTGGCAAAGGGGGATTCTAAATTGTAGATTTCGTGACCCCCTCACTCCAAATAGGGTCACAGGGGTCATGACCATCTAAAACCTATTTTCAACTTCTTCTCCAGTTCCAAAAGGTCTAGAGAGCTGAAAAGTCGTGTGCAGACTCCATGACCAATGGGGATTCTAAATTGTAGATTTTGTGACCCTGCGACCCCAAATATAGGTCACAAAGGTTATGACCTGAAAAGCTATTTTCATCTTGAGATTTTATGTGCTCTTTACAGGGAGGTAATTTATAGGAAACAACAGTGATCAAAGTGTGTCTTTATTTGTAGGGGATTTTATCTCTGGCCTCAAAGATAGGTCAGAGGGGTAAGGACCGTAAGACCTATTTCATCTTCTCCATTTAAAGTGCTTCCTATTTGTTGTACCTATCACCTAGAAGTTGACATTTTGAATTAGTTAATGTATATAAAGCCTGATGAGCTACAGAGCCTGTGGCTCTATTTTTTTCTATTATTTTCGAAAGATTGTTTATTATTCGGGCCTCATAATATCTTAAATTCCGAAACGAGAAAATTTGATTTATATATGGGATTCAAGACAAGATGTTTGGCTTCACAATGATATAAAAAATTATTAGAATGCGACCTTTGGTTATAATAATATAGCCATGTAAAGTTTGTCTTTATTTCTATCTATAAAATCATAAATACTGAGAACATTTATGATGCAGCATTGCAAACATGTACTTACGTTGTTCATCACACTTTCCAAGAAATCATGATCTTGAACCAATTGACAAATAAGCACATGTCAACCCAAATATGGTCATGTTATTTGACCTTTCCAATAAATGCTAACCTCTAACCATATCTGATGTAAAAATGTTGATTAGTTTGTGTGTCATATGGTTTTACATGCCTCTCAAAAATGTAAGCTTGTAATTTCTGTGAGTAAATATGCGCATTTTATATGGAATAAAAGCTCATTATTGTAGTATGAAAATTATGAAAATGCAATTTGTAGTTTAGCAGTGATAATTTGTGCAAGAATTTTTGAAAAGCGCCCCTTGTTTCAAAATATATGAAGTGTGCGGCGCTTGCTGTGTCTTTATTTTTTATCCCACTGGTATGTAATACCGTGGGATATAGTCATCACCCCGGCCGTCTGTCCGTCCGTCCGTCCGTCCGGAATCATTTCATTTCCAGAGCAGAACTTTTTTTCCTTTCCATAGAAACTTGTTGAATTTGGACATTTGGAATTCAGAGACAGGTTCGTTTCCGGAGCACAGCTCCAAAACCGTTCATCATATCTTCCTGAAACTTTGCATGTGTATTACCCACTAACTGAAGTGGTGCCTTTTGATATTTTCAGATTTTTTCTGAAAAATTATTTTTTTTCTGTTTCCATAGAAACATGAGAGGGATGTTGGTTGTTGTTGATTTTGACTGCTTCTGGAGCAGGAGTCTAAAACCCTTAACATACCTGAAACTCAGCATCTGTAATACCCACTAACTGAAGTACGGTAGTAGATACACAAGTATCTGTCAAAGATGTGTTTTACAAATTTTGTGGAACCGGTGGGATATGTCATCTTCTGATGACTCTTGTTTTAGCACATTTGCGATATGGGATTGTAGGCAATTTTATCATTATGATTTTAAATTATTTAAAAACAACCAATTGGTTTAGAAGATATGATGTGGGCAAGTAAGGTGGGGTCCGTTATAAATTCTCGGCCTGCGAGACGCGATTATATACACGAGTAAATGGGACCGGAGTACAGGGCCAGGGGCAGTGGAAACACGTGGGTGATAATTAGCCCTTAGGGAGATCAGACTACGGAGCGAAGCCCGACAAAATTGGCCTTTTGTAAAGCTAATTATCGATGCATTATAGGTCAACAATGCACATGCAAATTGGTGTGATTTTTGCTGGACATTTCAACCGGACATTGACAAAAGACTTGTTTTCGTAGCGGACTGCGAGGCATTGATACAAACCTTCTCATGGAGTGACTCATGGAGACATCCGTCTCGCATTTCGCTGCACCACACACCTTTCTTGAAAGCCAAACGGTAAAAAGTCTAACGGGGCTAACAAGTTAAGGGTTAAGAAATGATAAAATCAGTTGAATGTGTAAATTGTTTACCAAATTTGTCGATTTTACTCTTTGCACATTAATCTTGTTGTGACAAAAATACAAACATATTTCATTTTTAACAACATAAGAAAGAGAGCGATTTTCATTTCATTATTGTTAATTTGGATTTCTGACGATGTCCAAAAAATAAAACTCTCCCTTGGAAGGCTGGAATTGAATTGCATTGGAACCACAAAAACAGCCTAAAACAATTCATTTTCGCAATATAGCCACAGTTTTAATTGCAGCCAAGTGGCATTTCGCAGGCACATTTCTCCAAATTTTATAACCACTAATGGATGGAAGTCTTGAAACGAATTGTCAGCTATCTTTGAAGCTAAAGAGAAGGATGAAGAAGACACTTTGATGTTGACGGCACAAGTTAAAGGACAGAAGAATAATGCTAGGGAGTAGCTGTAGTGAAACAGAGAGGAAGCTACACTGCTACAGATCAGGATCCAGGAGAGAGTTGCAACTAGATCAGGAAGAAGAAGTCACTAAGCACTGTGATGTATTCAACTCCATGATCCAGCTCGAGATGATTGATTTCTTCTTAACGTAAATAACAGAGTTACTTATTGGTGTGTACAAACCTAAAAATAATTTGACCGGTAGATTTCTCCTTAATTGTATTATTGAGAATTATTTCTCTGGTAAACTGGATCAAACAATCACATTTGATGAATACTTTATATTTCCTGACTGAAGAATGAGAAGACGAGAAAGGTGTTCCATTTCACAACAATATGTAATCTTCATCTGATGAACTGGGAAACAATTCATTCTTTGGTTAAATGATTCATGTGACCTCCCTTGATATCCAAGAACATGGACACGTTTACGAAAATAGCCATGGAAAATTGTTAATCTGTATCAGCCTTTGTTTGCTTGCCAACTTAAGAAGCTGTGATTTCTTTATGATAATGGAATTTCTGAAGTAATTCTGGAGTGTGGATGTTGATGACACCATGGAGATGGAAGGCAGCTGTAGGATGCAGGATGTCATTATGTCTTCTCTGCTTCTGACGCCTTCATATCCACTTGCTTGTCTTCCTTTTAAACCATGTCATTCATTCTTATCTTATTGAGGAGTTTTATTGTGAGGTAACATTTCTTTATAAATTTTAACCTATTGAAATTCGTTGACCATTGCTTCTTTATATTTGTTCAAATATAGAGTGAAAATGTCCAGGGGCTCCTTTCACAAAGGTTAACCTTATCTCCCATTCTTTAACCTAGCACTAAGCTTAGGGTTACCTTAGGGACTTACGATCACCTTAGATCCAGCTTAATATCTTTTTTTGAATACAGTATACAAATGTATCAGTTACATATTACTCAATTTTTCCTTATTGAGAAAATGAATTTATCATAATGCAATATTGTGTTATTCTTGTTTTTCTTTTTGAAGTGAGGATGTTTATGCTATTGATAGTTTTAATTTTCTGGACATAGAGGATATAAAGATAAAGAAGAGGTTGGATGAGTGAATAGGAGAGTTGGGGAGGTAGGGTGTTTGGAAATGGTAGTGGGTAGTTGGTTGGGCGTTGACAATTGCAAAATCTTGTAAGAACATACCTTGATCAATGGAGATATGGGTTGTAAATAGTTTGACGTATGTACCCATAGAGGCTACTAAGACAAAACATATTATTGCACATTTTCAAAACTAAAAACACTAAAGGGGGCGAGCTTGTCCACGGTGGGTTGAGGGAATTCGTTTCTGTTAGTTACATAGCTCCACTCAAGGATGCGGGCAGATACGGTGATAATGTGGGAAACATTAGGAAAATAGAGAGAAGGATATGTGTACCCGCCAAACACATAAAAAACAGAAGGGTAACTTTTAAATTTTATCATGAAGCCATTATCGGCGCTGTGAGTGTGGAAAGCTTTAATTGCTACGGCACAACAAGCCATTGTAGATTAGTTTAATGATACATTATTTGTTACTTTGTGAATATTCTACCAATACACATTTTTTTTTTTTTTAAACTCAAATTAGTGAAAAAAACAGTGTTTTTCATTTCACACAATGCAAAGAAACCAAGATGGCGGACAGTCTCCATCTTTAAGTTTCTGTCTATTGTAAGTAACAAAGCTTATAAAAACTACATGACATCAAAGACAGGAAAGGGTCTACTTGAAAAATGTTGTCTCCTTTTTTCTCAATTCCCCTTTATATATTCTGGGATTAAGAAACTATCTTGAGACGTAAATGGTCGCATTTGGAGAAAGAAATGTATTGAGTGGTTGAGCAATAGATAGGTTTACATAAAATCTTACTTAAGTCCTGCTAAGGTCCGGTGTAAAAAGGCTTTGAAGGATTTGGCTTTTCATGGAGGTGTTGTTGAGTCGAGGGTAAATTGGATCAGAGCTACGATTTCAGATACGTCAATACTGTTGTACCCTCTGTTTGTATGTCGGCCCTCTCTCGCTGCTCTGCACGATGAATACCATATTACCATAATCGACATCCCGGTAACTTGACAATATCCATAGGGGCACTAATAAATATACTCTTTTAGGGACGTTAATTAAGAGCAATATGTTATTTGAGTTTGACTTGGGTGTCGTTGGAGCAGGATGCGTGTTTTCTCGACAATGACTGAAGGATCTAGAAACAGTTATCATGAAAGTGTACAGTTATGGTTTATAGTTATTTCCTGGTTTGAGGGGAAGGTTATTTGTTACATTCTTGTATTTGTAAAAGGTGCTGCATAATAGGAAGGAGGCGCTAATTACGGTGATTACGGTAATGTAAAATCTTCAAGATTGAGTGCGTCATGTTTAAAAAATATTTTGAGAATTCTTCAATCTGACAAATACCAGTAGTTAAAGAGACTCAGTGGCTCCAGACTAAATCAGATTAAAATGCTATAGAGACATCTAAGAAGCTTAGGATTTCATCAAAACGAAAAAAATTCCTCTTTTAGAGTAAAATTAGTTTATATTTGATTGAACAGTTCTAAATTTATTGTGACATTTGCGGGAAAAATAGAAATTAATTTTACTTGTGAGACAGAAATCATGAAAATTGAATCTTGGTAGCAGTACAAACCTTGAACTTATTTTATGTGATTAAAGCAATTCATGCTAAAAAACAGTGCGAATATTCATATCATTAATCTTCAAATTTCAAACCATTTCTTATATCATTTCTGTCATTTGTTGTAAGCTTTCAACTCATAGTTGCTTCACAGATCAAAAAGTTTATACATCATAATAGAGTTAGTTAGTGGCATAGATCTCAATATACAACATACTTTTTGCTTACAGTATCTGGTGTGTAATCATTCTTACTTTATATTGACTGCAAGTTATGAATTCATTTCAAAAGTTAAAATTGATGCATGGGATATTAGAAGTTTTCACAAACTTTCCAGCGTTAGTGGTAATTTTTCAAATATAGTTTCTTTTTGATTATTTGACAAACTTTTAAGATGTCATTTCTGAAATGTTCACATTATTTTCACATTTACCTTTTTTCTGAATTTTCATATCAATTGTCAAAGTTGTTACTGCTGTCTCCCTGAAAGATCGCGAGCATTAAATGGAAATTGTATTAGCAGCATTCATTTGTTTTCAAACTTTTCAAATTATTCTATCAAGAAAAACTACATCTTCACCTAGATGTCATTTTCAGATGTCCCACTCATGCAACATTGTTTTACAAATTACAACTAACATCATTTATGGATAACTATTTATATTTTTCATTACCTTACAAATACTGGATAATCCTTTAGAATAAATGATTTTCAAATGTTTCCAACTGGAATCAACTAAATACATTTGTCACTTTGAAAAAGTGTTTCAGTTTGAAAGTATTTTTCCAATGGTTGATGTTAAATGTGATATGAAGCTTCCACAACTCAATTAAATTTAGACAAAATGTAATTACTTTAAATCCAACACATACCTGCCTCTACCAGATGTCAATATGTCTTTAAAGAAGCAAACTTACAATTGTTTCCATTCTAATATAGGAACATCATTTAATGTTTCCATTTTGAGACTGACAAAAGTAGAACAAGCATCTCCTGTCGAGGGTTTCCTGATCCTTGGGCCAGACTCTGTGAAGATGTGAGTGGTAAATGACAACCGATGAAAATAGCAAAGCTTGGTCTTTGCGTTGAGCCTACGAGAAGTCAAAGATCGGTGTCTCACAACTGACAATGCTGGAAGGAAGAGTTATAACAAGTGGGAAAGAAGTCATGACAGTTTGGGCAAGACAATAGGCAAGCTCCAACAATGTTGATCTATCTGTGCTGTATTCACACCATCAACAAATGGCTTACTTGGCAATTTCAGAGATTGTCTACAAACTTGCAGTTGGCTTTAGAAGATTTATGAAGGATTGGGACAAGGGACATTAATTCTGTCGTATCCTGGAGAACTAACATTAGTGATAAATGCTCTCACTGTCTCATTACTTGCTGCAGCCTGCAATTTAGTATTTCCGTAAGTTTGCCGTCATTTCGGTAGTTCTACTTTTTCAACTCTGCCAACAAATTAGGTGTCTGTCTTTCATCGGAGAGAACTCATCATCATTTTGTCATGAAGATGAGCACTAATGAACTGCAGCATTGCCCTCCTCACATGCTTTATAATAGGGATTATGTCTGCAGAGTTGAGTAAGCAATCGTCCATGTAAATTTTATAGATAATCGATGGCAACGTCTTAATAAATCAAACACGACAGATTCCAAGTTTTTGTAACTTTATTCACTGATTGATTTATCATGAGGACTGGGACCACACCATATTTTATCTGTCGTTCTTAATAACTCTGAAAATCAATTTCTAAGTGCTTGACTTTGAATTCTGTAAAGTGTAATTAACACAGTTTTACTCAAAAATCTGTTTTGATAGTTTGTTTCTTTCCCTTTAAAACTGATCCTACAGAATTAATGAGAAATCAAACTACAAAGTGTCTTATCAATCTTAATGATTTTTTGTTTAATCTAAAGCCCATTAAGTGAGAACAATGACTTGTTATTGACATTAATATTACAGAAAATAATAACAAGGATATTATTGATGTCAAGCAGTGCACAGTTCAGAAGACTTTTGTAATTATTAAAGTAACAGTAATTTTTTAAGATTTCAAATTGAATTTGAGCTTTTTAGCTTGTCAGCTTATGGCATATGACTTGGAATCCAGCATCTGACTGTCCATCTGGCTGTCATCCATAATTTTTTTTGCTAATTCGACTTCTTCTCAAGAACCTCTGGGTGTAGAGAGCTGAAATCTTGGCACCTTGGCCAATGGGAATTATCAGTTGTAAAAACATATTTTTGTTTGTGTTTTTTCTTCAGAACAAAAGACCAAGAACGGCCTCTGTAATGAGTAAAAAATATACTGTCTATTTAAGAACATTTAGAAGTATGTAAAATTTTCCTCTGTAGATCTAACGTAAACAAAACCGTCAGCAAGGTATGTGAGGATGACGCGCATGCTGCACAAGTTATTGGCAATGTAGAACATTGTTGTAACATCATAGTGGAGAATCAGAAAACATCAAAAATTGGTATACAGTTGAAGAAACAAATATATTTAATTTCAGTGGGCCTTTACGTGAGGGATTTTAAAAGCTTGCCATCTTGGGTAATGTCTTATTATTATCCCCCGCCGCAGGTTTAGCAAGAAACAGGGAATAGAGTTATTATTCTCAAGGTCACAGTAGAACTTTGAATTTTTCGGCAAGTGACCTTGCATGTTAATCTTGTCAGCGAGATATCTCAAGAGCCATTGACTGGATTGTCATCATATTACACAAAGCTTAATTCTCCTGGGGAAGACAATGGGATGATGAGATTTTGGTGGCCTTAACATTATTCTTAAGGTTATTTTTCGGCAAATGAGCTTACGTTAAGCTAGTCAGCAGGATATTTCAAGAATCATTGACTGGATTCTCATCACATCTTACATCAGTGTTCTTCTGGGGAAGATTTAGGCCCAGTCCATTTCGGTGGCATTTACATTATTTTTCAATTTTGACGTATTACTTTGCGTTATGGGATCATGCCACCTAAGTGACAACTGTTTGTTTATATATTAGTCTTCACCTAAGAGATAATAAATAATGTTATACCCGATGAGCTACACAGACAATGGCTCTTTATTTTATTCATCCATATTATACATTGTTATTTTACCAACCAACTTGTAAATCTTCATCAAGAACTTGTTGTAGATTCTTCCTCTCTTCTTAGTTTGTGTATGTGTACTTGACAACCTTCTATCAATGATGCTGTGTGAATGTATCCTGTCAGCAATATCCTTATGTATTTGTATATCACGAAGAGTGTGTCGGGATGGTCAGCAGTGATAAGCTAAATACTCTACAACTTGATTAGGCAATCCTCTATTGAGTTAGGTGTTGAATGGGTGTCTGGTGCTGGTGTGTCATCTTCAAGCTGTATTGTATATGATCACGGATGTGCAGCGATATTCTATCAGACAGATTCTTCTGATGTTGACTTTAAATTAACAGTGGTAGATTACATTACAAAGGGGTCTGGACATTTGGATGCAAGTGGTTATTTATCTTTTGTCTGGTCGTTCTGAATGGATATTAGGTTATGTTGTTGTATAAGACTTTATCCTTACAGGGAAACAGGGATGAAATTGTGGCAGCTTTAGGTCACAGGGTTCACAGCTATAATACTAGCCACTCTGATGTTGCAGGATTTCACCCTTTTGTAATACTAGCCTTTGCGATGTTGCAGGCTTTCACTTTGCTATACTAGCCACTGTGATGTTGCAGGCTTTCACCCTTCTGTAATACTAGCCACTCTGATGTTGCAGGCTTTCACCCTTCTGTAATACTAGCCACTTTGATGTTGCAGGCTTTCACCCTTCTGTAATACTAGCCACTGTGATGTTGCAGGCTTTCACCCTTCTGTAATATTAGCCACTGTGATGTTGCAGGCTTTCACCCTTCTGTAATACTAGCCACTGTGATGTTGCAGGCTTTCACCCTTCTGTAATACTAGCCACTGTGATGTTGCAGGCTTTCACCCTTCTGTAATACTAGCCACTGTGATGTTGCAGGCTTTTCCCCTGCTATACTAGCCACTGTGATGTTGCAGGCTTTAACTTTGCTATACTAGCCACTGTGATGTTGCAGGCTTTCACCCTTCTGTAATACTAGCCACTGTGATGTTGCAGGCTTTCACCCTTCTCTAATACTAGCCACTGTGATGTTGCAGGCTTTCACCCTTCTCTAATACTAGCCACTGTGATGTTGCCATCCTCGATAATCCAGCGCTATTGTTCCGATAAATCTACACACAAGCGCTGGAAAACAGTACGGGTATTTATCCCTAACCAAGTTACCTCCTCTTGGGTCCATGTTATCCAATCAGAAACGAAACGCAGACACTATCTGCGTAAACAACTCGACCAATCAAAACGCATCACTACAGTTGTTTATAGAAACAAACAGCGGCGACCGACTCACTCGATTACGATAAAGTTTGTAACACAATCAGTGTAGAAAACCTGACAGAAACTCAAAAGAAAGTTTTAAGAAGTCTGTACGAGAACAACGGTGTATTCATGTCCATCAAAACGGGTGGAGGTAAATGATTAAAATCCCTGTGCTACCAGGCGTCTGCGAAAGCCAAGATCCTGACACGAGAGTGCTTGTTATTTCACCCTTGATTTCAAGTGATCTCATTGGTTGTTAGAAAGCAAGTTTCGCTGAGTCATTGTGAAGGGAGGTAACTAGGTTAAGGATAAATACCCTTACTGTTTTCCAGCGCTTGTGTGTAGATTTATCGGAACAATAGCGCTGGATTATCGAGGATGTGATGTTGCAGGCTTTCACCCTTCTCTAATACTAGCCACTGTGATGTTGCAGGCTTTCACCCTTCTGTAATACTAGCCACTGTGATGTTGCAGGCTTTCACCCTTCTGTAATACTAGCCACTGTGATGTTGCAGGCTTTCACCCTTCTGTAATACTAGCCACTGTGATGTTGCAGGCTTTCACCCTTCTGTAATGATAGCTACTGCTTTGATGTAAAGTTTTCTAGGTTGAAGTAAATCCAAAATGACCTCACCTTGCAAGTTAGTTCTGTGCCATTTAGCGGCAGATTTACTGGTGCCTAACCATTCTGAGTTGTCAGTTTACAGGTGTAATGACTTCTCAATAAAAAAAAAGGAACAGGTTTGGATTGGTCATTGTTTTAAGATAATCTGTCCTCAAGGTCAACGGTTAAATGAATACATTTTGATTTGGAAGTAAGTTCAGAATGTAGATTTTTTACTGAAAAGTGAGTAAGTGGCCTACTTTTACATTGGTTTTAAAGCATCAATCCACATCACTCTTGCAAATTTAATTAACTTACTTTTGCAAGAATCAACATTTAAACTTTTTCCAAGAACATACTTTGATATTCAGAATGTTTGTTGTTTTGTTGAAATTTTCTGTGAATACTATATTTGAAGCTTTTCAAACTTGATTGTCCCATTTTTGGCTTTGAACTTGCATATAGAAGTTTTCATCAAACCCAATATCAAAGTAAGTACTTATTGTCAGCCCATTTTGAAAAGGACATTCTTCTTGAATATTAAAAAGTGTAAATATTATGTGAACAAAAGAAGGTATTCACATTATTGGTTTTGTTCTCTGTCGTCAAAGACTGTATCCCTGTTTTTCTTAGATGTTCAAGTCTGTAGACAATATGGCAAACAGGACTGGGAAGCCCCACAGGGAGACTTTTTGTGTACACTGTAGGCAAATATGGCAAACAAGATGAGGAATCTCCAAAAGGGAAAATATTTGTCTGTACTATATGTCTCAACAGCCTTAATATCCAACCATCTTCATTGTGCCCAGTGCATCACACTTCTTGTACGTAATTCCTTTCTTCCCACATGAAATCTTCTGTCTTGATAAATAGCATAAAAAAATGTCCTTCGCAAATATATTAAAAGGTCCCTTGGGACGTGTAAGATGCCGGTGACATTTTCTGTGTCCGCTACCATTAGAAAGCTGTTTGGAATGCAGACAGACGGGAGAGGCTGTGTTTGGACTCCTGATCTGGAACTAAACACAGTTGTCGCATTTAGCCAACAAAAGCGTCTGGACACTTAGGAGGAATTTATGTCCTCTTGTGGGCTTGAGATAATGTCCTAATGATCCATTAGGCTCTGGTATCTGGTCATTAGCATGGTCACGGGGAGGTGCAGCTCGTCAAGATCTAATCCACAGATAAAACCTATTTTATTTCCGACAGATTTAAATGTCAAAACTCTTCCATCTGGGTTAAGAAATACCAAAATTGACACATTAGGGACAGCAACCAGACAAAGCCGATCTCAGAATCAAATGTGACTTCATATCTATCTATAGTGATTAACTATTGCATCCTGGTAGATCAATAGTGTCATCTCTTGACATCATTTCTATAGAACATAATGACAATGCAGTGTAAACACAAAGGTCAGGGATATGAAGTAGAGTCAGGGCGTACCTTCGTCTTCTCAATAGAGTCAGGGCGTACCTTCGTCTTCTCTCAGTAGAGTCAGGGCGTACCTTCGTCTTCTCATTAGAGTCAGGGCATACCTTCGTCTTCTCAGTAGAGTCAGGGCATACATGAGTGTTGTAAACATAAACCGTGCTGTATCGACATGCTCTATTTATTACTGAAGTAATAACATTGAGGTAAATACGCACAAATCTTTTTTCAAGCATTGGCTGGCTACCCACTACATTTAGAATGCAACGTCATAGATGAAGCGTGACATCACAACAATGTTTATAGCATCATGTCACTATGACAAAGTAATGTTTTGCCTTTTGTATGAATAATATGAAAACTGATATGTTAGGTAATCAAATGGTTGACGTCAATACAAGTATACTACTATGCCAGTACAGTCTCTTCTATGCCAATACAAAACACTTCTTTGCCATTACAGACTCAATGCCAGTTGAAGTATCCATTTAGCCATGGAGTCAGGTCTTTGTCAATATCAGATTCAATGTTGAAGAGCTGTTTAAACGTTTGATCAGATAATCAGAAATGTTAACTGTTTTAGGATGTTCAAAGTTCAAGGAAGCCGATGACTTCTCCCGCACCGCTCTTTTAAACTTATTTTCAAGGTCATACTTACAGTTCTCATATTTTATTTGCTACTGCGTTTTTTTGTGCGAGACCAAACATGACGATGAGATGGGAAAAGTTTTTAGAGTCTGTGGACTGGAGGGGAGATAGAAGAGTAGCAACACAACCTCTACATGTTTCACTGTTCGCCTTCCGAGACGCGAGTCCTACATTTATTTCCTCTGTCTGTAAGCAGAACAAGAGCTCCCTTGGCCCACTAAACCTTCAGACACAGTTAATGAGTATTCAAACGAGAGTCCTGAAATTTGTTTTGTCTGTGCAAGTCTTAATGCCTGATTTTATTCCACTCTGGGGGCAGTAAATTACCTGCTAATGACCTTACGTAACTATTGTGAATTGTATTGGGTCACTTTGAATGAGGCAGCAGTGTCCAAAATGGATACTTTCAGTTGGAGACATACACATCGCAATAATCTGAAATAGATTTCCACTTGACAGGCTGGGAAACGTATCTGTATTTAACAACTTTCGTCATTTTATCGCCTCAGACGACTGTCCAATCAAAGCTTTTACTTGTTTTGGCATGATGCAAGTATTTGAGTTGTACACAGACCTTTAACCTATGCAGACGTGCTGTGTTTTATAGTTTTTCTCATCCATCTGGTTGAGCATAATTTCAACTTGTTAAATTCTCATGCCTTGTTTTGTAAAACATTAAAGTATGTCAGGCTTATCAACAAATCATCATATAAACACCTACACAAAAATCAATTTCCTCTTTCCTCTTTAGTGGCAATTCTGAGAAATCTTAATTAATTAGTTTTATATTATTAACATCAACTATGAGCAGAAGTCTGTTCACAAGATTGAACATTTCTCCTGTGTTTAAAAGAAGACAAACATAATTCTAAAACTAAATTTTAAAGATTATTCTTGTTGAAATGTTCAATTGTTTTCACTGTTTGGTGGACATTGTTATTTGGAGTTTAAAACCTTTTAAAAAACCTACTTAAATTTAAACGATTTGTATATGATCACTTGAAAGAAGGGCACAAGAAAGTTTTACAAATAATTTCAAAGTGGAATTATGTTCTTAAATGAATTGATTTTCAAGCTAAATAGGTCCTGACAATTTAACAAAACAATTTATAGAACATTTCAAGTTCTAACAATTTCAATTTCATTCTGAAACTGTAGCATGATCTTTAATACCAAATTTCATCTGCTACTGCAGTTAAATTGCCAATTTAAAGTGTACAAGAGAAAACTGTTCATGTCAGATCAAATTGGAGCTCATAAAATGGTAAAGCTACAAGACAAATCGTCCAGCCCTGCACTAATTGCAAAAGAAGAGAGAAGATTGGGGATTTATTATCTCATTTGTGGACTAGCTAGGATCTCGTTTGAAGAATGTTCAGCTCATATTGGTGGCATCAGGCTTTTATCATTTCAAATAACTTTAGTAAGAAGCATATTGACAGCATTAATGGTTGAAATATGAGAGTCTTACTTGTTTGTCTCTCTCTATGGTACAATAATCTTCACGGGCCTCGACATTACGGTCCAGTATTGAACCATAGCGGAAGTTTATAACTGATATCAAGACATTGCCATCCAGTATTGAACAATAGCGGGAGATTATAACTGACATCAAGACATTGCCATCCAGTATTGAACAATAGCAGGAGTTTATCACTGACATCAAGATATTGCCATCCAGCATTTTTAATTTGTAAACTAATTAAAATTGGTTGATTTTACTTTCAGGAATTATTGCGTTAAATATGGGTTGTTTTTTTGTTAACTTAAATTTACATGAGCAAATGATTGTGCAAGTAGAATATATGAATTTAAGTGTGGAATATGTCTGCTTCCAAGAATAGATTCAAAGTAAAACACAACTTTGCCACAGTTGGCATTAATATTTCAGATTAATCTCCTTGGCCAACACTGAAAGCAATGAGGATTTGCCAATCCCACAACTAACAATGAAGTGATTAAAAAGTGAAGCTGAAGATAAGGAGCCATATTTGAATGTGAATTCGAGACACATTTATTTCTATGACCAGTTATTCCTCTGATCAGCAGTTGTCATGAAAATACATCTTTTGTGCTAGAACTAGGAGTGTATTAATCAATCACGATGAAAGTGGTGAATGATTTAACAAATCCAATACTTAAGTAAAAATAGATATCCCAAAATAATGTATAATGTGGACATCTTTAAGGCTTAGTACCGCTAATGCCCCCAATGTTGTACAAATAGATCTAAAGAGACGACTGATGAAAATCATTTATTTCATTGATAAGTAGACTGAGTGTTCTGGTACTGGAACCATGGAAGGTACGGACCCCCTCTTGACCGCCAGACAGACTGAGGTTGACCGTTGTTGGTCAGTACTGGTTGAGTGAAAGAGTAAAGCACAGGACCACTTGATTTACAATCAGTTTGCCAGGAGAGGGTTAGTTCAAGTTGACTGGAAATGAATTGCCTGTATGGATTTATTGCTGCTAACTGAAATGGCGTGTGGGGGGCTTTTGCTATCAACTAAGCACTTAGTTAGACAACCTCCCTTATCCATCGGCCTGAAGCAGGGCAGCTAAATCCAAAGCTTGTAGAATGGTATCAAGCATAAAGCGGCTTAATGGCTCAATGGTTCACAGTTGAACATGCAACACCTTTTTTTGACTGAATTGTCTTGGACTGAAAGTCTATTAAGACCGCCTGTTAGTTCCTCTGATGCATGCAAACTGTTGAACTTTGAGGCTTTTCAGGCAGCAAGTCTAATCTTAAGAGAGCTAATGCACAATTCGACATGTGTAGATTGCTTTTCCAAATGATTTGGCAGCTGCAACTTGAGCATTAAACCAGTCAACTTGGTTTGTTTGCTATGGATTGGAGTAGAAAGGAAGGGTTGAATTAATGAACATCACTCTCAAGTAATTCATTTGGCAAAATTTAATAACTGTCTGCATGGAATAATAAGCCAGCCGGCACTGATAATCCCGTGATTTAATAAGTTTCATTCTCCACAAGATGAATTGTACTTGATACACCATGGAGACAAATAACCAAACGGAATTCAATATTTCATGTGATATACTGTTCTGTAACAAATGAATTAGAATGTTAATAAATCATTGTGAACACAATACTATATATCATGTATTCCTTTCCTTCCTTACTGCAGTAACAAGCAGCTGTTTTCTAGCAACTTTGCTCTCATTCTCTCCAAAGACTTGATCATTTTCAGTTATTTCATTTCAGCATATTAGTGTTCTAAAAAGAGGAGATACAAAATAACAAAGTAGAAAAAAAGTCAGAAGTTAGGTGATGATAGATATAATTTGCTAGAATGGTCATCAATACTTATTACATAAAACGCCTTATTACACAGAGAGGCACTCAAGTATGTAGAAAGTAGCTGTTTCTTGAGACTATGAAGCCACCGTAGAGTTGAACTAACTTCATGAGCCGATCAGGTCAGCTGAAAAGTAGATGATATAAGGCAATTTCTGTCATTATTCATAATCATTGGCTTATTACCTGTCTGGAGGAAAGGAAATGAGACATTTTTGTCTTACATATACCCTAATGTGCTTCATATGATGATTATCTGTAATTTACAATAGGCACTGTCTATGTATATCATCTCTTGTGTGCTGCATGCTCATAAGCAGTATCAGTTGAATGAAGTTTTACACTAAATAATGATTTTTCATTTCTTAAAAAGAATAATATGAATTATGTCTGATACGTTGAACAAAAACAGGTCAATGGAGTTTAAATTCAGATATTCCGTTGGCTTGCTTTTTCTGACGGCAAAGAAGTAAGGAATATCCATGATTATTGGAGAGGAGACCATTTGTTACATGAACCAATGTTTTGAATGCTCCATTACCAAGGACTTTGAACTGCTTGTCACAGAATACGACTCTTGTTGATATACATTTCAACTTCATGCCACCTAGTCACGCCATCATGACCATTTGCATAATTACACACTGCACACATTATGAGAATCTATATTGTAGTTTCAGAAGCACCTTTGATAGTCTCATCATGTGAAGATATGAACAACTGTGATTGTTATCTTTAAAATTCATTTATAGATTTATGGTTGTCTACTTTTAACACAGGAGAACTGTTAGACTTGGTGACAAGAGATTTTGCTCATTGTTGATGTTAATAATATATAAAAGTAATTAATCAAGTTAGATTTTTCAAAATTTCCACTTGTAAAGAGAAAATTGATTTTTGTGTAGTAGTTGAAGATTTTAATGAGAAAATTATAAAATTTGATTAAATCTTTTAAGCGTAATAAAACTTCTTTCTGCTACAAACATACTTAAAAAAAGGGTTCTATATTGATCTTGTTCTTAATATATAACCATAGAATGAAGAAAACTATGAATTGAAAAATAAGATGACAATAAAACAAATACATACATGTAACTACTCCTCTTCAGAAACAAACTTACCAACCTTATATTAACATGATTCTATTAATAATAAAGCAGAATTTGATAACGGAGATTTGTATCAAATTACTAATAAATCAGCACCCATACTGAGATTTTATACCAAGATACATGCAATTCTGGAATCAAAGTTGATCCCCACAAAAAGGAGTCAGCAAAGAGCTGATCGTAAACTTAGTCCCTTGCTGCAGAGACAATCGTAAAGTAAAGCTGGGATTTGTGGAAGTAGGATTGGCCCTTAGCCTCTTCTACTTAATCAACGATGAGTTCCCCTCTCTGATTGGATAGAGTCACAAGCAGGTCTACAAACTCTGCATTGGTGTCAGTCATCACTCACACGAGCAGCAATGGGACTCTAAAACTAGATATGATTTCCATGATTACTGTTGGTAGATGCCGTAGTTGTCAGATGATATGGGGTGATGGAAGGATACCATGGTAGTCTTAATTCTAATGATGTGCTTCTCTTCCTCTTGCTGACTATAGGGGGTTCTCATGCTTGGAGAGGGATTTGTGGAAGATCACAACATATAGATATCGCTCACTGGATCAGAGGGGAGAACATGCTCATAAAAGGTATGTCATATACTTTATATGCTTTGCTCATAAAAGGTTTGTCATATGCTTCATAAGCCATGCTCATAAAAGATATGTCATATGCTTCATAATCCATGCTCATAAAAGGTTTGTCATATGCTTCATAAGCCATGCTCATGAAAGGTTTGGCATATGCTTCATAAGCTTTTCTTATAAAAGGTTTCTCATATGCTTCATAACGCCATGCTCAAAAACAAAAAAGGTTTGTCATATGTTTCATAAGCTTTGCTCATGAGCAGAGAACATGCTTATAAAAGGTATGTATGTCATATGCTTCATAAGCCATGCTCATAAAAAGTTTGTCATATGCTTCATAAGCCTTGCTCATGAGTGGAGAACATGCTAATAAAAGATTTGTCATATGTTTCATAAACCTTGTTCATGAAAGAGTCATATTGGTTGATTCAAAACCACATAATACATTTATCTTATTAAGTTTTTTGATGGTGAAATACAAACTTTTTCAGTGAAAATAAAATATTTATTATTACTGGGTGAAATAACATATTCAACTCCATGATATGAGACTTTCAATCATATGACATCATCGTAACAATAGGATGACATCATATGATAACCATGATAAAGCAAGGCAATCCTAGATGTTCCATATATAAAGAGAACATCAATTATGAACTATGCATAATTTGTTAAATCTGCACCACTCGTAAAAATATATATTTCTACTTCAACAAGAAAAAATTTCTTCTTTATATGTAGGTGAGTTATTCTTTAATTTTTTGTTTGTTTATAAAGACGACATTGTATCTACACAATGCATAAACATGACCATTGTGTCTTACATTAATTTCATTAAAAAAACACATGCGTAAATAGGATATGTCTAAAGTATATTTATTAAAGCTTACTTAGAAAATATGTCACTGATTAATCATGCTCAGAATATTTGTGTAACAGAGTTCACCAGTCCGATAAAGTATGTATATGGTATTGGGATTAAACCTCATTGAAGCAATATTGGGATTATTGAAGCAATATTGGGATTATTAAATTTTGTGAAATATTTTGTATTTTACTCACTCTGTGAGATCTTAAAGCATCAGCTTCTTGTTTTCATCTTCACGCATGTTAGAATCTTTGTAGAGTTATATGTAAAAAACTTTCTCACTGAAGTTGTAAACACTCTCAGCAAAAATTTATTGTTAAGTGCGAAAGTAGGTCTGAAAAACATTTCTATCTAACTGTTTGATTTAAGCTGCCTTAAACATATATAATTATATTTCCTTTTCAAGGAGCATTTTTAGCACTTCAGTACAAATTTATGTGATATAATGTTTCCAATAAACCTGTAGGGACTATTCTTCATACTCTTACGGAATATCCTTCAAACACTTATAGAAAATCATTTTCATGTATTTTTCACATATCTCCAGAAAAAATTGTAAAAACATTTTTTTTCACAAACTTTAGTTACATTCTTTTATTAAGCAAATATAGTCAATTTTCTCTATTACATGTTTTTAGTGTGTAGTTTTATCTTGAAATCAATATGTAACTTAGGAAGCGTTGTTATTACAAACATGTTTTTGCTGGCATATTTCCTGACATTCTAGTGATTCATCTATCTCGGTGCTGGAAATAAAAGAATTCATTTTGCTATGTCATTTGAAGCTTGATTATTGAAATCGTCTTGTCTCTTTGATCAAATATGACATTTATAAAAAGTATTGGAATAGCATGTTTGCATTCCACCTGGATCATAAATCAATAAGCAGCCTGAAAATGCCACAGTATGGTGGAAATACAACACCAGTGGCCTATGGGGAAGCTTTGGAAGACTCTTTGAATACAAAACATGCTAAGTTGCATCCCAAGGGTGTATGTGAGGTTGTTTGAATTCAAAGTAGATTCAAATTTGAAAGATTTTTAGCACTTCTCCCTTGAGGGCTGTAAGTTTTTTATTAGCCCAAGACACTTCTGGATTACTTGGCACTGATTGAACAATCTAATTAATACCTTTTTTAAATCTATTTTGCAATTGTAACAAATATATAAAATTTGTCATAATTTTTTAAACTGAAGACTATTCAGTCCCCTTTAAAATAATACCTATCTTACTTTTTTCTAAATATCTCCATGAGCCAGATCGGCAGGTCTTGTAGGACCTGCTCCCGTACCAGATATCAACCTAACCGTAGTCTTAGATGTGAAAACCCTGGTCTTCTTGTTGTTACTAACAGGTTTGGGGATCGATTATTCCAGGTGACAGGACCATCTCTCTGGGATCAACTCAACAGGAGTTAAGGACAGTCCACATTCTAAAAATGTTCACATGTAAACTGAAAACATACCTTTTCAAAAAAACATACTCTGTATAACTTTTCATCCTAGAGTTTTTCAGAGAGTGTTTGGCCTGGAACTGATGATATATAGATTTTGTTTATAATGATGATGATAAAGACTGAAAACAAAGGTTAGATTTACCCGGTATAAGATATTTTGTATGGTCCATTGGAGTTTGATGGATATTTTGTGCCAATTGTTGTGATTCTTTCACTCTTACATATCTCTTCAATTAGTAATGAGTGATAATCATGACATGATTGGCTTGCAGAGAAAAAACATTCCCAGTTTTTTCAGTGCCTTTTATAGTTACAAGAGTCCTTTTCCAAATGTCTCTCCCTACAGGATGTTATGCTCAAAGATCACATGTGGAGGCAGAAGTTTTAGTTTTTTCGTACATTGATTTTAGTCATTTTTTCAACCTCATGTAAAATGTTAAGTTGGATTTATTGACTGTTCCATATTGAAGCATCTCCAACTGCTTGTCATTCTGCCCTGTATACAACTTTTTTTATTATTATGAGATGACTCTTCATATTTCCTTGTCCATGAATAGTCCAAGTTTCTTCTTAGCGTGCATTATTGATGTGAGGTTTTGTTCTCTACTTGACATAGTTAACTATTGGATATTAGTTCATAAGATATTTCCTCCTGTCTTAGAGAATCGAGTACAACAGCACCGCACAAGTATTGACATGATTTCTTCTTAAGCTTTCCATAGACTCTAAATTGAACGGCTGATTTAACATCGAGTGTGGAGAAGGTTAAGAAATGATTATTAAGATTTTCAAGCTCTGGATACAATGAATGAACAAATTGATTTACTTACTTGAATACCAATCATACCAATCATTAAATGTATTGAACTAAGATTGATTATGAATAATACATGTATCATCAACTAATCTACTTCTCCTATACATTCTTAATTAAGGAGCACCTGTGCATATAGATAAACAGAAATTTTACACGAGCAAGGAATCAATTTGTTGAATTGCCTGTGATTTATATGTTGTTCTCAGTATTCTATTGACAGTTTCATGTGTGTAGTGGGACAATTTTCTTATGTAAGTGTTGACAGAACTGTTTAAAGATTACTTTCATTTGTTGCTTTTTCTCCCAGCTCAGACACAGTCCTGTTACCTGTACAAATATAGGAGCTTCATTATTCCATTAATACATGTCTATCAGTAACGAGGAGTCTGGAATAGAAAAGATAAAGACTTTTTACTATCATCATTTTTGTGGTTTTCTTAGTAGATGGGTATATATTGAATATAAAAAGCGCTTCAAAGAAATGCCATCCTTTGGTTAACTTTGCTTATTACATTTTAAAAGGAAAGGTCAGGTTTTACCTTATTGTACAAACCAATCAGCCTGATAACAAAGCACTCGTTCGTTATGATCAAGGCAGATGGCGGTTTCACCTTTTCAACTGGAAAAGCATTACAAATGCCACACTTTCAATCATTTTTTTTCAAAAAGAAAACTACATTTGTCTTTTATTTAGGATGACATGTGTCTCATTAAAATTCTGTGTCTCCTGAACTTGCTGAAAGTTCTATTTTTGTTTTTCAGAGAGTAATGATCTCTCTTTCAGCGAGATTTCTGCTTGTCTAAATGTTACATTATTTTCTTCCCCTGATTATTCTTCAGAGTTTTACCACTCTGCCTCGTATTGCAGGTCTTCTTGCCCTGTCTCTCTGTCAGCATTCCTTTCAATATGGAATTTTTACTTTATCACTGTTATTTTTCGTCTTTGTTTTGTGCGTTTTGTAAGAGTTCACTTTTTGAATGATTTTCTGCTGAAACTTTTGTCAAGCAATGCATTCTGTGTAGATCTTTGTTATCTTTTCACTCAGAATATAACAAAAATATCTACATTTTGCAAATTCAAACTTATTTCAAACTCATCAATATATGGAGAACCTTAATTTTTTTTAAAGTTCTCTCAACAATCAAGTCAATGTTATCACTATTTCAAAACTAAGATAGTCATAAGTCAATGTTATGACTCTCTCAACAATAAGAAAGTCTCAACAATAAGACAATCATAAGTCAATGTTATTACTATTTCAACACTAAGATAGCCATAAGTCATTGCTATGACTGTCTGAACACTAAGATAGTCATAAGTCATTGCTATGACTGTCTGAACACTAAGATAGTCATAAGTAATTGCTATGACTGTCTGAACACTAAGATAGCCATAAGTAATTGCTATGACTGTCTGAACACTAAGATAGCCATAAGTAATTGCTATGACTGTCTGAACACTAAGATAGTCAAAAGTAATTGCTATGACTGTCTGAACACTGAGATAGTCATGAGTCATTGCTATGACTGTCTGAACACTACGATAGTCATGAGTCATCGCTATGACTGTCTGAACACTAAGATAGTCATAAGTAATTGCTATGACTGTCTGAACACTAAGATAGTCATAAGTAATTTCTATGACTGTCTGAACACTAAGATAGTCATGAGTCATTGCTATGACTGTCTGAACACTAAGATAGTCATGAGTCATTGCTATGACTGTCTGAACACTAAGATAGTCATAAGTAATTGCTATGACTGTCTGAACACTAAGATAGCCATGAGTCATTGCTATGACTGTCTGAACACTAAGATAGCCATGAGTCATTGCTATGACTGTCTGAAACCTAAGATAGTCATGAGTCATTGCTATGACTGTCTGAACACTAAGATAGTCATGAGTAATTGCTATGACTGTCTGAACACTAAGATAGTCATAAGTAATTGCTATGACTGTCTGAACACTAAGATAGTCATAAGTAATTTCTATGACTGTCTGAACACTAAGATAGTCATGAGTCATTGCTATGACTGTCTGAACACTAAGATAGCCATGAGTCATTGCTATGACTGTCTGAACACTAAGATAGCCATGAGTCATTGCTATGACTGTCTGAACACTAAGATAGCCATGAGTCATTGCTATGACTGTCTGAACACTAAGATAGTCATGAGTCATTGCTATGACTGTCTGAACACTAAGATAGCCATGAGTCATTGCTATGACTGTCTGAAACCTAAGATAGTCATGAGTCATTGCTATGACTGTCTGAACACTAAGATAGTCATGAGTCATCGCTATGACTGTCTGAACACTAAGATAGTCATAAGTAATTGCTATGACTGTCTGAACACTAAGATAGTCATAAGTAATTTCTATGACTGTCTGAACACTAAGATAGTCATGAGTCATTGCTATGACTGTCTGAACACTAAGATAGTCATGAGTCATTGCTATGACTGTCTGAACACTAAGATAGTCATGAGTCATTGCTATGACTGTCTGAACACTAAGATAGCCATGAGTCATTGCTATGACTGTCTGAAACCTAAGATAGTCATGAGTCATTGCTATGACTGTCTGAACACTAAGATAGTCATGAGTAATTGCTATGACTGTCTGAACACTAAGATAGTCATAAGTAATTGCTATGACTGTCTGAACACTAAGATAGTCATTAGTAATTTCTATGACTGTCTGAACACTAAGATAGTCATGAGTCATTGCTATGACTGTCTGAACACTAAGATAGCCATGAGTCATTGCTATGACTGTCTGAACACTAAGATAGCCATGAGTCATTGCTATGACTGTCTGAACACTAAGATAGCCATGAGTCATTGCTATGACTGTCTGAACACTAAGATAGTCATGAGTCATTGCTATGACTGTCTGAACACTAAGATAGCCATGAGTCATTGCTATGACTGTCTGAAACCTAAGATAGTCATGAGTCATTGCTATGACTGTCTGAACACTAAGATAGTCATGAGTCATTGCTATGACTGTCTGAACACTAAGATAGCCATGAGTCATTGCTATGACTGTCTGAACACTAAGATAGCCATGAGTCATTGCTATGACTGTCTGAACACTAAGATAGTCATGAGTCATTGCTATGACTGTCTGAACACTAAGATAGCCATGAGTCATTGCTATGACTGTCTGAAACCTAAGATAGTCATGAGTCATTGCTATGACTGTCTGAACACTAAGATAGTCATAAGTCATTGCAATGATAAGTATGACTCTCTTAGCACTAATTTCGCCGCTAATGGCTGCAATACTGCCGAAGCGGCGTTAAACAATAACTCACTCACTCACTCACTTAGCACTAATCGACCTACACAACAATCTTGGAAAATCTCTTTCCAGTTTTCTGTATATGTGTGTACACTTGAAAATGTAATTAAACTATTAATTTGTTAAATAGAAAAAAATTAATTTTTCTATTCACTAGCAATTGAGGCTATGAAAGATAAGAGTGTATTGATTTATAGTTTACGTCAGATCTAAGTCCTTTATCTGGTGAATCCACTCTTCAACATATTGACTATCTGATCTTCATGCTGTAATACTTCCTGATGATGTATTTATACAGTTATTTTAATGCTTACAGTCATACAATGTAATCTTTAACATTTTAGGCCGATGAAGATTCATCTTGGCCGTGTTCGATCCATAGAGAAATGTGGTATGAGGCTTCTGGTAGTTAAGTGGCAATATGAATATAGAACAGCCTGCAATGATATCTCCATAGTGTAAGTAGCGGGAGGCTATTGTTGAGAACTCCTTTCCTCTCTAGATTTTATCTATTTGAGACTCCGGATCAGAATCAATGGTGCAAACATTGTAAATTGGTCGGTAAACATTGAAAACACTTGCCAGGAAGTGAAAATCAATTTACTGAAAAATAATAAATCTCAGGTTTGAAAATCTCAACTAGTGATTGAATTAGTAATTTTTAAAGGAATTTGGCATACGATTCTGTACCATTTTGCTACTACTAACTTGACAATTTATAATCCCTCACTTACTGTTTGCAGACTCTATGCGCAAGACACTTGGTAATGTTTTTAGAAATTCTATGTCAACTGTCCCATTAGCCTTGAGAATAATTTATATGTATGAATTATGAAGTCATTGTAAACAACATCTTTCAAAATAGTGTGAATTGTTTGGGGACTAGCTCATAAAAAATCTCAATTTATTTATTTAATCTTGTCCCTATCTCTGCTCAACTGAAACTGAAACAGGTTGAGCATAAGTGTATCCAGGAAAGGATTGGTCTCACAAAATGTAAGGGGAAAGGGAGGATGGGGGCACCCTTGAGGGGTTTGGTCTTACCTAGTGTGCATGGGGGGGTGGGGGTGTCACCCAGGAGTTGCATCCAATTTACGTACAAAAAGTTTCGAAAGGGGAAGGTTTGAGTCTCAGAACTATCAGTCTGGATCTTGAACTGTTGAGGATGAAACAAACCTATTTGTAGCTGTGGGGACACTGATTTGCTGCAGGATATGAGATGAATTTGGGTTTGCTGTTATTTTCAAGAGTCATTTAGCTGTTCAGGTCGGCATGGCTTATGCATGGCTTGGTGTACGTATATCCATCTGTTTGTCTGACGTCTGGCGTCTGTAAACTTTTAACATATTCGACTTCTTCTCAAGAACCATTTGCTCCGGTTCCAATAGTATGGTATGGTATAGCATGGAGAATGTTAGCAATACCTTTGAAAATCAATAGGAAATATTTCACATGTAGAAAAACACAATACTTTACTTCGATACTACATAAACCATCTGAAAACAAGTATGAACAAATAGTTTATAGGTACAGATTGGCTTGTGACAAAAAATAAAGCACTCTTTGGCAGAGGTAATAATAAAAGTTCATATCTATAATGCCTGTCCATGCTGTATACCATGCTCAAACACACTTGTAGGGAGAAAGCTTAGAGTTGTTTAAAATCTTGGCGGAAAAGGAAAGTCACAATTGCTACCCAATTAACAATTCATGTATAACCTTTCCCTATCTGATAAGTGATTTCTGGCACATCATTAACAGGAATTAATAACAATTGTATACAGAGGCATATGATATACTGTATCAATGATAAATGAGGAAGGGATATTAAAAGTGTCTGTATAGATATTGGTAATGTGTAAGAGGTTTCATTTATGATAAATTTGAACACCTAGAAGAAAATAAGTACTCCGAGGGACATAAATGTGAGAGGTGAAATACCTGACGTGAAATAAATCTGAGCATTATGGTTCATCATTTTGATAATGTCCCAGAGAATATGTGTTAAAACTAATAGTGTCACTCTAAATATTAATGACCTCGATGAATTGCTCTCAGGATTGGTCAGTTTCTTGACATTTGCTAGTTTCGGCAGGTGCTTATTCAACGTAATGTTACAAATTATCTTCCTGTTTCATTGTAATTGTCCACTTATATGTAATAGACCAGATCACTTCTTGTAAATTTCAAGTTCACTAGGACTTGTAATTTAATTTTTTTTTCTTCTGAGATATGTCAGTCTATAAACTATGTTACCACAATGTAGCTGAAGCAATTAAAGTGTGATTATGTCTATTCATGACTCTATTATTCATTACCGGTATATGATAAAATCTTCATTATGATGCAAGCATCTACCCTGGCTTAGATCAAAATCTGTACCAGAGAAAGCCAAGATTTCTAGAGATGAATTTCTTCATTGAGTTAAGAAACATCCAGAATTCTTTCTTTTGTATTCCATATCTAAAATCATTTAAAAGTATAATTAAGCAGAATATTAGAAGTTCCATGCACAAAGACAAAATGTGTAATAAACTAACATACTTGCCATGAATATGATAATATTTGTCATCAATAGCTGCTAATTTACTGAGAATTACTGCGTGCATGTTAATCATCCTATCATATGAGCTGAGCTGATGGTTCAGATATGTGTAGAGACATGAAAGCCGACAAGACTATCTAAACCCCCTTGAATGGTTTTCAAATTAAGCACTGGTCAGCAATGATGGGCGAGCCTGGTCCACTGGAGATGTGATCTAGTTCAGCTCATCGTCTAGACAGATGTGGATTACAGTGTTGTTTAGTCTACACTCTCAAATATGTCATGCTTGATTGACTTGGAATGCAAATCCCTTATATCTCTGTCTTGTTTAGTCTGTGGTCAAGCGCAGCTGTTTGGGTAAGGGATGGTCAGTATGGACTTTTATTGCTATGGATCTGGTAAACATGTTGTGCCTGTTGTCTCGCTGATTTCCAACATGTGTTTGGCCCTTGTTTCGGATGTATAAAAAAGGTTTGTGAGTTGTTATCTATTTATTTATTGACTTATAAGCTGTGATTTGGATTTGTTATTTTAGAATTTAATTTTAGCCTTCTTTGAATGTCTTTATTTTTAAAGTGAGAATAGATGTATGATCTTTGCCAAAAACTTTGACAGCATATTTCCCAATAAATATTATTCATAAAACTTTTTGCACTGTATCACTGTATCACTGTATCACATCATGCCATGTCCATAAATCTCCTTTTCGAAACTTTATTTTGATTTTTTTGTTTTTAGTTACATTTTGGTATAACTCAACTTATGTTTTACTGATATGAAGCTAACATTTATTTTATAGTTTTTGAGATAAACCTCATTATTTATTTGCAAATGAATATTTTCTCTGCAATCAATTTATTATTTAACAGTACTATTCAATCATAGTATTGGCTTGATATGGGTTTTTTTTTCAATTTCCATTAAAATGTAAACAAAGACCAGAATAAATGGCATAGCCTATTGCCAATTTCTTTATGAACTTTAAGCCATTTGAAAAGACTTGTTCTTTAAATTATGAAACTAAGTCTCCAACACGAGCTTTAGCCTTCTACCCTCATTACTTGCATAATTTTAATATAATAGGCTATCATCAATTTCTTGTAAGCTATTTAAAAAGAATTGTACATCATCAATAATATTAATCTCCAAAACGATTATCAGTCATCTCTCCCCATTACTTGCAGGATTTTAATATAGTTCTTCCATAATATGATAATTATGATAATGAGAGAGTAGGCAGAGAGAACTAGGTGACTATGTTGGTGGTGGATCTATAGGCAACCTTGGCCTTAATCGCCTCTATTGAGATGGGCAATGATTCTAGTGGTAAGCTTCCCGCTGACCTATCATTATCACTATTGTGCTGATTGTCCAGATTGTGGAGCTGTTGTTGATACCAATAATTAGAGTCTTTGTAATATATTCTGGTACATTAGATATTGATGAGTTTCTACACTGTTGCAGTAGGAGAATCGGTACGCAAAGATTCATACATACATACATCTCTAGAGCCATATTTTGTTACGAAACGTTTGAAGTTTGCTGAAATTTAGTGTATGGAATTTTCATAATTACTTTACCTTCTTCGCTATGATTTTATTTCTTTGCGTATTCAGTTTGTTTAGCTTTCTTGCTGAATAGGTACCTTATCTGTATTAAAGGCTCTTATGTAGAGGGTAATGTCCGAGGAACTCTCCATTCCTTAAAAATAATGGAGCCGAGGCCCATTATTTTTAAGGAATGGAGAGTTACGAAGATATTACCCTACTTAAATTACACTCAAAGTATTGCTCTTATCAAAATTACTTTAAAAAGTTAAAGAAATTAAATTTCTACTTAATGGAGTGAAAAATAAATGAGTAAATAAATAAATGATGAAAATAATGGAGTGAAAGAACAATAGGATGACGTCACAAGTGTAATTTAATTTATACACAGTTATTGGGCAGGACTACCTCTGAAGATGGCTATCTGTCTGCTGAGGAATTCTTAGTCTTATTCTGTCAATGTTTTTGTGTCAAAATGTAGCTGTTCTTTTATGGTCTACATTAAAAGAATAGTCTTGGTGACATTAACGAGAGATATTTGTGTATATCTGTCACTAAATCAATGTTGTTTTCGAGTATTTATGACAGTTACAATATTTTTAAACCTTGTGATTAGTGAACTATCAGAAAAGATATTCATGCTGATACAAAATTTTAAATATTTGTTAAAACAATAATGGCTTTCAGGAATTCTTGTCAGGTACTGAATTAAAATCAGTGTGTGAAATAAGCTTTCAGACAAACCTGTCCGAATTTGGAATTTTCTCAATTAACATTGTAGATTTAAAGGAAAAAAAATAAAAAAATTACTAGCTGAAGCCAAAGTTACTGAGTTGTGAGCTGTTGGACAAGCCTTATTTTATACACAGTTAGAATGTAAGATCATAGAGCAAGAGGCAACTCTTTGTATGTCCATGGAGAATATCCATTGATGGATGCACTAGCTGTCACATGCTTATCAGACTCATCTGATGTCTGAACCAGATGTTGTCTATCTGTGGAAGTTGTCATCCAAGTGCTCATGACTGATTGTGTTGTGATGGAGTTGATGTAGTGATTGTGTTACTATTATCATTAATGAAATCATGTCATGTAGTCATCAACTTTCTAAATAGATTTTATTTCATTTAAATATGTCTGTAGTATTTTTGGTTGAAATTCAGTTCAAAAGGTAATATAAATTTTAGCCCTTAACTCTCGATACATACTGAGCACTGTCTAATTGAAACATATTGTTTAAAATGTTATTGAATGGGCATAAATACATAAACAGGAATTTATTCCCTCGAATAACTCTTGCATTGCATTCTTAGCAATAATGAAACTTGAAATAAGAGATTTGTCTGTACGTCACTAAACTGGGTACCAGGTCGGAAGAGGGGATTTGATGAAGCCTAAGATGAATGAAGCCTAATAGAACTCTCCACAGTCTGTACAGTCCTTTACAATCCATGGATTTTAGTAGTTTCACCAGTTTTACTGTCACTTCTTTCTTATTAGTATTTTTATATGTATAAGACTGTGTCATTCTATTTCATCTCTTATGCATATAAATTTATTTGCCTAAAGCCCTAGCTTATGAATTTCAATTTGAATGCTTCAAATTTCAAATAGAATTTATTGCCAGATACTATGAGCGGTGTAATCCGTTCCAACAATGACACATTATAATCCCCCCGGCACCTGATTCATCAACTTAAGACTATTATGCACTTGTTTGCTATTGATTGCCCAATTCAATTATTCAAACTACAAGTTTTTAGTTCAAAGACAACCAATTGTTTTTAGATTATTCATTGGTTGTGATCCATAACATGACAAGAAATGGATGAACAATTTTGTTTTATGATAAAGGAACGGTTTCTTGTCTTGGTAGATCGATTTCAGAAGATTTTGTTCCATAAAATAAATTGCAAAATGTTGTAATGTTAGACCAATGGTTTTATAATATGTACTTCAAGAAACTTATCGATAAATTGATTATTGCATTAAACAGTGAAACCTCGCTATATCACGTTACCTGGTGGACAAGTTTTATACTGCATTACAAGTGGACAGCAATGGAACCTTGATCCCATCGGTCACTTGTCTTATCACAGCCACAAAGTTTGGCTCAAATTGTGAAATGTAAAATGCAATGTACCAAATAGGACATACTTAAGTTGAAAATAATAGATAAAATGCATACCTGGTGATTTCAATGTTGGAGGTGACCACCTGCAGTCGCGGATCTAGGGGGTGGGGGGTGGGGGGTGTTGGGGGCGGGGGGGAGGGTCCCCGTTCAAAATTTTTTGCATTGGCTGGTATGGGAAAAAAAATTGTTGACCCCCCTTTTCAATTGGTGGACCCACCCCCCCCCCCCCCCCCCCCCCCCCCCCCAGGGTGTTAATGTGGAAATATCCTTATCATTATTATTTCATAAATGCTATCTATTATTTTTAAAATCTTTTCATCTTCAACCACCTTTAAACAAAAGAGAAGCCTGTCAAAGCTTTCAAGAACAAATTGACTTGCTTTCATTGAATGTTATCATTGGATATTATCAAAGCATGTTTTATACCTCACTCCGCAGTACAAAAAATAGCTATCAATATGTTCAAAGCTGTCGCTGCAATGGTGAAAGAAGATTTGATAGCTTTTGGAAACCGCCTTCCTGTGGCACATATTTCCTTCCTGTAATAACATTGGATAGTTACATTTCTGACTGTCTCAGCTTGATGGAGAAATTGGCATTGATGGACTTTAACTATCACAGCCTCCTTACGTTCCAAAACCATTGTAGAAAGATTTTCTGCCGAGAACTTTCCAAATGAACCAATGTAATGCTTGACAAATACCCTGACATTGATTCAAAGTGACGTTTTAAAGAATTGGTGATCGGCACGATTACATAAAATCCAGCCGGCAAGCAGCGATAACGTTTGTCAGAGGCTGTGCAAACATTGGAGAAATCAGTTTGTTACTGATGCAAGAACTATAAGTTTAGCAAATTAGGTTGCGGTGAAATAAGTTTCTTGTTGACATTACTGTTCTGAGAGAACTGGAGAAAGATTTTTTAGAATTTTTTTTGTCAAAGAGTTGAACATTTACATTTTGGATTTGTAAACCTTTATTGGCTTCCAAAAGATTTGATTGAAGGATATCAAGAGATTGGAAAAAGTACATTTTGTAATTGGATTGTGTCATCGTGGGCTTTAGATTAATTACTGGCTCAAAATATTTCTAAACTATGTTTCACTGAGTGGTTCTCAATATTCTATTGAATGTAAAATTAGTCTCTAGCAGGTAATGTTGGGAAGTGTTCCATTAAAATACCGCTAATCTCCTTGAATTCGAAATCCAGTTACTACTTCATTCAGTTCATTAATCAATGCAACAAAGTACAAATTAGTAGAGAAATAATTATTTCAACCTTTATTAAACTTTCCTCAAATACTTATTCAAGTGTTGAAATTTGTTCCAAAAGGAAATCAGGTTACCTGCCCTTGTGAAATATTGATTACTGCATACAAATTTAGACTCTCCATTTATTCAGATAATTACAGAGGGAAGCTCAGGTGCTCATAGAAGGCAAACCTCTGAAATGTGCTGATTATCTTTCCATAAAGTAAAAGCCTGAAGAAGGCGCTACCAGCATTAAGATAGTAATTGGGTTCGATGCAGCTGCTTTGAGACAAAATTTATATTGTTTGATTATCTAGGAGGAAGTGTTTGTTGCCCTCACTTCCTGGTCATTTACATCTTGTCGGACAAGTCTCATTTATCATGGACAGAGAGAGAGAGTTTCTAGACTTGTCTCTTCCTCAGTTAGGTGTTTCCTTATTTGTAATCACCAGAGATTGGAGAACCTTTATACAGGAATCACCTTTGAGCATGAAAATTACAGTCAAATTGTTCCTGGTTGCAGAATTTTCTCCTAACACAGCCAAAGTAGCATTACATTTAATTTCGGTTTGGTTCTGTCTTGCCACAGTTGTCATAAAATCAGGCACCAAAGCTACTTAAAGAGTTCCTTGTTTCCTGTGTCTTACCGTAGTGTCGCGGGTATAAGAACAGGGGGCTCGGCAAACTAACATCTTGAAAACATGGGGGTGGTCTATTTACCGAGAAAGACCCCAACTCATGAGACCGAATTGACTCAATCCAAGATGGCGGCTCGTAACTAACACAAATAGGCAAGGCATGTTACCGGCATAAAGAATATTGTACTTTGGTGTTTAAAGTCTTTTAAACATAAAAACGATATTATTAATATTCATTCATGTTATTTTTTTATATATGATAATTATATTATGCACTAAAACATCATTTTTGTTTTTCAGAATTCTATGATCGGCGACTGCAAAAACCATGAAATCATTGCCATTAAATTTTTTATTTATGAATTTTGTATGCCATGTGTTGGGTTTAAAATGGTGTACAATGAATAAAAACGATAACATTCTTGAGTTGCGTTGTTGATAGTAACGTACGTAGCTGACAAAATAATTCAGAAAAATGTAAATGTTTGGGATAAAATTTAGCTACTCACATCATCATAGATCGACGTAAGTTACACGTCCCGATTTGATATTCACCATCATAGCTTAATTATTATGTTGTCAATAATGTTTATGTACGTTATGTAGTCATAAATTCCAGAACAAATATCGTAATTTGATAACAAACTATTTACAAATCAGTGTTGGAAGCGTCAATGCATGTCGACTGAAATGGCTTTTTTTTCAAAGGAAGTACAATATGATTGGCTGCTATATTAGTCGTGACCAATCAGAGCAGACTATCGTCATGACGGAATTCCCTTCCCGCAAGCGATGTCACTCTCTCAGTCACACACGATCTGTCACTAGGCTACATCATGTTGTTTACGATATTGTTTTGATGTTTTACTTCATAACATAACATTTACACGATATTTATTTATGTAATTATGTTTATAAAATCGTAACTATATTCATTTAACGCACAAATACATCGTTTTTGTTTTTCAGGTGTAGCTACGATCAGCGAAGCCATGATACTCTAGTTACTTTTTCTGTGAAATTTGTTATTGTCTTTGAATTAAAAAATGGTGTACCATGAATTAAAACAATAACAATAAGCTGTGATGTTGTGTTCATGTCAAAAAAATCAACAAAATGTTTTCACTTTGAAGCTCGATTATTCAAGAACGAGTGCAGAATATAACGAAACAGATGGCAGCGTCGGAACGAATGTCTAATTATTTATGCGAACTCTCATTGGTGGATAATAGGGTGTGTCATCGTTTTCGAAATCTCATTGGCTGATATTTTTGGCGACTCAATAGACGTACGATACTTACTTCCTGGTTCGAATCGAAGTATTTAGACATTATAGATATATGTAATGTATGCAATTATTAAAATACATACGATAAGCTGTCAAAATAAGAACAAATATGCAATTATTAAAATATAAACGATAACTTTCAAAATAAGAATATTGAAAACAAAACACAACACGATATAACATGACAAATCAAACTTTATTGTATGTCCGAGAAATCGAATCTGTGCATGAATAGTTTGACCATTGAACATCTGGCAAAATGGGGGGTGGGCTATAACAAGAGAATAACCCCAACCAAGACAAGCCTCAGAAAAGTGGGGGTGGTCTTAGGCTCAAATATGGTCTAATACCTGCGACACTACGGTAGTTAGTGTGGTATTCAGTGAGCTTATCTCTTCCCGTTTACTCGCCAATCTTCAAGACAAAGCTGATTTGGGAATTGTTAACTTCTCTCCACTGTTGAGCATCCGTGACATATCTGTCTCTGATCATTGGTGGCTTGTCAGGAGTTATTCATAAGACAAATAATTTCTTCTTTACATGAAAAATATAATATTTTTAGAAACAGCATAATAAGGATAGTCAACACAAGTGTAGTGTAATGATGGTAAACAGGTTTTATAAAGAAGGAAAGGTAAAAGAATATATTTTCTAAAAATGGACTGATATTCTTTAATTTCTAAATTATTTTATTATACTGTATCTCTACAGTGCTTACGAATCGTTGTTGTGTAACGATATGTAAATGGTGTGTCAGTATTATTGGAAGGATTGTAGACGTATAGCCGAGGGAATATATGACAGCTGTGTACTTTATAGACTGACTAGGATCTGTATGGGCATATGTAGGACAACAATCATTTTATGTTCATCAATATTGACATCCCTTTTGTATTCACTTTGGGTTAAGAACTATTGAAAACTATATTGGAAATGGAGAAAATAGTAATGATTCTACTTAAATAACTTCACACTTGAAACTTGATTGTTTTCCACTAAACCAGCTTGAAATAAATACTGTTTCAAAATAATAAAAAAAAAAAAATTTCATTTGCTAGATGTAAATATTATTCATACTTTTTCCTTGATAATATACTTCCGTTACCGGAAATAATTCTAACCAATCACCCTAAGATGAAAGAGGTCATTTCACTGCAGGAATACTGATAAAGTCTATGCCACTTCCCAATGAAATATTGGCAATGTCAGATCAGATAACGATCATGCCCCATCGACTGTGGAACTGACCCAGGTCGTCCAACTATTAACTCTCCACCAGTGTTGACCAGCGCATCAGTACTGTGTGCATCTACATTAACCATCCCAACCATTCACAATGATCCTGACCTGTGACAGGAGTGATCAATTCCATGATGACCATTGACCATTTTCTAGTCCATTTGTCAAACTGCTGAATGGTGTAGTTCCTGATGAAGCACTGATGGTTAAATATGTGGAAATTCAGAGTATTTCATGTGCAGATACATTTACCAATGCAAACCAGTCACAAGGACTTGACCTGTGGACAGTGATGAACTGTCCGTTACCATTCCACAGGCCATTACTCTTGTCAACCATTTATTATTCTTTATGCCATTCCTCATACTAATGACCAATCTTGCTTCATGTGAACTGCTTCTGATTTATGACATTTGCTGGACCGGTTCAATATGGCACCAGATTTTTATGTGTGTATATGCTTAACAAGGAGAGGAGTTGATCACATTTACCTTGACCGCTGACAAGAGTGATAGACTAAGTACTGCTGGTCCTTCTAAAAGTGCAATGACATAATTGGTCTGTTCAGTGTGAACTTTCTTCAGACATTCTCATTTCTCAGAACAATAATCTTATGAACTATTCATGTAGATCTTGAACAATCAAGCAGTCCTTCGGATTATTTGTCAAACTGCTGGCATTCCTTGTCTCTGATAAAATTTTGATGACAATGTTGGTTTAATGTATCCCTTTAACGATTCCTTGCATCATATGTTACTCCTGTCAGTGCCCGACCTCACCTCTGAAGACCTCCTGTTGATCTATCAGTTGTAATGTACCTGATGTGTGACCTGTACTGATCTCCTGTGCTGGAAGGCCTTGAAGTGTTGTTTGTTCTATTGATTACTCCATTGAGTTGATGGAGTTACACTTGATGGTTTTCAGTCAAGGTGAAACATGCTTGTTGAGTGCTCCCCGACACTTCATTCTGGAACAGTGGATACTGGTCGTGATAAACCCATTGTTAGTATGGCTTGTTTACTCCCGGACATTATGTTTTGATAAGGTTATGTGAACAGTTCAATTCATGTCCACATCGTACCAAAAAAGACCTTAAAGATCAGAGTTGTTGCTTCCTTGCAAAAGGTTCAGAATTATAGGGACAGATCATAACTGACACTGTTCTCCCATATGGTGCTGGGTGCACTTGATGCCCAGCAAACAGTTCCTGTATTTGGATAATGATGTACAAATATTATCATTATTATTCAACTTCGGATTTCGGATTTATTACATAATGATCTATAATAAATTTAACTGGCAATCCTGAATGACGTGCAGTGCACTTGCACTTTGAGGATTAATTCAGCAATAAAGCCAGCATAAAGGATGTGGCTATTAATTGGATTAGTGATTTGATATTTATGAATTGATTCCTATCTTTAAAAATCTCTCAGCAAATTAATTAAAAGTCAACTACAATGCAGTGGCAGATCCAGGGGGAGGGTGGGGGTTCAGGTGGTTTAAACCTCCCCCTTTCTTCTCCCCCTCCCCCTCCCCCTCCTCTCTGTCCTCTTTTGAAAGATTTTGGATGTAAAATTGTTGAAAACCCTGGGTTGAACCACCTCCTTAACAATATGTGAAACCCCCTCTATTTGATAAATCAGGGTTCCACCTATGTAATGAACACATACCACAGAACACAAAAGGATTGAAACATTTAATGGTTTTAAGGTACAACACAGAATATTATAACTTGAGCTTAGCCAATAGTTTTTGTAGAATAGCCTTTCGGTTGCTCTATGTAGGATCTTTTGTACATTCACCCTGCTATAAGCAAGTACATGTGTATGATTAAATGCTATAATGCACTTCAATGATGTATGGTCCAAGATAACAAGTTGACTGTAACATGCTTTACCTTGATATATTCCACTTTTGTCTTGTGGTCTTTCTTCTTCAATAATGGTTAGGGGACACATATTGAAAGTGATTTTAAATGTCATGCATGTTTCCTTGCCAAAAGGTGAGATGAGGTGAATTTTTGGTTTAAAGGGTATTTCAAGAGTATTTCACTTTTATCACGGTTGTTAGTATTTAGGCAGGGAAAAACCTGCCATGCCGTGTGGCTATGCATTGCGTTGAAACCTGCGAGCAACAGCTGGAACTAGCAACTAGCCAGCCATGAGTGGCACTACGCTGAAATTCAGTGTAGCATTGCCTCAAACCTTACTAGGTGTAGAACAGTTTTCTACTGTAGACAGAGTTGCTCTGCCCCTGGCGTGATCCAAACCCCAGGCCTCTTGATCTGAATCCGCCCTTGCCTTCATTGAAACCATGTGAGCTTGATCATCTTCATTGATCAGAATTCTCAGGTTCTCTCAATCTGTTCCAGGAGCCAGCTGTACGTACAAGGCTTAAGCCTTGTGTAATTTATTATTATTTGAATTATTTCAGACCAAAGAAGTTAATTTCACTGAGCGAAAGTCAAGTGCCCTTCTTCCACATATTTGTCGTTATTATTACCTCATCTGTCTATTTCTTTAAGTTTGCTCATTGACATCTCCATTTCTTCATTTCTGGCAAGAGTGTTGTAACTTTCATTGATTTAGAACTCTTCTATCAACATTAGCTCTTCATTCTCTCTTTCTGAACGGATGGCTTCTATTTTGTATTGTGCCACTCTTCTTCAGATCTCCTGCTTCAACTGGGGAATGATTGGAAAAGTCCTTTTGTCAGCTTAAGTGTAAACAAAATTAACCTCTCCTTTGTGTTCAAGAACTAGAATGAACATTTTCCAGATGAAAGTATGAGACGTAATTATTTTGGCAGCTGTAAGTTCTTAATCAACACAAATTTCCTCAAAAGTTATATTTTTGCTCTATAGTTGTCCATGTAAAACCTCTACTTGAAAAGCCTTTACAGCCTGTTTTGTGTAGTTAATTGGTTTTCTCGCTAGACGACAGCTGGATAGATACCAAGGAAGTCATAACTACCACATGTCTATCATATTGTTGTTGAATTTAAAAGATGAGTTTGCATACCAAATAATAAGTAGAGTTCTTCATGTTTAACATTGAAGCCATGCAACAGCTGTCATTCATACTTTTAAATGAATTTTGAAATTACCACATATGTTCTGTGAAAAAAATATTAATGTTCATGGAATGAAAGAAAGCATATGTTGTAAATACATCTTATAAGGTAATAAGGTAAAGGATTCATTATTACTACTGCTGCTTAGATTGCACTGAAGACCAGCAGAGCACTAAGTTGATACATTTTATAATAATTCGATAAGACTAGATATTATAACTGTGAGAGTCTAAAAAGAGATTGAAATGAAGATTGATTTCGAAGATCATGTCAGGTTTCTGTGATTGGACAGCTAAGATCAGCTCAACACTTAATATGAATTTGAAATCCAAGTGTAAACCTCTGGACATGAGTGACTTCTCCAATGATAAAATTGATTTCTAGTTTATGGATCCGGTGCTTTTGGTTCAAAGAGATTCCATCAAATCAAGTAACTAATTGTTTTGGCCGATTGTGAAATCTATATTGCTGATTTTACTTTAGATCATCAGAGGTCCTCTGATAAAGTGATGGCAAGTGGTACTGTATGAACTGGTTCAATTCAGAATCATCGGAGGTCCTCTGATAAAGTGATGGCAAGTGGTACTGTATGAACTGGTTCAATTCAGAATCATCGGAGGTCCTCTGATAAAGTGATGGCAAGTGGTACTGTATGAACTGGTTCAATTCAGAATCATCGGAGGTCCTCTCATATAGCATCCTCGGTTACCAAGGGTTTTATATATGCTCTGTTACTCTCCACTATATCACCCATGGGAAACCTTATCAGGGGAATCTGTTCTCAAATTACCCGCCCTTGAACTAGTTCAATTCGGAATCATCGGAGGTCCTCTCATATAGTGATGGCAAGTAGTTCTGTATGAATTGATTTTAATCGGAATCATCTGAGGTCCTCTTATGTAGTGATGGGAAGTGATACTGTATGAACTGGTTAAATTGGGAATCATCATGCAGAGGTCATCTTATGTAGTGACGTTAAACCCCAACTCACTTCACCTCACCTCACCTGATGTAGTGATGGCAAGTGGTTCTGTATGGACTGGTTTTGGTGAATGGGTGACCCGGGCTGCTTCATTGCTGGATAAGCCAAAAGTTTGAATGGCTGATTTCTTTCCTCACATTGAGACATGAAACTTGTGGTGTCACCCTGGATAAGTGTCTAAGTTTAATGTGTGGTATGATGGTAGTCTGAATTTGAACCGTGAGCGCCTGACAGGCAACCAGTTGTATTCTCTCCAGGGAGTGTTCTGACTAATTGACCAGGGTAATAGAACTTTGACCATGCAGCATGTGCAAGGATAAATGCACTGTATCAATGGACTATTAGTATCATATTGTTAATATCAACCACAATTTTGTTGATAGACTCTCTCTAATGTTTCTCTGCTAATGTTTTTATAAGTGGAATGAACATCAACATTGGATAACACTGAGTGTTGGACACGAAGGTTACAGAGACCATTGTGACTTGCTCAAATGAATTTGTTTTTGGTCTCAACTTTTTGTTAAAACTCTGAAAAGAACACAACTTGTAATATGATAGGCATTTTCAAAACATAATTGTCTCAGATGAATGTCTAAAATGCAATTTGTGTGTTCCGTGACATTTAAATATGCCTAAAGTAGATAATTTCAGTTCAGAGGGTTCACAAATAATTCCTCAAGAGATACCAGCTACTTAAAATTTCTATTAATTTTTCCCTGAGTTAATAGTTTATATTTTCATGGAAAATTTTTATATTGGCAATTTCAATAACGTATCAAGAAAAATATGCTGAGCAAACACATTTCCAGTTACTTGTATGAATAATACATAATAGTAAATTATGAATGTTGATATTATCTAAATCAGTGTGATGGAAAGATTAGAAATCATTGTTACGGCAATATCCTAATTTTTTAAATCAATAGCTTTCTTTCATCAACAAAGTGCTCATTATACCACATTAACTATCTTTAAAAACACTTTGAGATTAGCGGGAAATCAATATTAGTAAACAGCCTATTTGAGACAAGATGTGATACATTGCATTAAGTTGTCAACCATTTGAGAATTGTGCAAACACACATTAAGTTGTACTGTTTAATGTTCAAGTTAAAGAAACCTCCCACTTTGTTCATCCATGCAATTTACTTCCTTTAGCTTGAGGGCGGCAATTTTCTCTAAATTATGCCTATCAAAAACCGGGTTCATGCAAATATTTACATGCTAAATCATTGTTTATAGGCCTCTTTAACTAGCTGCAGTGCAGAAAAGGTAACTTAATGAAGCTTGGGTAATGTGAATTATTACTTTCTGCAAACAAACACATTTTAATCACTTTCATTTCTTCATCTTTATCAGCTGTTGGTCTTAATTTGTAACTTAATTCAAGTATGAATCAATATGAAAGTTTATGTGGAACTAAGCCAGATCCAAAGCTGAGACGCTTTGGTTTGTGACTTTTGAGAGTTGTTTTTGATTTGTACATGTATTGTAAATTTATCTCCTTAGACCTAAAGCCTTAACTTATCTTCTGGGACGGCTAATAGTCAGCGGCTCATCCTTTTATTTACACGTCATTATTCCTGTAAATTGTTCACTCAAAATGGTAAAACTAGAGATTTAGAAGTAATTTTTACTTTGAACATCGAATAAAAAAAAGAAAGATGTTTGAAATAGCTTGCAATACATATATTTGTTGACACCGTGTACATATGACGCCTGTTTGGTCCCCACCAAGACTAAGTATAAATAGACTGTTTATATCCTTTGACCAACTTGATGGAATTGGCCTTTGAATAATCTTCTTCTGGATCAACTCTCAGTGGCCAGAAGACATCTAAGAGCCTTGTAGTGCTTATGTGATCAATCTCCAATGGCATTACTCACAGTACAGAACTTTTATCTTTTTCATCTTCGACTATAAGAGGTCATCAGGAGCCTCAGGGGACATTTGTTTAGTTCTGGCTTGTCACCTGTGACCTTAGATCTGCCGTATGTCCAGGCAGCCATCACAGGTCCAGTCTCAGGTCTGTGCTCAAACACCTCCCAGCATTACAGCAGCATCAGATCCAACTGTGCAGATAAGTTCTGCACATTAGTCTTTTGAACATGTGATATATTTTAGGCAGTATAGATACAGGTTTACTTATTTAGTCTGGTATCACAGATCGTCAACATATATATTTGTTTTAGGCAGTATAGATACAGGTTTACTTATTTAGTCTGGTATCATAGACCGTCAACAGATATTAAGAGTATCAGATCATGATGGTTTGTTAGAGCAGAAACACTGTGATGATATGCCTGTGAACATGTTTCATTAAGCATGAAATTTGTGTGTTCTATGTGATGTAGACAGCAGGTTACTTGCTTAGTCTGGTGCCACAGACAGTGTGGTGAAACTTCTTTGATCAAAAACACCATGAGCATGATATCAGGACTGTTTGTTTAATCAGAAACACTTTGAAAACAGGATTTTGGTCTTTTGAAAAATGGGATTTGTATGTTTAATGCAATGAAACAGTTTATGTATTAAGCCACATGTCCTGGACAGTAACTTACACTTACATGTCATGAAAGAACCTCGATCTCTGATTGATGGGTCCATGTGACCTTGAGTAAATATAGATAATACTTCTTTTCAGGATATAGATAATAGAGAGGGAGCATGAAGGATTTATCCTCAGCCCAATGATAACAGCATCCTCCTCAAGGAGGGGGGATAGCACAGTGGTTAGCATGTTCAGATCAAGAGATCATAATCCTGCCAGAGGCTTTAGCGGCAGCTTTATCTGTTGTAGAGAACTGTATACATGCAGTAAGGTTTGGGTGCAATGCTCCACTGAATTTCAGTGCAGTGCCATCAATGGTTTGCTAGTTCCAGCTGATGATCACAGGCTTCACCACAATGCATAGCAACCATGGTATTGCAGGCTTTCTCCCTGCAATAATATTAGCCGCCATGATATAAATGAAATACTATTGAACGCGTCGTTAAAACCAACCTCCTCTCACCTCACCTCATGACCCCAGGGAGGGTGTCTCAATTGTATGTCATGTATGCAATGTGACATGTCACATGTTGATGTCACATCTGACTTGCCCTGAATTTGTTCTAGATATAGACAACATGATTACAAAAAGATCCCAAACCCATGGTTGTTGTGTGACAGGTAGTGTTTCCAAATGATGCCTGTAGCTTGTAACATTATTGAACCAGGTAACATTATCAGCCTGCGATTCAGAGAAATAGTATTCTTTAATTGTAAATCTATAAGCTGTCAATTCAAATGTCAGAGATTCCGCACACGGTCTCAAGTGTACATGTAGAAAGAGCTTGATTTATTGATTCACCATTTCATTTTGTTCAAATTAATGTTAAAATACATGTACAAATGTATTGTACGTTCATGCCCGTTAACACTGATATTTTCATGATCAATCACAAACACTCCAGTTTGTTTCACACCATCTTTATTTACAATAATTTCCAGAGATTCATTATCATATCTTCTCGAAACCTCTCACAAGTTCTCGCATGAAGCATATTTGACACTACATGTATATTTGATGGTCAAACTTCAATGTCAAACCTCTGAAATGAAACGGTGGATAGAGTGTTAAATAAATCCATGTAATAAACATAGGGTTGTAAATAGAAATATTATTTTGTCCACCATGTGTGAAAGAATTACTGTAGCCATGAAAACTAGGAAAGAGAAACTATGACTAGAGAAGCAGAAACACTAGGAGATAATTCCTTTCATGCATATGTTATCAATGTTTATCAAAATATCATCCTAAGCACCTTAGTTTCAAGTGGTATGAGGTTTACATGAATGCTTACTTCTCAATCAGTTACACCCAGCAAAGTTTGTGTCCACATAAACATCCCAGTTCTTCTGTTCCAGAGAAAAAGTTGTATGTGTAAACCCTATTTAGAAAAAGAAAGTTGTTTTGACGTTAATAAAAATGAAAATTAATCAATAAAACGAGGTGTTAACCGGCAGAGTTAAGCTAGTCATTAAATTAAACGATTCTGGTTGCTGGGATAATATGAGCATGATGTCTTCCAAGTTCGTTTCATGTGGACCTTTGCCACCGATGTCAAATAATCTATACCGTTTGCCATTGGTGTCAAATAATCTTTACCAATTCTCGAATGATCTATAACATTTGCAATTCGGTGTCAAATAATCTATACCATTACAATACTTGGAGCTGTTTTATGATGGCCGTGTATAGTCAGTACAATAAGATTGCTTAACAGCTAATAAATCGTGCACACTTGACTTCCTGTGTGGTTTTAACTCTGTCCAATGTATGTTGCCCTCTAGCTCGCTAAATCGGAGATTTGCATGTGTATTGCTAGCTAACGTTACATTAGGGAATACATCTTCGCAATAATGGATTGTCTTGGAATCAACGATAGGTTAAACAAATAGCTCATCATAAATTTTTATGTCATCATATTCTAGAATTACTTTCTGTATTTGTTGCCAGTTGTCACTTTCCATACTTTATGAGGTTCAAAAGGATATTAAGAAAAATCAATCCCATAAACAAGTCATTTATAACTGTTTTGTTTGTTAAAAAGAGTGTATTTATTGTGTTCTATGACAATTGCTCCATCACAATTGATTGTATCTTGTATTCTGCTTGTTCTAATAGAATTAATCACATATTCACTACCAATGATAGCACAAACATTACCATTTCACACGACTGATGGAAATTAAAGAAAAGTTTTTCATTTTTTGTGATCACATGATGGCCAGGGTCAAGACATGTTAGTGGAGAAATGAGTTACAGTGTCATATTGTGATTAATCACACAAGAAAGAGGGACCCTTTGGTGATTAAAGTCAAATGGGAATAAATGTTCATTTCATTTGAATTTTTATGACAACTTTCTCAGAATCATTCACCCGTACAGTTCTACGTATAGCATTGTCATTCAAATCCAATTAATTTATCTTACATTGGTTCCCTGCTTCAAGTAAAATAAAACCAACCAGATATTTGTTAATGCATCCTGATGCCTAAATTTTCAAAAACATTTCATGTAATTAATCTTGGTCTTGCTTGTGTAGTATTTTATCAAAGATGCCTATTATTTGCCATCGACTGATTCCAGATTGTTACCTTTGTGTAATAAGTTACAATGCCTTAAAATCAGAAACCTTGGAATTGTTTGGTACAATGAATTCAACAGATATAGAGTGAAAGATATAATATAATATTCATATATATATTTATTTTTAAAAAGTTGGTTCAAGACTATAGGAAAACTAGCAGGTCTAACAGGCCAAGCTTGCCCTTTGGCTAAACCTTCCCTGGGGGAAAGTTCAAGTGAGGATAGACTTTGACAAGGGAAAGGTTAGACTGTGAAGATGAGAATGGAAAGGTTAGACTGTGAAGATTAGAATGGAAAGGTTAGACTGTAAAGATTAGAATGGAAAGGTTCGAAAGGACAGGTTAGAATGGAAAGGTTAGACTGGAAAGGTGAGACTGGAAAGATTAGAATTGAAAGGTTAGACTGGGGCAGTAATGGCCTGCTACACCAGATTTAGAGAACTATTCTATCTAAACGGTGAGTCCCAGCAAAGTATTAATTCTACTGTAGAGCACATCAAGAGTTAAGTTTTAACTGTTTGCTGCAACTAGGTACTGAAATTTCATACCTTTTTCTCATTTTAGGACTTCTGTTTTCACAACTTGACAGGTCCCTTGTGAACAGTTGCAGAAAGCTAGATGTTTGTTATAGATCCAGGACGATCTCTAAGTGTTGTCACAAGAATCCTAGCAGTTTATGGGCAGTCTTATGACTTGAGCCTGCTTAAGGTTGTTGATGCGATAGATTGGTACAGATCCACAGAGTAATAGCTGCCAACAACTTCATCCTGTTTGTCACTTGATATTATCCATTCCGATTACTGATTACTTCACTTCCACGTTTATGTTTCTGGATGAGCTAATACTGAGAATGGTTGAGTCTCTTATTGTATTTAAATCAATGCATGTTATTGAATGAACTGGTGACAAAATGAAAGATTTCAGTTTAAGATCAGGAAGGTAATGCCTTCTAGAGTTTACGTCAGTATCTAGTAGTTCACCTCTTGTGTTCCCAAATTTGAACAATCTACCGTCTATAAAGGTAAAAAACACAATGAGATTACTGTTTTCATTGAGGTTTCCTTTGTGTTACCCATAGCTAGATAAGCAAATATTGTACACCATTGTGTTTGAAAATTGTGGTTCGGGTGAAAAGGATGAGAAATAATTTGAATGATATTGGGATTATTTGAATGCTGTCTACGAAAATTTATTACAGTTGCCATTCAGCATGTGTAACACTCAGTGGCTCAAGACTGATAAACATATTTGATTTATATTCTAATAACCAAATATTTCTTGATAATTTATGGATAGCTGATTGGCTTTTCATCGGGAGATCTGAGTTAATACGTTTGCCAGGATTTTGTCTTTGTCTGCAGTAGGGGCCTGAACCCATATTTTCGAATCTCTCTTAGCTCTAAAATAGTCGTAAGTAAAATGGCTGAGTGCTTTCTTCTTCTCCACCCTATCACTATCCATCACTTTCTATCCTGTTTCTGTAGTATGTTGAATTTATTATTGAAAACTTTTTTGCAATGCATTAAAACTCTACTTATTTTGTAATAAATTCTCAAAAGTGGTAGAAGGGAAGAAAAAAGAAAGATAGTCGTAAGTACCATACATTAACACTGACTTACTGCTATCTTAACACTAAGACAGCTTTGAAAATATGGGCACTGTTCTATAGACATGCAGTCATGTTTGGTTTAGTCCATTATCTCTCATTATGTAGCAGGTTTTCTTATTGCATTGTATAAATGAAAGTGACAAAAGACTCCAAGTCACCTGATTATGCTGGTATTAGTATATATTGTTTAAGTGAATGATAAAGGTTTATTTACCATGGTTACGGAGAAAGTTAACCTTGTACCTCCACGTCCTGTTCCTTGAGCCGGGGCCTTTGCTGGATTGTTATTAACTTTGCTAATCATTAATGATTCCTGTAAATTGGATTTTCAGAAGTGCTTGTCACATATTGGTTCAACAGTTAACGTGTTAAGATTTGAACAAAAGTTATGTTATGGGACCCACTTCCGTGTAAGTAAAATATTACGTCTATCAGAGAGGTATTGAATGTAAAAATTAGCTTAACTATTGATTGTTGGACCTCGATTTTTGTCGAGGCGAATGGTCGTGTGGTAAGCTGTTGGTACAGTCAATGCTGGCGATAGTTGCCTTACTCTGAGGGCGTGGGTTCGAATCCCGCATGGGACTCGGTCCGAAAAAAAGTACAAGAATTTGTACTATTGAAGGTAGTGTTATCCCAAATATAACCATGTTATAAGTAAAATATTGCTGATCAAAGTATTTATCTTAGAAACATTCAGTTCAAATATCACGCAAACAGTTTGAATAACGGAATTGGAAGATCTCCATCAACTAATTATACCGCTATACTTTTTCAAATAATAACATTCTATACACTGGTATTGATTACAATTGATTTGCTGGTAAGAAGATGAGTCTTGTTGAAGATCTATTAGATCAGCATGCAGTCTTGTAATTATACTGTCGTATTCTATGGAAGGGAGTGATAAAATCGTCTTGTTGGGTTGAGAAGTATTAGATGTAAAAGATATAACAACTCTAGAAACTTTATATGATTTAATGTCAGAGAAGTGATTGTATTTGTGATGAACTCACTTTCTTCTTTTGATCTGTCACAAAGTTTTATGTCATTATCGCTGTTGGGAACAAATTTAGTTGGTATACTTTCTTATTTAATCATATAACATTTTTCTTCAGTTGTAAATTGGATTATTAAAAAGTTGAAACTTGTCAGTTTGATGTAATTGCGCTTGTGTTTAGAGAAAAACGTTATAATAATGCTTTAAAGTTCAAAGATATAAAACTATAGCTGTCATTTTGAGAATTTAATGAAGGAAAGAACTGAGAAAAAACTCTAAATAAAATCTAAAGATGAGTGATTTGAGTTGGACATTATTAGAAACTCTTATTTGATATTTAAAGAAAGGTTATCTTAGAGTAATGATGAATATATGAAACCAGTTTATTTGATTTATTATATTCAATATTATCATTGTGATTTAGTTTATTATGAATTAATTAGATTTTGAAAAATATTCTTGTCAACCTTCATTTTTTGTTATGACTTTACAGTAATCTTAACCCTTACGTTGCGTATATATATTTTACCATTTTTAGCCCCTGTGGCGGAATTTACAGGCTCGCAGCTCGCAGCTCGCAGCAGTAGTTTGAGCTTAGGCACTAACGAGCTCTGCTGGCGGAATTTCCAAAAGGCGATTCCAGTACCGTTTTTACGAAATATACCGCATCTACATGGCGAATAAGGACTATATACGGGCGTTCAATACAAATTCAAGTAGCGACACCCGTACACAAATGGCTAATTCACACCCGAAACTTTGAATGAATTTTCTATTATTTTTCGTTTTTATTCTATTACTTTCGAAAGATTGTCTTTAATTCGGGCCTCGTAACATCATAAATACCAAACGGAAAAAAATCCATTTATATACGGAATTGAAGACAAGATGTCTAGCTTCACAATGATATAAAAATTATTAGAATGCGACCTTTGGTTATAATTCCATAGCTATGTAAAGTTTGTCTTTATTTCCACCTATAAAATCGTCAATACTTACAACATGTATGCGGCATTGCAAACGGTCGTTCATCGCACTTTTCCAAGAAATCATAATCTCGAACCAGTTGACAAATAAGCACATGTCAACCCAAATATGGTTATGTTGTTTGACTTTTCAAATAAACGCTAACCTCGAACCATAACTGATACAAAATATGTTGATTAGTTTGTGTGCCGTTTGGTTTCACATGCCTCTCAGAAAGGTAAAATTGTATCTTTATTTCTGTGAATAAATCTGCGCATTTTATATAGAATAAAAGATTATTCTTTTCGGTTTATTGTGATATAAAAATTATGAAAATGCATTCAGTATTTTAGCCGTGATAAATGTTTTAGAAGTTGTGAAAATCGCCGATTGTTTCAAAATTTATGAAGTGTAAACATGACCTTTTTCACGGCGCTTGCTGTGTCTTTATTATTTTTTTGAGATTTTCTAATTTTATATGGGAATGTAGTCCATTGTTTCCCCTTTATTTTGCCGTATTTTTTTTTGAAAACAAACAATTCGCTCACATGATATGAATTAAGTGCGGGAGTAAGGCGAGTTAGCGATTTTTTTTCCCCGTCTCGCGAGATGCGAGGCAGATAGCAGTCTCGGGCGAGGCAAACCCGAGGCAATACAAACACGTGGGTGAAAATAGCCTCAAGCGAATTAATGCTTCGGGGGCTAAGCCCGACAAAATTGGCCTTTTGTAAAGCTAATTATCAATGCATTACGGGTCAACAATGCACACGCAATTTGGTGTGAATTTTACTTGATATTTCGACCGGACATTCACACAGACTCGTTATCGTGGCTATCTGCGAGATGTATGTAAACAAGTTTTCATGTGGCGATATACGGACACACTTCGTCTCGCATTTCGCCTGGGGGGCAAATATAATTATTACTGACCCGGTAAATGCACTAAGTCCAACGTACGGGTCTCGCCAAGGGTTCTAACATTTTTCTCTATGAGCCTCCCGGATAATTACGGGACCCGCAAGTTAAGGGTTAATCTTGTAAGTGCTTGTACAATTTTCTTTTTGTAAAGTTCAAGGTATTTTTTACCATTAGATATAAAGCATTGGAAGTTTTTGCATGATATTTCATCCGCTGAAATACCGAATAATCAGGAAAAGTTGATGAATGTTGCTAACGTAGGACCTCTACTCATTATCTTTGTATGCTCAGGTGAAAAAAAAATATTTTTTTTGAAGAATCATATACCTCATTTATTTAGGATTCATGAACATCCTCTTTGTGAGTCCTCAGTTTTTATCATAAATTTGATTTAATGAAATGAATTATTCATTGAAAATTGAAAAGGACATTGATGCAGTCCATTTGTCATTCTTTACATGGGTCTGACCACTAGGCAATTTGCAATCAATTGGAAATGTTTTTTCGTGTTTGATGAGATTTTTTGTGTGCAAATGAGAGCAATCAGCGAGCAAAACGGGAATGATTTATTCGTCAGTCAAGCCTAGATAATCTGTTTTTCCTATTAGGACCTGGAGCTGTCACACAATCTTTCATTCTCCGTAGAGAAGAAAGTAATCCTAAGGATAACAGTTTATTAAGGGAATTTTGGCATGGACAAGTAATTTTTGTGGGTGATGAATGCTCGATGTCATATTTCCTGAGTAGAATAAATCAGAGCTAGTCTCCTTCAATGGATGATCCCCTTCTTAAACTTGTCTGTACGTCTTCTCCTGGAGAAACCGTCACGCATTCTCATTTCAAGACTTCATCACAAACTTTTTACTTTCTCTCGGTGTTCATGTGTTGTTCAATAATTGGCATAAATAGCGTGGAGTGATGGTTGAAAAGGATGGCATGAAACATTTTCTGAAATTCGGTTCCTGACAAATTGCATAATGATTTCAGAAGAAACGAGTTGATTTTATATGGATTGAGTTATGTGAGACACTTAACAGATAGGAGATTTTCTATAATAAAAAGGTCTGTTCAGTTTGTTTTACATTTTGAAAATTGTAGCTCGATCCTTTGTTCCTGTAGCTATATATTGTATCATGTACTTTTGACCATGTTTTGACCATGGCTTTGAATTATGAAGTAAAGATTTCTTAATAATTTGAGACACATCAATGTTCACATGCTTTTTGTCACCCCACTAGACATGATTTCTGAAAGGTCTTGATAAAAATCATTAATCAATTAAAATTTGCTCTATTAGGTAGTGAAGAACCATTATACATGGCTGGTGCCACATTGAATACACAAATACTTGCCTGAGGCCTTGAAAGCGATGAGGATGCATAAACAATAGATTGCCAAGTCAATGAGCCATCTAGCAACTTGCCCCGAACTTCCAGCTCTGCATAAAAAACTACTTTTCGATTCTGCTTCAATGACTGCCGAAATTAGGGATTTAGTGGGCAAATTACACTCGTCAGAAAAGCAGAGTGTCATGGCAGAATAAGGTTCACCTTGCTCTCCCCCCTGTAGTTGAGGCTGACCTTAGGGTGACGGGCTTTCAGGCCCAGAATCAAAAGGGAAAATTGTAAGACGGAGATTTCTGCCGATCCGCCTGGATAATGACCGAACGAGGTAATTGTGGTCTTTGTGGTTTCATGAAGGGACCTTTAAATACACAAGGAATGCTCTGGGTTTTGCAGCAGGTTTTGCAGGACTGAATGTAGCAATGATTGGCGTGAAATAAACCCCGTCAACAGGAACATGGGCAAAAATAGAAAATCTAATCAAGCTGAGATGGGATAGATTTGATAGGAGTTTTTTGCCATAAAAAGGTGTTAAGATATTCTTCATCAATTTATTTGGGGATTGTGAAGATGTCAAGTTTTGTTTCTTTTTTGTTATTAATTACAGACTTATTGGATTGGCGGCATGTATGGGTTCATGTTATCTGCTACAGTTTAAAAAGTGTTCAAACATTGTGATGAAATGGGTTGAAAGCTTTCTATCAAATCTGACATGAACGTCAAGGACTGTAGGCACCAAACAGGTCCTCTCAATGCTCTATCAATGATCCGAGGTTGCAACTCAAACATGTTTTATCAGATCGGCTTTAACTGAAGTGCCAGCTCGTGTTGAGGGCATATGAAGAATACCCAACTTTGATCAAGTTTTTTGGTGAGTTTGCTTTGACAGTTGAACTCTGATTTTGTTTTGATCAATGTTTGGTGAACACTTTGACAAATTTTAATAAAACTTTAATCTGAAGAAGAAAACATCCAGTGTTTTTTTTTCATAATAAGTTCAATAAAAGTTTACTTAAAAATAACAAACATGTAATACTTCATCGATTTGTTTGAGACAAGTAGGACTGCAGGGCCTTCTTCCTTAAAGTAGAATCTGAAGAGAAGAACTTTGAAATATGAAAATGTATGTATTAATGACTGATTGATGATATCTTTGTTTGCAGTTCCTCCGTATATGAATGTTAATAGAATGGACTCAGTTGTAGTTGTAGATGTAACGTGTCCAATCCTTTCTACAGTAATGCTGATCAGTCTTTCATATGGATTGTTTTGTTAAAGATTCCAAATTTGATAAAAATAAGAATAAAAAGAAGCCTCTAAGATCTCAACATTTTCTTAAATATAGCTGTGTAGTCTTGTAATAGACTTGCCTAGGCTCATAACCAATTAAACAGTGTGGATAACGGAGTAAATGTTTCCCTGACTGGTAGCTGAGATTCTGCTCTGCTGTGTGATTTGTGTTCAATGCCAACTCAGAATATGAGTATGCATCATAGTGCTGTGGCAACCATCTTATTTACTTATTTGCATCAAAAGTCAATTGTATGAAATTCACAAAAAAGCATTATTAGCAATAACAATATGTTTTTGGGAAGTGTAATGCTGTCAAATGAAAAAGCAATGAGCCATTGTTATTTTGGGATCAAAGTTAGTGCAAGGTGGCTGTCCCTTTAAATTGCTTCTTTCTCAGTGTCGCAGATTTAGATAAAATTCAATCAAATTACTTTATGTGATCATCGATCGATGATTTCCTCGCTTTCCATATACATGATGATCAGCTTAGAAACACATTAGCTCAGTAGTTAAATATCAAAGTAAAATCCATTCTCTTCAGAACTTTCAACGTTGTGAACAAATAGATTAACTCTTGATTTATTCATATTGTTGCTGCTAAAATGTCTTATGCTCAAGCAAAATAAAAAAATAAAGAATGAAATATTCATACAATTGGAATGATGTGTAATATGAAACTCCCCATCGGAGACCACTTTTGCTATGTTAAGAGGTGCATGACTTTGAATTACTGTTCATCTGAACTGAGGTTGAGATGTGCTCTTCTTAGTCTTCTCCATGTCTGTAAACCTCCAATTGAGGTTAAATCTCTGATTGAGGTCTAATCTCGAAACCTTCTGATTGAGGTTAAATTTGGAAACCTCTGGTTGAGGCTAAATCTGGAAACCTTTGGTTGAGGTTAAATCTGGAATCCTCTGATTTAGGTAAATCCCGCTATACCCTATTAAAGGGACTGTACAATGTTGTTGAAAAGATTATCCCTTTTGTTCTGTTTTGTTATTAAGTCATTAGTTGTTGAATTAATTAGTGGACAACTCGCATAAATCTCACACTTACATTGACAAATCTGAAGGTGGAGGGGTTAATTGTCAGGGCTTTGAAGTCAATGTTTTCAGTAAGGTTTTTAGCATAACCAGAATTGCTATGTGAATCTCCTTCGATCGATTGATGCCAGTTTTCAAGATCTGACCACTATGGGACTGACCACTGGCTGAAGAATTCCAGGACTTGTAGGTAAAGGGTTAACAAAGAGAATAATCCAGAATGCCAATGGTAAAAGGTAGATCCTTTGTGTTTCATAATTTTTTGTTTGGCTTTAATATGTGCCAACAGTGTAATAAGAAACCAAAAATACAGGTCCCATTTATACATATACGGTAGTTATATAATATGTCAAACATTTTCAACCTAAATTTGTCTTTTTTTTCTGTTATAAATAATTTTCAAAGTTTAACTAATTGACGTGTCAATCGCTGTGCATTGTCCGGTTTTCTATCTGAAATCACTACTTTTACCTTTATTTCATCATTATACTGAATCGACTACCATCAAAATAGACAGTCAGTGCTTCTCAATAACAAAACACCATTTATAAGGTTGGATGTACCTTTATGGATAGGGGGGGGGGGGGGGATAGCGCAGTGGTTAGCGCGTTCGGCTTTGGATCAAGAGGTCCATGGTTTGAATCCCACCAGGGGCACAGCAACTTTATCTGCAGTAGAGAACTGTTCTACATGCAGTAATGTTTGGTTGCAATGCTACACTGAAATTCAGTGAAGTACCACCCATGGTTCCCTAGTTCCAGCCGTTGCTCGCTGGTTTCACCGCAGTGCATAGCCATAGCGTTGCGGGCTTTCTCCCTGCAATAATGCTAGCAGCCATGATATAAGTGAAATACTCTTGAAAGCGGCGTTAAACCCTAACTCACTCACTAAGTATTTATGGATAGGTTACTGTTAAAAAGTATATTCTGGGTAGTGTTTATATCAATAAAACTAACCTTCTAACCGATGTCATAGATGGATCCAGTGTTTATATCAATAAAACTAACCTTCTAACCGATGTCATAGATGGATCCAGTGTTTATATCAATAAAACTAACCTTCTTACCGATGTCATAGATGGATCCAGTGTTTATAACAATAAAACTAATCTTCTAAGCGATGTCATAGATGGATCCAGTGTTTATATCAATAAAACTAACCTTCTAACCGATGTCATAGATGGATCCAGTGTTTATATCAATAAAACTGACCTTCTAACCGATGTCATAGATGGATCAAGTGTTTATATCAATAAAACTGACCTTCTAACCGATGTCATAGATGGATCCAGTGTTTATATCAATAAAACTGACCTTCTAACCGATGTCATAGATGGATCCAGTGTTTATATCAATAAAACTGACCTTCTAACCGATGTCATAGATGGATCCAGTGTTTATATCAATAAAACTGACCTTCTAACCGATGTCATAGATGGATCCAGTGTTTATATCAATAAAACTGACCTTCTAACCGATGTCATAGATGGATCCAGTGTTTATATCAATAAAACTGACCCTCTAACCGATGTCATAGATGGATCCAGTGTTTATATCAAGAAAACTGACCTTCTAACCGATGTCATAGATGGATCCAGTGTTTATATCAATAAAACTGACCTTCTAACCGATGTCATAGATGGATCCAGTGTTTATATCAATAAAACTGACCTTCTAACCGATGTCATAGATGGATCCAGTGTTTATATCAATAAAACTAACCTTCTTACCGATGTCATAGATGGATCCAGTGTTTATAACAATAAAACTAATCTTCTAAGCGATGTCATAGATGGATCCAGTGTTTATATCAATAAAACTAACCTTCTAACCGATGTCATAGATGGATCCAGTGTTTATATCAATAAAACTGACCTTCTAACCGATGTCATAGATGGATCAAGTGTTTATATCAATAAAACTGACCTTCTAACCGATGTCATAGATGGATCCAGTGTTTATATCAATAAAACTGACCTTCTAACCGATGTCATAGATGGATCCAGTGTTCATATCAATAAAACTGACCTTCTAACCGATGTCATAGATGGATCCAGTGTTTATATCAATAAAACTGACCTTCTAACCGATGTCATAGATGGATCCAGTGTTTATATCAACAAAACTAACCTTCTAACCGATGTCATAGATGGATCCAGGGGTGGGAAGGGTCCATCAAATTGACATGCAAAACTCAAACCAACGGTCCGGAAATAATATAAGATAATCATTCTAAATGCAGCAGGTTTGTGTTCTAGGATCACTGAATTTCAGCACATAATTCCAGCGGTTGCTTGCAGATTTCAACGCAATGCTTAACCAAATGGTGTTGCAGGCTTTCTCCCTGCAATAATACTAGCATTTATAGAGAAATACAAATGCAGTCTCATCTCATCTCACCTTTTGTAACTGTTGAGCAGTAAATTGTACAGTAAATTGTACAGTAAATTGTACAGTAAATTGTACAGTAAATTGTACAGTAAATTGTAAAGATGCCTACAATGTTCTAAATTTGCATTTAACAATTACATTTTTCTTCAACATTTTATATGTATTCATAGCCTGTACATAAGTTTTTATCACAGATCAATGTCAATTTATTTCATAAATATTTACAGCAAAATATTGATGGTGTCGTATGATTATTTTTTAAATTAAAACAATTCAACAACAACAGAATTACCTAGAAAGATAAGAGTTGACACATGTCATTGTAATATCGACTCTATTGAAAACAAATTGTTTGTAATTAACAAAAAATGTTGTTTTTCCCTTATGAAAACACCAAGGGAAGAGGATAGTTGATGTAAACTTGTGAAAGTGTCAAGTTGGATTGAATCAATATAAACTTATGGCAACACTGTTTCGAAAGCAGGTGTTAAAACTTTATAGTTTATATAAAAAAGCCAATGGAGCCATTTTCAATTATCTATTGCAAAGAAGAATAAATGATTGAAAACACCGAAGACATCTGGTAAGAAACATTTTTAAAATTGTTATATTTGAACCAGAGTATTGCTTTCCTACCCAATTCAATAATTGGTATTTCTGGTGTCTGGTGCGGACTGGAGGCTCTTTTTAAAGGAAGGGTTCTATCAGAATATCCACCATTTTCTTTTGGGGCTCTGGGTGAAATGAAAAAACGTTTAACTGATTTTACAAATTTCCAATAATAAAAATTAAATATTGATAGAAATATCCACAAAGTAACAAATAGTTAATCATTAGACTTGGAGAACAATTCTTGTTATGCCATAGCACACCCCGTAGCTTGGTCTTTCATCCTCTTTCTCATTGGCGGACTATCCACTAACACTCAATCATAGCAACAGTATTGATCTACTGTTACCGTATTACATATATTGAATTGATTTTTCCAGATTGTTTATGAATGAGTACTTGTATTAAAATAGATTTTAACTATCAACATCCTGATCATTTACTTAAATCATCAAGAAAATTGTTACTGAAACTACGTACCGTCCTGGCAAACAGTTCTAGCTTGTTTTCTAGTTTAATCGTCAGAAGTAGAGCCTTCAGAATGATTGAATGGGTATCTTGCATCCCTGTTGCTACAATTGATCCCCTCCTTTATGATTGATTCAGTGAAACTCTAGTTCAATAATGCATTGGGATTAGCTTTAAATCTTCTCTACCATACATAACATTTAGATTGAAGAAAAAGTTCATAAGTTACAGTCTCATAATTTGAACTTTGAACAATATCATATACAATATATTGCTTATTGCCTCTCTAACAGTTTATTGCTTACGTAGTGGTTATGGCCAGTGGCTGACATATTATAATGATAAAAATAGTTCATTCGTACAGCGCTATTTCCATGCAAGAGCATACTCAAAGTGCACAGTTTGTATTATTAGCCAGAAGGAGTTGTACTTAGGATGCCACTACTTGTCCCTTTGAGTCTTTCTTCCCATGTACAGATTACCAGGAATCATTTAGTGAGCTGTACTTCGGCTTGTTTCTTTATTCATTTGATGAATAATTTACTTGAAGGCTGGAAGTCTCAAAATGAATCATCGTTGCTATTCATTGTTGCAGGCTTTTAGTGCCGTTGAAGTTCTCAAATTATTGTAATAAATGCAATCAAATGTAAACCAATTGCATAATCCACTTACCTGGAAGCACTTTTGAAATCTTCAAACAAAGTACTGGTAAGCATAATTAAACTGCGCTTGACTCGATGCACAGGTAAATGGGTAGCTTTATCCCAAATATGCTAGCTTCATAAGTAAACTAACCCACAATAAAAAAAACACAGTTAATTTCTTTTATTATATGACGAGCAGTGAAATACTGGGATTTATCAGTGAAATACTGGGATTTATCAGTGAAATAAACTGTCTATCAAGCTACAGTGAAAATAACTTATATTTTTACTGCGAACGGTGACTGATATAATTTGACGTCATAAAACAATGGTCTCGCGCGGCGATTTGGCTTATGACGTCACAGTGTTACTGTGGTGACGGGCTGTTCCTTACGGCCGCTCGGCATGAAAACTACCCTTTTCGGGCGTAATTACATGGATAATATCATATAATAAATAGAATATCCGTCAATTCTTGACAAATACCATGTTTATATCATCGCGTGAGGTAGAAAAGTTATATATTTTTACTCGTGGCTGCGCCACTTGTGAAAATATAACCTTTCTACCTCACTCGATGAGATAAACATGGTATTAGTCAAGAAAAGACAGATATCCTCTATATCTTCATACACAAATGTTTTTGAATAAATCATTAATTTCATAGAGTCACAAAGAGATTTTACAAATTAACCTAGCTAGCTCTTCTAACAACTATCATATTGTATCATTGTACTATTAAAAAGTTTACCTGTAATTCAAAATATAACTGATATTCAAATAACATCAGAATTGGAAAGATGATGTTTATGAAGTTATTTGAGATAAAAAAAAAACACCCCAGTATTAATTTCGACAATGATATGTCTTTGAGAAGAGGATATCATGCTGAGGAAGGACAGGTTGTTATCAAACTTTTTGTCCACTATTCAAAAAAGCAAATTCATGATTTTCATGCAAAGAGGAAATCTGTTGTCAAACCAGCATATCATAATTTTGACAAGCTTCAAAAAGTTTATAAAAATCTCCTATTTGTAACTGACAGAATTATTACTTTGTGTCAGGCTGAATTCCTAATCAAATGTTTCATTTGTTAAAAATTGCATTTCAGCATATGACCTTGTCATCCCAATGTCTAAATTCAGTTGAAATTATTTTTAAACTGGAAATATTTTGTCAAAATAACCTGGGTCATTTGTTAAATGTCAGTAGAATTTATTATCATTTCAAGATAATGAAAGTAGTTTTATAAAGTTTAGAGAGGAAATTGTTCACTTGTGTTATCATGATGGTTTCCTTAATGTCTGTGTTGTGAATACATTAGTTACATAAAGCGCTTATCACTGTATAAACCCTTTACAAACATTATTGGAACATGCATCATCAGCTCACTACTTAGGGAATGAAGTTCCCAGCATTATAGAAAATGAATTGAAAGCAACTTTGTGAGCATGAATTTTTCCCCACAATTTATCACTGCAGCCTGACCCCGGGTTCTTGGACCCTTTATATCCATAAATCCGCCATCCCCATGGTTTTCAAGTGAAATAAATGTTATGCTGTAAAATTGTTTTTCCTGTGAAATTCCTTGTATGTCCATATACACCCCATTGACTCAATTAGAGAATGGAGTATAATTACTCTGTTCACTATCATTCTCTTTACTCCTGTTGAAACTTCAATGGTTTGCCCGTCTGCAATATCTTCACTGAAATATTCACATTAGAAATAGACACTTTCTTTAGAGCTGCAATCTTTCACGGCAATTGGGTTTGAAAGGGAATACATTCTATCAATTATTAACAATCGAAAATATGATATAGTGAGATTTATTCCATGAAGCTAAAAGTAGATGATGTGCGAGCGAGGCGGATGAAGGGCGATCCTTCAGGAAATTGTCACAGTTGCTGGCCGGTGATCAATACCTTCCCAATATGTTTTAATAGTCGCAGTCCGCGTAATTGATGCCTGTGTGTGATGCCGAGTTGGGAATCCGGACAGATAATCCCAGCAAACCCATTAGTGAAGCAACATATCTGATATTCAATAATGCCTCATCTGAAAAGCACCTTGTCATTGAGTATGTTTATAGATAAAAGACGAGAGTCGTGATTCCAGTTGGTCTGTTGGTGTGAGCAGGTGAAGGCTGGTTTTACCGTGGCGGCGGGCCAATGTACGTTGATCATTGGCTTCCCTTGCTGCGCCTCCAGTCATGGACAGAACCGATTCAGTGATGTATTGAGGCTGTATTGAGTGAATGGTCTGCTGGATATGGAGCCATGCCGTCGTTTGAACATCCCATATTGTGGGAGAAGTTGTTAAGGAGGTTTTGAATTCTGAAACTTTGATTACAAGTTCAGAGATTTTGTTTGCCACAGATTTTCAATGGATTGGATTCTTTCTTGGAAGAACTTGAAACTTCTTTGAATGGTGGTTACAAATCTCTGATTATTTGGAGGACATATGTTTCTTTCATTAGAAAAAGGTAAAGCAATTCTTATACTTCAAATGCTTATGATTTGTTTCATTGTTATTACAGTTGAATCAAGGTCTGACTATTGTATTAGAGTAATCCCAGTACATTCAATAGTTTATCAATTGATTTTGGAAATTATCCAAATGATAGTTTTATCATTTAACATAAATATGTTAAATAACTGATTTCTTACAATTCAAAAATTAAAACAGAAACTCGACAGATTTTCCTAATGTTTATAGATTTTACAGCAATGTCTGAAAGATTGTCAGGATAGTTCATAGATTATTTAACTCATTTTATCCAATCACTGCTATATAAAAGTCAGAATAAACTCCTCAGATTTGAGAATTTTCAATGCGACACTAACTTGGGATCACTGATCTTTTTGACTGAAATTAGTGGCTTAAAACAATTTAAAATTATGTAGAAGTTTAGAATTTTACATGGAATTCCAATAGATTAGAGAAGTTGAAAATCCAGGTAGTATTGGTAGATGCAAGAATGACAGGAACTAGTTTGTACAGTTGGTGACACCTTGATCAATACTCAAGTCATTACTGATCCACCTCACACTTGTCTATTGTCCAACTACACCGACCAAACCAAACTATCACTGAAATCCTTTCTACATGGAAATGCTTTTATGTAACAAAATGGTATAACTCTTGCAGTGTAACACATTATTTATACCAGGTAACAGGCTCTCTAGCTCTGTATGATACCTTGTTGTATTTTCTTGGTTTAGATCTGAAAATGATCCTGTTGAACAAATTATTATAATAAGAAAACATTCATCTGAATTAGTGCTTCAAATAATAACTTTTGATAATATATATCGCTGTCAATTATCTAATTTATTGGATATTTTTCATGCTTATTAAACAACTTATTAATACTACCTGTTAGAAGACGCCTCCTTTTTCATGGCATCCACCATTTAAGCACCAGTAATTATTGTTGTCCCTCAGGTGTCACCAGAACCTACATAATCTACTTACATGTTATTCTGAAGTATTTCCAGTACTTTACTCCCACCGCTGTTTAAGGTTCTTCCTGGAAGGCTTTTCTTCCTCAGTGTTGATAAGAATGTCAAGATTTGTGGATTTAATATTGTGAAAAACATGATAGTTTAGGGCTGACTCCTCCATCATGTCACATTGTATCATGTCAAATTATTTCTACATTGAAATGGTTTTTTTATGTAATAAAGTGGTATAATTCATATGCTTTATTACATTATTTATACCAGATTTGTTCATCTGAATATCATTGCGAATAGTTCCCATGGGTGTGATCAGGTTTTGATGTATCCCTGCGTAACCATATGTTCTTCATCTCTTGATGAATCTGTGATGTTCTTTACATATTCCAAGAACTCATCGATCATTAGTTTCTCATGTCTCTGTTAGTGTTGCTTACCTCCTCAAGACGTCTGTCTTTCTGTGTCTCTCTCTGTTTTTGTCTGTCTGTCTGTCTGTCTGTCTGTCTGTCTGTCTGTCTGTCTGTCTGTCTGTCTCTCTCTCTCTCTCTCTCTCTCTCTCTCTCTCTCTCTCTCTCTCTCTCTCTCTCTCTCTCTCTCTCTCTCTCTCTCTCTCTCTCTCTCTCTCTCTCTCTCTCTCTCTCTCTCTCTCTCTCTCTCTCTCTCTCGATCTCAATCGATCTCTCTCTCTCTCTCGATCTCTCTCTCGACAGTTTTTAAGCAACCAGTGTAGTTATTCATGATCATTGGTGGTTCGTGTGTGTCCTAACAAATGTGATATTTTAAACACTGTTGATACTTCTGATTAATTATTTAATACTTTGTGTAATTTCTAACATACATATGTGTTAAAAATACTACTTTGTAAAATAAGTCTAAAAAAGTGTAACTATTCCTGGTTGTGTTTTGTTGGAAAGTGAATATATCCTGCTGATGTCTGGCGCTAGGTGATATAAGAGTGCACTGGCTGTTAGTAGACATTAGGTGGAGGAGTTCCTAGGTTGTGCTTTATTCAGGTTTGGTACCAGCTAACATCTCGTGGTGTTCATGTAGTCTTCTGTCCTTGCTGGTGTTACTGATACACTTCAAGGACTTCACATTCAAGAGTTTCACCCAATAGGCTGTTTCTTACAATAAGTCTCTGTTGAGGTCTCTGTGGCCGAGTGGATAAGCTGTTGGGGTAGTCAGTGCTGCTAATGGCATCTGACTCAATGAGTTTGAATGCCCAGAGAATCGTTTAAAAAAAGTACATGAATATTGCAGAGCTAAATTTGAGGAAAAATAATAAAAGTATACTAATTTTTATTATAGTGAAAAATAAAACAATGATTTGAATATGAAGGTTAATACCAAAAGGGTCTGACACTATTCTCTGTCATCAGCTTGACAACTTCCTGATAACAGTCGGGTTGAGGGTTGTCAAACTAGAGTTGGTCATGACACCAGTCAACTTTAGTTTATTCTTTTCATTAGACCTGTCTGGTTTTTTTTCCTGAAAATATATTTTTTTAAATGATTGCTTAATTTGAGAAGCTTATACATGAACTAATATATATCTGCTGTAATTATCTTGTCACATTAATGTTGAAAAAGGCTATGAAAGAAATGTTTTAAAGAAGCATACGTGGCATCATTATTTAAAGAAAAAATAAATTATCCGTTGATAACAATTATTCTTAGTAATTGCAAAAGTATGAAGTGAACCCAAACAACAGCTTGTGAAAGGGCGTTACAAATATAATGAATATAGGTTATGTCTTTCTATTAAATAAAAGAATACTTGTTCCCATTAACTGTGGATCTGATGTAAGTACATTATTATTGTATTATGGTAATTTCACTGACTCAATGAATATAATTTTACCTATTTGATTAGTTACAAAAACTGTTAATTATAGTACATGTATGTTTTTATCGAACAAGTTTAATGGATTAACAAAATTCAAAGCATAAGCTTTCGTAATCAGTATTTTCTATTATATTCCCTGGAAATAGGAAAGCTCAACTGCTAACACTGGTAGATAGCCTATTAAACATTAAACACAAAACATCAAACACTTAAACTTTGAACACTTAATGTTATTCATATAAGCTGTTGGAAGAAACTTGTGATCAATATATAAAGCTAGGCTAATCTAATCTTGCATGTTTTGTTTGATACACAGTAGGATTTGCTTGATTCCAAGGATGTGGCTATCTAGTTCAGTTAAGATGGTGTTAATAGATCCAAATATCTGTTAGATAAGTTTTGATTTGTTCATAATATGGTAATTATTAATTTTAAAAATATGAATCATTTACCAAATATGTAAAAACCATCCACTTTGTTTCCAAATATAGTCTTGTGATTTCAGTTGTATTCTAATTGTCATAATGTATCAACAATCCCATGCCAATTTCAAGAACTAACTTAGTTTTTCCATGTTTACTTCACATCTATTTTGTAAGTTATGTTATGAGCTCATATGAGTATAAGGAATCTGTTATTACTTCTTATTGATTAACTTTAAATGAATTAACAACAGTATTTCTTTTATTTATATAAATAAGAACAGGAAGATTTTCTGGAAAACAACTTCTTTAATGTGAAAATGTGTATTTTCACATTAAAGAAGTTGTTATCCAGGAAAATTCCTGTTCTTATGTATACCACTTCTAAATGCTCATCAAAGACCTTTATATAAGTAGTTAATGAGTATATATTGTTCCTTCTGCGTGTGAATGAGTGTGTTTGTCAGCGCTGTATGTTCTACCCCTATGAGATTTTGAGCTGTCTGTGTGTCCGTCCGTCCGAGATAAAGGGGAAAATTATTCTCAGAAACTGTCAGAGATAGGGTAACGAAATTTGGTTTGTGTTTTGAGGACATAAATACCATGGAAGAGTTGGAAAATGAAACCATGCTTTTGTTTTTATCTAATCAGGCTTTGAAGGCTAGCTAGATGAGCTTATGACCTGGGCCGTCATCTGTCCATATTTGTCACTTTTTACTGCTACACCCCCAAAGCTGAAATTTTGTGGGGAGGTATTATGTTGCACCAAAGGGGGTAAAAGTTTGTTTATTTGATCCTGACCCCCTCTCAAATATAGCCATGGCGGGCATTTTCCCTAAAACGACTTTTTGATAATAAATGAGCAAATGTGTGTCTTTTTAATTATACATAGCAAAACATTTGTTGCATCCCCTACATATGTACCGAAATTTTATGCTGTGGCAATGTTACGATTTTGGAATATATCTGCGATCTTTCTTTGTTCAATTCTTAATCAAACAGATATCGTCATAAAGCAACTTTAAATGTCTTTTTTGTTTAAAAATTCCGATTCTGAAGGTTCATACTGCTGTAACTAGTGACTTTTTATTGAAAGACACTAACTAAAGGTTCATCAGTTCACTTGAAAGAATGGAATTACTCACATTGTAATAATAAAGATTGACTTTCATTTTTCAATGTAACAATACTTGTTCCTTGACACCAAAAAAGCAGAATTAATGAATGCAAATATCACAAAGTAGTGAAACGTACGTTATCAGAATGCAATTTGCTTTGTTAAACTGGTAGATAATGCTTCTGCCATATCACACAGTTGCTTTACCTGATACATGAGTTGACAAAGTTTACAGGTAAAAAAACTTGTTTTGCTATGTATAGAAAGATAAGATTTACTTTGATCATTGCAAATTAGTATGATAAATCTTGTAATCCCACCCCATAATGGAAGCAACATGGATAATGTCCTACAAGCCTTTTATTTCATATGTTAATCTTCAACCTTATGTAGATACATAATCTGGTTCTGAGAGAGTTCTGAAATGTTCTTTCAGTGCATATGTACTCTGTTACACCTGAGATAACTCCCATCAATAAATTTAGTCATTTTAGGTTCCAATTTCATAACATATGCTTATGTATACATGCAACTTCTTAGATCTAAGCCATTGAGGAGAAGGTTGCGAGTTTTTTTTAGCAGAAACAAAATGGCGGAGGTGGAGGATGTTGACAACCACGTCTTCTTGTTTATAACGAACAACTTTTGTTTGATGTTGTGGGTCTATTATAATATAGATAATTACCACAGTATAATTTTCACAAGAAATAATTGAAAGAACAACGAAGAATTCTCATAGATAATTGATGTTGTAATGATCGGTGACGCAATTATATGCCTCGAGATTTCCCTTATGTTTTCTATTCGAAAGCATTGATAATGAGAAAAAAATTGTTGAAAGTATGATTTTATAAATATCTGACCAATCAATGTGTATTGTTTCCTCTATACCAATCACATCATTGTATACCATCACGTACCACAACAGTTGCAGTCATTTTCCTACTTTCGGGAGCATTGATTGTGGTGAAAAAGTTTGGTAGTTGGAAAACTATTTTAGGGATGTTTTAGTGCAGCGGTATGCAATTACATAAAAAAAGAGTAATATGTAATCATCTAAACATGAAATAGCACGATAATCAATACAGAACATACAAACATCAATTCTATTTTTAATCTAACAAGCATTGATTTGAAAATACTTTTTTTTACATTTTCTGAAAGGTGACATTTGTCTGATCCAAAATGCAGCAACATTTCTTGGTGCAAAATATCCATGTTTCCTCAGAAAACAATTAAAACAATAGATAAAACATCCTGTTACTAATCATGACATTAATTTGGAAAGCTATTTTCCAAGAAATTGATTCTTCCTGTAAATGATGTTTTAATGATGCTCTGTAAAGTTATAAGTGTCAAATAATTTCATGGATCAAGCTTACCATGTGCAAGTATTGATAAACCATGTAAAGCAGGATAATGGAGTTTTCGTTCCTGTGTTTCAGGTAGCATGTATTGACGAGTCTCCAGACTACCAGAGCGGCTGTCAGGTGTGCTGCTGTCTCAATCCACGCTGACTCTAATGAACAAGAAATAGCTGCGGCGGAAATTACTATTGACTGGCCGGTCTCGAAGGTTTCACAGACACCAGCTTGGCTATTAGCACCTATGTTTGGCACGGAACTAGCTTTTCATGGACACTGGACCATGTGACATATAAAGCTTTGGAAAGGATATGATCATGCTCGGTGAAAAGAGTTTTACGGCATAGTTAGGGCTAATTGTCATTGTGATTAATTAACTGTTACGATTGAGTGCAATCCTGTTTGCGAAGACGGATTTCTGAACCATGTTACTGACTCTCTCTATAAATGACTCTGTTGAAAGGCTTTCTCAGATACTCAGGTGCTTAATTGGAATTTAAGGAGAGACGTATCAAAACAGATCTGGCTGTGAAGAAGTTGATAAAGAAGAAATTGATTGAAGTATTGCGTGGACAGTTATACAGCAGATCCTGAAACAACGAGAAGAGATCTTGTGGAGAACTCATTTCCTGCTTCTGGGAGAATATAAATTTTACTTTGGTCTGTTGAAAGACAGATTTGATTTTGTGGACATAAAAAAATCCAAAATGGAAGTGTATGAAAACACAACATGGAACTCGTCCCTGTTGGACGGGAACAACACAGAAGATGAGAGTTCTCAGGGACCCTCAGCAACAGCACTGCAGGTTGGAGCCATCGTGATGCTGCTCTCTCTCATGTGGGGAGTCTTCGCTAATGTTCTCACCATGATCGTCATTCTCACTGAAAGAGAACTGAAAAACATTACAAACATTTTCATAGTCAGTCTCTGTATCAATGATATCCTGAACCTGGGCATAAACAACCTGCTGGTGTTAGTTTCCTACTTCATGATGACGTGGGCGACAGGTTCCATCGTGTGTGAGATGGTGACCCACTTCACTGTTCTGCTCATGGGTTCATCTCTCTGGCATACTGGACTCATTGCCATTCATCGCCTTATAGTTGTCGTCTTCAATACATTTTACAAGAAAATCTCCAAGAAGGCTTACACTATATTTGTCCTGGTTGCAGCTAGAGTTATCCCCCTTTTGTTTCTCATTCAACCCAATCTAGGCTACATGTCGAAGTATCAGCCCAAACTGCTACGCTGTGTTGTGAAGAAAGGCTTTGGCTTGTACACAATGCTTGTCTCGGTGGTACTCATGATGCTTCCATCGCTTGTCCTCATCGTTTGCTATATCGCCATTTTCGTCAAAGTTCACCAATCATCCAGCGCCTTTCGTGCCAGCAGAAAACGTGAATGGTTGCGTCGTGAAATACAAATAACAAAAATGTTCGGACTTGTATTTTTGCTGATCCTTATTGGCTACTTGCCTTACGGTATTGTGCGCAGTATAGACAAAGGGCTCAAGTTTAGCGCAGACTTTTATGTAGCAATCACGGTCCTGTATGCTGTGGCCAACTCGTGCAACCCCATTATTTACGGGGTTATGGACAGAAAGATACGCCGAGCATGTTTCAGAGCTCTTGGTCTAGAGGAGCGCTGCATGACCGAGGAACGATCCAAGCTGAGGAAATCCAATTCCTTGAAGTCCAACGGTGAGACTCACGCAGTCAGTGAAGTGAACACCGAGGCTGTTCCCTTGAACTCCCAGGCGCCAATGAAAGGAGCAATCTAAATGCTAACATGGGAGCCCAACCATTAAGACATGCTTCAAGTATATGTACTGTAAATACAGCCAGTTGTACATATGGTGAATATTGTATATACGCCTCCAGTATGGTACCTTGTTGACAGTTCTCTACAATAGTTGCCAGTCAGAGTATGTGATATGGAACTCTGACAGTAAACAGTGGAGGACCTGGAACCAGTGAACATAATCCCAACTTGATTTGTTAATTATGATAAGTATATAAGTAAAGGACAAAGTTCAACAGTAAATATAAAAATGTGAACAAAAATAGAAACTGATCATTGAGAAAGGCTGTAAATATTGTAAATATGTAAAATTAACTGTTCACAGTTCGGTGGCACGGGACTTATGTACAAGATGCGTTTATTTTTTTCACATTTTACATGTCTTGCAAACATGGCTGCTCCGTGTCTCTTCAATGTAAGTGCTATATACAAAGTGCTCTAGACAAAGAACTTCATTGTTTTTTCATAAATGTACATACGCATATGTGTGTCTTAAGTGAAGAAAGATGGTGGGATCAGAGCACTGGCCACTGTTGCCCGTTGAGAGGACTGATGTCTTCGGAGCGTGATTATTTATTCATGAGGACTTATCTTAGAGTGTCTACATCTGATAAAGCATTGCTATTAATAATGTAAGCTCATATATATATTTGCAAATCTGAGAATTATAATAGATCTTGCCTTTATCCGAAGGATATTAATGTCTCAAATATGTTGTGCCGCAAGTGTAGAGGAAGTGCTAAGTGATAAAACAGTATGGCTATCAATGTGAATGTTTGAGTAAACACTGGCATCCATATTGTATTGTGAAACTGTTCCGTTGCTGTGTCTAAATCATGTGATAAAGTCATCATGCTTTTGTGCTTTTGTTAATGAAATATTTACACATATTGTTATTTTAAAACATTGCTAAATTTACCTTAAATTGAACTTTGTTATTTTAAAATATTCATTAAGCTGTTTGGTAAGATGAGAATACAATTGGTTATAAAGCTGATGTCTTCAAATAAAATATAGATACAAACAAAGTTATTAGTAATCAAAATTTCAGAAATATTAAATCTAAAACTTTGATGATAATTGTAGGCCTGTGATTCCACTATTAGTGATAGTGATAGATTCTAGTGCACTTGAAATATATAGTCTTTGTTGATATTGTTTTGTTGGCATTGCAATTGTTCAAGGATTTGAGGGGTTAAGTTTATCTTTTTATTCTATAAACTAGAGACCCCTTTTCATGCATTTAAAGTTCCAATGCTGTTGTTCAGAGTCTAGAAAGGAATCCTTGATCGCTGGAAAATGTGTATATACCTTAACTACACCCGAACTGAAAATGCATGAAGCGGAATAAAGAGCTAAACTCACTCCACTCGCTGTCTTTGTTTTTGATGTCTTATTTAACACATATGTGAAAATGAAAATGCTGTATCATATAAAAAGACTGGAATTTTATTATCTATGCTGACAATCATATCTGAGGTTCTACAATTAACCTTAACGTCATGGTTATGTCACTTAATTTACAATGTTATGATGCCACTTTCTGGACCTTCTTAATGCGGTGACATGGGTAGATATTTATATAAAATTAATGGTTGAAAGTAACTTTTCCTGAATTGGGTAATAAATTGTATTACACACACTCATATAATACACTCGATTGATCTGTATAAAAGACAGTAAACAAAGTAAACAAAGTCTTCATCCCATCACCTTGTGATGACTTGAAGAATAAAGACACAAGATTTTACCTCCACAACCAGCCAAGAATCCTCATCAGAATTCAATGAAAGTGATCAAAATAGCCAGAGTAAAGAAAAACTTAATTTGTTATATTATGGAGAATGGCAATGCTATGAAAGCAAAAGAAGAAGGAACTGCACTTTTACAATCCCCTGTCTGCTTACAAGGCGCTTACATATTTCTTTGTGGAAGAATTTCTTTCCTAGTAAACTAAATGGCAGCATACAAATCCTGAAAATGGTAAATCAGTGAATCCTGATGTGGGTTTTAGAATAATGAGCGATAACGTGAAACACTAAATAAAGAGCCCATAAAATCTTCACTGTTTGGTCAATTATGTAGGAATGATTGTGAGTGAATGCCTACTGTATTTTGTCTCTTGGTTGAAACTCAGTGTTTAAACTAACTAAGCTTCAACCAGAAGTACATAGAGTTTATGGGGCAGGTAGCTGGTGGCTGGTGGCCCACGTACCCGTGACGGATGGAAACTGAGTAGAATCAGGGTACCTATCATATTACCAGGACCCGTGATAAAGTGACTAAATATTAAACAATATAACTTTTAGAAGTTTGTAATATATTTGACGATTCAAAAATGATTTAATGCCAATGGCTATTCATAAGGAAATTGAAATAGCTATTGAGCTCTTTGTTTTAGCTTTCTAGCTCCCTACTTTAGCCTACCATTTGAAGAAATTATTAAACATTTTAACAAACTTGATGCCAGGACAACAAAGCTGGTATCCGGGTAGGGTAACAGGGGGAGGGATACCCAGGTAGAATAAGTTTACCCATCCCAGCTTATATGATACTATGTAATCATTTAAAATTCAATAATCATCATCATAATGTGCTTAACATTCATTATGCTTTTTGTGGATTATAATGAAATTTACTGGTCTTATTCATTTATTAATTTACACATTAGCTGTTAATTGATTGTTGTCAAACAGTTCTGAGTGGCAAATTTACAGTAACCATAAAGAGTTAACAATTAAGGGGAATACTCCGCGATCCTCCAGTGGCTTAACAAAGGCAATGCTGAAATACTGCAGAACCTGTAAAACATGCAGCTAAAGATCGATGCATATGCTGCCAACCAACAGTAACATATTTTCTTGCAAGTAAACAGTTAACAACTAGTTCTATTTTCTCCAATGAAGAGACAAATAAAGGTTGGAAAAACTACTTAATGAAGGTGTATGTCTCAACATAATTATATCAACATGCATTCTCTGGGAACATTATTTCAAGGATCTGAATAGGAACAATGTCATTTGATCACAAAATAAAATATCAATTAAGTTTGGAGATGAACTAGAACAACAATATACAAATGTATTTATGATTAGAAAATTCACAATAAAGTGATGATAGGAGGCCAGTTTATGAAGATAAATAGCAGCTAAATGCAGCGTGCTTCATTCTGATAGTAATTACTATACCCCTGTATACACAGTGAACAGACTATTGTTTGCAGAATGTGACTATACACCTGCACATACATTAATGAGTTGTAGATCAATATAGTCAATATATCGCCACAGGTAAAATACAGATATGTTGTTAATTTGTCCATTGATCATTACAATTGGACATAACAAATTGACAGAGGATATTAATGGTGTACCAGCGGCTGAAAGAGATAATTATATCCAATAGGAAAATGTATTGTCCTGTGTTATTGTATTTAGAGTGGATAAAATAGAGGACAGGAGATCTAATGCTTGTAATAAATACATGTATCTGAGGAATGGACTGCTCTAGGTGATGAGTGTGAATATAAGATCCACTGTCAAACTAGTCGAGGTTACACTGTCATCCTGTATGATGCTCAGTTGACCACTATCAAGTTCAGCAACAATTAGTGCAGCTCATTTAGTGGGCGACCTGTTTCATTGCCAGATAATCTGAGAGTTTGAAGGGTTGATTGTTTGTCCCACATGAGACAGAATTTTGTGGTGTCAACGTTGGTAAGGCAAAATGAAAATAATAAAATGTTTCTCGGGCATCAACGCATCACATTTATTTGTGATCATAACAGCTTTTTATTGACATTTAAAGAATTTATTTAATTAATTAGATTAAGAATTTGTCGCATCATTTTTGATAAACCCCAAAATCCATTCATCCGCCATATATGGGTCTGTAAGAACAGCTGTATTTCTGTTTTGTATAGTTATACCACTTCCATGCTATATCTTGATTGGAGAAAAAAATCCACTCCTCATTTGTCCTCCCACTTTTGCAAAAAATGTGCCTGAGAAACATGCACTTTTGAAGTGCGTCTGTTATGATGCGATGATGGTACGAATTTGAACCTTGATTGGCTGAAAGACAACAGGTTGTACTCTCCTCATGGAATGTTCTGTACTTATTGACCGGAGGTAGTATTTATTAATCTGTCCCCTGAAACGTTATTTTCCTTTAACTCAACACTTGCCACCTCAACACCTCAACTGCTCCCTAAGACAATGATTTAAACCTAATTCTCATTTCTCGGAGACTCATTTTCAATATTTAAAATCATACATAAAAACAAACAATGATAAACACAGATACTACGACCCTATATATTCTATGTTCAATGACCGGGGATGTAGCACAGTCGGTAGAGAGTCCGCTCACAACCCCTATGGTCTGGGTTCGATTCCTTGCAGTGTCATACCAAACCACATTAAACTTGGAAGTTGTTGCTTCCTTGCTTGGCACTCAGCATTATAAGGATAGAACAATGCTTGAACTGGCACTGTACTGTAGCTTCCTGGTGCCAAGGGCACAAAATGAATTACCAATTTCATTGCAATGGGGACAATAAAGTGTTATTATATTCAATGGTCAAGAATGTGAATGGACAACCAGCTCCTCATAAAAAAATTTTGAATGTGGGTTTCAATGCTTCTGCACTGTAAATCTGTGAAAAATTTGCCAATGGTGAACAACAAGCTAGGGTAAATTTTATACTGAGAATGTGATTATGGTGCCACCTCAACTTCATGAATGTTGAACATGAACCAGCTGAACGTTAACATTAGAGGTTCACTTAGCTACAAAAAAGGGACGAAAGGGCAGATTCTAATAAAGAAAGTTTCAACTTACATTATTTTTAGATACACAGAAATTCCAAAATTGTATTTCTATGATGAAGTTCAAATCAAATGTCACAAATGGTTAATTGTTTAGACACCAGCTCTGTTAACTATGATACTCTGACACTGCTCGTATTTTCTTGGGGAAATTGATATTAAAAGAACTGACCAAGCCAATGATACTCTTTTTCATCTCTTATGTCTGGTCAAAGAATGTTTTATCTGGAAGTTATCATATATTGTCAGATGTTTTCTGTCAGTTTAAGACTAACGTACACAACAATTCTTTTTCAGAAGGGATCCTCCTTGGGGTACTTATTGCATAAAATCCTTGATTTTTGATATATGACAGGTTGTAACTATATTTCCACTTAAAATTAGTTAAAAAACTAAAAAAACGTACTTTGGGTCACCCCTTTCGAGCCCCACCCCTTACGGTTGTCATGCAACCAGGGGCGGATAACTCTAATCTCACCACTTTTCTTCCTGTCATTGAACTGACAAGTCGCACGAAGTTTTCAAGAAGTTTTTCTGAGTTTACGTACAATCGCAAAGAAAATGGCCCAAAACAAAGCTGTATGTGTGGTAACTTCTACCTTTTCTACAGTAGGGTCGAATGGCTTTTCGGTTTTTGTACTAGATTTCGTGTATTTGTAACTTGCTTTCTCGCGTAGGGCGGGAAAGTCGACCCAAGATGGCGGCCATTTTTTCTCGATCGATTTGTTTTGATCGTGGAATTTGGTTAGATCTGGGCTTTCCACATGTTTATTTTATCATATTTGGGTTCTAGATTCGTTTTCGGTGAGTATTTCGAATCGCCCACTGGCCTGCAAGCAAATTAGTCATATTTCATGTTCTATTTGTTTCAGTGATGTTAGGGGTGTGGCCATGCTTGTTTACATTTTTACTTCGCATTTTGCCATTCGCCTCTGCTCATGTTTTTACATGCATGTTTACAACAACATTTACATTCCAATTCCCCCATGTATTTAGTATATATATATTTTAAAAATATTTATATATATACACATGTTGCATGTGCACGTCTTGATTTGGCTATTTTGATTCTAGCCTTTCAAGCCTTGTGCCCAATGTAAGGGGCCGGTGTCGATCACCGACGCTCATGACGAGTGCCTCAAGTGTTTGGCCTCTGATTTCCACCACCCACTAGACTGTGGGATATGTCAGGCCTTCACCCCCAAGGCCAGATCTAGGAGGGATGTTGACCTAAAGTTCTTCTCCGAGGCCTTGGAGAGCGGGAGGGACATCACCAAGCTTGACCCCCCGTCTAAGGCAAAGAAGATGAAAAAGTCACCAATTAAGAAATTAAGTGGTAAGAAGGTTAAGGCTTCGGCCTCCGCGACGGTGTCCTCGGCCAGGTCGGGTCTCGATGATTCGTCATCCGAGCCCGACTCGGTCGAGGACCAGCGGGGGTCCTCAGCCGGGGATTTCACCCACCCTCCCTCCCCTCAACAACCTAACCCACAAACCACTCATTTTAACCCTGTTGATATGACGCAATTCACGCACATCATCACACAGCAAATGAAGGTCATGATTGACTCGGCGGTCTCGGGGCTCCGTACGGAGTTCCGGACCTCGAGTCATGAACCTGATGCAGCTCATGGTACCAGGGGAGATCTCGGTGTCGGACTCGTCCGAGGCACGGGGTCTCCTCGGGGCGCTCAGCTTCCGGCTCGCGAGCTGCGGAGTATGGAGCCCCAGGTTACCATTACACAAATACACCAGCCCCCTCAGACACCTGGCTTCGGGCAGGTCTCGTCTGGGGGATCGCTGGCCCCGCCGAACCTGGTGCCGCTCGTTGGAGTAGGTTCCCAGGGTAAGGCTTCAAACCCAGGTTACGAGGCGCCGCCTGTGCTCCAGGTGCAGCGTCCTCGGACACCTGCCCCGTGCTCCGAGACCGTCGTCCCAGTGACGATGCAGTCCGGGCCGCACGCGGGACCCACGAGCTCCCTCGAGACCCAGGTCTCGGGGGGCCCACTCGAGGTCGATCCTCGGGCTGGGGGCTCGGGACAGCCAGTGGTAGCTGACGTCTTCTCTCGCTCTCTTGTCCACGCCCGTGACTCTTTCCTAGACGACTCCGAGTTGGCTTCACGCCTCTCGGGGAGATCCGGGATCGAGTCCATGGACGTGGATGAGGTTCGGGAGAATTCGGGCCCTTTATCGGCTGCCACTGCCATCAGGGATCTTCGCGGCTTAATTGCCGAGGCTATTCCTGGTGTTGCTGCCCCGGTCCCCGAGCCAGAGGAATCGGACTACCGCTTGTCGGGGGAGGCCTTCGCTCGAAGCAAGGCTCCCGTAGTGGGGCTCCGCATTCTCCCATCACTGGTCGATGATCTGATCGCTCCGCTCCTAGCTGATACTCATTCACTTGCCGATCTAGGCTTCTTATCCAGGAGATATCAGCTGGGGGAGGAAGGTCTTTTCGACATTCCGGTGGTGGGAGACTGTGTATATACCGCGGTTTCCTTGCAGCGACCGAAGGTTTCACCTTCGGTCGGGCGACAAGGTCGGCGGCTGCCTCCCTTCACTGCTGGTGCAGCTGATCTGAAGTCCTCGTATCGGTCCTTCGAGGACCAGTACCAAAATGCGGGACAACAGCTTCAGCTTGCAATCCACCAGGCGTATCTGGCCTCCATGCAGGTCCAGTTAACGCAGAAGGTGGAGATCCCTGGAGATTCCTCCTCGGAGCTCCTCGGGCAGCTAACCGCGGTTGGTGGTCATTTGGCGCGGGACTCTATCAGGAGTGCCGCTAACCAAATGATGAGCGCAGTTGTGGGAATGCGCCGGCTGTGGTTGTCGGTGTCCACTTGGATGCCTTCAACACAGCAGTCCCTGCTGAACCTACCCTTTCGGATTGGCCCAGTGCTTTTCCCAGGGGCTCAGCAGGTACTGAAGGACACTGCGGATGTCGTCACGACCTGCCGGGAGACCTCTAGGGTTCTTACCGTGCAGGATCCAGACATCAAGCGCGCACGCATGTCCAACCCTCCTCCTGCTCGTTCCTCCGCGCCGACGGGGAAGGCAGCCTGGATGTCAGCTAGTCTGCATCAGGCTGGGAGCAGGGGCAAGGGTCCCAAAAAGCGAGGCGGGAAATTCCAGCAGCCTTCGGGCAAGCAGGGGTTTCGGGGGCGCGGGAAACCAAACCAGGGTTCCTAGCTCCTCCCGTACCGCTAGGGGTGTCCAAAAATCCGGGGGCCGGAGTGCCGCCGGAGACGGACATCTTTTGCTTGTTGGGGCAGATCCCTGTAGGCGGCCGATTGACAAGGTTCATAGACGCTTGGGCGAAAGCCACGTCGAACACCTGGGTCCTGTCCACACTCAGGGACGGCCATATGCCTCAGTGGAAGCGCGGTCCGCCTTCATTTACCGGGGTGCGGCACACGAACGTGCCCTCCGCGCCGGAGAAGGCGGACATCCTCCGCTCAGAAATCAAAGCGTTGCTGAGCAAGGCTGCGATAGAGCTAGTGCCTGTGGGCCAGGAAGAGAGCGGATACTATTCCACATACTTCCTGGTGACCAAGAAGGGCGGAGGGTTCAGACCCATCTTGAATTTAAAGATCATGAACAAACTGATAGAGGTCCCATCGTTCAAGATGGAGACTCTAAGGTCTGTGATCTCGTCAGTGCAGGTCGGAGAATGGCTATCCTCCATCGACCTCAAAGACGCTTACCTTCATGTTCCGATGCACCCAGAATTCAGACAATTTCTGAGGTTTGCATTCGACGGGAAGTGTTACCAATTCAGGGTGTTACCCTTCGGAATCTCAACGGCTCCGAGGGTATTCACCAAGCTTATGCTGGTAGCGGCTCAGGTCGCCAGGTCTCAGGGCAGGTGTTGTCATCCCTACCTGGACGACTGGCTCATCAGAGCGCTGTCCCAGCTTCAGAACCACGAATCCACCCAGGCCATACTACGCACGTTAGTTTCGCTGGGTTGGATCGTGAACCTCAAAAAGTCGGAGCTGGCCCCGTCACGGGACCTAGTCTTCCTGGGCTCCAGGTTTCGGACGGAGCCGGGGATCGTATCCCTGGCCCCGGACCGGGTCCCGAAGATACTGGGGGCTGTGAACTCGTTTCTCAGTGCTCCATGCCACACGGCTCGAGTCTGGCTCCAGCTCTTAGGAGTCATGGCAGCGACCGTAGACGTGGTTTGGAGGTCTCGGCTCCGCATGAGGCCCGTCCAACAAGCCTTGGCGGGTCTTTGGTCCCACTCGGAGTCTTACGAGAAGCAGCTCGTCACTCCGGAGTGGGTCTTGCCACACCTGTTATGGTGGACCAATGTCGATCACCTGACTCGGGGTTACCCCCTGCAGCCTCCGGTGCCGACCCTGACGATCCAGACCGACGCCTCCCTTACGGGATGGGGCGGGGTTCTGGGATCTCTTACGGTCTCAGGCCTGTGGTCACAAGCCGAGTCTCAATTACACATCAATGTGTTGGAACTCAGGGCGGCCAGGTTGGTTCTGCAACATCTGAGGGATCAGGTGAAGGGTCAGGTGGTCCGGCTCCAAATGGACAACAGGACCGCCATGACTTACATTCTCAAACAGGGTGGGACGGTTTCCCCGTCCCTCCTGGAGGAGACATGGCAGTTCTTCCTCTGGTGCGACGAAGTCGACACCCAGGTCCTGCCAGTGTACTTGCCAGGGGTGGACAATGTCCGAGCAGACGCGATGTCTCGCCGGATCCTTGCCCCCCACGAGTGGCTACTGGATCGAGAGATATTCGAGATTATCTCCCAGTTATACGGGTCATTCCAGGTGGATCTGTTTGCGTCAGGGACGAACTTTCAGATACCCCAGTTTTGCTCCAGGATACCCGACACTCGGGCTCTATCCCAGGATGCATTCGAACTGGACTGGACAGACAGAGTTCTGTGGGCCTTCCCACCAGTGCCTCTGATCTCCAAGGTCCTAGCCCGTCTAGCCACTCATCCTCCGCGTCTGCTGGTGCTAATCACACCTCTGTGGGCAGCGCAAACTTGGTTTCCACAGGTACTCAGGTCTCTGGCTATGCCACCTGCTCTGTTACCGTGTCGGCCGGGACTTCTGTCCCAGGACGGAGCCCCCCACCCCAACCCCAGGGTGCAGTGGGTGGCCTGGCCTCTGTCCGGAATCGCCTCCAAAACAGCGGTATTCCTGCACGAGTTGCAGACACAATACTGGCTTCGAGGAGGGATTCAACGAACATTCAATATGAGGATAGATGGGCCTGCTATTCGCGCTGGTGTGCAGATAGGGACGTTCTCGATCCCTTTTCTGCAGATCTAGTGTTTGTCTTGGAGTTCCTGCTGTCTAGATTAGATGCTGGCTTGGCCGCATCTACTGTCAGGGGTTACTCCACGGCTATTTCAGCCTTTCATGTGCCAGTGGACGGCGCCCTTTTGGGGGTACATCCTCTGGTTCAGCGCTTTTTAGCAGGCGTGGACAGGATCCGACCTCCTGTGAGGCGGTCCAGCCCGGTTTGGGACCTTTCGATAGTCCTGGATTGGCTCTCGGGTCCGCAATTTAGGGATTTATCATCAGTATCACTGCAACTGCTTACTTGGAAGGCAGTTTTTCTAGTGGCGGTGGCGTCTGGCAGACGGGTAGGAGACATACATGCTATGTCCTCCAATCCCGAGCTTACAGTCTTCCACAGGGACAGAGTCAGCATTAGACTGCCAGACTCCTACCGGCCAAAAGTGGCCCACTCATTCCATGTCTCGGCCCCAATAGAGTTACCGGCTCTGAGACAACCGGCTGCATCAGGGTCTCAGGCCTCGCACGCACACATTCTGGACGTGCGCAGGACGCTGAGAGCCTATCTCAAAAGAACGGCCTCCATCCGTAGAGATGAGCAACTCTTTTGTTGTTATGGGGGAGGTAAGCAGGGCTTGCCCGCTTCTACGCAGACCATATCAAGATGGATTGTCTCGACAATCTGTCTTGCATATGTTCATAAGGGCCGTGAGCCCCCGGGTAACCTCAAGGCTCATTCGGTTAGGGCAGTTGCGACGTCTAAGGCGTACGCAGCGGCCCTGCCCATCGAAGAGATCTGCTCCGCTGCTATCTGGAGCCAGCCTAGCACGTTCATTCGTCACTACCAACTCGACAGGCTCTCGGCGGAGCGTGCTCGGTTTGGTCAGACAGTTCTCTCCGGTGGGCAGAGTCGTCAACCCCCTAGCTGAATGAGCAGAGGAGGGTTGTGCGTTCTGTTTTTAAATGTTACTAATGCCACTAATATCACGTTGATACTAAGGGCCCAAGTCCTTTTTTCCCAAGGTGACCTCCCTGGCTGAGGTCCCCCGCGGGGAGTTTATATGGTACCTTTTTTGCCCTCGTTCTCTCTTTTCAAAAAAAAAGGGGGGGGGGGGGGGCGGGGTATTTTGACCAGTAAGGCGACTGCGAGTGCGCCAGGTAATCCCCAGGTCAATGTTGGTCTCCTCCATGGTGGATTCGCAAGGTACTTTGGGTGAGTTAACTTTGTATATTCGTATATTCTGTGCGCCTTTGGGTGCAGTCTGAATGCCACTGCCTTAGATTCAATCTTTGGGAGTCTGTCTTATGCAATAAGTACCCCAAGGAGGATCCCTTCTGAAAAAGAATCGAACTAACCTGTATAGGTTTCAGATTCTTTGAAGAGGATCCTCCTTGGGGTAGGGCCACCCACCTCCCCTTCATTCAGCCTGCATGACTGGATGGAAAAGTGGTGAGATTAGAGTTATCCGCCCCTGGTTGCATGACAACCGTAAGGGGTGGGGCTCGAAAGGGGTGACCCAAAGTACGGTTTTTTAGTTTTTTAACTAATTTTAAGTGGAAAATATAGTTACAACCTGTCATATATCAAAAATCAAGGATTTTATGCAATAAGTACCCCAAGGAGGATCCTCTTCAAAGAATCTGAAACCTATACAGGTTAGTTCGAATTTAATAAGGTAAACATTAATATATTTCTACAACAGCAAAAGGGTAACACAAATGAAAAATGAAGAGTATAATTTTCTATTACATTAACTTCACACAATGGTGGTATTTTTATCTAAAAAGAGTGTCATTAGCATTACTTTGAAGAAGTTGAAAATGAATGACTTCTTTGCGACCAGGCATTGGCGTCGGTTAATGTGGGATGGTTTGTAAGCATGTTATTGTTAAAATGAGGCATCTATCAAAAATCTGATTTTGTACTTTTGTCCATTGAGGTTGTCTTAGATTTGGACAAGCTCAAGCTAACATTCATAAGAGCAACACCCCAGACTTTCCATATCCACCACAGAATGGAATCTTGGAGGTTGTGTTAATGGTAGGCTGCTTCTCATGTCCTTGCTCTTCCATCAACCATCTGTTACAAAAAAAAACACGACTGAAATTTCCAAGTCCAGATATTCCAGACATGTTTTTGGTTCACCTTTGTCACCGTTCTTTCATATGTCTTTCGGGTAGGATGAGCAATTCTGCCTTTGTTTCACCGTGCTGGGTGCTACTCAGGTGTTGACCTGTCACCTGTCTCTAAAAGTGTTGCTTGTGGATCTTTGGTCTCGTCTGGCAATTCTTACAAGCACTCTGTCATCACTAGCACATGGTTTCAGGGCCCTGTGCTCCCTATTGTCCAACATCACACACCAGTATTATGCATTCAATGATTTGCCACCAGTCATTGTCACTCCTTTGTCAATTAGGCATATTTCCATAGTAGCAAAGAATCGATTTCAGAACTTAATGATATTTCAAAATGATTCATGAAAGTTTTTTTTTACATAGTGTTAAAATGAATCAGCACATGCCTAACATTTTCATGTTTTGCTAACGCATATAACTTACACTCAATTTTAAAGGCACTGTAGCATGTTTTTTTTGCATATTATTTTTTCTCAAATTTGCCATTTATTATTAAAGTTTATACAACATAGTGTTACGCTAGTTGGTAAAACATCTCATTACACGATCCAATAAGCCATATCCATAGAAAACGGTTATCTGTATTGGAAAAAAGAAAATGGTGTGATGTATGAAGGGACAGTGGTGTGGAACTCTTCAGTGTGAGAGATTTGTAAGTATAGACAGCAAGATGGAATCATTCCATCATGGTGTCATAATCAAAACTACTCTGAGTGTTTAGCTATCACTACATCAGTTAGATCACTTGAACTACCTTTGAGTGGCCATTTTAATGTGAACACTTTAAAATGGCCAATCGATGGGAAATGGACTCGCATTGCTTAACCTAACCATGTACTTTCGTTTTGAACTAGTTTTATGGATTGAAGAGAATTATTCAGCCATTGGTAACACTTATTTACTTTTTCATAAGATCACTTACTTCCAATAAGAATGGCGTGCTACAGCGTTTTTAATAACGTTCACCAAAGTTTCTCAATGTTGTATCTTGCGGTCAACTTTTAATGTTTAATTTGCTGATGAGTGGGCATATATATCCTTGATGAAAATTAAATGAATTCCAGTGAAACTTCAGAATATTACAATATCAATTCAACTGAGAAAAAACAAATCTCAAATTGTCTATTATACTTCACACACAAATATAACAATAAATCACATTATATTTATCTATTTTTCAACATGAAGAAAAACATGTTCAGGTAAAAGTCTGCATTCATTATTGCGGATTATGGATGCTTTTTGCCATCTTGGGCGTTGTTTTTATAAGGGGAGATGACCCTTTTGTGGTTTGTCTTCATTGCTCTCTAGTTAGCTAGCTCTGACATACTTGAAATCAGCTGATACTTCTTGACATGTCTCAAGCATATAATCACGGACTGCCTTCATTCTAAAACCCTTCTTCTGCAAATCCATAACAGTGACGGATACAGAGAGGGGGAAGGGGGGAGGGGATGCAGGGGTCTGTTGTTTTGGGTCATGACGACGGGATGCACCCAACCCATACTACAATCCCGGATCTGCACATGCATAATCACTGCTCATGTTTCCATTTTTTCATACAATATGACCTCTCATGATGGAGATGACCTTTCACATTTATAGGCTTTCAATAGTTGATTCAGAATTTCATGGTAGTAACTCAAGAACACGATAGTACATGTGCAAAGAGTGATATCATTGAGTTGTTTGAACTGAACTTTTTTGTGACAGATTTTTTCATGTATAAAATAATTGCCGTCAAACCATCTTATAAAGCTTTGTGAAACAATTTTAAAGATTTTGGCGTCGTTAAATGTATTTTTCTATTTCTTGAAAAATCTCATTATATTAAAAATGAAGGCAAGTATTCTTAATTTATCAATAGACACCTGACTGCTTCCCATTTAATTATATTATCCAATGATTATGCCAATAGGTAGAGTTAATTTCATGTAAAAAAATTAATAATAAAAAGTTCAATTTCAATAATTAGGTGATCATTATTATCAAAATACTAATATCCGTTACATGGTGAACTATGAACTATTACACCATGTGTAAAATTGCAACAGAAGAATGATATTTGTCACAGAGATATCGAATAAAATATAATTTAATTCTATTCTATTCATTCTGAAATGAATTTGTAATAAAATACCGCATTGACTTTAATGGTTGATGTAGTGGTGTAAAAAAGGAAAGATTGTGAAATAAATTTATAATCTCAATATATTTTGACTGGAACTAATGGACAGACAGTGGCAATGACCTGTAAAAGTCAAGGACGATTTATCACATCTCTTGGGCATACATCCGCCGACCAATACATCGATAAAGGTCAGTTCTCATTACATGTTCTTTTGCAGCAAATCAAAGCATTGAAATCCGCCTGCTTTTCTTGGATAGATCTGACATTCTCTTCACATCATTGGGCTGATGTCATTTCATATATACACATATACTTGTTCCATCAACACAAATATATAATCTCTTTTAGAATATGCCCAGATTACAAAGATAATTGAGCATATGGATTCCAATCTTCACATAATGTCTGTTTGATGTCCTCAAACACAGTTTCTGTCAATTAAATTAAGGTATATATGTATATGTATATGTATATGTATATGTATATGTATATGTATATGTATATATGATTAAATTGAACAAAATTCAATGCAATTGTTATGGCTGTCTTGTAAAGATATATTAATTTCAGTATCAAATATAAAATTTTTAGGTCGATGTATTTTGAATCTGGAAAATGATAAAGTTAATTATTGAGCATGACAGTCCTACTCCCTTCTTTATATATATAATAAATATATTAATAACTTCATTACGTTATAAATGATTTGTGTTTTCACTTATGAATTTCTGTTGACCTTTATGGTGTATTGTTTTTTCTCTTTTTTCTTATGTTATCTAAACAACCTGATCATCATATTTGGAAAGTGGTGTTAAAACATAGACGTCGGCACAAGATTTATTCTTTTCCTCAACAGGTTTCAGAGGTTCCCCTTATACACATATCCTCGTTGAATAGTAATGCAACTCGCCAGAGAATCGGACAGAATGTTTTACACTCAGATGTGTTATTCAAACCTGGATGCTAAAATGCTTTTCCATTTGCAAGTGTCTTAGGAGTCTGAAGTATATTGTTAACTCCATTTACACCTCTGCCATTACCAAGCTTTGATTTTTTATTAGATAAAAAAAAGTAAGCTGCCGATATGAGGTTTGTAAACAATTTATTTTTAAACTTTGAATACAAAATCAATTGACTTTAGGCTGGAGGCAATTTGAAGCAAGCTGATTGTGACAGATTGCATCAGGTGTCCCTCAAGAATTCACAAAGTTTTTATCAATGGTGGCAATCATTGAGAGAAAATAATTGTAGCAATCGATATAATCATTTAAGCAGATTGTTTTCTCCTTGGATTGACACTGAGTGCTATTATTTGTACATCAATATTGCTTAAACACAGGAAAGAGTCTCACACAAACACCTCAAAGTGGATCTCCACCACTCGACCACAATTTTCTTAATTTGTGTTTATTCGCTTTCATTCAGCTTTCAATATGGTATTTGCTCTTCAAATATCTGAAGCGTTTACAGGCATAATTGAACAAAATATGAAGAATAATATTCAAGTCACTATTTAAAAACCTCAGTTATTTCATGTAATTTCATCAGTTTGTATTCATATTTATGGTTTAAGTTGCTTGTTGATTCATCTTTTGAATATATTCCTATGTTTTGGTTCATTACTATTATTCATTCCATATCCTGTAAACTATGTTCGAGTTTTTCTGCACACATTCTCTCAGTCTTGCGAAACTTTCATCATTATTTTTATCTTTTTATATATAAGTGAATCAATAAAGCCTTATATCATATAACCTGCAATGCTTTTTTTACATTATGAATGTTTTTGCAACAAATGCTTGAAGTTTAATAACGTATTTGATACTATATGTTACTGAAAGTTGGACATATCAGATGGAATTGGCTGTTACATTTTATGCTTCACTCACTTGTTATGTCGCTAATTTAAACTTTTCAAGCAGTAGCTGATACCATTTTATCTCTATAGAGACTCAAGTTTGATTGCTTGCTAGATCTATTGCAGACATGAAAACCCTCTCTAGGTGCCAATATAGTTATTCAAGGAGATTGAACATTTATCAAATAATGGTGAGCTGTTCTCCACTCATCTATCACAGGAATCTGGATCTAATGCAGAGAGGCGGTAGTCATACATAACGCAATACTTTCATTACTGTAGAAAGATATCTAAAATCAAAGCGAATGTCCTCCAGATTACAATGTAACATAACTCATAAATATCAAAATATCTTCATAACTGTGGAAAGCTATCCGGAATGAAATAAAGTTATCATTTTCCATTTGTGATCGACTATTTTTGGCACGTCTATTTAAAAATAAATAAATAATAAATAAAATGATGTATCATACAAAATGCTTAATGGTATAGTCTCAGATCTTTTAGTCTGGTGATGAAAATCAATTTGAAAATTTACACTGTTACTGAAAATTTCTCTGAGAAGGTCATTGAAGAAAGAATGTGTAATTAAAATATGGGATGGCATCTTTATTGCATTCAAATCTTAGGGCACTTCCAACATTATTGCCCTGGTTTAACCTGAGCTGCCAAAGAGTTCAAAGGGCAGAAACCTACACCAGGTACTCACTCACTGCTTGGTGAACAGAGGTAAATTGAATGATAATGATAGCCGTCGACTGATCTATGCACAGAACCACATGCCACCACACAGTTTGGTTGTTTCAGTGTGTTATTCTTTTGTTTCAGTAGGTGTACATTGTTCAGCAATGTTTACAGATTAAAAATTAAGCACTCATAAAATATGGGAGTAAAGTTATACAATAGAGATGAAAAAGGAAATATCATGTGATATTTTCCCCATAAATTATTTATTTAAATTTGTATTCTTTTGCAGCTGACAACAACTTTCAAAACTTTCCTTTTAATATTTCAAAGTATTTATGAGGAATCATATTTTTTATAAAATTACTTTAGTTACAACAATGCTGATTCCCTGGCTGTTAGTGCTAAGATATTCACATTATAGTCTTGTAAATACTTTGTATTATGTTCAGCTTCTCTGCAGGAATTACAAACATCTACTGAAGGAAATGAATTTACTTCAGGAGTTACAAACATCTACTGCTGGAATTACAAACATGTACTGCAGGAAATTTGTCATATTGTAATCGTATGATGGTTATCACAACTTTTCCTACGAAGATATTGTGTGTGCATATAAAGTACATAAAATTGATCAATTTAATATTCTTTGCAGAAATTCAGCTCAGAAATGAGTATTTGATTTTAACATTTTAAAATACAATCTCTATGATTAGTAATCTTTTTTTATCTGATAATTGTATTTATAATCCAAATCTGTGTTCCACAAGAGATATTGCTTGTGTAATATATCATTTATACACTGCAATGCTTTTCAAATCATCAAGTAATGACTCACAATGCTATGATGCCATAAAAGCAGATGACCTCACAGTGCCATGATGTCATAAACATGATGACATCACAAAGATGTCACATCACCACATTGCAAGTCAATTGGCATTGCTGTGTTCAGAGATTTAAATTTCCCCCCTGAAATGTGAAGAAGAATGATTTTGGATGATGAATATAATCTCCTTGTAACCTTGTGGCTTCTGATATCAGATCTATCAACAAAAGGAAAACAATTCTCAGCCAGCCTTCAGATAGTGTTGATATATTTTATATCAGAAAACATGTGGGGGAGGTTCTCTGTATTCATATCATAAAAATAAAATCATCTTTTCAATAAAGAAACTGAAAAATCACCAGTTTTGCATTACTTTACAAATACGACTTTGACTTATAGATCTGAGCTTGAATTTGTCCTTCAAACCAACATAATTGATGTAAACATAATTTTCCTGTTAGTTAATTGGTTGATCTGGAGTGATTCAACTATCTGAATGTAGTTCCATTCCAATATCACTGAAGAAATAACAACACTGGATCTTTCTTTGCAGGGCTTTCATGGAGAACTTGCTGCAAACATTAGCCACGAAGACGGCATGTTGTTTGAAGAAAACTTTCCTATAAGTGCCTTGATGTCAGACTGTAATGGAGATACTCTGCTAATAGAGGTTACCTATTTTCTGAAACTTTTTCCATAAAGATATACACTGAAATGAAGACTACTTATATAAAATTGAAATAGTGAAATCTTTGAATTTCAAGACGTCCACAATTATCCATTTATTTTGTTTGTCAGATGTATGGTTTATGTAAATATTTAAAGAATGTGCTATTTCCATCTGCTATTTCTTCTTGTTAGTTCTCCACGACTCGTATTTATATTTTTTTGACTAGATTATATTGCTTTTCTTTTAAAGATCTTCTGTGAAGAAAATTAACTTGAAATAGCTTACTTATGTTAGTATTTGTTCTTTTTTATATCAAAAACTCTTATTAGAATAATTATGTAAAAAAATGGTGTTGAAAGTATTTTGTTGCTGTATTTTGGTTGGAATTAAATGTTCCTTTAATCTTTCCATCTTGTTAAATTGAGTTTTTCCAACAGAAGTTTTAGTCTTGCTGTTGAAACTTTAACTTAATTGCAAAAACTTATACCCTAGAAATGAAAGATTTAGGATTTCTTTCCAATGGGATAATGTCAACTTTAAAGGTCCCTCTAAGAAACTTTAACATATTGCTGATAAATCAACAGATATCTGGAAACATGTAACAGGAAAATAATAAATGGTAAAGGTCATCATTTTAATTCTCATTATCAGTATTTAACATTTTCTCATACTTTTTGAAAATAATCAAATCAATCTTTGTTTTTGACACTACAAAACAATTAGCAACAATTTTTTTACCATTTTACTGCAATACTCCTGTCATTAGAAAAAAAGAAAGGATGTTGATTGAACTTTTATCTTTTTCAGCCTATGACGAAAGATCGAACCTATCATAAAACATCTGAAAAAAGCAAATCCTTGCTTTCCTTTATGTTCACAGTGGAAGGTATGGTTTTAATTAGTTTTCAAAAATCTTTGATTTTGTAGCTTAATGTACTTACATGTCAACATAATTTTATTCTTGTTTCTTATGGAGTTGGCTACATGCATTATGAACAAATGAACTTATGCAAGGATATTTTCATAAGACATAACAATTTGAATGATGCTAGCTATTTGGTCCAGTTGCTATGTTGTATATTGTATCCTACAGTGTATGAACAATTGGAAAAGTCCTTCAGTTGCATGGTTAGGCATGATTTTGATGCTACAGGATTTTAAACTAGCTGACATCACAAAATTTTGTCTTGGTCAAATTCAAAAACCTCATCTTTCAAAGAATATATTCACCACCAGATCCATCCTTACTTGGCACTCACCTGGCACAGCGGGAAAACAGACAGGAAGCATGGCAAGAACAGATGAACAGAGAACAGGAGGAACTGGAACTGGAACACAATGTCCACAAGGACCTTCTGCTGGTGGATGTGCAGGATGTGTACAGGAACCTACCACACAAACTTCTCTCTTGTCATCAGTGGTAGGGATTTGCTTCTTATCCTTCTCTCCATATTCTATAGGCATCATTTGTCTAGCAATGTCTGTCTATTTGCCTACAATCATTTGGTAGTACAGATATGTTGCTTTTATGCTGTTTAAATTATTCATGGGTTTGCAGTATATTGTTTACCAATGGTAGAGATAGTATTGTTTTGTTGGTTAAGTACTAATTTGGTGGGTAGAAATTGTACCAATTGCTTTATTGAACTTTTATTTATAGAGTACTGTAAACTCCTGACCTGCCATTTGTAGGACTATACAATGCTTTATATTGTTCTGTTTCTTCAAGAAAAGAATAAACATAAATGACCCTATAATGAAGCAAGTGACAGAAATGCTTTTAGAATCTGGCCAACAGGACATAATATCATATATAATGCTACTTATAGTGTAATGCTTGTTGACAGGTTCAAGAACCATGTTTCTGCAGAGTTTGTGATGAAGACGGACGATGACTGCCTGGTGGATCTGGATAAGGTGGTGAATAAACTGGACACACTGCTACCTGCAGACAAGCTCTGGATTGGACAGTAAGCTTTTAGTTCTGCTAGGGGCTTAATTCATTCATTAAGCCAAAAACATTCTCACTAGTCGAACATACATTATCTTATACTAAGTTAAGGTTCAAATTAATACAAAACTAATCACATTTTCATGTGCCAATTTGTTTCACAGAAAGTAAACAATGTTGTGTTTGAAATATATAATAAAAGACATTTTAAAATTTTAGCCGTCACTGAAGAAAAATATTATCATAAAACTGTTATAACAGATACATATCTATTCTTTGATCACAAAATTAAATTTAGATGTCTTTTTAGCTGTAGTAACATGATTATCCAACTATAGATTCCGTGACGACTGGCTAGTGGAGAGACACGGCAAGTGGAGTGAGAGAGACCTCCCGTCGTCCACCTACCCCAGGTTTGCCTGTGGGTCCGGCAGCGTGGTCTCTGCAGATCTCCACCAGTGGCTAGCACACAACCAGGACCAGCTCCACAAGTATCAGGTAGAAAGAATCTGTAGATTAGTGTTGCATGAGCACATTTTCTACTTGTTTTTCATCATTACATGGCATAATGGAAACACTTCATGCAGATGTATCCTGTCTGAAAGGTCTGCATTGTCATTTGCACAAGACCAAGATAAGTAAGACTTATGTATCGAGATCATTCGTGTTGTAACATCAGAAAGGTCTGCATTCTCATTGGCACAAGATCTAGATGAGTAAGACTAATGTATTATTAGCATCTCCGACTTAGTCGGAGCTGCTATTAGTTTTTGCGCAGTTTCCGTCGCCGCCGCCTCCGCGTTTTGTATTGGCTATAACTTTTTTCATAGAAGGTTTTGAGAACTCATATACATAACTTCTTACTTATGCCCCTGTGGAATTTTTTTGACATGTTCATATTCAAGGTCAAAGGTCAAGGTCACGAGTTCTGAAATCGCTAAAAAAATCCTTGTAAACATGATAACTTGAAAAATATTTGTCCTATCAGGCTCTTATTTGGTGTACATCAACTATGGAGAAAGGCCAAGATTTGAAAAGGTTTTCGCTAACATCCGTCAAAGGTCAAGGTCACAGCGAGGGCACGACTTAAGCATGCTTTTGCGAAAAATGTCTTATTTCAACTATTAACACTTTAAATCATTACATGATTGTTATACACAATGAAAAGTGATCACTGATTGTGTGACCTTGAATTTAAAAGGTCAAGGTCACGAAATATGTTCAAGGTCACCAGTTCTGAAATCGCTAAATAACCTTTTTTCAAGAAGGTATTAACACCTCATATACATAGCTTCTTTCTTATAAACCTGGTGGATGATTTTGACATGTTCACATTCAAGGTCAAAGGTCAACGTCACGAGTCATTGCATGATTGTTATACACAATGAAAAGTAATCATTAATGGTGTGACCTTGAAGGTCAAAGTTCAAGGTCATGAGATATTGGTTAAGGCCATGTTTATCTTTTGATCCAATTTTGAAATCAGAAATAGGTTTTAAGAACAAAGTTGTGAAAAGTGACCCCAGTGATGATTCACCTTGCTAGAATATCTTGAATAATGTCCCAAAAAATTCCCATTTTATTTATGCTAAGGAGAAGGCGGAACAGGGAAATGCGAGACCCAAAGTTTCGGAGCTGCTCTGTTTTTGCGGAATCCCGCAAACGCTCTTCTAGTTCCTTTTGTTGTTGTAACATCACTTGTGAGAGAAGTTCTTGCTGGTTCAGCAGTATTTCTAGAATTGTTGTTGTGTTTTGGTCATTTCTCAGACAAAGTTCTAAATCAGAGCTACATACTTTAATACCCTTTGTAAAATTTCGGCTTTTTATCTTAAAGTTAATTCTCATTGCTTAATACTATTTTACTATTGCTTTTAAATGAATATATGTAATGTAGATACAACTGAAATAGTTTATAATTATTTACAAATGTTGATAACTAAAGGTGGTTGGACAATAATCCTGTTGAGCATCATGTGATATCTTTAAACTGGTTTTAATCTTACCAGGGAGAAGATGTTTCAATGGGGATATGGCTCTCGGCTGTTGGACCCAAATTCCACCAGGTCAGTTCATAGATTCCCAGACATACTTTATGTTTCCATTATGTTTTATTGTCATAATCAAAAGAAACAATTTGAAATCTATAAGAACAACTTCAGGAGCAAGTAAAATGCATAATCCATTACAAATTAGATTGAAGATCTTTGAGTGACAAAGTCAGACGAGGAGAACTTCTTTATTCCAACATTACATTCATTACATTCATTACATTCATTACAGAATCACTTTTGAAATATCAAATCTTCAAATACTTGTCCTTTTATGATGGAATATAAATTGATTGCATATATATTTGCCCCATCATTTGACATGTTTGCATTATTCTGTTGTTTCACTGAAGGATGACTTGTGGCAATGTTCCAAGTCCTGTTCTCCTGGATCCTATTTGCTCCCGGAACTGACTCCTGTGGAACTTCAGCAAATGTGGAGAAGGAAACTCAGGTGTGGAGATCCTTGTGTAGACTGCCCAGGATGAGACTGCAGTGATAAGTTGGGATCCTTATGTAGACTGTCCAGGATGAGACTGGATATCCTTGTGTTGACTGTCCAGGATGAGACTGGATATCCTTGTGTTGACTGTTCAGGATGAGACTGGATATCCTTGTGTTGACTGTTCAGGATGAGACTGGATATCCTTGTGTTGACTGTCCAGGATGAGACTGGATATCCTTGTGTTGACTGTTCAGGATGAGACTGGATATCCTTGTGTTGACTGTTCAGGATGAGACTGGATATCCATGTGTTGACTGTTCAGAATGAGACTGGATATCCTTGTGTTGACTGTTCAGGATGAGACTGGATATCCTTGTGTTGACTGTTCAGGATGAGACTGGAAATCCTTGTACAGACTGCCCAGGATCAATCTCATTAAAATCAGGTCAATGATTCGTTCCCTAGGGTTTATTTGCTAATTTGAGTTGTCACTCATCTATGATCTGAAGGAATCCTGTAGAGATCCGTGTCCACAGGAAGTTATTTACAGGAAATGACTGGCCCAGGATGAGATTTGAGTGATTTGGGGATCCTTATGTAGACTATCCAAGATGAGACTGGAAATCCTTGTGTAGACCATTCAGGATGAGACTGCAGTGATAAGTTCGAGATCCTTGTCCAGGATGAGACTGGAGGTCATCATGTAGACTGTGGGGAAATAGTGGCAGATAGCCAATGGCTTGCCACTGGTGAGTGAGTGAGTGAGTGAGTGAGTTATTGTTTAACGCCGCTCCGGCAGTATTGCAGCCATTAGCGGCGAGACATTCCACTGGTGAGTAGCAAGTATCTCACGAGTGTGACAAGTGGCCCACCTTCTATTCGCTGGACAAATTACTAGTGGGCCACCAGAGCAGCTACTAGTGTCCCGTGCACATGTTCGGAATTCACGGAATATAGAAATGTCACAATGAAAAGTCTAGATACAAGTAGAATGCATTTACAAACCAAATTTAGTAAACAGATGTGTTGCTTCCAAAGAATCTTGTTCTAATTTCAAATGGGGATGGTACTTGTTGTTGTCTCTCATTGGCCTCTTCTGTGACTATTTATGTACCAGATATATGTTTGTACGACTTCATTCTTATTCTAGATCAAATTACCATTTGGTTTCAATGCTACAATTGCAGTAAGAAGACAAGTAAAATAGATTAAATTTCAATTCCTGAATACATCTTGCCTATAGTCCTCAAAGACAACATTTCTCAACTATTGAAAGTATACTTCATCAATTGTCAGAGTGTGTCAATTTCAATCCTGCTGAGTTTGTTCTTTAAAATATAGTGACAATGATTGATTACACATTCGAAATGATTGATTGTAAGTAAATCAGATATTGGACATATATTTGATAACAGAAACCTTATATGACTAATGATATATGAGAGATCAGATTTAGGCGACATCTCTTTTATCAGGAGTGTCAAAGATACAACAAGAATCTTCAAGTTGGTAAATATTGTCTTAGATACTCCATGTATCATCAAGTTGGTGTAAATCACAATGGTGTAGTGGTTAGTATGCTGGCCTCTCACCCTAAAGACCCGGGTTCGAATCCCGGTGGAGACACCAAACATTTGTAACCTGGATCTTATACTGTGTTGTGTCCCTTGGCAAGGAAATTCATCCACATTGCATTCAGTCCACCCAGCTGTTTAAATTGGTACCTGAACATGGGAAGTACCTATATGGTCGCGCTGAATATATGGTACCGAAAGTACAATTCCTTCAGGGTAATAATGTACCGCCAGTGAACAGTGCTCGCATTTGATATTAGACATTAAACTGTATATTATTATCATTTATTATTAACATTGTCTACATTGTTTAGATACTACACGAATCTTCAAGTTGTACTTCATTGTCTACTGTCACCTGCTGTCAGAGTCCATTTCGTGAAAGTTCTACAGGCATAAAAATAAGGAAAAATATAGTCGCAAGCGACGACAAGCGGATTCTGCGCATAAATAGATTAAATGTAATGAATGAAGCCATCCTTCTGATGTAATTGCGAAGCATTTGCATGTCTCTAGCTTATCTGTAGCATTATTGAGACCCAAAGTTTACATGTTAAAATCGAACAAATGTGTGACAATATAAAATGGTGTGAGTGTGTACTTACGTAAATGAATGGACCGGAAGTGGTTGTTTCAGACCTATTTTCAAAAGGGAGCAATTGGTGTACTGGTTAGGTAGAATACCATTTAATAAAAATGTTTGAATTAAAAGAAAAGAGAAGCAATAGAATTGAACTAGTTTAGAAATGCAAGGACAATGAAGATGTAGAACAGGGCTTTAAAGTGTTAGAAAGGGCAGAATAAATGTTTGTGGATACGAGACAATGAGGTCTCAAATCCGTTACCCTTGGCTGTTTTTAGAATAGGCATTCCATGGTTACAATAGGTGTACTGTGTGAAAGACTTGCTTAAAACGAGCGTAGTTTCATTGATGAGTTTGTTAATCAATTGCCACATGCGTATGATGGACGGGGGACTCTTTTGGCGGGCGCAGGAAATATCATCATGCCTTATTTGGACGTAGCTTACTATGACAATAGTAAAATCTTGTTTATGAATGAATGAAGTGTTAATTCGTTGACTCGTGCTACGTTCCTTAATAGTTCTCTCGTATGTAAAGATAACAAATTGCATACCAATGTCTGTGTGCATTACACTCAATGTGAATCATATAAACTATTTGAAGAACCGTCCTACTGTCCGATTTACATGCACAGATCTGTCAAGCATAATCAACCTATATTTGTCGGTTTGTTTGGCTGATAGATGTGCGTTAATCGTGATGCAGTGTCAGGTTTTCGACCAGAACAACTTTTACATATATATCGTCACTATACTGAGTCGACTGTCTTCAAATTGATCATTTTCGGCAACATTCAGTACTTCTACATACAATAGCACCATATATAACAGACATGACCCCAAACAACACAATGCGAGCCAAAACGAAAGTGTGAATTTCCTGTTCACACATCAAAATAAAGTCAATTTTGATGAACTTCTATTTAAAACTCATCAGTCATATAAATTATCGTGCTAATGGCACGATAAGTAACTCTTCCACATGACGCTTCAATAAAATCCTCACCCTATCCAACTTAATTGTTAACATGTTCACAACGTCACCATACCTTGAAAGGACATTATGAGTTATTTAATGTTACTTGTTATTCCCCAATGCTTCAGCGGCATATAGATCTAAGTTGTATCGCATAGATGCAAATATCTTCAAAGTGGTGTAACGATTTGTTTAAGTATAGGCCTATATAAATGTACCATATTTTGTTATTTCCTTACATTCCACATGATGAATGAGTGAGTATGTACTCCGAAACGTCATGTATTTTCACATTAAAGAAGTTGTTATCCAGAAATTCTTCCTGTTCTTAAGTATAGGCCGATTAGCGAAATAATTTTGATTCTCCCATTTATAATGAACCTTTGCCGGGAGTACAACAACTTCCCATATGAAATGTACCATTCACTCAACCAGTACAGACAAATCCATTTGGCATACGAAGTCTGACTTGAAAGACATGAACCAACATGTACATGAAGACACTACATCCTCATCCCACCTGCCATCGGGAACCACCCCCATTGACAATGTGTAGTCTACAACGCAGACAAAACATTACTGCCTGATTTAACCCTTGCAGTATTTCCCTCGCTTTGTTTTGCCAAGATTGTGAATCGCTGTACCAAAAATGCATAGTGGGCCTGGATTTCTAAACACAGATATCTTAAGTAAATACTGCAAGGTCTAAATCATCCAGTAATGAAGACTGGCAAGAGTTATGCCGTAAATTGGGAACTTTATTTTGTATGTATTGTTGTAATTTAGGGGAAGATTTATGAAGACACGTACCCTAAAAACTGAGAAAGTTGATTTCTTTGAGATTTAAATTTTTAACTTATTGGACCCAAATCTCATTAAAGAAGTCGAAAATCCAAAATCGGCAAAACGACAAACGTACAAAAATATATTTCATGACATCATCTTATTGGTTACATGTAAAGAACTTTTAAAAAATACAACCAAAAAAAGTAGCCACTACACTAATGTTGACAGTGTTGCCAATATGAATGTTTAGATGAATAAAAGTTAAAAAACAATTCAAAACAATTTAACATACAAAATAAAATAAGTTTTGAACATTTGAAATTATATTAAAGTCAAAAAAGTTTTTTTCTGGTGGACTCGAACTCAGGCTGCTGGAATACAAATCCTACATTTTACCACTGAGCTACCGGTACTTCTATGTTAGCTTGGGAAAAATTAGCGATTATATTTTATACATCTATAAGACACTGTTTTGTTCGGATAATATTTATCGAAATTAAGGAATTTATGTAGCTTTTGTTGATATTTTGTATCATTATGCATTGATGCAACTACGTCAACATACACTGTACAGCAAACGTGTAGGTTATTTCAAGTCAGTTCAAATCAAACTTATAAAATATTCAAAATTACCATACTTTGAAAGGTGATTGTGAAACAAGTATTAGGAGTTAACTCAAAATATAACAAACTTGATATTCTCGAATGCTTCAGCTGCATATAAATCTAAGATTGAGCGCTTAGATGCAACTGTCTTCAAAGTGGTGTTTCCGCAAAAATGCATGATCAAAAAAGGTTAAAATTCAACATGGCGTCGAAACCACGTGACCCACGACTTCGCAATGGTAACATATTTTGCTTGTCTAGTTATTAAGCATCTTTTAAAACAAGTTGCGAGTCTCTAGTATGTCACTTGGATTATTTAGACCCAAATTTAACATGTCAAAATCAGACAAATTTTAAGAAAATCAAAATGGCGGCTAAACCATGTGACCTACGAATTGGTCATGATTTACTTTTTTGCTTGTATTGTTCTTGCGCATCTTTTGAAACAAGTTTCGAGTCTCTATGTGGATTTTGAAGATTTTCCCCATGTTAAAGTTTTTCTTTATTATGACCGGAAATGACTGTTCGCGAGCGATTTTATTATTGATTCATAAAGACCATAGTCCAATCTTACTCTCCTGAAAAAATCATAAAATTCGATGGGTAGGTATTTGAGTTATCTCCCTTTGAAGTTTGCGATTTTCAAAAATTGTCGGACTTTGAAAGGTCACTGTGTCAAAAGTATAAGGAGTTCGCTAATGCTTGGGACTATCGTTTAATCACCAACCATTTAGCTACACATATATGCAAGTTTGAGCTCTTAGATGCTAGTATCTTCAGAGGAGAAGATTGCCAAAGGTGCATGGGGTCGGAAAATTGTAAAATGTGTCTAAAATGAAAATGGCGGAAAAACCACGTGACTTACGAATTCGCCATGATTTACTTTTTTGCTCGCATGGTCATTGCGCATCTTTTGCAAAAAGTTCGAAATTTGGAATCGAACTGGACCTTTAATGGCTGAAACGATTGGGCCCAAAAGCTTATTGTGCCGTGTCCTTAGGAAGAGCTGTCAGACTGCAGAGTTTGGTTGAATTATCTGCAGACGTTTTGGCTGAATCGCGTTCACAAGATGGGTGCAAACAATAAAAAAAAACACGCCAATAACAATAAGGATTCTGCCCCAAAGGGCAGAATCCTTAATAAAAATAAAAGATATTTTATGACGATGTGGAACTGGTCTTTATTTAAGAATTAATACCAAGAATATTTGGTGTTATTCAGTCAGACATCTGACTTGGTTTAGGCAGTTCATTCCGTAAGCACATTGAAAGGAGGTTAATCTAATGTTAATCAATGCATTATAATGCCTTCAGAAATAAATCTATTGTTAGAGAATTTAGGATTTATTAATCCCTTATTATTGGTATTGACACAAAGAATGACCCAGACTACTTAATCAACCGCACATTTTATTTGCCAGGACGTCAATTCTTCAACACTCCATGGGAGCTAAGGTCCATAGACAATAATGAAAAGAGATTAGTTTTTAGCCTGAATAAATTCAGTTAATCAGATATAACAATCATGTATATGGTAATCACCAAACATATTTTCCAAATGGTCTAGGTGTTCACATGATTCTTATATTAGGATTGATTCAAAGTCGAGATCTTTTCATTTCTGAGGATAAGGCAATAAAATAAATAACAGCTAAAGCAACAACAAAAAAAACGATTTAAAAAAATGTCTTTAAATATTTATCTTTGTTTGTCAGGTTTTAATAACTAATTTAATAAGTTTTAGAATTATTATGACAATGAGATCACAAACATTTAATCATTCTTCAATGACTCGTAATCGTTTCATTAAGGAAACAACCCACGGTTCTCCTATTTCAACACTTATCAACCACTACAGTTAAAACACAAACACCATGCCCGTTTCCATTATTGTTCAGCATGCACAACCACACCCTTTAATTATGTTTCAGATTAACAAGTTCCACGTCCTTAAAAATGTATTCATTTATTTTACAAACGACACCGAGTTGTCCATGTATGTATATCGGTAACTTGACTACTTAATATGTTCATGGTTTGAAGTGATTCCAATAGCTTCAGAAAGCATCCACATGTTAATTCAGCGGGATCTTTTCTGTCAGCGGAAATCTAATTTCGTGAGTGTTGAAAGAGATGTACAGTTTGTACAGAAGGTTTAATGACAGAGTGAAGCCTATCCTTACAATAAATCCCTATTCGTGTCATTGTAAAGAAAAGAAATCTCGTCTTTATCGAATCAATTGCTCTTCCAACCAAGTTGAAGAGATAGAGGACGTTTAAGATGGATGCCATTCAGATGGGAATGGACACCATGTTGCTGAATAATACCAGGTTTAGTTGAATCTTTTTAAGCATGGGTCATTACAAATTACAAACGCAAATATGCTACAATCCACATATAGATCTCAAAATTGGGTTTTCCTTAAACGAAGACACTGATTGGGTTGTTACAAATATCACATTAATTATAAAGGAATCCATAATTTTTTTTTAATAATTTCTAAAGATTGACGATGTCCAGCAACTTACATGGTATTTATGAATGAATTATATCATTTTTATTCTCAAACTCATTGCTGATAAACAATATAGAAAGTAATATACAATATATGTCATCAAATACTGATAAGTAAGTGGATCCCAGAATGATACCATACACATTACAATCTACTTTTGCTATTTCAATAAATGGCATTATTTGAAACGAAAGGGCTGTATTCACTCAGATAGAAGAAATAGTTGGGTAAATACGATGTTGTTTATTCGCATTACAACCCAGAAATAAATCGTTGGCGAAAGATTACCGTAAGTAATTACAACACGAATCGTCATTCATTCAAGGTAGCTAATGTTTCTGGTTAGTATTCCGCTCTATTGTGTGATTATGCTCCACTGTGTGATTGCTTGATAGTTTAAATAGATATCAGGGCAAACCATGGATGAGAGTTGTATTCACATGATTACAATGTGAAGATCAAATAACTAATTAATTTATCTTTGCGTTTTTGTGTCCTTGATATTTATTAGTATCTGTATAAACATATCAAATACTAACAATCTGTGGTGGAATATGACCATAATTATGCAAGATAACAAGATTTTTTTAGCAACAACTTCATTAGTTTGAATGCTTTAAATGTATCTGCATGATCTTGAACGAACGGCGTTACAGAAATATACTGCAATAACATTGCACGTGTATACATATGAATGTTCATCTTCAAACAGCGTTACAGAAAGATACTGCAATAACATTGCACGTGTATATGAGTATTCATGTTCAAACAACGTTACAGAAATATACTGCAATAACATTGCATGTGTATACATAGAATGTTCATCTTCAAACAGCGTTACAGAAAAGATACTGCAATAACATTGCACGTGTATATGAGTATTCATGTTCAAACAGCGTTTTTATGAAAGCTATAACCGTGGGTTACTAATAGTTAGATACGAGATACCAACTTTTAGAGATTTTGAAAATGTTGCATTTGACATTAATTCACAAGATTGTATATTTGATGGCATGATCTTTACCAAAAGGCCTTGGTTATGACATGCTGATATTTGGTGAATTTATTGATAACATGGCAATATTATTTTATTCCTTTTTGTTATTGCTATTTTTTACGTACTTATCAGGTTAAAAAAAACTAACATTGGCCAACGCTTCCCCCTGAAGTGTTCCTCAACACAGATCACACAGAATAAAAAGGGATGCTACCAGGTATAGGTGGCGCTCGAGCCACGAGACATCTGTGACGTCATCATTCCCTTCTTTGTTGAGCGAGCATACAGTCACGCTTGTGTTCTCTCTTCACTTTTTAGCTCTTCTTACCTGAAAGGCCCGATGAGCTTATGGCATGGCATGGTGTCCGGCGTCCGTCCGTCCATCTGTAAACTTTTCGCATTTTCGTCTTCTCCTCCAGAACCACTTGGTCTACGGAGCTGAATTTTGTCTGCAGACTCCCTGGCCAATGGGGATTCTAAATTGTAAATTGTTTTACCCCGTGACCTCAAATGGGGTCACAGGGGTCACAACCTTAAAAACCTATTTTCCTCTTCTTCTCCAGTTCCAAAAGGTCTAGAGAGCTGAAAAGTTGTGTGCAGACTCCTTGGCTAATGGGGATTCTAAATTGTAGATTTCGTGACCCCGTGACCTCAATTGGGGTAACAGGGGTCAAAATCGTAACAATTTATTTTCATCTTCTTCTTCAGTCCCAAAAGGTCTAGAGAGCTGAAAAGTTGTGTGCAGACTCCCTGGCCAATGGGGATTCTAAATTGTAGATTTTGTGACCCTGTGACCTAAATGTTGGTCACAGGGGTCACAGCCCCAAAAACCTATTTTCATCTTCTTCTCCAGTTCCAAAAGGTCTAGAGAGCTGAAAAGTTGTGTGCAGACTCCCTGGCCAATGGGGATTCTAAATTGTAGATTTTGTGACCCTGTGACCTAAATGTTGGTCACAGGGGTCACAGCCCCAAAAACCTATTTTCATCTTCTTCTCCAGTTCCAAAAGGTCTAGAGAGCTGAAAAGTTGTGTGCAGACTCTTTGGCCAATGGGGATTCTAAATTGTAGATTTTGTGACCCCGTGACCTCAATTGGGGTCACAGCCCCCAAAACCTATTTTCATATTTATATATTACCAACTCTTGTGAACCAAAGGTAGTCGGCTATGAGCGGTGTATGTGTCTGTTTGCTTTAGAAACTCTTGTGAACCAAAGGTAGTAGTTGAGGGATGAATGGTTTAAACTATCTCTACGCTTTGGCAACTCTCGTCAAGCCAAAATTTAATATCGTCGGCATTCTGCGGTTGATGTACAAATATAGTAACGTTCTGTTCTTGACTCTGTGATGTTTCAGAAGCAATGTATGCTAGGAAGCAATAGCAAGGTGTGTTTGATTAATTTTATCAAACGAAAATGAAAAATATCGTTTTACACATCAAGTTGTCATTCAAGAAAATAAACTATATTTTGGATAAATATCAAATAGAAATTGATTCATTTTAAAATTCATTCATTAAACGTAACAGAACACCTCAAAACTTCGGAGTCCAGAGTCCAGTTTCAGAATACGTATATGAATATGTATATGAATATGTATATGAATATGTATATGAATATGTATATGAATATGTGTCCCATGTGTTGTTAATATATCTCGTAATCATGTCGTAAAACCCCAATTATTATATATTTTAGCAATGTCAATAGGTTCATTCACTTGAGGTACATCTCGTGCACTTTGTTTTTAAAATGGTTGTTGTGAATGCATTTATTCATTGTTCCAATTTGAAGTTAAATAGTTTTACTCAGTATCTCTGAATTGTTCGTTCGTGTGTCTACCTCCTAACAACGAAATCATCGGGAAATGCATCACAGCAACCAGTCAAAATCTAATTTTTTTGATTTCGCGCAACTTTGGTTTTTAGACAACACTGTCTACATTGATCACACTAGGGAATCGGTTGAAAATAAGTCAAGGGTTATAAACATGTGTTGCACGAATGTTATTTTCTAGCTGAATCAAGGAAATGACAGAAAAAACGTTTTTTTTTAAGTTTTAGATTCTTCTCGAAGAAGTTCGATTATTCCGTTGTTATTTTGGGAAGCGGTACCATAACCACTGCATCACTTAAAGGAAACTGAGCAAGACACTTTCTACTTTGTAGCTTTAAATTCGTCAAACGGCGCATCTCCAAAGTAATAGAATCTATATGATTTCATGCTACATTGGTTCATTATCTAAGCGTTGTTTTATTAAAATAACCCCTAAACAAATTCAGATATTCACAGCGAACTGAGAATATTTACTAATTCAAATAAGTATGGGAACACCTGATATTTTGAAAATATTATTAGTACAGCAAAGTTTTGAGCATTACAAAAACAGTTTTATTTCGATGGCTCATACTGGTTTCGTTTAGCAGAATAACAGAAGGTCCAAACTCTTTTTTTAAAACCATAATCTTCAGCCTGGGCAAGGACAAAGAACAAAAACGCAACCATATACCTTCATAACACGTTCCTAATGAAGCATTTGCGTGAATTGGTACAAATAGTTTGGGCACTTTGAGTGTCTGTCGTTGATGATTTTGTCGGTTCATGAGACAGCCATTGAGCGAGTTCGACCGAGCAAGACTGATGCACGAGTACAGGAGGGTTTAGCAATTCGCGAGGTTGGTTGACCGCTTCAGAAATCCCAATCCGTTATCCATAGACTGTTGGAAAGGTTCCAGACAACTGGGAGGGTGCAAGACCGGTCACGTTCAGTAACACCTCGATCAACGTCATACGCTGATGACATCTTTATGTCAGCCCTGAAACGGAGATTCGTCACAGCAAATGCTCTTCGTTCGCAGACAGACTTCCCGCCGTTAGACAACACAAAAAAGCACGCAAAGCATGGTGTCGGGTTCATGTGCAATGAAACCAACAACACTGATCCATAGTATTGTTGTTTGATGAGTCCCGATGCAAACTTCAATTTCATGACGATCCTGCTCAGGTTTTCAGAAGGCGATGGAATGCTTTCGTGATCGGTTTGGTTGAGGATCCGTCATGATCTGGGATGCCTTCAGTCTTCACCACATGACTCCTATGTACCGTATTCAGGGCAACCTGATTGGTTGATGGTACGGAGATGAGATTGTTGGTCCACTTGTCAGTCCATCACTTAACGCCATTGGACATTAATATGTGTTTCGCAACGAAAACGCTAGGCCACATTGGACACGGGATTTTGTAGACTTTTACATTCAGAGAGGTGTTGTCAGGATGGATTGACCAACATATCTTCAGACCTTAGCCCCATAGAACATGCCTGGGATGTCCTTGGTAGATATGTCCGTCAGAACCATCTACCGCTAGTTAAAACTGACAAACTGTTCAGATAGCTGGACCAGGGTGTACCCACACTTTGAAAGAGTATATTAACTTGCTGCTTGGCAGTACCCCTAAATATTGAGGGATATATTTCAACTAGAAAAATGGCTTCGAGACAAAACAGATTATTGGTTCAGATGTCTCCAGATAAAAGGAAAGTAACATTTAATTCTTTGAATGGCATTTAGCGGAGAAAAGCTTAAGAAAGCAAGATGTCTGGATAACACCTTCTTTATTCCTGAAAGAAACGTGTATGTTCACAATACAGAGGTTGTTATCGAGAAAAATAATTGTTTCCAAAGGAATATTCGATTTGTAAACATTAACAAACTAAACACATCACATCTCTGGCATTACTAACAAGAAGTGCGGTGCAGGTTACTTTTAAATACAACGAGTCTGTTGTTATGTGTCTGGCAAGAGATGAATTATTGATCACCTTTCTCTATTTAATATTAACCTTTAGTTAAAAACGTATTGACTTAAATAGCTTCACACCACAATAACAATAGCGTCATGTGAACAACGTGAAAACGTAAAACATACAGCTAATGGCTTTGTAGCTCAACAGGTTTTAAACAATACTTTCTATAACATAGAACATTCCAGACGTTCTCAAGTAATCATTTCATCTACAATGTATAACCCAGAGTCTATATATACGACTTCTGATTTCCGTTTTCTGCGGTTCATTGCTCTTCAGAAAGAGACAGAATATGAGTTTTAGTTGTGTTGTTTAGTATGTTTTGATTAAATAGCTAAATTTTTGTTTTGTTTTGGGGTAACAGCAAATTAATACGGGTCACCTGGATTTGAATTCTAACTTCATTGAAAGGACTTGTAACTGCTTGTAACTTGTAGCTGCTACATGGAGTTACGACCCATACTTCCTGGTCGTTTCCGGTCTGTTCTACTGTTCATTTAAAGCGATCAGGGTCTGTCGCCTTGGCAGTGTGTGGGATCTACTCAACGAGTCTATCCCTTTCATGAAGTAGTTTTTCTATGTATATGGCTGGGATGGACTTCTCATACTTTGGACAGTATACTATTGGGTTCCACCTTTATGCCATATCACCTTGGAATTTTTCAACATCTCATCGGAAATATTCGCTCAACAAGATTCAAGGCCTCTTGTTGATAATATACATGCTTTTGTTTCTCATTAAAAATGCTCTATGATAATCTTATTAATTGTGTGCTATTTTCAATATGATTAATTAAAATAAGACTTGTTTGTTATCAAAGTGTGGTTTTCTCTGAGGACTTAATCGTTTTGCTGATTGGTACACCTCATTTAACTGTAGCTTTTTAAATTCAATTCGTTTATTTCAGTAGCATGCCTTAGGTCCGGGTACAAAAACACATTATATAATAAAACAGACATACATCAGAGAGAAGAATAAACAAAGTTTAAATTGTAAGTTAATTTGATAGTGCATCTATTATGAAACATGAAAAGGATAAAATAATTTCTATGTTTTGACGTTGTAAAACATTTTGCAGGTAATATATATCAACACGATCAGGTAAATGTGGGATATATTTCCGTCTTAATTCCTCATACATTGGACAATTGAATAAAAGGTGAAGTTCATCTTCAATTACATTATCTTCACAAATCTTACAAAATCTACAACATCTAGGTGTTTCTTCTCTTCTTCCAGTATTTTTACGAATTGATAGGAGGCCTATTCTTATTAAAGTTATTCTTCGACGTGATTCTTTCGATTTAACATGAAACAGGTATGGTTATATACAGCAAGTGTGTTTACTGTTTGAATATAAGTCTAAAGATGAACTGCCATTAATATCTGCAAATATGCTTTGTACACACATTTAGATCAGGATTATCTATTTAAAAATGTTAACCAAGATAATTGTAATATTTTGATACATTTAGTTTAATACCGACCATGTACCAATATTCGTAAGCTCTTAATTTCCCTCCGTTTTGAAAGACAATAATTTCGGTCTTATCAAAATTAACCGCAACGTAACTTGCAAAACTGCGAAAGTGTATCAATTCTCTTTTTTAAACTTATAACAAAATCTGAAAACAAGCATTAATCATCAACATGTAACAACAGAAATGGTTCTACAAAATCCGAGTCTACAAAAATACCCCTATCGCCACATTGTTCCATAACTGTATGCATTTGGTTAATAAACAGTGAAAATAACAAAGGGATTAATATACAACCTTGTCTCCCACCACTGAAACTGTCAAAATATTCTGAAATAGTGCTTTGTGATAACTTTACACAGGGTTTTGTTTTTGAGTACATATCCATGATAATGTCCAACATATAACCATGGATACTATTTTATGCAATGACATACCACATATTTCTGGATACGTAAAGTTAACATATTATCAACTTTTGAGAAACACTTTCGGAAACCACACTGTGATTCTTCTGGAAACTTATCAAATTCATCAATAAAATGTTTCAACTATTGAGAAGACAAGGACAAACTTTCCCAAGAATATCTAAAAGGGAAATATCTCTGTAGTTATTAATATCATTAATGTTACCTGTTTTGTGAAATGGTAATATTATACTCTTCGACCATTGTTCAGGACAATGCCAGAGTTAAATAATCGAAAATGATCAATCCACTCATCACTACCGATGGTTTCCTGGATGATGAAAATCAAGAATTTGTTCAGTTGTTGGGAGTCGTCTTCATTTGTCGGTTTTATATACCATACTCCATCGGTCTGGGCGGCCTTCGACTTACTCTCTTACGCTTATAACATACACTCAATTTTAAAGCCGCTGTAGCACGTTTTTGTTTTTCAAATTTGAAATTTGCAATCATTCCATCATGGTGTCATAAACAAAACTGTATTCTGAGTGTTTAGCTATCGCTACATCAGTTAGATCACTTAAACTACCTTTGAGTGGCTTGAACACCTTGAAATGACCACTCGATACGACATGGACTCGCATTACTTTACCATTCGTTTAAGAACTCTTTTTATTGAATTATTCAGCCATTGATAACACTTTTCATACCTTTTGATACCTTTTCATAAGATCACTTTATTTCAATGAGAATGCCGTGCTACAGCGCTGTTTATAGCATTCAACAAAGTTTCTCAATGTTGTCTCTTGGGGTCAACTTTTAATGTTTAATTTCCTGATGAGTGGGCGTATATATCCTTGATGAAAATTTGATGAATTCCCGTGAAACTTTAAAATATAACAATATAAATTCAAATGAGAAAAACAAATCTCAAATTGTCTATTATACTTCACACACAAATATAACAATAAATCACATTATATTTATCTATTTTTCAATTAGAAGAAAAACACGTTCAGTAAGTCTGCATTCATTATCGCGTATTATGGATTTTTTTTGCCATCTTGGGCGTTGCTTGTTGGGGGAGATAACCCTGTTGTTGTTTGTCTTAATTGCTCTCTAGCTAGCTAGCTCTGACATACTTGAAATCAGCTGAATACCTCTTGACATGTCTCAAGCATATAATCACGGACTGCCTTAGTTCTAAAAGCCTTCTTCTTCTGCAAATCCATTACAGTGATAGATACAGAGAGGGGGGAGGGGGATGCGGGGGTCTCTTGTTTTGGGTCATGACGAGGGGATGTTGATATACTTTCAATATATGATTCGGAATTCCATGGTAGTACCCCCAGAACACGATAGTACATGTGCAAAGAGTGATATCATTGAGTTGATCTTTTTTTGTGACAGATTTGTTCATGTATAAAATAAATTTATTGCCTTCAAACCATCTTATAAACTTTGTGCAACAAATTTATAAATTCTAGGGTCATTGAAGTGATTTTTTCTATTTCCGGCAAAAATCTCATTATTTTATTTTGTTATTTTTTAATTTTCTAATTTTCTAAATTTATCAATAGACACCTGACTGCTTCCCATAGTTAATTATGTTATCTTTCATTATCAGGAAGAATTTCAATGACTGTGCTAACATGTATAATTCATTCAAATAAAAAATTAATAGTAAAGAGTTCCATTTCAATAATTAGGTGATACCTATTCAATAGTAATATGAATAACCATGAACTATTACACCAAGTGTAAAACATTGCAACAGAAGAGTGATATTTGTCACAGAGATATCGAATAAAAATTAATCATTTAGTTATATTTCATTCATTCTGAAATGAAATTGTAATAGAATACCACTTGACTTTAATAGTCGATGTAATGGTGTAACAGAGAAAAGATTGTGAGATAAATGTGGGATTTATAATCTCAAAATATTTTCACTAGAACTAATGGACAGACAGTGGCAATGACCTGTAAAAGTCAAGGTCGTTTTACCACATCTCTTGGGCATACATCCGCCGACCAATACATCGATAAAGGGCAGTTCTCATTACATGTTCTTTTGCAGCAAATCAAAGCATTGAAATCAGCCTGCTTGTCTTGGATAGATCTGTACTTGTTCCATTAACACAGATAATCTCTTTTAGAATATGCCCAGATTACAAATATATTTAACCATATGGATTCCAACCTTCTCATAATCTCTTCAAGCACTGTTTCTGTCAATTATATCAAGGTACATGTATATATGAATAAATTGGACAATATATAATGCAATTGTTATGGCTGTCTTGTAAAGATATATTAATTTCAGTATCAAATATATAAATTTGTGGTCGATGTATTTTGAATCTAAAAATGATAAAGTTTATTATTGAGCATGACAGGCCTTTTCCATCCTTCCATTTTATTCTTATATACATATATGTAAGAACTATATTAATTACTTTATTACGTTATAATTGATATGTGTTTTCACTTATGAATGTCTGTTGACCTTTATGGTGTATTGTTTTTTCTCTTTTTTATTCAGTCATCTAAACAACATGATCATCATATTTCGAAAGTAGTGTTAAAACACAGAGCACAAGATTTATTCTTTTCCTTAACAGGTTTCAGAGGTTCCCATTATATATATATCCTCGTGGAGTAGTAATGCAACTCACTAGAGAATCGGACAGAATGTTTTTACACTCAGATGTGTTATTCAAACCTGGATGCTATAATGCTTTTCCATTTGCAAATTCCTTAGGAGTCTGAAGTATCTTCAAATTGTTAACTCCATTTACACTTCTGCCATTACCAAGCTTTGATTTCATATTAGATAAACAAAAAATAAGCTGCCGATATGAGGTTTGTAAACAATTTATTTTAAAACTTTGATTACAAAATCAATTGACTTTAGGCTGGAGGCAATTTGAAGCAAGCTGATTGTGACAGATTGCATCAGGTGTCCCTCCAGAATTTCACAAAGTTTTTATCAATGGTGGCAATCATTGAGAGAAAATAATTGTAGCAATCGATATAATCATTTAAGCAGGTTGTTTTCTCCTTGGATTGACACCGAGTGCTATTATTTGTACATCAATATTGCTTAAACACAGGAAAGAGTCTCACACAAACACCTTAAAGTGGATCTCCACCACTCATCCACAATTTTCTTAATTTGTGTTTATTCGCTTTCATTCCTCTTTCAATATGGTATTTGCTCTTCAAATATCTGAAGCGTTTGCAGGCATACTTGAACAAAATATGAAGAATAATAATTCAAGTCACTGTTTAAAAACCTCAATTATTTCATGTTATTTCATTTTCATATCAGTTTGTATTCATATTTTTAGTTTAATTTGCTTGTTGATTCATCTTTTGAATATATTCCTATGTTTTGGTTCATTACTATTATTCATTCCATATCCTGTAAACTATGTGCGAATTTTTGTGAACACATTCTCTCAGTCTTGCACAACTTTCATCATTGTTTTTATCTTTTTTAATATAAGTGAATCAATAAAGCCTTAAATCATATAACCTGCAATGGGTTTTTTTACATTATGAATGTTTTTGCAACAAATGCTTGAAGTTTTATAACTTATTTCGATACTACTTGCAACTGAAAGTTACATTTTATGCTTCACTCACTTGTTATGTCCATAATTTAAACTTTTCAAGCAGTAGCTGAAACCGTTTTATCTCTATAGAGACTCCAGTTTGATTGCTTGCTAGATCTATTGCAGACATGAAAACCCTCTGTAGGTGCCAATATAGTTATTCAAGGAGATTGAACATTTATCAAATAATGGTGAGCTGTTCTCCACTCATCTATCACATGAATCTGGATCTAATGCAGAGAGGCGGTAGTCATACATAACGCGATACTTTCATTACTGTAGAAAGATATCTAAAATCAAATCGAATGTCCTCTAGATTACAATGTAACATAACTCATAAATATCACAATATCTTCATTACTTTAGAAAGCTATCCGGAATGAAATGAAGTTATCATTTTCCATTTGTGATCAACTATTTTTGGGATGTCTATTTATATAATATTGTAACTTGTTTCTTTATCGACATATTGAAAAATAAAATGATGTATCATACAGAATGCTTAATGGTATAGTCTCAGATCTTTTAGTCTGGTAATGAAAATCAATTTGAAAAATGTACACTGTTACTAAATAATTCTCTAGGTCCCTAGGTCATTGAAGAAATAATACATAATGAAAATATGGGATGACATCTATACTGCACTCACATCCTAGGGCACTTTCAACAGTATTGCCCTGGTTTAACATGAGCTGCCAAAGAGTTCAAAGGGCAGAAACCTACACCAGGAACTGGTGGGTGAACAGAGGTACATTGAATGATAACGATAGCCGTCGACTGATCTATGCACAGAACCACATGCCACCACACAGTTTGGTTGTTTCAGTGGGTTATTCTTTTGTTTCAGCAGGTGTACATTGTTAGAAATGTTTTCAGATTAAAAAACTAAGCACTCATAAAATATGGGAGTAAAGTTGTACAATAGAGATGAAAAAGGAAATATCATGTGATATTTTCCCAATAAATCTAAATTATTTATTTAAATTTGTATTCTTTTGCAGCTGACAACAACTTTCAAAACTTTCCTTTTAATACTTCCAAGTATTCATGAGGAGTCATATTTTTGATAACATTACTTTATTTTCAACAACGTTGATTCCCTTGCTGTTAGTGCTAAGATAATAACAGTATAGTCTTGTAAATACTCTGTATTATGTGCAGCTTCGCTGCAGGAATTACAAACATCTACTGAAGGAATTGAATTTACGTCAGGAGTTACAAACATCTACTGCTGGAATTACAAACATGTACTGCAGGAAATTTGTCATATTGTAATCGTATGATGGTTATCACAACTTTTACTGCGAAGATATTGTGTGTGCATAAAGAACATAAAATTGATCAATTTAATATTCTTTGCAGAAATTCAGCTCAGTAATCAGTATTTGATTCTAACTTTTTAAAATAAAATCTCTATGATTAGTAATCTTTTTTTATCTGATAATTGTATTATCAACCAAATCTGTGTGCAACAAGAGATATTGCTTGTGTTATATATCATTTATACACTGCAATGCTTTTCAAATCATCAAATAATGACTCTCAATGCTACGATGCCATAAAAGCAGATGCCCTCACAGTGCTATGATGTCATAAACATGATGACATCACAAAGCTATCACATCACCACATTGCTAGTCAATTGGCATTGTTGTGTTAAGAGATGTAGATGTTTTCCCTGAAATGTGAAGAAGAATGATTTTGGATGATGAATATAATCTCACCATTGTGGCTTCTGATATCAGATCTATCAAATAAAAGGAAAATGTTCTCAGCCAGCCTTCAGATAGACTAAGTGTTGATACATTTTATATCAGAAAACATGTGGGGCAGATCTTCTGTATTCATATTGCACCAATATTGCATTTTCTTTGGTGTGACTTTTACAAATACTACATTTACTTAGATCTAAGCTTGAATTTGTCGTTAAAACCGAAATACTTGATGTAATCATAAATTTTCTATTGGTCGATCGGTTGATCTAGAGTGATTCAACTATCTGAATGTAGTTCCATTCCAATATCACTGAAGAAATAACAACACTGGATCTTACCTTGCAGGGCTTTCATGGAGAACTTGCTGCAAACATTAGCCACTAAGACGGCATATTGTTTGAAGAAAACTTTCCTATAAGTGCCTTCATGTCAGACTGTAATGGAGATACTGTGCTAATAGAGGTTACCTATTTTCTGAAATTTTTTCTCTAAAGATATACACTGAAATGAAGACTACTTATATCAAATTGAAATAATGAAATCTTTGAATTTCAAGACGTCCACAATTATCCTTTTATTTTGTTTGTCATATGTAAGGTTTATGTAAATATTTAAAGAAATGTGCTATTTCCATCTGTTATTTCTTCTTGTTAGTCTCCAGGACTCCTATTTATATATTTTGGACTAGAATATATTACTTTAATTCTAAAGATCATCTGCAAAGATAATTAACTATATATAACTTACCTAATTAAGTATTTGTTCTTTTTTTAAATATAAAAACAACTTATTGGAATAATTTTGCAAACAATTAGTGTTGAAAGTATTTTGTTGCTGTATTTTGGTTGGAAATTATCCTTTAATCTTTCCATCTTGTTAAATTGAGTTTTTCCAACAGAAGTTAAAGTCTTGCTGTTAAAACTTTAACTTAATTCCAAAAACTTATACCCTAGAAATACAAGATTTAATATTTCTTTCCAATGGGATAATGTCAACTTTAAAGGTCACTCGAAGAAACTTTAACATATGTCTGGAAACATGTAACAGGAAAATAATAAATGCAAAGGTAAAAGTCATCAGTTTTTAACATGTTTTCATACTTTTTGAAAATAATCATGTGAATCTTTGGATTTGAGTCACTACTAACAAATGAACAACAAGCCATTGCCATTTTTGTTTTACTACAATACTCCTGTCATTAAGAAAAAGGATGTCAATTGAACTTCTGTTTTTTCAGCCTATGATGAAGATCATAAAAAATCGGAGAAAACAAATCCTTGCTTTCCTTAATGTTCACAGTTGAAGGTTTTAATTAATTTAATTGGTATTATATTTGATTTTGTAACTTAATGAACTTAAATGTCAACATAAAATTATTCTGGTTTCTTATGGAGTTGGCTACATGCATTATGAACAAATGAACTTATGCAAAAGTATGTTGACAAGACATAATGATTTTGATGGCGCACGCTATTTGGTCAAGATGCTATGTTAAAGCAAATCTTTTTTGTACACTTCAGTCTATAAACAAGTCTGTCAGTCGCTTAAGGTTGGTTAGACATTACAATTTGGATGCTCCAGGGTTATCAACTTGCTCAAATCACAAACAATTTCTTTATCATATTCAATGACTTCATCTGAAATGAATGTATTCATCAGCAGATCCGTCTTCACTTGGTACTCACCTGGCACAGCAGGAAAACAGACATGAAGCATGGCAAGAACAGATGAACAGAGAACAGAAGGAACTGGAACTGGAACACAATGTCCACAAGGAGTAATTTTTCATCATTACATTGGCATAATGGACACACTTCAGGCAGATGTATGCTGTCTGTAACGTCTGCATCCTTATTGGCACCAGATCTAGATGATGTTGCTGTAACATCACTTGTTGGAGAGGCTCTTGCTAGGCACGCTTCATTGATGGAACTGGAGTTGGTCTTTGGTCATTTGGACATATAGTTCTAAATCAGATCTGAATACTTCAACACCTTTTGGGAAGTTTCAGCTTTTTATCTTTACGTATATTCCAATAAATTGCTAATCACTATTTTACTATTTCTTTGTGAATTGAATAAATGTAATGTAGATATCATTGAAATAATTAATAACTATTTTTATGTGTGGATAACTATAGATGACATGACAATAATCCTGTTCAGCATCATGTGAATTCTGGTGTTCATCTTTCAAGTGGGATATGACTCTCGGCTGTTGGACCCAACTTCCATCAGGTCAGTTCAAAGATTCCCAGACATACTTTATGCTTCCATTATGTTTTATTATCATGATCTAAAGAAACAATTTGAAAACTGTTCAACAAAACAACTTCAATAGCAAATATTTACCATAATCCATTTATAATTAGATTGAATATCTTTGAGTGACATTTACCAATATGCAAGTCAGAGTAGGAAAACTTCATGATTCCAAGAGTATTATGTTTCGTTACAGAATCACTTTTGAATTGTCTTATCTTGGGATAATAAGGTTTTCAATCATAAAATAAATGTCCTTTTATGATTGATTATAAATGTATTTCATATATAATTGTCCCAGCATTTGATATGTTTGCATTCTGCTTTTGTTCCACTGAATGATAACTTGTGGCAATGTTCCAAGTCCTGTTCACCTGGATCATATGTGCTGCCGGAGCTGACTCTTGAGGAACTTCAGGAATTGTGGAGGAGGAAACTCAGGTGTGGAGATCCTTTTGTAGACTGTCCATGATGAGATTTTAGTGATAAATTAGGGATCCTTATGTAGACTGCCCAGGATGAAATTTTAGTGATAAGTTAGGGTTCCTTATGTAGACTGTCCAGGATGAGACTGCAGTGATTAGTTGGGGATCCTTATGTTGACTGTTCAGGATGAGACTGCAGTGATAAGTTTGGGATCCGTGTGTAGACTGCCCAGGATGAGCCTGGAGATCCACGTGTTGACTGTCCAGGGTGACGTTTGAGTGATGAGGTGGAGATCCTCTTGTAGACTGTCCAGGATTAGACTTGAGATCCTTGTGTAGAATGTCTATGATGAGACTGGAAATCATTGTGGCTTGCCACTGGTGGGTAGCAAGTGGTCCACTTGTGTGATAGCTAGTGGGCCAATAGTTGTCACCGGTGGCCCACCTTCTATTTGCTGGACAAATTACTAGTGGGCCACTAGAGCAGTGGTCCACCAGGTGTGTGTTATTTTGGGTGTTAACTGTTCAGGATGAGATTTGAGTAATAAGTTGGGAGAACCTTTTCTAAGACTGTCCAGGATGAGACTGGAGATCCTTCTGCTAACTGTACAGGATGAGATTTGAGTGATGAGGTGGAGAACGTTTTGTAGACTTAACTGATAACGCTATAATTAATATATTATATAACTATTGATAATGTAAAATATAGTACTCGGATGATATTTTTTCAAAATTCAAATTTCAATTATTCAAATCACAACATTTTATGCTTGCTTTTTATAGCAACCAACCCTCAGTGATACTAGAGGTGCTTATGGAACCAGGGTATTGAAGTAGCCTTGCGAATACTAATACCCCGATCGAGCAGGATGGTTCAGAATGAAATGGACCAATTGAGATGAAATGTTGTTTGAAAATCTACACGTGCTGTAACTTTGTTATAGATCCACTGCAAATGACCAGGATGAGACTGGAGTGAGTGACATGACATACATGTATGTGTCCTTTTTTTTGTCTACATTTGAAGCTTATCAGGCCTGAAAGGCCCGATGGGCTTCTGGCTCCGTCCATCCGTTAACTTTTTGCTTTTCAACTTCTTCTCGAGAACCAATTACTCTAGAGAGCTGAATTTCAGTACAGACTTCGTGGATGAAGAGGATTCTAAATTTTAGATTTGGTGATCATGTGACCCCAAATATGGGTCACAGTCTAAAAACCTCGCTGTAGGAGTTTTGAACTTGAGATTTTATGTGCACTTCTTTCAGTTTTGAGAAATAATCATTTATAAAAGACCTGAGTGAGAGTCATCTCATCCGTTTTAGTCCTAACATGTGCTTTGAGAATTGCTAGAATTGAGAAAAGAAAGTGACTTTGCAGTTAATCTTATTCAATAGTAATGTGAATATATGTCGACTTACGATTAATATCTACATTGTGGACATGTTTGATGTAATCAATGTGAAATGTGAACTATTGAATAGCCTATAAACTGAATATTGTAACAGGCCGCAGAGGAATAAATTGAAGATGAAGAAATTTTCATTTTACATAACATATGTGAACTGAATATGACTGGCGATGAAATGATAAAATAAGACTATTAGAAGTTGCTTCATGAGATCATGACATCACATCTTCTTCTCCAGTCCCAAAAGATACTCAAAGCTGAAATGATATGTACAGACTCTTTAGCCAATGGGATTCTATATTATTGATTTGGTGAACCTGTGACCCAAAATATGGGCCATAGCCTAAAAAACCTGTTGAAAACAGTTTGGAACTTTGATATTTTATGTGTGCTTCATTGAATAGTAGTACTGCCTAATTTATAAAAGATCTGAGGGAGAGTCATCTCATCTTTTTCATGTGTTTTGAGAAATACAGAACTTGACAAAAAAAATGTAAGATTAATATCTACATTATGGACATGATTAATGTAATGAGAACTGTTGAACAGCATATTAAATGAATACTGTGACAGGCAGTAAAGGAAAAAATTGAAGAGGAGTTAAAACATTATTTTTATTTTACATGAGATATTGGAACTGAATATGACTGGTGATAACATTTTCAGATATGACTACATGAGAGTATCTACATGAGATCGTGACATCACATCTTCTTTATATTAAAATATTAAAGTGTGGGGAAAACAGCAATTAAAATATATAATTCACTGGCTGTGAGTCGAGGGTCTGCATGTTGTGTAATTGCATTGTGTTGACCTGGACAGTAACCACTCCCTGGTAAAGAGATGCAAACAGCAGGTGTCACTGCTCAAGAGAATTTATTCATAAAATTTCAACATTTTAGTAAATATTGAGATGAGAAACAGGACTTTCAGAAACAGATCAAGATCTTTTCATTATGTAATAAATTTTGATATTTCCAGAATAAAAATAAGAACTAAAACAATAAAATGCAAAAGTCTACAATATTTATAGTGAATGTGGATTAATGTGTAAATTATTTGATAATAAATTTTAAATTTGATGACTGAGCAATGCCATTTAAAGAGATATCTTAATCTTTTTTCTTAGAGATAATGAATAACATAATTCCTGATGAGCTTCAGAGCCAATGGCTCTATTTTTTAAAATGTATATGATTGTCCATAATGAGTCTTTATAATTGCAACCACAAATGTTATAACATACAACAAATAAATAAAGGTAGAAAATATTTTATAATCTAATTTTAATATCACTTATCTCGAATCAAGTGGCTTGGTAAGACAAATGTTTCATATGTTACTGTTTCCACTCACAGGATGAGAGAAAATTTATAAAATAATATCTTTATTAAATATTTCATTTGTCGCAAATGTTAGTCTTATTGGTGATCTCATAACAATAATCCATTGTTACTAAGCAACAACGAAACTATATCAATTAGGATTTTAACATTCATGTCATGATACATTGATAGAGTCTGTTAAAAGGGAAAAGTTACCGATGAATTTCATATTTTACAGAAAATAAATCAAGTACAATGAAATGGAAATAGCAAATCCTAATAGCTTTAAGCCGCCAATTAGACATTTAATTTTCAAAATGTTATTTAACTCAAGAAAAGAGTTGTTTATTAGGATTTGAATTTGCCATTTCATTATATTTGTTAGAACTCATGCATGTCCTTTTTTAATTGAGCATGATGAAGATATTTGTGTTACAATGAAGAGACAAGATACAAGTAGAATGCTTTTACAAACCAAAGTAGTTGACAAATATGTTGTTACTGAAGACTTTTGTATTAATTTCAACCGGGGATGGCGCCTGTTGTTGTCTCTCATTGGCCTCTTCTATGAGCATTTATATACCTGATATATGTTTGTAGACGATACCATTCTTATTACCATTTGGTTTTAATGCTACCATTACTGAAAGTGGTAAAGTTAAATAGATTAAATTTTAATACATCTCGCTTAGTCCTCAAAGACAACATTTCACACTTCATCAGTTGTCAGAGTTTGTCAATTTCAGTTCTGCTGAGTTTGTATTTTGAATAAAGTGACATCGATTGATAACACATAAGATATGATTGATTGTAAGTAAATTAGATATTGGACATACATTTGATAACAGAAACCTTATATGACTAATGATATATGAGAGATCAGATTTAGGCGACATCTCTTTTATCAGGAATGTTCGTAGATATAACATGAATCTTCAAGTTGGCTAACACTACATTGTTAGTTCTACAGGTCTAGGCATAAAAATAAGAAAGAAAATAAAAATAAATAAATTTTATGACGATGTGGAACTGGTCTTTATTTAAGAATTAATAACAAGAATATTTGGTGTTATTCAATCAGACATCCGACTTGGTTTAGGCAGTTCATTCCGTAAGCACTGAAAAGGAGGTTAATCTTATGTACATCAATGCATTATAATGCTGTTAGAATAAATCTATTGTTAGAGAATTTAGGATTTATTAATCCTTTATTATTGGTATTGACACAAAGAATGGCCCAGACTACTTAATAAACCGCACATTTTATCCGCCAGGATGTCAATTCTTTAACACTCCATGGGAGCTCAGGTCCATAGACAATAATGAAAAGAGATTAGTTTTTAGGCTGAATCAATTCAGTTAATCAGATATAATAATTATGTATATTGTAATCACCAAACACATTTTTCTAATTATCTGTTGTTCACATGATGTCAGGTATGAGTATTTGTGACCTCATTTCTGAGGATAAAGCAATGAAATAAATGAAAGCAAAAGCAATAAAAAAAATTCTTTTAGAAATTCATTTTAATATATGTACAGTTTGTGTGTATATATATTTTCCATTGTTTTATTTACTAATTAAATATGTTTTAGAATTATATTGATGATAAAACGACAAACCTTATATAATCGTTCGTCAATGATTCGTAATCAGAAGAAATCATCTACATGTTAATTCAGCGGGGTCTTTTCTGTCAGCGGAAATCTAATTTCACGAGTGTTGAAAGAGATGTACACTTTGTAAAGCAGGTTTAATGGCAGAGTGAAACCTAGCCTTACAATAAATCCCTATTCGTGTCATTGTAAAGAAAGGAAACCTCGTCTTTATCGAATCAATTGCTTTACCAACTAAGTTGAAGAGAAAGAGGACGTTTAGATGGATGTCATTCAGATGGGGATGGACACCATGTTGCTGAATAATACCAGGTTAGTTGGATCTGTTTAAACATGGGTCATTACAAATTACAAACGCAAATATGCTACAATTCTACATATATAGTTCTCATAATTGTTTTTCCTTAAACGAAGACACTGACAACGTACATGGTATTTATGAATGATTTATATAATTTTATTCTCAAACTCATTGCAAATATTAAACGCAAATATGCTTCAATTCTACAGATATAGAATTTCGATAAAGTTATCAAAAGTTGTTGAAAACAATGTTTGGCTTGTTACTAATATCACAAGTTTCAAAAACTTTCTAAAGATTGATGATATCCAGGAACTTACACGGTATTATAAATGAATTATATTATTTTAATCTCAAAATCATTATAACATTGATAAACGATAAAGAAAGATCTCAATACATGTATTTACTATATCTCTCTTTAGTCGCCCGTGAACATAATGTACGAACCGTTGTTATCAAACACTGATGTATAAAGTGAGAATATTTCACCATTCTGGATCCCAGAATTGTACCATAAACTTTACAATCTACTTTTGCTATTTCAATATATGGCGTTATTTGAAACGAAAGGGCTGTATCCACTCAGATAGAAGAAATAGTTGGGTAAAATACGATGTTGTTTATTCGCATTACAACCCAGAAATAAATCGTTGGCGAAAGTTTACCGTAAGTAATTACTACACGGATCGTCATTCATTCAACGTAGCCATTGTTTATGGTTATGATTCCGCTCTATTGTGTTATTCCGCCCCATTGTGTGATTGCTTGATGGTTTAAATAGATATCAGGGCAAACCATGGATGAGAGTTGTATTCACATGATCACAATGGGAAGATCAAATAACTAATTATTTTATCTCGTTGTTTTTGTGCCCTTGATATTTATTGGTATCTGTTGAAACATATCAAATACTAACAATCGGTAGTGGAATATTACCATAAGGAAACTATTTCTTGGGATAACTACTTCATTATTAAGAACGCAATAAAGAAGTTGTGATTCAAAACATCTTGTTTTCATATGTATTCAACTTCTAAATGCTCTTTAAAGGCATAACCATAACCATATTTTACTATTTACTGTCATCAACAAACTTGGTATTCAACGTTCAGTGTACCCTGTTACAACAATGACATTGCACGTGTATATGAGTGTTCATGTGCAAATAACGTTACAGAAAGATCCTTCAAAAACATCACATGTGTTTATGAGTGTTTATGAGTGTTTGTTCCAGTCATACAATGCTCACTACGGACTGCATGTTGTTTCACAAGAAATGCCTAATTCAATACCTAAATAGTTATATTAATCAAAATGAAACAAAAATCAGTCCGTAGTGAGCATTGCATGACTGGAACAAGCTATCTGGACGCATTGCCAACTCTTGTGAACCAAAAGTGGTCTGCGATGACCGGTGCACGTGTATGCCTAAAACAATCTGTCTGTACGCTTTGGCAACTCTGTTAAACACAATTTAATGCGTCGGCGTCTTGCGGCTGACGTACACAGATATTTAGTTCTTCTCTTGTATCTGCAATGTTTCAGAAGCAGTGTATGCTCAGAACAAAAACAAGGTCTGTTTGATTATTTGTATCATATAAACTGATTGTATTTATTAAACGATTATACAACAAGATATGAAGTTGTCATGAAAGACAGAACTATATTCTGGATAAATATAAAATAGCAATTGATTCATTTTAAAATATATTCATTACACGTTGGATAGAATGGTTCTACGTCTATGAGATGGATATATAGATGAATAGATGTCCTATGTGTTGTTAATATAATGTTTAATTATCACGTAATCATTTCGTAAAAATAACCAATTATTATCTATTTTAATCAATAGGTTCAACCACTTGAGGTACATTTCGTGCACAATGGTTTAAAAATGGTTCTTGTGAATGCATTTATTCATTGTTCCAAATTCAAATAGTTTTACTTAGTGCCTTTAAAATTGTTCGTTTGTGTAACTACCACCTGACAACGAAATCATCGGGAAATTCATCACAGCAAGCAGTCAAAATGTAAATTTTAGATTTCAAGCAATTTCGACAAAAATGTCTACATTAATCACACTAGGGAATCAGTTGAAAAAAAGTTAAGGGTTATCAACATGTGTTGCACGAATGTTATTTTCCAGCTGAATCAAGGAAGTGACCAAAGAAACTTTATTTTAAGTTTTAGAGTCTCTGCGACATGTTGCCATCAAGAAGTTCGATTATTCCGTTGTTATTTTTGGAAGCGGTACCTTAACCACTGCATCACTTACAGGAAACTGAGCAAGACATTTTCTACTTTGTAGCTTTAAATTCGTGAAACGGCGCATCTCCAAAGCCATAGAATATATGAGTTTCATGCTACATTGGTTCATTATCTAAACGCTCTTTGTTTTATTTAAATAACCCCTAAAATATGGACTCACTCACACTGCCCTTGATTGGTTTGCCTCATATACCTGACAGGGAGATCCCAGTATGTTCATATTGATGATGCCACGTCGCCTGCCAGTCAACTCTGTTATGGTGTCCCACAGGGCTCTGTTTTGGGACCCATACTATTTGTCATGTACACTCGTTCATTGGGTAATCTTATCTCTGAGCAGCACATTTCCAGGCATTTTTATGCAGACGATTCACAACTTATAGACAGTTTTGATCTCAATCCCTCTTGTCAATCATTCACTCGCCTCAATATGGAAACATGTCTCTCTTCTGTTAAGTCCTGGATGACATATAACATGTTGAAACTCAATGACAAAAAGACTGAAGCTATTCTGATTGCCCCTAAACTTCGCCTCAAAAAATGTTATTTTCAAGATATAACTATTGGTTCTGAAACAATTTCCTTCTCTGCAACTGTTAAAAACCTTGGCGTGCATCTCGATTCTGGCCTTGAAATGGATTCTCACATCAGCAACAAGTACCACGATATAAACTGAAGTCTTTCGGCGCCCGCTCCTTTGCATATAATGCTGCTATCCTTTGGAACTCTCTCCCGCTTGAACTTAAGACTGCCCCTTCACTGAACACTTTTAAAACTCATCTTAAAACCAATCTCTTTGCCCGCTACTTTTAAGCAGACTTCTTCCTCCTTTGTGTATATAGTGTATATATCTTACCGCATTGAGCAAGTGCCTTGCATGTGGATGTGTGCGGGGTAAAAGTACCCTTATTATTATTATTATTATTAAACAAAAACATATATTCGTAGCGTACTTAGAATATATATTCATTCAACGAAGTATGGGAACACCTGATATTTTAAAAGTGTTCACTTAGTAATCATTATGAATTTTGGCGTATTACGCTATGGCAGTTACGCTAAATATTATCATTAAAGCAAAGTTGTGGCCATTATAGAAACAGTTTTATGGTCAGTGGCTCATTGGTTTCGGTTAGCAGAACACCAACATTCAATTCAAATGCTCTTTTTGAGATCACATTCTTTAACCTGGGCAGGAACAAAGAACACAAACGCAAGCATGCACGTGCATTACACGTTCTTTATTCAGCATTTGCAATGGCGTGAATGGGTATAAACAGTTTGGGCACTTCGACTGTCTGTCATTGATGATTGTGTCGGTAGACAGTAGACAGCCATTGAGCGAGCTCGACTGAGCAAGGGTGATTTCAAGAATACAGGAGGGTTTAGCAGTTCGTGAGGCTGCTCGACATCCCCATCCGTGATCCATTGACTGTTGGAAAGGTTCCAGACAATTGGGAGGGTGCTAGACCTCGATCAACGTCACACGCTGATGACCGTTACATCTTTATGTCAGCCCTTAGACAGCCATTCGTCACAGCAAATGCTCTTCGTATGCAGTTAATACCACCTTTACACAAAACCCGTTCTCACTACCTTCTTATTTTTTTTGTTTTAGAACGGACTCGAACTGTACTAAAACGGGATTGTCGTACTTCGAATGGAAATACGTTCGTGCACAATTTCCACCCCGTCCACACACAGATGTAACTCGACCACAGTTCGCCCCTTTCAGTTGCTGTTTCATATAAATGTGTTCCCAATATAATTAATTGTTCTTAAGAAGTTATTACTACGTCCCAACACAGTTGTAAAAGTTCACACTATGTCCTCGTTCTTTTTGTTTGTACTCCTTTGGCAGTACGATATGAAAGGCCGGGTATGAATAAATGCGGTTTGATACGTTCATCATGTGGGATACATAGTTAAACAAGTAAAGCATAACAACTCGCAGCTGTAAACATGTTGAATGTTGGTTTTCTTATACTTTTGGATGGTAGCCGAGCAACAAGAAAAAAGTTTGGTTTCACATTTCATTCCTGATGATACATTTTGGGAACACGTTATCCACCTTAGAATTTCTCTCCTAGTAGGAAGACAATAACAAGATTTTTTGGGGAAAAGAAATAGATTTCCTATGGCCAATCTTGTCCACCCTATTCCATTAAAGTTTTTCACATTGAAACTGAGAACGGGAATATGAACGTGCCTGATATTTGCAGAAATTAGGCCAGGACGGAATTGCGGTACAAAAACAACGTACTAAGAACGAAATGAGAACGTAATATAAACGAGAAGAACTGACTGAAAACGAGATAATCGGGAGACAAACGGGTTGGAACGGTATTGTGCGTATCAAGATCAAGATAGGTCTAGTTGAGAACTGATATCGGGATTGAATACGTTATGAACGGGCAATATAATCCCATCTAAACGTGGTACCAATTGTCGGAGGGGGGGGGGGGGGGGTAAAGACTAGATGGACTTTCTGAGAACTGTCTGTAAACGTACTTAGATCGTAGCATGAAAAGTCATACACAAAAGTAATCCGTCTCTGTCCCGTTCGAGGTCGTTATACAATTTGGATTGAGTAGAACGTAGTAGAAACTACCTTGGTGTAACTCATGTATACGTCTGATATTTAATGAGTCGCGACACACATTGCAGTTTCATGATGGTCGTGCTCGGGTTTTCAGAAAGCTAAGGGAGCGCTTTCCGTTTTGGTAGAGCATCCGTCATGGTTGCCTTCAGTCTTTACCACATGACTCCTCTGTAGCGTATGCACGGCAACCTGACTGGTGCACGGAACAGAGATTAGATTGTTGGTCCACTTGTCAGTCCATCACTCAACTCCATTGAACCCAATCCGTGTGTCAGGACGACAACGCCATGCCACATCGGACACGTGTCGTTGCAAACTTTCTCAATCAGAGAGGTGTTATCAGAATGGACTGGCATTTTTTCATACCTTGCCCCAATAGAACAGGTCTGGGATATCCTTGGTAGGTGTGTCCGTCAGAACCATCCACCATCATTTAAAATTAATCAACTGTTCAGATTTCTTGACCAGGACCATATTTTCGAAGCTGTCTTAGCGCTAAGATAGTCGTTAGTCAAAGTTAATGTATGGCAGTTACGACTATCTTAGCACTATGTGAGCTTCGCAAATATGAGTCCAGGAATGGCACGTAATCTGACAAGCATCACTGCGGACATTGTTGAGGTGAATTGGGTCTAGATGTTCAGAATTTGTCAGAAAAAGAGGTGGACACACACATAACTGATTCGCTATTGATTTGGTGAGTTCGGAAAAAAACACGCCTAGTCATTCGAATGAATTTTATTGTACTTCACATCTCATGATTTGCCCCCAAATCCTGTCAATTTTCACGGGATAAAAGCGGAACTATCATACAACAACCATTATCCTTTGTTTGCAACAAGTGTTTTTGAGTTGTACCCATACTTTACTTAATATATTTACGTGTTGCTTGACAGTGCCCCTAATTATTGAAGGATTTATTCAACTAGTAAATGGCTTAGCTTGTTTCAGATGTGTCCAGAAAATAGGAAAGTAACATTTAAGTCTTTCAATGGCACTAGCCGATGAATGCATACGAAAGCAAAATTTCATGATAACACCTTCTTTAATGCTGAAAGAGCAAACATATACTGCGTAACGTCGTGTATGTGAACAATAAAGAGGTTGCTATCTGAAAAAAATGTTTTATAAAGGAACATGAGATTTGTAAACGTTAACAAAGTGAACATATCTCCGGCATTGCCAACAAGAAGTGCAATTTTATGCGGGCGTCACACATTGTCGGAGCTAGCGTCCCGAACATCATACGAATGTAAAACATTGAAAACATTGAACACACGACTATAATACGAAATCTACACGACGTCGTTTGCTCGTCGTGTGACGTTCGTATGAGCACACGATGGGTACTGGAAGGCCATCCGAAACAACCACGTGACGTGGTATCCAACTCCACGTGACCGTTGCAGAATCCCATATTTCTCTTAGACCATGTTCTGAATATACGTTACTTGTGATTAATAATTCATCCAGTGCCTTAAGTAAGGGTAAGTTTTAGAGGTAAAACAATACGCGAAGGATGTCAATCTGCAATTCTTGTGTGTTGGTTTAAACACACAGACATGTTCTCTATTAGAATCTCAACGCAACATATCAGTTAAATTACATTCAAGATATTGATTATACATTAAAACAATGAAGACCCACCCTGTAAATAAAGGCTATGCGAGAGTTTATACATGTTATACAATTGATATGATGATACACAAGATATAAGATAAAATATGACATTTAAATAAATGCAAAAGCTAAAATAATTGAAATGCATTCATAATTATGTGGACAAAAAGGTACCAGATATGCAAAGAAATAAGTGCAATAAGAACATCACAAATGTTGCTTTACAGGTAGTGAAGCACAGGTGTTTTACCTGGAAAACAACATTTCAACTTTAGCACATATATACATGAACAGCTGCTTAACAAAAGTTTAATTCACACTTTGAATGCTACAGATGAAATATCTATTTAATCAGGAAGTGTTTCGTAATCAATATGAATACTTTTACTGTTCTAGTGGTTAAATGATACCTGAAAGCCTGTCACTATTTGTTTAAATGGTGTGGCATATTTTATAAATAATACCAACAGTGTCAATTATTGCTAAAATTATGAATTTCAGGCCTCCAATTGAAATGTAAAATTCCTGATTATCTGTAAACCATCACAAAATTTATTTTAAAATCATTTATTACTCACTGTGTGTCTCTATACATGTATTGTATCATCTGGTGATGCAAAGGTAATATTCTATCGTAACTCTTACGGTGTCAGGTTTGGAAATGACCTTTTTTGAAGTCAACGCAAACATAAGCATAAGAATTAAACCAATGATATGTTTAAATAACAATAAGAGGGCAATATTTGAGGAACCTACATATCTAATTTACGACTTGGGAGTATACCATGAGAGGATGTGAAAAAATATATGACCAGGATTTAGTTTTGCAAGGTTTCAATTCAAGGGTAAGTTTACGTACATCAAGAATATCCAACCTGTAGAATCTGTAGACCAAACGCTTAATGCTGCAAGAAGCGATTTCAGAAAAGAGAGGTTTTCTTTACATTTTTTGCTTTTCTGAAAATTGTATAGAAGAGAATGACCAAACTTTTGTGTATAAAAAGAATCTTTAGACAATTAAAACGAAACCAACAGCTGAAGACAACACCTAGAAAATAGTAACTTCTCTGGTAAAAGGAATGTTCAAACTTTTGAGCGCAAGAATGGGACAGAGTTCTCTGTTGGAATGAATCCAGTATCAGAAGTTCCTATAAGCAAATGTTAATGAAACAGTCCTTTTAATCAATAGATTTACTAACATTCAGCTCTCCAGTCAGCTATAGAGCACCTACCACAGACTCACATTTTCACTATGGTAACCAAATGGTGATCCCAACATTCACATAGATCAGGAGCATATGGTCAATGGAATATAAAAAATATGTGGTTTGTGGAAACCATCTGCATCTTTATAAATACCAATGCAATATTCTATTGAATTAGATAAACTTGTTAAGCAGCTGTAAAGCTTTTGTTTGATTTTCATTGAAAACTGTTAATCATTATATATTTGTCATTTATTGATGAATATGCAACCCGAGAGAGATGATTTGAACATTAATCAGCGCATAGTGTTTTTTAAGTAACATAACCAATGTCCCTTTAAGGGATTAAAACGACGGTCAATATCAAAATGTGAACTGTATAACGAAATCGGCTGATGTTTTAACTCAGTAATTATTGGTAGATGTTTTCACTATATATGAGATCGGTGAATGTTCGTTCACTAATTATTGAGTGATTGATTTATTGATTGCTGTTAAGTTGTTTAAAGCGCAAATTATTAGTTGTTATAATTAATTATTACATGTACTTGATTTTAACTCATTAATTATTATGGGATACATTATTCAGACGCTGGTTTTATAAGTGCACGCCTGTGAAAGACTGGGGCCCGCCGCCGTGTTGCAATCTAGTACCATTCACGATAGCAATAATTGGCAACGCGAGGGTAACACGAGGGTAACTGCAGGTCTCACGACGTCGTGTAACCATCAAGTAGACCATCGTCAGCATTCGCATGAGCGTCGAGTGCCGTTTGAGCCAAAGTTAATTCGGATATTATTCGATGGTTACACGATGTGTACACGATGACCATGCGATGGACCCGATGTCTACACGAAAGGTACACGAAGGGATATGTACGTATGACCATCGGTTAATTTTTTGACATGCCAACAAATATTAGCTCACACACGAAGTTGTCCCCGGACCCCAAGAAACCACCAAGAGGTTCATACGATGACACACGACTGCCACACGGACATCCCGATTTAGAGCCGAAGTCGACAAAATTGGAAATTATCGACATTCGTATGATGTCTGGGATGTTAGCTCCGGCAATGTGTGACGCCCGCATAAGGACTGCGCCAACAGCTGTCGGTGTAGCGGACAGCATTGTGATCATGTGCCCGGGTCATGCCATTGTCCTCCTGGCAAAAAGGGACCTCACTGTAACTTAATTAATCATATTAATCACTTCAGTTCAACAGAAGATTCATCGCCATTGTCAAACCAGGTTATTCTGGTGTCTGGCAAGAGATGAATTATTATCTTTTGATCACGCATTTTCTATTTATAAGAACCTAGTTACATTATCTTGGTGACTCAGGAACTGGATATTGTAGATTTACTGAACGTTACAAATACTAACTTACTCTCTTACTAAATATGCCAACAGAGATTATTTAAAAGTTTGAACACAAATAAGAACTCAGTTGTATCCAGAAGAATATATAACTAGCATGCATACTTTCTTTAATCAATTTATGATCGTTCAATGCAATCCACGCAAAAAAACGCTGCACGGTACGAGAGTTAGGTTAAATTCGATTTCAATGAGATTGTGAAGTATTTTTTCACATGGAAATACTGGTCAAAATATTGGCATAAGATGTTGTTAAAGTATTATTTTTAAACATATTTTCCGAGCGATCTGTTTAGTCGAAAGGCGATCGTCTACAGAAAAGCCAGCCAGAGTCCGAAAAAAGCCGTATTGACTTGAGTGACGTCAAACGAGTGTTGCAAATTACGTTTCTTAAGATCTTATGTAAATATAAGTAATCATTACTATCTAAATAGTGTTATTATCTTAAAAAGGTAACTAGAATAACAGTAAAAAGTAGAGTTGAAAGTATTTTTCTTGTCCTGCTTAATGCAAATGCCCCTTTAATCTTGCTAATTCAAGTCTTAAAAGCTAATGTTCTTTTGAAAATAATGATTTTTGTCATAATTGTGTCCCAACTTGTCTATGTTCCTTTCGCTGTGTTACATCAACCTCTTTCCCTCTATTTATACTCAACTGCAAAAGAAACGTCATGTCTTTTTCATTAGAGTACAACATGGAGTACTTCTGTCGGGGAAAGTCGATGTTGAATGTCTTTGATTGGCACATATTGTCTAAAGACGTACTCTCAATTTAATACATTACAGTATGATTCTTCTTTTTAGGTCTTCAAGAAGACCTATTGTTCTTATCCGCATTTTTGATCTTCTTCTTCTTATTATTTGCAGGATTTTGTGCGCCTCACTGTGACATGATGGCTGAACCGATTTCCATGACCTTTTCAGGGATGATAGCCAGTCTCCTTAACTAGCGTGAGTTATCTGCCCTTGAAGTTAAAATTTCAAACCTCATTAGTTCGAAAACTAATCAAGATATTTGCACAAAAATTTCACCACTATGTGGGCAACAACATTCCCCATCGATTAGGTTTCGGTTTTCGGCCGTTATAATAGATTTTTTTTCGCAATTTCGGTTTTGAGGGTACGCATCTTTGAAAATCTTCTCCTAAATAACGGCAAAAAATACAGTTATGTATTATACCTCAATATAAAGTCTAATAACTGCTCCTTTACGTGAAATCGCCCGAAGTTTGAATTTCGACATGGTGTTTGAGTAATTCACAATTGAAAATCAACAATTTTGAAAAGGGCGAATTTCGGCCTCATGTTCAGAGGGTCATAACTCTGTCAGAAATTAAGATATGTCAAAGATACGTATTACAATATGATCCAAATACTTTACATAACATTTCTCTTTGACATCTATATCATGTAAAAGTTGATGATTTGGCCACAATTCAACCATTGGCCCAAAAATATTAAATTTTGTAATTTTGAGACTTTTCGAGGGGTATATTATTTGAAAATTTTTCGATCAAAAACCTCTAGAGATAGAAAAAAGTTTAATAGCTCATTTCGAAGAAGAAATGTCATTTATTAAAGAATATAACGTTCAAGCATGTATATGTCATACTTTACGTGTGACAATTCACAGAAGATTGTCATTTTTGGAAAACAAATTCAGGAAACTAAATAAGATATTGAATCTACATGTACCCCTCCGGATGCACAATTTCAAGAACAACAACCTTTTTGTTGACCCATTTCATAACAAAATTGATAGTTAAGCTCCGAACATCGCAAACGTTGTCTAGCGGTCCAAATGTAAGAATATTCAGAACTGCATAACGCATTACTTTCGTATACAATCTTAATGATGATAACATCTACTTAAGTGGAAATTAAAGCACAACGTTTTCTATGTTACATTTTAGTAAGAAAATATAAACCATTTTGTCTTAATCGTTCGAAAGATCATGTAGGGGTCCAATAATAAGCGATTGTTACATTTTCAGAGGGTCATGGTCTTTGGAGAATGTTTGTAAAAAAACTACTGAAGATAGAGACACGTTTGATAGCTCAATTTAAAGCAGAGAAACTGACGAATAACCGGGAGTCCAACATGGAGTTCAAGGTCAAGCAGATGTCTTGAAGTATTGACGCGTCAATCCTAGTTTTTATGTTAGTTCTATTACACACATCCTCGGTTACCCATGGTTTTACATATGCTCCGTTACCCTCCACTATATCACCCATGGGAAATTTCATCAGAGAAATCTGTACTCAAATTACCCGCCCTTGGCCGGCGTGAGCCAATCAAACCGCTACGCAGCTTGGACCTGCGAGCCAATGACAATTCATATCACTTCGTTTCAAAGCAAGCGAGGTCATTGTGTTAGTCATCCGTCACCGGTTATTTCCCTTGGCCATTTCCGTCGTCTTATCCCACTGAGCATTTTCTTTGGTTACTGACTTCGTCACGTTGGCCAAGGGCGGGTAATTTGAGAACAGATTCCCCTGATAAGGTTTCCCATGGGTGATATAGTGGAGAGTAACGGAGCATATATAAAACCATGGGTAACCGAGGATGTATTACACATGGGGTGCTGAAATCGCAGTTTCAACAATGGTATTTGGACAGTATCTTTTGCATTTAAGTAAAAACTTATACAATGTAGGAATGTAAGAATTAAAGATGTCACCGACATTAGTAACATCACAGACTTAAATTACAATTTAAGTCCTTGGTAACATACTTGGACTCGAATTTATTGACGCACATTTAATTACTGTTGAACGTCATGGGCAAAAAAGCCGTTCTAGACTCTCCTATCTCGTCTAGATAAGGAGGTTCAAAACAACTTAACTTGTTAATATGATTAACCAGGCATTCATCGGAAACACGATAAACACATGTGGTCAAGGAAAATGGCGGTATCAATCGCGCACATTTTATTGACATCTGGTTACATGTAAAACCAGGCCAAATTCCACAAGCGGAACAGTTCACAAAGAACAGTTACATTGACGCTTTCTTAAAAATCATATCTTTAAGAAATATAAATAGAAATTGTTTTAATAATACAAAGTTAGTTACGTTGGCTTCAGAAGAATAGTGTAACTCTGTTTCAGTCATATTGATCACTTGTGGTTTGAAGTAGCTTTTATTGTGTATCATGACGTCTACCATGTCTATATAAGAATGATATTCTCTATATTTTGTCTCTAAAATTAAATGTTATTAGCTTTGCATCTACGCCAGTTGTCAGCATTTAAAATAGAATATCAAAAACTTAATTTGTTCTCTGTAATTTTTGAAAACTATTTTTTAATCCAAGACTTCATGTATTAATTCATTAACCTTTAGTATAATACTTATTGACTACAATAGCTTGATACAACATAATGATATAACGTGACGTGATCATACACATCATAAAAAAGCCAGTGCCTGTGTAGCTCATCAGGTTTTAAACGATACTTTATATAATAAGGAAAATTCCAGAGGTTCTCAGGTGATCACTGCATCTCCAATGTATAATCCAGATTGACCACGGAGACTGTTTATACTGTATATACGAATTCTGCTTCCTAAGGTTTATTGTTCCAGGGATGAGGGCCTCAGACTCGGCAAATTAACTATTTAAAATTCATATAAGACAAAGACGGTAAAAAAACGTTTTAGCTTCTCAGGCTGTTTTCGTTCTTGATGAAGAAGAACAAGTTTTTTGGGAGAGTTGTACAAATCTACAATTTATAACTTCCATTAGCCAATTAGTCTTACACAAGATTTAAGACTTCTAGTGCTTTGCTTTTTGAGAAGAAGATGACGTAGAAGAAGATGTTATTTGAAGTTTGGGATGTTATCACAGGATAATCCTTATGCAGTATATATTTAGATCCCATTAGATCACATATATCATCAATTATACAGTGTTGCTTTTCCAAAACCATATACCTTATATCTAATAAGTGTTCAATTGATTATTTCTGATATAAATAATTCAATATTAAATATGTTAAATATTAGAAGAAAAATTCAAAACTGACCGAGTTACATAAAATAGTTCATGAACTCCTTGTTGAGTTGCAGTGTTGATTCATGTTCTTTATTTCATTTATATCCTCATCAGACTTGATCAAGGGATTCATAGTTTTTGTCACATCAGCGAATACGAAATCTCCATATCAAATGAGTTTAAATGTCACAAAGAAGAGTCGTGATACGAGTTCCATTAGCATAAACGCTCCCTCTGGATTGTGCTGCTCCGTTTCTCGACCAAAGAGTAAATTTTATGTGGTTCTAGCTTTCAGAGTTAAGTGACCTTGCGAATCATCATCATCATCATCATCGTCATCATCATTGAACCATTTTTCTCTGTAAGATTGGAGTCAAGACGTACGAGTGATGTCACATATACATAGTCTTCGTCTTGCTACATCTCCAGTATGGTGAGATCAGTTTAGATCATCAATCACATTTATTCCTCGTTTTGACTTTGGTGTGATATATCTCATGACGATCCCCACTCCTTGTTTTTCACTCCCCGACCTTTCATGTACTCCGAATTCGCGTTGTCTCATGTACACGTTTATTAGATTCTGATTGGATTAAGGTGAAAGGTGCCAGGTCAAGACCTCTGATACTTCTGAATCATCAAAGCGCCCTTAAAGGGACACTCGGTATGTTATTGTAGTAACATAGGTCAAAAGTTACCAAGGGTATTATTTTATCGAGAAGTCGAAACTTACCCTTTTAGTGCCAATCTGTTCAGTATAGTTACATTATTAAAATGTTTAGTCATGGTTATGTTCGAAAACCGGACAATGTTATGCGGCTGGGGCTTGTTAAACGTTATTTTGAAAATGTTTATGTATAAGAGACAGCTATTGGTTGGTACTGTTGGTACTGGAACATATAACCGGTTTACTTGTAAATAGGGCTTCGGCTTCTCATCGTGTATTAAACCCCTGCCCGAGTTTAATTGAAAGCAAGTTATTGTCAAATATTTTGGGTTAGGGGATACATATGCAAGTCGAGTGAGCTGACTTTTGACATAAATCAGGATATTTGATATTTTTTTATGTATCAAATCTAAACATAATTTCATGAAAACCATCTAGTGTCCCATTAACGTTCACACTTTGAATATAATTTTCTGGATGTAGCAACATTCAAGTCATTTATTGAGTCGTTCAAGTTGAATCAAGTTAAGTCTTTCAATGTCATTGTATTAATCACGAAAGAAATTTGAGACTATTGCAAAATCAAATCTTCTTCCCATCATAAGTCCAGACTTTGGTGATTGAATCGACCAAACGGACGGAAATATTGAGGAATTCACGGCTAAATATGATATCCATGGATGAACACGCTCGCCTGGATAGTCATTTGACGAGAAGGGGGACTTTCTAAAAAAGTTAAAGCCGTGCACTTTGCCGCCAAGGTTTTACTGGAAGAACTTCGTTGATCCAGATGCTTACACCCCTCTCGTACCCCCAGACTGTCCTTACCTGTTATGAGACTGTATTATTCCTTAATTTCTAATACTAGCTAAGTATTGTTGTTTTGGGGTCAAAACAATTTGATAAGGGTCACCTGGATTTGAACTATAACTTCATTGAAAGGACTTGTATTACAAAACTAGCTGATACATGGAATTAGCTCCCATACTTCGTTGTCGTTTCCGGTCTGTTTCTACTCTTTTCGAGCAATCAGGGCCTTGATAGTATCTTTGACCTACTCGGATAGTCTATCCCGTTCGTGAAGTAGTTTTTCTATGTATATGACTTTTAGGAAAGGACTTCTCATACGTTGGACATCATTCTATTGGGTTCCATCTGTATGCCATATGAACTTGCAATGATTGTTTCTCAATATCTCATCGGAAATACACGGCCAACAAGATTGAAGGCCTCTTGGTGATAATATACAGTTGTACCTTCTGTCTCTCATTAAAAATGCTCTATTGAAAATCTGATTAATTGTGTGTTATATTCAATAGACTTGTAGAATAGACTAATATAATAATATAAGACCTGTTTGTTTTCATTTATGGTTTTCTCTGAGGTCTTCATCTGTTTGCTTATAGTAACACCTGTAACATCTATATGTAGCTCTAGATAACTCAACGATGGTCAAAATAATAAATTTAACTTAATTTCCTTATTATCAAACAGGAATGGAAATGTTATCCACAAATGTGAGACAATGGCGCCTAGATCCGAAGTCGATAAGACTTAAACAGACTAAAAAACACATCACAAGAAACCCTAAGCTTTGTGTCTGAATTACAATGCTTCGGCAAGATCACGGTCGACGTCCTATATTATATATATATATATATATATATATATATATATATATATATATATATATATATATCCTATCGTTTTTGCTGCAATTGTTAGACAATTGGTACTCTAATCTTCCGTGACTGCGAGGGAATAAAAGCTGACCAACGTGTCAGGTCGGCTATCTCTTCAGTATACGATCTTCAAAGCATGACGATCGGATCGGAAGCCAAGTTCTTTTATATAAACCTATGCAGTCAGCGTCATTAACGTTTTCGTTATGGAAAATAGCCTTCTTTGTTGGCCTTTGCTTCAGTAGCTCAGGAACCATATTTACATGCTATATACGATTCTTCAGCCTCTTCGGAATGTTAGAAAGAATTGTCACGTAGCGTCCTTCCAGAATATTTTGCTAAGAGTATATTTGGTTACAGTAAAGGGACCTATGGGCACGAGATCGTACAACATTTATTCCAGTTCCCCGCGCAGGCTTTTTACATTACACAAAGGGGAGAAAGGGTAAAACACATGTCACTAAAATACTAAATTTGTACTACATGTGTACCTCTCACCACAATCAAGATGCGTATTTACTTATAATTACAACTAATAGGCCTTAATTGTAATTGTCGATTTTTGTCACAGTACCACAATTATTTGTCAAGACAACATTCCACTTACAAACTACAATAGTAGATATAGTAGATAGAAAGATATTTGTATATTCAAGTATTATTGCATTTTAAGCTCATCAGGCGTGAAAGGCCCGATGGGCTTATGGCATGGCGTCCGTCCGTCCATCAATCCGTCCGTAACCTTTCAGTGTTTTCGACTTTTTCTCCAGAACCATTGATTCTATAGAGCTGACATTTTATGTGCAGACTCCTTGGCCAATGGGGATTCTAAAACCCAAAAAGGGTCACAGGGGTCACATCCTTAAAAACCTATTTTCATCTTCTTCTCCAGTTTCAAAAGGTCTAGAGAGTTGAAAATTTGTGTGCAGACTCCTTCACCAATGGGAAGTTCTAAATTGTAGATGTCCTGACCTTGGACCCCAAATAGGGTCACGGGGGTCACGACCTTAAACCTATTATTATCTACTCTTCCAGTTCCAAAAGGTCTAGAGAGCTGGAAAGTAGTATGCAGACTCATTCTCAATTGTAGATTTGGTGATCCTGTGGCCCCAATCTAGACCACAAGGGTCATGATCTAAGACCCTATCTTTTGCTTGTAAGCAATGTATTACTTGGGATAACTTATATATTCAACCCTAGATAGTAAAATAATGAAGTCCTGATGAGCTACAGAACCCATGGCTTTATTATTGATACTTTACATATTTTCCTACAAGCATGTCCAAAACTAAAGTGGTTTACATTTTTGCATAAACTTGTTCTTAGTAGCTTGAATACCAATTTATGTCAGTAAGGTTAAACTTCAATGTTCAACAATTAACCGATTTGGTTTGACAGTTATTATTGTCTTGGTAAAAGGAGAATGCTGTCATCCAGTATTCCAGTAATAACAACTTGTGCGGTTCAACCTGTATTATCTGCATGCATAATGAAAATTTGTTACAACTCTAATGCTCTTACGCTGCACGCTGCACACTGTACGTTGAACAACATGAAGTCCTTACTATAAGTCTGGAGAACGGGCTTGTAAGTAGACCTCGATGGATACCATACACACATCAAACAAACAATCTAACACGTATATTTAAAAGTATAGTCCATCTTTTGTCAGGAGAAGTGTCATTGTCAGTTCTGCTTACTTTGATCTTTGAACTTATCGAAGATTGATTGATTACAAGTCAGAAATGATCGATAGCAAGTTAATTAAGTATTGCGTGCATGTAGAAATAGCAACACGATATGACTATGATATATGAGAGCTCAGGGATAGGCGACATATTTTTTATCAGGAGTATTCTGAGGGAATACATAAATATTCTAAGTTGAATATCAAAGTATACTATACTCAGTGTGTATGTCAGTGTGATTTTCAACATAATAATCAAGAAATCAAAGGACCTTTATGTAATATGTAAGTGTTATGGTAATAAATCCAATTGTAGGCTTTCTAAGGAGTTACCTATGCAAACGACGTTGTAAATACATGTATATTTATATCAGTTCCTTTCCTTCTTTGTATCTTTCTGAAACCTTTGTATTACCTACTTACTGCAGCACCTGTTTATATTATTTTTAGATTTCTGAAATTCGACTTCGTTCACTTGGATTTTGTATTTGAGTTGGATTTTTATTTTAGCATTTGGGTTTTGCCATATTCTGATGACTAGTTATTTAATTTGGGATGTGATGGGTTCTCCTACTTGGCACAATTTAACTTCTCAAAAACTTTGTCTTCAAACATGCTGAATTGAAGGTAAAAACATGTCGATCTTTCAATATGTCAATAATCAATATGTAAACAAGAGTAAACGAAGTGAAAGGCATGTTGAATCTTTAATGTAGATGTCAATTGAAAGAAGATCTCTATGCAGTAAGTGTTTCCAGGAATATTGGGTTTATTTCTGACGTACGATTCTAAACCCGTTTCTCTAATGTAAATCACTGCGTTATAATAGGTGGGAATAAATAAATTGTTTGAAAATCTTAGATTAGTCAAATATTGATTACTTGTACTGACACAATACATTACCCCGACTTCTTGACCAACTGGTTCACAAAATCAATTCTGGAATTCTTCACAGGGGCCTTTCCAAATGAACAAAAATAAACATAAATTGTATGTTTGTCTATATATGATCATAACAATAGGCACAGCATATGAAATCACCACTTACACCTAGCTAACCTCATTGTTCATTATTCACAGACAGACAGACAGAAACATACCGTAATTGATTCTCGGATTTATATCGCATTATAGCATTAGGGTGTGGCTTCATTCCAAATGCTTCAGTTAAAGTGATCTTAAAGTACTTATATTAGCAACCATTGTCTTAAAGGAAGGCCGAAATAAAATATTTTCTATTGAATTCTTAACTGCAATTGGTTCATTAGACTATTTTGTGAAAAATGAGACCAAAAAAAAATCCATATGTTGTTCCTATATTAAACTAGAGCGGCTTAAAAACACCCAAAAACATCGTCTGCTTTTCACCCGTGACCAACAAACCAAAAATGGGGCGGGGCTTAGAGAGTTGGAAGATACCGGAAGTGACGTACGTGAAGGGACTGGGTGTAAACATTCGCTTACTATTTACAATGGAAAACACTGGGGAATCGGTCAGTTAATCTGTTATATCTACGCTTTGCAATGATGCCACATCGCTGTTCTGCTGTGTAATCTGTTCGAGTAATGTTAGTTATCAAGTTTCACTTTACAAATGCACCAAAATATCGTTATATATATATCAAATAAAATATAATTGGTATAACTAGTGAGAGACGGTGGATTCATAGACGTTCGTAGACATAGGATAAATCAATGCTAATGATATATAAGATGACAAAATGAAACCAAGATATGATAATATGAACGAAGTACAGTTGAGACAACGAAATCAGATAGTCGGTGTTGTTGTTATTTTTTGTTAGAGATTGTTTGTGTTTAAAATAAAAAAAAACAAACGTGAGATAAGCACGCCGGCGAAGTAGACCCTATTGTAAGCCACCGACAATAAAAGCACTTCACAACATCCTGTTTTTAAACATCGTTAATCAACCGACAACCTAATTTACTAACTGTACATTACAAAAATCAAAATAACTCACCACATATTTTAAAACATCAAAAGAATAATACGTCTACGAACCCACCTACGAAAACATCGCATCCCAATGTTACATTTTACGATTTAGTTATCACTTATAACACATTAAAACATTCAGAATTTCATAGTTTATAAGATAATGTTTTCAATAAAATGTGTGGTTAATCAAATATAATCAAATAAACATCGTATCAAATTGACAACTCATCAAGAGTGTCAATTAATGTAAGAAACTTACCTTATAAACGTATCCAAAAGGACAATATGAATATCCAAATGCACATTAGACACAAAATGTTAACCTATAATTCCATCAATGACAGTACTTGGAAACAGAAGATGGTCAAATAATAACCCTCTTTCAGCAAAAGTCTTTTCACAAAAGGCAAGATAGAAAACCAAATAGTTATGATAATTTCATTGGTACATTAGATTTTAACGAGAGTTTTTATTGGATAACTTGATAGAGATATGTTCATTGGCTGACAATTTCTAGACTGAATGTCGCGTTAAGTGTATTGTGTGTCACCAAGACAGGACGTTGGCAATAAACATGACATGCTGGTCACCGACTTGTGTTATATAATTGAGTCGGTCCAGTAAACTTGTTATCTGTACAAACATAATTACACTCCTTCCTTCTCACATACTCAGCTTCTTAATTGCGTAAACTAATGTGCTGTAACAACACTTCTCCCCTTTGATCTGGAAGAAACATCTATATGGTTCGCTAAACTGAGAATTGTGTGTTGATGTGCAGAAGTGACACATAAAAGCTATCAGACTATTAATTAAACCATTTCGTTTTCATTAACGATATGTTCATTAAAATGCTTCTGGTAACATAATTCTTTTATTCGATAATGTTCGTTGTCTATATCAATCTGTGTATATGTTTAGCGTGCACAATAGAGCAATCTTCATGTAAATTTCATTGAGCTTGTTGACCAATACAGTTCATTTATTTATTCATGAAAGTGAAGTGAAAATGGTTTGCATTCCATTACATCATATATAGAATATTTTAATTGACAAACTTAAAATACAGTAATCTTTTATCTTAAATACAAAATGTTATTTATAAATCTGCAACGTTGTCTCGCTTGTTTGAACAGTCAATCGTTCAGTGTATATGAAGTTATACCTACCATATATATTTATTTATTAATACATACAAAACAAAATTAACATGCCGATTATTCAACATACTTTGATCAATTGATGCTACTTAATCTCTGTTCACCCGATTCCCGCGATAATCTTCTTCCCTTGTTTCAGTGTCACTTGAACTGTCATATCTTCCCTTCTAGTTCCGCGATTAATTGCTACAAACATACTATACAAAAGCGCAGAATGCACTCTAATAAAGCACGCCCCGGTTGTTGTAACCATATAACATCGCTAGTTGAATAGTTAAGTAATCCGTTTATCGAAAATTGGGGTTGTTTTGATGAAGTTTTCTGTCTTATATGAGCAGTTTAAAAGTGGGGAAAACGCGTTAAATTATGATTAGCGGCCATGTAGAGGCTCCTTCACGTACGTCACAGCCCGATACACTTCAGTGACCACCCCCGCCCATTTTCATTCTGGTCGCCGGGGCTTAATTGGGCACTTTTAAAAAAAGCCGTATATAAGTTATTTATGGGTCGATTTCAAAAATTTAAAATCTAGCAATTGTCAAATTGAAACCCCTTTTCAACGAATCCGAAAGTGACCATATGTCATTTCATCTAACCTTTAATAAAGGAAAATCAGACCAGGATTTTTGTGGTTCAACATTTTAAAGAAACGTTTTCAAGAAATGATTCACGACCGCCTCGCCTCGGAAGCATTCCTATGTTTTTACAGTGATGGATCCATCCTGTAACCGGAGGTATAATTTCGTGAAAACACCTCGGTTCATCAAGTTTAATGATACAGGAAAGTCTATGATAATACACATACATGATCGTCTCATTTGAAAGAAAGGAAATATTTATTGTTTGAGTGACATCTTAGAAGTTGTAAGGGTTATTCTTCAACCAAGGGTATTTGACTCTCAAATAAAGAGAATATTTGATTTCCGAAATCTAAAAATTACATTTGATTTCATTACGGTATAAAACGTTAACAAACTAATCACGTATTGCTCAGACACTTCGACCTACAAGTGCACTTAAAGATGAACCTTTTCCATTTGTTGTAAATTACATCAGAGGTTTACAATCATCTTCTACATTCTCAGGAGTATTCTCCTTGATCTTGCTTGACAGCATCCCTAATATTTGAAAGAGTGATATTTGAACTATCCTGAGTGTTTTGAATAAAGGATCCTAAAATTTGTCTGTAAGTAATTGCCGACTGAATGACTATTAAATCAAATTAATCAAATATTTTTATTTAAAAAAATAAGGAACTTTTAAGAATTCAATTCGTTTCAGTTTAGCATAAGAATATGTGTAAAATATAGCACTGAAAAACGCCATATATTATTTAACGGCAATTCTGCAAACTTTGAACATTGCAAGATTAACGCTTTGCTTCGTCTGCGGGAATAAAAGGAAGTTTCCTTGACATTTTCATAATGTAAAGAATACTCAGGTCTTTTATTAATAATAACACCTTCAAGAAAACAAAGACAAACTAGCGATGTGAACAGTGGATTTCCTTACGTTAAAACCTATTTTCAACCAAGACATTATTCATATCAAAAACATGAATACAAGACAAATCCTTCAGCTTTGATCCACAGTAAAGTCAGGTTACTAAAGTATACACGAAGTATGTTAAATATGTGTCTGGAAATTAGTGATTCAGGTATCACGATTTCTCTATTACAAAAATTATTATTACATTTTTATGTCGTCAGCGTAAGCAAACAACTCAAGACAAACAAAATAACAAAACCCCAAAGAACAGACATTTTAAGGTACATTCATGTATATACTTGGTTGTTCTGTGTCCAGTTTATTTAAGCACTTACAGTGGTTTATCACATACTGTAATTTTTAACGACATTGATTAATAGTACGTCGAAGTTGGCCAGGCAATTGCGTCTTGCATACACGCATGTGTTTATGAATCCTTTATCGCTAGACCCCTGGATAGAACAAGTTTCTTTTTCTCTTACGCTAGACGGCGAGGTGCATCGTCAAACTGACATTTCCACAAGTTTCGACAAATAAAAACTAGGATAGATTCAGTCTTCCTGTCAACCTACTACAGTAGACCTATATCTAATTCTTTATTACATATATTTTGATAAGAACGAATGTATGACTTATTTATAGCGTCATGTCAGCAGTACATCCCCTAGTCTAAATTTAGCCCGTCACGCAGTCATCAACCAATCAGAACTGAGCATTCTACACGATTTGACAGCTGCTTCGCTTCGGCAAGTATGGCAAAAAAGCAGCGGTCATTTGATTCGTTTTTACCACAAGTTCACCGTGAGAACAGTAATCTTGACAGAGACACTTCAGATACCGGTAGGGATAAAGATGTATCTCAGAGTGGTAAACCAAAACAAGAAAACAAACAACAAAAAGGTAAGAATTTTTAGAGATGTTGGCTATCAATATTCCAATGGCTAAGCTATGACAATTTGAAAAAACAAATGACATGTGAAATATGCATTCGTGCCCAGAAGCAGTCCAACCCATTTATCTATGGTTGTACTAACTTTCAGCATTCAGCACTTACAAGACACCAGTCGTCGAAAGACCATGTTGAATCTGTGAAACTGAATGAAATGCAAGTGCATTTTAAAGCTTCAATTCGCAATGTCCATAAAGCTTACGACATTTGCAGAAGTGCACAAACTGAATCGCACTGTTTACGTTATGTCAAAAAGGAATTGTCCAGCAGACCTTTTCCAAGACTTGATGAACTTACAAGTTCTGAATGGTGTAGACTGTAAAGAATATTATAAAGAAACACAAATAATTGACGAGATGGAAGAGGCAGTATTTACTGTAATGGAAAAAGAACAAATTCAAGCAATAAACAATAGCCCGTTTATTGGTGTTATGTTAGATGAGACATGCGACATCACGATTGAAAAAAAACTTGCCATTCTTTGTACGAATACTCGACGTCAATACTGGAGTATTGAGTGTCTGCTTTGCAGGAAATGAACATATTACTGACTGTACAGCATGTGGCATAGAAACTGCTCTTCGGAGTTTTCTACACAGGAAACATATCATTAATGAAAATGATGACAATATTTGGAAACTACAGGGGCTAGGGACAGATAGGGCTTCTGTCATGACTTGGAGGCTGAATGGGTTTGGGGCAAAATTCAAGGGACAAATTTCACAAATGGTACAAGAGCATTGTGCTGCACACAGATTAAATTTAGCAGCGTCACAGGCTGGAAAGGGGGTACCTTATCTTGTGGAGTATCATCGGCACATTGGAATACTGTCCGTTATGATCGACTCAGGGAACTACAGGATGTGTTACCAGAAGAGTCGTACCAATATGGATCCAATCAGCTGGATTCTTTACTTGAACACTATGCCCACTTCACTGTCAGAGAGAGAGCTCTCAACCACTTTCTGACATTCAAGCATCACGTGAAGTCGTTCAAAGGTGCTCTCTCATTCACAGACCTGTGCAAAGGACTGATAAGGGACAAGAAAGAAGTCTACCCTGATTTTGTAACTCTTGCAGAAATAGCTAGTATCATCCCGGTCAGTTCAGCTCCCTGTGAACGCTGCTTTTCCGTTCAGAACTCTATCAAAACCGGAAACAGGAACAGACTGAACCCTGAAAGATTGAATCTATTGATGTTTATCAAACTTCAGGGTCCAGCTGTTTCAGAGAAAAGCCAGGAGACGTTAGGTCTTGTGAACTGTCACAATTAGATTCTGAACTTGAACTGTATTATAAAGTTCAAGTATTCTATTCAAGTTGATCTTTGACTTTTGAGCTGTTTGATATTTCCAGAGACATTAGGTCTTGTGAACTGTCACAATTATTAGTACCTAAATGTGCAAGTGTGTTGTTTTCTGAACTTGAACTGTATTTCTTATTAACTGAATTATAAAGTTCAAGTATTCTATTCAAGTTGATCTTTGACTTTTGAGCTGTTTAATATTTCCAGAGACATTAGGTCTTGTGAACTGTCACAATTATTAGTACCTAAATGTGCAAGTGTGTTGTTTTCTGAACTTGAACTGTATTACTTATTAACTGAATTATAAAGTTCAAGTATTCTATTCAAGTTGATCTTTGACTTTTGAGCTGTTTGATATTTCCAGAGACATTAGGTCTTGTGAACTGTCACAATTATTAGTACCTAAATGTGCAAGTGTGTTGTTTTCTGAACTTGAACTGTATTACTTATTAACTGAATTATAAAGTTCAAGTATTCTATTCAAGTTGATCTTTGACTTTTGAGCTGTTTGATATTTCCAGAGACATTAGGTCTTGTGAACTGTCACAATTATTAGTACCTAAATGTGCAAGTGTGTTGTTTTCTGAACTTGAACTGTATTTCTTATTAACTGAATTATGAAGTTCAAGTATTCTATTCAAGTTGATCTTTGACTTTTGAGCTGTTTGATATTTCCAGAGAATTTAGGTCTCGTGAACTGTCACAATGAGTACCTGAAAGTGCAAGTTTATTGGACTCTAAACTTGAACTGTATTACTTATAATATTAACTGCATTTCAAAGTTCAAGTATTCTATTAAGGTTTATCTTTGACCTTTGAGCTGTTTGATATTTCCAGAGGCTTTAGGTCTTGTGAACTGTATTGTTATTAACAGTCTGCATTATAAAGTTCTTAGTATTCTATTGCAATCCATCAAGTGACAAATGCCTCTAACAGTACTCAAAGTCATTAAATTTTGAAACAACTAAAACTATGGAAAGGCACATAAATAAACTTTAATGCTGCTGGAACTTTACAATAGTTTGTCTGAATTAATCACTCTTAAATTGAGCAGGATGTTTTGTGTCTCTAATTTCTATTAAAAAAATATATTAAAATTGTATTTATATATTAAGAAGATAAAAGATTAGTGTTGTTTATAGTTGGAGCAGCTGTATTGTTGGCCCTAGGCAGTAGACATGCTTAATATTTATTCAATATATTGAACATTGATTTATTATTGTCTCTTGACTTGTTCAAACTTTCATTCAATCACTGTTGATAATTGATTAAAATGTATTATTTTAATGTTTGAATATTTTTTGTCTTTGGTTAACAAATACTGTAACTGAATATAATATTCTCTTGAAACCAGACTCAAAAGACATAATAATATAAATACACAAGTTTTTAATTATCAAGAGTGATGATTTCTTGATGTTTTGAAGGACCCCCAGTTTAGGAAAAGGACTCTCAAAAAAATATACCCTGAGTCCCCTGGACTCTCAAAATATGCAACGGCGGTTACAATGGAAGAACTGACTGGAACTCCGTGGGAAGAAAATGCAGGAAAAGAAGTAGGCATTGACTCAAAAACATCGTATTTATAACCATAAACCTACAAGAGAGAGTACTTGCAAGATGGAACAGAAAGAAATAATCCGTTAAAGTAATTACATCCCGTTCACCAGAACATTTACCAGCATGTGTGTATTTTTTATTTAACCAAAAAACCCATTATCATCTGATGGCTTCCACTGCACTTGCTTGTTTAATGTTGAAACTGCATGCAATCATGAATGCCCGGTAATTGCAGAAAAATATATCTACATCAGAGTAGATAACGTGCATTATATGGCGTAATTGAATATTTTTTCCAATAAATAACACAACGACACAATATGAGAAGAATAAAACAAAAAAGTAAAATACAAAGAGAAAACTATACAATTACTATGGTGGTCACGTTGACATAAAAACATACAAACGGAATAGAGATGTAATTAGTTTTGTGGTTGTTGTGCCAACAATACCAGTTAATACATCAGTTACTAGTTTTTCTAATAACGCTACACCAGCTTTGCAAATAACATGGACGGTTTGCCAATTATTTCTGCTATAATTATTACGAGCAGCCATGATAACATCAACACCGAATGGGTTTACAAATAATTTGCAAACAAAAACATGATTTAAATCTCATTTGAGTTATTGGGATTGACTGCCATCTCTTATCTGTGATGTCTGGTCTTCTGGACTTAATTGACATCTATCTTCTTAATGTGTGACAATGCTTGACAGAGGAGGAACGTATATATAGATTTGCGTCAGACAACGAAAATTCAGGACTATTTATCTACACTGTAAAATTTTCATTTGTAGCTTTTGGATTTTGTAATAAATGTAAACTTTGGAATTCTCATTTGAATCTGAATTGTTAAGCTGTTTGGACAGCCACTGCTGGCAATTGGTGCATGAATTTGACATTGTGGGTTCGAATCGCGTAAAGGACTCGTCCGGTAAAAGTACAAGAATTTACAGATCTAATGTGATCCCAAATATGATAACGTTATAATGTCGTTATTCTGAGTCAATAGATTAAACAATATGGACCCTATAAGATTGGGATTCTAAGAATTACAAAAAACGTTTTAGATAAATACCATGGTGTTTTATTGTCTCTGGAAAAACAATATACAGGATCTCCGATTTAGGAGCATAACAATACAATTATACAATAACAATAACAAAATGCTAAAATACTAAAATGTTAAAATGCTAAAATGCCAATAATTTTTGTTATTTATAATACTTGTTGGAAACATTAATAATTCAATCGTCACAATCAGCAATGTGTAACAAGTTCAGTGTCAGTACGAAGATAATCGAGGACAAAGACCTCCCTGTGCCGTTATCATGGCGACTGGGCAAATGGCAAGCTCACAGGCTCCATACACTTGTTATTGTGTTCTACGTCACATATTACATAGAATACAGTTAAGCAAAATCCGTCTCATGACATCAAATTCATTTGAACAAATGTTACATCGGATTATTGTTTTATGTTATATGTTATATCTCATGTGCCATATTGCCATACATATTTGCATTAATTATTTAAAAAGTGGTTGATTTAATTGGTATAAAGCTGAACACATGATTGGTTTAAATGTTTAAAGACCCTCCCAATACAATTGTATATGTCTATGTTTTCCATTATACTGCAAAGTTGAATGTTGTATCATTTACCAAACACCATACCAAATAAAAGATCTGCAACTTGCTACTCGATAATGCGACTCAATCTGGACAGTTCCTTTTCACATGGGCTACATTCATCAATTATTGCCAATAAACTATGAACAAAAGCCAAAAGCAATAAGATAATCAAATTCAAACAGGGAATATGTGTTTTCTGTGCGAAGCATATACAAGAAGCCATCATGAAGGTTCCAATACTCGCTAATGGAAATATTGTCTAGCGGCTGTAACCATTAATTCATTCATTCACTTACTCTCTAACGACAAATATTACACTATTAACACTAATTTCATCCTATACTCGTGGGAAATGTTTATAGGACATGTTACATACTTTTACATGTTTCTTAAATCCAAATTGAGATACTGAAACAATGTGTAGTTTGAACATAATATCACAATGTCTTAAAATAGTGCGGTTGAGCGTTTGTAATTGCACGTTTGTTATTGAACGGAGGCACTTCTTCTTATTGCAGTTCTCACAAACAAGTATGTTACCTTCAATGAAATAAGGATTGCTACTATTGTTGGTAAAGCCAGATATACTGTAAAGAAAACTATGGATTGTCTACTACTTTATATCTTGGAGTGTGACGTCTTGATGCAGAAACTAGCATCGTTCTCAAGCAAGTGGCGCTGCACTGTGGCTGTCGTATGCCAAGAACACATATTTCAGAAATTACATCGTATTAAGAACAATTAGGAGTTATAAGTATTCACATGAAGACATGGCCATCAACAAACCCCGCCATATTGGTTGTCATCAAAACTCTCAACCTTCTTCTATATATAAGAACCTAAATATAAACATAATAAATGTTATTAATATTAGTTCGTATAAATTCACTGATTGAGTTGGCCCTTGTCAGGTTCCACTGAAGGAACATATCAGAACTCACTCTGTCAATGACCAAAAGCATGCTTTGCATATTCGAACTCGATTACTGCATTTATTCCCTCAAGCCTCACGCCAAACTCATGATCTGTCATCTCCAACAGTTTCTGAGTAAATCTGTCCCCTTCAGAAAAACTATGAACAGTGACACCTAAAAACGGAAAAACATATCAAAATATATTGATATCTACATTAGGGGCAAACTTTCGTCAGGGGCGAACAATCACAATGGTCACATAATTAAAAAATCAACTAACAAAGAATTTATTCCTTTCATAAAAGTAAAGAATATATCAAATACAAATTCCTTCTTAAGAACGGGGAACCTTTTTTAAAATACATATTTCATATTTTTCCAAATCTTATAGCAAACAAATTAATAAATTAAATCACCCCATTACTTAATTAAACACAAATTTAAGGTATATCTAATGCTAAAATAACTTAATTCTAATACAAATAAAGTTCTTAGATAAAGCTGTTAGACAAAGGGACCCAATAATAATAAAAAATACACTGCCCCTTAATGCCCTTATCTTAAAACGTTTGCTTTATGAAACCATGCTCTTTAAAACACGAGAATAAGTTGTCTCGACAAAACTGTTTCCGATCTTAATCCTGGATATAACACATAACGTATAACATAATGTGATGAATATGTCTATACACTGTTCAGTTTCACGAAATGGGTTTGCATCCAGCATTTTGAATTGATGTCGACTGTACAATTCTTAATGGTTTGTAGAGTGTTTGTCACAGATGAGGGGCTTGAAACCGAGGTATGGTTGTGTATCAGCTGCATAGAGATGGTAGCTAATATTGTGTAACCTTACCAATTGGCATGGTGTAGCCAGACTTACATGATATAAATAACATATATTATATAGAAGTCCTATTAGAGTGTATAGGTCTTTGCACACAACCTTCTGTTCCATTATTTATGCCAATATATGGTCTATGCACTGTGCCCACTAAATCAATGTCATTCAGGTCTATGTTATCGTCGTTTCCAATCTACTGAATACATCATATCTAGCTTATTGATCCAATATTATTATTTTTCCATGGGTAAGTAATACCACTGGATAAAGCCATCGCCCTGTCTGTTTGACCATCTGTCCATACTCAGTTCCTTTCCTTCTTCGTATCTTAACATTTGTTAATAAATAGCATGTTGGATATAAATCGTTCAATATGCCAATAATCAATATGTAAACAAGAGAAAATCAAGTGAAAGACATGTTAATTTTTTTTATGTAGATGCCAATTGAAATATATATAACAAAGTTCTCTCTCTGAAGTAAGTGTTTCCATGAACATTGGGTTTATTTGTGACGTAGGATTCTAAAGCTCTTTCTCCAATGTAAGTCACTGCGTTATAATAGGGATTAAATCCATTGTTTGAAAATCTGAGAGTAGTTAATTAATGATTACTGGTACTAACACTATAAATTGCCCCGAGTACTTGACTAACTGGTTCACATAGTCATTTCTTGAATTCTTCACAGGGGTCTTTACCAATGAACTATAAATTGTATGTTGGTCTCTATATGATCACAACAATAGGCACAGCATATGGAATCACCACTTACACCTAGTTAACCTCATTGTTTATTATTCACAGACAGACATCGGATTTAGATCGCATTATAGCATTAGGGTGTGACTTCATTCCAAATGCTTCAGTTATAGTGATCTTACAGTATTTATATTAGCAACTTCAACCATTGTCTTAATAAAGGAAAATCAGAACAGTCTTTGGGAATTTGGTAGTTCAACATTTTATATCATTATTATTTGAGCTGTGTATGAAACATATGTTTCGTGTTCATTAATCAGTGTATTTATTTTTTTACATGTGACACTGTATTTTCAATGTATGGACGATCTAAAGCACCAGATAGCTAAATCCATATGGCTTGACTGTTTTCAAAAATGATTTTAGACCGTTTCGGAAGCATTCCTAGGTTGTTACAGTGATGGATCGATCTATCCTGTCACCGGAGGAGTGACTGAATGAGTGAGTTGGTGTTTAACGCCGCTTTCAAGAGTATTTCTTACTTATATCACGGCTGCTAGTATTATGGCAGGGAGAAAGCCTGCATCGCCACGTGGCTATCCTTTGCGGTGAAACCTGCGAGCATCGGCTGGAACTAGCGAACCATGCATTGCACCCAAACCTAACTGAGTGTAGAACAGTTCTCTACTGCAGACAAATGTGCCGTGCCCCTGGCGGGATTGGAAACACGGACCTCTTTATCCGAAACAGAACGTGCTAACCACAGCGCTATCCCGCCCCCCGTCACCGGAGGAATTGTTTTGTGAAAAAATCTCAGCATTCAAGTGTAACGATACAGAGAAGTCTATAATACATGATCGTGTCATTTGAAGGAAAGGGTATATTTATTGTGTGAGTGATTTTTTGGGAATTAAAAAGGTTATAAAGTAAAAGCTGAAATCTGTGAATAAATAAGTTGAAAATCAATCAAAAATGCTTCAACGAGCTAACAGTATTAATATAAGCAATGTCAACCATTGTCTTAATAAAGGACAATCAGACTAGTCTGTGTGATTTTTGTTGTTCAACATTTTATATCATTATTTATTTGAACTGTCAATTACTAAATGTTTCATATTCATGTATAGTGTATTCATTTCTTTTATAATTGACACTGCCTTTTCAATGTATGTTAAGTCTAAAGCAATAGAAAGTTGAATCCATATGACTTGACCGTTTTAAAAAAACTCAGTTCAGCAAGTTTAATGATACAGGGAAGTCTATAATAATACATACACATGGTCGTGTCATTTGAAAGGAAGGAAATATTTAATGTTTGAGTGACATTTTTGAAATTGTAAAGGTTATTAAGTACAAGCTGAAGTCTGGAAATAAAGAAGTTTAATTTCCATAAATTCTTCATCAAAGGACATCAGGTTTTTGTCAAATCTATTGTCTAACCCAGAGTTACTGTTTAGCGTGGCCTGGGCACAGTTGCAGCCATCAGCGATGATAAGTTTAATGTAGTTCCCCAATTTAAAACATAATTGCAAAAACAAAGCAGAAATGACACGAAGGTCGTAAATTTATTCACCAAATTATCACCAGTTTAATTCAAAGCTGATTTAAGATAAATAATTTATCCAGTATGTTTGCCGGTAAAATATAAAATAAGGTGGTCACTGAAGTGATATTAACTTTCTAACATAGTCATACATTTCAGCTTGTGGTTCACTGCATATTATCAACATAACAATTGGCATTTTTGGTTAGGATGGTATGTATGGAATGAGATGAATTTATACCTAAAGACTGTGGCAGGAAGACCAAAGCAACAAGAATTATGGACATATACATCCATTGTAAAAATCTGATTACTGACGTTAAAAGTGTCCTAAAGGACTGATATATTAGGCCCGTTTACGTTTGGCTTTATATTTTGATGTGCATGTGATTACAATAAAAATGGAATTTGTAAAGAACATTTTTTTCTTGTAGCCACACATAATGCAGTATTGAAACGATCCCAATATATAACCGTTTTTCGAAATGGAATGTAAATACATATTCTAAACTATCTGTATGTGACCTTTTGTCAATTTTCCATTTTCATTCATTAATAATCATTGTACAATGTAAATATTCCCAGTAAATAACGTTTCAGATATTCTACCATAAGAAAATTATTTTGTTAAGCAAATGACAACCAAAAGTTTCCCTTAACATATTTTGAATTCTAATTTTGTTTTTAGAAATATAAACTGCATCATGAACAATATACAACCAAATACATTGACTTATAGAATGGGACTCTCAGACAAAGAGCAATTTCTGAAATCTAAAATTTACATTTGATTTCATTTGGGTATAAAACGTTTACAAACTTAACACATCACGTATTGCTCAGACACTTCGACCTACAAGTGCACTTAAAGATGAACCTTTTCCATTTGTTGTAAATTACACCAGCGGTTCACAATCATCTTCTACATTCTCAGGAGTATTCTCTTTGATCTTGCTTGACAGCATCCCTAATATTTGGAAGAGTGATATTTAAACTATCCTGAGTGTTTTGAATAAAGATTCGTAAACATGTGTCTGTAATTGTCGATTCTTTTAAATCAAATTAATTAAATATTGTAAAAAAATAACTAAGGAAGTTCATTCCCAACTTAAATTCTGAACAAAACAAGTAATTATTTTAAGAATTCAAGTCGTTTCAGTTTAGCATTAGAATATTGTGTAAAATAAAGCACTGGAAGAAGTCATATATTTTGTAACTTCACATTGAGCACTGCACGATTAACGTTTGGCTTCATCTACAGGAATACATTAGAATTCTCCTTGACATTCTAATTATATGAACAATACTAAGGTCTTATATCATGTATAACCTCCACGAAAACAAATAAAGACTATCTAGCGATAGGGACAGTGGCTTACCTTATGTTAAAACCTATTTTCAACCCAGACATTAACCATATCAATAACATGAATGCAAGAGAAGACAAATCTTTCAGCTTTGTTCCACAGTAAAGTCAGGTTACTAAAGGATACAAGAACTATGTTAAATATGTGTCTGGAAACAAATTGACGATTCCGGTATCACAATTTCTCTATTACAAAAAATATTTTTACATTTTTATGTCGTCAGCGAAAGCAAACAACTCACAACAAACAAATAACAAAACCCCAAAAAACAGATCTATACAGATTGCTTATTTAAGTCGTGCATGAAGTAACTAGGAACTTCAAGTCTTCAAACTGTTAGATTGCTCTTCTTACATATGTTAACACATAAACACAGACAATTAAAATATACAGTAAATGCGACGTCAACATGATTTCATATTAAGTACAGTTAAGTTTGGGCGTATATCCTTCAATAAAGAATCTTTCTTTGATTTTCCTCAGCTCTTCATTCTCTGTGCGCATTTTGTAACTTTGACAGATTTTAAACTTGGGACTGCAATTCTTTGCGCATTCATCAATACGTGCGTTGAGGGAGATACATCTATAGGTTGGGTTTTTAATCTGTTGTTTGTGTACTCGTACTGCACTCTTGCTCGTAGTACATCCCACGTTTGAAGAGTATATTATCTTATTATCTTCTTTTTCAGTATCTAAGTTTGACATTCTTATTGTTTCAAACGTCTTCTTAAGTTGAACATATCTGTGCTTCATCACCAAGACAACGCCAAGGTTAGCGTGTTCATATTTATAAACATTTTATGATTTCATCAGGTGATGATTCTACTTGACATTCATTAATTGTATGTGTAGTTAGTTTGTAGGGAGTATTCTCGAGCATCTCAAGGCAAGGTTTGGGAAACGTTTATGTCCCGACACACACGTTTTGAGTAATGTTTAGCGATGTCATGTAAAAGTTAGGTTCAAACATGATTTATGAGTGAGTGAGTGAGTGAGTTGGTGTTTAACGCCGCTTTCAAGAGTGTTTCACTTATATCACGGCTGCTAGTATTATAGCAGGGAGAAAGCCCGCATCGCCATGTGGCTATGCTTTGCGGTGAAACCTGCGAGCATCGGCTGGAACTAGCGAACCATGGGTGGTAATACGCTGAAATTCAGTCTAGCATTGCACCCAAACCTTACTGCGTGTAGAACAGTTCTCTACTGCAGACAAAGTTGCCGTGCCCCTGGCGGGATTCGAACCACGGACCTCTTGATCCGAAGCCGAACGCGCTAACCACTGCGCTATCCCGCCCCCAAACATGATTTATAGGCCGACATCAATGTATGGTAAAAGTATTGCCGTGTTCTGCAATAAACCACATTGTTTCAAACGGTTTGTTTTGTGTTCTGTGTCGACATGACCACAGTTGCTTCGTGTGTACCGTGCGCACATATCTCTTACAAGCGAATGTCGGTTAAAGATGTTTGTTTAACAATTTTGATTGGATAAAAAAGGACGTTATCACAATTACAAACTTTCACTGCCAGAGGATTTTGCGAGAATCGTAAAATATGCTCAATATGCAACGGCCTTTACGATAGAAGAACTGACTGGAACTCCATGGGAAGAAAATGCAGGAAAGGAAGTAGGCACCGACTAAAAAACATCGTATCTATAACCATGAACCTACAGGAGAGAGTATTTGCAAGTTGAAACAGAAAGAAATAATCCATTAAAGTAATTACATCCCGTTCACCAGAACATTTAACCAGCACGTATGTAATTTTTATTTAATCAAAAAATACATTATCATCTTATTGCTTCAACTGCATTTCCTTGTTCAATGTTGAAATTGCACACAATGTTGAACGCCCGATAATTGCAGAAAAAATGTATCTACATCAGAGTAGATAACATGCATTAATGTGTGTCAATGAATATTTTTTTCCAACAAATAACGCAATGACATAATTTGAGAAGAATAAAACAAAAAAGTAAAATATAAAGAGAAAACAATACAATTACTGTGGTGGTCAAGTTGACATAAATACATAAAAACATACAGACGGAATAGAGATGTAATTAGTTTTGTGGTTGTTGTGCCATCAATACCAGTTAATACATCAGTTACTAGTTTTTCTAATAATGATACACCAGCTTTGCAGCTAAATTGGACATGTTGCCAATGATTTCAGCTATAATTATTAAACGTAGCCATAATAACATCAACAATGAGTGCGATTGGTGTCTGATTTTGACAATGTCGGTTTGAATCCTGCAAAAGACTTGTCCGGTACAAGTGCAATAATTTCCAAATATAGTGTTATCCCAAACATGTTAACGCAACAATGTCGTTGTTCTGACTAAATAGATTAATATCTCTGGGTCTTATAAGATTGTGAGTATTAGTAAAAAGCATTTTTAGATAAATACCATGGTGTTTTATTGACATATCATATTAACTAAGACAAGACATGACATTTCATTTGTGTTTTTCCTCCATTTATTTTTTCTGATGACGCAGATGTTTGACATGTTTTATTATATATAATGGCATGTTATCATGTTATATTCTATATACAAGACACGATATTTCAAACTGTGATCGGTGCATTCAGTTGGATAATTGAAGTGGAGCTGAATATACTTAAGTTAACATTAACAAGTCAATTAGCGCCATGAGTATGCTTTTGAGGGTGAATTTGTTGGCACAAGAAAACTGGGAAATCACGGGACATGATGATATACAACCAGATCACATTGAAAGCATGACAAGATTTACTTTACTATTTATTGTGTCTCATGTGTTGCACTACACTTATGCATACTACTGGATACGTTCCAAAAGTATCGATCATATATGACACGATCTTTATTGATTGTTCTTTGGATGTACATAATGGTCAAGGTGCTTACATTTGTGATTATTGCAAGAGTTTAAACTTAAATGTTACAAAGCCTGTGAGTATGTTAATAAAATATCGGAACAAAGACAAAAATATATGTCATTGAAACATATACACTTCGCAGATTTGTTCCATCCAAAATAAACGTTATATCCAGTCTAAATATAGATCGAGTCTACCTTTTTCAAGTGCAAAATATTGCGGTCGATTCACACACTGTAAACAAACTAACATAGAGAAACACAGTTTATGAGTACTCACGGAAACATTTATCTAATTGTCATTTTATCCAGTTATGTAGTTTTTACAGATTTTGAAATAACTGGGTTTTTTTCTTCTAAATAAGCATTCCTCTTGAATCGTATAATCAAGGAGAATACATAGTATTAAATATATATACATGTGCTAAATATATATACTGCTGGCATAATCACAATAACATTATGGGTGTGTTAAAAACTGATGTTCACGATTAAAAAAGAGTTAGGACTTAAAATATCAACGATAAGTATTAATACTCCATGTGAATGAGTATGATTATGTATAAAAGGTGTGAACATTTTTCCCGGGCCAAGGTCAAGGTCAGATGGGTAAAATATCATGACCTCATAATGGACGCATATGTATATTAAAGGATTATGATCAGTAACCACTAAACAATTATGGCCAATATTAAATCTATTGAAAAATGCCTCCTGCGCAAAAGTCAAGATCGCGAGGTTAAAAATGATGATCTCCTCTGAAAGGTCTCATCACAATGGATGCACAGGTCAAGTATCAAAAGTTATGACAATAGGTAACGTTTTCTAAAAAAGTTCCTGCAACAAGGTCAAGTTCACAAGGAAAAACATTATGACCTCGTCTGAAAGGTCACACGACAATGGATGCACATAAGAAGTTTCAAAGGCATGTGGCTGACCCATCAACAATTATGGCCAAGGTAAAAATGTTTCGGCCAAACAGAAGGACAGACGTTCAGAAACCAGGGGAAAATCAATATACCCCGAATCTCAGATTTGGGGCCATTAAACAAACCCTTTCAAAATACTAAAATGACACTAATTTGATTTTTTAATACTTGTTTATTTACAAAACATTTGAAAACATGTTAATAAAACAATCAATTACAATCAGAAATGAGCCTACAGCACGAAGACCATCGAGAACAAGGATTTCCCCGTGCCATTATCATAGCGAGCTCACGGGCTCCAAACACTGGTTATTGTGCATGTGTTCTACATGGCACATTGCCTGTTGACGGAGATAATCCAAGGGTTACGTTTCAAAGTGAAGCGAGGTTTCCAGGATGATCACGATTATGGAACGTGCTCTTTTTGTTTATGTTTTGTTTTGTCATGTTGGTGTTTTGATCCATCGAGATATTTCTCCACTATTTATGAACCATTTGAGTATAAAAACCTGTTATGAAAAGGAGTCGATGCTACATGTTGTGTGCTATTCAACTTTACCTTCAAGCCATATCAACTTGTTATACCTCATCGGAGATATTCTCTCCAAAAAATAGAATTCAAAGCATTGAGGACTATAGACATTTGCAGCTTTTAGTATATTTGCGATCCTGTATTCAATAAGAAGTATGTGTTAATTATATTTGTAAGTGTGTTTATTCAATATCTAATGGAATACATATGGAATATAGGACTAAGTCACTTGTTTCTTTTCATTTGCTGGTTTCCCATGATACTTTATCATATTGTTGTCATATTGTTTTCCTAATCGTAACAGATTAAAGGAGGATATCTGAGAAAAAGTTAGTTTTAATATTTCTAACAGTATTGTTTAAGATATAATGTATCAAATGTCACATTTTATGTAGAAATGTTGATAAAACGTTTTCAGTACGAGTCGTTTTCCGGAAATCCCCGAGAGTAAATCAGGCTGCCAGCAGTCACGTGATATGACGTTAAAGATGCTCTTCCCCTAGGTAGGGCATCAGCGTATCTCACTCCAGATTATGTAATGAAAACTACTCGTTGGTTCTAGAGCTCACACATATTGTGGGTATAGACGTCTGTCTAGATTACCGTACCACAGATTACCAAAGAAGTGTAGAAAGGTTCACCCATATTGTGCTGTGCAGAAAATTAGAGTTCCATCAGCGTGGGTGACTGGATTCAAGTTTGCACCCTAAGTGTCACAAATATGGGCAGTTCATTCTATGTACATAATGTATATGTATGAATAAAAATTATTCTAGATCGTTTCATTTTCTTGACTTATCTCAGTACTTAGAGCAATCTTTAATGCGAGAATGAGAAATGCAGTCACAAAATAATTTGACTTTCTACATTATGCTTTTTCCGTGCTTTGCTTGCTCAAAGCAGTACAAACATTATTACATTATAAATTTGTCTTTCTTTCAACTCCCTGGGGAGTATTCAACTCCAATTTCCCAAAGCAAGACATAACTCGTACAAGTCTCCATTTCTGGCTAATTTAAGACTTACAGCATTTCCATCACTTTTCTATGCTAACGAATCAGAGCCAACTATGCATTTTAGGTGCAGTGCTCCACTATTTTAGCACGGAAAAGTGAAGGAAATGCTGGAAGGCTTAAATCAGCCAGAATGTTATGAAGACAGGAAAACACTGAGAACTGAAACTGATTATGTTTGCAATTATGTTTGTTATTGACCATATTCAAATTGAAATTTATCTCACACATTTATCAACTCATGACAAATAATCAAACAACGGTGTCCAAGTTTCACAGAGCACAGCCTATACATCCCATAAGAGTGCATTTATAAGTTATATATCCTGATAAAGCACTGTTACGAGTACTCTAAGACTAAATTTTAAAAGGGTTTTAATTTTATAGTGTGGCACATGCCCACAGTTTCCAGTCTTTCTCCCCTCTTTTGCACTGAGCTATCCAAACCTTTCGCCGCGTTGCATCCATCTTTTCACTTGGAAAAAAAAACAACTTTATTCCAGGCTTTGATGAATTACTACACCCCAAGCTACATACCATACCATATCAAGTCAGAAACTGTCTCGAAATCTACGTATTCAACCAAAGGAGAATGCTGCCATCCAGTATTCCAGAAAGTAGTAACAACTTTTGCGGTTCAACCTGCATTATCTGCATGCACAACTCTACTGATTTAACGCTGCACGTTGAACAACATGAATTCCTTACTACACATCAGGGAGAACGGGTATATAAGTAGACATCGATGGATACCATACACACATCAAACAAACAATCCCCATTTCACGTATATTTAAAAGTTTAGTCCATCTTTTGTCAGGAGAATTCTTTTGATCTTTGAACTTATTGAAGATTGATTGATTACATGTCAGAAATGATCGATAGCAAGTTAATTAAGTATTGCGTGCATGTAAAAATAGCAACAAGATATGACTAATGGTGTATGAGAGCTCGCGGATAGGCAACATATTCTTTATCAGGAGTATTCTGAGGGAATACATAACTATTCTAAGTTGAAAATCAAAGTATACTGTACTCAGTATCAATAATGACTCAGTATGTATGTCAGTTTGATTTTCAACATGATAATCAAGAAATGAAGAACTTCTATGCTATGTAAGTTTAATAGTAGTAATAAATCCAATTGTAGGCTTTCTCATTAGTTTTGACGACATTCACATTTGTACACAGTAGTTTGCTTTTTTACTTTAAGTAGCTCTTTTTTATATTTTCAGATTTCTGAAAGTCAACTGACTTTATTTTGGCATAATGATTGGGTTATGCCATATTCTGATGATTAGTTATTTATTTTGGGAAGTGTTGGGTTCTCCTACTTGACACAATTTAACTTGCTGAATTGAAGGTAAAAAAGCTTATCAATCTTTCTTGAAACATGTTGGACATAATATGATACATGATAATATATACAAGAGATAATCAAGTGAAAGGCATGTTGAATTGTGTATGTAGATGCCAATCATCTCTATGCAATAGACGTTTCCATGGGCATTGTGTTTATTGCTGACAAACGGTTCTAAAACTGTGTCTCTAATTGTGGATCCCTGCCTTGTAATAGGTGGGAATAAGTCCATTGTTTGAATATTTATAAGTCAATTATTGATTACTGGTACAGACACAATGAATTGGGCCGAGTACTTAAAAGAGCCATCATGGATGTTGATGAACATATCGGAAAATTGCCAAAAATCCACTCCGTAAAATAACGTGGGCTTGGTGCAGAAAGGTACAAAGTGCAGTTTTGGCACATTTTCACTTTTTTAGAAATTGCTTCAATGTTATTCATGTTGTGTAAAATTTGGAGACTCTATCTTCAGTAATCATTAAAATATTTAATTAGTGAATAACTAGTGAATAAGTGAATAACTCAGAAATCTTTTGTGCAGAAAGGAACCAAGTGCCACTTGGTACCTTTCTACCCCAAGTGATCGAACAAAACGGCGGTACCATCTGCAATAATTAACATAATTAATAAATTATGGTTGTATTTGCCAGAGACAATAAATCATGTTATACCTTCATTTAAAATCCTTGAAATGATTATATCAACATTTTCAGTGCAAGAGATATGTACATTGGACACTAAAAATGCGATTTTCTCAAAATGAGGAAATATGCACCAAACCCTCGATATATACACTTACTTTTTCACAGATTTTTTCGATCCAAAATAAGCCGAGATATTGCACTAATTAGTAAAGGTGTTGCCAGTCTAAATAAAGATCAAGTCTATTATTTTCAAGCGCAAAGCATTGTGGTCTAGCTCACACACCGTATACAAAGACACGAAAGAAAAATAGGTTTATGAGCAACGAAAGAATTCGAAATATATAATCTTTGGCGGTTATTTATTTACCATTTCATTTAATTATGTATTTTCTACAGATATTGGAATAAATTTTTTACCCAACTAGGTATTTGCTTGAATTTTATAATCATTAGAATTTGTTGGTCTAAGCTCAAAAACGTACATGAAACTGGTAATAATTTGTATGTTCTCAGGACATTTAGAATCAGTGTTTATAACCCAATCGTCACATTCAGTAATGTGTGCCAAGGGTAGCCTAACTTCCAACAGAAGCACGTGCAGCATGTGGGTTGCTTTGGCGACTTGCGCTAGAGACGAGCCTTCATGCTTCTTCGTAAAGGCTAGTTGTTGTGTAGTACGTTTTATGCAATAAAGGGAAATCTGTTCATATGACGTCAGATGTCCTTGGCGCGCGCTACTCGAAGGGAAACCTATCTTTGAAACAAAACTTCATTATATTGTCGTGCTATAAAATTATTTATCACATGTCATGTTGTAGATAAAATAGTTCTCTAGCGATTGACGTTATAAGTATATTTTCCACAACTAATTTTGTATTTGAAACACTAACATCCTTGAGGGCTCTTTAATCAACTGGTTCACATAATCGATTCTGGAATTATTTCACCCATGAACAAAAACAATCATAAACTGTACGAATGTTAGTCTAGTATATAAGATCAGAACAATAGATACAACATATGAAACAACCACTCAGCTCACCTCATTGTTCATTATTCACAGACAAACTGAAAATGTTTGAAGTGATTCATGGATTAAGATCGCATAGCATCAGGGCGTGACTTCATTCCGAATGCTTCAACGAGCTAACAGTATTAATAAAAGCAATGTCAACCATTGTCTTAATAAACGGAAATCAGACTAGTCTGTGTGATTTTTGTTGTTCAACATTTTATATCATTATTTATTTGAACTGTAAATTACAAAATGTTTCATGTTCATTAATAGTGTATTTATTTCTTTTACAATTGACACTGCCTTTTCAATGTATGTACAGTCTAAAACACCAGCACCAGCACCAGCACCAGCACCAGCTTAATCCACATGACTTGACCGTTTTCAAGAAATGATTCACGCCCGCAAGCATTCCCAGGTTGTTACAGTGATGGATCTATCCTGTCATCGGAGGTATAGTTTCGTAAAAAAACCTCAGTTCAGCAAGTTTAATGATACAGGGAAGTCTACAATAATACATATACATGGTCGTGTCATTTGAAAGTAAGGAAATATTTAATGTTTGAGTGACATTTTTGAAATTGTAAAGGTTATAAAGTACAAGCTGAAGTCTAAAAATAAAGAAGTTTAATATCCATAAATTCGTATGTTCATTCTTATGCATTATGAATTTATACGAAAAGACTGTGGCATGAAGACCAACAACATGGATTATTGATATACATCCAGCATAAAGAATCTGCTTACTAACGCGAAAAGTGTCTTAAAGGACTGATTTAAGCCCGTTTTCGTGTGGCTTTCTTTTTGAGATTTGCAGGTGCGTGTAATGTTTGGTAACAACACAAATCGAATTTAGAACGACATTTAGTTTTTCCTTGTAGCCCAACATAATATATAGAGTATTCGGTTCTAAACATATGTGGGTTTTTCATTTGGTCCATTCCAATAAGTGATGCCGCAGACAATCAAGTAAAATTTGTTGGATAGTTTCAATTGAACAATTACAAAATGTACATAATTGGAAGTTTATACATGTAAGTTGTAAGTTAAAACTACTATGTTCGTTGATAGTTAGTAGTCTACGAATTATGCAATATCGAAACCATCTCAATATATATGTTTCGAAATGGAATGGAGATACATAGTTTCAACTACACGTATTTGTATGTAAGGTATTGTCAATTTCCAATTTTTTTTCATAAATAGTCATTGTACAAAGTAAATACACTACTCTCAGGTTCCCAGTAACTAACGTTTCCAATGTTCTACCAACAGAGGATTATTTTGTAACGCAAATGACAACTAAACGTTTCCCTTAACATATTTTGGATTCCAAGTGTGTTTTTAGAAAGACAAACTGCATCATGTAGCACCACAGACATTGACTTTAGAGTTATTCTTCAACCAAGCGTTAGGGACTCTCAGATAAAAAGAATGTTTGATTTCCGAAATCTGAAAATTACATTTGATTTCATTGGGGTATACAACGATTACAAACTTAAAACATCGCGTATTGCTCAGACACTTCGACCTACAAGTGCACTTAAAGATGAACCTTTTCCATTTGTTGTAAATTACATCAGAGGTTTACAATCATCTTCTACATTCTCAGGAGTATTCTCCTTGATCTTGCTTGACAGCATCCCTAATATTTGGAAGAGTGATATTTGAATTTTACTAAGTTTTGAATAATGATCCTAAAATGTGTCAGGAAGTATTTATCAAAATCAAATTAATTAAATTATTTTTGAAAAAATGTATTACAACTTCATTCCAAACATTAGATTCTGAACAAAACAATTAATTGTTTTAAGAATTCAATTCGCTTCAGTAAAGCATACGAATATGTGTACAATAAATCACTGAAAGGCGCCATATATTATTTGACTGCATTTCAGCAATCTTGCAGCATTGCATGATTAACGCTCGGCTTCGCCTACAGGAATTAATTAGAATTCTTCTTGACATTCTCATTATATGAAGAATAATAAGATCTCATATTAGGTATAACCTTCAAGAAACCAATACAGCGACATGAACAGGGGCGTACCTTATGTTAAATTCTATTTTCAACGCAGACATTAACCATATCAATAACGTCAATACAAGAGAAGACAAATCCATTCATCCACAGTAAAGTCAGGTTATTAAAGGATACAGGAAGTATGTTAAATATGTGTCTGAAAACAAATTAGTGATTTCAGGTATTAAGATTTCTCTATTACAAAAAATATTTTGACATTTTTATGTCGTCAGGGGAAGCAAACAATTCACCACAAATAAAATAACAAAACCCCAAAGAACAGATACATACGGATTTGTTTTAATGCAAGTCGTGCATACAGTAAGTAGGAACTTCAAGTGTTCAAATTGTTAGATTGCTCTACTTAGATATGTTAACACTTGACCAGGCAATTGCATCTTGCATACACGCATGTGTTCATCAACCTTGATCGCTAGACACCTGGATTACATAAGTTTCTTCTTCTTTTCAGTATATAGGTGTGATATTCCTATCGTTTCCAACGCCTTGCGTCTACTTTAGTTGGACATCACTGTGGTACATCAACAAGACACCACCAATGTTGAGGTATTCATAGTTATAAACATTTTATAATTTCATTAAGTGATTTTCTTCACCTCCATTAAGTGTATTTGTAGGTAGTTAATGAGCATCCAGGGCAAGGCTCGAGAAACATACATATTCAGACACATACGTTATGAGTAATGAGATGACAAAGTTAGGTTGAAATATGATTCATATCGGGGATATCAATGCCTGGTAAAACATCTTGATATATATATATACATATATAGCATATGACACGTATTTATTTTCCAAATACTCTCTACTCATACAAATTCTTCATGGTGATTTTCTTTCATTCAAGGTAGTTTAGATATCAGGTACAGCCGCAGAAGAGTCCATATGGTTACTACATGTAGAGATTTATAAAAACTTTGCAATGAAGAAGCTCTGAATCAAAATATCCTATTTATTACAATGAGGGTTGGATTCTGAAAAGCACTAAGATATATACCTTCATAGTTGTCTTCATATTGATAAGTAGGAACACAATTGGAGTAGTATCAACTGAAAGCATCAAACTTACAATGATAATGCAGATAAGTCAAGTGGATGATGGGGTCTGTGAAATCTGCAATTTTATGTTTTGTTTTCTACGTATTTTATTTTAAAAAAAGTTACAATTCCAATTATGAACTTCGCTTCAAGCACACCAAGCACACTGACAAGGGTACACAGTGGATAAATAGGATTTCCCCTGGAGGGAAATATCTTCATTCATCAAGAGGCCTTCTCTTCCCACAGAGGTTTTCCCACCTTGTCATTGCATCGTAACCTCTATTATTTTTTACATATGGAACTATTTCTTGGCTGGAAATAGAAAGTCCTGACTGGTTGCATCAAACGTTAGTTGTGCATTAACCAGGCAGTTTCAAAGTTTCTGTGTCGAAACGACCAGATTTGCTTCATCTGTGCGATGCTCACATATCTCTTACAAGACAAGTCGGTGTTGATTGGTTAAAATTAATGACTTATCAGTCTTGCAAACTTTCACTGCCAGAGGATTTTGCGAGAATCGTGAAATATGCTCCATATGCAAAAGAGGTTACGATGGAAGTACTTAATGGAACTCCGTGGGAAGAAAATGCTGAAAAGGAAGTAGGCAAGAATTTAAAAATCGTCGTATTTACAAGCATGAACCTACAAGAGAGAGTATTTATCAGTTTATCAGAAAGACATAGTACATTTAAGTAATTACATCCCGTTCACCTTAACATTTTACCAGCATTTATGTTAATTTTATTTAATAAAAAAACCCATTATTATCTGATGGCTTCCACTGCACTTCCTTGTTTAATGTTGAAACTGCATGCAATCATGAACGCCCGATAATTGCAGAAATATATCTGCATCAGAGAAAATAACGTGCAGTATATGGTGTAAATGAATATCATTTTCCAACAAATAATGCAACGACATAATATGAGAAAAATTAAACAAAAAAGTAAAATATAAAGAAAAAAATATACAATTACTGTGGTGGTCAAGTCGACATAAATACATAAAAACATACAGACGGAATCATTATCATTAATGTTGTGGTTGTTGTGCGAACAATGCCAGTTAATACATCATTTACTTGTTTTTTTCTAATAAGGCTACACCAGCTTCGCAAATGAAGCAATTTTTGAATGGATTGGACGTTTTGCTAATGATTTCAGCTATAATTATTACGAGCAGTCATACTAAAAAATAACATAATTTACAAATAATGTGCAAACAAACAAATGATTTAAAATCTCTTTTGATCTATTGAAATTGACTGCCATCTGTTATCTGTGATTAAACATTTCTGGTCTACTAGACTTAATTGAAATAAATCTTCTTAATGTGTGACAATGCTTGACAGAGGAGTAACTTGTATATAGATTTGCGTCAGACAACGAAAATACATGACTTGTGAACAAATTACAAGTATCTGTTTATCTACACTGTAAAATTTTCATTGTTAGGTTTTGGATTTTGTAATAAATGTAAACTTTGGAATTCTTTCTTGAATCTGAATTGTAAAGCTGTTTGGACAGCCAATGCAGGCGATTGGTGCATGAATTTGACATTATGGGTTCGAATGCCGCAAAAGACTCGTCCGGTAAAAGTACAGGATTTTGCAGATATATTGTGATCCCATATTTGATAATGTTATAATGTCGTTGTTAATAGATTAAACAATATGGGTCTTATAAGATTGGGATTCTAAGAATTAGTAAAAACGTCTTAGATCAAAACCATGGTTGTGTTCGTGTTCCTGTGCCAAGGTCAAGGTCATGAGGTAACACATTATGACCTCATCTGAAAGGTCTAATCATAATTGATGCACATATGAAGTATCAACGACCTGTCATTGAACCATCAGAAGTTATGGCCAAGGCTTAAGTTTTTCGGGCAAACGGACTGACATATAGACGAACACTATACAATATACCCCCGGGATCTCCGATTCGGGGGCATAAAAATACCCTTTCAAACTGCTAAAATGCCAATACTTTTTATTATTTATAATACTTGTTTATTTACAAGACATTTGGAAACATGTAAAAAAAAAACAATCGTCACAATCAGCAATGAGTGACAAGATCAGTGTACAGCGCGTAGATAGTCAAAACAAGGATTTCCCCATTCCATTATCATGGCGACTGGGTAAAATCCATATCATGACATCAAATTCAGTGACGTGCGCTAATCGAAATGAGCCTTTGAACATATATTAGATCGGATTGTCATTATATGAAAATCAGTTCTCATATGCCATTTTGCCATTCATATTTGCATTATTTATTTAAAAGAGTGTTTGATTCAATTGTTATAAGGCTGAACATATAAATATTAAAGATAAATACAAATATTTAAAGACTATAAACAAATTTATATGTCAGTGTTTTACATTTTGAATGTTCTATCATTTCATAAACACGAAAACAAATAATATATCTGCAGTTACTAAACTTAAATATAAATGATAGTCAGTCTGGCCACTTCCTTTTCACGTGCTTCATTCACCAATTATTGCCAATAAACTATGAACAAAAGCCAAAAGCAAAAAGATAATCAAATTCAAACAGGTCACATCTGTTTTCTGTGTAATGCATATAACAGAAGCCATCAATGAAGGTTCCAATACTCGCGGATGCTAATGGAAATATTGTCTAGAGGCTCTAACCATTAATTCATACACTCCCTCACGGCCGACACACATATTACACTATAAACAATCGAGTTTCATCCTATATACGTGGGGAAATGGTTGAAGAAACATTTTCAAAAAACTTTTAAATATGACCAATCTTCAATGTTCTTAAATCCAACTTGAGATACCGAAACACGGTAAGTAATGATACAAACACATTGCTCTCAATTCAGCAAGGCAGAGGGTTGACACAATGCCTTCAAGGATCAGAACACTGGGAACATATAGTTCATTCCAAATGCTTAAATGAGTGAAGCGGACCGATTGATTCTGCTCAATAAACAGTAAAATATGTTCAAGTGACTTGAATTGTGTGTAACTACAAGGAGCAAAATGTGCATTCTGTGTTCTATATTTACACATAAACAACATCAGTTAAGTTTATGCTTTCACAAGTCACTGCTCATGTGACATTGTTAAGTTTATGATTTCACAAGTCACTGTTTATGTGACATTGTTAAGTTTATGCTTTCAAAAGTCACTTCTCATATGACATTATCAAGTTTATGCTTTAACACGCCACTTCTCATTTGACATTGTCAAGTTTATTGATTTCACAAGTAAATGTTCATGTGACATTGTTACGATTATGCTTTTATACTCCACTGTTTATGTGACATTGTTAAGTTTATGCTTTCAAAAGTCACTTCTCATATGACATTATCAAGTTTATGCTTTAACACGCCACTTCTCATTTGACATTGTCAAGTTTATTGATTTCACAAGTAAATGTTCATGTGACATTGTTACGATTATGCTTTCATACTCCACTGTTTATGTGACATTGTTAAGTTTATGCTTTCAAAAGTCACTTCTCATATGACATTATCAAGTTTATGCTTTAACACGCCACTTCTCATTTGACATTGTCAAGTTTATTGATTTCACAAGTAAATGTTCATGTGACATTGTTACGATTATGCTTTCATACTCCACTGTTTATGTGACATTGTTAAGTTTATGCTTTCAAAAGTCACTTCTCATATGACATTATCAAGTTTATGCTTTAACACGCCACTTCTCATTTGACATTGTCAAGTTTATTGATTTCACAAGTAAATGTTCATGTGACATTGTTACGATTATGCTTTCATACTCCACTGTTTATGTGACATTGTTAAGTTTATGCTTTCAAAAGTCACTTCTCATATGACATTATCAAGTTTATGCTTTAACACGCCACTTCTCATTTGACATTGTCAAGTTTATTGATTTCACAAGTAAATGTTCATGTGACATTGTTACGATTATGCTTTCATACGCCACTGCTCATGTGACATTGTTAAGTTTATGCTTTCAAAAGTCACTTCTCATATGACATTATCAAGTTTATGCTTTAACACGCCACTTCTCATTTGACATTGTCAAGTTTATTGATTTCACAAGTAAATGTTCATGTGACATTGTTACGATTATGCTTTCATAAGTCACTGCTCATGCGTCATTGTTAAGTTTATTCTTTCACAAGTCACTGCTCATGTGACATTGTTAAGTTTATGCTTTCACAAGTCACTGCTCATGCGTCATTGTTAAGTTTATTCTTTCGCATGTCACTGCTCATGTGACATTGTCAAGTTTATGATTGCTTACTAATGCAGGTCTGTGCTCAAGTGACATTAAGGTTATGCTTTATCAGGTCAATGCTCATCTGACATTACTAAGTTAATGGTTTATCGGGTCAATGCTCATCTGACATTATTAAGTTTATAGTTTATCGGGTCAATGCTCATGTGACATTTAGAGAATAACCAACGAGGTACGAGTGATTACGGGAAGTATGATGTTCACAGTCGCGAGCCTTGGTGAGCGACTGAACATCATTTCGACGAGGGCATATTTTCCGTAATCATTCGTACTCGAACATGGATGTTACTTTTCCATCTAATCCACAATTTCTGTTTTTGATATCGTACAATTCTTTCTAAACTTTCTTAAAACTTTTAAAAACGCTATGCAACCAGATAACAGTCCATAGATTACTTCACTTAAATTGTATCTAAGGTATTGGTAACAATTGGAAAACATTCATGTGAAACATTTGAGAGTGGAAATTTGAATGTCTGACAAATGTAAAGAACTGTAAAGTTGACTTTTCATTTCAACTTTAACTTAAGGGAATTCTCCGCTAGGTGTTTAGTAACATGCTCGAGACGACCTTATCAAAATTTGTGAAATCAGCTTAACCAAAATAAATTTTACCTTTGAAAACCGTGTTCTACTGTATATGTAGTTTCATGACTGAACAACTATAAATATTTTCCTGACTTAAGCTGAGACATTTATTCCCTCTTGAACAATTCATATTCCTAAATTTTGATTATATGACAATATGATTTCGTGCTGACATACATTATCCTCTGTTTGATACATGTAGATACAAACAAAAGGGCAGTAATGTGAGATATGACAACAATTTAACAAGAAATTGTCATTAACATCCCATCCCCCGCCATATTGGTTCGCATTGAAACTAAATAACCGCTTCTCATTTTCGAATTCCATTAAGGAATGTTTCACACAGGAAAGTTGGTTATCCTTTCTCTAATAGTTTCTGAGAAAAACTGTTCCCTCTAGAGATACCATTAAAGGTCACAAAAACGGAACAAGGTCAATAATAGTAACCTTTTTAACTTCAAAACTGATTATGGGAATAGTGCAGATACTTTCGGAAACGATGTAAATACACAAGCGTCATCAGATCCTAACTTGGAGATATCAGAAGACATCCTTGATTCCCCAATTAGTAGGGATGAGATATTAAACAGCATAAAACGCTTAAAGCCCAATAAGTCACCAGGTATTGATGACATAACACCAGATCTCATTAAGAATTCAGCAGATATTATAGTACCGTATTTAGAATTATTATTCAATATTATATTAGAAAAGGGCACATTTCCAACTAATTGGTCAGTTGGCATTATCGTTCCGATCCATAAAACAGGCAGCAAGGATAATCCAAACAACTATAGAGGCATTACACTCTTGAGTATTCTTAGCAAGGTTTTTACTGCTATCATTAACAAAAGACTAGTATCATGGGGAGAGGCAATGGATAAACTCAGTGAATCTCAGGCAGGATTTAGGAATGGATATACTACTACTGATATATGTACGAAAATGTTAAAGCCTGCGTTAAAAATAACAATGAATTATCGAATTGTTTTGAACTACAGCTGGGGGTAAGACAAGTTGTATACTAAGTCCATTTCTATTCTTATTTTTCATAAATGAATTGGCAACCAAAATTGAGAGTAATTGTGAGTATGGAATACAACTACATCCAGATATAGTACATATTTTCTTATTGCTTTTTGCAGACGATATCGTGCTATTCTCTAGTTCTGTAGCAGGTTTACAAAGAATCATCAGAGAACTAGAGATTTATTGTGACAATTTCAAGTTAACAGTAAATAGAACCAAAACCAAAGTAGTAGTGTTCAAGAAGGGAGGGCGTTTATCAAAGAAAGAAAAATGGTGGTTCAAAGGTAAAGAATTAGACTCTGCTAGTTCATACAAATATTTGGGATTATTTTTTAGTAATTGTTTATCTTGGACAATGCATGTTAATTACGCTTCCATACAAGCACAAAAGGTAATGATTGGTATCTTTAAGCAACTTAATGTACTGGGAGATTTAAATATAAGTTCATATTTTAAGATATTCGATGCCAAAATAAAGCCTATTTTATCATATGGGGCTGAAATATGGGGTTTTGATTATTACAAAGAAATCGAAAAAGTACAATTTAAAGCCTGTAAAAGGTTTCTGGGTGTTAAATACAATACTCCTAATATCATGGTTTATGGTGAATGTGGTAGATATCCAATACAGCTATTTACAAATATTAAAGCGATAAAGTATTGGTTGAAACTATTGAATATGCCTTCATATCGACTTCCAAAAAAATGCTATAATATGATGATGTTATATGATAAAAATGGGCAAAAGAACTGAGTGAGTTCTGTTAAAAAATTTCTATTCACAAAAGGCTTCGGTTTTGTATGGATAAACCAATATGTTGAATCAGATGATAAGTTTATTTTTGAACTAACAAGCAGATTAAAAGACATACATTTACAAGAATGGCTGGAAAAGATATCACTTTCTAGTAAATGTTTTTATTACAAAATGTTTAAATATACTCTTGACACCGAAATCTATCTTTCATGTGTAAATGTAAAAAAAATTAGGACAGCTTTAAGCAGACTGAGATGTTCTTCACATGATTTATTTGTAGAAAATGGACGATTCAACTCAGTCCAAAGAGAACATCGAATTTGCAGACTTTGTGATCTTAATGAAATAGAAGATGAATATCACTTTGTTTTAATTTGCCCTGTTTATGATTCCCTGAGAAAATTGTATATTAAAACATATAATATTGTCCATCCAAACATTTATAAATTCACAGAAATATTGAATACCAAAAATAATGCACTTCTTCAAAATTTGTCGATGTTCATTTATCATGCAATGTTATTTAGAACAGAATATATGTCAAAAAACAATATAAGTTACAAGTAACTAGTATCATCTTCATGTGTGTTGCACGTGCGTGTATTTTCAATGCTGTAATGTATTGTACTACAGGCCTGTGGCCTTTCAGTACCGGAAATAAATTGAATTGAACTCAAGAAAAAATAATCCCACGGTGTTTTTTCGAATTCCATCAAGGTATTGATACTCTCAAACAACACACCACACATCGTTATCTTCTCTCTTACAGATTCTGAGAAAAGCTTTTCCCTTCAAAGATACTATACACCTCGTCATCAATATCGCACCACCCACTTTTGATCAGTAAGTAAAACTAGATATTCAACCTCAAACAATGAAGGTAGCGTGGAAAACACTTTAAACTGTTAAGGTGGCCTCATGTGAAGGTTCAGTTACAAAAGTGACAACACAAGACTGAATTTGGGCACTAATTGAAAGTTTAATTGTAGAAAACGAAAGTCCAATAAGATCAATGGAAAAATAATGTGAAATATATTCGTAAGCCATGATAGAATGAATCAGCGCTAAAATCATTCAATTATAATGAATTTAGACATATTCTCATTGCTATCGGCATCTTTTAATGAATGTTGAAAGTCTTTGATATGTCTGTAGGATTATTGAGACCAAAATTTACCATATCAAAATCGTATAAATTTAAATAAATTCAAAATGGCGACTTAACCATGTGACCTACGAATTCGTCATGTGTACGTTTTTTTGTCACAATGTCTTTGTCCATCGTTCAAAACAAGTTGCAAGTCTGTGGTTATATTTTTAAAAATTTGCCAATGTTAAAAATGTAAATTAAAAAATATATATCAATTTTGAAATAATTCTACAAATCGAAAATGACTGTTCGCGAGCGATTATAATTTTTATTCTTAAGGACAACACTAGTGTCTTTCTCTCCTGAAAAAATCTTTGGAAATGTGCCCTTGAAGTTTGCGCTCTATGAAAAATCACCATATTTGAAGTACTCACTGTGAAAAAAATATGAAGAAATCGGTCGAAAATCGAAAATCACGTTATACATAAACGCTTCAGCTGCACAAATATGCAATTTTGAGCTCTCAGATGCAAACAAATTTTCCCCATGTTAAAATTTAGCACCAAGATTCGAACTGGACTATTTATGGTTAAGCTTTTTATCTCTTATAGATGAATTTCCAAAATTATCTTTGACTAATTGACGTGCGTCAATCGCAGTGCATTGTCCGCTTTTCGATCAGAAATTATTACTTTTACCTTTATATCGTCGCCGAGTCGACTATCATCTAAATGGTAATCTCGGCAATTCGGTCGTCGTCACATAACACCAGTTTTTTTACTTTTGGCACATGTGACTCCAGCAGCATAATAAATGTTCCTTAAATATGTCCCGTTTGTATTGTATTGTTTGTATTGAATAGCAAACATATTTCCATGACACTGGTGCCCGTATTCCCACAAAGCTGTGTTTCAACTCCATGTCTGTAACTAGAATGGCAAACATGTTTCCATGGCACTAGTGCCCGAATTCCCACAAAGCTGTGTTTCAGCTCCATGTCTGTAACTAGAATAGCAAACATATTACCATGGCACTGGTACCCGTATTCCCACAAAGCTGTGTTTCAGCTCCATGTCTGTAACCAGAATAGGAGACATGTTTCCATGGCACTGGTGCCCGTATTTCCACAAAGCTGTTTTTCAGCTCCATGTCTGTAACTAGAATAGGAGGCATATTACCATGGCACTGGTGCCCGTATTCCCACAAAAAGTTTAGGTGTATTAAGTCGTATTAAGGCATGTGTACTCACTTTCGCTTCCTATTGATGCAACTTAATACATATTACACCTTATTGACCATCCTTCTCCATCAGTGTATTTGTATCCGCGACCCTACTAAAATACCATGATTCCCCGAGACCAACTCATTCCTCTGGCAGAAAGCTACTTCTTCAAACTAAACAGTTCAAAATGTTCCTTATTACTAGATTAACTATTCCACTTTTGATCAGTATCATATAAATATTGATAGTAAAGCCACATCAGTGATGTTAAGAAAACACATTTAAGATTTGTGAGTGTTCGTCTTTTTAGGGTACTTTATTTGAAGACTTTTCATTCTATAGCCGCATATGTCGACCTGTGATTGTGAACCGCTATGGATTGCTTATTGGCCTCTATGCAATTGGATAAGGTAGGTACAGCTAGAAGAAAATGCAATCTATGTAAAGTGTACACTAGAGAACAATATGGAAGGAAGAGACTATAATAAGATTTATTTATGTTGGTTTTCTATGCGTAATTAATGGAATTATGCTTTAATTAAGTATATATTTGTGGGTAGTTCCTGGGAAAATTTATTAAATTCACACAGGAGGGGATCGGCCGATAATTCACGGAAATGACCGATGTCCCTTCAAAAACTGACAATTGTTCCTTCCGACATGACCGAGGGGATTCTGTCATTACCGTAGAACCACCGATATTGCTGCGTTAATGATACCTTGTACATCGTACAAAACGACAGGTAGCTTTTGCCCAAAAATATGAGGCACATTCTTCTTCAATTTTCTTTGGGAAGGCTGTTACATTAAAGACCAAACAGCATTATGGATTCACCTTGCTGATATGTTTTCATCGACATCATGGGTCCATTGAAATGTGTGCTGATTAAAGTTCAAGTGTCTCATTCAACTTATCTTTTCATCCTCAAATGCCAAATATGACAATAATTTGTCTTGACGTCGCTATTGAAAGTTTCCAAATTTACATTTGACTAATAGGCACTGTTTGACTATATTGTGACTACATGCATAATGACATACTTAGCATTTAAATGATAATTTTCAGCAACAGTACATGTACGTGAACTATTATTTGATAAAATACATTGTAACATCTTTGAGAATATTTGACAGATGCGACTCCCAACAACATACTCTTTGTCCCTTTAACAGGATGTCAATGATATCCTAAATAGAAATGATAAAAGCTTTTAAACATCTGCCTTATCAACCCCCTCGACATATATATATATTTTATGGACGACAAATAGAAAAAACACCTGATAATTCCATAAAATACCTGGCTTTCAAAAAACCTTCTTGTTTCTTCATTTGAGTGGATGGACAATAAATACAAAAGCAAATACAAAAAATAAGCATAAAACAATACATCTTTTTCGTCAGACATTGTTCAGTGCCAACTGTTATTTCGTCTTATATCAGCTAAGGTAATTTGACAAATATGCAGTCAGAAAACAACAAAATACGATTTAGATTTATTCTAATATACAGGTATATATTAGGTTTTTAGAGGCCTATGTCAAGTTTAATTTAATATATAGGTAAATAGATGCCTATGTCAAGTTTATTTTAATTTATATAGGTATGTAGATGCCTATGTCAAGTTTATTTTAATATATAGTTATACAGATGCCGAAGTCAAACTGTATTTTCAATACTTACATGTACATGATACTGAAAAGTTCAGTGTTGCATATTTATACGCGTAAATCTGTCATGCAAATCTGACCACATTTTGTTGCATTGTGTTACATAACTAACCTATACTTGTGCAAAAGGATGATTACAGAGACATCTTATTATTAAACTAGTATAGTGATTACAATCAGACCAACAACATTAGAAAGATTCAGTAACTCCAAGTTAAACCACGCAATATTACACAAAACATTCCAGTGAATTTGACAGATAGTTGTGAACCTCTTGCTCTTGAAAATTTATTTGATCAATTGTATCGTCACATGTATTGACATCTAAACGACAAGTGAACCACACATATTTAGGAATCGTTGGTTTGAATGTCCTACTCACTGCATGTACCTCAATAAAACTTATGTAAGTGGCAGAAGTTACCTGCATTTATCAGTGTTGTGACATTTTCAACAAAACAATTCACTTTACTTTTCTTGCTTTTGCAATTATCTTCAAAGTGTGTAATTAAATCAAATTTATTGCCGCTAATGGTTGTGATACTACGCAAGCGGCGTTAACAATAACTCACTGACGCTACTTTTAGAAACATTTTAGAAACTTTTCTTCGAGTGACATAAGCTATTTCAAATATCACTCTTTCAATTATCTCGGGTAAAATCAAGGAAGATTGCACAAAGCACTCCCGTGAATTGGAAATATCGTTGTGAATCTCTGAGGGTTTTACATCAAATGGAAAATGTCTATGGTAAAGAACACTTCTAAATGTCGGGTGTCTGCGAATTTTGCAATGTTTTCAATTGGTAAACTTTTTATCACACCTCCATTCAGATCAAATTTCGCTTTCTGATTAACTGCAGATTTCAGATGTGTAGGAAATGTATTAAATCCTAGGGGCTTGAGTCTTAACACAAAGTTGAGTTTGGAAGACAATTATGCAGTGACTACATGTATATTACTGACGCCTCGCTCCTTTCGCCCACACGCTTGCTAAGGATTGTTCAGATTTGAAGATTAACGGATATAAGTTTTAAGCTCTTCAAAGCTGTTTCATAAATGATCAGATTGAACATAGATAACATAAAACGTTGAGATTAAGTTAACGAAAGATTGTTAGAATTCTTCAAAATCAGCAATTTAATCCCAAGGCTGAAAGGCTCGATGGACTTATTGGTATGGCATGGTGTCCGTCGTCCGTAAACGTTTTGCTTTTTGGACTTCAGCCGCCGCTAGGGGTGCCGACGGCAGAAAGCTTGAAATGGCGGCCAGTTTGATTCACTGATAAGCTCGTGTTTAAGGTCGGATTAAACATATTTCGTACACACATTTATAAACATTATGTATTTATTTCATAACGAAAGGTTCAAGTGTGATTATTTCGTGTGCATTAACTCTGACAATGTACAATACTCAATATTGGCCTTTTTCAAAATATTTTTTCTTATAGAAATATGGCAAAGTTCAAAATTTCAAGGCCAAATGCGCATATCTCAAGCCTTTTTCTATTAGAATAATTAATATCAAGTTTAGAATTTTAAAAGCATTATAAAAATCTAACATACCTTAAAGATTTCAGGTGTATTTCCTTTGGATTTGAGTTATCCTCCCCTGACTTGATAATAAAAACGTAAATATACATGGCTTTTTACGGAATTTTCAGTTATAAAATGTTCTATTCATGAAATGTAAATACACGTTTATCTTATATATGCTTATATTGTGTAATAAAAAGTCTAATAAGCTTAAGTGGAAATTCCATTCATTTTAGGAAAACATGCAAATAACTTCACACCGTAGGAACGTGTACACCTGGAAATTGTTACTCAACGGAAGTGAACGAATTTCTCTGCGAGAGGTCAGTTTTCAAATGTGCATTTGGTGTAAGATTTTGTTGGATAAATCGGTTTTGAGGTATTTATGAGAAAAAATGTTTCAGGCTGTAAAATGGTAGACACCGGTGAAACCGTAGACGAAAGATAATGCCATTATGTGCCTTCAGTCGACTGTAACATCACAATTTAGGAGTCGAATTTCGCATGTGGAACTTACTTGTGTTTGATATTACCTTGCTTTCCGAAAATCCATAAAATAACCTCATATATTTGTTACCATGTTGTGAAACATCCATATATAGACATATATGCGAAATATTGAGACTAATTATTGACAAGTAACACAATTAGAACCACTGAACCATACGTGGTGTCAAAACAAAGTGAACGAATTACTAACAGGGGTGGTGAACGAATTACAGCCACTTGGTGTCTTCTTTAGGAACGCGTTCACCACGATATTATACCAGCAGTCATTGGATGTAAATATCTCAGTAATTATTCTTTAGATTTTTACATCATTTTCTAGTTTTGATAAATATGTATCAGCCTTTTTGGACATATACTTGAAAAAATCGTATGTTTGTTTTAGAACAATATATCGACCGCGTTTGTGTGCAAATATATTTTTTCGGCATGCAGCCTCACATAAAACTGTCTCTTTTAAGCTAGTTCTGCTCAGCTTCTCATTTCTAAAACCAACTTTGTGTTTACTAATGTCTACTATTTTACAGTCTGAAATATCTTTTGTCATTAGTACCTGAAAACCGATTTATCAAACAAATTCCTACACCAAATGCTCAAAAACAAACTGGACTCTCGCAGAGAAATTCGTTCACTTCCGTTGAGTAACAATTTCCAGGCGTACACGTTCCTACGGTGTGAACTTACTGATTGAACTTGAACAAGATAACTTAGGTTCTTGTTCATTTTCATCATTTTTGCTGTGAGTAGTTTAACTACATATGGGAAAAATCAAAGTGTTAATAGAATTATTGAACATGATTTTAAATTTTATATCAATGTATAATTCTACTATTTAAAATTATTTTTTAGATGGATCCATACTATCATGTATGGTCAAAGATAGCTGAATTTACGATAAGAAAGACAATTTCCTTCTTGAACTTTATTTCATGTGTTTTAATTGTTTTCTGTGTCTTTATAAACCAGTTTTCGACTATCTCCAACTGATTAAAAGAGATACATCAATTTCAGTGTAGGGTTTTAAATTACAATGAATTATTTGTATTTTTCTTCAGTTTGTATGTATTTCATAGTTTTCCTGTCAACATGATCATTTAAATAATGTGAACAACATTAAGACCATCTTTAATTTGCGGCAGTATTTACGGGACATAACACTATTCTGTCCCAATTAATGCAGGTAGCGTATATGCACTATTTTTCAGTTTTAGTACTGGTAATCTTCCTTTTTAATTTAGTCATAATGGAATGATAAACATTCCATTTCTATTGAATAACACATAAGATATTGTTTAGTAATATTGGATGTTTATTAAAACATCACTATTTTCACTTGTAGTTAAAGTTTGCGTATTCTTAAATATTAAAATCTTCTTTTACAAATTTAGCAAAACTTGTGACAGTTGATCATTGGTATTTGGAATAGAGTTTCAACAGTTTACCGGAATGTTTTAGATAATTAACAATGTATATAGTAAAATCATTAAACAAACTTTATTTTATCAATCACCCATCCAGTGAAAGAAAAACAAATGGATTTTGAAAACAATGGTTTGCGGTCCATGCCAGTGACTCCAAACCATTCGATCCAGAAAGGTAAACTTTTCAGCATAACATCTTTATAACTAATATACTATAGACAGTTTGTTCATTTGATTAAAATCCTTTCTCAAATATCGGGAGGTTGTTAAACTGAAACCTTAAATTTCACTTTATGAAGCTCATTTTTGTGAATATCCCCTTTGTATGATGGAGACCAATACTTCTAAGTTCCATTCTCCATATGCGAAACTATTATAAAACTCAGTTTTTTCTCACCTTTACCCCAGCTGACAGACCATACCAAGCAGGTTTGCTTAAAGTCAGCAGAGGGTATTACATATTTTAATGTAAAAGGGTTCAGATCTTGTTTGCAGGGGAGATGCTATTGGCTTCATCATCAAACAATAATAACCCTGATTGATAAGTGCGGCCGTCGATCATATGACCTTATTGACAATTAATTTTTATCTATTTATTATTGATAATTAATTGTTGATTCTGTAATAAACAGTATTGTCATACTCGATCGCAACTTCCTAATGCAAAAAATAAGTCTGTTACTGATTTAAGCCTTGCCACATTTCCTGAAGGTTTCCGTCCTAGGAAATCAGAGCCCACTATGCATTTATGATTATTGATGCATTATGCAAACCATTTTATTTGGTTAGTTGTTTGTAATGAATAAGTTATCGAACACATTCTCTGTTGATAGTAATCTTGTGACTTGTCTCATGCTATCGCTCATTAAATACGTTTGACAAGTCGCTCGTTGTTATAAATACGACATCCGAGGAAACTCGTTTGGTATTTTCTACAATTTTCAGATTTATTTAAAAATACATTAAAGGAATAAATAAATATGCATGCAATCTTATTTCAATAATTTTTTGCAATGGCAATTTTAGTGTGCTGCTGAAACATATGTTGATATATTGATTTTGTATCTTATTTTCCAAACACAGTGCTGTAATGAAAGCGGCTTAAAATTCACAATTTAATCACCTTAAAACATCCTCATACGAAACATCAAACGCGGATTTCAAATGAATCACAGATTCTTGTTAAGCTTTAAAGCTCTCCAGATGTACCTTTTGGAAGAACATGTAATTACATTTTATTGATGAGTAAAATAACGGTCGATACATCTTCTGTTCGATACAATTTCGACGATACATGTAAGTTTTACCTTTCGCTGAGGTTTGATTTAACCAAATGAGAAAATTTATAGAGTATCGTGGTTTATACTGTTAGAGTGATGCCAAGGGTAACCTCTTAACAGTCGATGATTTAGTGGAGAGTAACGGAGCATATATAAAACCATGGGGAGCATACTCTCCACTATGATATAGTGGAGAGTAACGGAGCATATATAAAACCATGGGTAACCGAGGATGATACAACACCAACAAGAAAAAAGTGAGCATGGCTCACATACCCCCGCCATCCACTATCCTTCCATTGAGAATTATAGATGTGAAGGTTACTATGTATAAAAAAAACAGTTTCAAGTATCAATATTGTCCAAAATAAGTTTAGGAACTGACTGTTATTACAAAAGTTCATTCACCCAGATGTAATATTTTTCAGGTAACTTAATTTTTCCTATTAGGGCATCACACCGGTAATTTGTACCAAGTTCAATTACAGATTCAAGGGCTTCATAACTCCGTAAAAAATAATTTCAGAACTGGTTTTCGAACTCGATGAAGAGTATCATCTGGACTACCTCTATATTAAATTTCATTCACCTAGATGTAATAGTTTCCGAGAAAACTTGTCCCCATTGGAGCATCACAGTTCTTTTGGTACTAAGTTCAATTTCGGATTCAAGGGCCATAACTCCGTAAAAAATAATATTTCGGAACTGGTTTTCGAACTCGATAAAGAGTATGGTCATGAGTACTCACAACCAGTATTTCATTCACCTAGGTTGAACAGTATCCGAGAAAACTTGTCCCCATTGAACACAATAAAACTAAGTCCAAAAAGTGACGTTTCCATGGAAACGACCAAAAATGTTAATCTCAGAAAATTGAAAATTGTCTGTGAGCGATCGGAAGAACATGGTTAACATCTGTACAAAGTTTGGTTGATGTACCTTTGACGGGTTTTGAGAAAATTGACCGGACGGACGGACGGAATGACCGCTATATACCCCCGCTTACTTCGTAGCGGGGGTATAATAACACTGATAGTTGTGGGTTAATGGTCATGGACATGTCGGTTCTTGGAGGGTTCTCATCTTGATAATAAATTATCAGAGTAGTAGTAGTAGTAGTAGTAGTAGTAGTAGTAGTAGTAGTAGTAGTAGTAGTAGTAGTAGAAAACTACTACAACGGGTAGACACCAGCAGCGGCAGATAAAATATCTGCAAACCAAGTTGCAGCAGCAATATTATAATATATCCTTCCGCTAAGAAGCAGGAACCGTATTTTCCAAGCCCTCTCAGCGCTAAGATCGTAAGTGCCATATATGAACAATTACTCACGACAATCATAGCACTACTAACTCAAAAGATGGAAGATTGCTTTGAAGAGCTGTGTCCACGAAGTGAGAGCGAATGAAGTTGAGCAACCGTTGAGACTTTAAGTTACGTCAGTGGCGAATCCAGAGGGGGGTGCAGGGGTGCGCAACCCCCCTTTTCATTTGAGATTTAAAAAAACGACCATTGAAACCAACCTCAAAGTAGTGGCGCACCCCCCCCCCCCCTTTTTTGCCCCAGAGATGTTACATTTACCCCGCAGATTCCCAATAATTTATTTTAACTAAGCATCAAGTACCAGCGGCGGGGAAAATGGTCATGTTTGTGGCAATTACTTGTTGTTTTGCTGTGAGTTAAATAATATGTGTTTATACTTTGACAACATTTTCTGGACATATAAAGAAAACGCAGAAGAAATCATAGCTTGAGAATTGTGCCTAAGTAATCTTCGGGAACCTATTTGATATTATTATTGCTGAAAGAAAACAGTTTGACGTAGACAAGCTAAAACGAGTGCCTCTTCAGTCTGGAAGCTACAATGGACTCACAGATGCAGTAGACAACTTCAGACAAGTTAAAGTTGACGAAGTAAATATAAAACTTGCAAACATGTTTATGTTCTTTGATGCTACTCTCAAAGCTCACACAAAGAAGACAATTTGATACTCAAGATTACGTATATATGCATTGGATTTACCGAAGGCAACTATTCGATAAACCAATGGTTATTTAACTTTCCATTTGCAAGAATAATACTCAGTTTATAGACTTCAGTACGTTGGTGTATTAGCTAAATTCCCCTAGTTAGATATCCCGGAGGGTATATTGTTTTCACCATTTCGTCTGTCAGTCTGTTTGAAAGAAAACCCATAACTTGTGATTGGGCAGTGACAGGATTTCAGATGATGTTTGACCACGACGCACGTTTTGACACACGTGCATTCGCCCAAAACTACTTTGACCCGTGATTCACCCTTGATACTAATTAACGATATCATTCACATGGGATATCAGCACTTATTTTTGATATCCGGGACATCAATGCTAATCATATCTTGTTCTGGTATCCACATTCATTTTGAGTATGTTTTATAGAACATGTTCTTAAACGGCACTGGTACAAAACCATTTAGACTCTATGCTTCAATCAAATTTATAATTGATACTGTGACATACATATTAAAGGGGCAGTAGCACGTTTTTTCGCTCAAATAAGTTGATGAAATGTATTTGAAAAATAATATCACCAATAGTAAAACATCCTTCTCTCTTCGGAAAATAAAGTTTAAAATGAGTGTACATGTTTCGGTAAAGCCATGGGAATCGTTTTTGTAATACAAAATAATAAATTGTGTTCACAATAAAATGGCCGCCATGCCATTTTTACTTCATACGCAACATAGTTTTTACCACTACGGATAATTGGTTTGTGTAATAAGATGTTTTACCCTCTATCATTATAAATGGGAAATTTGAAAAAAAATAATTTTGCAAAAAACGTGCTACTGCCCCTTTAACAGTCGTTCGAAAATATGTCAATGTTATAGTTCGGTTATGTATGTTTGAAAATCACCTACAAAAGTTTGATAAACTCTACATGATGCTCAATGGCGATACTAAATTTGAAAGAGATATTATTTGTAAAGGTTAAGGTCCTCAGACTCCGTCTAGGTGCAAGTAGATAGACCGCAGGATGGGTCTGGTAGAGCAGATAGACTTGGGCTTCGCCCGCGGTCTATCTGCTCTACCAGACCCATCCTGCGGTCTATCTACTTGCACCAAGACCGAGTCTGAGGACCTTCACCGGCTTATAAACTGAGGGAATATATACGTTGAAGGACAAACCTGCAGAATTCACATTTGAAAAATATTCCCCACCCTCTATAAAAATGACCCTTAAAAAAGGGTTTCATTATAAGGTAACATCGTGTCAAATAATTTGAGTTCGTTAAAAATAATCTTTAGTGATAATTAGCTATTTTAATAAACATTTGCGAAATTGTTTTCATTTAATACTGTATCGTAGAAGTTCACAGTTGACAGGTTTATAAGCCAATAGTTCTCAATTCTGTGTTACCTTCATTGAGATAATTGCACGACATGCATTATTTTATGCGGTCAATAAAACACTATTATATGAGAAACATCTGAGGGAATGACAAAAACCTTTAAATGCAAGAAATCAAAATTATTTGATGAAATGTTATCGTTACATAGTAAGACTATATTTTTTATAAGCATCCGAGCTTTAGTGTCAATATTTCACATTTAAATGAATGAAATCGAAACCTTCAAACTGATTAGTCACTGAAGCCCTGTCCTGAATTTCAAAACCAACAAATGGTAATGCTTATAATATATAAGGAGGACATTACCCCGCCATTACTTCAGTATCTGATAGAACAACAGTCCGACATCAAGTTACTTGTATGGTTCGTTCAATTTACTAATTTTATCAGCTTATACCGTAAGATCTCGAGATCACGTATATTTTGAGAGATAATAGCTCGTAAATAAATTCTACAGCCAATAGTGAAATAATGACTCGCTTCTTCAACACTGTCTCGGCGAAAGGGTGTCCATGAGATATGATAGATTGTTCATAAAATAAAGCAAACGTCAAACGCCTAGTCAGCTTTGCCTAGAATGTCCCGTACAGACTGCAGCCCTATGTGCAGCTGAAACAGCAGCTGCTATGTACTGTGATAAGCAGATACCCTTGAAGCTATCCCGCCCGTAGAAAGTCATGTTCGTATCCATCTGGACATTGTGTTTCGCGATACTACATTCTCACACCCTATAATAGGCACCGTTGGGAAATGAAGGCACTCGTAGCTACGTAAGGCATTGTTGAGCTTTTGCCCACATACGTGAAGAGTGAAAACTCTTTATCATTATATATAAGAAACTATACGTGGACAATTGATGAGAAAATTACAGGATTTTGTTTACAGAGGTATTGTTTCAAATATGCTATAACTCAATATATGAATAATTTACCAATTGTGGAGAAAATCAAGATTAAAATGTTGTTTCAATGTTTTTGTGACTAAGTAGCCGCACATTTTGGTAGATATCTTACAATATAATGAAAATGAATACATTAAATAAACTGCGAACTAAAGAATAAGTATTACAGACTCAAATATTTCATTTTGATTATAATAGAACATGTTATAAAAAAAATCGGACGTTGTTTTACCCGAATGGTGTTAGAAAATTGGGATACGGAAAGCTGAAGGTCCCTCAATTTTTAAGGCATATGTTTTGGAGATAAAATGTTACGGATAAGTGAAATAGAAATGTTGATGCACTTGTGAAGTATGACCTCATATGCTACCGAAATCAGTGTTTAGTGCTCATGTAGGTTTGGGTATATCTATCTAAACCCTTACCAAGTCATAATGAATGACATGATATCGTGTTTTTAGTATATGAGACAACTGATGGGCCTTTATTAAACGTTTTGGCTATAGGACAATCACAACATAGCCTATGGTAGTATAATAACACGCCCACAAATGATCATACCAAAACGAAACAGAGCTCCAAGAAGAGAGATCCAACTGCAAAGAATGCAGTTACATTGCAAACAGTAAATCACCATCACTCATACACTCAACCAAAACAGAAACATCGCCATGCACAATAGAAGATATTTCAATCCACCAGTGATAAATACGACTAAAACAGAGTTAAATCATGTTTTCAGAAGCCAACTAAACTAACTCTGAATTTTCAAAACACTATCGATTTATGTTTCTTAAAAACATGCATTTTAAAGAGCCATCTAGTATGTTAGTGTTTCAATTACAAATATATTTTTGGAAAATATACTTATCACGTCAATCGCTTGAGACATATTTTTTCTACAACATGTGATAAATAAATTTCATATCACGACAATGCAATGAAATTTGGTTTCAAGACAAGTAAGATTCGATAAACACGCGTCAAGGGTATCTGACAACATATAAACAGAATACCCTTTATTGCATAAAACGAACTACACAACAACAAGCGTTTCCGAAGCGTGAAAGCTCGTCTATATAGCGCAAGTCGCCATACCAACCCACGTGCTGCCCGATCTTCTCTTGCAAGTTACCCTTGTCATACATTGCTGAATGTGACGATTGTTATACTAACAATGTTTCTAAATGTCCTGAGAATACATCCATTATTAACACTTAACTGTTTAATGTAATTTTTATTGTGATCAAACCAGCAAACTATGACAAATATATTCTCATTGATTACAAAATTCAAGCAAACAACCTAGTTGGTGAAAACATTTATTCCAGTATATGTAGCAAATATATCATTAAATGAAATTTTAAAGAAGTAATCGCCAAAAATTATATATTTCAATTTATGTCATTACTCATGCATAAACTTTGTTTTTCTTTCGTGGTTTTGTATACAGTTTGTAAGTTAGACGACAATGCTTTGCGCTTGAAAATAATAGACTTAATCTATATTTACATGTAGATTGGAAAACACCTTTACTAATTAGTGTAATTTCTCTTATTTTGGGTCGAACAAATCTGTGAAAAATTAAGTGTATATCTTTCATGGGGTTAGATTGGTTTTGCGAGGAAACCTCCGAACGATATGAGTTCGTATCCCGGTAGATGCACTTGCAACGGTCGATTTCAATCAGACTGGCAATTTTCCGATATATTTATCAACATACGTGATGGCTCTTTAAGAGATCGTTGTTGTGGAATCTCCTTAACTTGACGAGCTAGGGGAGTCAAACATGGCTTATTGTTTTATTATAACAGTAATGCTGCGTCAAGAAATTTAAAGAATGTTTAAAATGCGATTTCAGAATAAAATCATAATACTGTGATGTCTGAAATTGAGAGTATATCTTTACACAAAATGTGTCTATCAAAGACATTCCAAATCGACTTCAATAGAAGTATTTTTCTCCGTTGAAAATTAGGTGATGTTTCTTTTGTCGTTGAGTGTAGATGATTGATGTTGCGGTACATGCAGTAAATGCAGTAATAGCAGCAATACACTGAATCATGCTATAGCAAGATTATAGTAAGAATTGTACTTTTGAATTGGAAACGGTTGTTTAATTAGTATGCTACATAGTATTTGGGAGAAAAATTATCACAGGTAATATTTGTCAATCATATTTTTAAAAACCATTTTGATGACTCAAATAGTTGAAATAATGTATTATTATGAAGTTCCCTCCGTAGCCCAATTTAGAAGGGAACATGTGCCTTCCGTTGCTAGGTAATGTTAGTGCAGGTAGCCCCGTAACATTTTTGACACAGTACATTGGTGTGCTATATACATATTTCTTTTTATCACAACGTTTATCGGGATATATCTTGCAGGGATATGTTTGACTGAACCCCAACAAATATCTTAACACTCTGAAACGTATATTTTATAGTTTAACAGCTTAGTAAGAATGACTTATATTTCCAAATTATGTAATAAAAAACCTACATCTGTCATATGATGTTAAAATACAGGCTTAACAAACTCATTTTAATGGTTTCCTGCATTATATCATGTAATTGGACATATGAAACATCGATAAAGGTGATACTACGTTATAATTTATCAATTAATATACACTTACAACTTATTTTAAAATGTCACATCCTTCACGAGTGGGACATGAGCCTTCCGTAGCGTGCCAATGCCTTCCGTAGCTAAATTTGTTTGTACGAGTGCCTTCATTTACCAACGGTGCGTATTATAGGGTGTGATTCTTTGGCTTGATGTAGATCACGAACACTTTCCTCTCTGATCCCCTTAAAGGAGCAGTTCTGCTAATGTACTCATTCAGTATAATTACCACACACAGTTACTTATCTTGAATATATTCCTTCAAGACGCCAATACTGTCGAAGCGGCGTTAAAAAATAACTCACTCACTCACTCACTCGCTCAAGACGCCAAGTTTAGGTAACCTACATCAGGCATCAGTTAAAGTTAATTCAAATCAATTTACAGATTTATTCAATACAACATGTGGGGTTAGACAAGGTTGTATGTTGTCTCCATTATTGTTTATTTTATACATTGATGAACTTGTACATACCATGAATAATGAACATTTAAAGGGCATATTTATTGATTGTGACATTGATGATATAATTCTACTTTTATTTGCAGATGATGTAGCCATATTTTCTGATTCAGTTGCTGATTTGCAAAGAAAGATTTTATGTCTTGAGAATTATTGTAAAAAGTGGGGTTTAACTGTAAATATTGATAAAAGCAAAATTATTGTATTTAAAAATGGAGGTCCACTTTCTCAACATGAAAACTGGTTTATTAATGGTAAAGCTATAGAGGTTGTGTCATATTACAAATATCTGGGTATTGTTTTTTCATGTAGAAATAACTTTTCACAAGCATGTTCAACTTTAACTAAGCAAGCAAGCAAGGCACTTGTTCCTATCAAAAGAATGATGTATAGATAATTATCCAAATTTGAATGTTGATGTATATATGAAAATATTTGATTGTAAAATTTTGCCTATTTTATTGTATGGTGCTGAATTGTGGTGTACTGAAATAAGAAAATCTATTGAGGTTGTTCACACAAAATATTGTAAATATGTGTTAAAAATAGCTTATAGATCATCTAATAATGCTGTACTGGGTGAACTGGGAAGAATTAGAATGTATGAGCATGGTTTAATGAAGGCTATTAAATTTTGGATTAGACTATTAAGAATGCCAACAGGCAAGCATCCCAGACATTGTTATTTAATGCAGTGTAAATATGATGAATTAGGCTATAATAACTGGGTTTCATTTGTAAGATACATCCTTTTTAGCTATGGATTTGGCAGTACTTGGATAATGCAGGATATTGGGGATTATAAGATGTTCATAAATACATTTAAATTGAGATTAAGGGATGTTTTTACACAAAATTGGTTAACTGATATTTCTACTTCTTCTAGTTTAACAATGTATTGTACTTTTAAATCTCTCCTGCAACCTGAAAAATATTTATCTTCCATTCAACCATCAAATTTAAGGAGGGCTTTAACCAAATTCAGATGTTCAAATAATTTTAATAGTAATAGGTATACATCACCCAATGATTATGATTTTAATGACGCTTTATGCGAATTTTGTATGGAAGGTGAAGAAGATGAATACCATGTTATACTCATATGTCCATCCTATCATCAACTTCGAGTGAGGTATTTACCAGCATATTACTTTAATTACCCATCAATGTTTAAATTTATATCTCTTATTACAACACAAAATGACGATTTGTTATTTAAGCTTGCACTTTTTTGTGAAAAAATGTTTAAACTTAGAAAAAGTACTAAGCAGTAAGCGCTCCAATGTATATTTTCTCATGATATGATATGTATGACCATTGTACTATTGGTCTCATGGCCATATATACGAAATAAATTCTGTTCTGTTCTGTTCTGGTAACCTACCTGCTCAAACAAGAATTGGAACTAAAAAGTAACCTCTGAAATCTCTGAAACCTCTACAGACATGTAAAGTAAGACCCTTTCAGCCATTCACTAACGAAAGTCACGGACAAGAACTGGTTTTACATTCCAAATGAAATGGTTTTTTTCTCACGAAACGCTCCCTTCATAAAGCGGCACACAATAGATGGGCGCAGATCTGGTCTGGAGCTAGTATGATAGTACATTGTACCAGTGTTTTAATTTGACGGAGCCATATGGCATCTTGTTAAACTTATTTTGTAATGATCCATAGGAAGTTTTCCACCAGATTTTCGAAGGTAGAATTTAAGAGATCGCACACGAAGGGTCCGGGTAGTGAGTAATGCTCATGTTTCTGCTTGTGTTATTTAAATAATTTGTAATAATTCAACGTATACAAGATGATTCTTACATATGCCATTAAGTTAAGCGTTACAGTTTTCGAGTTCCTTTTTGAAAATTGCGTTTCCACAGAAACAATCACAAATGCAAATCACGAGAAAATAAATCCTCAAATGTTACAAATATTACACTATACAATTCTAAGTTTCAGTCATGTGCCGATGAAAAGTGCGCATGCGCATGCGGTATTTGGGGCACTCGCAAATAGCCCTCTCAGACGTTTTTGAGCAAGCTTACGCTTCGATGAGATGACATGCTTGGACTTTATAAGAACAGGAAGATTTTCTGGATAACAACTTCTTTAATGTGAAAATACACGACGTTTCGGAGTACATACTCACTCCTTCATCAGGTGGAATGTAAGGAAATAACAAAATATAGTACATTTATATAGCAAACAAAACAATGGTGAAGGACTTTATAGTATTGATATATTTACTTGGGAATTTGAAGATAGCGCCTTCCAGGTAGGTGAGTATTCTTGTTATATGCCAGATATAGATAGCAATCACACCAATATTGCTGGTAATTTGAAACATTTTAGCCATGAATGGTATAAAATGACAAGCGATAAACAGTAAACGGTATGTGTCTGGCGTGAAACTTGAATAAATTTTAAGTACAACCAGCAGAACCAAACCAAATACAATAAAGTAAGAAAATGGAACAAATCGCACAATAACCTGTCGTAATAAAAGCAATTGTCGATGACGGGAAAGCAAAGTCTTTTCTTGTTTAAAGACAAACTTCTACATGAGAGGAAACTTACAACTTCATGGGAAACTTATCCTGATGTCTCGAAAATAGGGGAAATGAAATTAGAGACATCTTGAAAAAGACCAGGGGGAAGAGCTTTCCGGCTGAATGATTGGAATTCTCATTCATTGGTATCATTGTCAGTTGCTCGTAAACAGCAGATCCAGTGGTGGAATTAAAATATAGAAACTGCCAATGTAAATCAAGTAAAGAAGGTTAGGGGAGTTTGGGTTTGACGCCACTTTCAAAATTAAAACACCGGTAGATCACCACCGAAAAGTCGAAATAACATAGTCATAGTTTAAAGCTGGACAAATTCTGTAAGCTGTTTTATCGTTCAAATGCAAATTGTCAGGGAACGTTATTCACAATCTTTGTGATAACACTACATCTGTCACTTGCAAAGAAAAATGGTTGTATGTCATCACCAGATGTGATCAAATATCCATGGCAAAAGTGATGTCAAATGTCAAGACGTTGACATCTTGACAGTAGATAATGCATCTAGAAAGTGTTCAGACATGACTAAGTGGTCCTCATTGTCAGTGTTCGATGATGTGCATTGATACACATTTGTGTCAAAAACAGATTTGTTTGCTTCAAGATTAAAAACGCTGTAGCACGTTCTGCTAAATGAAATAAAGTGATCTCACGAAAAGGTAAATTATAGTTACTAATTATGGCTAAATAATACTCCTCAATCACTTAAAGGAATTCCAAAATGAATGGACATAGTTCGGTTAAGCCATGCGAGTTCATTTCCCTTCGAGTGGCCATTTTAATGTGTTCACATTAAAATGGCCGCTCGAAGGTAATTTTTTTAAAGATTAGATTATTGTAGAAACTGTAGAATATTTGTTCTTCCAATATGCACTGTTAGATTGATAGTGTATTAAATAAAACTTACATGATAGGCAGTCAAAGTTAACGTTACACTTTAATTAATCAAAACTGCCGTGAAGTTTGTATGTATGTAATTAAAAAAAATGACGTTAAAGTGATAACACACGTTCGGTGATCCCCTATTATTATTTTTTCTGAATTAGTTTGATTATTCAACTGCGCATATCATATTATAATTTTTAGCAATATCTTAAATATGTGGGTCAGTAAAAAATGTAGTTGAATATGCGATAAACGATTATAATATTACCGTTTTTATTTAAGAGTGCTTAATTTAATTTCGTTTCCCTCCGCATTTTCATTATTTTTTAAATACAGACTTTCTATGTATTCGCGTATGTAATTAAATTGTATCTGAAAGGATTCAGAGTTAATTCGTTTCATTTAAGTAGGTGAAATCGGTCAAAAATAGCGCAATTTGTTGACAGGGGTATTACTATTAATGCCGATATCTCTTTAAATCATTCGGTGACCCCCAAATTTTCTTTAATTTTTGGATAAAAGACATAATAAACTTGCTAATTTGAAAAAATAAGCGAATTCTAAAATATTTTATTACAATGTCCCATCTCTCCTTAAAGAACGTAACTGCTCATAACATGGGATATATATTTATCGTTTATCGTTAAAGTGTGTTTTGGTATGGTCATTATCCTGCATTAGGAATAAACATTGTATTTTGCCTTGGTGAGCTAAATACATAATGTTTATTCCCAATGCAGGATATTCACCACCCCAAAACACGAGCATGGTAACTTCTTTATCATCATCTTTTGCTTTCGTGGGCGAGTTTATCTCAATATGGGACGAGAGTCACTTCCCTTCCTCTCGGTTGCATATGGCGACTCCTATTTTACACGCACAGCCAAACTGAACGTTAAGCAGCTGCTTATTCTAAAATCCCGTTTACACAAGTCACATGTATGGAATTAAGAGTGATGATAAACGTCCGGTAAATGAATATGTGACTCAAACTGTCTCTATTACCTTCGAGTAAAGTGGATTTCAACTCGAGACGAACATCTTTTTGGCACTGCTTGATCATAATAAATATTACTGCACGTGCAGTGTACAACGTTAGTTATGTGATTTCTCAAATTAACGGTTTAAACAAAATAAAGCATGTGTACTAACACGAAGCTCTCTCCGTTATTACACGCGTAAGAAATGTGTTAACGCGTGTGACGTCATTGTATTTTTCAAAAGAAGTTCTGTCACTTGACCTCTGTTATATGCATCTTTATCCGCTTATGACCCGAACGGATTTCGAAAGTATCGGTAGCCTTCCTGACGAGATAACATGCTAAAAAGTGTATCTTTAATGCAACCATTCTGTTTTGCAAAACCAATATACGACACACTCTCAGGATTATCATATAAATTAAACTATCAAAACAATCTAAGCTTTTAAGAAAAGAGTTTTAGATTTAGAATGAGATTTGTGTTCTCAAAATGTGTTCTTAAAAACTTTTGTTTTTCTAAGTGGTGAGCATAAAAGTAATTGTTTAAATATATGTATTAAAAACGCATTTGAAACCAATGTTATCCAACTAAGATTACTGCTCCTTTAATTGTCACCCTTGACGAATAAGTTAACCAACTCTTTTGTTCCAAATCATGTTAATATTTTACTCTTCAAAGTTGTATCAGTGGTTTTCAATGTCATAGACATCACGAATTTAGGATATGAAATATAATAAACCGGTTTACCAAATATTTATCCCTATTTCTCGATAAATGAGAAGTACAGCAAGAAATATTTTAAGATGAAAAATTATGAGTAGGTATCTGTGACATATCTTTCATTAAAGGATTAATTCCTTCACAAATAACAAACAATAACACACATGTTTTGCTTTGAAATACGGAGTAAAATAAATACTATAAAAGCAAAATTGTATACATTTTCACACTTGAACAGCACAATGAAAATTAGTTATAAACAAGAAATTGTCAACTTATTTTATTTGTACATAGCAACTCCCGTTTAATATAGAGAGTTGTATGTGTAAATGCGTAGAGGATTTCCAAAAATTCGTTGTATTTCTATAATTAAAAAGTATAGTTTTCCAATTGGTATGTTCATTTAGTTCGCTCTCCCTTTATAACACATCTTGGAAAGTTGCAAGCAGCTTCAGATATATGCGATTATAGTAACACAGTTTTGATTCTTTAAAGGTTTAAATGGATCATTCCAATTGCAAGGGGGATCTATTGACACTTTTTTTTATGGCAGGGTTGTTGAATGTGCGAATAACAGCTTTAGATTCAGGTTCAGATCAAGAACTGTCGCGTTTGTTCTTCAATGAGAAACTTGTGGTCTTTGCATATATAATTAACGTGAATACTTCCTCTCTTGTTGATGTTGTTCGAACTACATCAAGGTATTATGCGCTAATCCCTCACACTAAATTTTCTTATCCAGTCGTAAGCGGTTTCTGAGAAAAGCTGTCCCCTTTGCAGTTACCATGAACAAAAGTAAAACAAAACAAAACAGAAAAGGACAGTAACTCCAGCGCGTCTTATCTTATATTTTATATTATGCCCTCAAGAGTCAAGCCACACGCCACATTTGGCTAACACATCTCCAAATGTTTCCGAGAAAAGCTGTCTCCTTTAAGGGTTACAATAAGACATTAGATGTCAAAATAAACATGATACATTTAAACTTACTTGCTATGTTTAGTGTGTTTGTTGAAACTAAAAAAAAACTTGAAAAACTCAATGTCAACCTAATAAAACGATGGCCAGAATATCTACAAGCGTAACATGCAATTCAATTGTTTGCTGCCACCTTGAAGATAATGCCAGGTCACTCAAATCTAATCAATTTGTTTTTGTAAATTATGAGGAGAATCCAGTGGATACACTATATAGTTCTTGAAATATTCCGATGACAAGTTTATTGCAGATTCACATGCTGAATAATGTCTTTAAGGTCGCCAATATCTAATCAGCTCTTCGTTTTTCCTAGCAGTTACTGGACGAGCATTGTGATATGTATATTCCGTATCTTTTCGACAGCAATTTATAATGAAGGAAATTTAATTATCGTACATAGATATACCAGAAAGGAATATCTGATAGAAAAGAGACGTTCCTCTAGAATATTGCCGCACCTCATTTATTGCCATTATCTCGTCTAGACGGTCAAGCCATCTTTGTAGGTCTAAAGAACAAGAACCAAAACCTGTTCTTTTCGAAGATAAAGGGAAAAGTTTCCATAATCATTCGATGGAGATGAACCGCATTAGACTTGGAAGGAAATGGACCAATGAGATAAGACACTATTAACCCCAGTTGACAATAAAGAGTCATTACTACCCGATTTTATACATATACTCATATAAATCATCTCATTGAAAACTCTTAATGTGTATTGATTGGCACAAAGTGTTGTCTACTGTTTTTATTCTAGCACTTTTAATTACAAAGTCACATTTGTTCCTTTAAGTTACAAAAGTTAATACTTTTTACAGCCACACTTATAAACAAATCAACCCTTGGCGAAATAAAGTAGTAACAACGGATTCCAACAAAATATATTATGTAAAACTATGGGTCAGATGCCTGATTTTTGGTTTCCTATTTAAAGCCGCTGTAGCAAAATCTACCTCTCACACTGAAGAGTTCCAAACCACTGTCGCTTTGTAACGTAGCACCATTTCCTTCGAATACCGATAACCGTTTTCTATTGATACAGTTTATCGGGTCGTGTAATGAGATGTTTTACTCATCAATGAAAAAACTTTAATTATAAATGACAAATTTGAGAAAACATAATATGCAAAAACGTGCTTCAACGCCTTTAAAATACGTACTCTATTCCGTGGAGATAGTTTCGAGTATGAGACAAGAACATTGTAAAATTATCCCCTGTCTACACAGTTGGCGGAGGATACATAATGAGCTCGTCAGTCCGGCACTGTGTCAGTGCGTTCGATTTCATTTCCGGACCAGAGCAGTATTTTTTATGAAACATTGAACAAGTATCGGGTGTGCCTTTTGCTAGGTAGTAATTTCTAATTTCCCCAATGGAAGAAACAAGGATGACTTAGGCCAGAGACGCGTTTAGGCTGATACAGAAAATAAAGTAAAGATAAAATTGATGAAAAGGACTCATTTGTAAATGCCGTTTTGAAAATATCCCAGAGGTCATGTCTGCACGTTGATTTGAGCGCCAACACAAAAGCACAAAGGCTTGTGAAGTGGTGATCAAAGATTGGTGATATGTAATTCTAACCGTATGTAAGCAACCTCTGGTAATCAGTCTAGTCAGCTGCGTAACTAACCCCTGGCGGTGGTCTGACGAACAGGGACTCGTACTTTTTAATGAAGAAATCTTTGCCTTCAGGGTCTATTGGACAGTTTAGATATTTTGTATGCTTATAATAGTAGTCCATAAGCTGTGAGTGTCGATTGGAGAGTATGGGAAGATGCAGTTTTGTAAATAAAACGTACTTGGAATACTGACTTCAATAATATGACATGTTGACATGGGGAACAGAGCACTTTGAATGTTTATGTTGTGAACTTTATCGTTGGAATTCTTTAAAATGTTAAAAAGTTTAAGGTAATGGCCTTTCTGTCTTAGTGTTGTGCACAATTTCACAAATTTAATATTATTTTCCTGACGTGGTTATTCAGCCTTAGGGGAGATCGGGGCAGAGCAGGAGGCTTAACGAATTATCTCTTCTTTTATTCCGTTTGAGAACAGCGTCAGACGTTTTCTTTACATTATTAAATTCTTCACAAATGTGTTTCTCATTCACTTTACCCACTCCTTGGAAGAACAACAAAATTCTAAAATGCTTGTTATTCTTTATAAAATCCTGTCCCGAGTAACCCCCATGTATAGGGGCAAAACCAAAATAGTTTGCCCAACTTGCTTTTACGATTACGTGTCTTCATACTTCACTGTAAAATAAAAATTAAAACAATGTTATCATTTGATAACATTTATTAGGAATATACAATTAAACAGTGACAAAGGTTGTCCTATTGACATTCAAAATGAAGTTTGGTAGCATTTCATGGAGTAAGCGTAACCACAGTCGTCTTAATTTTCACACTTATACTTTCGCTGTAATCCCTAAACATTGTGAAGATAAGTCTTCCACTGAACTTTCAAGCAAGTAATAAGGTGAGTTTATAGCACGAGCACGAAATACAACCCTTTCTAAAATAATAAGTTGGTCGAAAAGTTAACAATTCGGATAACCATCCTAAATTAAAATATTGATTTCTATCTTTACAATGCAGCAATCACGATGGAGTACGGCGGTGACCCAAGAAGAAACATATTTTGGAAATACGTCTTAAAAACACGGGGATGCTTAATTACGCAAGGGGGAAACTATGGAGACCCTCTCTCATATCTTACCTCAGCCAATATAGAATTGACAATGTATGGACTAACAATAAGGTAATAAGTCATAAGAAAATGTCAAATCAAGTATCTTATAAATTATATCATTGAAACGTGACGGTAAATTCAACAACAATACAGCATTTAAGTTACAGGTGTAAATTATCAGTTAGACAAATCAAATCGTATTTAGTAAATCAACGAAATAAAAGGAACATTGAATAATCTGATTATAGGAACAAAGATGCACTGAACATGATTATCACATATGTTCAATCAATCAATCAATCTTTATTCATTTGTAGTGGAGGCTATAGGCCCAGGCTACATTTTTGGTTCAACAGAGCGATACATGTATGTGTATAAAAAGTAATGTAAATAGGATATTTTACATAATAAATAATAAATAGGCAAATAATAAGTTATTATTGATATAATGGGAAATCTCTAAGATTCATTGCACTGTGTATACAAATGGCTATGTTTTGTACAACATTTTGATTGCCAGTTGCCATGAGCATATTGAATTTATGAATGGTTTGGTTTGAGTAAAATTTATATGGACATGATTATCACATACGTTAAATACACCACATTCAAAACAAAGCAAAATTGACTCAACCTAAAAATAAAGTATATGAAGAATGATATAAGGAAAGATTACACTTTTGATAAATAAAATGCGTGTCTATATCTTGACATTTTGTTAGTTGTATGAGCACTTTCAGGAATTGTTAAGCACAATGCAAAACAGAGAGACTCGTCAGTCAATCCAGATTAGTATGCACATATCACATGAAGTATCGCTTCTGTCGCCTTTTACCGAGTAGTTTGGAGTGCTAGCAAGTTTTATAATGAAACAGGCAACAACATTTTGTAAATCATCAGAATAAAATAGTTGTGCCAGAGCACTGTGGATGGACACTGCACATCAGCTGTTAGATAAATTAATAGTTAAAGTTATATAGTTTACCATCACCTTTTGGACCAGCTGCTTGTTTCAGCACAACAAAGATGTCAGACATACTTAAAGTTGTTTTGCCAGCTGCATCGTTTTCGCATAAAAGGTTTTGATGATGACAATGTAGTACATGTATTTATAGTAAGCATTGTACATATATGAAATACATAAATACAATATTGTCAGAAAATATCAAAAGTCATCATAGTAATATATTAGCAGTATTACTGGTTTGTTTCATGATTATCTGTTTAGATTGTTACATTATACATATGTCTTTCAAATGTGAAAAACATTTGTCAATAAAGATTTACTTGTTTCAACTCTTTACTGTTCTGAAATAAACACAAACACAAACAAAAGTATTTATCTGACAAAGTAGCTCCAAACAAAGAATCGAACTCTTATTCTATGTAAATAAATATTAAAGTTCATTCCAGATTTGTGTTTGAAGTTACCTGCCCCGAATGTAAAACGAAAGTAGGGATTTAATATAACTCATTGAATTTGCATTTTAACGAACTAATACTGCCTTTCAAAGTGACTGATGTTTTCCCTCTCTGACGAGGTATTTAACATGCATCGTGCTATGATTTTCCATTGTTTAGTTACGACATTACAAAGACACACTACATTAAACAACGTTATATACTTTGTGGTTATTGAGTTATGAAATTATGAAATCCACTAAAAACTCTATTTTGAAAAATTAAATAAATGTTGAAAGTTATTGTGACCGGAAATGTCGGTTCGCATGCGAATATGTTGTTGATTCATAAAGACAATGTTATTGTTTTACTCTTTTGAACAAAATCGTTAAATTCGGTAGATAGGTTTTTGATTAAAAAAAACCATTCCCTTGTAAAACATTACATTTAATTTCGATCTGGACCCTTACTAGCTGAGCCTATTGGGCCCAAAAGCTTCTCGGATTTTGTTCAACAGGCTCTGATGAATGTTTTGTGCATATCATTTTCTCCCAAAGTATTTAATTGATATTTACTATTAAAGTTTATACAGAATAATTTAACGTTAGAGAGGTTTATTATAGTAGTATAGTAGAAGTATAATAAAACAATAATACCGACATTAACATAACAAGAAGAAGTTTTTGCCCTCATTGCCCGTAGCAACCATTCATAAAAAGTGTCCTGTTCATTATCGATATCAGGACTGTTTCGTCCAAACAGTCCTGCTATCCGATATACGGACACTTTCAAAATCACTTTCAAACAAGATAAATTACAGTTTATCAGTGACAGTGACATAAATATTAAGCTAACCGTTTGATGGACTAAGATCAAGACGTAATAAATCGAATTTATTTGATGTAATACTCAATGCCATTGGGAAGAAAATACTTGAATCAATTGATTGATTTCTGCCAAAAGATGAACAAGAAAAAATAGACCCAACACATTAACAACAACCGTAATGTTTAGAAAGTTATGTTAGAAATGATAAATAAAGTAGTTTGAAGCGAACTCGAACACTATGGTAGTAACTATTACTTACTACTGAAAGCCGATTTATTACAGCGTTGACGAATACATGAAAACAATATCACTCTAAAATATAAAACTTACTCGTAGTTTCTACAATGTTTGGTAACTGCATAAGCATACTGATAATCTCTGCTTGCTGGCTGGCGAAGAATGAAGTTAGATACCATAGACACAATATACCATACCAAGCGATACCATACAAAATAAAGATATTTCAATCCACGAGCGACGCATACAGCTGACATAACGTTAAATCATGTTTTAAGAATCCAACTTTAAATTGGAAATTTCAAAACATAATCTGTTCATGTTTCTGAGAAACAAACGTTTTAAGAAATCTTCGTTTTCGAATCTCCTTCAATAGACGAGATAGGGAAGTCACAAAGGGCTATTTGGCTTGTTTCATGACGCATTACAGTACTGATGCGTCAACAAATTCAAATCCAAGAAGGTACATTATGCCGACAACATATTTATATTAAGTTTTAATTACCATATTTCATAAAATGTTACCTTAAATACCAACCATTATATCCTTGAAGCATCAATCTTAGGACCCAAGTGTGTTTAACTTTGAAAAGACATAAAATAGTAAGTATCATATACTTTCATGAATGCAAAAGTGTTTATCTCTTCACGAGATATACCTCATTGCAGACATTCAAAATCAACTTTATTAGCCTGACATATTTTGAAATGACTCTCTTGAAAATTGGTATCGTTTCCTTTGCCCCTCGGTGAAGATGTTCTTGTACAACTTGCAGATATATGTATGCAGGAGACAAGACAATTTTAAAGTGTTCTATGTTAGATCTAAAGATGCTGATAATGAAGATAAACTCCTACCAGAGAATTATACATCAACCTGGGTGTCTTTGAACGTCAGACAACGCCTCGGTTGATTGTAATGACTGTTGTTTTCTCCGGATGAAGTTAACTTATATTCACCAAATAACAGTCTTTCAGACAGCTGGCTGAAACAGGTATGGATAAATCTTTTACCTTGGATTATTGATTACAAAATAGCAATCCTTCTGTCTTATAATTGTTGGTCAAATATCAATGTTTTTTTAGTAATGTCAAAGATGTTTCCCCTTATCACCCGATTGATTTAATATTTTCAATAAATTAGTTACTTAATAAACCATTCTTGTATTGGGAGATATTCAGCCAATTGTCCTTACATTCCAACAGCACCAGTATTGTTTTAATCATATTTCTGTAAGCGTGTCCATGCGTGCGTGCTTACGCACGTGAGTAGGTGGGTCCATCCGTCCGTCTCACTTTTCGCATCAGATCTGACACTGATTGGTCAAATGTTACGAAACTTGATACTTATAATTACAATAATGTGTAGACCTGTCTTTTGTAGATTTCATACCCGCATTTGCCATTATTACACCATAATTCTTATTTTATATTTAATAATTTAATGGTACCATAAATAATTTGTTAAAATCACGAACATGCGTGGACAGGAGGGTAGTGTAAGGAATCAAGATCAAGAAAACATTCAAAAGTTTTAAACTTCATTTCAGGGAAGAGTCCGCAAACAGCGAAATGTCGATAGAGAACACATGCGTGACCGTATGCTCGCTCAACAAAATAGGGAATGATGACGTCACAGACGATTTGATTTTAAGTGAGCGAACTAACATTTTACAGTCCACATAAAAGCCAAAAACAGCAGGAACATACAGACATAAATGCAAATTACACGTAGAGAACTACTTACAGAAGATCTGACAGCATTGACGTTTAGCTGTTATTTGATCTTGTGTGGATACTCAGAGCAGAAAGAGACTTTCTAAAACTAATTTGTAAAAGAAAGGTTGCTTCAGCTGTTTTAACTGAATTGGGCATCGATCTTTCCTACTTCAAACAACATGCCCACCTTGCAAGCTGAGGTTTTAATTTTCTGAAATATTACTGTCTATGGCATATTAATGACGGTATTGACATTTTTCACTCTGAAAATGAATTCACATATTGTTGGGGCTTTAAAACACCAAATTGCATTTCTACTGTAATGGTAACATTTATAACAGCAATCTATAAACAATACGACTATATGTTGTAACAAAATGCTGATTCATAATCAACATATTTTTTTTAAATCCCAAATATTAGATTGTTCCATTTGATCTACTAGTATATTGTGTCGCTATGGCGTTCTCTAGAGCCTAACTGGTATAGGTCTCTGTTGAGTCTGTTTCAACTAACACCACAGGAAATTATGTTCATTCATTTTAGATTTCAGACGAGGATTTCTTTGGTTGAGGATTCCCCAGCCTCTTAGTCAACAAGAAAACAATTGGTAAATCACGTTCATGGAAGTTGAGGACCACGGTAACCATAATACAATTCATTGGTAGTACATTGTCAGATAATATGTAATTAGTTAAAGTCATTAAGCAACCCATTGACACGAATGGTTGTCTGGTCTGGCAAATCAATTCTCGTCATCCAATTCATTACACACACTGCAGGCATTATTCAGTCTACATTGTCGAAACTTTAACCAAGACACTGTCTGTTTTCACAGTTCTGTCAACGTTTCCAGTGAAGAAAAGTTTCAAAATAATTATTTATGAAAGTTTTACGGTGGCACATCAAGTAATATTAAATACCATACCTGTCCGGGGGGTCTTTACTTTTTATTTCGGCACAGCTCTGCGAAAGTGTCCTGCAGAAAAGTACAAAGGCTCACGGAAGTCAAATCTTTAACCATATCCATCGTTTACTATATACTATAGTTTTATATCAGAAGACACTGTGCACGTATCATGGTGAAATATGGCAATTTATAAGAAGTATTAATGGTGTTTTTCTTACACATCTACATATCAAATTCCGTAGGCGAGTCATCGTGCTAGATTGGATTAAATATCACTGTATGGGACCTGCGTCGGCAGGAATTATTTTTTAACGGGTATTGGTTACGCTGCTTCACCCGGGTAGGCTAAGGTCGTGCTTTCGGAAAAGTGTTAGTTGTAAAAACATTTGAATTCAAGGTAAAGTTGACTTTTTATGAATCTTTTAATGGGTGTGTGATCAAGGCGTTATGTTCAAGCATCATTTCCTAACTTTTGACCGAAATCCGTGCACTATTTATATAGATATGACAAAATATATCACATATTCCTTGAAAACATTGACTATTTAGCTATTATTCTTTAAAATGAAGGATTTTAACTTTGAGAATTGGATATATACGAAAATACACTGTATTGAAAGTATACATCACTGTTTGAAATGGTATTTTGCATTATCATTGTCACGAGAACGAGTTGAACATTTTGCCTGTTGATGTACCGATTTTTGAACATGCGACGTAATTTGAACAACGTGTTACGATTTTAGTTTCACGTTTAGAGCTAATTCATGGTTTATTATTTGTAAAGAAACATGGAATAATCTTCAAATATAATACATTAAACTTACACCAGTTGGCATGTGAAACTTTATCTTGTTGCATAGTCTGATAGATGGATAGAACCCCTGAAAAAGAGGAGGGCAGTATGACAGCACGGATTTAGACTTCATCAACGTGAGCAAAGTTGAGGAAGTCCAAACAGCTCCTTTACAGTCATTAAGAGACAAATAAAATCACGACAGCCCATGGAAAGTTTTATTTTCCAAAACTACAACATATGATGAAACAGTTTTAATTTTTCAGCACTTAGTTAACAATATTAAATTTGCAGGACTAGTTTGGAGTAAAGTACCCTAAAACGCCCAGGTACCTTACGTTCATGAGTAATAAGAAGTCAGACATAAACCAACATGAACTTACTGTTTTGTTCTTGTTTCGATGCAAACATCTACAAAGGAAACAAGTTATTCCCCCGAAAAACATAATTATACTACTCAGAGTAAAGCATATTTCACTTTGTTTACCTCACACGACACCTCTTCAAAATCAAAACTGATGGAACCATCAAAACCACTTTTACATCGTTTCACAAATTAATTCACAAACTTGAAAATAAACCGTTTACTTCCAATAAAATGCGATGGAATAACTCTAAACTTAAGGTTCCTAAGCGTGATGTAAATCCACTTTCCAAACAACCTATCCACTTTAAAGGCGCTGTAGCACGTTTTTGTAAATTATGTTTTCTCAAATTTGTCATTTATTATTGAAGTTTATACAATATATTGTCACATTAGAGGGTACTAATACTTAAGCGACCCGATAAGCCGTATTCATAGAAAACGTCTATCGGAATTCGAAGAAATTGGTGCGGCGTTCAAAGCGACAGTGCTCTTCAGTGTGTGAGGCAGATTTGTAGGTGTCATGAGAATTTGAGAGTTCAGACCGCAAGATATGGACCGTTCCATCATTGTACCATATTTAAAACTCTACTCTGAGTGTTAAGGTATCGCTGCATCAGTCAGATCACTTAAACTACCTTCAAGCGGTCATTTTAATGTGAACAAATTAAAATGCCGGTCGATGAGAAATGGATTCGCATGGCTTAACCGAACCACGTACATTCGTTTTAGAACTCTTTCTATTGATTCAGGAGTTTTATTTTCCATTGGTAACACGTATTTCTATTTTTGTGAGAGCACTTTATTTCAGTAAGAAAATCGTGCTACAGCGCCTTTAATAAAAAAAAAAGGTTATTAATAAACTCGCCATAAAAAAAAAAAAAATATTTCAACTAACGAGCGAGACATATGACCGAAATAGTGTAACATTTTGTCTTCAGAAGCCAACTAAACTAAATTTCAAGTTTCAAAACTATCTGTTCATATTTATGTGAAACACACGTTTTAAGAATCGCAATTTTGATATTGCAAAAATGGCTTTTTGTCTTGTTTTGAATGACAGTCTATAGTAATAATGATGCGTCATCGATGCGTCATCAAATTTAAGTCGTAGAAGGTACATTGTGCAGACAATTTCTTATAATGAACATAACCTGATCTCAATTAAGCATATTTTGTATAAAATCAGTATCGTAGGAACATTTATCGCAATCATTTCATTATTTGAAATGTGAGGTGAGTTGGGGTTTAACGCTGCTTTCAAGATTGTTTCACTTATATCGCGTCTGCTAGTATTATGGCAGGGAGAAATCCCGAAACGCCACGTGGCTATGCATTGCGGACACTTTAACATACTTCACTTCAACATCACTTCTTTAATTTTAACAAATTGCTTTCATATATTATGCATTGTATTACCATTCGTTTGCCTTTGTTGGGTCAAATCAACATTTGAAATAAGAAAATGGTACGATATTTGCAGTCCCATTAAAGGAGCACTCCGGCAATTTATTTTACCTTTTCCACTTTTAACTGTTCTGAAACGTTAACAATATATCTCACCTATTGCTTACATGTTAAAACAAAAAGAAAATAAAAAATTAAGTTATATTTGAAAAAACGTTTTTTTGTGTGTGAAGTTTAGTGGTATGCAATAACAATACGACGTCACGTGACTTCCGATACTTGCGTTTAACACGACAACACGGTGGATCATGGAGGCCGGATTATGGCCACTCAAGCGATTGAGAAAACTTTCATGGTAAGTGGCCGTAAGATTGTTTTCAATGGGTACATGTATTGTAGATATTGGCTGATCGACAAGTGAATGTGCATATCCACTTCAGATATGTCATCGAGTTTAGAATATTAATGTTCGTAATAATAATAATTCAAGTTCGGTAATCGTAGTTCACTGTACCGCGCATTACGAATCGCAATCACTGAATCAGCTGGTGATGCGTTGAACAATGACGAATACAATTACTGTTTTGAGTTTATATAAGACATCGGTGCGGTAAAATTGTACCGAATACAATAAAGCTTTCGTGGGGTAATATGAATGCAAAAATGGATCTTTGTGTAGTTTCATCTACGAAGTCTCCTCAAATTCGGCACCTGCAGCTGTTGTCCAGCGAATACCGTAAAACCTTGAATAATCGTAAGGTTTAATGATAAATCACTCTTTGAAATACATAATCGCATGCCTTGAATAATCGTTAAATTGAGCAAATGTAAACAAACTAGTGGATGTCTCCTTTTTAGCTCATTAGGCCTGAAAGGCCCGATGGGCTTATGGCATAGCATGGCGTTCGGCGTCCGTCCGTCCATCCGTCCGTAAACTTTTCGCTTTTTCGACTTCTTCTCCAGAACCAATGACTCTAGAGAGCTGTAATGGGAATTCTGAATTGTACATTTCGTGACCCCATGACCCTAAATGAGGTCACGGGGGGCACAACCTTAAAAACCTATTTTCATCTTCTTCTCCAGTTCCAAAAGGTCTAGAGAGCTGAAAAGTTGTGTGCAGACTCCTTGGCCAGTGGGGATTCCAAATTGTAGATTTGGTGACCCCATGACCCCAAATGGGGTCACAGGGGTCACAATCTTAAAAATCTATTTTCATCTTCTTCTCCAGTTACAAAAGGTCTGGAGAGCTGAAAAGTTGTGTGCAGACTCCTTGGCCAGTGGGCACCCTACATTGTAGATTTGGTGATCCCATGACCCCAAATGAGGTCACAACCTTAAAAGCCTATTTTCATCTTCTTCTCCAGTTCCAAAAGGTCTGGAGATCTGAAAAGTTGTGTGCAGACTCCTTATCTAAAAGGGATTCTAAATTGTATATTTGGTGACCCCTTATGACCCTATTTGGGGTCACAGGTCAAAACCTAAAAAAAACTGTTTTCATCTTTTTCTCAAGTACTTCAAATTTGTTATATATGGGATAAATTCTCCTGGAAAATTAACATTTTGAAATTTATTTAGTTTATTGGTTTAAGCCTGTTGAGCTACAGAGCCTATGGCTCTCTTTTTAAAAATAATTCCGGCATATTTATGTGACTTTCAACCTCATGGGAAGAGTTTTATTTACAATATAGTAACAACTTAAATCTATCCGAGGGGGCGGGATAGCGCAGTGGTTAGCGCGTTCGGCTTCGGATCAAGAGGTCCGGGGTTCGAATCCCGCCAGGGGCACGGCAACTTTGTCTGCAGTAGAGAACTGTTCTACACGCAGTAAGGTTTGGGTGCAATGCTACACTGAATTTCAACGTAGTACCACCAATGGTTCGCTAGTTCCAGCCGTTGCTCGCAGGTTTCACCGCAATGCATAGCCACATGGCGTTGCGGGCTTTCTCCCTGCCGTAATACTAGCAGCCGCGATATAAGTGAAATACTCTTGAAAGCGGCGTTAAACCCCAACTCACCTCACCTCACCTATATCCGATTATTCAAGGATTTACGGTAATATCTGATCTTTGATGTGTTAATGATTACCAGCAAATTCTTGACTAATAATTATGTTTGTCTTTTTTGGAAATAATGAAAGTAAATCCAATTAGATGGTCTACCAAAAGGGTAAAAATTAATAATTATGCCATGATTGCAGAAGTTGACTTGAAGAGGGCAGTGGAAGACACTTGGCTGTACCAGGCTGATGATGTGGAGAGGTTGAGAATTTTGTATTTGATTTAACAATAACACAATAAATATTATGATTGAGCATGCATGAAAATGTCAAGTCTTGTCTCCATTGTTGTATTATTGCATTATTGCAGTGTAAGTAGCTGGAATTATGACTCAAGTTTAATAATAGATTCAAGGGACAGAACTCCATAAAAATGAACTTGTTTTAACTAGATTAATAGTTTGGTCAGGAGTAAACGTTACAATGAGCACACCAGGAGCTAATCCCCTCTGCAATTTGGTGTTAAATGAAAGCAAAGTGTCATAATGTGGTGTCCATTTCTAGATCCCACACATCAAACTTGTACATTATATAAAACACATGACTAGTACATTATATGTTAGCAATCTATAAGTCTATAACAAGGGTTCCTTTGTAAAATCATCATTTTTGAAAATGGATATTATTACAATGTCTTTATGAAAGGACGTGTTGTTAATCGTTTGATATCAATATGTAAACGGTCCATATTTTCACGATATGGATATGGAGCAGACATGTTGCTTGCTGCTATCTACATAACGCGAAGTAACAGTTTCTTTTTTCTTGCAAAATAAACAAAATTGTTTGCCATACCGATGAATATTGATAAGTAACAGTGGTTTCCCCTAAATGATTACTATTTTTGTTTTACAGCTAGTAACAAATCTGTCCTCATCACGAATATATACATCATTACCACCGTTGCCCTTTATTACCACCCACCAGTAAGGGAAATGTTTAATTTCTGTTCTAAAATAAATTAACTTCGTGCACATTTTGGAAGTATAGTGTAGTGACAGGTTTGTCCATTACCTGTAAATGAAAACAATACATGGGATATTTTGGTCTAAATGTCAAGTACATGAAAATGGTTTGTTTTTTTACCTTTATTGTTGAGCTAGTCATTTATTGTCGTCATTGGCATGGTTCGTCAGTAGCAAAGGACGGGGATTTTCTATAACTTTAATGTGTTATTTCTGAAATCGCTCGGAAATGTTAACGTCAAGTTATCGTTGTATCCATTTACTTCTAATTTGGACATTATCTTTTCTTTTAGTTGACTAATTACACTTTTGCCATAAGTTTCATTCTACACGCAAACAAGCATTTACGGAAAAAATATATATTTCTCTTGGCGCCTAAAATACTTCTCTATCAAACTAGCAAAAAACACCTCTCTGAACCTCATGGTGAACGGGAAATCTCCTCCGCTGAAGTTAGGAATTTCATTCATTGTAATGTAGAGAGAGAGAGAGCTTAAGCACACTATTCTGACATTGGGAAGCAATCATGTCCGTCATTGACGTAATATCACGATTTCAATTCACTAACCTGGTCTTTTATATACTTCTCCCCGGATTAAATGGATGCCCTATTATAATTAAGTGAGTTCAGTTAGAGTTTCAAGGCGGTGGTTAGTTGCAAATGACATACAAAACATGGACTATCCTGATTTAGGGGAAATATACTATACCTTATGTCTCTCGTGCTGTTGAATAGTACAGTCACCATCTGATGAACGGTAGGTATCCTATCAAAAACATCGAAAAAAAATTATTCTTGACAGTTGATCACTATTCAGCAATACCTACATTACCAATACACATAGCAAAGGATAATTCAATTATGTATTGCAAAGACAAAACTGTACATAAAATACACATTAATTTCACAATACTCACAACTGTTATACGATGAAGTGACCTTTGAAAGTGTGTTTCTGATTACTTCAGGTTTATGCAATACGTGACAACCAGTGTCATTTCCTAATTGAAAGGTGCTTCTTCGTCAATAAATGAACTAGCTGAAAAGTACATAAGTTTACTTGTATATAGCATCCAAATGAAATGCCTTGTTCAATGTAATATTTGCTGAAAGAAAGTTCATGATGTGAATTCGTTTAATTACTATTCAACAAACAAAACAATATCTTAATACATACGGATGTTGCAAATAGCCATTGTTCAATCCACATACATGTACATGTATACACTATGAACAAGCACAAAAATTAGCGTGGCTCACTCATCCCCTCCACGTGCGGTCTCTTTCATTCTACCTGAGCAGAGGTATGCCGTATGAAACCGAAACCTTGTGCTAAGGCTTGTTAACGAATGGTGAATATAAATTCTGCACTGCACGTTTCTTATATTATATGTAATTATTAAGACGATTTTCTGCCACAGGGGCTTGTATTGCTGAACACAAACAGTTCCTAGGTCCAATACTACGATGCGATATATAAGCCTATATTAATAACTAAATCTCGAAAATACTTTTCTGCTATCACTTTACATCCCTGATACATTTGTCATACTTGAATAGTTCGGGTATCTTACCGTAACAACTTTATTGCAACTTTATAGTAACTACAGGCAAATATAGGTCACTTCCTCCAAGGTTCCGGGTCAGTTCGTACCAAAACCGGTTCCACTCATCATCATCGTCATATTAGATATTAAAACGGGGCGAACCGACCCTGGGACGAACCGGTTTTGGTACGAACTGATCCGGATCCTCAAAGTTGGCGCAGGTCGCTCGAAGATTTGCTTGTACACGCGAGCCACCGCATTGACAACTTTACCCTGGCCAGCAGTAAGCCCAGATCTGAACCCTCTGGAGCATGTGTGGGATATTCTAGGGCGGCGACTACAGCCTCGGAACCCTCCAGTACAGAATTTACACGAGTTGGAGGCAGCTCTGCACGCTGAGTGGGTGTTATTGACACAAGAACAGATCCGACGTCCAACAGATTAGAAGTGACAATACCAATGCGAATGTGTTTTGTTTCACTTGCAGCTCCATACTTTTTTGGATATGTTTCATGGTAAAAAGAGTACCTGTGTAAACATGACGTCATCCCCATTACATAATGATAACAGCTTCATATTGTTTCGTTTCTGTCTTGTTCTATCTGGAAAGAAATCTCAGACTAATTTAGGTTCATAGCAGAACTTACTTGTTTCTGACATTCAGCTATATGAAAATATCAGGGGGTGCTTAACTTTTGTCTTTGTGTATATATACTGCCTAACCGATTGTTGAGGGATGATTATAAAACCTTCTTTCAGATAATCCTTCATTAAATGTTAAGTAAGGGGCAAGTTAATTGAATGTTGAACTATTTACTGATTTTGTGGATTATATGAAGGTTGGTGTAATTACTTAAAGGTACATCCATTGTGTTGTTTGGGGTCACATATGCTAAACGTTATACAATGTATTATTTTATCGAGAAGTACTGACTGTTGCCGAAAATTGCCATTTTTATCTTAGTCGATTCAGTAAACGGACGATATAAAGGTAAAAGTTGCGATTTCTGATCGAAAACCGGACAATGCATTGCGTGTGGCGCACGTCAATTAGTCAAACGTAAATTAGGAAACTTATTTACAACAGACTAAAAGAAAACTTTAAGTTGACAATGTTTAATAGGTCATATAACTACTGTGCATGTAAAGGAGCGTGTAGTTTCGGTTTCTGCACAAGTATAATGATGTTGCTCGATTTTAAATGGAAACTAGTAATTATGATATATTTGGCGATTTGGGATGAATATGCAAGTTGAGTGAATTTATTTGTACATATGGTGTGTTGGAAGGTATTAAAGCCAAATAAAGTTTTATGAAACACAATGGATGCACCTTTAAGTTGTTTGGATTGCTTATAACTGATCTAATTGCTAAGTCTTGACATGGTCACTACTAGTTATGTGTTATCTGACGATGGGTGATATCAACAGTAATCAAATTACCATTTTGAAACGAACTATATTATCGTTCAGTTGTTTACCTTAAATGATGACAACTTCTCATACTGTACAGAAAGCATCGAATGTTACTTGTTGTCCCCCGCCGCCGTAACCGCGATATCTCATGAACCGCTGCACCTAGAGTCTTCAAATTTGGTACCATTCTATATCAGGGGCACCAGTTCGTTTTGGTGACCTTGACATTAGCTGTGCGGCGGGGGACATGGTCACGTTTGTGACAATTCCTTGTTTATTTTTGTACCTTACCAATGTGAAAATCATTGCTAACACAACAACTTGAGCTCACTTCAAATGTTGTTAGCACGATATCTCATGAACCGCTGCACCTAGAGTCTTCACAATTGGTACCGGTCTTTATTCGGGGAATACGCGGACACCAGTCGATTTGTGTCTTTGACCTCATTTTCAAGGTCACTACAAGACTTTGACCATGTTTTAAAATGTTGTTACCGCCATTCCTGATGAACTGCTTCACCTATAGGCTTCAAATTTGGTACCAGTCTTCATTTGGGGAATACGCAGACACCAGTCAATTTGGGTGACCTTGACATTGTGTTGTGTGTCCATCCTTTTAGCTCATTTCTTAATTGCGGCGGGGGACATGGTCGCGTTTGTGACACTTACTTTTTATTTTGTTTACCTAAACAATGTGAAAATCATTGCCAATACAAGAACTTGATTATCACACGTTAGTGTTCTACATTTTAGTTAAGATCTACAATGTAAATACATGTATTGTTAGAAATATACTCGAAGTAGGCAACATTAAAGGCTATGAAATTACACGAACTCCACTAAATCCAAGGTTAAGAAATAACTTTCAATTCAGTAGCTGTGGTTAATGAAACAAACAAATCTCGAGATTTTGATCCAAATTTTCCAACATTTGGACAAATGACCAGTTTCTGTTCTTAAAACACGCCTTTAAAAACCCTCGTTTTGGCGAGAAAGAAGAGAAATGAGACTGTTTTGTTTGGTTGCTTGTGGTGTCCTACAGCAATGCTGACTCAAAGAATTGAAAGGACATGCATGTCGCCAGCATTGTTTGTCAGCTTGATTTCTATGATTTAATTTATTTTAAATTAAAGGCAAATATTGTTACCACAATCATATATCGTTTCCAATTTTTCCTCTGTGATTAAACCTATCGTACATTGATGAATAAAAATTATGTAATGAGTGAGTGAGTTATTGTTAAACGCTGCTTCGGCAATATCGCAGCCATTAGCGGCGAGAAATTTATGTATACTTTTGTAATAAACATATATACCAAAGACATTGAAAATCCATTTTTTTTTTTACCGTGTTGAAATTTTGATGACGTTTCTGTTGACCGGGAGTATAATTGAACTTGTCAGATATTGTCTTCATTGGATGTACTTTGCAACTTAACGAAAAACAAAGTTTACAATATATTATTTCTCGAAAGGCTCTGGAATGGTAATTTAGCTGACATCACAAAGTTATTGATTTTTTCGTTGTCCTCTTATTTGAACAATTAACATGCCCATTTCTTAGCACTTTTGTGTCCTTTAGTTTCATTGTACACGCAAATATGCATTTGGGTAAAAGACTTATTTTGTCTTTTGCTACCTCCTATCCTTCTCTATCATTATAATATAGTACACACATCCCTAACCGTTTGGTGACTCAAACAATTCATTCAATCAAGTTTGTTTCTTTATAACAAAAGTCAACTATTTTAAATGTGTTTTTGTGATGTGGAGAGTGCTTAATCGCAAAACTTTAACATTGGTTAAAACTGTATTCATCTTTTTAGGGCGATGTTTATATAATAACACGTGTGTCAAGCTTGGGCTTGATTTGGATTCTTTGAACTTTTCTGTGTTTCCAATATTAACAGGATATCTGCACTAACCCTCTGCAATCCTTTTTATCTCTAGCAAGGATTCACCTGGTAATCTATTGTATCTTCAGCCAGGATTAACCAGGTAATCCCTTGTATCTCGTGTCAGGGTATTAACCAACCGGATGATCTGGATTCCCAAATGGCATTGGCCACTGCTCTTCATTTCCTGTTTTTGCAATATTTGATTTGTCATAATCAATCTCAATATTGGTCTTACATTATAACAATGTCTTCACAGATAAGCTTAAATTTACCTGAAGATTTTCCAAGCGGATTTCCCTTGCTGAATATAGCTACAATAACAGTTTGATGAGCTTAATCTCATGACGATATCGTGACATCAAAAGCTACGGAAATACTGAACGTCAGTTACTGTATAAAACGGATAATGTGACGTCTATGTATATGCTAGTCTTCTAACTATTGCTGGCCACGATGACAATCATTGACTCAGATCTTTTGTAAATGCTTATTGTGAAAGTCCTGAAATAATTACATTTATTAATTGGACTATATTGAGATTTTGAAATTTAATATCGTGTGTCAAAAGAAACTTATAATATGTTATAAAATGTACAGTTACATTGTATTTATAATTTGTGTCAAATTGTGTTTCAATACCACAACAACGTTTTATAATTCAATAAAGATATGTAAAAACTTAACTGGTATTGTCTATGCTTTAAAGTCTATGGTAGGTCACCTACAAGTCCTTTTTAATTAATTGATTTTTAATTCTGATGATTGCCTTTCATTCAGGCAAGTGATGAGGCAAATAGCCTTTTTCATTAATAGTTGTCATTGTATGCTAAGTCGGCGTTTATTTTGTAAATTACATATTGTAAGTAAGTATTATATTCTATAAAGCTTATATAAACAAAGGGCACAGCTGGACCCTCTGAAATATTATTAATGTACTTGATGTACAGATGTTACTAAGGTCACAAGTTATTAAATGTAAAATTATGTATGCATTCTTTCTTTATTGAATGAGGCATGCAAGTACATATACAAACTGTGTATGAATTGTATAATTTCAGATGTTTTTCTCAGCGTAGTTAATTAATTAATAACGAGCCAATTACTTTCACAGACTAGGCAATTGCCAAGCCATATCCAATGAGCACGTTTAAAGGCACCGTAGCACGTGCTTACTAAAATAAAGTGCTCTCACAAAAATATAAATAAGTGTTACCAATGGCTCAATAATGTACAAGGTTCGGTTAAGCCATGCGAGTCCATATTCCATCGAATGGTCGCTCGAAGGTAGTTCAAGTGATCGGATTGATGTACCGATGCCCAGCACTCAGAATAGAGTTTTAAATATGGTCCAATGATGGAATAGTCAAACATCTTGCTGTCTGAACTCTCAAATTCGCACGAGACCTATAAATCTACCTCTCACACTTAAGTGTTCCACTCACTGTCGCTTTACATGTCGGACCATTTTGTTTCGAATAGGATAACCGTTTTCTATGGATACGGCTTATAAAGTCTTGTAATGAGATGTTTTACCCATAAACGTACCAATATATTGTATAAATCGTAAATAAGAAATGACAATTTTGAGACAACATGATTTGCAAAAAAGTGGTACAGCGCCTTTAAAGTCATGAACACCTTGCCCGTTATGGACATTAATCCATAGGTTACAAATGCAGGTTTAATTGTCATCCAAGCCCTCAAAACATGCGTAATCAATGTCAAAACTGTGCAAACATGACTTGAATGTTCGTAAATCAATTGATTTGTTATCATTCTTAGACTCGATTTGAGATAAAGTAACTCTAACATATAACCAATCATTAAAAGCAAAACCACAAAATTACTTTGTCGATATGAGCAGATTTTTAATTAAGAAATCCAAAGTCAGTAGGGGTGAAAACAGTTTTGACATAATAACTTGGAAGCGTGGAATTATTTATTTTAATATCAGAACAATTCATTGATAACTATATAATTCATGTACACCCACTGTTATAAAGGTTGTCATCATAAACGTAGATTTGATTACGTGTTTAGGGGCAGGGTTGGTTTGAAATCTTAATCCATAAGTAATATCCTATACCATAGCTTATTCTTTAAACTGATGCAGTATTAAGAAATATCAGTTTAGTATTCAAACAACCTATAATGTTTAAGACATGTTTTGCTCGAAGAGCAAATACTATAACTAGGTATACACATGTATCTATGATTATGTGATGATAATTATGAATGTATCTCTAGTATCAAAGGGGGTAATGTCTCTTTGAGATTTGAAATCAGAGACTGTCTGAAAACATTTACAATAGTTAAAACATGGAACAGTATTTATTCGACAGCATTCGTGACATCATTGTTCACAAGAAAGGGAAACCAGCTAACACTCAACTGCCACAGAAGATTGCCTATTTATACGGGAATAGTCGTTCAGCATCATGTTGTTACAATACATTTTCCAACATCTTGAGGCTATATCTTAACATTATTGTGGATATAACTTAATGATCTGTTTACCTCTAAACATGGTTCCAAAGGAAAATCATACTTCCAAAGGCAACATTGTAATATGCGAACCTAACACGATAACCCACATGCACTTGTTAATCAATGCCATCAAGCAAGAGACGTAATTCTCAGTGATGATGTATGGACGAGTGATATAAGTTGTCTGTACAGTGTTTCGAGTGGATTTGAAAGATAAGACATATCAGCCCACTTGTTAACAAACATTATAAAACACAAACTGGAAACAATGAAGATATTTAATACAGGAGTTGATATATAACACGGCAGTGTAACAATAATAAGAGCTCAGCCATAACATTGTCTCTTTCTTTGATGTGATGAATATCACGGTTCTCAAGTTCTCATGGATGAGATTCAACCATACCAATTTGAGGCTCGTGATTTCATCTTCACGATGGTCATCAATTCAGTCGCTCTCTTTTATCGTACTCACCAGACTAATTTGTGACTTGCACATTCTGTTTGCTCAGTGTTCCATTTCTGCTGGAATGCCCTTTGTAATCATCAAGTGAAACTACTCATCAGACATAATGAGTTATGTGTATAAATGAAATATGGTCATCAAAATTATAACCAATAGTACAAATGTAGGGATGGTTTTTCGCAACTATGTACAGTATCTAACTCACCATTTATGTTCAAGGTTACATGGTTAATATCATTCGAATTATTATGCAATCTTGTACTCGCTCTTTAAATATGTTTCTATAATAAAATGTGAATTAAAATGTGTATAATAGATACATGTATAATACATGAACTGTTATTTACAGTCACTGTAAAATTCATATTGTGAATGGGTATTTGCTTCCTAATGTTTGGTTCCTAAATGTTTAGAAATGTATTGAATGCTTATATTGTCAAGAAAAATAATATAATAATAAAGAAGTTGTTTTTCAGGAAATCTTGTTTTTCTTGCGCTCACTGCTAAATGTGAGCGCAAATCAGTTAAGTTCAGCAACAACGGGCGTGGCTCGCTGGATGGGTGGGTTACCCGCCTCATTGCTGAATGAAAACTGAGAGTTCGAAGGTGATTCCCTGCCCCACACTGAGACATGAGTTGAGAGGCTCGTGGTGTCACCTTGGGCAAGGGACTTTATTCGAAATGTGCCTCTGTTCACTCAGCAGTACAATTGAGTACCTGGTTTGGAAGTACAGGCAATGTGACAGATAACCTTCGAGCGCCTTAATTGGCAGCCCAGGTTGCATACTCCAAAGGGAGTTGAGAATGAAAAAAAAAGGAACGATGTTGGTCCTTACACCAGGGTAATAATGTGTGTAGCGCTTTGAGCATGGCCCTTTGTGTTGTGGAGTTCAGCGCGATATAAGTATCCTCATTATTAAATGTCCTTCAAAGTCTTAACTTTGCATATTGATTAATCCTGTGTATTTAATTGATCTACTCTCATTTCTATTTCTTGAAAAAATACACCTATGTCTTAAGTATCAACACGCAAAGAAGCATTTACTAAAAAAACTAAATTACTTCTCTTGGCGCCTTCAATACTTCCCTATTAATCTGATAGAGTAGAAACATCCATAACCATCTCGAGATACAGTCGTCTCTTTTACTTTTGTGATGTAGATTCATTTGCACAAAGCTTGGAATTCTTCCAAAAATTAACCAATATCAACAATTGTTTGGCAATGATATTTTGACACGTTTTTCATCAGAATGCAACATAATATGCAACACAAGAATCGTCACAACGAGAGGAAGTGTCGTAGACGTATATATTGATCACAACTACTCTTCTAGGAAAGTTATGTTTATTAACAGCGTCCTGATATGTTGAACTAAATTGGCTTGTAAACAAAAACTATTGATCACGTACCACGCAATTTATCATTCATGTTGGACATCGAATGTGTCATTATTTTCTTTAAGGTTACTTGTTTGAATTTATTTAGTTACATTAATATACAGAAGCCAACGGCAAACACGCCTCTCAACGAAAAACTAAATTTAAGCAGCATGCATTTCATTTTGTTAATTACAAAAGTAGATGACTAATTTAAAACATATACTACACATATAGATACAAACATTAAACAGCCAACACATTCGTTCAGCAAAGGGAGAAAACATATTTTAAAATGTACTAAATCGTTGACTACATGTATATATTGATTTACAGATACAGGTACGTTAGGGTTCCATTACAGAGCTTCATTTTATGTTATAGCCATGTTTGAACTTAAATGAGGTGTTTCCAATGGCTGTATAATTATGACATACAAAGAGATAATGGATGGACGTCCTCATAGGCAGCAACGGAAGTACATGATGGTTTATCTGATATGAATCTATTTACTTTAAATCACTACATTCTACTCTGAGTCTGCAATAGTATAGCATAAGACAAAACATGTTTCCAATGTCAATAACAAACCCGAAAGCAGTTTTACAATTTGGTGATGCCTTATATTTGAATTCACTTTCTGACTGTATTTGTGTATTTGCCTAGCTTCTTCAGACAGAGAGGTCCACAGTAAAGAAGACTTGGATAAAGATGAGTTTACGTGTGACGATGTTCACGACACAAGACATGAACCGGTGTTTTCGCGTATAATATTTTAAGAAATAAAGTCAATGTCTATATCCACCCTGCCACTAGGGTTAATAAATCAGCAAGTGAAGATGATTTATTATGATTTATAACCCCTCATATCTAATAAGTATATTTTTCGAGTCAGATCTTGAAGCCCATTGATAAATCACGTCTATATCCTTATAAAGGCAGGTCACGTCTTGAAGGGGATCTTCTATAATTTCATATATGACATTGTAAATTTCATTTGCATAAAAAACCTTACCTTTATATAGTTATGTGAACAGGAAAAAACAACCGCAAATCTATGCTCTGAATTGAACCTTTGGAAATTTGGAAAGACAATCATTTGTGATGAAGAGATGCAGCTTAAATACTGAAAGATTTTACCTTAAAAAAGTGTTATTCTAACATCCAACTGGCATATCCTGATTAATCTTATACGTGATAAATAGCAGATGCCAAATCAAGAGCAATCCGCTATCAATGAATACCATTGCATAATGTTCACAACTGATTCCTGTTCGACTAAAATGAAAAAAGTTTATAGTATGCATTCATAATAAGAGCAATGGACATTTAAGGTTTGTATCGAACAAATGAATATCCCTGTCACATTCAGTTTCAGCCACAAATAAAGTTCAAAGGCACATGTTCCAATGTATCTGATTTATGACAGCTCATGTTCCTGTAATGTTTCAAGGCGACAACAACTGTTATAACAAGCCAGGACAAATTACTGCTCTCCAGGACTCTTCTTTGTTAAATAAGATATCTGATCCAACCCTGGAAAGTACAATTCCATCTATCTCCAGCCAGGGTATTAACCAACCAATGCTCCGGATTCCTAAATGTCCTTGACCACTACTCTTCATTTCCTGTTTTTATATGTAGCATCATGATAAACCTCAATATTGATCTTATATTAGGGTTAAACTTACATGATGGGTTTTAAAGCGGAATACTCTTGATGTATATAAGCCTAACATAACAGTTTCATTAACTAAATCTCATGACGTTATCTTGATAGCAAAAGCTGAAATACTGAACAACGTCTGTACATTCTATAAAACACAGAACTTCCAATGATTGCTGACATATTGTTATTATTTTATACATATGTTTTGTAAATGTTAATAATGAATATCTTTAAATAATGACATAATGACAGGAACGTAGTTAGATTTTGAAGTTTATTTTGAGATAAATTCCTTACTGAAAGTCTTTAATTTCTAGTTACGGAAAACTCCTTTCAAAGATTTTTCAATACTGTTCTGGAAAATAAACTCTAGTTTAAAACCAAATCCAGGTTCGTTGAAACGTATAATGTATGGTGAAAGTCTATGATTAGGCACCTAACAGTAATTTTTTAATCAAATGCTGTCTTTTTCTGATAAACGTCCACGAAAATAGCCCTTTGCATTAATAGTTGTCATTGCCTGCTCAGTCGGTGGAATCCTATTTCCATCTGATGATTGATACATTCTACATAATGTACTTGGAATGGGTGTTGCTATTTAAAGTTTTAAATGTAATACTCTGTCAGCAGGAAACCTTTTCGTTATTGAAGGAGACCAGTAAATACATAAGCTGAATGTATGAAAATATATTTACCGTCCATTGTGCTGTTGTGCTGTGACTATAATATATATATAATTTGAAAGAATCAGAGTCTTTGATGTAGAGTGTCAGTGAATTTCACAGTCATAGTGGTCATCATGGTTATCGTCTCGTAATGAATGTCTGTCACAGTAAGTCAGTGCTGGTACTGTTATCGAAGAGTTCATAGGAGCAATGTGATATGATTTTGACTGTAAAGAGATGATGTGGGCAGCTGTATTATGTAATTCCTGTAGTCGGTTAAGCCGATTCTTGTTGAGACTTACAAACAGTCCCTTGCAGAAGTCTGATCTTGAGGTAATTAGGCATTTGACCAGAATCTGAGAACTTTCTTTTATGATATACAATGAAAGCAGCAGGTATTACACAGTTTGTAAACAAGTGCATCCACGGAGAGATCAAATTCGAGCCGGATTCTTAGATCCATCGATAACAAACTGTTAAATTAGCAATGAACACGAAATTTGATACCTTCACTGCTGAACAATCTAAAATGCGTTGTGAAATAAATGAACTATCCAGCCAAGTTAAAATTCTAGAGGAAAAATTAGATAAGTCTGAAGCTCAAAGCAGACGGAACAATCTAATAATACATGGTGTTAATGGAGGCACACGGGAATCCTGGGAGGAATCTGAAGTAGTTGTTCGAAGCTTTATAAAAGAACGTCTCGGATGTGTAGGTGCAGGAACTATGATGATTGAACGTGCCCACCGTCTTCCATCCAAGTCACATCCTAAACCCTTGATAGTCAAGTTTACCTCGTTCAAGGACAAACGTACAATACAGGAACTTGCAAGAACAAAGTTAAAGGGCAACAGAGACTTTAAGGTCAGCGATGACTTCACTGAAAGGACCAGACGCACACGAACAGCTTTAGCCCCAATGATGTTAGAGGCACGGAGGGAGGGCCGTACAGCTTACCTCTCCTACGACAAACTCGTTGTGGATGATCGGGTGTATGTCCTGGACCCATCTGACAGCAGCTCAGTCAGGCAAGTAGCAACCCGAATTAATTCATATGCTAGAGCTGTGACAAGCCCTGGCTCCAGAGGAAACTCGGGAGTCAGGGCCGGCCAGAGCTCTACCCCGATGTTTTCTCCTGCAGGTACGCGGGGGACTGAGGGAGCAGTAACGTCAGTAACGCTGACGGGAGGCCACTGTCAGACACACCCGACTCCGACCCCGATGAATAACGATCCGATCGTGGCACCAGTCCTACAACTAGTAAAGATGATGGCTCGTCTAAACTTCATATGTGTGCCTGGAACGTCCGGGGACTTTCTATCCTTTCTCAACACGTTTGAACTATTTTGTTTAGTTGAAACCATGCAACATGATCTCACTAAAATTGAACATGCTTTTAGCAATTATATGTGTTTTGCTACCAGTGCCTCCAGAAAAACCAACACTGGTCGTTATTCGGGTGGCATAGCGTTGTATGTACACACACGGTTAGAACATTTAGTTACCAGGTTAAAACCAGAACTTGAAAATTGAATTGCTTTATTCTTCAATTTCGCTAAGACACCAGTACTGATGATAGGAGTATATATCCCCCCAGAAGGTAGCCCTTATTATCATCAGCGTGATTCAGATGGTATCGATATACTGGAGCAGAACATAGCCTCATTAGTAGCAGAACTCGGATTTAAACCAGAAATATTGTTGTTTGGAGACTTTAACGCTAGAACTGCATCTAATGATGATTTCCTTATGGAGGATGATAATGATATTGATCTTCTAAATCTAGGATGTTTGTACGAAATTGATAGTTTCTGTGAACAGAGAAATAGAACTGATGATAAGTTAAATAAGTTTGGGTTTTCTTTGTTAACCCTGTGTAAGCTGTGGGATGTTCATATTCTGAATGGTAGGAAATATGGTGACAGCCATGGGTCAATGACCTTTGTTAACAAACAAGGCACTAGTGTAATTGATTATTTCATCGCCTCTACTTCTCTGTTTCCAAAGATTCTTGACATGAAAGTTCATACTCGGACTGAGTCCGATCATCTACCTATATCATGTTGTATAAAATGTGATCTCAATAATGATACTAGGCGAAGTCTAGAAAATGATACAAATGTTTCTATGTTCGATATACCACGTTTCAGCATTCCAAATGATATTGCTACTGTTTTTAAAGAAAGAAGTAAAACCAGTATATTTGACGACTTGCATTCTCGCTTTGTATCTTATATTGATTCAGCAGATGTCAATAGAGCTACTGAATCGATTTGTGAGATGTTATATTTTGTAGGCTCTCAGTTTAGGAAAACCCCAAACTTAAAATCTAAGATAGATTCACAACCGTCGTGGTTTGATTCTGAATGTGTGACACTTAAACGCCAAAAATATTATATGTTAGACAAATTTCGTCTGTACAAATCTCAGGAAAATATTACAAGCTATCTTGAGGCTAAGAAATTATTTCGTAAAGTCTGTCAAGACAAGAAGGATCTCGTCCGTTCTAAGACTTGCGAGGCTATTGATGTAGCTGTAGCAGAAAAAGACTCTAAAACATTTTGGAAAACAATCAAATCTCTCATTTCTTCCCAAACTGAGCGTAATACGATAAGCCCAGGTAGCTGGTATGAATATTTTAGAAACTTGCTCAGTTCTGAGCCCGTAGATGACATTGATGATATAAATTTTCAACATGACCCCCTCAACGAAGGTGATCATATTTGTGCTGATGTGTTGTCAGATGAGATTAGTTTAGAGGAAGTTAACAAAGCTATTGCTCAATTAAAATCTGGTAAGGCCGCAGGCATTGATGGGATTCCACCAGAATTTATTAAAAACTCTTCATTTATAGCTCCGTATTTACATACACTGTTTGTTACTATCATGCACACCGGAATCTTTCCGGAAATGTGGAGTACTGGTCTTTTAGTACCTTTGTATAAGAGCGGTGATTCTACCAACCAAAATAATTATAGAGGAATTTCTCTTTTAAATGTAACAGGCAAAGTTTTCACATCTATTCTAGAAAGCAGACTACGCGAATATATTGAATGTAATAAACTTTTAAATGAAGGTCAAGCACGTTTTAGAAATGATTATTCTACAGTTGACAATATCTTCACATTAACTGCTCTTGTGCAAAAATATTTGAGAAAACCTAAGCACCGCTTTTACGCGGCTTTTATATAGATTTCAAGAAAGCTTTCGATTTTGTAAACAGAAGGAAAATGTTACATCTGCTGTGGAAAAACGGTGTTCATGGTAAGATTTATAATGTGTTGGAAAGCATGTACTCTAATGTCCTGTCCTGTATTCGATCAGGTCAATGCAGAACACAGCCTTTTAACACTTCCTCTGGAGTTAGACAAGGCTGAATGCTGAGCCCACTTCTGTTTATATTTTTTATAAATCAACTTGCCAAAGAATTGAATGAAAGTAAAAGTAATGGTATATTTGTAAATGATTGCATTGAAGTAATTAGAATATTATTATTTGCAGACGATGTAGTCCTTGTAGCAGATTCGATAATTGATTTACAAAGAAAACTGGATATATTAGAGCAATTTTGTATAAAATGAGGCTTCGAAGTTAATCTAGAGAAGTCAAATATTGTTGTTTTTATAAATGGAGGATACTTAAAAAGGTTAGAAAAATGGTATTTTGGTGGAAAGGAAATAACTGCTACAAATACTATAAATATTTGGGTATTATTTTTTCGTCTCGATAAATTTGGTCTAGAAATTGTGAAAAACTAGCATTACAAGCACAACGTGCCTGTTTCCCTATATATCGTCTGTTATGTAATTATCCAAACATTGGCTTTAAAACTGTCATGAATATTTTTGATACAAAGATAGCCCCTATAGCCTTATATGGCAGTGAAATCTGGGGATATTGTTTCAGAGAATCTATAGATGTGTGTAAGATATTATTGTAATTGTATAAGATATTGGTGCCGGTTAATACGATTACACCCTTCACGACATCCTGCAGCAGGTTATCAAATGTTAAAGCAGCATGATGAAAATGGTAGCCAGAACTGGGTATCCCATGTACGCACACTTCTAGCCACAACAGGATTTTCATATGTATTGGTAAACCAAGATTTCGGGGATTTCTCTCTTTTTATGTCTGAATTTAAGAAGCGCTGTATTGAAATAAATATTCACTGGTATACAAGATTAGACAAGTCACATTACCTATCTTTCTATAAATCCTTCAAGTCTGTTTTTGCAGCTGAATCATATATTTTTTCAGATTCTGTACCTAAAGATTTATTGAGGTTATTTGTTAAATTGCGATGTCAGTCACATAACCTTCAAGTACAGAAGTTTAGACGAAGCAACAATATTAATGTCAATGATTTACTTTGCACACGCTGTTGTTTACATGAGATACAAGATGAATACCATGTTATTCTCGTATGTTCATATTTTAAGCATCTTAGAAAATTGTATGTACCATTATTTTATACCAATAATCCTACAAGAATGAAACTCTGTAAGTTAATATCCTGTGAGAATTTGTCATTAATAAAAAATGTTGCTTTCTTTTTTAAAAGAACTCAGGTATTTACATGATGCAATTGTAACACCACATCGTATTATCGCTATTATGATGTAGTCTGGGCCATGAGGCCTTTAATTCTGAATAAAGTCTGTCTGTCTGTCTGTCTGTTAAATTACACTGGTGACGTCATTCTATTGTTCTATTATTTTTCAGAAATGGACAGATGCACACTACACCCTTCGGGCCTTGGTACAATATACCACACAAAACCATAAACATGAGGCACAGGCAAACATTGCGAATGACGGGCTATCTAACACGACAATAAAATAATCAAACTCCTCAAAATGGTTAAAACCAAGTGTTTCTGAAAGCTGACGTAATAATATATAATATTATGTATTACATGGCATCTTTGAGTTTGAGTGAAGAATGAAAAGTACACAGAAATCGAGTTTGGTGTCAAATAATAGTGTATTGTTATGCTACGGATACAATACCGATTAGTTAGCTGTGGCCAGTAGAATCAGGAATCCAGCCAGTAAATAGTTATTGAGTTATTCAAGTTATGTTAAGTTATTCTAACGAATACAATATTCTTTGCTTCGTGATAAACGATCCATATCAATAACGATGCTGGCATTATATATGTTTGCTTTAACAGTTAACATATTAAAGGGTGTTTGATTGGTATTTTACGGGTCACTAGTGCCTACATGTATATAATGATAGTTATTTCTCATCCCGAGAGGTGTCCTGTAGAATATCTTATTTGAGAGGATTAGGTAAATGACTATGTAGATAATAACAATATTGCGAAGATTGGTATATATTATGTACCTTCGACATTTTAAAAACATATATTTATATGAATAATATAATATTACTAATTAAGTATTTCCGTATCGGCCGAGTTACAGTTACAGATGACTGATCAATGCTTCACTTAAATGCAGGAAGTATTGTTCAGGAAGTTCTATATTTAATTCTATTTATCTCATGCTACGTCGATGTCATTAACTGACATATGAGAGTTATCAGAACGTGACCCGCAATGCCCCTTTGCTCTTGTGAAAAAAGACATTTGGAATTATTATGTTTACAGATGTGCTCCTATTGATAATGCAGGAAGTATACAAGAGAAAATAGGAATTGTATTGATCGAACCTATCACAAGTGAAGCTAATGATACAATATATCACATTTTGGAAACCATTGCCAATGATTTTAGTTTCCTGCTTTAATTATATTACTTTATTAGTGATAACATATAACAGTTTGATGAAGTATTCATTAGTTCCAAACTGGCCGACTAATATTAGGCGTTTGTAAAATATGATTACCTACATGTAGCGTTTGTTAAATGAAGGATGTAAGTAAATTGAACAACCTATATCCCAATAGATTGTACAATTGTCATAGTTTCACAAAATCATAAGCTTGAATAAAACAAAATGAATGTCAGTCCTTTTAATACATTTAGATCAAACTGCGATCGTTTGCTTTGACAAGGTGTTTTAAAACTACCATAAATGTCAACTAATGTTGAGTCTTTTTCTTTATAAAATGCAAATAATGCGTTGAGTAACATCACATTACATCATCGTTTGCAATAATATGAAGGGTATGATATTATTGCATTTATTAGAATGACGTTGGAAAATAAAATAGAATGATATGAAGATATTAGATATGACCTGATAGAATGAGAAGACATTACCATATGTACACAAGGATCACTATTTTAAGTTGTACGGATATGTGTTCTTGATATCAGGTTTACATCTCTTGTAATCTCTTGCATCTATACTAGTGGAGATATTCAAGGAATTATTGATTTATAATTGGCGCTTATTTTTTTTATTCATGAACTTTCAACTCGATGTTGTGTTTTAGCCCATGATCGGTGTCATACATTAATTTATAAAGACAATGAGGGAAAGTATATATCATTGTCAATGAATATCGAATGTGTATACACATCTTTACCTCTTCATACCGAGTTTCATTGAGCTACAATGTAGGCCTTATAGTTTCTGGGTTCTGGTCCGGAAACGAAACCTGGAACAACTGACTGAGGGAGGGAGGTCATTTCTATATCTCCCGACAACTTATGAAAATACTGAAATTGCCCCGCGTAAGTCGAAAGATGAACACATTGGCGGCTCCGCTGAATCTGCTGAGATTACATTTTGCCGAAAATCTTTCTCACTATTTAGAATACCGCATATTAATTAGTATCTCGTTTGTTATTTTAACATGTGGGGGTTTGAATTACAACTAAAACTACACTTTGGCTGTATGACACGTATAGGAATAGATTACCTTTAATGATACACATATGAACGTTAATCCGTGTGTAATTATTGGAGTAGTGTTTCACATAGTTTTCCATAACAATGTCAACTATGTATACACCCAGAAAGCTTTAAAAGCGAGTTGAGACACTGAAGATATTGATGTCCATTGTTGTTTTAGACATTATTCCAGCGAGTAGAACTGTTCCACTCACTTTCACATTTACATACTGTCTGGGCAGACTATTAGTTATTAACACAGACGTAATCCCTCGTTATTGCCACTTCAAGAGAAACTTGTTCCCCAAGTGTAAATAAATGTTACCTTTTCGCTCCTTCCACTTTAAGACCATTACTGTAGGGTCACTCTTATTATACTGTGGTAGTTCTCGTTTACAGCCGTCTGGAATTGCGCAGCTAAACTCAAACTCCTTAAGGGAACACCCCATGTATCATTGTTTATATTTTAATGTAAATATTATGCTGGAAACCATTTCACAGCATGTAATTAAATGATGAATAAATGAGTGTATGAATCTCTGTAAAAACTGTATGGTATTTGGTGTCATGTTCATTTTCTAAAATGGAAATTGTGTTCCTGGTAATTGAGGCCACAGACAATTTTTTTGTCAGCTCCGGATTTGTTTACTCAGCTAAAACCCATTTGCACCACACCTCTTGAGGACCAATTTCATGCATTCATATCACCGAAGTCTGCGTAATCAGTGATAATATCTATAAATCTCTATTGTTGGGAGTTTTATCCTGAAGAGAAAAGTTGGTCCTTGCCCAATCAATTCCTCTCATCCAGCTAAATGATTATATTGTGATGAAATTGATATTTGGTTATATCAATAGATACTTAACTTTCCAAACGTTAAAAATTAAATTAACCATGGTTTGAGCTTGCGTTTTTTTAAAGGTAAATATAATTACGTGTACACAACATTTACATTTCAGGCCGGATGAATTCATCAGCATAGTGGTTTAATAGTGTTATTCCGTGCTTGGAGCTATTGTGACCAAGTTCATGTGAACAGATTGCAAAGTTCTTACTAAAAGCCCTGTTACATTGATAAAATAAGTGATAAATACATGGTTGAGACATCAATGCAAATTGCTATACTTGTACCATTATTCGCAGCAATCACTGTCCAACTACTACATACCCTTTGATTCAGACATATTGATCTGGGATATATATAATGATTTGTACGTTATTTCTTTATCAAATGCTTGTTAACTTCTCTCTTAAAGTTCTACACCTTAAGATCGATCATAAAAGACACACTTAATCTGTCTCAAATGATTGAGTCTGTAATCTGTTAAAAATACCTATTCCCTTTTCAAAGTTGTAAAAGTGATGGCATATACACTATTCTTAGCAGAAAGAAATAACTTTTTAAAGCTGAACACTAAATTCATTATTTAACCTTGAATCTATCCAATGAATTCATATTTACTATCATTTATCCATATATAAATTTATATGTCAATTATAGTTTTATTTCTTTCCGAACACAATGAATTGTAAGTAAACGTCCAATGAAATTGTTTTCGAGATAGCGATTAGTAAACAGTCCACAGCAAACGGGGGTCATTGGCCTCGGGGAACTAAAGTATTGTAGTTGGGTAGCGGTTACGATTAATACGTGCAAATTCAGGAATCGGGCATAAGCAGAAGCAGAAGCCAGCGGACTATACCTCATTTGAATACTTGAACAATTAATTATATGTTGTCAGGGCCTAAACGTTTACTTTGGTATTATACGATAACACAAAGAAGTTTACCCTTTAACAACATCGTTGAACTTATTAGCAACATTGATTTGAATGTAAGTAATCAATAACAAGAGTGAAAATTCCAGTGAATAGGGTTGAAACATTAACCCCTATGTGACTGAGGATTAGTTTAAATCAACTTGTTGAAAATTGTTCCCAACTTCCAAAATTGAAAATATCAGTCACTTAGTTTAAAGAATCAGTTTCTAACCATCCAATATGATCGATATCCTTGCATACAGAAGCTTATTACAGTCCAAATACTTTCAATTTACACTTGTCTAGTGATCTTGACAGATCAAGCTGCACACGAACTTAAGATTTGACATAAGATGTGGGACTTGAAGCCAGTAGAGTTTTAAAAACCTACAAGAAAGTCCAAATTGAAGGAATGTACAATAACCATACTATCAGTGGTGTATCAATGTTATAAGAACGTTAAGGACACAATGACCGTAGTCCTGTTGATGCACGCGGTTTACACTGTGTAACATGACGAATTATTGTTTGAAATAAACTAACCTCAAACCCAATTCAGTTTTAATTTTTGGAACTATATCAGTTATCCCGTCTTTGCTCTTATTTCTTATATTTTTATAGCTTATATAGCGCTAATTTTGAAAAAAATCTTTAATAGCGCTGTATAAAATATAATACAGTATCAGAACTAGGGGAGAACTGACTCTTCAGTGCGTGCTTGAACTTAAGCACATTTTCGGATTGCTTAATGTTCTTAGGCCACGCGTTCCACAATATAGCTCCAAGGACATTAAAGGCACGACTGGCAAACTTTTTTCAATCAACAATGGCACCCTGAGTTTCATGTACTGGCTGTCGGATCTCATGCTTGCCCTTTTTTTCTTCAGTTGTTAAAAGTGACGTTATGTACGTTGGTGAACAGCCGTGAAGACTCTTCCAAATCAGCGACAGGACGTTGTGCTGTATTTTAAGTCTGACCGGCAACCAATGTAAATGTTTCAGTGCTGCAGTTGAGCTGGAATATTTTTCGGTCTTGAGCAGAAGCTTAGCTGCGAGATTTCTGAATTTCTGAGTTTCTGACTTGGTTGTCAGGAAACCCTGCATAAAATGTGTTGGCGTAGTCCAGGTGGCAGATGACAGTTCCTAAGACCAGATCTAGAGTCTCAAATGCTTCTTGTGTAAGCATATATGTCTGATGTTCCTTATTCTTTGGAGTCCAAACATTGCTTATACATTGCTGTTATATGGTCTGAAAGCCTAAACGTTTCATCAAGGTAGTCATGGGAAGAATTTAAACTTGCTTTGGAGGCCATTGGGCAAGTTACCCTATCAGTTTGGACAAATAGACGATTTGACTGACGGATGGACGGGACTTACTCTGCATGACTAAAACATAATTATCAAGCCACAATTTTAGATTAATCGTTATCTTTCTTTGTTCAAACTATAGTCCTTCATTGGTCATTTTGTGAATTATTCAATATAAGTGTACTTACTAGAGGGAAATTATGATTTGTTTATGAATAGTTTGCTGCAAGTTTATTTTAACAGCCATTCTTTCAGCAGTCAGAGACACGTCGGCTTTCCGTCATTGATTTTAGATGGCATGCCGTCTAAAACACTATAACATAGCTTAACCATTCATTCCAGCATATAGAAAACACAGGATCAGACAAAGCCATACTATTTTGGAAACAATAAATGCCCCCTTCTCTCTGATGATCTGAACTATAAAAAGATAGGCAATCTCTTTCAGACCAGAGAAAATGACGAAAAACATGGAAAAGCAGAGTGAGGAGTGGTAGTGATTTTATCGATATATCTCAATATATATGCCTAGGAATTAACTCAAAGAGTACATAATCAAATGTAATATATTACAGCATAGGGATATGCAAAAACATGTTTATCATTCTTTATCATTTCTTTTAGTAAATGGGCATATTGTGGGCATATTTTGTGATATCAGACGGCATGCCGTCTAATAAAAACATAATTCTGGACGGCATGTCATCTTTAAATAATTTGGACGGCATGCCGTCTTTATTGTCAGAAGGGAGACATCATTATTTGAAATTTAAATTATAAATATATTTTTATGAATAAATGACTGCTCTCCGTCTCTTTACAAAAAGACAGTATTCCGTCTAAACTATTGTCTTATAAAGATGGCATGCCGTCTAAAACATATTGTCTTATAAAGGTGGCATGCCATCTAAAACTATTGTCTTATCGTGTGTTAAGACTTTTTCCCATTGGAATCTGTGATCTCAACCAAGGACCACAGGTAAAAAAAAATCAACATGTGTCGTCTTCTTCGTCGACAGCTTGGCAGATGGGGATTATAAATTGTAGATCTGGTGTGGCCCAAAAATATGTGTACAGTTGTCTTGGCAAATAGGGGTTATACATTGTCGATTTAGAAAATGTATGGTTTCAACCTCATATATTGTTTTATCTAAGGTATGATCAGTTATAGAGCCAAGTATGTTTGGACAGTATGTCAGCAAACAGCTATAAGTCTTTATGGTATTTTAGTTTTAGTAATTGTAAATTATCTTAACCTTGTTTTATGGTATGGTGAAACAAGTTCTCCACAATCGAATCAATAGAGATTCATATCCAAGTGGGGATGTCATTTTACAACACGAAAGGCTATACAATTATCTTGTCCCGAGGAAGAGCAAGGGAAACATAATTTTACTGGCACGAGTGTTGTAAAACAGCATGACATCCATGAGAGTGTGTTAATGTATTTAACTATATATGTTAATTATCGATACCACTGAAGTCATTTATTACAAATAATGGAAAGATATCAGCATCATCAATGGTGAATTTAATCTTGTCAACACATATAGAAACATCTCTTACACTGGTACTATTGAACGGCTGGACTATCAAAACGCTAATGATGCAGGCTATTTTCAAACAACATAATTCAAACTCAAAGATCACTGTTGTTATGTAATAACTCGATTTCCACAGACAAAAATATTACATATTTCGATGTAAAAATGTAATGCTGTGACAATCTTCCTCATTTTACATCAAAAGTTTGTATAAGATGGCAGATGAATTGGCACTTTCACACTGATCACAAATACGTTCGAGGAACTGCGGGATCGAACCTGCAACCTGATGGTTTCTGGTCGAGTGAACTAACACTAGAACCAGATGACATGAGAATTACATTTCTATGCAATTGATTGAGCAATTGATTAGAGTTTATAGTAAATGGTTATAAGTTTGCATAGTAGTCTTATTTTTGTCACTTTAAAGGAACTATAGCACGCCGTTCTAACTAAAAATCCATTACTCTCACGAAAAGAAACATAAACAGTGTAACCAATGGCTAAACAAGACCCCTGAAACAATTAAAGAATTCTATAACGAATGTTTTCCGGTCCTGTCATTTTAAGGTGTTCACACTAAATTGTCTCCTCGAAAGTAGTTAAAGCATTCTGACTGATTAAGCTATACCTATAAGAGCCATTGTGTATGTTAATAGACATTTCGTATTTTCGTATTGAAATATAAACTCTTAGTTTTTCGCAAATTTACTTTTTTCGACCCAAAATAAGTATGATACGTTTCCAGTTTAGATATAGATCAAGTCTATTATTTTCAAGCGCGATACATTGTGGTTTACTCACAAATAAACATAAAAATAAACAAACAAATACAAGTGACAGTTTATGAGTATTTAAAAAAATATAAATATACGTTTTTGGCGTTTATTTATTTACCATTTACTTCAATCATGTAGTTTTTACAGATACTATATCTGTCATAGTTTGCTGGTATAATCACACTAAAATACATTTAACAGGTAAAATGTCAATAATTTGTATATTAACAGGATCTTTTGAAACATGATAATATAACAATTGTCACATTCAGTTGAAAACACTTGAGAAAAACGAGCTTCATATGGGTTGACATTGTGGCGACTTGTAAAATTGATAAGCCAACACGCCTCGGAAATGTTGCTGGGTGGTACTGTTTTTATACAGAAAAGGAAAAGCTGTTAATATGACGTTAGATTCTATTGACGCGCGTTAATCTAAGGCTTACTTGTCTTTAAAACCAAATTTCATCGGATTGTCGTGACATGAAAATTATGTGTCATAGTTTTGTAGATTTCCCTAGCGATTGATACACATAAACATAATGTTGTAGTTAAAACACTAACATACTCAATGGCTTTTTAACACTCAGAGTGGAGTTAAAATATGGCATGATGGAATGGCCAACCATCTTGCTGTCAACCTCTCCAAATTGCATGAAACCAAGCAAACTACTACTCACACTGAAGAGTTCCACAAAATTGTCGCTTTTCAGATCGCACCATTTTAAACCAATACGGATAAACATGTTTTCTACTGATACGGCTTATTGGGTCGGGTAATGAGATGTTTTACCCTCTAAACGTAATATATTATATAAACTTTACTTTAAAAAAATAATTTAAAAAATGACACAATGGAGCAAAAAATGTATGCAAATAAACGCGATGCAGTAACTTTAAATGGAAGTGCACATTTTTATAAACACAATATGTTGTATTGTGTTTTTAAAAAATATTTTATGTAAGCTGACGATATTGACATTGACAGTACCAACTTGTACATTTCCACGTGCATCACGATTAGTTCATGCTTTCTGTGAGCTGCCTAATATAGACACGATTTTCTGACAAGGACACGTCTCTTTTACCCTAATATGTCAAACAAACGAGATAAATAAATAAATAAAACTAAAATGTTGCCAATTCTGTTTGTGGTTTGATGTAGTGTTGGGATTGGGTTCAAGTTAGACGAACCATCGAGCACGTGAAACATGAACACCTCGGCCTCGTGATTCACGTGCGCGAGGGCTCTAACTGGAATACCTCGGTCTCAGTCGGTAACTCCCAAGTAAGCTCAATACAGCCATGATGTTATATTTTTAAATATGAGACAGCATGCCGTCTTGTGAAATATGAAGATGGCATGCCGTCTTAATTTTTTAACATTTGACACAATGAACTCTCCCTGAATCATTAAGACGGGATACCGTCTAATACGTTTTATAGACGGAATGCCATCTTTATAAGACAATAATTTTTAGACGGCATACCGTCCCATTGTAACGAGACGGAAAGCCGACATGTCCCTGACTGTTCAGTGGCGTTGGTTTGATGAAGGACAGTTCCTCTGCTTGATAACGATGTTAGAATCTACACCGAAACGTCGCATTACTGCAACAAAGAAGTTATATATCCATAGAACTGGTTCTCCTACATATATTAGTAAATGGGAGTAATGTACTCTATTTCATGTCCACGTTCAATGAAGACATACATTCAATGAAGACATACATTCAATGAAGACATACATTCAATGAAGACATACATTCAGTTAGATCACTCAAGTTAATCTAGTTACTATTCTGAAAGGCAAGGTGATAATGATAAGTCTGCATTGATTCAATCATCAGGTGGTTACAAGCGACAGGGATGTAGAAATTGAAAATATTGATGTAAGAAAATTATGTGACTGTTTGTCGAAGTACTGTCTTTATTTAGGAGTTTCAAGTTGACAATTGAAGTCAGTGTTCTCTGTCAGGAAAACGTAAATATTTGAGAAAACATCGAAACGAGGTGAGGTGAGTTGGGATTTAACGCCGCTTTCAAGAGTATTTCACTTATTTCAAACTGTAAATGAAGCTTGTGATGTTGCTATTGTTTCAGTAAAAATGTATGTTATGAAATGTTCAAACGTCATTCAAAAATGATATTTTTCTCATCATCCCTTCTGTCAGCAGATTTATATATGAAATAAGCTATTTGATTAAAGTCTACCGTTCAAACGTAATTAAAGAAAATTCCGTAGCTTAACGAAAACACAAATAACAACATGACTCAATTCTGACTTGATTAACCGTATTGCATTCTTAGATCCTAATTCCCCAACTCTTCACTTGTGGACCTAAAACAAAACTTGTAATATGCTTCGCTAGAAAAGAGACTGACGTAAATTGATTATTTGCCAAGGAATTTATTGTTTTACCATATGCAAAATCCGGCAATTTAACGTCGTAATCCTTTAAGCATGATAAAGATAGCATTCTTCTTATAATGTGTCAAATGGAATGTCAGCAAATGCACGTGTATCAATATATCAATCAATTCCGATATTTGATTATTATGTTATCAAGTTTTAATGTTGTACCTCAGGGTTATGGAATAAAATGAATTTCATAATACAAGTTCAATTAAGATAAAGACATTAAGTATAACATTTGAATAACATTTGTGCTTGACAGGTTATTATTTCCAGGATAGAAGTATCCCTTCAACTTATCATATTTATTTACATATTTAGCAGGTGCTTGTGAATGTTGACCACACGATACAAGATTTGACAACAATAATTTGAAGGATAAAATTTCCGGAAATGTTCAAACAACATAGCAAATGAAATATCGATACCCAAAGGTCCTGAAACAGTGTGAAATGTGAAAAATAAGGCAGGTGTTTTCACCATTTTTCTGCACATTCATTGGCTAGTAAGGCATTGTGACAAGCATTACCCATTTGCATCGGTCAATTACGGCAACGTATACACGTCATAATCAATGTTGATATCTAATTGCTGGCAATGGCCATCATCTAAAAAATAAACATGCCAATCATTCACTTTAAGGTATCACACTTTAGTTTCATCTAAATTGAGATATGTTTTGGGAACTCAATATAGCGTAACTACTTTAAATGTCCACATATCAACGTTGCTATATAATCAGTGTAGATTGTACCTACGTTGTGCATGTTTTTAGATTTAATAATGAAAACTATCATTTGAAACATCTGATACACTATGCATGACTGAAATATTCACATTTAGTGGTTTATGTATGGATACCAACATGTATATTTTGATGATTGTAATTGGTTTGGGTTAATATAAGTGAAGATTAGAGGTCGATCTCTAAGTTTTACTGGATCGAGCAACATTTAAAATGTGCTGATATAAATACATGTCCCATAAAAATAATAGAAATTATTTTAGTAATAAGGTTTAATTAATGTCCAATAAAAGTTATCACTAGGCAAACTCATGCATGCAATAACTGTTCATCTTTCAGAAATAACCTCAAGAAATTGTATTTACCAGATGCATAGTTCTTTTCATGATTATTGGATTTATATTATCATGATCGACTGCTTTGAAATCTTGAGTTATCAAGCACACCTTCCAAATGATAGAATAATTATTCTAGATAGGAACCAGCTCCAATTCAAAGAATAAGGTCAGGGATCTAAAACACCCTTAACGGCTCAAACGATCTTATGAAATCAAAGTATCTAGCTATCAAAGTAAGTCCATTGATATTTATTTGATATCAGTGCATATAGTCAAAACGATAAAGAACTTTGTCTGATCTTCTACAGAATATTTCATATTAACTAAATCAAAAGAATTTGTAACAATAAAAGAATCATTGGAGTTATTATGGGACAGACAATTCCGAATGTGATTTTCTCTCTGAAGTAGTAGAGGCGAAATCATTTCTTTTACTGTTAAGGCATAATAGCAATAAGATATGGTAAGAGGTAAAAGAGAAATGCTTCATAAAAGGTCCGAAATGAAAAGTGATTGTTTCAATTCTTGGAAGGGAACTTGCTTAGCTTCGATCAATATCTGGTTTGAAGCTTTATCCTAGTAGATGCATACCGTCGAAAACAAGGTTTCGGGTTTATTATGTGTCTCACGTTCATGATTGTCTCGATTAATTGTTGCTCATGATGCATTCCAAATTTCTATTTAATGCTGCCAGACAATGACAGTAATGATGATATGACTGATAATCTAAGGTAGTTTCTGATTATCAAGAGGAGTATTTGGAAATGGATGGACCTCCATGAAAAGTGTATGCGGGGATTCAGAAAGTGTTAATGATTTTAAAGCATTTGCATGGCATATACATATAGAGAAATATACAGTGTAATGTAACTGCTATTCTGAAGTTAAGTTATGTTCGAATTGCTAGTAGATATCCCGAACCTTTTCTTTGCTTACTTAAAGAAACAGATCAAGCAAAAATGTTAGCGTGGCTCATTAATACCCCCGACTGTTAAAGTTTGACATTTTTATTTTACTTATAGAGAGAGGTGTCTGCACACAGGATTGATAAGCTATGAAATGTTATTGCTAAGATTAAAATGTTTGTGAAGTGTAAGACAAGAAATTTTGGTCCAAATTACAAAACATTGCCAAGAATTCACCATATCGTGTGTAATTTCGCTCTGCACCTTTTCTAGTGGTTAAGAAGGCATGTGCCTAATTTGAAAAGGATGAGATAAATAGGTTTACTGTAGTCGATCGGACAAAAAATGTCTTCTGGCGGACAGACCATATATTAATACTATATAGTATATATATTAATATATGGTCCGTCCGCCAGAGGACATTATTTGTCCGATCCGATATATATATATATATATATATATATTAGTAATAATATCACAAAGAGAATGCGGACTTGAAAAGTGACTATTTGTTGGAGAAGTAGACCCTCTTCTATATTCAAAATGCTTATTCATTGACTATCAACTCGAATTCAGGGTTTTTGCCAACAGTAATTTGTAATGACAGAAAACAGATAATTTCTGTCTGGCATTGATTTTCTAATTCGAACGACCAAACGTCGCAATGGTATATTGTCAATATATGTAAAGGAAGATTTCGATGATTTACTCCTTTTGACAAATTGGTTGTTCTTCTTGGATGCTATTACCTTCAAATACCCAGTAGTCATTTGATTCACACACTCGTCTCACGTTCTGTTGGATTGCTTTTTTAAATCGAGAATTTTACCTTCTAGCCAAACTCTATATTAAGTAACCTTCCATGATGATTCCTTCCTGGTTGTAATCTCGAATTTGATTGCCAACATTTTGATAAAATGCTTTCCCGTGAGGTCCTCTTCCTTCCCCTGATATGAGTCAACCATGATGGCTGACACGGGTATTCCTGTATATAGGCAGTAATAATTTCGGCGTGTAAACGGCCTTGGGGACAGGATACATTGCTGCGTAGTAAAACTCCCTGCCGTAAGGTCAACTCAGTGATAAATGATATATTCACAGGGCAACTCAGTAGCAGCTCATACCAACCATTTCCAAGTGAAACTTTGATTTTTATAATTGTTTTAATGCTGAAGTTTAAATATATTGACACTTTTTAATAGATCTATTGAAGAGAGTTTACACTTTTTATACCCCCGAATCGAAGATTCCGGGGGTAAATTGTTTTTCACCTGTCCGTCTGTCTGTCTGTCGGTTTGTGTTTATCCACAAACACTTTAACCTTGGCCATAACTTTGGATTGCTCAGAGCTAGGGCTTTCATACTTGGCATGTGTATACCTTGTGATGAGACCTGTCACATGAGGTCATCATATTTGACCTTGTGACCTTGACCTTGCCGCAGTGGACATTTTCAGAAAACTTTAACCATGGCCATAACTTTGGATTGCTCAGAGCTAGGGCTTTAATACTTGGCATGTGCATACCTTGTGATGTGACCTTTCACATGAGGTCATCATATTTGACCTTGACCTTGCCGCAGTGCACATTTTAGAAAACTTTAATCTTAGCCATAACTTTGGATTGCTCTGAGCTAGGGCTTTCATACTTGGCATGTGCATACCTTGTGATGAGACCTTCATATTAGGTCATCATATTTGACCTTGTGACCTTGACCTTGCTGCAGTGGACATCTTCAGAAAAATTTAACCGTTGCCATAACTTTGGTATATCCGGGGGCATCCGTGTTTAACAGACACATCTTGATAAACTTTTGAACTTAGATACAAGATATACATAAAAACGTTGCATGTAGGGCAAACTGACCAAAGTTAGGACACAACCCGAAGTTGCCCGAAGTTCGGACACTTTAATTTTCACTTGGAGCGGCGCAATATTAACTGCAATATGTTAATTCCAAATGCTCCTTTTCAATATGTTCTAGCTGTAATTTCTTTAGATAAATATTTGATAGTTGGAATGCTTTTAAAAAATAAGTTTTGCATGAGGTTCAATTCCCAAAAGCAAAATATTTGTTTTAATGTAAATTGATAAACCAAACTGAAACCGTTATTTTTCAGTTAATCTAAACCAATATATATATTAATGTCAAAATCGAATAATTAGTTTATACTGATTATATCTATTTGCCGAAATTGACTTTTTACAGATAAATATTTATTACACAATCTTTCATAATATTTGAATCGGATCACTGTCCGAATTTCGGTCAGTTTGCCCTACATGTACATGCATCACCAGAATGATAAGTTTGATATTGTCTAAGAGTAATCGCTCATTACTGCATGACTAGAGATTTTGTTCATAACGGAAATTATTACTCGCCGATGTAAGATTCTGCAATTTACTATTTTTATGACAATAATTTGTCCTCCTTTTGATCTTGAGAAATTAATTATTTGCGGATGCAATTACCTTACAACTACACAGTAGTCATTGAGTCACACATTGCTCTCAGATCTTCCTTTTCGATTGCTCCTTAAACTTCTCCTTTACATATATCATCCCATCCCTGAGGATTAATTCATTGATGATTTTGTCAGTGGCACGTTGAGGGTTCTGATCGAACACGGTTTACATTTTGTGTATCAAGGATGGTATTTCAATTCTCGAGATTTGCGTAAAGTCTCCAGAATCATCTTCTATGAGACACGAAGGGAATCGCCATCCTTGTTCCAGTTTATTGGCAATTTTCCTTCATGAATCAAAGGTTATCACAGTATCTGTAATCAGTAATGTGCAGATAGTAACTATAATTTCAGTTTTGCAGGGGTAAGAGTCTCCCCTCAGTTGATCCACAGGGCAGAAATAGCGAGAAATTGAAATTTACTCTATTTAACTATTTATTCTATCAAATCAAATAAAGGTCATAAAAATAAATGTGAATTATGTGCATTTACAGGTAGAATAGGTTTTGAATAATGCAAATGGTGTTCAAATACTTTCCGCATATGTTTCCTTTTAATAAACGTGTTTCAAAGCTGTGGAAGTTTCTATTCTATTGTCAACTGCAAGTGGTGTTTGTTGTTCACCAACTTTGTCAATACAGAAATACGTCACCCGTTTCTATATAGAGGTTTTAGATTGAAAATGCAAATCATAATGGTATAGTCGCAGCTCGTTACTTGTAAACGCCAACGAATGTGACATAGAGCGAAATGTTTAGGGTATTATGTCCTGAAACACTCTATACAGATATAAACATGGTAAAAACATACTTTAATATGCAAGTTCTCCACGAATAATCTGTTTTGGAAACGTTTCATGTTGTTTCCACTTCCCTGTGTAATTGCTTGTCCAGACAGACATGAATAGATACATACGGTTGTGTATAAGATACTATTATGTAGTGACAGCTGAAAAAACATACAGGCAGAAAATACATAGATTGCAACCTTTCATTCTGATAATCTAAAGGCATTGATCAGAGATGATCATGTGGACAATAAACGCAAAGGGTATGATAGGATATTTAATATTATGTAATGAATACAATTTCTCGGTATATGATCACATCAAAGAATAACATCTATTCATCTACATTTCCTTTCGCCTACGGTATACTTGATTTGTGGTATACCTACGGTATAATTGATGCCAAATAACATGAATTGAAATCTATTTCTATGCAAATTACAGGGTGGAAAAAGGGGGCAAGTCATTAGCATAACGTCACATACAAGTACATAAACAACCGATCATATGAATCGCAGTTCGGACATATTAAATAGAAAACTTGTTACCAACAAGCTGCATACAAGTCGTTAGTCGTTTTGAAATTAATTTGTGAGCCAATTATCACAGTTTGGGCATTTGAAGTGGGTGGATTCTTACCGCCTTCATATTAACGTCATGATTTTAACGTCTAATCAAATTATGCAAACTACATGTGACATCTTTGTTATTGTATAAGCTCTTGATATCTGCATCAAATCACATCAACATTAAGTCAACGATCATTTGAAAGCATCAGACAACTTCTTTGAATTTGAAATTACTGACAAATGTCAAATGTTCCATTCTTCAAACTCACACACACAATATCCAGAGTAATTAAAGTAAACACTTCTTCCTAAAGGATGCCATTAATTGGTTCTTTGAACATGACCGAGGTGAATAATTCATCCTGGATCCTATAAATGTTTTATGAGTTAATATCAAACCATCAGAGCACACTTTCGATTTGGGAAACATCGTTAAAATCACCTTCTTTTAAATTGATTCAAGCCTCGTAAAGAACCATATGTGGGTGTTTTCTCTCTCACTCTAATAACTGCACTCATTGCACACATTATTTGATAAATAAAGTTTATTAATACATTGTCAACGAACATTCCACAAATAATATTTTGTTTGACTTAAGTCAGTTTTACTTGAGCAGCAACATTCCCGTTATCTTAAGAGCATCATATTCTTTAGTCTTTAATTAAGGATTCAGCCATTTGTACCTGGCGCAGATCACGCATGATACGTTGATACTTTTTGGAAATTCTAGAGAAGGTACATAGCTACTCGTATCTAATGTAATGGAAAGGCTATGGAGAACAGAATACCGGTATATTCTCTTTGCTAAGGAAAGTCATACATTCGTTTTACATTAGTTGCAGGTGACTTCAACGATTAAACACGTATCTATTGTTACAAGTGTGACATTAAATCCCTTATAAATTTAGTCCATAAAGATTATCAAACAAAATAGTGTTTGCATGTCTAAAAGATATATAAAATATTATCACTAAATTTTCTCTAATAAACCATATGAACCGTTTGTCTGTTGGTAAAGCGTCTGACTTCAAATCCAGCAGCATGAGTTCAAATGTACATGATGAAAACTTTTCTTCTTAAAATAAATTTGTAAAATAATGTTTTGTATGTTAAACCTGATTTCACATGCTTTTTCGCTTTTGTTCCTCTAACAAATTCATTTTGGCAACACTCTCCAGATTAGTGTGCTGGTTACTTTTTGGGTTACATTTATTTGAATATTTCTTCACATGTTAGCAATAAGCTGATGTTATGAAATGTGTAGGTACGTTAGCCTGTATCCAAACTTAGTCTATTATCTCGGCCGATTTTCGAATTTCAACTTCTTTAATAAGATTTCTGTCCAATAAGTTACAAATTTAAATAGCAATTTCTCCAAAACTATATCAGACAATTTCACAAAATCTTCACCAAACTAAGTACAGTAAGAACAGGTTGCAGCAGGCTGAAATAATTACAGAAAATAAGGATTTCTATTTTTGACAAAGGGAATTTTTCAAAATTAACATAAACCGTTTTTTAAAAGATGGGCAATACTAATACAAACAAAAAAGTAAACCCTGTCGTATTCGTAGGTCACGTGGTTTAGCCACCATTTTGATTTTCTTTGAAATTGTTCGATTTTGGCATGTAAAATTTGCATATCAAAACCCCTAAAGACATGCTAGAGACTTGAAACTTTGTTAAAAGTATATGCAATTACATTTGGAAGATGCCCTTATTCATTATATTTCAATTAAATAAAACACTTAAGCGCTGAATCCGTTTGTCGTCGCTTGCGACTATATTTTGTATTTAATTTCCTATTTAAAGGATCAATACAAATTCCAAATTGATCACATTGAATTGAGACGTTTCGTTTTCCGTCTTAACAGATTCTGTTATAGATCCTACAAAATTAAATGTAATGATAAATTTATTCCAAAATGAATATCTGTCAAGTCCATACTAGGAGAATATCAGTGTGTGAAATGATCACTAGAACAAAATAAGGTTACCCGCTTCTCAAGTATAATATATTATGATTTAAATACAGCAAAGCAATTAAACTACTATTCCTTAAAATCATAATTCTTAATGCCAGATCGATTGTCTGTCCTCATTGATAGGTCGATTTAGCACTGTTATCTTTGAAACAAATTTGATCTTTTACCTAATTTCCCCTCTGTTACATTTTACCCCTTTATTGTTTTATTTTCTTTACCCCGTTTTACCATTACATATCAATTTGTATGTTGTATATATGTAATATTGTTTTTAACAGTGTCTCATAAGCAAAACAATTGCTGGTTGTTAAACATGTTTTAGTTCATACCACGTTTATACTCATGTACATGTTTAACTTGTAACACTTAAATAAACTATTTCTGTCTGTCTGTCTGTATGTCTGTCTACAAATTAAATGGATAAGGAACCTTTAGCCTGTCAAGCAATCAAAACACATTAGGGTTAGTATCTATACACCTAAGGGACTACGTTTGATTTGACCTGCTAATTCCATATCGAGCTCGCAGAAACAAACGCCAAGAAACCTCCTGGCTTGTTATAGACAAGTTTTGAACATTGAAAATAATGAGATTAAATTTAGTTTTATTATTACATGATCATCAAATATAAACATACATTTTTGATTAAACTACATCCATATTCAAATGTTCTGTCCCAAACTCATGGGTTATGGAAATGTAATAATGAAATATGATATTTATATCTTGTTCATAACATTGAAACGGTAGTCAACTTATTGCTCATGTATACTGCATTTTCTGAAGTTTATTAGGTCTTCAAGACTAAGTCGTGAAGACCTGTTGTTATTATCGTGTTATTTTTTTTATTTTTTTTTTTATTTTTTTTATTATTATTTGACCTTTTTTGTGAGAAGGATTGCTGCTTAACCGCTTGACCGATTTTCATGAAATTTTCAGTGAGGATAGTCTATGACATTACCTAGTGCACTACGAAGCCCGATTTTGGATTTTCGACTTCTTTCGCGAGTTATCGCCCCTTGAAGTTGAAACTTTAAACCTTTATAGCTCGAGAACTAATCAATATATTTGCACAAAACTTTCACCACTATGTGGGCAACATTATTCCTCATCGATTAGGCCTATAGCCGTTTTCGGCCGTAATAATAGATTTTTTGCTATTTCGAAAAAACTGAAAATTTTGTAAACTTTCGCGGTTTTGAGGGTACGCGTCTTTGAAAATCTTCTCCTAATTCACGACAATACATACAGCTATGTGTGATAGCTCATTTTAAAGCTGAATAACTGCTCCATGAAATGCTCTAGCCCGAATTTTGAATTTCGTCCGAAAACTAAAATTATCTGCCCTTGAAAATGGTCCTTTTTTAACTTTTCATTTTTCGGCTCCTTGTTCAGGGTGCCATAACTCAGTCTGGAATTAAGTTATGACAATGTTATTTAATGCAATCTTTATATTATAACATACTTAACAATTCCATAACATATCATTATCATATAAAAGTTGATAGTTTCTGCACAATTTGGACATATTCCAAAAACAGTAAAATTTTATGATTTTCAATCTTTTCGAGTGGTTCTTTCTTTGTAGAATTGTTTATCGTAAACCACTAAAGATACATTTATGTGTTATACCTTATTTTGAAGAAGAGGTGCCATTTATCAAGTACAATAACCTTCAATCATGTATCTGTCATGCTCTACATCTGACAAGTCATAGAAGATTGACATTTTTCAGAAATCGCCATTTTCAGCAAAGTTCAAAGGATCATAACTGCTTAACTAATTAAGATATTGAAATTGTATTTACATCTTCGGATGCACAATTCAAAGAACAACAACGTTTCTGTTGAATCCTTTCATAAAAAAGTTGATAGTTAAGCTCCCAACATCGTAAAGGTTGTGTAGGGGTCAAAATTTAAGCATTTTTGAGGATTTTCTTGAATAATCAGAAAAACATAACGCAATACTAATGTATGCAATCTTAATGATGATTACATCTACTTAAGTGGAAATAAATGCACAACTTTTTCTTTGTTACACCTTAGTATGAAAATATTAACCATTTTGTTGTAATCCTGAGAAAGATCATGTAGGGGTCCATTAATAAGCGATTGTTCCAATTTCAAAGGGTCATTGTCTTTGGATAATTTTTGTAAAAAATCTACTGAAGATAGAGACATGTTTGATAGCTCATTTCAAAGCAGAATAACTGGCGAATAACCGAGAGTCCAACATGGAGTTCAAGGTCAAGCAGAAGTCTTGAAGACCTAAGTATTGCCTTGGCAATCCTAGTTACATTTGTGTTTGTTATGATACAATGTGCAGTCTAAGTGTTTTCTTTTCACAATATATAGATCAATACACTGTAACGTGGAACGTTACCCTTTATAGGTTCTATAGTTGAAGACGGCGGTGAATTTAATAGTGTAGTCACAATTCGCTAACTGAAACGACAATGAATGTGCCACATGGGCGAAATGTGTTTCATGTATTACGCAATGAACCACTTAACGCAGGGATAAATGTAGGCTAGACCTGGTCAATAATTGCACTTAATGTGTCAGTGTTGTGGAAATAATCTGTTTTGGAGACGTTCATGCTGTTTCCACTTGAGTCTGTCATTGTTTAACCAGACAAGAAGGAACAGATACAGACAAATGTGCAAAAGATACTTCTGAGTGGGGAAAACTGATATGAAGCAGAAAGGTCGCCCACACAGAGTACATGGTTACAACCTTTAGTTGCGAATTACTTTACCTATGCAAATTAAAATATTGAAAAGGCTGCAGAATAATAAAATAGTTACCTTACATTCTGGGTTCATACATATGTCGAAACCTTGAAGGCACATATATAAGGGTCATGAGTGTGTGACTATTTTATTGAAACTAGCATGTCTTCATTGAGTCACTTGTACTTGTTCGAGTGCTTTAGTGTTACAAGAAAATGAAGTTGAAAACCGGGGGAAATTTGCATAATGTATAAGTGTATGGAAGCCACAGAAGTCGGATACCCTCATTAAAGTGATTATATGTATCAAATTGCGTAACATTTAAAAAAATACTGTTTGATTTTGAATGGAACAAAACATGTGATGCCGGCTAAATACTGCTGATTAATGATAATTATGTAAAAAATACGAGTTTCCTTATGACAGATAATAACGTCTCATAGTTTCTTAGTACTGCATTTCATTGTGCAAACTTTTGGTATCAGACTCTTTGGTTTGTTCAAATACTTCACACCCACTCAAACCAATTGCAAATCATGATATTTAACATAAAACATTTCCATTATAATGATGATAGTAAAAAGGACTTTGATTATTTTTTATTTCATATTATTACAAGAGCATGGCACAATTTGAATTGAAACACTAATCTTAATGTTCATCTGATTGAAATGTGAAGAAATTCGATATTGCTCACTCCCACACATGACACCTATCTTTGAATGTATCTTAAAAGTATTTCTTTTATTAATAATGATGATGTATATAAGGTGTATGACGTTCATTTGAAAAATATGGTTTACGTTTTATGTATGTCAATGTCGTTGTCAGGAGATATGTGCACATTTGGTATATGGAGGAAATGAAACAAACGAAATATGCTACTTTCGAAATGAATTAAGGGATTGTTAACAGATTACAATCTGGTAATATAAGACATTCATTTGAAAATTGTATAAAAAGTAATGTAATTACGAAAATAGTAATTAGGTACTATATGCAACTCTTTGAAGTAATGATTAATTCATCTTTAGATATACACTGTCTTAACATTTTAAGTATTCTCAATGGACAGTGGACGAGAAGACAATCGAAAATAGTAGAAATACAAGTATTAAGACTATCTGCTTATCTAAGAGAATCATTCAATTACCGGTAGATGATTACTTTATCGTTATTTAACTTAAACAGTCTATGTTAAGCTGTAAACACAAGTATGCTTAATATTAATTATTGTTAAAAATGGATGTCAATTTCAAGTTTGTGGTAACACAGCTTGAATAAATGCCATGAAGATTTTTCTAAAAAGTGACATACTGTGTGTTGTTTAGAATAGCAGTAAATGTGATATTTTACTTCAAAGTTTCCTTATTACTTACCATGTTTAATCAAACAACTGATGACATCATCATGTACACAATAAATGGTCTTAATGTGGTAAAACACATGTATAAATCCGAAACATACATGGTCTTACCGTATTTATTTAACATCCACGAATGCTTCTATATATTTGCAGGAAAACGTTAAATATAGAAAAACTGTATAAATTCTAATTTAGAAATTGTCAACCATAGCAATTGGTAAGTGTGAATCAGCACCACATTTCAGAAAAACTTAATGTAAGTCACGTATCATTCGGCGGGCCACTGAAATAGGTTTCAAACACTGTGTTGAACTTGTTAATTGGAGCTGAGCTGTAGGAAATGAGGAGGTCATGGTGACATCATTCCCATTGAAGACTGGAAGATAGCTACATCCAGCCAGAGTTAACTAATGACAGGACCGTTGACAACATCAACTGTCTCCATGTCTCTTTAATTGGATTCAGATCAACTACACTAACAAAAGAGTCTAACTATCCCAAACAGATCAGTAAAATCTAACTAGCTATTCATAAAACTAGTCGGTTTACCTGATGATAAAGGTTTGGAGATGAATTGCTGGAAGTTTTCAATGAAGAACTGCTTGCTTAAGGACATTTGTGAATGTTTGAAGAAGGTGCTGATTGAACACTGGGCCTAGAGGAACTGGATGTGGTTCTCATTAACATGACGAACTACCAGTAAGTGTTGTGTTTTGGTGAAATCATAGGGTAAGGATCGCCGCCGTTTGTCCCCTACATATATACTCTTTTTTCTCTAAATAAACAATTAAAATATAATCATAAATCAATAATAAATTCTAAAAAGCAAATGGAGAGAAGACCTTAATGTATGGACTTTTTGGTTTGGTTTAAAAACGCAATGAATGTGTATGCATGAATATATATATGTTTCTGTTGCAAAGGTATGAAATATGGTTTAACGTTGTTTATATTACATCTGTAAAGCATTGATTTTGAAACTAGAACGATTGCTATTTGTGTTATTATTTTACCTTTAAATCCAAACAAAATATGTTTTCATCGATTTCAATTATTTCTTCTGTATAATTTAGTTGCCATTCTTAAAGTTCTCTCCCTATGGTGTTTGCATATTGACAAGAATATAACAATGATAAATGGTTTCAACAGAATTATTACATAAACAACAGGCTGGGGATTCTACATATCCCATATTGAACAGTAATTTATTGTTAACCAATATTTTAAGAATGATTTCAAAGTTAAACCTTCTTAATTCACTAAAGTGTACATATTTTCGCCATTATATCCGTCAGTATAATCGAGGTGAAAATGTTCATCCCATTTCAAAAACCTTCAAGAAATTTCAGATTCAATAAAGTTTAATAAAATGCTTCAACTACCTTTTTGGTTGCTAATTTTGGAAACATTAAAAGGCAGAAACAACCTGAATATGAGGTTAACAACAGAGTTGTAAGAAAAGAAGACACTAATTTGCTATCTCTTTCATGATCATAAAGTCTACAATCTGTTTCAATGTTGTATCAATCAAACATTGTGGCCATGATTAAACTTTCTGATGTTGCATCTTCACAAAGGTCGTCATGACTCCCGTATGTGACATCGAAAGCATAATGTCAATTACCTAGAAAGTCATATGCTGACGAATTCAAACTTCTTTTCAAGGTTAAAATTGTGCCTTTATATAGATTATTAGGTCAAAAAATAATACTTAAATAAAAGGTATCATGTCAAGGAAAACACATTAACAGTTTAATAGATATATAATTGGTCAATAAAAAAAGTTTAGCCATGCTGAGATGAAATAGTTTTTAGGAGTTTAGGAGTCAATATTTATTTTCCAAGGGCCATATGACTCTGAAAATCTCTATCGAATTGACTGGAATTATCCACATGACATTACTGAGGCACATCAAAAGCATGTCTCATGTTTCAAAAAGATTGAACAGCAACTGTTTGATGAAGTTGGATGATTTCAGAATACAGGTACTATCAGTCTGAAACAGGAAAGCCAAGCCCTGTAAGTCAAGGGTCATAAATGATATTCATCCAAATAAAAACAGTGGAAAGAGTTGATTTTAGAGCACATCTACCCTTTCCGAAACGAATGGACTGCGCAACTACATGAACACCCTTTGACTTCACCGCGGGGGTTAAACAAGAATACAGTCGAAGATGACAAGTATAAATAACTACTCTTTGAACAAAGATCAAGGATATTCCATCCCATCAGCTTAGCACCACCTAATCAACAAAACATTAATCCACTCAACTCAATCTAGCATCCCCCACTAATTGATTTCCTTCACCCCTGTTCCCTAATCTGTCTCCCTGACTAATTAACTTACCAATCACTGGTATCCTACAAACCTCTACAAATCAGAGCATGTTTCTAATCATTTTGCCAAAACTAAAAACAGACTTTATTAGCAATTCAATAATTTGAGTTGATTTAAATTATGTCGTTTTAATGACAAATAACTATTTTCAAAACACTAACAGATTATGTATTTTAAAGATAAATGCCTGTTTACACACGTTCCAGCATTCAGAATGAACATATTCGTCAGAATGAAGAAGCTTGACTTAAAACATCCAAGGCTTAAATAACACATCAATTCAAATTACCTCAAGTTAAGTTATATGAAATAATCCCCAATTGATGACTTTTGTTGAGCTGAAAACTCAATAGACACGTTTGACGATTATCCATGTGCAAAGAACATCAATGTCAAACACATTTATTTCATTATTGTGGATATTGACGGCGAAGACATCGATTTAAAGGAATGTGAATAGGCTCATATTCAACTTAAAGGAATATTCCAATGGAATTTAAAATCATGTGCTGCAAAAAGATGAGCAAGCAGGCATGTTCTCACACAAAATATTTTTATTTGTTCAATTGGTTTAGTCATTACATCAACTATAAACCATCGCTTTGGCTTGACTTGGAGGGCGCCATCTTTCTTTGACAGAATGGTGTCATCAAGGCACACCAAGAAATCGGTGCAAGGAGTTTCAATTTTAGACTCCATACATATTTGTACAATAAAGAGGACTCGCCTTCTTTTTCCTTTGTGCACTTATTATTGTGTTATGTATTTCTATTAATACGTTTGATTAAAAGACTGTAGAGACAATAACATAAAGTAAAACGAATGATATATATAATGAACTATAATGATCATGGCGTTGAATATATCGTATGTAATAATTCATTACTTCTTGTATGTCTGCTCATTTTGTTTGAAATGAGCACAATTTGCAAATCTTGTTTGCCTATGCGCCTTGCATATTCAAGCACCACAATTAGTAAATCATCAAACTGGCAATATTCACATGATTTTGGATTTGTTTCTGTCGTTCAAAGTCACGAAGTGCAGAGCGGGTGACATGGTATTCAGCTCTATACGTAAATCTGGGCCGTGTTCAAGATAGGTTTCAAAGTAATCGCTCAATGACCTATCTTGAACGCGATTGCTCAATGTAGCGCTACGTTTGCACTCACCAAACGAATGCTTTCATCCGCCCCCCTGTGACATTTGGTCAGGGTAAATTCGTTTGACATTTGTAACTTTCAGTGTAGAGAATTGGTAATACTGTTTTGTCTCAATTACTTTCAGACATTATTGTTGAACAGGATAATTGGATACACTTCGATCTCATTTATTTATGTTATGATATGAAGGCAGACATACATCTTCTAACACTGGATTGTAACTTTGACTAATACACATGTATTTCTATTTGCTCGTGTTCGATATTTACTGAAAGGAGAAAATCAATATGTTCGACTACCAATTCAAAATAACACAATACTTAAGATAGATTATTGTTAATATCAATTACCAAACAATTTATAATAGTCAACATTACATGAATTGCGCCGTTACTCGAAAATGACAATCTATACCTTTTATTTAAGTACAATGTTAGAGATTTCCTGTAAAGACTTACCTGTGAATTTTGATGAAAACGAATACAAACACAGTAAAGTGATTATTGGAATAGTTTACAAAGTGACGCAAAGGAGGGTAAATGGAAGTCAACATCTTTAAAGAAATTTGAGAAATTTTCCATTGAAAATGTGATGAAACCTTTTGGTATAGCAATCCGAGTTCTATAGCAATCCGTGTGTCTGTCAACATCAAAGTTGGAAAGCTTTGTTGAATTTGGTCCAAAATGTTCAGAATTTCTTTCGTTTCTTTCTCTTTTTTGGAATATTTAGCTATGAGCAAGTTTCTCTATGAAAAGTAAAAGTTGAAAGTTTAAACTTGTGGTAATATTTCATTCTAAGAGATAACGAATCCTTCTTAGTTCTGTGTTAATTGTAATAAACTGTTCAGACAGTATGTAAATGTGATAAGTTCGTCTTGTTGGAGTCATGTTTCGGCAAGAAACTCCGGACAATCATGCATAGGTCTGTAGTTTGACTCCTCCCGTTAAGAATAAATACTAGTTGGAATAGAATACAAAATATACAAATATATTATGGTAATTACAATAGATTTTCTCAAACAATTTTTCCAGTGTTTGATTTAATGGGAACGTATGGTTCAATGTTACATGTACATTTGCAACGCACACATACTGCATACAATATTTTACAAAATTACACATTTTGATTGGTATGAAACTCAGTTAACGAAAGATACATGTAACATCAAACTCTGAGCGCCGTAACTCCCATGTTAAATCCTAATGGTATGTCAAGTCAGTTTCTAAATATGAAGACGTATGAACATTGCATCATATGGGAATCGAGTGTTGAAAGGGGAGTGTTGAACATTCGTGTGAGTCTGTTATGTAGTGAATGTAATGACACATATATTTATACATTATCAATCAACAAAAATGTATTGATCAAACCAGACACACAAACATACATTGCCATTATGCAGGACTGTAGGCTTCTGGCCAAGACATTATTAGTCTCTGGTGGAGAGGTAAATGATTTGGAATTTTCAAAACTGTTTCAAGAGTATTTCACTTATATCCAGACGGAATGTAATATTGCAGGACCAACGCCTGCTATATACGAGTGAATAATATGCAAGAATCATCTGAAACTACCTACAACCATTGGTGGCACGGTATGTCACATCAACTGTACTTTACTGTTTACAGCTATCAGTATTGTTCTGTCCTCATGTAATCTTTCTTGTGGAGTTCAAAGCAAAGAATAAATGTCAATGAAACCAATATAAGGCAGCCAACATATCATACGGATTAATAACCAACTATCAGAAATATCATGCTCAACAGTCGAATGATATGCGTGATATGGTTGTCAACTGAAAGCGAACGACCTCTCAGGAAAAGACTTTTTCAAGCAAATGTCTCTAATTATATTTTCTCTCGTTACTCCCGATCAAACACTTCCTCCTACATGTTTCGTTTTACTCTTCCGGCCTGAAGAGTAAACCGAAATATGTAGGAGGAAGTCGGAGTTAGTTAATCTTTTAAAACTCAATTCAATATATGATTACAGTACACTTGAAGAATCACCTTATTTCAAATATATATATATATATATATATATATATATATATATATATATATATATATATATATATATATATATATATATATATAATCATCAAAGAGAGCACAAATGTTTGCAATGCGTTTCTAAACTCATGTTGTGTCATATGATGGACGAGAGTAGAAATGGTAATATGTTTGTAATGTGTTTCCAAAACCAATGTTGTGTCATTTTATAAACATTTGTGAATATACGTCCATTTTAAAACAATATACTAAAACAAACGAACTTCAACCAGTTATTGAAATAATTTGCAGTTTACAAACCTATATTAAGGACATCCAAGATGTTCAATGCTTATTCCATGGTGTGTCCTCATTGAATGTCAGGTACAAATATAAAATCTCCCTCATGTGTTTAAATTTTGACTTATCACATGTGATCATTCAGCTAGCGTAACCGCTGAATTTCTTCTGAAAAAATTCTCAAGAAGGTCAGCAATTATGGAGTAATTATTTCTCCATAGAAAAAAAGTACAAAATAGATTAGACTTTAAAAGGATTAAAATAATGTAATTTAGATCCAATATCGGCCAAGATGTCTGTACAGAACATGTTTGTTTTATTATTAACGTATTAAAAAAACCTAATGAGGAAATGTTATATTCCTTGATGGACGACAAAACAGGTTCACTGAAACAGGCTGCGGAAGATGCAATTGAGTGAATGTGTGATGCTTAAATGTATAACTAACTGGAGCTTTTAAGCATGTAAAATAACACAATTGACAAAACGTTGACTGTACAAACTATAGCCCTGTATACAAGCACTTAAGTATCAACGGTTGTCTAGAGATGTAGACTATGTACAGAGCAAAGAAAGCATGTTTAAATATTTAAGTACTCTGTACCTCTTTTAAGACTATGTGTTTGAAGTTGGTGATGAAATAAGGTACAAACTTTCCTCAGTGTGCAATTAAACAACTCTTATTATCAACCTACTAGCCATATAACGCGATACTTGAAACGACTTTTCTAAACCGTATCAGACAGTTGTAAACCCTGTTAGAAGGAGTAACAATGATTGTAAAGCCGGATATTTGCTAAAATGACGACTTGAAAGTAAAGATCTGAAGAAACTAACTTCGACTAATTTTGAAAGATTTCTCAAATTTATGACAGAATATGAACAGCAAATGTTTTGAAGAAAAAGCGTCTCGAACCCGTATCCACTAACACCTGTAGTATGTGAGCTAGCGCTTTAGGCTACTGCGCCAAGGAGGCAGATGAGAATCTAAGATACAAAACAACTCATATAGCCCGGTTGTTAACAGGCTGAATTCAAGTTCCAAACAAGGATTTTATGAACGACTCTATTTACCAGGGATCCTCAATATAACGCGATAACAATTAAAAAGCCTGTTTTCCACTTAAAAACGGTTGATAATATGGAGATACCATTCTACCTCGGATATGGTATGGTTGTATACCCTGATAGTCAGTACAAAACCCTCGGATGCTTTACATCCTCGGGTTTTTTCCTTCCTATCAGGGTCCACAACCTTACCATATCCTCGGTATCATGGTTTCTCCATATAACCACAACTTTGTACTTTCAGGAGAAAACTTCAAAGAAATATAAAGCAACTTTTATAAGATTCATTAATTCGGCTATGAAATTTCACCACTTCATTAAAGATATCCAACCTTTTAGTTCACATGTCTGTAAATGCTTTCAGAAAATCTAAATTAATTTTCTACTTTAAACCTGTTTTGATCTAAATTTCGAAAGTCAAACTTCGTTGTTATGAGTTCAATTTACAGAACAATGGAAACTGGAGGGTTTATGCGACATATATTTTCATTTACAGTACCTTTAATTGTTACTCATAGTGTAAGTTTAGAGTTGGTTTATAAAGAAAAGCCAGTTGTTGGACAGCTTAAAGTGATTGCGTCATGTTGGCAAGGCAAATATTTCATCACCAACAATAATTTATTCTCTAACGTTTGCAATATTTTTCAAAATGTGTGCAATGTTGCATAAACCCAGTTCCCATATTCACGTTTGTTCGATTGTTTCGTGATGTGAACCAATTGTCTGCTCTATTGTCAGTTACAGACGGACTGGAAATTGCATCAGATAATAATGAAAGCAATGGTCAGTGCATTTAAGTAATGTAATGTAAGTTTAGTACACATTTGGTATTGTTGACAAAGTACAAACTATTATAATTTGGCTTAACACATAAATACCGTTTCTTAACGTCCCTGAGATTTAGGTTGAATTGCTGACCAGACTAACCTACATTTTAGGGGTTATGCTTCACTGTAAATGAGATGAGTATTTAAGCTCTTTTCTGACATATTCTAATAGAGTGTGTTAAAACTGTCAAGTGTATGCATTTCAGTATTTAACGTAATGTTATTATAAAAATATTTTACTTTAAGAATTGTTAAAAAGAACAACTTGACAGTTGTCAAAAGAATATCAATACATGCGCTTCATTCCATATATTCAACATGTCTGCATCCAACTAGGTATACCGTAGCTTTACTCATGGAAAAAGCATATTGTATTGCAGTAATCAAAAAAAGAATTTGGTTGATCACAACCATTAACAATAATTAAAAATTCAGTAACAAATTAACAATATATAATTGTCAAATAGACTTAGGGTTTTAACTCAACTTGGTGGACATCATTTAGAGTTGACTCTAGAATCTGAAATGTTGTCAGGTTTGTTTAACCAAATATACATATTTCAAGTTCGGTGCTATGTGTCATTTGTTGACTGAACTCATGTATAGTGTCATGTATTTGATATCATGTTCTCATTTGTCTATTGTAATCTTGGGTTTTTGCGTTTGATTCAACTAACGGTTAACAGAGTGCTCTGAGAGTACAACAAATGCCGCCGTGTGTCCTATTGATGTACAATCTATTATCGAAATGAGCAGTTAAAGTATAAACTCATTTTTTAAGGTAATTTACAAAACATCTTACGATCTTGTAATCTAGATCTGAGATCTCACACTAGCGTTATCTCCTGTGGGACAGAGTTTAAGAAGATAAATTGTGATCACCGATCAATCTGTGAATGCAAATCCAATTCGTTAACCCTGACCACGTTTGTTATATATTTGTACTGTTGAAATACATAACTGATGAAGTTCAAAATATAAACATGTCCTTTTTACGTATATATATATTGCCTTCAAGTGAACGTGACAAGCTCAAGTGCCATAATTCTGGTAATTCGGTACTGTCAATGTTTCATATATAAAACTGTCAATGTCACAAATATCAATATTAAACACAATATAATAAATCATGTAAGTAGTCGTCAAATAATTTAGTTGTCTACATATTTAAACTTTTATATGCATTGTTTATTTTTAAAGCTTAACTTTTGAATACGTACATGCCATGTATGATTGCAAATAATGCAATATTTAAGTGGCAAGAAGCATTATATATTTGTTCATTAATCGAATAATTTGACTTTCAACGTTTTTTTCACTGAATATTATCAAAATATCAAATATTAACAGTATAAACTTGAATCTAATCTTTGTACTTTGGCATCATGTAATTAAATGCAATTAATATTACTATGTTATTATTGAAAGTAAAGTCCAATGTTGATGATTAGACCTTGTTGAGATAATCACTATCTGAAGCCCATATACAAGATGGCCACTAGATTGGTGTCTGATCTGTAATTGTATAAAGGTTTGGACATCTTTTATAACACGTGTTATTATTATGTTTGTGCCGTTCACAATAGGTCAAACGTCAATCATTTTACTGAATGGGTGATTAGATATTAGCATGAAATAGATTGGTGTTAGTTATCATAGTGTTTGTGTTAGCATTAAAGAGAGTCGAGAAAGCCATGGAATAAAGTCTTTGATAACATGAAATAGAATTCACATTAGTTATTTTCTGTTGAAATCAAAGAGAGTCTGAATAGGCATTGGAGAGAGTCTGTGTTCGGTTTGATATCCTACATTTTAAAAAACCCCCAATATATTGTAATCCACGAATGATACAACTGAAGTGGGGGAAAGTGTTTGAAGTATAGTATTTTGTCTTACTTACTTGACAAGTTTACAGCACACAATTTCTTCCCTACAATTTATCCACACTTTATGGCTTTAGAAACAGTTTTAATGAACAATTGAATAATATAACGTGACAGACATCACATGCACCAGAAATAATAAAAGTAATTGAGTTATTGTTTAACGCCACTTTGGCAATTTTGCAGCAATGAGCGGCGAAAAGAATAAAATACTAAATAAGTATTAGTAATAACTAAAAACTATTTGCCATTTAACATTTAGATGAAACGTGAATGTATCTACTTATAATCTTAAACGTTTGAATTCAATTATTGACAACTCGTATGTTCAATGATGTTTGTGTCACGTTGTTTGTCAATTAAGGTAATCACTATGATATGCCTAACTTCCAATGTATTACAATGGTTATAACTTGTGACACATAGAATGTCATTCAATATGATTATAATGTTTCTTAAGGTATCTTAAGACAGACGAGTTGTTCCAGGCCATGCTGTTAATTGAAGACCCCTCTGCTTCCTGCACTTCCGGTTAGATATACCTCACACTCAAATAGATATCTGATGACGAGACGATCATAGTGATCAACTAATCTTCCAGCAGAATAACACATTTCAACAGGATGCTATTCTCAAGGGTGTGCTATAATAAAATATTTAATCTTACCTCCTGACAAATCATTAAACCATGCTCGTGATCATTGTAATTCATTGATACTCAAATTTACGTTGAATGCTTTTCATTTAGATGGGTTTTTTTGTTTTAAGTTAAACCGATAATCCCTCTCAGTCTGCCGTGTGCTTTGGTCTTGTTTATTTAAATGATGAATTTGAAGATACATTGGAATCATGAACAGTACTTTGTGAATAATGTATTATAATGTACATTAGAAGTTCTACATATCAATGAAAGTATTCTACTTGCCTGTTTACCTGTTTGATGAAATCAATGTTAAAGAGATAAAAAGTAACATCAATATTTTAAAAAAAAAGAACAAAGAATATTTAAGGTATAATCGAACAAGAAGGAAGAAAAAGAATCCATTATCACGAACCATCTGTGCATTATTGCCAATTAATCGGTTTCTTTACAATAACAGTTAGTTCAAAATTATTAACCACATGTGCAGTTGAGAGGGGATTGTGATTTACATGAGAGATGGTTTTACACAAGTTATTCTTTGATCTGCAGGCTTGAACAGATATTAACTGCACCGAATGATCCAAAAAATGATTAATGCAGCATGGTGCAATTAGCTTTACGTGGGACGACTGTTTAGTGTCACAATATGACAGGACTTGCTTCATTGATGACTCTTTGATATTGGAAATAAGCGCACATTATCTCTTCAGTAGTCAATCAACGGGCGATACCAAGTATATCAATTGAGTACACATGTAATGAAATGATAAAAAGAAGATGAAGTTGCAATGATGGAAATAAACATCTAACAAGACTTCAATGGGCAAACCAAGGATAATTTATAGGCACATTACCAATCCCATGAGTCTTTTATTATTGTTGAATTGCAATCAAGCGATAGCACAGTTTAGTATTAGAATTGTTACTGTTCGAGGTCAAAGGATAAACGTAAATGATCGACCGTGGATTATAATTTTCACATTTATGATATTTGTAACAACAAATGTTCAAATTTGGAGCAGTATTTTTAGGGTCTGAGTACAGGGAATGAACGTGCAGAACGTGTGACCTGGGCCTGCTGATAGAGATAACAAGTAAGTTTCAACTGAAAGAATATGGTTTAGTCTCTTAAAGTCTCTCGCGTGAAAAGGTTCATTTAAGTGATCTTACACCACAACATGACATCTTCAAGCCTTATAATAGTAATAATAACCCTTTTTCTTCTTATTGTTTTTTGTTCTTAGATACAGTATATTTAACATTCGCATCGCTGCTTTGTGCTATGTGTTATTCTGGAAGAGAAGTATTGTAATGTTTTACTTAACCTTGTGTCAGTGATGTAAGAACATCTATTAAGTAAAGTTGTATAAAGACACTATTTGTACTCAGATCGACAGAAATCCAGATTTCATTACAAAGTCCTATTTCTAAACGGATAAAATCGGATAAATCTCAGTAAATCGCATCTTGCATCCTCCCTACAGTGATATTGTAAATGTAACACCGTTATACCGATGGTGATTCAGCTAAGGGGACTGCAGCGGTAAGTGCATAGAAGTTTCTGTAAATTGTCTTCAGGCAAGGACATTAGACACGTGTCACATTTAATCAGGTGTCCTCCTCTATAGTAACGACCACTTCGTATTTCAAGTTGTTAGACAATAGAAGTATGATAATGGTGATCGTCATTTTGAGAAGTTGAGTCTAATGTTGCATTTTCACTGTTAACCCTACTAAAGTTTGTCTTTTAGTTTTCACTTCATACTGATTCTCATCAGGTATATACTAAATAAATAGTGTGTATGCTGTGTCAGTACTCTATTGTTGTTTACACAAAATGAGCTGATAAAATAATGATATTTTCACACTCCCAATATTAAGTTGTCATCTTTATGTCTAAATTTACTACAAGTCCCTTACTGTGCCAACGTTAATGAAACGAAATTTCTATGGTTCAAATGGTTGATAAAGCCAGCGCACTATCCTAAGATTATAAATTAACTTAGCCCAATTTCGTCAAAAGGTTTTTAATATTCATAATCCATTTATGCTTACTTTTCCCAAGAAGAGTATCACTATAGAGCAATGTTCAAATGCTTAAGGATAACTTTGAAGCTTTTCGAGTCAAATGTTGACCCCACCATGAAATGATTTTTAATTTAATTGGGTATCTACCAAATCCCGGTACAACATAAAGTTTGGAGTACTTTTCCTTAATGGCACTAATAGCTTAAGACAATTTATGTGTACTTTTTCAAGTGATGTTACATTTTCAAATCCCCAAACAGAATAGGCAATACCATGGAATCAAATAAACGCAGTTGTAATTCATATGTTAGATGTAATTTTCGGCCACATTTTTGTTACTTTTTCAATAGCTTATTCTTTTGTTAATGAAAATCTCCTGCTCTTTTGAAACTCTATGCCAAAATATGTGTAGGATTGAACATTTTCCAGAATATTAGTTCCAAATTTGAATGGTATTTTATAATCTATCTTCGATCCGCCGAATATTAATACTTTTGTTTTAGAAATATTGACATTAAGTTTCCATGTGGACTGGAAAGTGACCGTTGTGAGTGGGATATCTCAATAACCATTCATTGGATTCTCTTAAAATATATATAATACACATATCTTCTTCTATGAAATACTAAATTAGATTTTGGGACCTTTATTCTCAATGTCACATCCAAACTTGAATTTTCCGGCATGTTAAGCATGTCAGTGAATCTCTCAAGAACGGTTTACTGGATTCACTTAATTACTTTCATAAAGTAAGTATATATTGATTATATTGTGCTGGCTTTGACATTATTCTAAATGTGACAATGAAACTTACATATTTGTCATTTAGACATCTCAAGAACCAATGGCGTCTGCTAAAGCACAGGAAATAAATTGACATGTTCATATATAAAGGTTTTTACATCTGAACCCACGGAAACTTAAAATAATTGATAATATAACATAAATTCATAATAAAGTATAATGCTGGAAGTAAAATAATGTATTGATTATCTAGAATATCTACACTGAACAACAAAAGAAACGTCACGGCATATTCAAAAGAGTAAAAAAATAATAAAAAACCTGCAATCGGAGCAAGTCGGTTTTGATTGTCTCATCAGAGTATGGTTCTTTTATGGTATGTCTGTTCAAATACACTTGGGGTTCTGAAATCGCTTTTTCGAGATGTTTTTAGTCACAATGTTTGGTATTTTCATTTGAAAACATCCAAAACGTAGAAATTTAATTAATAATAGATGTCATTGACAAAAAAAAAAACTCCTTGGATGTAAATGTGTTGACGCATCATTAAAATTACAAAACAAGGCTCGTCCAGTTAAGGTGATTAAAAAACGACGATTTCGAAGAAGTGTGAACAGATACTTTTTCAAAAATTCTAATTTAGTTTAGTTGGTGTGTGTGAAGACATGATATAACCTTATTTCACTTGTATTTCTTACTCGTCGATTGTAATATCTTACATTTGTATGGTGACGTTTTTTTTGTTCGTGAGTTTGGTTGATCTTGATATGATTTTCCAAGGCATTTGATCAATTTGATGAATATAATTTATTGTAGAAAGGCCAAATATGCTTTCTTTAAATCTATTGCCAACAATAGACAATTACAATCATGTCTTCTGTGACATTACAATGGACAGAAGGAGTGATAGATGTTAATTGGTCTTGGATAGAAATTACTGTTAGCCGATTACCTAAATACGTTTGACAGTAATCTATAATAAGAGGAATGTAATAACCGCTTTATAATTAGTATTCTTTTCAAAATACAAAAACCTACTCAGGTAGATTCACACAGGTATAGAACAGTATCATATATGAAAGGAACGAAAAACACAAACTACTTTTTACATTTTCATTTTTTGGTCGTTTCCTTGTATTCTCAAATACGGCTTTTGAAAAAAATTTTGATTGCCAACAATAACTGATATTTCATCTCTTACATGAAGATTGAATGCACAATCACTGCGACTGTACCAACCCGTAAAAATCCTTCTAAAGATTATTATTTTCAATTTATTAAACCTTCAATTTAGAAACTGTTTAATGTCCGTTTCTCTCTTCACGTTGCAGACTTTCAGATTGAAATGCTGATTGACTACACTAAACTATTTTACTCGCAATGGAAGTGAATGTGAATACGAGACGTACCTTTTTAAACACCGGACATTACCTTGGAATGTCCCTCTGTATAAAGGTATAAAATTGAAACACAATCTTTTCATCCTGCTTACTTATCAATAACTGGTCCAGCAATGACGAAATTAGAAACTCAAGAGTATTGTAATGGATTCATTGTGTTTTAATACAAATATTATTTTTTTAGCTTTTGACTCAGCTGTCCAGGCTGAGATGAATGCAAGACTAATGAATGTAATCAGAGTTAGTCCTGAATAAATAACTCCTTGGAAATTGAGTTGAAAGGAAAACTATTTAAACAGTTGTTAAAAAGGTTTCCCTGATGAAATAAGAGATCTGTGTTTGCTTTGCGTTAATGGTTATAGTCTGTCAAGACAGTATGTAAATGTGCAGCAATGTTGAACAGGTCATCCTGTGCACTTCATGTGTCTTCCAAAACACTGTGCTATAAGAACACATTTTCCTTTTGTATCCTTGCCTATTGATCGCAATCCAAGATTGAATAATTTGAGAAACATACACGAAACAGTGTGCTAATTCCGCGCAATAAAATATTTTTAAAACAATAGGATCTTGTGTTAGAAATACATGGCACATTTTGTACTATTGCAGATAATGTGATCCCAAATATAGCAATCTTACGAAGATATTGTGTTAAGTAATTCAAAAAATGTGGCTGAAAAAGCAACAGGTTGGCACTTGTGAAAATGATGTAAACATATTTTATTCAATAAATGTAAAAATAATGTCTGATAAAATCGCGAATAAAAGTCGTTTATAAGTTGTGATACAGTTGTTTATAGTTCATTGACAATGTTGAGAAGTTGTTGAGTTAGATCTTCTATTTCACATTCTAATACCATGTCACTCTGTCTATAAGGAAGAACTAAAAGTATGCTGTTTGGTACATTGATAACAAAGGGAATCTCAATTTGAAAATGCTTTTGTTTGATATGGAATTTGAAATGAATAACAAACCCTCATGCCTTTCTCCGAACATGAGTATGGCAGGGTTGAAATTAATAAATATCAGGGACCGCTCATAAGTTTTCTGGCATTGCAAACTACCTAGGGCGAAAATGGAACTTAAAAATTCATGAGTGAAGAAGTTCTCCTGGCATTCAATTTAATCAGTAGAACATTATTCTTCATAGGATTTACTGTACTTATACCAGCTCGGAGGTAATATAAGTGATTTGAAGTTGAAGGATGCTTTCAAGAGTATCTCATTTGACGCGTGTCATATGATGAATGTAGGCGTATACTTTGCATTGATGTTGAAGGTCAAAAGAAGAGCATGAGGAGAGTTGATATCTGATGAGCTATGGTTAGATATTAGCGTTTGGATGAACGACTGTTTGGTAAGAAATGATGTTAGTGTGATTGCTGATTTCACCACTAAGAGGAGATGAGTGTTTCACAAGTTTTTTTAAAACTTTAATTGGTGGATATTAAGATGGTCGAAGTGGCATAACTTTATTGATTTTAATGCATATTTGGAACAATAACTTGAATAGGTTAAAGCACTCCTTTCGTAGTTAAATTTAAAAAGTAAATATATAAGTAGATTTTCTTTATGCGTATAAGACGAACATTCAAACCAAAATGGATAAACTATTACTGAAATAATGTATTTGAATGTTAAATCTTCCAATAGTACAGATTCATTGACTGATATACCGCAAAGGATTGTTTTGCATCTCAAGTATGTGTATCCTACAGCGCAGGATGTATATTTTAGTGTCAATTTGTATGATGAAAATGTAAAATATTTGACTACAAGAGCAGGTCAGGGAATAGAAATAATTAGAGAAAAGTAATCATTTAATGAAGATAAACACCTGGTTCCTCCCATTGGAGTATCCCTTCAGTGATGAACTGAATAACATAACTCAACGTCATCACTCTGAATGACAAGGAGAAAACTTCAAAGAATTTACTTTTATTTTATTTCAACAGATTGTGTAACTCTGCTTTCAAGCTTCTGTAAACGTTACTGAAGAAGGGGTAAAGCATTGGGATATTTCCTTCTCATCACGGACTGGACGAGATTAGACATTCTAACTCAGCCAAACAAACAATTTTAATGCATTTACCAAATTAATCAGTTGCACTAAGGTTGTCTAGTTATAAATAATTGAAAAAATTTACTTTCGAAATCATACAACCGTTGCAAATGGTTCAACATGAGCTAATGCAATGGAATGAGAATGGATAAAAACCCATGGTAAGAGGTCAAATTTTGTTAACAAAATAAAGGCTTAAACCAAAAGGTCAAAGCAGGTTGTAAGATGTTGTTTAGAGGCTCGTAGCACCATTCTACGTAATTCACGTATGATATTTCTCAATGAAAACCCCAAAAGATAATATAGTGTAGAGGTTTAAATATTAAGTGACAGAGCAGGTAAACCATTATGGAAATATATAACTATAGCCTGGAATACAATCCGGCATACCACTTTACCAGCGTACACTAAACTAGCTTTCATTAAGAGGTGGTATACTGATGGGATGTAATACACTTGAAATTTAGTTATGTGTTTCCTTTCGTTCGGATCTCCATCTTATTGATCATTTGACCACTTTTCAAACTCCTGTAACTATTATGGTTCATGAACAGTAGCACCTCATGTATTTCAATTTGGTGGTCATCATGCCTTGTAATCCATTCTTTAAGAATCACAAATGACAAAAACTAGTAAATATTTCTTATTTCACTCAATGTTAGCGGCCTGTGTCTGATTTCAAAAGAAAAAAGATGAATTATAGGCGGATGACGTCTAACTGCATAAATAATACTATAGATAAACATATTTTTACACGTAAAGACAGACAGGTAAATATTAAAATAAGTATGATGAATAAAGCACCTCATCTGAAATTGACCTATTAAAAGGTGTCATATATAATAAAGTAATTGATTGCAATATAGGTGCAGAGCAAACTTGTGAAAACGGATTTGGGTTAATACAACTTTAATGGTTTATACTATAAGAACAATTTAGTTATTAATGAATCCTTAATGTGTCGGAAAGGCTAGAGAATGAAGAAAAACATGTTATATAAGAAGGCAAATCTCTCATTTGGTGCAACCTGATGCATATGCGTCAAATCAAACTTAAGTTATTTTTCAAACTCACATTACTGCCTTGATCAAAATGATCTATCCTGAATATTAACAGTCGCCAACATCAATATTGTTATTGGAGAACATCAGTCTGAAATGCAATTGTTATAATACAGTATTCGACGCAGTACATACATTTAGATACGAAATTACATTACTGAAGTCTTTTAACTAAATCCCTTTCATATTTTGCATATAGGTGCACTACAGTGAGAATAATGTTCAAACAGGGTTTTATGACTGTGACCTTTATTTCAAGGTCACAACGGTACTTTGCCATGTTACCCTTGTCAACGTGATATATCAAGAACCGTTTACTGGATTCTCATAATATCTTACACATAGCTTCTCCTTGGAAAAACAAAGAACTGACAGGATTTTGAAGGGGATAATGTCGCCATCGTCACAATTGTTTGTTCTATTTTGTAAGAGTTGTCAGTTCCTCTTTTCCAGCAAATCATTTTGTTTACATTGACGTAATGAAGTAATGGATATGCTTCATGGGCTTGTGACATTTAACTATGATAATATCAGAAACATCACATATTCCCATATCTCCTATTATATGATTGAAGTCAGTATTGCACGCAGATTGCCAGTGGGAATTATTGAAGGGCATTCTTTTACGTTAACCTCAATTCATCAAATTGATGATTTCCTGCTAATGTGATTATTTAATTTGAAAATGGGATAATCAATACTTGCTCAATGCCTATTAAGTAATACTTTTACATGGATGATGAAAATCCTGTTTCATTGACATGTGGATAGAGGGAGACGGCATATTTTATCAGAAGTTTTTAAGAGCAGTTTTTGTTAAGTTACAGTAGTCCTATCTCCCCTTAAACATTTATTTTTGCACAATTGTTAAATGGGATTATATTTTAGATCCGCAAATATATGATTTCACGTAGAAGTGATTGTCTCATCACATATGGAAATCTTTCGCTGAATATTGTACGATGTGAAATGTCATGTATCCTGTCTCGCGTGCGAGTTCGATCAGAATTTTATCATAGGAAATACACTCAACCGCGAAAGAAACGTCACCATACAAAATGCAAGATAATTCAATCCACGAGTGATGAACACGACTGAAACAGAGATACAACATGTCTTCAGAAGCCAACTAAACTAATCTTGAATTTTCAAAACATTATCTGTTCATTTTTCTAAAAAAACACGCGTTATAAGATTTGTCAATTTCGAATCTCCTTAGCAAGACGAGATAGAAGAGTCAAAAAGAGCTTTTTTGGCTTGTTTTCTGTCGTCCTACAGAAACGATGCGTCAATAAAATTAAGTTCAGGAAGGTTATTTATGTCGACAACATATTTTATAAATTACATTTCTACACTTTACACATTTTTTACTTAAATGCCGAGCACTCTGGCCAAAAATGCATTTCGAAAAAGTGTATTTGAACTGACATCAACTAAAAGTATCATACTCTGATCAATGAATTTGTGAATACTTCTTTATGAAACATATGTCTATCGAATACAATCAAATCTACTTTCTCAGGGAGCAGTATTCTATTTTTTTCCACCGTTGAAAATGTGGTGACGTTTCTTTTGTGGTTGAGTGTAAACGTTCTCAAATATAATCCCCATATAAGTTGTTCCTCTATCTAAATAGAGTTAATAGTTAATTATCGTAAGAGTTAATATCATGTTCGAATTCCTGGCTTGCCATTATCATTTTCGTTCATCATCAAATTAAATGAAGATTCTTTAGCAATTGTTTATTACACCAACTGTATAAACACACGTTGATTAATGTAAGTTGTATCCCAGGCTTGTTGATAAGAAAAACCACAAGACTAGGGTGAGCTTTTAATTGTAATAAATATTCATCTTTAACAACTGTGAAATAGTCTCAGAAGATTTCTTGAGCAGCGATCTCATTGAGGTCATAGCATTGTGGCATTATCACAATTATGACGTCATAGAAATTCCAATTGTATTCTATGTGATGTAAAATATTTTAAAACTGATAATGCAATAGCATTATGATTTTGGTATGCTAATACACACTCAACATCACTAGATTAACAACATATCAAATTAAGTACATGGGAATGAAGTATTTACCTCATAGGTGGTTCAAGGTTGAAGTGAATAAGTGTATTACATAATAATTTGGTTATGAATTTTCATATTTTGTTTGAACAAATTATGATATCCTTTTTAAAGTAATATATAGTTAATGGTTATAATAGTCACGAACATGGCAAATATCATAATGACGCACCAAAATGCCTAAACAATTCTACTCAATCTTAACTGAAGATTATCAATTTCAACTAAATGTTCCAAAAATCAATCTCAGATCCTCGGCCAGAAATCTTTATCATCGGGTACTTTCGCAACGCAGTTCTATAAAACTCCATCTTAAACAAACAAATACGGTCATTACAAAACGAAACACGGGGTTCACATGATCCGTTGTACAGTCGTAGCTTTCAGGTGACTGTGTTGACATTTCAGTTGTCTGGACAATAGTATGTTGCTTTTGTAGTCTGGTGCTTTCATAATAACTCATTGTACGTACCTAACGCATCAGGAAATGAACAGGACAATGAATTGAGAACAAGCCCGGAGAAAAATGGAGAATTCAATGGGTAACTACTTGTGAGAGATGAATTAGGTTGGTCTGACAGTAGGTCTGATTAGTATGAGAGTAAAGGAGGGTTCAACAAGCGCAACAACCCTTTATTCAGTTTAGAGATTAGGTATACAATACCATCGGTACTGTACTGAAATTATTTTGAACTTATAATAATAGCTAATTGTGAACTAATTGAATGACCAAGGTTTGGTTAGTTTTCAGATGCAAATAGTATGAAAAACTGTAATAATTTTCTTAGTACATGAATATCTGCAAATCAAACTATCGAAGATGAAGGGTTTTGTTTGATTTCGACCTACTTAGGTAAAATTACTTGTAAATTAACCGAAAAATAGTTGCATATATACATTTCCCTGAGTTTCTGACCTCACAGTATCACCTAATTTTCTTGATTACAGTTAATAGTTTTTAATACATTGTACCAAATGAACAAACATATTAATGAATTTTGCAAACGGGAATTATTTTGTCATCGAGACACTGTATGCCTTCCTGTGATAGTGTTTTACCAACTGTTACATGTTTGGTTGAACATCACATTTGCAGGAAGTAACGTAAAAACTCTGTGTATTCTGATACATAGGGACATCATGGTAGAGATAGATTTTCTGTACAAAGTACATTTTGACATGTTATCAGAATCATTTAAATCACTTAAAATGTACCGATATTCAAAATAAGTTCTAGATATACATTTTCTTATTGTATTTGTGTACAGTGTGAGTTATTTATACTTCCGAGATCGGTTTATCCTGATCAAAACAATAATGTAAAACTTCATTAAAAATAATAATGGTACATGTATCAATGAATGTGTATTCTTTGATTATGTATTATGTGTAAACTAATAGGAAATATGATTGAGAATTAACTTTTAACGGAAATAAGTTGTGTTAAAGATCTTTTTATATATAATTTATTATAGTTATCCATTTTCATTATATAGTTTGTAATTCACATTATGTTATGATGCTTTAATGTGTACACTTAACGTTATGTTGATTTATCAAAATAAGTCTCTTAATGGTTTTTGTTACTTAGGATGCAGATGCATCATTTAAAATATTACAACATACACAAATATCCACATCTTGTACACTATGCAATTTCATGTCTGTGTTTTCTACAAGAGAGTGAGTGAGTGAATTATTGTTTAACGCCGCTTCGGCACTATTGCAGCCATTAGAGGCGAGTTATACAAGAGAAACACAAACACAAACCAGGGTGTTATATCAGAATGATGTAGACAGTCAGATGACAACATAATACCGGACGCCTGACAACTTCATTGTTCATCTGAGACTAGTGGGTGTCACACAAAGTAGACACAGGACCTCGGTGGAACATAATCATAGCCATTGTCAACTTGAGAAATTGGAGTTAAAAAGTTGTGTTAGTTGCTAAATCAACAATGCATCTATTTTCAATCGAAACATTGGTTATTATTTTTATTTATTTAACAACTAATAATTACTGAGGTTTATATAACACATTATTTTGAAGACATTTGTATGTATTATGTGTATCATAAAGTGTGTTGTTTGTTTTGAAATATGGATGTCATATTCACTCAATCACACGTCTACTGAAAAAAAGAAAATACTAACAGAAGTATGTTTCAAACTTCATTTGAAATATGAATTCATTCAATATAAACACTTGCCATTTCCAAACATGGTTACCTAAACAAGATAATGTTATAGTTTACTCCTACATGTACCTCAATTACTCATTGACTACCGTGTGCCAATGTTCACAGTTTTTTGGTGCTTTGGAACATTATTGTTATCATAACTTATCAACTGGTTGTTTTGGAAATGTCAAAACCATGTATAGATTCATTCACCAAATTAGATGTACTTAATTTATATTCGGAATCAGAATCATCAAATGTTAGATCAGCTGTGGTATTATCATATTTCAGTGTTCGATGAGAGCTCTTCTACAATTTTCTCATTCCAAATGCAGTTTCTGTGGTTTATTTGCGTTCTTTCAGAAAATGGTCTCAGCTAAGGTATATTTTGATATATAGGGACATGATGGAAAAGACCAAAGATAGATTTTCTGATTTTAGATGATTATCTTTATTGTCTTGCAAACCACGGGGAATAAAAATACCCCTCCTAAAACCACAAATAGTAGTTTGCTTGTTGATAGTCAGTCGTTAGTTAGTCAGTTAGTTTTCAGTAATGAACATTTACACATCACATCATAATTTTAGGTAGCAATTAATGTCGTTATCATTTTAAAGTAATTTTGATTAAAGAGCAATAATTTGAGTGTAATTCAAGTAGGTTAATGACCTCGTAACTCTCCATTCCCTAAACATAATTGGCCTTGGTTCCATTATTTTTAAGTAATTGAGAATTACTCGGACATTAACCTTTACTTCTTTCCTTAATCCACCAGTGTCCTTTTTTAATGGGAACTATAAATTAAACAATTGTATAAACCAAAAATAAATATAACGTGCAATACACCGATTGGTAATACTCCTGAATTGTGAATTGTCCTATTTCGCTAATTAATCGAACAAGTTATACACTAACTACATGATCAATGCCTTAATAAACTCCGTAGTACGGTTCTAATTTGCCTTCCATTACCTCTTTAGAAGGTTGACTGGTGGTTCGGAGCATATGATGATTGATTGGAACCAGCACTCGTTGAACCTTCTATTCATTAATCTGGACATTATATCAGTTACATACTATCAACTGACTACTGGGATTACACTTCCTGATAACCAACGAGTACTTATCAGTTAATAAATGCCAACCTACAACTAGGATTACTGGGAATATATTTCACGTATTTCATCATGTCCAATATGTTACGCTTCACTATAATATGTATATTTATATAGTTACCTATATGCTGTGTATTTACTATCGCATGTATCTATCTTTGTATATGGACCGATTGCCTTCATACAAATAAGAAGACATGACTGGAATTACACTTCATGATAACAGATGTGTTCTCATCATGACTACATGTAAGAATATGTGTAAGTTTAATGAATATAAACTATTTCAACAAACACTGGTCACTAAGGTGACATGATTCCCGACATAAATTATCACTTCAAAATCAGAGTAAAGTAAACAAAATACCCCCCAAAACAAGTTGATATAGTTTGTGATTATAATTATAAATTATATATATATAAAGGAAACATGATGAAGTTTACAGTTTAATTTTCTTGTTATGTTTCAGTATGTTTTTTGAAACTACAATATATATATATAAAAAACGTGAAGTTGATATAACAATGTCATGGTCGTGCTGACAAGCTTACTATGCTTTTGAATGCTTTTCTGTGAAAATAATGTCAAGGTCATCAAAGTCGAATCAGCTCTTCACTGTGAACTTAATATAATATCAAGGTGTTGATTATCATGCTAGTTCACGTTATGAAAAGAATTTGCTGTGACCTTGACGGCAATGTCAGTGCCACAACATCTAATCAGTTATGCGTTGTCCCCAGGTGAAACTTTGTTTAAAGATAATAAAACCTCTCTGTTTTGTTCGATGTTAATTCGTTTATTCATATAGACAATACTTTAAGGTAAACAAAACACTAAATATTACTTCGAAGCGTCACCTACTTAGCAAGATATCGCGGTTCAAAGTGAGTAAATTTGACCTGTTAATTATCTCATTCTTGAAACAGTTTTCCGCGGCCGCTCAGTGTAGCATAACTTCGTCAGCGACGTCATACAAGGAGTTGCTACATTGGAATACTTAGGTGATTTGTCGATTTTCGTCGATTATTCGTTTAACACGTCACAGCTCTGCTAGCAGCTGATTGGCTGATGAAACGTTTGGCGGCTGTGTAAATGAAGTATTTTTTTTTAAAAACCGTTTTTTCTACTATTTTGGTGTGGATTTGTAATCCAATACGTTTGTGTCGTTATTCTTTACTGTTGTCAGAATCATTTCCGCGAAACCTACCCCCCCCCCCCCCCCCCCCCCCCGAGGTTAGAATATCTTTAATATACTCTTCAGTGAACAGTTCTGGAGACTGACAAGCATAACATCTCAAAGTGTATTTTGTGAACTCGACATGAAACACACATGTCTATTGGAACATTACTCTTACCACGGTGAACCTACATTGGATATGCACAATATTTAAGTAATCCAGTAATAGTTCCGGAGTTATTCCGCTTCGCCTGTACGTTAATTCACTAAAATGTAATCTTTGTGTTTTCATATCCACACATAAACTGTGTGTAAACATTTTGGTCAATAAATCAGTTCCTTATGTATGTAATTATGTGATCTATACACCTAATCTATCTAATGTAACAGCGATGCGTGTGTGTCTCAAATCCCTCAGACTGGCTGACCCGAGGTTTGCAGCAGAAATACATTTCTCTGACTGGGCACACTATTGTGGTCAGGTTGTAATGTTCTAATACTGTCTACATCCTCAATGAATCATCCAGGAAATTGGTCGGGAAATGAAAATCTCTGTTCAGTGCAATGAAAGGTAACATAGACTAATATTACAGTTTCACACAATGGGATTTCTCGATTCGAGAGAGCATTGATCTTGACTGCAGTAGTCTTAAAAATACAAATTGGCTTGGAGTTATATCCGTGATGGACTGGTTCATCGAAACTGCAGTTTTACTTGTATCATACAGTAACGTCTTGATATTTAATTTATAAAAGTGTTGTTATATTACGGATATATTTAAATTATATTTTATGTTATTTCAATTTCATTTATTATTATTATTATTATTATTATTATTATTATTATTATTATTTCAACAGTTGCATTGCATATTCAATTTTAAGCTGATCACCTTGCCATGGATTGGTATATAAGGATAATTTGTTTCTGTGACTGTGATGTGATTATTCGCTTCAAAGGCTGCATTGAGAGACTTGGATTTATTAAAACCCGTTTATACCCTTACAGCATTACACTCTCAACAGTTAAGATCTCAAATGCACAAGACTGATCTACATTTAAATTTCTGTGAATCAAGCAGTGGGAATCTTTGATCTATACTGAATTACTGAGTATACAAGAACTGAGTCATCTTTACTGTTTCATATCAGAGGGTATGATAGAACTAAAGCAGAATTTTTTTTATTATTTTGAAAGTAAGATCATTTCCAATTTACGAAAGTTTATTTTATTTCAGATCAACGAATATAATAAAAGTTTCTTAGTTATTTTGAAATGCTGAAATGAAGAAGTAATATTTAAATCCAAGACATCAAATGATTTACTTATATTAAAGAAGTAAAATTTAACTATTGGTATTTATTTTGTTATATAGACGAATCATCCAAAATTGTATTCCGAAGAGGACTTCTTTTGTGTGGGATGAATATGTAATGTGAACATATTTTTTATTCAGTAAGGATTATGAAATATCTTTATATCATTACCTAAAACTGATGTTACACTGCCTTAAGAGGAGGAAGTACATGCATGTAATAGCAATGTTACATTCTCATATCTACACATTGCATGGGAAACGGACGAACAACGATTTTCTATGCAAAATTATGTACAGTTGTATCTCCAATATAAACTATATCTACACACTTTGTCATACGTGAAACTGTGTAAGTAAAACGTTCATCAACTTGTATTGATACATATGAAGACATTTCTATATAAAGTTTCTATACAATATTTTTCCCTAGGCGATATCCTGAATGTATTTTGTGATAACTATGTATAATTAACTAACGTTGGTATCAGATTTGAGATGTTCCTCAATGATGTGTCCACATCTTACTAAAGGCATTTCACTGTTTGTGTTTCCATCCTGTCTTGAATTCATTTTAAAACTATTCTTATTGGAGTATTATGGTTGCAATGCCGAGGGAACTTGCTGTTAATCAAATATTTTACTAAGTCATTGAAATTCTAGCATTTAAAAGAACAGTTACAATTTTGGGAATTATAAATAGAAGGCAATTTCAGGATCATTCAAACAGAACGTGAGACGGAGGTGTGAATCAATGATAGCTGGATAGTGGGAAAGAAATTGCTTCCGCGAAGAACCAATTTGTCATAATCAAAAGGAGGAAAATCATAGACATCTGAACTGAGGTATAACCCCTGGTATGTAGTTATAGTTATCGCATATCATCATCATTATAAAGCATCACAACATTTGTCTTGCTTTGAGCGCTTTGATAATGACATCTCTATAATCACGTTTCCAACAAAAAACTTGCTAGTATATTGACAACACGTTCTTAGTATAAGACTGTAACAATTTCAGCAGTTCCTAAGGAAATTCATTTTGGATGTGCGAAATAGAAAATCTATGCCAGACACCAATCATCTGGTTTCTGTCATTACAAATTACTATAAATGGGGAAAAAACATGAAATCTGGTTGAAAGTCAATGAATAAGAAAACTCCTTTAAGCATTTCCGATATAGAAGAAGGCGTTGCAATTGACTTCCTCCTTGTATCTTAAATTAGACTGGCTTCAAACAGAAGAACAATTGAACAATTTGTTACAATTTGAACACATTTGATGCATATGTTTAAGGGGAGTTTCACTATAAGAAATCACCTTTCACTTTAGAAACCTTTACTGGACTTCGTCTCAGAAACCAGTTGTTACGAAACGTCAATTTGTCAGAATAACATTTATGTGACATTGGACATGATTGCTTGTACCTATAATATCTTTGAACCTACATGCATACATTATTAAACCATCAAATTTGCTTTACTATCATTTAATTACAAAGAACTGAAAATAAGAAAGAATATTCAGGCTTCAGTCCGTCGTGCTTCTTTCGAATGACGTAACCATGGTTATGACGTCACAATAATAAACGGTTGTGACGACACAGTGACGCAACATCGCTAGCGAAGCTTTCTGTAATGCTTTCATTTCCCCTTATACTTTGCGCTTTTCTGCCTTGTTAATGATAATTAGAGAACATTTTCCCTGCTTGTGCTGTTAATATTAGGTCTAAATCCCAGCTGATGCTTTAATCAACTGAAAAAATACTAGCAGTGTTATTAAAACATAAATTCCGGAGATTGAATTGGGAAAACATTGAAAAGTACGGAAAATTCCGAGAAGTACCGAAGTTTAGAGAAAGTAGAACCGTCAACTGTGCAATACAGAATTCACCGTGCAATACGGAAATCGACCACGGAAACCGTATTGCACCCCTGTATTACTATTTTAAGCTTACATGGGTATATAATACATTTCTAAAAGAAACTTGTTCGTCTCTGTCTTGATTGAACTAAACAACACACATTGGTCAGAAACACATAAAATCATGCCTATCATTGACTTTATAGCAATGTGTCCATAGTGTACAGGTATCATCGTGCTGATTAACGGAAAGTTAACTTAAAACTATAAACCTTCCAAGACTGCTGAAGTAACTTAAACCAGATAAACCTCACAGAATACATATTCTGAACGTCTTTACAAAATGATTAAACTAATTTTCTTGTTTCAAGAGTCTATTGACATTGTCACTCTTTAAACGAGAAGGTATCAGTTGCCATTTTTCCAAGATTATCCGTAAGATCCGCCTGCATGTTAATGCCATCTCATACAAAGTAACAAGGTGAGCACAATGGCCATCATCAACTAGTTATTCGATTTCAATACTTTTGGGGCTTAGCTGAACTTTAACTTGAGTATAAACTTCCAATCGAATTTTTAAGGTAAATTTTATTTTTTAATTTTTTAAAAGTCAACAACAATCTGTCAGGTCGATTTCTGCAATTTATATATATATATATATATATATATATATATATATATATATATATATATATATATATATATATATATATATATATATATATATATGTGTGTGTGTGTATGTGTGTGTGTGTGTGTGTGTAATTGAACACAGTCATATATATGACGTCTGATCCGTATTCGGCTTATATATATTATATATATATATATATATATATATATATATATATATATATATATTGAAATAGGTATATGGTATCAAACGTGGAGAATTGTATAAGTAAATTTAAATAATACACTGAAGACGTATATCAACTTTCATAATCAATACTTTATATTCCGATATGCATATTTCTGCTTCTTGTTTCGAAGCTTCATCAGGGAATAATTGTTTGAAGCATAGCAGTAGTCTTATAGTCTATGTACAAATGGTCTGTCTTGGCAACACAGGTTGCTAATAACGTCAAAGCAATCAACAAGCGTCTTTGAGAGTTATCCCCACTATAATCTGATTGGTCTTAATTGGCCGTGATGGGATTAGGGATTATGGTGTTAACTGCTGTTTAATGAAGGGGAAAATTTTGAAATGAAATACTGTTCTTTTGTTACTAATTGTGTAGTAATGTCACCTCCGTTATTGTATATTTCGTAAAAGGGAAATATTTTGAATGTGCCTTTACTACACTGAGATATATGTTTGCTAACTTTTAAGTGTCTTAAATTTTCATCTCTTATTTGCTGTTTGTGCACTGTAACTCTTTTCTGAAGGTCATTAGTTTGTCCCATGTATGTGAGATCACACTTTTCACAAGAAATGACATAAATCACGTTTTTCGATTTGCATGACATATTACTCTTAACATGGAAGTCTTTGCCATTTTCAAAAGTAACTGATAAATCCTCCTTGAGATAGGGACACGTTCCACATCTTTTATCCAAACATTTTTTGACACTTGGAAAATTGTGGTTGTTTGTAAATTTTGCACATGTCAGTATCTTTTTCAGGTTTTTGGGTTGACGCTTACTTTTTATTATTTTAGTTTTCTTTAGCATTTGTGCGAGACGGTCATCTTGTCTCTTAATGTCTAAATTGCTCTGTAATTTCGGGAAGACTTCCATGTCGTTTGGGTTATATGTCGTTACAAAGGCTAGGACATGTTTATCTTGTTGTTTATCCTTTGGTGTTCTAAGTGACATAATGTCTAGGTTTAGGGCCTTTTTATGCCTTGGTGTATAAGTTGTTTTGGATAACCCCTCTCAATTAATGAAGTTTCTAATTCTATATATATATATATATATATAAAGCCGAATACGGATCAGACGTCATATATATATGACTGTGTTCAATCACATTGTACATAGAGATTATTAACCAAGTGTGTTTCCGTATCATTAATATCATATTTTGGGAATAAAAATTGCATTATAATAATAATAATAGCATACTTATAATGCGCATTTATCCATGTGCAATACATGCTCAAAGCGCATGGGGAAATAGATAGGAGAATGGATTAAAATGGAAAGGCAATTCTGAAGAAATGAGTCTTTAGTTGAGATTTAAAAGAGGGCAATTCTTGATAATCACGCAGATGTTGAGGGAGTTCATTCCAGGCTGTTGATGCTGCAAAAGGGAACGATCTTTTTCCGTAGGTGGATGTGTTGACTGTGGGAGGCACAAGAAGATTCTTATCTTGAGAACGTAGTGTCCTGGATGGAATGTGGCGGGTAAGAGAGTCAGAGAGATATGAAGGGGCAGATCCAGAGATGCATTGGAAGGTGAGGCAGAGAAGCTTGAACTGTATCCTGTACTCAATGGGCAGCCAGTGAAGGGATTTGAGGAGAGGTTTGGCATCATCATACTTTTTGGACTGAGTGACAATGCGAGCTGCAGCGTTCTGAATGCGCTGCAGTTTCTTGATTTGGGCCTTCGTTGCGCCGGCGAGGAGGGAGTTGCAATAGTCAATGCGACTTATGACTAAGGATACGGCCAGGGTTTTAGCAGACTCAATGGTCAGACACGGGCGTATGTGGCCAATGTTTCGGAGCTGTCCAAAGCAACTCCTCACAAGCTGAGAAACATGATCATCAAGTGACAAGTTTGCATCCACAACCACACCAAGATCTTTGACGGTGTCCAAGAATGTAATGGCTGCATTGTCAAAATCCAAAAAATCGCAATCCAATGTTGCACGCCTCTTTGCTGGGCCTACGACGATACACTCGGTCTTTGAGCTGTTTAGCTTAAGCTTATTGTCGCTCATCCAGCTTTTGATGTCGTTACAACAATCTCTGAGCTCCTGTACAGCAGTATTGCCATGTGGGGTTGTTGGAAAGAAGAAGTCGTACAATTGAGAGTCATCAGCATAATGGTGGCGGTTGATATTGTGATCATCAATGACAGTACCGAGCTCTTTCACATAAAGAGTAAAAAGCACGGGGCCAAGAACTGACCCTTGTGGCACTCCACATGTAAGATGGTCAGGAGCGGAGCGATGGTGATCTATCAGCACACACTGATCTCTGGAGGAAAGGTATGACTTGAACCATTCTAGGACAGTACCACCGACGAGAAAGTCAGTTTTGAGGCGAGTAGTTCGTGTATTTGAACTTTGACCTGTTTTGCATATTTATCAGAATTGGATACCAACTTTATCAGATTGCTTTATTGCATCGATTATATTCATTATATTATATTGTAGATTACATTCATCCATTATATGATAAAGCGTTTTAATAAGCTATAATCTATGGGCAAATGGTATGAAACTTCATGAAATAAAGAACTGCTACAAAATTGTTTCTGAGACATGATTCCCACTCGTTGAAATGTTCAAGGCTCCTAGACGGACCATTACAAATTAGCAAAAGTAATGTCGTTATATTAAATCTTCTAGGGAAATAACACTTAAGTATTAAAATATGTTGACTCTGAAGACTAATTTTAACGCCAAGAAGTACTGAAATTGCCAGGTTGAAGTCGAAAGGTAAACACATGGGCGGCTCCTGTTGAGATTACATAGTGCTGTTAATCTTCCCACACCATGGATTATTTGACAATTTATTTTAAAAAAAATAAGAAGTGTATTTTTTGTAAGTTTCAAATAATAAATTTCGTCAGCGTTTGACATTTAGAGTTTGTGAATGGCAAAGTGTAATGGATAAGGAATACATTACCTTTAACGGCTCACATATGACGTCATATGAAAGCTAATCTTGGTGTTATTATTGGAGTGTTTTTTCACATACTATAGTTTTCCTTCTCAGAAAGCCTTCGAAGCGGAGAGCGACACCTAGGATACTGATGGTCCATTGTTGTTTAAGACATTATTCCTCCAAAGTAGAACTGTTCCACTCACTTTCACATTTACATATTGTCTGGACAGACCATTAGTTATTAACACAGACGTAATTCCGCTTTATTACCACTTCAAGAGAAACTTGCCCCACAAGTGTAAATACATGTTACTTTTCGCTCCTTCCTCTTTAAGATAATTACTGTAGGGTCAGTAAGCACTCTTATTATACTGTTGTTCTTCTTGTTTACAGCTGTCTGGAATTGACGCAGCTAAACTCATAATCCTCAAGGAAACTATGGCTAGATATCGTATCTTTGTAGTATATTTTAGTGTAAATATAATGTTGAAAGCTGTTCCACAGAATTATATAGATGAATAAATAAGTATTTGAATGTTCAATCACTGTAAAGACTGTTTACTATTTGGTGTCATGCCCAGTCTCTTACATGGAAATTGTGTTATTGGTATAAGAGGGCACAGTAAAGCAGATTTATTTACTCAGCTAAAACCAATTTGCACCTTACACAGTCAGGACTAATTCCATGCTTCATATAATCGAATTCTACGGAATCAGTGATATAAATCTGTATTATTGGGAGTTTAACCTAAACAGCAAATGTGGTCCTTGGACAATCAATTCCTCTCATCATGTTGCTTGATTCTATTGTGACGAAATTGTTATTTTGCTACAAGACATAGTTTTTCTTTTCAAACATTATAAAAAAATATGCAAGTTTCTATAAGTTCTTGTCTTCTCTCCAAATGATTTTCAAAGATCCTGCAAAAACCCCATGATATGACATTGAATGTATGTACTTATGCACATGTATGTATACTTTATTTGATATGAATGGAAATGTACGTACTGAAACATTGGAAATAAAAAAAATGTATAAAAGAAATTGACCATGGTATGAGTTTGAGGTTTTGCAAAGGTAAATTTATGTTTACATGGCATCTAGTGTTATTTCGTGTTTAGAGCTATTTTTCTTTTAAAAATTCTGACTTAAAGCCATGCTACATCGATAAAATAAGCGATAAATACATGGTTGAGACATCAATGCAAATTGCTATACTTGTACCATTATTTGCAGCAATCACTGTCCAACTACTCCATACCCTTTGACTCAGACATATCGATCATGGATAGAAAGAATGATTTGTGAAAAAGAAACTTTTCAAATGCTTATTACATGCTTGTTAACGTTCGTCAAAGGTTCTACATGAATTTGGTTCCTCACAATTTCTACACCTTTAGATCGATCATAATTAATGTTGGGTAAATTGATAAAATACCTCTTCCTTACAGCAGTAAGAAATAACTTTTAAAGCAGAAAGACAAATTCATGATTTAACCATGAATGAAGTAATATTTTCACATTAAGTTCATCTTCCTAGTTTATCCATGGTTTATCCAATGAGATCATTTTTGTTTTTACTTTATCCATTACATCCCTTTCAATTATAATTCGTTATATCTTATTATTATTATTATTATTATTATTATTATTATATACATGTACCTCTCATGCTGAAGAGTTTTCTTTGAATACGGATAACTGTTTGCTAAGAGTATGGCTTGGTTGTGTAATAATATCTTTTACTCACTAATATGAAATTTTATTGCATAAACTTTAATAATAAATAGCAAACTAAAGAAAATATAATATGGACAAAACGTGCAAAACATAATTTCATTAAACTAAACTAAAACAAGTACCTGACAATCATAGATCTCCTTCAGTTAGCTTTCATTTAACGCAAAGAGCCGATGACAATTACATGAACGTCACATGTTGATTTTGCAACGGTATAAACACATTTAACGCGTATGTTTTCATCCATGTTAAGAAGTGGCAAGAAGAAAATGTCATAAAAGTGAATGGAGCAAATTGATGAATCTGACAAAACCGGCTGAATACCAATATTTCTTTAAGCTTTCTCCTTAACGTGCATATTTGTGGTCCTGAGGTAAATCATTACACACTTGGGACAATCTCCCCACATCAGATTAATTGATATGAATGACCCAGGTATTAGCGATTTTATATCTGCATTTTAACCATTGACACATCCTCGCAACATGCTGTCTTTAAAATTAACACATTTATATGCCAAAAGTATAAACAGTCAAAACTAGTTTTGTTACCCCCAACCGGTCCGTTTTGTTTCGGTTTTAACCTTTTTACCAATTAGGTTTTATGAACGCATATACAAAACTTCATACTCATGCCCCTGTAATCTTTTTAGATATGTTCACATTCAAGGTCAAAGGTCAAAGTCACGAGTTCTGAAATCACAAAAAAATTGATTGGGTAATCTTGAAGGTCTAAAGTCAAGGTTATAATATGGGTAAGAGCCATTTGAACCCTCTATTCCCTAAATTTTAAAATCAGAATAGGTTCTAAGATTTATATTGATAATTTGTTAATTATAACCTCTGGACATTCTTTTGGCATGTTCACATTCAAAGTCAAAGGTCAAGGTAATGAAATCATGAGTTTAATGTTCAATTGTCTTTTGTTATATTTTTATAAAGAAAAAACCCATTTTAGTGTGGCTTTTGAGAAGGTGGGATACCGCAAATGATAATCTAACTTTTATTAAGTTATTTCCTCGTTATTTAACAGGCAAAGAAATATTTCGAATTACACCAACTTGTTTTATTGTCTTCAGAAATCTAAGTGTGAAATAAGACTTCATTTTTAATATCGTTAACAACAATTCATATTCTTTCACATCCTTTCTGAGCTAATGCCGAATCTTGTTAAATTCGAGCATTGTTGGCAGTAACAGAATGAAAGGACTGATGAGTGATCTTTGATGTTCAAAATCACGACAATTCATCTGTTGAAAACATTACATGCTATATATAGCGGTAAGTAACCAGCCTAATTGTCCTCAACTTCGAAAGTGAAAATGTGAATAGAGTCGAAGCATTAACCCTTGGGTGACTGAGTAGGAATTTCAATCAACTTGTTGAAAATGTCCCCAACTTCCAAAATTAAAATGTCAGTCACTCACTTTAAAGAATCAGAGTTACCATCCAAATTGATCGATATCCTTGCGTATAGAAGCATATTACGGTCCAAATACTTTCAATTTACACTTGGCCAGTGAACTTGACTGATCGAGGTGCACACACAACTGAAGATGTGACATAACACGTGGGAATTGAAGCTAGTTGGTAGTGATCTTTGACGTTCAAAATCACGACATTTCATCTGCTTAAAACATTACATGCTACATATAGCGATAAGTAACCAGCCTACATCAAAACGACATTTATTGGGCCCGAATCAGGGTATTGTAGTAGGGTAGCGGATACACATACACTGATGGAGCAGGATGGAATTATTATGTTTAAATACCATCAAATTATTTATTATTCTGCGAGCATAAGCATAAACCAGCAAAGTATACCTCATTTGATCACTTGAACAATTACTTATGTTGTCAGGCCTAAATGGGTACTTCAGTATTGTATAATAACATCAAGAGGTTTATCCTTTAACAACTTCATTAAACGTGTTAGCATCATTGATTGGATTGTACATATGTACTTTGAAAGGGGTCGAAACATTAACCCCTAGGTGACTGAGAACGAGGCGAAATCAACTTCTTGAAACTTGTTGAATTAAAATGTCAATCATTCATTTTAAAGCATCAGAGTTTGTTACCGTCCAAATTTATCGATATCCTTGCTTACACAAGCTTATTACGGTCCAAATAATTTCAAATTACACTTGTCTAGTGAACATGACTGATCGAGGTGCACACCCAACTGAAGATGTGACATAACACGTGGGACTTGAAGCTAGTTTCGTATGTCAAGGGTGTGGAAATTGAAGCTAGTTTTATCTGTGTAGGAATGCATAAAAACGATATATCACAATTGTTGTTGTTTGTTTTATGGACAGGAAAGTCCAAATTAAAGGAATTCACAATAACCATACAATCAATGGTGTATCAATGAATGATATAAGAACGTTAAAAACAACGTGACTGTAGTCCTCGTGATATACACGGTTTGAGTGTGTCACATGACGAATTATGAGTTGAAATAAACTAACCTCATACCGTCTTCAATCTTATGCTTTAAAGGAAAATCTAAGTAGATATCCTTCTTAGAATGCTTGAATTTTATATAGAAATTAATGATTTAAACCAGCTTTCAGTTAATCCTCATTTGTCGTACATTTACCTTTACACAAGTCACTCAAATTAATATTGTTCCTGTTCTGATTCACTTTCAAAGGATAAATCAGCTATTGAAAGTGAAAGTGAAAGTGAATTGAAAATATTGAAATAAAAACATAACGAATTGACAAGGACGTTATGATTTCAAATTATTAATGAAACTTTGCTATGGTATCAGTCAAAATGTATGTAAATAAAATAAAGGTTCATGAACGTCATTGTAAAAGGATAATGTTTTTCTTATCACCACGTGTGTCATAAAATTGATAACATTAAAATGAGCTATATGATTAAATACCGTTCTAGCATTCTTTAAGAAAATCCCATGTCAAAACGAAACCACAAATGTCTTTGTGAAAAAAATCGGACTTTATCAACCTTATTGCAATCTAAAATCTTTATTCTCATCTCTTTACTTTTAGACCAAAAACACAACTTGCAATTTGCTTCGCTATAAAACAGACTGACAGGAATTGATTATTTTCAAAGAAATTTATTGTTTCACCATATGCAAAATCAGGCAATTTCACATTGTAATCCTTTAAGCATGGTGAAGATAGCATCACTTCTAACCTTTCAAATGGAGTGTCAGCAAGTGCACATGTATCAATATATTATCAGCTCTATCGACATATTCGAATATTTGAACAACATCGATATATGTTGTATAAGTTTCAATGTTGTACTTCAGGATTATGGAATAAAATTATGAACACACTTGATAATCAAGAAAAAGACATTTAGTATAGCATTTGAATAATATTTGTGTCCTGAAAAAAGTGTGAAACGTGAAAAATACAGACAGGTGTTTTTAGCATTTTGCTGAACAAACATTGCCAAGTAACGCATCGTTACAAGCAGTACCCATTTGCATTTGTCAAATTTCTGCAATGACAAAACACTTACAAACTTAACATGCCAATCACCTTAAGGAATTACACGTTCTTTCCATCTAAATTGAGATCTGTTTTGGGAATTTAATATAGTGTAAATATTTTATATTTCCACATGTCAACGAAAATCAGTCCAGTCCAGTACAGTCCTCCGGATATGACTAGACATGTTCCAAGCTCTCCGGTTACTAGGACTGCACAAAATATATAATCAGTATAGATTGTAACTACATTGTGCATGTATTTAGATTTAATAATGGCAACTATAATTTGGAACACCTTCTGTGTGTACACAATATTATGCTTTGATATGATACATAATCGTACCTAAAATGTTCACATTTAGTGGTTTCTGTATTTACATGTATATCATGATGATAGTAACTGGTAAGCTGAGTTGGGGTTTAACGCCGCTTTCAAGAGTATTTCAATTATATCTCGGCTGCTAGTATTATGGCAGGGAGAAAGCCCGCAACGCCACGTGGCTATGCATTGCGGTGAAACCTGCGAGCATCGGCTGGAACTAGCGAACCATGGGTGTAGCATTGCACCCAAACCTTACTGCGTGTAGAACAGTTATCTACTGCAGACAAAGTTGCCGTGCCCCTGGCGGGATTCGAACCCCGGACCTCTTGATCCGAAGCCGAACGCGGTGATAGTAACTGGTTTGTTTTGGGTTTATATTAAGCGACAATAAGAGGTCAATCATTGCATCACTGTATTGAGAAATGTCTAAGATGTGACGGTTAAAATACAAGCACTTTAAAGATAATTGAAATCCTTTTAGTAATAAGGTTAACCCAAGTTTTATTACTCGTTGTCAGTAGGCAAACTCATCCAAGTAAAAACTGTTCATCTTTCAGAAATAACTTTACTAACCAGATGCATATAGTTCTTTTCATGATTATATGATTTAGACTGTCATGATCGACGGTTTCGCAAACTGAACTGTTCGAGCACACCTTCAAAATGACAGAATCACTCTTATATATAGGAAACAGCTACCATTAAAAGTGTTAAATCAGGGATATAAAACACCCAGTACGGTTCAAACAATCTAATGAAATCGAACTGTATAGCTATCACAGTAAGACCATAGCTATTGAACAATATCAGTCCATAAATATGATGTGAATATGATAAAAGGTTCTTCAAAATCAATTTCCTTTCTCACGAACTATGTCTGACCTTCTATGAAAGTATTTCTATAAAAAGAATTTTAGATGATAACAGAAACGTTCCAGTCATTATGGGACACACGATTCCGATTTTCTTTTTTTAGTAGTAGACGCAAAATTATTCCTTTTAATGTTAAGGTATAATATCAAGAAGATATGATAATAGTTTAAAGAGAAATTATTCATAAAACGTCCTTGACTTGAACAGTGGTTGTTGGAAAGGAGCTTGCTTTGCGTTATCTATGTCTGCTTTGACACTCTCTACTTGTCGGTGCTCCATCATACTGATGAGACACTGTTTTGTGTCTCACGTTCATGAATTGTGTCATTTAAATGTTGCTGATGATGCATCCAGGTTTTCTAGTTCATGCTGTCAGACAACGGCAGTAGTGTTGATATGACTGATAATATTTTAGGTAGTTTCTGATAATGAAAAGAGCACTCGGAAATGAGGACATCAATGAAGAAGTTCATGCAGAGATGGAGATACTGTTAATTATGTTCAAGCAAAGAAGATATACAGTGTAATGTAACACTTCCCCGTCATTCTGAAGTGAAGTTATATTCGTAGTGCTATTGATTATCCCAAAACTTTGCTTTGCTTACTTAAACAAAGAGAAAAACCAGGATTTCATTTACTCAAGAGTTTTTATTTTATTTTATTTGTATACCCCCGACCTAAAAAGGTCGGGGGTATATAGTAATACCAATAATTCTGTCCGTCCTTCCGTCCATCCGAAGACAATTTTTGTCCGATCGATTACAGGAAAACTATTCATCTCATCCTTTTCAAATTTGGAACATGTCTTCTTCACCACTAGGAGAGGTGCATGGCAAAATGTAACACAATTTGGTGAATTTCTGAATTTTTGGCGATTTTTATTATTTTCTACTTCATCATATTCGGAGCTAGAATGAATGAAGCTACTTCTGTTGTGTGATTTGTTGACTTTATCATGTTCTTTTTCATGTAACTTTCATCATAAGCTACTTCTGTGTTCTTGTTGATTTTACTTTGTTATATTTCCACTGGTTATATTTTTGGAAAAGTTAAATGTTCTTTCCTTTCAGCCATAAGCTGCTGTATATTCCTCACTGTGCCTACAGGGGTGTTCTTCCATGTAACTGTTGTTTCAAGTCACTCGATGAATCATTATGATGGATTAATTTCCAAAATAAAGTTGAAATCGGTGGTTATCGCAGTAGTGTATTATGTTACCGCTACCTTTTAAAGTTACTATTATTCCTACTTTAACTTAAACACTTTTTTTTACATGAAGAGACTTGTCCTACCCTTTTCACAAACAGTTTAACCGTAGCAATTACATTTCAGAGCTTATCAATCCTTAGGTGTGCAGACACCTCTCTCTTTAAGTAAAATAAAAATGTCAAACTTTAACAGTCGGGAGTATTAGTGAGCCACGCTTACTTTTTTGCTTGTTTTATTGGGGTGAATTTCTGAATTTTTGGCGATTTTTATTATTTTTTACTTCATCATATTCAGAGCTAGAATGAATGAAGCTACTTCTGTTGTGTGATTTGTTGACTTTATCATTTTCTTTTTCATGTAACTTTCATCATAAGCTACTTCTGTGTTCTTGTTGATTTTACTTTGTTATATTTCCACTGGTTATATTTTTGGAAAAGTTAAATTTTCTTTCCTTTCAGCCATAAACTGCTGTATATTCCTCACTGTGCCTACAGGGGTGTTCTTCCATGTAACTGTTGTTTCAAGTCACTCGATGAATCATTATGATGGATTAATTTCCAAAATAAAGTTGAAATCGGTGGTTATCGCAGTAGTGTATTATGTTACCGCTACCTTTTAAAGTTACTATTATTCCTACTTTAACTTAAACACTTTTTTACATGAAGAGACTTGTCCTACCCTTTTCACAAACAGTTTAACCGTAGCAATTACATTTCATAGCTTATCAATCCTTAGGTGTGCAGTCACCTCTCTCTTTAAGTAAAATAAAAATGTCAAACTTTAACAGTCGGGAGTATTAGTGAGCCACGCTCACTTTTTTGCTTGTTTTATTGGTTACTCATTTACCCAAGAATTGATTCAATGTTGAAACAAAACAAAATGTGTACTTTATTATGAACAAAGCACAAACAAAATCGTTTAAGATGTTACTTAGGCTTGTTTCAAACCGATTTATCATACCATAACACATTCTTTAATTTAACTGGATATACTGTTTATTTTGCCCTAGAGGATTTTACTGTAATGGTCTAAAATGTGTCTCTGAAGTACCATATATTCACAATAATATCACAAACATGTTTTTTATTCATTGACTATCAACTCGAATTCGGGGTTATTGCCAACGGTTATTAGAATTGACAGAAAACAGATAATTTCTGTCTGGCATTGATTTTCTAATTCGAACATCCAAACATGACACGACGCAATGGTATATTGTCAATATATGTAAAAGAAATGTTGATGGTATACGATAAATACGAACCATTTGATTACATATAATGGTAGATTTCTATTATTTACTTCTTTTGACAAATTGGTTCTTCTTGGATGCCATTACCTTCAAATACCCAGTAGTCATTTGATCCACACACTCGTCTCACGTTCTGTTAGATTTCTACTTAAATCGAGAATTTTACCTTCTAGCCACACTTCTAAGAAATGTAACTACATCGATCAATGGCACAATGCTACTCCATATTAAACAGCAAGTTGCTTTGGTGATAATTCCTTCCTTGTTGTAATCTCTAATTTAATTGCCAACGTTTGATAAAATATTTACCGTGATATGAGATTACTGAACTCAACCCTAATGGCAGACACGGGTATTCGTGTATATAAACAGTAACTGTTAATAATGTCGGTGTGCAAAAGCCTTTGGGACAGGATACAATGCTGCGTTGTAAAAGTATCTTCAGTAAGTTCTTGACAACTCAGTGAGAAATGATATAATCACAAAAGGGCAAAAGTAGCAGTTTTCAATTTTATTAACACTTCTTAACAGATCTATTAAAGAGAGTTTACACTTTTTGAGCTCATGAAACATAGATACAGGATATAAATTTGAAAAAAAAACCCGTACATGTACATATACATGTATATACAACACCAGGATGACAAGTTTGATATTGTCGTAGTGAAATCTCTTTTTACTGTATGACTAGACGTTTGTACATGATAGAAATTATTAATCGCCCATGTAAGACTCTTTATATGGCAATAATTTGTCCTTTTGATCTTGAGAATATTTGTTCTACCTAGTACCCAGTAATCATTGATTCACACACTGGTCTCACATCTTCCTTTCAAATGCTCCTTAAACCAAAACTTCTCCTTCTATCCATATATCACACTGGTACTGCTGATACTGGCACACCTAAACCCCATTAGTTAGCTATGCTGATAACAGCAAGTTCCCCCGATGATTATTCTCTTCTTCTCTATAATTAAGACACAGGGGTTGGCATTAGTTTTAATTGCATACATGTGATAAATTACTTTACCTTTTATGTGCGAGATCATCATCATTTCTCTGCTATAATCTTGTCAATACTTTAGATGTACACATGTAGACAGATAAATGTGGACAAATGCAATTGTTGATAATTAAGCATTCTAATAATTTACTTAGGTGATCCTGATCATTCTTCTGATATAAACGTATCATTATGCGACTAACACAAACATGGATGCCTTTAAAGTAATTCGTAGCTAATTAACGTTGCAACCATATACTTTCTGTAAGTGATCTTTCTGGTTCATCTTGCATTTCTCGACTCAAAACAGCAATTTTTGAGCCCCTGTTAAAGAAATCAATGTTGGCTTCAGATCAGCAGAAAAATTACCGTCCCATATCTTTCCTTTCCAATGTAGTTGGACGAGCAGTAGTCAAAAACGTTCTGCATATCTCTCAGTAGACAACATGCATGATCACCAACATACCAATCTGCCTACCGTGCTCAGCACTGCACTCAAAACAATCTACATCAAACTTCTCAGTGATCTACAACTGAACTGTGATACATTCGACCATTGCAAACTGGTTGATACCCTGATGGTTTTTTAGTGGCACGTTGAGGGTTGTGATCGAACATGGTCTACATTTTCGGGATCAAGGATCTCCATTCTCGAGGCTTGCGTGAAGTCTCCAGAATCGTCCACTATGATGAACGAAGGGAATCCCCATCCTGGTTCCATTTTATTGGCAATTTTCCTTCATGAATCAACGCTTATCACAGTATGCATAAATTGCATAAGCTATTGACACTTTTTAATTTTGCAGGGGTAAGCGTAAGGAACCTTACCTCGGCAAAAATATACAGCCTTGTAGCCTGTCAAGCAGTCGAAGCTAACATTATTTGTTTCCATTGAACCACCCCAGATACCAATATACCTGCTGAGTGGACAGCATCAAAGTCAGACCAACAGCGTATGTTAGTATACTCTCTTCACTAGCTTGTGCATGTAGTGGATACTTATCAACGTGGTATTTTAAGTCGCGGTGAAACACTGATTGCTAGGCAAACGTGATATTTGCACATGCATTGAGCTCAGTGTGACCAGTGTGCTGACTTTTTTCAGGAAGGTTCTCTTTCTTAAACTTTAAGAATAGATAAAATATCGTTTGTAAACCGTTGATCTTTTACGGAGTGAATGTTCTAAATGTGTATTTGAAAACTTGATGATAATATCCCAATGATATCCCAAATAAAATCGAGTAACATCATTTTGCATATGTAGAAACCGAAACTGCACGTCCCATTAACAAGCACAGTAGTTATATGACCTATTAAACATTATCAACCCACATTTGTCTTTTTGTCTGAAGTAAATACGATTCTAAAATTACGTTTGACGCATTAACGCGCGTCAATCGCGATGTATTGTCAATATACTAAGTCGACTATCATCAAAATGGTAGTTTTCGGTAACAGTTGGTACTTCTCGATAAAGTTACACATTTTATAACGTTTGGAATATGTGACCCCTAACAACACCTTAAAATAAGATATAAGGATACCCCAATGTGAAACATGTAAAACATGTTTAGTCAATCCACTGCTGATATTGCTCATGTATTAACCTTTATGGAATGAAGTTGAAAGATGGATAAAAAAAACAAGGGGTAAATTCATAAAACATTTAAAAAAGAAAATGTTCTAATCCGCTTTCTCTCTATTGATTCATTAAATGCCATGTGTAATGTCATAAAAGATGCCATTTCCAAAATGAAGATGTATCATGTGTGTATATCAAGAGAGCGTTACTACAACAATATAACTAAAGCAATATATTATTCCAACTGTGATTACAACAAATTGGAAAATTCTGGTCAAAAGTATTTGTATAACCATTCCTATTCAACTACACTTATCTTTACAGTTTGATGTTGCAATGATTATATGATTTGCTTTTGCACAAAAAAGTGGAATACAAAAATGTATAGACGTGTATACCCCCACGGATCCGGATGTGCTAGCACCCTTACAGTTGTATCTTTATTCCCGTGGAACCTTCTTACTTTGTATGTGGTGGCTTTGTAAACATATTTTCAACGTTTACAAGGACCTCGCAGGGATATTTTCTTGGAACTTTACCGTGGCTTTACTATTATCTAGTTTACTTTAAGGTGAAAGTTAGTGTTAAACTCTTTGAAATAAAACTGAAAATGCAAGTACCAATCAGTAGGTGTTTTGCCGAAAGACCACCTCGAACCAGAAAACTCAAAACTTCTGCACACTTAACCCATCAGTCATGCCACTTTACCATGGCCAAATCGCCTGAGCTCAATGAAAAATGCTTCTTAAGTCCTTTATACCTACGATTACATGGCATTGCGAGATTTTATGGATGACTCATATACATTTCTGAAGAAGGGCAGGCAAGCCTATATAACATTGAATGTATGTGATGTTTTTCGGTATATAAGATGGAAAAAATCCTCTCCATCGGGCTTTTCGTAGAGAGAAAGCCCCTGTCCTCGAGATCGTAATCGGTATTTATCCTTTACATGAAATAACTGCTAGTGACGAGTCAATACATGGTTTTCAAATATCTGCTTGACCTTCGACTCACTGCTTGATTTTAGTCCTTCTTACTCCACCTGTTTATGATGAACCTATTAATTGTGCCTTCATCTTAAGTAGTTTTCAAACAAAAATATTCCAAAGAAATTATTCCTCGAAAAAAAGGCCGATGCATCATGTAGAACAGTTTGTGATTATCTATGGTTTCTTGGTTGATATAGAGTAGATTTTGGCTTAACGAGAATTATTCTAGTTCTGTTTTGCAGTTAAGTCTTTTGTTGAACTCGTATTTACATCACTTATAACGTTTGAGGGTTGTATTTGCCGTAACTGAAATATATGTTTCTAAGTTCATGCTTGCTATTTATTTTCTCCACAAACAAGAGAATTAGTGAGCACAGCTCATTCATGATACCCCCGCTTTTAACATTGGTAAAAAAGAAATGTTTGAAAATAGCAAAAGGGCATCAATGTTTAAACTTTTGTATGAACAGACCATTATATATAAGTATTATTAAAGCAGAGTAAGTATTACACTTGTAAGCATGTTTTAGAAGTAAAAGTCGAAAAATTTGAAAAATGTCATTAAATATGCAAATGAGGGTATAAAACATACAAAATTTGCAAATGAGGGTATGAAATATAAAAATGACAGATGTACACAACAGTGGTTTCGTAACATTTGAACAATTAGTGTCTGAGTTATGAGTGGAACAAAAAGTGTGAATGGCGAGGATGAAAAATGGAGAAAATTTGCATAAATTATGCAAATGAGGGTATGAAACATACAAAAGGCAGATGTACACATCATGGTGATTGTACATATCAAGTTTCTTAACATTTGGACAACTGCTTTCAGAGTTATGAGTGGAACAAAAAGTGTGAATGGTTAAGTCGAAAACGGAGAATATTTGCATAAATTATGCAAATGAGGGTATGAAACATACAAAAGGCAGATGTACACATCGTGATGATTATATGTATCAAGTTACAAGACATTTGAACAATTAGTATTTGAGTTATGAGTGGAACAAAAACTGAATGGCAAAGTCGAAAAACAGAGAAAAGTTGCATAAATTATGCAAATTAGAGTACGAAACATACAAAAGGCACATGTGGGGACCATAAAGTGTACATACATAAAGTTTCATAACAATTGAACAAGTAGTATTTGAGTTATGAGCGGAACCAAAAGTGTAAGCATAGACGCGCACACAAAGACGCTTAAAAGTGGAAAATCTGAAAAAATAATCATGGAATCTGAGTGAAACATAAAAAAGGCACATCTAGGGACCATAAGTGTACATGTATAAAGTTTCATAACAATTGAAGAAGTAGTATTTGAGTTATGAGCGGAACCAAAAGTGTGACCATAGACGCGCACACAAAGACGCTTAAAAGTGGAAAATCTGAAAAAATAATCATGGAATCTGAGGGAAACATAGAAAAGGCACATCTAAGGACCATAAAGTGTACATGTATAAAGTTTCATAACAATTGAACAAGTAGTATTTGAGATATGAGCGGAACCAAAAGTGTTCCGGACGGACGGACGGATGGACGCAAGGACGGAAGGACGCGCTGAGCGCTATATACCCCCGACTACTTCGTAGCGGGGGTATAAAAAAATGAAATCATGATCAAGAGGATGTTGAACACCATCATCATCATATATACGAGGGGCGTTCAATAAGTGTTGCAACTTCAATATAAAACCAACTCGCGTAGTCAATTTTTTACTTTTATTTTTCAATATAGTTACCCTTCACCTCAATACACTTATTCCATTTCTCTTTAAGACTTTTGATGCCGCTTTTGTAGAAGTCTTCCGTTTGCCCCCCTAACCACGCCTCTGTGGCAGCTTTGACGTCTTCGTCATCCCGGAAGTGCCTTCCACGTAGGGCGGATTTCAGGTTTCTGAACAGGAAGTAGTCACTGGGGGCTAGGTCTGGGCTGTAGGGTGGGTGGTTAAGCTGTTCGAATCCACAATCACGTATAGCGGCCTGTGCAACTCTTGACTTGTGGACTGGAGCGTTGTCATGCAAAATCAGAACACCACGTGTCAACATTCCACGGCGTTTCTGTCGAATTGTCTTTCGCAATTCTTGCATTAGGTTGCCATAATATTGACCATTCATTGTAGTTTTGGTTGGCAAGTAATCAATTAATAATATGCCTTTTGCATCCCAAAAGATTGTCGCCATAACCTTGCCAGCTGATGGTTGAGTGCGAAACTTCAGGGGAGGCAGTGAACTCGGGTGCTTCCATTGCTTGGATTCCAGTTTAGTTTCCGGGTCCCAGTGGTGGATCCAGGTTTCGTCACCTGTCACCAGACGAGATAAAAACTTGGCTTCATCCGCATTAAACCGATCCAGGAGCTCCATGCAACTTTCGGTTCTTTTCTGGCGATCTTGTGCTGTGAGGTTTCTGGGTACCCATCTTGCAGATACCTTGGACATACCAAGATGGTCATGAATTATTTTTTTCAACACTTCCAACTGATATCTGGAATTCCAAAGACAGTTCAGAAACTTTAACACGGCGGTCAGCTAAAATTCGTCTTTCGATAGCGGCAATAACTTCCGGTCGGGTGACCACAGATGGCCTGCCTGACCGTGGGTCATCGTCTAAGGACTCCCTGCCCCGCTTGAACTGAAGAGACCAGCGACAAACTGTTGAAAAGTTAGGAGCATCCTTACCCATCACATTACACATACGATTATGTATTTCTGTAGCTTTGCATCCCTCTTTAGTAAGGAACTTGATCACAGCGCGTTGTTCATGTTTGAGAGAATCCATGATTATGGAGACCCCCCAGCTATTATATCTAAATAATTGTTATGTCTAGAAATTGTTTTGACATGTGTCAATGTTATGTTTTGACTATAGTAACACCTGCTATAAGCTGACACTGTTTATGTAAACACCAATGCCCCGCTTGCAACACTTATTGAACGCCCCTCGTATATGTATACAGGAATAATATAATTGGTCAGTTATTAAATGAACAAGTAATACACAATCTTTTGATTTAGAAATGCGTGAACAAGAATTTTTATGTATTTATTTATTTATGTATCGCCGTTTTTGTATGTCATTGGAATATGTTAGTGTCATCAATATGATCAGCTATTATCATGAGAAGAATACTTTCCACTTTTTCAGTTCGATGTGTGTATCTCCCCCTTTTTAAGCTCCCGAAACGGAGATTCTTGGGGTATATTTTCTTCCACCTGTCCTTTCGTCAGTCTGTCCGTTTTTTCCGATTGGTCAGTGATAGGAATTTGATACTTGACCAGTGCATCCATTATTATGAGATCTTTCAGATAAGATAATACATTTTTCTAACCCTGTGACCTTGACCTTTGCACAGGAACTCTTTTTCGAATACTCTAACCTCGGTCATACTTTCTTTTTATATATCTGTGGTAGGTCTTTGATATGATTTTGACAAGTGCATCCATTGTGATGAGATCTTTCAGATAAGACCATACGTCTTTTAACCTTGTGACCTTGACCTTTGCACAGGAACTCTTTTTCGAATACTCTAACCTCGGTCATACTTTCTTTTTATATATATCTGTGATAGGTCTTTGATATGAGTTTGACAAGTGCATCCATTGTGATAAGATCTTTCAGATAAGACCATACGTCTTTTAACCTTGTGACCTTGACCTTGGCACAGGAACTCTCTTCTCTTGGTCATAATTGTTTCTAAACTAGTGTCCAAAAGAAACGATACCATCTATTTTTTAAAATATCTTTTTACAAAGTGATTTTCTTCGTATGCACACATTGTTTTGCGTATCCCAAATCCCAAATGCAGTGTATTCAATCGAAAATACCGAGAACATTTTATCACATCCGAAGAAATGGTTCACTTTGTGAGAATGACATTATTTTAGGTAGCATAGTTTGCAACTGCAGATAAAGTGTATAAAACGGCTGACCATACACGTTGGTATCAAAGCAACAAAAAGCACACAAGAAAGTATCGGTTTTGACAGTCATTGAGAGTGAGAGAGCCGTTGGAATTGTCACATAGCAAGTCTCACACGCCGACGACGCCAGAAGGTTCGGTTGCGCGCGCATAGCAGTCACCAGGTTAACGCAACGGTTACGTGATAGAGATCGGACATCATGCAGGTCGAGAAGAAGGTGATTACGCTTATTGAAGACCGCCACATCCGGGTATTTCATCTCTGAAACCCATTCATCATTACGACGTTAACGTCAAAGACGTCACTGAGACACGTGATTAGCAGACAAACTTGGTAAAAGAGATTGAAGACGCATGATATCTGAACACGTCGCCAATACCACAAAACGTTCCTGAGGCGTCAACAACGAGTAAACTAACAGACGAATTCAACGTTGGCAACAGAGAGACTGAGCAATGGCCATGCTCTCATATTGGAGCAGATTTTGCATCTTCAAGAACAATGGTAGACAGCGTGTGTATCGAAGAATTAGTGACCTTTATGCTCTGACTTGCGTCCATCAAGTCAGCCCATTGCCTCCTTGTTGAATGACAAAGCTTATTTTCTGACGTCATCCGATGTCTGACGTTATCAACCCATAGACGTGTACTTGCCTGTTCTGACGCTCGGGATGGACATACCGAATACAAATGAGCCTTAGTGACGCCTCTTTTGACATTTTCAACATTTGTCTCAGTCATTTGTGTGAATGAAATTTTCATTTTCAGACCCCTCACGTCAATACAGACCTGTACAAATGAATGCAAAGTACTGATTGAAATGAATTTTGTACACATGTTAAATGAACAAAATCTCAAAAGAATAATACCAATTCTAGATTTCTTTGTCGTTAAGTTTTCCTGTAATGGTCGCTCAAAGACGTGGTATCGTTTCTTTTGGACACTAGTTTATACCAGTGATAGGTCTTTGATATTTGACAAGTGCATCTATTGTGATGAGATCTTTCTAAGAGATCTTGTTAATATGAACTTCCCGCACGTTGCATTCTCCATTTAAATTGCATTTGTCAGTGATATACACCTTAATTGATATCTAACCATTTTCATTCACGTAGAGTATTAGTACTTATCTTGATATTTTAATTCCAAACTATGCTAATATCTGGGGCATCAGTTTTTCTCAATCACATCTTGTTATTGTGGCTAAGGGTAACAAGCGGGTGAGGGTAACTCACTAATACCCCCGAATGTTAAAGTTTGACATTTTTATTTTACTTATAGAGAGAGGTGTCTACACACCTAAGGATTGATAAGCTATGAAATAAAATTGCTAAGATTAAAGTGTTTGTGAAAAGGGTAGGACAAGAAAGAGTTCAAAATACAAAAAATTGCCAAAAATTCACCAAATCATGTTTTAATTTCGCTCTGCACCTCGCCTAGTGGTGAAAAGAGATGTGCCAAATTTGAAATGGATGAGATATATGTAAATAGTTTGTCTGTAATCGATCGGACATTCTAGCTCCGAATATAACTAAACTGAAGCACAAAAGAAACGTCACCCCTCAGTTGTTTTTATCATATGTATAATTTTAAAAGTCAATTTTCTCGAGTTTTAGACGTTGTATTCCAAAACTGAATAGTTTTGCGAATTAGTCCAAAATATTAAATCAGTCAAAGAATTGTTTTACGTGTTTTTAAAAAAAAGAATTAAAAATCAAAATAGTGAAATTTAAAATTCCTAAAAAGTAATTTTGTTAAAACACAACTGTTAATCGACATATTACAAATACTCTGTGTGAAAACCAATCAATTTGCCTCGTCCTGCACACATTTACAACATTTTAAACATGGTAGGGGTCATGTTGGTGTAAATGTCATTTCTTACCCCTGTCTAGTTTAAAAAATGATATTGTAATCAAAAAATAAAAACAGTCACCAATTAAGTCATTAAAACTACTGCCAAAAGGTGTAATTGCATCGTGCCATAATCAAATGCATCTCATTTCTTTAAAATATTGAATTAATCGAAATCAATTGAGGTGTGACGTTTCTTTTGTGCTTCAGTTTATGTTAAACAAAAAATCGCGAAAAATTCATAAATACACCAAATCGTGTTAAATTTTGCACAGCACCTCTCCTATTGGTGAAGAAGACATGTGCTAAATTTGAAAAAGGATTAGATGAATAGTTTTTTCTGTAATCGATCGGACAAAAATGTCTTAGGAATGCCGGCCGACCGGAATCGTTGGCATTACTAGATACCCCTAACCGTTAGTCGGGGATATAATTATGTTAGGTGCATTTAAACTCCGAAGAATTTCAGAGATATACAATGTATGCATGACTCAGATGGCTCAAAGCGCAAATAATAGCTTACCATGAGAGAACAGTTGTCACAATCAGCAAGGAGATTAAACTGAAAATCATATACATCCACATTGATGTATATTTCAAAAGCGGGCGTCTGCACTGAACAGTCATTCCGTGGTTCGTATTGATCTTTTACAATATCAATTTCATCTCCATAGAATGTCCAGGCGCGTTTAATCACCTGGATGAAAAGAAATGGTTTGGAATAATCCCGACAATAGAGATTTATAATCAGTATCTGTGTCTCCTGCAATATTACATAGCAGGAATACGCTGAAAGAGTCCTTGCAGTCAATATGACTGAAATAGAAATTGGTTTTAGCTGACTAAAAGAGTCCATAGCGGAACTGTTCTTGATAATAATAACTTTTGAAAAAAATGCAGTTTCCGTTTTTCTGAATATCAATCAATCCCTAGATGAATGTTTACTCAAATAGATTCATACATTTTCTTTGATTCAATATAACTGACATTTCATCTCTTGCAATTGGATTCTCCAAATATGTAACTTTGATCACTCCCCTTCCTTGTCGAATGTAACTATTTGGACGTTTTGAACTGTGAGTGTAGGACGATAGTTAATGGTCCACTTATTTGAATCGCCAGTAGATCAGACAATGAGGGGATTGTAGGAGCCTTGTGGACCAATACCGTGTTGAGCATAATGTGTTGAGTTGTAATAATCATAATGAGGATATTTATATCACGTTAAATCCACAACACTAAGGGCCGTGCTGAAAGCGCTACACACGTTATTACCTTGGTATAAGGACCAACATCGTTTCTTTTTCCTTTGAACCAACATCGTTTCTTTTTCCTTTGAGTATGCAATCTGAGCTAGCAATTAAGGCGCTCGAACGTTATCTGTCAGATTGTCTTCACTTCACAGATGTTGTTTGAACTATTTCCTATCAGTGAACGTTTTGTAAACGGTTATATTTCTAAATTGAGTTTTACATGAGATAAATTAAACCAATTACATTTTACTGCCACATGTGTGTTTTGATGTAAACATTGGCTCGTTGGCACTCCGTTCAATAACTTTAGGTAGTTTACTTAAACATTCTCAAATTAACTCTCGTAATAGGAGAAATTATTAGATCTGTCAACTGGTCATAACAGTTTACCTCACTGTGGCATCACACATTTATAATGAAACACATGGCGTAACTACGAAGTTTTCATCACACAAGCAAACTGTATATTGAGGTACACATTTCGGTTTGCGAAATATCTTTGAGTAATAAGATATTTACTTCCTACTGCGTTTCCCGTAATTAAGAACCATCTATATAGAAGGGTTTAACTGATTTTAACTGCAGGTACAAACTACCGTCCGAACTGTCCAAGCTGTCTAAACCGTTGATGATTTGATTTGTGAAATAAAACAAATTATGTCACGATTAATCCACCCGCAATTCAAACTGTAGGTGGAAAGCGAATACATTACGTTTATGTTTATTGTACGAATATAATGACTCTTTTACAATCTTTGGAAGTATTTTAGGCACATAACTGTCCGACATTCGGTCAATTTCCCCTAATGGTTAGCAATGATTGTCGACCTTGTGTAAAGTAACTACATAGACAGTCGGTGAAAAGTCAACATATTTAAACCCTTGTGACAAATGTTTCTCTTGAATAGATAATGAAGTGGCGTTGATTCTGTGTTAACGCCTAATAGTCTTTCCAGACATCCTCTAAATGTGAAGAAGCACTGAATAGTTCGACTTGTGGGAATCATGTCTCAGGAGGAACGTGCTGACTGTTGAGTGGCCTGATGGATGTTACTTAAGATATATCTCTATGCATTACCTACAGTGCCGGACAAAAGTCACTTCCCCTGTATTGCAGTCTGAAAGTGAAATTACTGCAGTATTATCGCAACGGGAATGCAGTCGGCTCGCAGGACTGACCCGTGATTTCTGCACTACTATCGCAGTAAAGGAGTAGGAGAGTCGCAATACAGGCGACTGAGCGGTTCAGTGGCTACCGGGAGGGCGGGGCTTACATGTACGCGCTAGTCATTACTGCGATCAATGCTTTTGCGGCCATAAATTGACATGTGCGTAAGATGGTCCTGGATGGATGATTGACTCAATAAACTAAAGATATAGTGATATTTATCTTAATAACGAATTTATTGTTATTTATTTGTGGGTCTCGAAAGTCCTACATTTACATGTACGCCTATCCGATTATGTAACAAAGTGAGACAGTTTGTAATAAACTAAATTTCTTATTCACTGTTATGTGAGGTAAACGCGATTGGAGAGAATAGCATTCCTGTAAACACATGTAATTGCACTGGGGAAATTTACTTGATATAAAGTTTGAATATTGTCGTCCACATAATAGTGTATTTAGAATTATATTCAGTTACACAGTGTGTACATATTGTGTAGTGTGTATTATTGTTATTGTAAAAGTAAACTGCTTGGATATGATAACGGATACATATTTTGTGTAGGTGTTTGTGTGGTATCGGGAAGCTGTGGTCGGGTATTCCCCTGAAGCCGGTTTTGAACTGCAATGCTTGTGGGTAATATTAGAACTGATCATTTTGATGATCCGGAAACGAAATGAAACCTGATTTTCAAAGTGATAAAGTATGCTGTTAAGTTGTATTATACATTGATTGTGTTCATTTAGAATTGCATAAACATATAGAACTGACGGCGGAAGGGTCATTTCCATAACATCAAATGCATTTCAACTTTATTCACTGCCGATGATATGATCACCAAGCATCTCAGAAACGATTCGCCGAAACCATAATCATAGTTCATTCACATTGAAGAATGTTATACAATAAGATTGATTGATATACTTTTATTTATATTTCTATTAACATTATCAATTACATATTTGGTCAGGGCGTCGTTACATTTACATTGTTATATCTTTCTTATCATTTGTCATAAAAACATTAAATTAGGTCTTCTTTCGGGGATGTTTCTTTCTGTATGTTAGTGGATTTGATTAAACTGTTGGCTTTTCTAATTTCGCTCCCGTTTATGAAATGTGTAATTAATTATACAGGCAGATGTATAAATCAAAACCGTTAACATACATGTAGTAATCTCTCAGTGATAAGAAATGTACTTTTAAACAAAACATTTTCAAGATATTGGATTTTAGTTTGAGGTAAATTTGACAGGTTAATCTGTTAAAGACACGCATATACAATGTATACATTCAAGGTTCAAATATGTATTCCCAAATACATGTATGCATGTCTGTAAGATACATGTAAATAACTATTACTGTACATTATAAAGATTTACATGTATGATGTTTATTGCATATAGATAGATGTGTGACGAATGTAAATAATTTTATCTAGATAGTAGATACTGTATGTTTGTGGACTATTGTTGCTTCGGTTTCTTAGTTTGTTTAGTGAATATATTTACACTTCTAAGTGGAATTTTGTATGTATAATCTAATGAATAAACTATGAATTTATATTCACATAATCCCTATGATATTTGATCTAAAATGTACACAACATTAGTTCAGTGTGATTTTATTTTGAGATTTTAAATAGATTGTTTTTAAAAAAAAATTAATACACAGTTGTCATGACCATTTTAATAAACATATATGGAAATGAATATTTATATTAACATGTCACCATACAATTAAACGGCGTTTTCCATTTACATTTATAGCCGGACATGTTATATCCTTGATTTTATTAACCCATCCAGACATCATTAACATAACCGATTCAATAGTATTACTTTAGTATGAGAGTGTACCGCTCATTCCCGCCAACAGAGCACTGCGTGTATATGAGTTAAAAAGAAATCACTAGTGAAGAATTGGGGCTAGAAGAATGGGTGTTTAGGTTGATAAAGGGATTGTTGCTCTCTGACAGAAAAAAACCCGGGATACATGTACATGCTGAATGATCTGTAACAAAAGTTTAAATGCCAATAACTGTGTAGTGAATTTGAGATGCGTGTATCCTTTACACAATGTATCCAGAAAGTGCGACAAGTATCAAATCATGTAGATTAAATAACTGGATGATGCAATTATATCATCATTCGAAGATCAAAGTAAAGGAAATATATTGTCGGTACGACTTTAAAGAAAATGGCAATAAAAACACAAAGTATTTTATTATCGCGCGTCTTAAGCAATCCAAATAGACTCAGAACATCAAGGTACAATACTTGAACCTTTCTGATAATTACCCTATGCACATAATTTCTGAACTTCCATGTATAAATAAATTTGCCTTCAATTAAGTGAATAAAACCGTAATATAAAAGCGTACCGTCACTGACACTATCAATGTATATAACAGCTATATGACCATTAGCAAATCGTGAATATTTGGAATTTTTTAATTACGCTTGATCAGTGGGTGACCAGTGGGTCACGTAATGTGATAAACGCGCGACTACCTACATGTATGTTACGTAATCTGGTATAACATTTATTACTAACGACTGAATACACGCTTAGAATACACAACCCATTTTCAATACACAACCCGTCCCTTGTTTTAAGCAGTGTGCTTATTCGTCTTTGTTGCGTCTCGCCGGGTTTATTGGCTCGCTCGATATGACATGAGTCTGTGGATAGTATGTTTTAAAACGTAACATGTGTCTCATAAGTCAATTTGGCTGGGTATTTACTAATAATTTGTGCTATATTGTACAATTGTACAATGAGTTCTATGCGTGACACTTTAATAAACTATAACTGTCTAACTCTCTGTCACAAGTAATCTATAAAATTTGATTTTCCAATAGAGTGTGAAACAAACGCATCGTCATTCGTTTAAACTGCTAGTGATTCTCTTCTATTAACATGTAGTGTTCATATTTTTTGTCATCAAGCGATACGTTGATCGAGGTCGCGGTTACCGATTGGTAAACTGTGCTGGTGGTTGGGTTCTTGCGTTGAGAAAAAAGTCACTGGTCTAGCCTTCAAATTCCAAATGCAATTCTTTCATTTTCGGTTACATTCAATCTATAGATTTGAAATGTTTCATTCGACTTGTGTATCGTCATATATTTGGGAAAATATCAAGACAATATTTCTACAGGTTGTTTATTTGAAACATGTCGAAATGTTTTCAGCACAAGGTCGCATTTATGGTAAAGCTGCATCCATTGTGTTTCATAAAATTTGATTAAGCTTTAATACGATCCAACATACCATATGTGCTGTTTACAGTGCAAATAAATATACTCGACTTGCATATTCATCCCGAATAACCAAATACTTGTTTCCAATTAAAATAGAGTAACATCATTATGCATATGCAGAAACCAAAACTAAACGTCCCATTTATATGCACAGTAGTTATATGACCTATTAAATATGTGACAAATTTATCAGTTTGTCTGTTATAAATAATATTCCAAAATTACGTTTAAATCATTTGCGCGCGCCACACGCGGTACATTGTCCGGTTTTCGATCAGAAATCACTACTGTCAGCTTTATATCGTCAATATACTAAGTAGACTAAGATCAAAATGGCAATTTTCGGCAACAGTCAGTACTTCCCGATAACATTACATAATCTAGAAAACAACGTTTTGCATATGTGACCCCCAAAAAACAGAATGGATGTTCCTTTAAGAGCCGATATCAATTGTTTAATCAAAGAATTAGACAAGGAATTAGATGGATATACGTCTCTGGTTTAATTTTGATAATGCGAGGTTATGGCCGACATCAAATGCGACGGTTTGCGACAAGGGGGGCGCGGGGGTAACGCCTGAGTGAATTTACCACCGGGTGTATTTATATTACATAACGATTTTGAGTGAACGGTGTCTCCCTCGTAATACACACAGAGAGAAAGATAACATGCTTAATTCGCCATAGTCAGGCATGCAGACAGACAAGTTTGTTTAAGTGTCACAAGTTGAAAACAAAAGAGCCATCATGAGAGGTGGTATATCTCCCCGGCCCCACATAAGTTGAATAATCAGTTTTAGCGGTATACAATAACACACCACTGGAAGATAGAGTATGTTTTAACTGCAACGATTTTATTGAAAATGAAGCTCATGTACTTTTACACTGCCCCTTATACAAAAATGTTACCAAAAATATGTAATCTTTATGTTCTACTTTGAATGTTAGTTTTAATAATATATCGGATGTGGAAAAGCCTGCATTTATTATGTCATGCCCATATATTTTTAGAGTTACTGCCAAAACCTGCATGGAAGTCTTAGATTTTAGAAAATCCCTTTTATATATCTAGCAACTCTTTTTACCTTAACAATTTACCTTGGGTTTTAATAATATAGTTTACTATATAATATGTACATTTTATTTTTATTAAGGTCCTTTAATATGTATATATGTAGTCTCTCATAATCCCATGTGGGATGGCTCATCACTTTATATTTTATCGACTTGTATATAAACATTTGTATGAGGTGAGACTTTGTAATAAAATATCTGTCTGTCTGTCTGTCTGTCTGTCTGTCCGGTATATAACTACTCCTCAGGGCTCATCTACAGGATATGAAGGACTACATGTTTGTACAAATGAAATATTAACAAACTAACGTTTTTAAAAGTTGCTTTCTACAGTTAAAGTCATGTGTATATTTCATTATATGTGTATATGTTGCACTACGTAATGCGTGATAAGACAAATCGTACCCTTCTCACAAAATTCAAAGGATTTATCTCATGTAATTGATATAACTGTTGGTTTCAAGGTATTTATTATGACGGGATCGTTAAACAAGGAAGAAATCTCCATACAAACATATACTTAAACAAATGAGTGACGATTATAGAACAGAAAATGTTACATACACCACAGAAACAAAATAAACTAGTCAACAAGCATTACAAAAATGTGGGTAGGCGTTATATAATTTTTGCATTGTTTATTTAAATTTTCTTAACAAACTTCGGTATGACTGAGTGTACACAATAATGATAAGGAATTCAATTTAAAATCTCAAGTCAGTAACTAAATTGTTTTCATAATGGTCACGAACGTTTACAGACAGATATTTTATTCAAATCTCACCTCGATTGCACTTTTATAAATATGTTGATTTATTGATAAAACGAAACAGGTAGAACATCGAGCTACCCACTATGGGGTTATGAGAGACGTGCTATTCGAAGTAGATCACGAGATCAACAAGTGTGCCGGTACGCGTATCTGACACGGCGGTATCCATTGATGTGATTAAATTGCCATTTGAATGGGAGATGGTACACACGGTGATGCAATGGGCATAGGGGTACCGGTGCCTTTGGACAATACGAAGAAGAAGAAGAAGAAGAAGAAATGTTTATTAAAGTGTCACATAATGTACATAAAATCACAGTATAAAATGAATATATCGACTTAGAAATAAAATGTACATTATCCGGCCAAATTGACCTATGAGACACTAAAACAGTAAAACAGCATATAGAATAAGCATATTACAGTAAAATTAACGAACACACATATTTTATCACAGCATTGAAACTACTAAGATAAATAAATTATTGTTATAATATATACATTCAAACCCAATATATATATATATATATATATATAAAGTACTGTATAAAAATATATTACAAGTTAAGAATAAGCTGGTAAAACATGAAATCTGCGCTGGAACATGGAGAAAGTCATTGCGGCCAGGGACTTGCTAAAATCAGGACATTGCATAAGAAATATATATTGGTCCGTAGAAGACAGGGAGTTGAACTGGTTATGTAACATGTTGGCTTCTTTCCAGATATTGTAACGGATGTCGGAGTAGAGTGGGCAGACAGTAAGAAAATGGATCTCATCTTCGATAGCATGTAGTTGACAGTATCGACATATGCGGTCTTGCAAAGGAACCTGAGGTCTGCAGAATCGGCCTAGTTCGATTTCCAGGGGAAGAGAGCCACACCTTAGCTTTGCAAACACGCTTCTGTGCAAACGATTCAGGTTCCCTGAAACATAGGGATCAACTGTTGTCGTTGTTTTGAACAATCTATAAGTTCTAAGTTTATTGCCGTTCTGTCGCCCCTTGTCATTCCACAGCTCACTCCACCAGTCAACAGTGTCAGCGGATATGATGTTGTCTTTGATGAGGCGGAACTCGTGGTTGCTAAGGTTGTGGATGTCCGTGATAGGAACTGGCAGAGACTGGATGAATTTCAGCGTTGTACTGTACCATGATTTACGGAAACCAAGTGACCATCTGTTGACGTTGTCGAGTATTGGTATACGGAAGATACAAGTGTCTTACAGTTCTGTGCAACCTGTCAAAACACCGTGTAATTAACAGCATTATCAATCGGTTTTGCCGAACTATGAAACGTGATAATGATTACAAGTAAATAATCACAGACTTATATATCATATTTGGTAAGATATCTACTTTAAGGAAATTATAATATACAAACATACACACCCTATACACTAATGTATGTACTTGGAGAAAAACTATACTAACATTAATCCATCTAAATGCAACACCATTGTTTTACCTTTGGGAAATATATACAGGGAAAAAGGATTGTACCCCTAAATGTCTGATAAGAAAATAGACAATGTATCAGAAAAAGAAACTGTGTGATATGACAGAAGCGTCATCGACCAGTGTAACAAAGAAATTTTGTCCCAAAAAAAGGAGAAAAATTAAAGTCGATAGTGGTTGTTGTAATGTGAGTAATATTATTAAACTGATAAACCTTTAGTACCTGTTAGAATAGAGTTTTATTCAGATTTTCGTTTTATTATTATTATTTAGATCCCCAAACGTACACTTTCACGAACATATCTTATAATGCTACCATTATACAGTTTAAATATATATCGCTTAGATATTCTGCTTCTTACCGTTTTCCTTTTTTTCATATATATATATATATATATATATATATATATATATATATATATATATATATATATATATATATATATATATATTTTAAACACATATTAGTTATTTCATGTCGTATTTAAAATAAAGTATACACAGTTACATAACATTATCTCATACAACATGTATACAAGTAAGAAATGTTACCGCCGGTAAATTCCACAACATAACACTATGGTATTTATTCGACGTGAAGCAACGACAACTTCAGCAATCATTTGACAGTAAATGCGCATTTCATCTTTACGCCCGCCCACTACAGTACTAGACCAATCAGCTCTCAGCAGCTTAATTTGGGACCTGGACGCATCGGAATAGCCCCGCCTACATTAACGCAGTCATCTCGCAATTATCGTGCGACAGAGACGCTAATTTGGCGGGAGACTGTCGCGTTCCTGTCGCAGGAATAACGCAGTCATGACCCAACTGTGCTCCGACACGATTGCAGGAATACTGCAATTTTACTCCCATGACTTTTGTCCGGCACTGTATGATTATCATTTCTCAATGTGATAACACCTGAACATTACGACACGCAATCATTGATATACATGCATAAACATTGAATTAGAAAACAACTACAATGATCTAAATAACAATGTTAATTGAACATTTTATAATGTTCCGTTTCACCTTCTTCGACATCATATATTTAATTGTTAAACTATTCTAAAATATTACAAAGAACTTAATGTTCCTTGCACATACCTGTACAGATTTTCCCTTCCTGGTCAGTGTAGTTGTATCCGCATGTCTCCTACAGTTCCCTGATTGTATATCCAGCGTGGGTATCAGCCGATTATTTACTATTTACAAAAGGTACGTTGTCCGCCATGGAACTATTTTAAAATGTTTACATACAAAAGCAATGCGTGTCAACGTATATTTATCCTGGTCCAGAGTTGGTATGTTGTACGTTTGTCCATATTTGTTTTATACAAGTACTTCACTGACTGGTATCAGATTCGACAGTACTTGAGGTAAGCAAACTGGTTGCATTCGTGGTTTGTTTTTCATACCCTTTTGGAAAGTCTTTGCTCTGATGACGGCCCTTGTACTCATCTTGCTTCTTTGTATGGGATGTCATTAACATGCAGGCAAGATCGCATGGATGTTCTTAAACTAGTCACAGATACGATGTCCTTTACAGAGTGGGTGGACTCTGTCAATCGTTTATCAACTCAATATACAACCCCATAGCCTTTACAGTATGGGAAGTTTAGCTTTAAACATGCCCTGTGATAGACATGCTTAACTATATCAATGCAACTCTTAGCTTATCTCTAAAGACTTGTCATATTTGTGCCACTATCTTCTAAAATGCTTCTCCATTTGTTTATCTCACTGAGTATAGACATTCATTAATTATCAATAATCACTTTCAGTTTGAATTGTGTATTTATACTTGGTTCAACTTTGGAATATTTCAACTTAATCAAACAATTTTGCAGGATTTTCGCAAATAGAAAAAGAGTTTAGTAATTATGTAAAAACGTTCAAAAACGCCTTCTGTGATTTAACAAAAGCAGAATATTTGTTACTCACTGGAGGGAAGCAATGTTCGGTTAAAAGACTACTTGTTTCAAGTCGTTTCAACAACCGTTTAAAATAGCTTTTTATATCCATTTAACAATACGTTGATGCCTTAACATTGTGAACAGATTGCTAGAAAGTCCATTATAGGAGAGCTTTAAAATATTTCTGACCTGATGTGCGTTTTCTTTAGTTGATGTTAATGAAGACAGAAACGCATACTTGAAACCATCTCAAATGTTTCATTTAATGCTCATTGAAGGCTTCCAAGGCAAATTCGAACAAGTTGCTTTTAGAAATTATTTGACGACATTTAATTATTCACCAACCTAGTTTTCCTCATGATTATCCGGTTTACATTGTCATGATCGACTGCTTTGAAGTATGTAATTCAACAAAAACGCCATTGAAAATGAAAGAAATCAAAAGAATGTTATTGATAAATATAAAATGTCATCTTTGATGGAACAGAAATGCATCTTTGTAGTCTCTTTTATAGTTACAAAAAGCAAGATTACTTTTTTTTAATGTAAATATGAAATGTGAAGTATGTATGCTAAAACTGTTTGGTCTTTTAAAGTCATCTGTCTTTGCACGCTTTGAAGATGATCGGTTATTACAGATATGAAATTTTTAGCATTTGAAAGATCAGACCTACATATGTGTTATTAAATGTGCAACGAACGTACTACTGCCCCTTTAAGAGATATTGTCTGCCTCGCTGAGATTTAAAGGGGTGTCAGATCTATAACTATACAAATTTGGACCTGTAAAACATAAGCTTAGGGGTGTAGCGGTCCTGGGAACCATAACCATAAGCTGACATTCACACTTATTTAGCAATGAACATTTCAAATCATTTAAACCCTCAACGAATATCATTCTTTACGCAGGTTACGCAAGTAATTTATTTCCAACTAACCTCTTTTATAATAAGAGCGCTGTCGTGGCAAGAAAGGGAGATTACTGGCTGCAATCCAATTATTTATATAAGTTACTGTTATTATTAGCAGCCCCGACTAAGTCGGGATTGCTATCAGTTTTTGTGCAGTTTCCATTGCCACCGAGGCCGCTGGTGCGTTTTGATTTCGCTGTAACTTTTTTTCAAAGAAGGTTTTGAGAATTCATATAGATAACTTCTTACTTATACCCCTGGGGAATTTGTATGACATGTTCATATTCATGGTCAAAGGTCAAGGTCATGAGTTCTGAAATCACTACAAAAAGCCTTATAAACACGAAAACTTAAACATAATTTGTGCTATCAGGCTCCTACTTGGGATATATCAACTATGGAGAAAGGACAATATTTTCTACTAAAATCTGTCAAGGGTCAAGGTCACAGCAAGGTCACAACCTAAGCATGTTTTTTAACATTTTGAATCAGTACATGATTGGTATACACAATGAAAAGTGATCATTGATTGTGTGCCCTTGAAGGTAAAGGTCACAAGATATGGTGAAGGTCACCAGTTCTGAAATCACTACATAACTTTTTACCAAGAAATTTTGAGAACTCATAAACATAACTTCTTACTTATACCCCTGGGGAATTGTTTTGACATGTTCACATTCAAGGTCAAGGCCACGGGTTATGAAACTACTTAAACTTAAAGTTATCAGGCTCTTTACTTGGTATATATAAACTATGGAGAAAGACCAAAATTTGAAAAGGTTTTCACTAAAATCCGTCAAAGGTCAAGGTCACAGCGAGATCACAACGTACATGTAAGCATGCATTTGTGAATATTAACTGTTAGCACTTTGAATCATTACATGATTGTTATACACAATGAAAAGAGATAATTGATGTTGTTAAGGTCAAATATTAAAGACCAAGGTCATGGTTAAGGCCATGTTAACCCTTTGCTCCAATTTTGAAATCAGAAATATATTTTAAAAACAATCTTGTGTAAAGTGACCCCAGTGATGATTCAACTTGTAGTAGTAAAAACTCCAATGATGAAGAAATCTTATTGTGACTGTGGAGAACAGGGAAAGGCGAGACCCTCAGTTTCGGGGCTGCTCTGCTTTTGCAGTATCCCGCAAACGCTAATCTATTCTCTTAATGAAAAAAAGAAACTTGACATACATTGTAGGTGTAACACGACTTTCCTCAAAATATCTGAAATCATGATATAAACACGACATCGAATTAAACAAAAAGAATGTTGATTTCCCCACATTCACAGAAACAGAATGAAAACTGCACTGACGTAGCGTTTGGAGAACAATTTTACCAATTCACCAAAATGCAACGGGCTGTTAAAACATGCATCACACGATCCTGCATTTATGCATGCAGGAACCCTTGCTCAAGTGGTATGAAACGCCATATCAACGGGTGTTCACACAGAAGGCTGAATAGAGCTCAACGTAACAACGTTATTGGCAGATTGCAAGGTGGAACAACTCAGCAAGATGTTGAAAGGCATTTTAGCGTATCCCAACAGACAGTCTCGACATGTTGGACCCGGTACAACCATGCTGACAATGTTGTTGACAGACCAAGGGTCACAACTACAGCACAAGATCGACACATCAGACTGCGTCTCCTTCGAGACCGCACTGTGACTACAGCGTCTACAAATACGCAGATCCCTCCAGGGCTACACAGAATTTCAGATCAAACAGTACGTAAAAGATTGAAGGAACCTGGCTGACATTTCCTGTATCTCTCTGAAGCTAACTCTATTGTGTTTGTGTATTTGGCTGGTGACATGATTAATGTTTGTGTGCTTGGATTCTCAAACGAAGTTTGAATGGTGATTTCTGTGTCTCCAAAAATGTTTTTATATCAAATTATTAAATTTTGAATCATTGTCAAGTTTCCTTTTTTGAAGAGTATAGTTGGAAACGTTGGATAAACATGTCTTCTTTAAATATGCGATATTCAATGTAAATTGCACGCCTTCTCAATTTGTGAAAAAAACATGACATTCATATATTGAGAAGACCAAATCTGAGACAAAAATTGAAAAGACACATTTCATTCGAAGGCTAAGACATTTAAGAAACTCCGTCGATGTACAGTGTACGGCAAAATAAAACATGAACAGTTGCCTGCATCCTTTTATTTAAGATGTAAATAAATACAAATGATAAAACGAGGAACGCCAATTGGCTTTCTTGAAATTGTAAACAAACAATACAGGCAACTGTTATTTCCCAATTCAAGTACTTTCTCCCCTCATGTTTCATTGGATACCATTCTCATGTTTTACCCGCCTCATGTTTGTATTACAAATCCCCATTGTATGCCATTCTCATGCATGTTATTCTCCCTGATTGAGTTTCCTCACCATTGTTTTGTTTGCTATATAAATTTATCACATTTATTTTTTCTTACATTCCACGTGATGAATGAGTGAGCACGTACTCCGAAACGTCGTATATTTTCACTTTAAAGAAGTTGTTATCCAGAAAATCTTCCTGTTTTGATAAATAAGAAGATAAAAAGAAATCAGAATAATATCAGGTGAAATCTTTTTTGTTATTGTGTGCTTCACATTGGGAAATAATGTACACATTTTGGATCTGATTTCTCATAGGGCATCTCCTGTAAACAAACAGATACACTAAAACTTATAGCAAAAGCAGTCAATTGGTCTGTTGTTTGACTTCAGTGTATTTTAGGATACAAGGAGGAAGTTAACGTCGTCTTCTTCATGTATATCACACATGCTTAAAGGCTTGTGTCTTATTCATTGACTCTCAATGAGATTTTATATTTTTGCAAATTTATTGTAATTTGTAATGGTAGAAACCAGTTGATTGGTGTCTGGCATTGATTTTCTATTTCGCACATCCAAAATGGAACTGGTGCAATTATTACATACCTTTGCTTAACGCCCTGTTGTCAATATACTAGCATTTTGTTGGAAACGTGATTATAGAGTTGTCTTTATTAAAGCACTGTAGGCAAGACGAATGGTGTGATGCTTTACAATGATGATACTTCACGATAACTACCTACCACGGGGTTATACCTCAGTGCAGATGGCTGTGATTTTCCTCCTTTTGATCATCATAGATTGGCTCTTCTTGGATGCAGTTTCTTTCCCACTACCCAGGAGTCATCGATTCGCAACATCAACTCACATTCTGTTCCAATGTTACGTTTACCTTCTTTCATATTTCCCAAAATGTATCTGTTCTGTTAAATGGTACAATGTTGTTTCATTGATTAAGAACATTATTCGATTAACATTAAGTTCCCTCGGCATTGCAACCATAATGCTCCAATAATTTAATAGTTTTAAATGGAATTCAAGACAGGATACAAACACAAATGGTGAAATCCTTTAGTAAGGTGTGGATACATCATCGAGGAGCATATCAAATCTGAAACCAATTAAGTTTAGGCAATAATACATATTAACCATAAAATACTTACGAGATATCGACTAGGAAAAAATACTTACAGACACTGTATGTAGAAGTGTCTTTACATATATCAATACTAGTTGATGGAAGTTTTACTAACATGGTTTTAGATATGTCAAAGAGTGTAGATATATTTTTTATCGAAGATACAAGTCTGACATATTGATGGCAACGCATATATTTCTTCATTTAATGTGTAGATAGGAGAATGCCACAGTTTTTTAGTTTAAAGTTTTTTTTTATGCATTCAAATGTATGTCAGAAGTTTGACATCAAAGCAAGCAAGTATTGTAACGTCATATACGTCAATTGCAAGTCATTTCATAATCCCTACTGAATAAAACAAATCTCTACATTGTAGTTCCGTCTTACACAAACGACAACTGCTTTAGAACACAATTTTGGATGAAATAAGTAAACCTCATATATAATTTACCTTTATATTAGTTTTGTAACGTTTTCCTCCAGATATATTATTCTGATAACAAAATTATTACAAATAGTTAGATCTAACTTATGTAATATAACCAATAAATCCTTTGAAGTCTTTGATTTGAAGATTACAACTTCATTTCAACATTTCAAAGCAACTAAAAACTATTACTGTATTCATTTAACTGGAATGTAGATAAACTAAATTTCGCCAACTGGAAATAATCTTACTTTCAATAAGAGAAATTTCGCAAACTTGAATAGTTTTATCTTTTCTCTGATATAAAACAGTACTCATGATGCAGTTCCTGTTGAATCCAAGATTTCATTATAGATCAAAGATTCCCACAACGTAATTCAAAGAAATCAAAATGTAGATAAGTCTTCTGCATGGGAGATATTCACTGTTGAGAGAGTAATGTTGTAAGGACAGGCATGCAAAGTTTCAAGGGAGTCTGTGAAGTGGATATCCACATCAGTCATAGAATCAATACATTTGGATTTGAACTGGACCCCTAACCGATTGTGCCCAAAATCTTTGCAGTTCTATTCCACATTAAGGGCTTTCAGTATGTAAAATTTGGTTGCATTTGCTTCGGCAAGATGGGCTGCATTTTGGGTATACAAATACAAGTAATAATATACACGCCAATAACAATAAGGATGCTTAATTAGATCTGCCAACCAGTCATAACAGTTTACCTCATTGTGTATAAACTTGGCATCACACATTTATAATGAAGCACATGTCGTCACTACGAATGTATCATCAGACAAGCAAAATGTATATTGAGGACAAACACATTTCCGTTTTCGAAATATATTTGAGCAATAATATTTTTACTTCCAACTGCATTTCCTGCATAGACATAGGAACAGGGAATGAAGGGGACTCATTGCATGGTTTAGGAGGCCTAACAGTTTGATGAGTGTGTATTCAAAAATATCATTCAATTCATTAAAATTATAATTTCCCAAACAAACGTCCTAGAATAGTTGAGAATAAATGTTTTTATCACATGCTGGCTTGAGTATATTGAAGCTCATTATGTGAAAAGTTTTCACTTCTTGATAGGAAGGAGATTTTCAACCTCATCATTGAAAACAGTTTTCTGAATCAAAACGTCAAAGAAAGCTAGTATATCTCTATTACACTATGAGTTCCTGTAGTTTACACCTCATAGCACAATATGGGCTTTTGGAGTTGAGTGTGAAACTCTATATCTTAAATTTTGTTCTCGCCCACAGTGTCAGCCATGTTATAATTTTTCCGTGATCTGATGGCCCAAGTACTGGGCTTTGAAACCTGGTCACTTATAGCTGACGGGATATTTTAAGTGATTTTATATAATTGTTTTCAAGTGATTTCTTTTTTATCAATTTAATGGACTCACTTCAGCAGTATGTTAATATTTAAAGGTCTGAAATTCATATCTTTGTAAATACTCATTGGAATTTATGTTTAAGCCTTATTTTAAAGAAAAAAGTATTGGCTGTGACTTGGTATATTATATTTAAGGATAATATGATGACAACATTCTAAATTCAAAGGTATAGGGGGTGATATTTTAAATTTGTTTCTTAGAAACATCCATAAAAAATGGTTTAACTGATTTTAACTGCAGGTACAAACATCGGGCACAACCATCCGAACTGTCCAAGCTGTTTAAACCGTTGATGATTTGACTTGAGAAATAAACAAATTCCGCACGATTGATTTACCTTCAATTCAAATTTTGGTGGAAAGCGTTTATGTTTTATGTACGAGTATACTGATTCCTTTACAGTATTTGGAAATATTTTAGTCAGATAATTGTCCGACATTCGGTAAATTTTCCCTAATGGTTAGCAACGATTCTCAACTTTGTGTAAAGTAACTACATAGACAGTCGGTGAAAAGTCAACATATTTAAACCCTTGTGACAAATGCTTCTCTGGAATAGATAATGAAGTGGCGTTGATTCTGTGTTAACGCCTAATAGTCTTTCCAGACATCCTCTACATATGAAGGAGTACTGAATAGTTCAACTTGTGGGACATGTCTCAGGAGGGACGTGCTGACTGGTCAGTGGTCTGATGGATGTTACTTAAGATATATTTCTATGCATTATCTATGATTATCATTTCTCAATGTAATAACACCTGGGCATTACGACACGCAATCATTGATATAAGGGCATAAACATTGAATTAAAAAAAAAACTACAATGATCTAAATAACAATGTTAATTGAACATTTTCTAATGTTCTGTTTCACCTTCTTCGACTCCACATCATATATATGTTATTGTTAAAGTATGCTACACTATTACAAAGCACTTGATGTTCCTTGCACATACTTGCAGTGTTCTATCAGTGTATTTGTATCCGCATGTCTCCTACAGTTCCCTGATTGTATATCCAGCGTTTGTCTTAGCTGACTGGTTATTCATTACTTTTTACAAAAGGTGCGTTGCCCGCCGTTGAAATGTTTTAAAATATATACATATTCTGGTCGAAAAGCAATGAATGTCAATGTGTCCTGGTCCCGAAGTAGTATGTTGTGCGTTTGTCCATATTTGTTTAAGTAAACTGGTTGCAGTCGTGGTCTGGTTGCATGCGTGGCTTGTTTTTCATACCCTTTTGGAATGTCTTAGCACTGATGACGGCCCTTGTAGTCATCTTGCTTCTTTGTATGAGATGCCATTAACATGCAGGACAGATCTCATGGATGTCCATAAAATAGTGGTCACAGATACATTCTCGTTGAAAGAGTGTCGATGTCCATTACAGAGTGGGTGGACACTGTCAATCGTTCATCAACTCAATATGCAACCCCATAGCCTTTACAATAAGGGAAGTTTCACTTTGAACATGCCCTGTGATATACATGCTTAACTATATCAAAGCAACTCTTTACTTATCTCTAAAGACTTGTCATATTTGTGCCACTACACTAAAAATGCCTCGCCATTTGTTTATCTCACTGCGTAAGAATATTTGTTACTCACTGGAGGGAAGCAGTCTTCGGTTAAAAGACTACTTGTTTCAAGTCATTTTAAGAATGTTTACAGTTTAAAACAGCTTTATATTACCATTTATCAATACGTTTATACCTTTTCACTGTGAACACATTGCTAGAAAGTCCATGATAGGGGTGCTTTAATATCTGTGCGTTCTTTAGTTCAATGAAGACAGAAATGCATACTTGTTTATCTCCCTGAGTATAAACATTCCTTATTTATTAAGAAAAAGAGGTTAGTCATTATGTATAGACGTTCCAAAAACGCCTTCTATGATTTAACAAATGAAGAATATTTGTTACTCACGGGAGGGAAGCAATGTTCGGTTAAAAGACTACTTGTTTCAAGTCATTTCAACAATGTTTACAGTTTAAAATAGCTTTTTATATCCATTTATCAGTACGTTGATACCTTACACTGTGAACACATTGCTAGAATGTACATGATAGGAGTGCTTTAATATCTTTCTGACAATGTGCGTTCTTCAGTTCAATGGAGACAGAAACGCATACTTGAAACCGTCTCAAATGTTTTATTTAATGCTCATTGATGGCTGCCTTGGAAAATTCGAACAAGTTGCTTTTAGAAATGTATTTAACGACATTTAATTATTCACCAACCCAGTCTTCTTCATGATTATTCGGTTTACATTGACTTGATCGACTGCTTTGAAGTATGTAATTCAACAAAAACGTCTCTTAATGACAGAATAATTATTAAATATAGGTACAAGCTCCAACTAACACAATAAGATTGAGGATTAAGGAACAAAATGCTAATCTAATACTTTTAAAATAAGATCATTGACATGAATAATATCACTCAATGGACGATGTCTTTGATGGATATTCTCTTCGATATGTGTTCTTGAATTATGTCTGACTTTTCACTTTAGCCATTGTAAGTGAAAGAAATCAAAAGAATTTGTAATGATGAATGTAACTTTCGAGCTTTGATGGAATAGGAATACCTATTTGGTGTCTCATTTATAGTTATAAAAGCAAGACTATTTATCTGAATGTAATGGTGAAATATGAAGTAGGTATGCTAAACAAGAGGCATTTGATCTTTAAAAAAAATCATCTGTCTTTGCTGCTTTGTCATCTTACGTTGAAGACTTACAAAATTTACATTTGAAATATCCCCTGCGATACTCCCGAAGCGGTGTTAATCAATAACTCACTCACTCACTCATATGAAATAATGAGTTTATAATATGCAACGAATCGTCATCAAACATGCAGTTATAATTTGCTGATGATATGTATGCTTCAGACTTCAAAAGGCTTATGCTCTTCGTTGATTAGAATAATCTCCATGACTCGAAAACACACACCATTTGCTATTTGCTCTCAAACCCCATCTTGTGAAAATGTTAAAACGTTAAATAGACATTACAACAGTAAAACATGTTGTACCCACCGTTTGTCATCATAGTTCCTAAAATGGCGAGCCTTTTACAATGTCATCTCGCATTGCCGGTAACACTGGGATTATGACAATGACAAATTTAACAAATCGTATTCTCATTCCAATAATAAAACTTCATAGCATTAATACTCATTCCTGCGCTTTCAAGGCAAGAAAGGGTGATTCCTGATTGTTTGAAATCAAATTAAGTTACTGCTGTTGTTGGAAACAGAAACGTTTTCTTTTAACGTGCGAGTCTCGATAAACATAAACATGCTTCTATAATGAGAAGACCAAATCCGAGAGGAACATGAAAAGACACTTTTCAGTCAAAGACTTATACATTTAACTCGGTTGATGTTCAATGTAAGGCAACATAGGATATGATTTGATTGACACGGCAGAAGGGAGAAAAATCGTGCTAGGGAATGTTGTTTGAAGCAAAAAATAACTTGTAACAGAGGTTAGGTGGAATAATTTAAAGGTACACCCATTGCGTTCATAAAATTTTATTTGGCTTTAATATGTTCCAACACACCATATGTGCTGTTAACAGTACAAATAAATTCACTCAGCTTCATATTCATTCCTAATCACAAAATATATAATAATTACTAGTTTCAAATTAAAATCGAGTAACATCATTATGCATGTGTAGAAACCGAAACTGCACGACCCACAGTATGCACAGTAGTTATATGACCTATTAAACGTTATCAGCACAAAATAATCTTTTTGCCTGTTGTAAATAAGTTTCGAAAATTATGTTTGACTGATTTACGCACGCCACAATCAGTGCATTGTCCGGTTTTCGATCAGAAATCACTACTTTTACCTTCATATCGTCAATATAATGATAATAATAATAATAATAATAATAATAATAATAATAATAATAATGATAATTTTAATGCCTAATATCCAACGCAATGCTGTTCAGTGGCGGTACATTATTATCCTGAAGGAATTGTACTTTCGATGCCGCTACTAAACGTTCCGGGTGACCGTATAGGTCTGTACTTCCCATGTTCAATATACTATGTCAACTATGACAAAAATGGTAGTTTTCCGTAACTTCCCGATAAAGTAACAATATTTATAACGTTTGGAATACCACCAACACAATGTATGTACCTTTAATTGGGTGATTCCAATCTCATTTGAAAAAATCAATTGAACACCCAGCACGAGCAGAAATCCAATTCTTTTCAAACGTTTTTATTGTCAATGATAAAATTGTAATGCATGTTATTCTGAGAACACGTAATACTATTATATATTATTTTAGATAATGTCAACTATTATATATCTTTTGCTCATATGGATTATCATCTGTAATATTTACAGACTGTAAATGCCTCATGACTCATGAACGTGTAATCATAGGAACAAGTAGAAAAACAACTTTTACAAATAGGCCAATTATATGTGGTAGTAGATTATCATTGGCCTTTTTCTTGACAGATAAAAGCCTTATTTGATCTAGTTGCAGAGACAATGGGTTACAAACATAATGTAAAAAGGACGCTCACGGTTAGGGTTCTAACAAGTGAAGCCATTAACAGTTTGTGAGGTATTCCGCCAATATAAACTATTTTGTCACAAAGGACCGATTGTGCCCAAAAGCTTTGCATTTCTATTCCACATTAAGGATTATCAGTATGTAAAATTTTGTTGCATTTGCCTTAGCCATTTTGGCTGCATTTTTTGGTATTTGTGGTATTGTGGTACAATCCCAGTCTTCAAATAATGAAACCAATTTTATGAATTCAATTAAAGATTATTATACTTATCTCTACCGCCGACGGAGAACACTGACGCACATTTTAAATAAACATCTCCAATAACCCCCTTTCTCACCAACATGTGTTCATTTCCAAAGTGTTGTGTAAACCTATGATTATTGAGATAGCTGTCACAGAGAGAGCGACACATAATTTGGCACAGTCGCCAGCTTAAAAGAAAAATAATGAAATGGGGGTCTAATATGACAGATAAATGATGTGCAGATACTTGAAGTCACATATATGTAAAATATATTAAACTCTTTGTCATCTCTCAACAAACAGCGCATTTGATGTAAATGCGCAATACATCATTGATATTTGACGCCCAAACATGATTGCATTAAAGACTACAGACGGGGGCGTTACTAGATGAAAAAAGTTGTCCAATAATATGCTTGTCTTTCAGTTAGGTTGGGTCTACGTCTGATTTAATTCCTGGACTGTTATTTCAAAGTCAAATATGTTCTTTCAATACTCAAATTAATGTGTATTCGCCTAAGTAAAAATCCTGTAACTGATACAGCACCATGTTTTTATTACCAATGAATGAAAAGAAATCACAAATTACGCCTGATGTATTGTTGTGCAACATATTCCAATAACAAATAATGATGCAACTTTCTTCAGCCGTATTCAGAACACACTTGAAATATGTTATATGGTTTACAGGTAATACTTAATTTATTACATTATGCTCACTTGCATTTACTCCATGCATTGTTGTCTATGTAATGGAAATGTACATAACATGATTTGAGACATGCAGATACAAATCACACAATATGATTGTTCCAAAATGCAAAAGTAGCAATACAAAAGGGTTGATTCAAATTAACAACATACACAAAACGTATTATAGTTCTATAGTATACTTTCCTTCCTCACCGACATGTGTTCTTTATCAAACTTAAATAACTCGTTGCTAATGATAAATAATGTATATAAAACATATCAAATATATCAAGAGCTCTACACTGCGTCTATGACTGAAATAATTGATCATTGGTATTGCTCAGATGATGAAAAGAATGGATTTTCTTCAATAAAACAGCGAGAACGCATACATGCGTCTTTCGCTTAATAACAGCTGCTTTCAGCTGACGCACATTGCGTCGCTGAATTAGAGCTGCTTAGAGCTGACGCATATGAGGAGCTGCTTAATTTGTCGTATATGTGCGGCTCTTGGCCTTAATGAGTTAATAAGACTTTTGGACATCCCTCCTTTTTGAGAGAAAAATATGCACTTACATTTTGTTCTCGCCCACAGGGAAAAAGTGTTAACCATGTTATAATTCTTGCGTGATCTGATGCACCAAGTACTGGGCTTTGAAACTCGCTCACTTTTAGCTGACCGTATATTTTAAGCAATTGTACATAATCTTGTTCAAAGGATTTTTTTTATCAACTTGGTGGGCTCACTTCAGCAGTATGTTAATATTTAAAGCTGACAATTCATATCTTTGTAAATACTTTATTTTAAAGAAAAAATTATTGACTGTGACTTGGCAAATGATATTGAAGGATAATATGATGACAACATTCTAAATTCAAACAGACATGGGGTGTTCAAGAGAACAAAATGGTAGTGATATTTAATTTTTTAGAACCATCTATAATGAAGGGTTTAACTGATTTTAACTGCAGGTACAAACATTGGTCACTACCATCAGAACTGTCCAAGCTGTCTAAACCGTTGATGATTTGATTTGAGGAATAAACAAATTCTGTCACCTGCAATTCAAATTGTGGGTGGAAAGCATTTAGGTTTAATGTACGAGTATATACTGATTCTTTTACAGTCTTTGGAAGTATTTTAGTCAGATAATTGTCCGACATTCGGTCAATTTTCCCTAATGGTTAGCAATGATTCTCGACCTTGTGTAAAGTAACTTCATAGACAGTCGGTGAAAAGTCAACATATTTAAAACCTTGTGAGAAATGTTTTTCTTGAATAGATAATGAAGTGGCGTTGATTCTGTGTTAACGCCTAATAGTCTTTCCAGACATCCTCTACATGTGAAGGAGTACTGAATAGTTCTACTTGTGGGACATGTCTCAGGAGGGACGTGCTGACTGGTCAGTGGTCTGATGGATGTAACTTAAGATATATCTCTATGCATTACCTATGACATTTCTCAATGCAATAACACCTGGGCATTACGACACGCACTCATTGATATAAGTGGATAAACATTGAATTAAAAACTACAATGATCTAAATAATAATGTTAATTGAACATTTTATAATTTTCTGTTTCACCTTCTTCGACTCTACATTATATATATTTTATTGTTAAACTATACTAAAGTATTACAAGGAACTCCTGGCAAGAACTAGCAATGTAAAGATGATTTTCTCTTCCTGATCCATCAGTGTAGTTATATCCGCATGTCTCCTGCAATTCCCTCATTGAATATCCAGTGGTTGTCTCAGCTGACAGCTTATACATTACTTTTTACAAAAGGTACGTTGTCCGCCTTTGAAATGTTTTAAAATGTATACATGTGTATATTCTGGAAAAGTGTCAATGTGTCCTGGTCTAGAGTAAGTATGTTGTACATCTGTCCATATTTGTTGTATACAAGTACTTCGCGGACTGGTATAAGATTAAACCGTACTCGAGGTAAGCAATCTGGTTGCATGCGTGGCCTGTTTTTCATACCCTTTTAGAATGTCTTTGCACTGATGACGGCCCTTGGGCTCATATTGCTTCTTTGTATGAGATGTCATTAACATGCAGGCAAGATCTCATGGATGTTCTTAAACTAGTCACAGATACATTCTCGTTGAAAGAGTGACGATGTCCATTTAAGAGTGGCTGGACACTGTCAACCCCATATCCTTATTATTGTAGGTTTGCAGTATTGGAAGTTTAGCTTTAAACATGCCCTGTGATAGACATGCTTAACTATATCAAAGCAACTCTTCAATTATATTTAAAGACTTGTAATTTTTTTGTCACTAACTTCTAAACATGCCTCTCCATTTGTTTATCTCACCGAGTATGTACATTCCTTATTCATCAAGAATCACTTTCAGTTTGTATATTTATACTTGGTTCAACTTTGCAATATTTCAACTTAATCGAACACTTTTGCAGGATTTTCGCAACTAGAAAAAGAGTTTAGTCATTATGTTCAAATAACGCCTTCTGTGATTTTACAACTGAAGAATATTTGTAACTCACTGGAGGAAAGCAATGTTCGGTTAAAAGACTACTTGTTTCAAATCATTTCAACAATGTTTACATTTTAAAATAGCTTTTTATGTCCATTTATCATTACGTTGATATCTTACACTGTGAATACATTGCTAGAAAGTACATGCTAGGAGTGCATTAATATATTTCTGACCTATGTGCGTTCTTAAGTTCAATGAAGACAGAAACGCATACTTGAAACCATCTCAAATGTTTCATTTAATGCTCATTGATGGCTGCCATGGAAAATTCGAACAAGATGCTTTTAGAAATGTATTTAACGACATTTAATTATTCACCAACCCAGTCTTCTTCATGATTATTCGGTTTACATTGACTTGATCGACTACTTTGAAGTATGTAATTCAACAAAAACGTCTCTTAATGACAGAATAATTATTAAATATAGGTACAAGCTCCAACTTACACAATACGATCCAGGATTAAGGAACGAAATGCTAATCTAATGCTTTTAAAATAAGATCATTGACATGAATAATATCACTCAATGGACGATGTCTTTGATCGATATTCTCTTCGATATGTTTTCTTGAATTATGTCTGACTTTTCACTTTAGCCATTGTAAGTGAAAGAAATCAAAAGAATTTGTAATGATGAATGTAACTTTCGAGCTTTGATGAAATAGGAATACCTATTTGGTGTCTCCTTTATATTTATAAAAGCAAGATTATTTCTTTGAATGCAATGGTGAAATATGAAGTAGCTATGCTAAAACAAGAGGCATTTGATCTTTTAAAAAATCATCTGTCTTTGCTGCTTTGTCATCTTACGTTGAAGACTTACAAAATGTACATATGAAATATTGCCTGCGATACTGGCGAAGCGATGTTAAACAATAACTCACTCAATCACTCATGTGAAATAATGAGTTTATAATATGCAACGAATCGTCATCAAACATGCAGTTATAATTTGCTGATGATATGTATGCTTCAGACTTCAAAAGGCTTATGCTTTTCGTTGATTAGAATAATCTCCATGACTCGAAAAAACACACCATTTGCTATTTGCTCTCAAACTCCATCTTGTGAAAATGTTAAAGCGTTAAATAGACATTACAACAGTAAAACATGTTGTACCCACCGTTTGTCATCATCGTTCCTAAAATGGCGAGCCTTTTACAATGTCATCTCGCATTGCCGGTAGCATTGGGATTATGACAATGACAAATTTAACAAATCATATTCTCATTCCAATAATAAAGCTTCATAGCATTACTCATGCATGTGCAAGGCAAGAAAGGGAGATTCCTGATTGTTTGCAATCAAATTAAGTTACTGCTGTTGTTGGAAACAGAAACGTTTTCTTTTAACGTGCGATTCTCGATAAACATAAACATGCTTCTATAATGAGAAGACCAAATCCAGGAGGAACATGAAAAGACACTTTTCAGTCAAAGACTTATACATTTTACTCGGTTGATGTACAATGTAAGGCAAAATAAGACATGATTTGATTGAAACGACAGAAGGGAGAAACATCGTGCTAGGGAATGTTGTTTGAAGCAAAAAATAACTTGTAACAGAGGTTAGGTGGAATAATTTAAAGGTACACCCATTGCGTTCATAACATTTTATTTGGCTTTAATATGTTCCAACACACCATATGTGCTGTTTACAGTACAAATAAAATCACTCAGCTTCATATTCATTCCTAATCGCAAACCTTATCATAATTACTAGTTTATAAAATTAAAATCGAGTACCATCATTATGCATGTTTAGAAACCGAAGAGTTGATAATGTTTAATAGGTCACATAACAACTGTGCATGTGAATTGGGCATGCAGTTTTGGTTTCTGCACATGATTAATGATATTACTCAATTTTAATTGGAAACTAGTACTTATGATATATTTGGCGATTGGGGATAACTATGCAAGCTGAGAGAATTTATTTGTATTGAAGACAGCACATGTGGTGATTTGGAACATATTAAATCCAAATTAAATTTTATGAAACATAAATGATGCACCTTTAAAGGCGTTTTCTTATTCATTGACTCTCAACTAGGTTTTATAATTTTGCCATTTTTTAGCTAATCTGGCCTTAAAAGGCCCGATGGGCTTATGGCATGGCATGGTGTCTGGCGTCCGTCCGTCCATCCGTCCGTCCGTCTGTAAACTTTTCGCATTTTCATCTTCTTCTCAAGAAACCACTTGGTCTAGGGAGCTGAAATTTTGTGTGCAGACTCCTTGGCCAATGGGGATTCTAAATTGTAGATTTCGTGACCCCTTGACCCCAAATGGGGTCACAGGGGTCACATCGTTAAAAACCTATTTTCATCTTCTTCTCAAGTTCCAAAAGGTCTAGAGAGCTAAAAGTTGTGTGCATACTCCTTGGCCAATGGGGATTCTAAATTGTAGATTGTATGACCCCATGACCCCAAATGGGGTCACAGAAGTCACATCGTTAAAAACCTATTTTCATCTTCTTCTCAAGTTCCAAAAGGTCTAGAGAGCTGAAAAGTTGTGTGCATACTCCTTGGCCAATGGGGATTCTAAATTGTAGATTATATGACCCCATGACCCCAAATGGGGTCACAGGGGTCACATCCTTAAAAACCTATTTTCATCTTCTTCTCCGGTTCCAAAAGGTCTAGAGAGCTGAAAAGTTGTGTGCAGACTCCTTGGCCAATGGGGATTCTAAATTGTAGATTTCGTGACCACTTGACCCCAAATGGGGTCACAGGGGTCACATCGTTAAAAACCTATTTTCATCTTCTTCTCAAGTTCCAGAAGGTCTAGAGAGCTGAAAAGTTGTGTGCAGACTCCTTGGCCAATGGGGATTCTAAATTGTAGATTGTATGACCCCATGACCCCAAATGGGGTCACAGGGGTCACATCCTTAAAAAACTATTTTCATCTTCTCCTCCAGTTCCAAAAGGTCTAAAGAGCTGAAAAGTTGTGTGCAGACTCCTTGGCCAATGGGGATTCTAAATTGTAGATTGTATGACCCCATGACCCCAAATATGGTCACAGGGGTCACATCCTTTAAAAACTATTTTCATCTTCTCCTCCAGTTCCAAAAGGTCTAAAGAGCTGAAAAGTTGTGTGCATACTCCTTGACCAATGGGGATTCTTAATTGTAGATTTCGTGACCCCTTGACCCCAAATGGGGTCACAGGGGTCACATCCTTAAAAACCTATTTTCATCTTCTTCTCCAGTTCCAAAAGGTCTAGAGAGCTGAAAAGTTGTGTGCAGACTCCTTGGATAATTGGGATTCTAAATGCAGATTTGGTGACCCTGTGATCTCAATTGGGGTCACAGAGGTCATGACTGCAAAAGCTATTTTCATCTTGAGATTTTATGTGCTCTTCAAAGGGAGGTAATTAAACAACAGTGATGAATTAAATGTTCAAGTGTGTCTTTATTTGAAGGGGATTTATATCTGGCCTCAGAGATAGGTCAGAGGGGTAAGGAGCTATTTCATCTCCTCCATTTAAAGGTCTTTCCTATTTGTTGTACCTCTCACCTTGAAGTTGACATTTTGAATTAGTTAATGTATAAAGCTTGATGAGCTACAGAGCCAGTGGCATTGATTTCTAATTTTGCACATCCAAAATGAATTTCCTCAGACACTGGTGAAATTGTTATGGACTTATGCTAACGCCCTATTGTCAATATACTAGCATTTTGTTGGAAAAGTGATTATAGAGTTGTCTTTATTAAAGCACTGTGGGCAAGACAAATGGTGTGATGCTTTATAATGATGATACTTCACAGTAACTACCTACCACGGGGTTATACCTCAGTGCAGATGGCTATGATTTTCCGCCTTTTGATTATGATAGATTGGCTCTTCTCAGATTGAAGTTATTTTCCACTACCAAGGAGTCATCGATTCGCATCATCGACCCACGTTCCGTTCCAATGTTCGTTGTACCTTCTATTTATATTCCTCAAAATGTAACTGTTCTGTCCAATGGTACAATGTTATTTCATTGATTGAGAACATTATTTGATTAACAGCAAGTTCCCTCGGCATTGCAACCATAATGCTCCAATAAGAATAGTTTTAAAATGAATTGAAGACAGGATACAAACACAAATGGTGAAATTCTTTAGTACGGCTTGGACACATCATTGAGGAACATCTCAAATCTGATACCAATTAAGTTTAGGCAATGATACATATTAACCACAAATTACTTTCGAGATATCAACTAGGACAAATTACTTTACAGACACCGTACTTTGAAATGTCTTTACATATATCAATACTAGTTGATGAAAGTTTTACTAACATGGTTTTACATATGTCAAAGAGTGTAGATATATTTAATATCAAAGATACAAGTGTGACATATTGATGGTATCGAATATTTTTCTTCATAAAATGGATAGATATGAGAATGCCGCAGTTTTTTAGTTCAAAGTTGTTGATTTTTCAAATGTATGTCAGAAGTTTGACATCAAAGCAAGTTGATTTATTTACTTGTTCCTAGTAAAGTATTGTAACATCATATACGTCAAGACATTTCATAATCCCTACTGAATAAAACAAATCTCTGCAATGTAGATCCGCCTCACACAGACCACAAGTGCTTTGGAACACAATTTTGGATGATATAAGTACACCTCATATATAATTTACGTTTATATTCGGTTTGTAACGTTTTCCTTCAAATATATTTCTCCGATAACAAATTTAATACAAATAGTTAGATCTTACTTATTTAATATAACCAATAAATCCTTTGAAGTCTTTGATTTGAAGATTACATCTTAATTTCAACATTTCAAAGCAACCTAAAAACCCATTACTGTATTCATTTAACTGGAAGATAGATAAACTATATTTCGTCAACTTGAAATAATCTTACTTTCAATAAGAGAAATTGAATAGTTTTATCTTTTCTCTGATATAAAACAGTAATCATGATGCAGTTCTTGTTGAATCCAAGATTTCATTATAGATCAAAGATTCCCACAACATAATTCAAAGAAATCAAAATGTAGATAAGTCTTCTGCATGGGAGATATTCACTGTTGAGAGAGAAATGTTGTAAGGACAGGAATGCAAACTTTCAAGGGAGTCTGTGAAGCGGATATATTTAAGGATAAAATTTATGACAACATTCTAAATTCAAACGTATATGGGGGTAATTTCGAGAGAACAAAATGTTAGTGATATTTTATAAAAAATTGTTTAACTGATTTTAACTGCAGGTACAAACATCGGGCACAACCATCACAGGAGAAAATACAGTGATTTCCTGAAGTTTCCTGAATAGTATACGTCGGGTATCCAAACCAGTATACGGCAGTATACGTCGGGTATCCAAAAATATCCTGATCAGTATACGGCGGGTATCCAAACTCAGGATACTCTTGGAAACTTTTGTTAACTTTTGTATACTCTTGTATACTCTAGGAAACTTTTGTATACTCTTGTATACTTTTGCATGAACTATTTTATATTGAATTAACTACTTCAGAGTGCATTTTACACTTTAATAACATTAACATAATAAGGAATGAAGTTTTGGAATTAGCATGAAAATTTATATCCTTCATGAATGTAGTCTGATAATAATAGTAACTTAATTAATGTTAATTATACAGGTTTATTTATAATTTTTACAAATCTGTATGTTGGTGGTTGGGGTTGTGGAGTTTTGAGGGTAGGTGACTGGGTGTGGGGTGCCGTTTTTCAGTGTGAAGTTCGTCAGTGAGAGGCATGAGTGTTGTTGTGTACTTGTGGCTATAGATTGGAGGTTGGGACGGCCGCTGTTGCCTGTGTTGCCTGTGTTGAGTTGAGTGGCTACGAGTTAGGGGTTTGATATTTATGTTTATTTGCTTAGGTCTAGGAAGGAAGGGTCGTGGGTAGTACTTGAACTGTGGTTTCAATTTAATTGTAGATGTACATGTAGAGGCACAGTTTATGCCTTAATGTTAGGAGATGTGAGTCGATCTAGGGTGAGTGATAACATGATGGGTGAAGTTTGGAACTGGGAATAGAAATTAATTAATAGTGAGTGACTGACTGGGGGTTATGGGCATAGATCGAGATAGTCTTTGGTAAATATATGGTTGAAGGATTACTAAGGCAGGGTTTGGTAGCGGCATGGTAAATTACTGGGAATGGGGACGGTGATGTAGGAAGGATGTAAGTGAAGAGTTATGCTGGGAGCTGGGGATATATGTACCTAGTGGTAGACTCGGGTGACTATGCTGAGATGCACATTGTCTAAGATGTAAAATAAGAAAACAATAATTAGAAAAGCAAGGTGGAGTCATTTCTATATGTAACTACAATGATATAGCGCTACATGTATGTTGCATATTTATGGGAGCATTAGTCGGATTTGTGTGTGATTGAAGTAACTAACTTTTGTGTAATGTGTCAGTCATTATGTTTTAAGATACGTCAATGTGGCTAAGTATGGTTTCTATTGTATGGTTTGCTTATGTAGATTGAAGTCGCTGAGTCGTATCTGTTCATAGAAGTGTTTCTGTGAATGTAAAGGGACAGTTGTTTAATATTCCACGGTCCCGTGATATGGTTTATGTACATTACGTAAGAGCCTGCCTGTCGTTGCAGGAAACTTTTGTAACAAAGATGCTTTGTTTACTGTGTAGTTGAATTCAGTGAACCTTATAGATGATTATGGATGTGACACATGATTCAACAAGTATTATCAAACTACAGTAAAACATACAGTAGTAATTGTTAAGATATATCATAGATATATCAACCAATGTTCGGTTTGGGTAAAAAATATAATGCTGATGGCGCAAATCATTTCAACCTGGAAACAGTTACAAAAATGGTAACATTGCGTTCTTATATAATTCCAAAGGTTACAGACCCATGCTAGACTTACAATACAACTATGTATAAAATCCAAAAATAAAGTGAATATGATATGTCTTACATAGGACGATTAATCATTATTAATTATTATTATTAATCATTGAACTTATCTTTGTAATTATTTACTTTCTTTAATGCGTGAATGGTGGTATAGTATGTCATCCCAATGTTACAAATACAAAGCTACAAACTGTTTACTCAAAAACAACGTTCGGTAGTACAAAAACATTTACAGAAGTACAAATTACAAGCACGCGTCTGTAGTCAGTCAATTGATTAAAATAAGTTAATTGAATTATACATGGATACATAACAAACCAAGTACAGAAATACGGCATATTTTGTAGCTGTATGATAAAACTTACGATATAATTAATTAATTAATTAAATATTAATATATAGTCTGATTCGTGCTAACTAATGTTTAATATGTACCAAACCAATTGTATGTTTGGATAACGGTGTTGGAAGTGTGAACTGCATTGACTCTGATCCCGAGTTTATTGTAGCAATAAATTAATTAGGTGTTAATTTCTGTGTAGTGCGGTGATTAACGAACCGTAACGGGATTGTGAACATCCTTTTTGAGAGCGAGTTTATTGGGGCAGTAAATTAATTGCAATTTAGTAAGTGATAGCTTCACTGTAAATCAACTGTGGGTTATTAGTTTGAGTAAAATGGGTGAAGGATTTTAAAATGTCAATGCAAAATGCCATATGAACCAATGAATAAAGTGCTTGTGTTCATATACTGAAATGCGACTATATATATGTGTACATAATACAAGTATTTCAATCACTAGAATTAGTTAGTTTTGGGAGCATTTTTCTCATATAAACATTAAAATTACGACTTTGCTTTTACCAATGTGTAACTCTTCAAGCATGAAGCATATATGAAGTCATGTGTAACCTTGTTTAATGATACAAATGTGCATACAAACGATTTTAGTTATGATAATCTTTATTTCTTATACTTAGAGGCCACAGGCCTATAGTACAAAAACGTGCAAAGATTCACATGCAAACATAGAAAACACCTGTTTGGAGGTACCTAGTAATATTTTGGAATATTATTTGTTCTCAGGACAGTATACAAAGGACAAATTAAAAGAAAATGGTATTCGTCTTCAACACAATTAAGTTTACACAATTTACAAATTCTATTTTCTAATGCCATATTGTAATATCTTCCTGTCTCAATTACTAACTCGTGGGATGAGCACCTGAAACGTGAAACTGCATTTAGGAATTTCCTTATATCTAACATACTCAAATAATATTCTCTTTCTGTGTGATTTAAACATTTTATAGTCAACACATTTGTTTGAAAGTGACAGCGATGTAGCCCATTCCTGTGTAAATATATCTTTCAGTCTTTGTGTAACATTATTTACAAAATTTGAATTGAAATCCACGTTTTGACTCTGCCATATATCCCCAAAACTAATAGTATTTGATAACTCACAAACGTTGGATACCCAATTTGCCTTTCCTCTCTTATCATACAGAATCATCATATCATAACAGGGTATCTATTAGAAGGCATATTTAAGAAATTTTATCATTCCAGCTTTGGCAAATATATGAACTGGGAATCTGCCACACTGTCCATACACCATATTACTGGGTGTGCTTGCCTTCACTACTAGAAAGTTCTTACAGGTATAAAAGTGTATCTTTTCAATAATATCATAATGTTTAATTCCCCATACCTCTGATCCATACAATAATAGTGGAAGAATTTTTTAGTCAAATATTTTGTAAAATGATTTGCAATCAATACATTGGTTGTATCTTCTAGTTTATAAATACTTTTGAGAACACCAATTAACACCTTTTTGGCTAGTGTGGAACAATGTTTTGCATGAAAGGCATAAGCAATTTGAAAAGTTTACTCCAAGATATTGATATGCGGCTGACCTTTATAACACCACTTTTCCGTTTTAGACAGCTTACCTCCGTTTTTGAATACTATAACTTAACTTTTCTCCATGTTGACAGTCAATCCTGCATTTTCTCAGTAATGTTCTAATTCATTTATATGCCGTTGTAACCCGATGACGCTTGAAGAAAATAAAATCATATCATCGGCAAACATTAATAAAAACAATTCGTCAAATAAGAGTGTAACTAGATGCCATGAGAACCACTACTTTGAATAATCAAAAATTCATTTATAAACATTGAAAACGGAAACGGCCTTAAAATGCATCCCTGTCTAAGACCAGAATTGCAGGTAAAAGAATCTGAAATGTCATGGTTATTTCTGATACAACTTTGACTTTATCATACATATTTCTGAACAATGTATTCATCTTAGGGCTTATGCCATGTTTCTCCATTACCTCCCAAAGTTTTTTTTTTTGTATCGAGTCAAAGTCTTTTTTTAAGTCAATAATCAGGGCATATAGTTTATTACCTTTTGTACCAAGACACTTCTGAACTATCAATTGCAATATAAAAATATTATCTACTGTGCTATATCCCGCCCTTAAGCCTAATATCTATTTTATCTAGTGTATCAGCCCAGAATGTTAACCTCGATGATGTAGACGAATACTTTCCCTAATATACTTAGGGACTTTATACCTATATAATTATCTACATTATTTACATCTCAACTCTTATGGATTGGGATAACACTTCCAGTAGTCGATGGGAAGTTGCAACTCTCTAAGATTACGTTAAAAACTAATATAACTAAATATCCCCCGAGTGTTTTATAAATTCCGGTAAAATATTATCTACACCTGCTGCTTTGTTGTCCTTTTTTGTATGCTATATAATGTTTCTTGCCTATCTATTGGCGAATCCAGAATATCACTATATTCACTATAATTCTTCAAGCTCATAACGTAAATCGCCAGTAACTCCCGTAGTCGAGTTTACACTGAAAGTGCTATCTGTTTCCTTTCCGATAGACAAAAACATATGTTTGAAATGTTCATACCATTCTTTATTGCTTATATTATACTTTTTGAATTGCTTACCCTGCAACTCCCGAAGGATGGACCAAAACTCTTTGGAATTGATATTATTTTCTAGCTTAACTGGTTTCTGCTTATAGTATTCCTTTCGTTTCTGTTTAATTTCAGTGTTATATAAATTTCTTGTTACGTGGTAATCATCTAAGTGTTGCTTACATTTATGTTTTCTAAACTGGTTTAATATTGTGACAGACAGACAGACAGACAGACAGATATGTTTATTAATGTCTCACCTTGCGTATACATTACATATATACAAGAAAATAAAACTATACAATATACACAAGCCATTCCATAGGAATTATGAGAGACAAACAAAAACTACTAGATGAAAAGCATAAAATACATTACATAGGTGTAAAAAAAAAGCATTAATTATTATGTAAAAGGTATTACTTATATAAGAACCATCTTCTTCTTCGTAAAATATTAAAACAGGCTTTGGCACAAAAAAGAGTTAAATCACTAAGTGTAAAGAGCACTTCAAACTTCCCTGCATCTGTTAAAGTACTAAAAGTAGGATAAATATATTCTGCTTCTTTAAAAAGGTCATACCGTAAATCGTCATATAGAGGACAGTTTAAAATAACATGATACTCATTCTCAACACAGCTGTTTTCGCACATTGGGCATGTTCTTTCTTCCTCGGGTAGACGTTCATATCGCCCTGTCTCAAGTCTAATAGGCGCCACTCCTAGCCTGAATTTTGCCATAGCACTTCTATGAGATCGGGGTACATGAGAAACTATAAAAGGTTCAACGTGATATCCCAGTTTCTTCACTGTCTTGTAAGTTCTTAGCTTCCCTGTATTGTCCTGTATCCGCTGAGTCCACGCATACTTGTGCTTTTCAAACAGAATATCTTCCATTGTCTTAGCGATGCCTGGTTGGATAGCGTTTTGTAGATGGCCACAGTTACAATCATTAAAAAGTTTTTTAAGTTTAAAATTCCAGTTTTTACACCCGGGAGAGGCACACTTGTCCGTCCATAGAAATATCTGCTTATTCAACCGGGTGTTGTCCATACACTTATATCTGCGCCATTGACGCACAGCTGCTACTTTCTGTGATATGCTTATAGGTACCCATCCTAGGTCACCGAGTACCCCATCAGTTGGTGCATATCTACCCACACCTAAGTAAAACCGACAGGCCCGGTTCTGAACAGCGTTTATGCATGAATAGTCCTGCAGTCCCCATACAGCTGCTCCATATGTGATTACTGGTAGTACTATACTGTCATACAATTTATGGAACACTTTAAAATCCATGTCACCAAGTAGTTTGCACTTCGCTATCACGAGACCAAGAGCCCTGCTTGCAGACTGGGCTACGTACTTCGCTGTGACACTGAAGTCTAAAAACTCGTTAACCGTTAGTCCAAGATAGCGGTACATGTTAACAGTCTCTAAATGTAGCTCTCCACATGTAAAACTAGTTTCAGTTATTTGTATAGCTGGATTTCTAAAATGCATGATTTTAGACTTGTCACAGTTGATAAAAATCTTATTACTGCCACACCACGTGTCTAGAAGGTCCAATTGTAGTTGCAGATCTTCTTCATTTTCTGATAGGAGCACGATGTCATCCGCATATAACAGGATACTCAGTTTCTCTTCACCACACTGTACTCCCACTCCCAAATGATTAAGAGTAGTTGCAAGATCATTTATAAAGATGTTAAAGAGTAACGGAGATAATAGACATCCTTGCTTAACACCGCAGTTTACCTTGAACCAGTCAGTCTTTAAACCATTGATTCTAACACAACTATATACAGATCTGTATATACCATGGACAGCATTAAGCATCTTGCCTCTTATTCCAATGTGTTCAAGTTTATTGATAAGAATGTTGCGATCCACAGAGTCATAGGCTTTCCTGAAATCTATAAAAGCACAAAACGTTGATAATTTCTTCTTTTTCCGTGTATCGATTATATTTGTTAACGTCGTTATGTGGTCAATTGTGCTGCGACCTTTTCTAAAACCATTTTGTTCTTCCGTTAAAATAGAGTTCTCATCACACCATTCTGTTAAACGAGCATTTAGAATACCACAGTATAGCTTATATACACTCGATGAAAGTGAAATGCCTCTGTATGAATTTGGGTCTCTCTTGTCTGACGTATTAGATTTCGGTATAGGTTGAAGGATTCCTTTATTCCAAGATTCTGGAACTTTTCCTGTTGAGTAACATTGATTAAAGAATTGAAGTAAAAAATTTGTAACACCTTCAGAACGTAGAACTTCTACTGGTAGTTCATCTTGTCCAACAGCTTTGCCATTCTTCATTTTGTACAGGGTTGTTTTCAATTCAATCAGAGTAATTGACTGATCCATGGGATTATCACTTCTCGAAGATGACCTGTTGTTTATAATCTCACCTCCGCCGTTAACATTAAGCAAAGTCTCAAAATCCTGTCTCCACTTTTCAAGTACTGTTTTCTGATCACAAGTTACACTTCCATCTTTATCAATGACCTCCATCGGAATTTGGTTAGTTCGTTCGTGTCCAACTCCGACTTTTCCTATGGATTTCCAGAAATAAGTTGGATTTTCTTGTGCAGCCTCGAACAGTTCCCTTTGAAGACACAGTCTGTAATTCCTCTTGGCTCTCTGTACGCTTCGGTCGAAGGATTTTCTAAGATATCGGAACGAATTCAACAAAGACTTCTTTAAAATCCCCTTACTTTTACAATAGTTTTTTTCTGCGAGGCATACTTCATTCCACTGGCGAGTTAAGTCACTGTTCCACCATTTTTTCTTAACACGACGTCTTTTGTTGCAAGTACCAACCTGAATTATTTTACGAACCTTTCGTATTTTAACGTTCATTTCATTTTTGACTATGGTACAAAACTCGTCATAAGCTGAGTCTATACTGGTCTGTGCTTTCTCCTGTTCCTCAATATCACTGATAAGCTCTTGTAATTTTTGTAAAATATCAACGTCCGTCATAAAATGACCCGGTATGTTATCAACCATGAATTTATCGTATTCACATCTTACAGACACCTCGGGCTGCTTATGGCCTACTCCTTCACTTTCCATAGTCCATGTTAAAAGAGAATGATCAGGTATTGCCCGGGCTTCCACACCAGTTTCACCAAACACCTCGTTGACCAGTACACTTGCCCTCGAAACCTTGAAGTTGTTAAATAGATGTAGATTTTCATATGGGACTAGACAGTAGTCCACTACTGCACACCCTCGTGTAGATACAGATGTAAAATCATTCTGAGAGGTTTTCCTCCCATTGAGAATACACATGTTGGTATTAATCATAAAATCACATAAAATGGAACCATATCTATTCTGTGTGTAATCTACAATGTCCCTGTCAGGTAAAACATCAACACCAGCAATAAAATCTTCAACATCACCACACCTACTGTTCAAATCGCCACAAATATATATAGTTCCAGATTTCTGGTACAAATATATATCAGTTATTAACTGATCGAAAAAGGCACATGCATCTACAGCTCTAGTAGAGTTTTCAGGCGGGAGATAACATACACAAACATGGTATAAACAAGATGTTACTGTATGACATAGCGACAACCACAGTATACCCTCATGTGAATCATCAAGTACTGAAACATTAAAACAATCTAAAACATTCTCTTTTACTAAAAACCCTACACCGCCCGAACCACACTTGGCCTTTCGGTGTATATCAGTTCTGTTTTGACCATAAAATATGTAACCAGGCACATCAATTACATCATTGTCCCGCAGATGTGTTTCACTTATGCCAAGTATGTCAACGTCTGCGTGCTGTATGCAGCCAGTTCTTACGTGATAGTTGCAGGATAAGTTATCAGTGCTCCAACCATTAACATTCCAAAAGCCGCATTTCAGCTAACGGCTGTAGTCCCGACCGACGTTACCACTGTATGTGTATCGCGGCCGTGAATCTCGTGAGTCTCTGTCCACTACTAGAAAGTTCTTACAGGTATAAAAGTGTATCTTTTCAATAATATCATAATGTTTAATTCCCCATACCTCTGATCCATACAATAATAGTGGAAGAATTTTTTAGTCAAATATTTTGTAAAATGATTTGCAATCAATACATTGGTTGTATCTTCTAGTTTATAAATACTTTTGAGAACACCAATTAACACCTTTTTGGCTAGTGTGGAACAATGTTTTGCATGAAAGGCATAAGCAATTTGAAAAGTTTACTCCAAGATATTGATATGCGGCTGACCTTTATAACACCACTTTTCCGTTTTAGACAGCTTACCTCCGTTTTTGAATACTATAACTTAACTTTTCTCCATGTTGACAGTCAATCCTGCATTTTCTCAGTAATGTTCTAATTCATTTATATGCCGTTGTAACCCGATGACGCTTGAAGAAAATAAAATCATATCATCGGCAAACATTAATAAAAACAATTCGTCAAATAAGAGTGTAACTAGATGCCATGAGAACCACTACTTTGAATAATCAAAAATTCATTTATAAACATTGAAAACGGAAACGGCCTTAAAATGCATCCCTGTCTAAGACCAGAATTGCAGGTAAAAGAATCTGAAATGTCATGGTTATTTCTGATACAACTTTGACTTTATCATACATATTTCTGAACAATGTATTCATCTTAGGGCTTATGCCATGTTTCTCCATTACCTCCCAAAGTTTTTTTTTTTGTATCGAGTCAAAGTCTTTTTTTAAGTCAATAATCAGGGCATATAGTTTATTACCTTTTGTACCAAGACACTTCTGAACTATCAATTGCAATATAAAAATATTATCTACTGTGCTATATCCCGCCCTTAAGCCTAATATCTATTTTATCTAGTGTATCAGCCCAGAATGTTAACCTCGATGATGTAGACGAATACTTTCCCTAATATACTTAGGGACTTTATACCTATATAATTATCTACATTATTTACATCTCAACTCTTATGGATTGGGATAACACTTCCAGTAGTCGATGGGAAGTTGCAACTCTCTAAGATTACGTTAAAAACTAATATAACTAAATATCCCCCGAGTGTTTTATAAATTCCGGTAAAATATTATCTACACCTGCTGCTTTGTTGTCCTTTTTTGTATGCTATATAATGTTTCTTGCCTATCTATTGGCGAATCCAGAATATCACTATATTCACTATAATTCTTCAAGCTCATAACGTAAATCGCCAGTAACTCCCGTAGTCGAGTTTACACTGAAAGTGCTATCTGTTTCCTTTCCGATAGACAAAAACATATGTTTGAAATGTTCATACCATTCTTTATTGCTTATATTATACTTTTTGAATTGCTTACCCTGCAACTCCCGAAGGATGGACCAAAACTCTTTGGAATTGATATTATTTTCTAGCTTAACTGGTTTCTGCTTATAGTATTCCTTTCGTTTCTGTTTAATTTCAGTGTTATATAAATTTCTTGTTACGTGGTAATCATCTAAGTGTTGCTTACATTTATGTTTTCTAAACTGGTTTAATATTGTGACAACGCTCAGCTTTCAAACTTCTACATTCAGAATCAACCCATGGACTATCCTTTCCCGCATTTCTAAACGACAATTTTCGTTTCATATTTGCTGCAACAGTACACATCTCATCTGCCACATATTGTACACTACGATTGATATCACTGAATACTGAATCTAGACATTTATAGAGGAATTCTTGCACACTATCTGAAAACAAATTTTCTCCTCAGACCGTTCTGCCTTCCATACAAACTTGGTACATCCATTGTGTTGTTGGGGGTCACATATTGCAAACGCTATAAATGGTATTACTTTATCGATAAGTACCGACTGTTACCGAAAACTACCATTTTGATGATAGCAGACTTAGCATATTGACGATATGATCGAAAACCGGACAATGCACAGCGTGTGGCGCGCGTCAATGAGTCAAACGTAATTTTGGAATTATATTTATAACAGACAAAAAGACAAATTTGAGTTGATAATGTTTAATAGGTCCCATTATCACTGTGCATGCAAATGGGGCGTGCAGTTTCGGTTTCTGCACATGTATAATTATGTTACTCAATTTTAATCGGAAACTAATAATTATGATATATTTGGCGATTGGGGATAAATTTGCAAGCTGAGTGAATTTATTTGTATTGTAGACAGAACATGTCGTGAGTTGGAACGTATTAAAGCCAAATGTTATGAAACACAATGGATGTACCTTTAAGACAATGATTAACTCATTTCTTATTACATCATCGGTTTTAAATATGTGAGAATTTAAATTGAGTTATACATGAATATATGGATAAATAACAAACCAAACACAGATACTTACTAAACATCTGTTAGCATATTTTGAAGCTGTATGATAAAACTTACGATATAATTAATTAATTAATTAATTAGATAATAATAATTATAAAGTCTGATTCGTGCTAACATATAGTTTTATATGTACCAAACCAAACGTACATTTGGATAACGGTGTTGCATAGACTCTGATCCCGAGTTTATTGTAGCAATAAATTAATTAGGGGTTAATTTCTGTATAGTGCGGTGATTAACGAACCGTAACGGGATTGTGAACATCCTTTTGGAGAGCAAGTTTATTGGGGCAATAAATTAATTGCAATTCAGTAAGTGATAGCTTCACTGTAAATCAACTGTGGGTTACTAGTTTAAGTAAAATGTGTGAAGGATTTTAAAATGCCAATGCAAAATGCCATATGAAATGCGTTTATGTGTAAATAATACATGTATTTCAATCACTAGAATTAGTTAGTTCAACATTTTGGGAGCATTTTTCTCATATAAACATTAAAATGACGACTTTGCTTTTACCAATGTGAAGCATATATGAAGTCATGTGTAACCTTTTTTAGAGATACAAATGTGCATAAACGATTTTAGTTTATATATATATATATATATATATATATATATATATATATATATATATATATATATATATATATATGTGAGAATTTAATGGGGGAGGGGGGTACAGAGCCAACTTACATCCAAACGGATAACCAAGGGAGAGTTAAATACATTTATGTTCGTGCAGGTACATACTTATTATCGCTAATGACAGTTATGATTAGAGGGTACCTGGTTTGTGTCATTTACTCTCCGTGCATTTATAGTTGCTTGGTTTAATCACTCTAAGTACATAATAAAAAGCATATTTACCGTTAACGATATGATTCATGAAGAAAACAATATTCCACATTTTATGGTATCATTCATCAATACGATATAGACTAGGTTTGACAAACTTGATCTTGATAAATAAAGTTAGGCACATACAACAATACAAACAACAATACAAATTTAAAAAACTATTGAACAAAGATCCACATTTGTTATCTTATGATGGTTTACCTCTAAAGTATAACAAGGTGTATTGTCTTTTCAAGCCTCCAACTTCTAATAATATTAACATTATTAAAATTTCACAATTCGTTATCTATTCCATGTATTTCATCGAGATGAGATGATATGATATGATGAAATCAACCGCCTTTCTATTCAATTTATTGATGATCGAACTGTTGTATTATTATGCATGAAACACAAATCGATATAGACTGCAGGTCTAACGTCAACGTTATGATATATCATACAACAGAATATAATTTAGGGGTTAATACATGTCCGAAATGCACGTACTACTTCACTGCCCCCTGTATGAATGTGAGAGAGAATATTTAGTTGAAATGTGCAATATGTTTAATCAAGAGTTTTGTAGTTTTAATGATTTAAAGAAAGTGGGTTTTATACTATCAAATGTTTATGTTTTTATGATTGCTGCCAAAACCTGCCAAAATATTTTGTTGAAGAGAAAACAGGTTTTATACTCGTAATTTTACCAAAGTTTTTCTTTTACTCTAGCCTTTTACGTAACAATGTTCTATTTATGTGTATATATATTTTAGGTATATTTTAGTTATAGTCTCTCATAATCCCACTTGTGGATGGCCCTTTTTATGTAAATATTTATTGTATGTTTTATATTGTAACGGGGTGAGACTCTAATAAACACTTGTCTGTCTGTCTGTCTGTCCTTATACACACAACGGTTCATCCCCTGGTTTGTCGGATGGGAAATTAGCTACTTTTATTATCCAAACAATCAACCTTTTAAATAAGTAAACCTTATATATCTCCCAATGTATGTTGATGTCATTATAATTGTGTCATTTTCAATGATATTCTTTATATCTTTACTTATTAGGTTGTTAGTTAGGTGACAAAAGATCCTTTTCACGGTCGGCCCACCATTAACATCTTTAATCTTGAACGCAATTTCCAATGAAGTCAATTAACAAAACACATACACAGCGCAGTTTCAACACCCTGAGACATAATGAGCAGTAATTACTTGACAGTTAATCTGGTACATTCTCACATTTGTATATTCACGTCATGGTCAAATGATGCAATTTGCTAGAAGGTTAAACATGACAGCTAGTGTATCTGCTCACTGCAACGGATATCAAAATTGCAAAATAGCGACATATTGGCAAATACTGTATGAATACTATATACTGTATATTATTTGAATAATTACGTCCACGTGCTAGATGCCAATGGATAACTTGAATAAAACTAGTAAGAAACTTCACCTACCACAAACAGATCAAATACATGAAGGAGATGGCTGTTAATAAAGTACTATCGTTTTTCATAGACCATATACTTTCCTTATATATTTTATTTTATATATGTTTACATATTTTTTCAGGTGTAAGATTGTACTGTCGGACATGTAAGACAAATGCTTTTTCGACAATTTACAAGATTATCATATTTCATAATAAAAAAAATACCGATGTCGACTAACCATCGACCTATTCTGGTATATTCACTGCAATACCGCCATATAAAACTTCTGAAACGAATACGCACGTTATTTGATAGCATAATTCCAGCCTCATCCAGCTTATTATTGTTAACATGTATCCATTGAAAAATATATTTCACTTATGTCCATCACATACAAACCAATACTAGTTAGATTTGCTTTGCATAACAAACGTGAATTTCGTATGCTCCATCAAATTTTGCGTTATATTCATGTATATTTGTATATATGTCATTATGTATACCTTACCAGATTTGACTTCATAACAATGAACCAGTTCATTAATTGCTAAGTGAACAGTAGTATGTTATACAATAGGTGACGCTCTGCATTTAGTGAAGGCGATACGAGGAGTTTTGGGGATGTAGGCAATATGGGGTGTAGGCCAAGCTAACACATTTCAACAGGGTCAAAAACATACGGTACAAAGTCTTTTTCGGTAATGAAGGAATTGCGAGAATCATACAAAACAGCGCCTATAGCAAATTGCAAACCGTTTAATACGTACTGTAATAATAATAATAATGTATCATACTTTTATAGCGCAAGTCTCCCGTGGGACTCATTGCGCTTTGTCTACAACTGTTGGAGCAGTCTAGGGAAAGGCTTGCCTGAACAAGAATGTTTTGAGGGCGATTTTAAAGCTCGGAAGAGTTGGAGTGTTTCGGAGTTCCGTGGGGAGAGCATTCCACACTGAAGGGGCGCTGTATTTGAAGGAGCGCTCTCCAGCTGACTTCAGCTTGCATTTTGGCACTGCTAATAGTTTCTCAGCAGATGACCGAAGAGTGCGTGGAGGCTGGTAGGTAGACAGTTCTTGGGAGAGATATTGCGGTAGTGACCCATTAAAGTGGCGGTACACAAGCACTGCAATTTTATATTTGTACCTATATGGGACAGGAAGCCAATGTAGGTGTTTCAGCAAAGGAGTGATGTGGTCAAACTTTCTCTTCTTCATGATCAGACGTGCTGCGCTGTGTTGGATACGTTTAAGGCGAGCTATTTCATCGAGGTGGAGGCCGTAGAAAACAGAATTACAGTAATCCAGCCTTGAGGTGATAAAGCACCGTACAAGGCTGGCTGCAGCTGCTTCAGTAAGATGGGGTCTGATGGCAGCTATTCGACGCATCTCTAAAAAGCAAGCCTTAGAGACGTTGCTGATGTGGTTGTGGAGAGTTAGTGATTGATCCAGGGTCACTCCTAGGTATTTCACACAGGGCTGGAAGGGGATATCGCTCTGTCCTACAGTCGCTGAATTATCTGTGATGAGTTTTAGGCGAGTAGGTGTGCCTACAGTCATGAGTTCAGTTTTTTCTGTATTCAATTTCAGTTTGTTATTAGACATCCAGTCCAAGACAGCGTCGATGCATGATTGGATACCTTGCTTAACATCACTAAAGGCGTGTGGTAGATCACTTTTTGACATTTCTGTGTCATCTGCATACTTTTCAAAGTCGCAGTCGTGGGAGGAAATGACATCCGAGAGAGGCTGTACATACAAAGTAAACAGGACTGGCCCTAGGACCGACCCCTGTGGTACTCCAGTCTGGACAAGTATTATGCATAATTATAAGCACGACAATCATATCCTTGGTTAAATTATGTCAAAACTACATGTGGCATGTGGTCAAATACTTATTTTCCATTATCCCTAGTATTTCTGTAAGAAATGGATAGTTATTCAATGTTTTAAAAGATAAATTCTGCAAACATAGTGTAGTGACATTATCAAATATACTCTGCTGTCATTAAGGATTCCCCATGTTTTGATCAATATGTTATAAGGAACGAAACCAATATGGTGTACAAATCAATATTGTAATTCTTAATTTGCCGGTTGAAAAAGGTCGATATCACAATCCCTCGTCAAGAACGAGTATATACATTATATAATTCTATCTAGATTCGTGATGAATTTCATTATTTATTTAATTGTAATGCTTTATCAAATCAACGCTTATATTTGATAAATAAATATCCATACACTTTATCATCTTGTGTGTACATTGGAATGCATAAGTGCTAAAGAATCACAATCAAAAACAAATTTTTCCGTCTTACTGTAAACATTGAATTAACTCATGTGCTGCCGTTGGCAGAATATACGAGGTAGTAACCTTTTAGTCTGTGGTCCCATGCATTTACGTCACAGGGAACAGGAAGTTTGATAATAAACACAGATAAGTCAATTGTTTAATTTAACCGGACTAGCCACAGATATCAAACATCAAAGAATCGAGCGTAAATGCATTCGGCTTTTCAAAACGAAACAACCAATGGGCTAGTGTAACGGTTCAAGTAACTTTATACAATTAAGATATTTATAGAATGTGAAAGGAATATTTGATATGATCATTATACTGACCTTTATTTAAATGATCTCTCTAATTTGTAGGAATAATAATTAAAATATATAGATAAATAGTGTTTATATTATCAATATGCCTTAACAAGTTTACATTTACACTCCATGTGTTCTGTGATATAAATTTTACTATTTCCTAAACCATAATTTATTTTAGATATATTCTCATTTATGTTATTCACGTTTAAGACACATCCGCTTTCTTATCACAAAGTATATATTGATATTTACAAGGATAATGATGTATTTTCATTCAAATATTGATGAAGTGATTAAAGCTTCGCAACATTTTTAGATGTGAATTATTTAATCAACATTGTCCTCTTATGCCGTAGCAAAGCTTTCTACACTCGCCATTGTTTTGGATTTTGTAATGAATGTACGCTAGATTTTACAAATCAATGAATAATAATATCACCCTTATTAGCTTGGAACATGCAGTCCATTCTAAAACCATCGAACCCTCTCTTTTTACCAAAACTTTGATCTGTAACATTTCGACAGCCTAATGTATCTTACTTACGATCTGTTATCTGTACCTCGATCTTAAAATCAGTTCATTCATCATACATTATACATTGACATGAGAAGTGACAACGTACCTTTGATAGAAATCCATTCCTCAGGACTTGGTAAACACTTGTGCAAAATAAATTGCAGGAACCAGGAGGGATTAACGCAACTGAATATATCTATGAAGTGATTTGGACTTACAGAGAGTCCCAGTTTAAATAGCCACGCATTATGTAACGGTAATTAATTGTGGGCAATATGTTTCCGTGGTGGTTAATGGTCACTTCTCAAAGGGGTATAGGTCTAATTAGTGTAACCACTGTTTATTCACGCGCAGAGAGTGACACTTTAACAGTCGGTAAAAGATATGTTCAACCAGACATTGCGTCGCCACTGTCATCAATTGCCGGCAATATATCGGCGCTTTATCACACCTAGTTTCAAGTCTAATCAGTGAAAGTCATCAATGTGTATTGAGTGCTAACTTTTTGGATGATCAGTACTGGGCGTGTGTAATGTCATACGGTTCATGGCCGAGAAACCTGAATTCGAGATAAGTCACACCTGAATGGGCATGGCACTTAATCGTTTTGTTATTCCTGAATGAACACTGTGCGTGATGTGCAGTTGTTCATCATAATACTTGATATATACTTTCTGGCGAATACATATTTCTAAGTAATATAGTTAACGGGTATATACGTCATACTTTATAGTATACATTGTATACCAGACATGGGCACTTTTTTACTTTTGACAGACAAAACAATACAATATTGTCCATTTACATTTTAAGAAAGTATTAGAAGCTCAGTCAGGTGACCTGCGTATGTTATGAGTCACATTTGCTACATACATAGCCTTTTACAAAATGCACATAATCTTTCATCCTTTTTAACATAGTTCTATCTGTTTCATTCGGGAGTCTACGGTTACAGGTACTTATTGTAAATTCAATGAAAAGTATATTCGATGTAGAAAGCTTAAACGTATTATAATAATGGCATGTGGATGATTGTGTTTCACATTCGTTTTAGTGATGATGAAATGGGTTACATAACTTAGCTTTGACATTACTGATAGGTAACCGGGAAAAATAGCAGAAAAAAGTAACTGTTTTTGCTTGAGAAAAAGCAATAGTTGATTAAACAGTATTTTATTCCCAAATAACATATAACACAAAAGAAATTATGAGAAGTTAAATTTTAAAAAAGGATTAGCAAACAGGCTATACACTAGCCTATATAAATGCTTCTTCTAAAACAAACTTAAAACAAATCATTTGTTAATACATTTGTGGGAATACATTGAAGTTCATGCACATGTTTAGTAAACTCGCAATAGTTAAACATAAATGATTGCCTTTGTACAATGTATGTATTTAATTTGTGAGGTGAGACTTAAATTTATCATCTTTATTTTTGATCATTTCTAATGAGAGAAGTTCTCAGATGTCACGGGTTATAATCTTCGCAATGATTCGAATCTTCAGATTATACATTGTAAAACTGAAAGTTATGCGAGGTCCTTTCCCCACAGATATCGATGCAGTTAAATTATTGAATTCATTGCCACCTGAACAGAACTGAAATACAGCCAGTTTCAAGATTTCAAACTGCAATTCTAAACAATACTAATATTTACAGCCACTTTTGACTTAAACACCGGCATCAGATTTTGTCAAATAATACAATTTCGTCTCCGACCAGAATGTACTGATCATAATGCACATAAATATCAACGGTTTATATCTCCAACACCAGCTTGCTCTTGTGGTTATATCTTTGAAGAATATTCATTAATTCCTTGTATGTCCTCTCTATGGCGATATTCGTTATTATATATCGTTAAGTCTGTATTATTATGCAAAGGGATTTGATCTGAAATCAATTTTGTTTGGAAGTCACATTTCTTGCCCAGCTGTAAATATGGAACTCTTAAATTCAGTTCATTCATTTATAAATTTAACAGGCAGATTTGATTTAAAGTAGTGCTTCTATGGCACAGTCATAATTTGTATAATCAGATTGTATCATTTATTTGTATTCATAATTATACTGTACATGTCATGTTTTGTATTTGGTTGTATCCCGGAGCGCTTTGTATAAAAGCATTTTCTTACCTACCAATCCGGTTCCTTCTTTTTGGAAATAAATATGTTTAAACAGAGAGAAGTGCTCTTACAGCTACAGCGTTTACTAAATTAAGCTGAACATAAGCCTCTGCTTAGGCGAGAGGGCAGAATTAAATCCCAGTGCATTAAAGTATCTACTGATAACAAGTTTACTTTACAAAATGTAATGTTATTTTAGTTTAAATAGTAGTCTTAATGATAACTTTTCGGGATTTATGGAGACCAGCGAGGTGGACGGACAAAATCCCCACTGGACATAATCCCCAAGGGAAATAATCCCCTATGACAAAATCCCCAGTGGATATAATCCCCCCACCCAAAAACAACAAGACACAGACACCATCCCCAACACAATAGAATGTGTCTTTGATCTTTATGTTATTTCTAATAAGTAGGCTTAAAATGATCTTTTGTTATAGAGCGTTGTAGAGTAGTTTGTACAAAGTGAATTTTGAGAAATTTTTGTTTTCATAAATAGTTCCAATTTGTCTTTGATCAGTAACAGTAAAACAGCTTGAAAAAGTGTTGTTTTCATAAGTAATTCCCTTTTTGTCTTTGATCAGTAACAGAACAAGAGTTTGAGAAATTGATGTTTTCATGAATAAATCCGATTTGTCTCTGATCAGTTGCAGCATTTTAAAAAACCTCTGCCTGTCATTTCGTGATGCAAGAATGGGGATTAAAATGTTTATTATTGTGAAAAGTTGAATCATAATTAACGAAAATATATCTTTGGATTTTAACTTTCTAATGGAGACATACTTTCGACTTAAAACTTGGTGCTAGGGAAAAAGTAACAGAAAAAAGTAACAGAAATAAGTATCAGAAAATAGTAACAGTGTTTGCTAAGAAAAAAACAGTTTTCAACAGTACAGTGAGAGTTTGTCATATACCGGTAATATACAAGCACAACGTCTTAGTTCAAAGCACGATGTCACCTTTAAAGACATTTAAAGATAAACTGCGAGTCTGTTTACCAATTCTTGTTTGTTCCTATAGGTTTACTCAAAGCTAGCTGATCAGGTTAAGATATATGTAGGAAAACAAATAACTGAAATAAGTAAAACAATTGATATAAAGAAACGATAAGAGTATGGTATTGAATTGAATTCTTGTAATTTAAGAAGATTATGAAAACTACATTGATAGTAATTTTAAGGATACATTTCCTGTTTAAATCCTGTTATTACAGATAACATGTATACTTAACTTTGTTAATTATCCTTAATAATAGTAGTTATTTACATATCATTTGATCTAAAGTAAACATATATATGGATATATCAACTAAAGCTGAATGTTCGTCTTCATATGACAATGAGGATGCAATCACACTTATTTTTATACGTAAAATAAAAAGTACAGATATTAGAAACAATAAATTGTGTTATATTGAATACGGTCAACTATTCCTTCATTTCAGTGGTGATTGTTTCGACTGAGGATGTTGACCTACATATACGATGCGTCCCATTACCAATTTATTAGCGATTTCATCCGGTCAGGCAGTCTAAAGAAAAGAGAAAAGCAAAAAAAAAAACAATGAAAAGTAACTGCTAGCCTTATGTAAGTTCGTTTTGTTTTGCACATACTTTGTTGTTATTTCATTATCTATATCCTATATGCTATTTGTATATTATGTTTGTACTTGTGAAGTGAAGTCTGAACAAAAGCAAACTTTACAAAATCATATCGTTTTGCATAGCTATTGTCCGTTTATATTTATATTATTTCGCGCAACTTAAAACAAATTTTTTCACATAAAACGGCAACAGGTGTACCAATATTATAAATTTAATAACTTAATTATGAATAATCTCATTTATATTCTTTGGATTATTTAACAGCACTGTTGTTGCTTCACCATAGATATCCTGTTTTTATGTACATTTATCTCATTTATTCTCACAATTTAAAAAATCCCAACGTAACTGTGATGCAGTAATATCATGAAGCTATGTCCTGGTCTGTATGATATGTTCCATCTTATTTTAGTTCATGTTCTTCTTAATACATAAATTTATGGTTAAATGAGTTGAATAATTATTGTTGTTGGTTATTGATATAACGCTTTTTTGTATGCCCAAAGCTAGGTGCAACTAAACAATTGTCTGTCTGTTTGAGGGACAATGCATGCTTAATTAGCATTTATTTAAACAAAACTTTTAGCCACTCAGGCTAGTAATTAGCTGAGAGACCAGTTGTGCGTTGAAGAGCTTGACAGGTGTGTTGTATAAACATACAGATGACCTGGCGACAGGCTAATAAACACTATGTCTGTCTGACTATGGGCTTCGCGCGTCTGGTTGGTCATTTAAAGTTAGCCAATAAGAATTAAGGCCAAAACTAACAACCAATAAAATACATGATCATGAATATTTGGACATGCCTTTACCCGTTACCCCCTCAGTTGAAAGACTGCGCCATCATCATTAGCAGTTACTGTCAAACAAATAACGTAACGTTGATGTTATCTCTGTGTTTTTCGACATCAGTTGTGACCCAAACACATACGTTTCGATTAGGGATTTACTGTTTCAAGTTGTGTTCTTTTGACTATCTGGATATTTATAATTTTCCTCCGGATATGTTCGTCGACAAAGGTAAGTCTTCAATAATGCAATATATCCATTGTCACATATATATATATGAGATGTTTAAAGTGTGAAACGTCTTGTATGACGATAACACACTTTCACACATTTTGCGAATTATATATACAATGATGAGACAGTCTATACTACAGTCCATTAATTGATGCTGTATGAGTAACGACAAACCACGATCACAATTGATACTAACTGAACAGAGAATTTAAATCCGATATAAGTAACCAGTGCCTATAATCCAATGCATACCAAAGAGGATACAATATATCGTGTTTGCTATTAAATACATAATTCTCATAATGCCTTTCTGCTGATCACGTTTACATTTGATCTGCTTAAATAATCACGTAAATATAGTTTTATTTATTTGAATGCATATATAGCTATTATCAACTTTGTCACACGGACATTTTCATCTTATAAAACAAAAGACCCAAGACAAGTTTGTCTAGCGTAGTTCAATCTGATATAATTAAGCCAACAGAGAACACCTATATAAACAAACCAACAAATATATTTTCATTTCATTTGTAATAAATTATGACACATACTATTATATAGTGGAGTATACTAGAGTATACTGGGGTATACTGAGGTATACTGGGGTATACTAGCGTATACTGGGGTATACTGAAGTTTCCTAAGCTTTGGAAATGTCTCGTATACTGATTAGTATACGCTAGGAAATTAGGGTGGTTGACAAACCAGTATACGCCAGGAAATTAGGGTGGTTGACAAGACGTATACTGGTCAGTATACTAGCACTTTTCTTGCGGTGCATCCGAACTGTCCAAGCTGTTTAAACCGTTGATGATTTGATTTGAGAAATAAACACATTCTGCACGATTGATTTACCTGCAATTCAAATTTTGGTAGAAAGCGTTTATGTTTAATGTACGAGTATACTGATTCTTGTACACTCTTTGGAAATCAGAAAATTGTCCGACATTCGGTCAATTTTCCCTAATGGTTAGCAATGATTCTCGACCTTGTGTAAAGTAACTACATAGACAGTCGGTGAAAAGTCAACATATTTAAACCCTTGTGAGAAATGCTTCTCTTGAATAGAAAATGAAGTGGCATTGATTTTGTGTTAACGCATAATAATCTTTCCAGGCATCCTCTAAATGTGAAGAAGCACTGAATAGTTCGACTTGTGGGAATCATGTCTCAGGAGGGACGTGCTGACTGGTCAGTGGCCTGATGGATGTAACTTAAGATATATTTCTATGCATTACCTATGATTATCATTTCTCAATGTAATAACACCTGAACATTATGACACGCAATCATTGATATAAGGGCATAAACATTGAATTAAAAAATAACTACAATGATCTAAATAACAATGTTAATTGAACATTTTCTAATGTTCTGTTTCACCTTCTTTGACTCTACATCATATATATTTTATTGTTAAAGTATGCTACACTATTACAAAGAACTAAATGTTCCTTGCACATACTTGCAGTGTACCGATGTTCCCTTCTTGATCTATCAGTGTATTTGTATCCGCATGTCTCCTACAGTTCCCTAATTGTAAATCTAGTGTTTTTCTCAGCTGACTGGTTATTCGTTACTTTTTACAAAAGGGACGTTGTCCGCCGTTGAAATGTTTTAAAATGTATAAATATTCTGGTCGAAAAGCAATGAGTGTCAACGTGTTCTGGCCCCGAGTTAGTATGTTGTACGTTTGTCCATATTTGTTTTATACAAGTACTTCACTGACTCGTATAAGATTCAACAGTACTTGGGGTTAGTAAACTGGTTGCAGTCGTGGCTTGGTTGCATGCGTGGCTTGTTTTTCATACCCTTTTGGAATGTCTTTGCACTAATGACGGCCCTTGTACTCATGCAGGCAAGATCTCATGGATGTCCTTAAACTAGCCACAGATACATTCTCGTTGAAAGAGTGATGATGTCCATTACAGTGTGTGGACACTGTCAATCGTTCATCAACTCAATATACAACCCCATAGCTTTTACAGTAAAGGAAGTTTAGCTTTACACATGTCGTGTGATATACATGCTTAACTATATCAAAGCAGCTCTTTACTTATCTCTAAAGACTTGTAATATTTGCTCCACTAACTTCTAAAAATGCCTCGCCATTTGTTTATCTCACCGAGTATGTACATTCCTTATTTATCAAGTATCACTTTCAGTTTGTTTCAAGTCATTTCAACAATGTTTACAGTTTAAAATAGCTTTTTATATCTATTTATCAATACGTTGATACTTTAGACTGTGAACACATTGCTAGTAAGTTTAATGATAGGAGTGCTTTAATATATTTCTGACCTATGTGCGTTCTTTAGTTTAATGAAGACAGAAACGCATACTTGAAACCATCTCAAATGTTTATTTAATGCTCATTGATGGCAGCCATGGACAATTCGAACAAGTTGCTTTTAGAAATGTATTTAACGACATTTTATTATTCACCAACCAAGTCTTCTTCATGAGTATTCGGTTTACATTGTCTTGATCGACTGCTTTGAAGTATAATAAGAATAATTATTTAATATAGGTACAAGCACCTTCTAACACAATAAGATCGAGGAATAAGGAACGAAATTCTAATCTAACGCTTTTAAAATAAGATCATTACCTGAATAACATCACTCAATGAACGATGTCTTTGATGAATATTCTCTTTGATATGTTTTCTTGAATTATGTCTGACTTTTCACTTTAGCCATTGTAAGTGAAAGAAATCAAAAGAATTTGTAATGATGAATGTAACTTTCGAGCTTTGATGGGATAGGAATACCTATTTGGTGTATCCTTTATAGTTATAAAAGCAAGATTATTTCTTTGAATGTAATGGTGAAATATGAAGTAGGTATGCTAACACAAGAGGCATTTGATGTTTAAAAACAATCATCTGTCTTTGCTGCTTTGTCATCTTAGGTCGAATACTTACATGTGAAATAATGAGTTTATAATATGCAACGAATCGTCATCAAACATGCAGTTATAATTTGCTGATGATATGTCTGCTTCAGACCTGAAAAAAAGTCTAATGCTTTTCGTTGATAAGAATAATCTCCATGACTCGAAAAAACACACACCATTTGCTCTAAAACCCCACCTTGTGAAAATAATAACAGCTAAATATGTTGTACCCATCATTTGTCATCATAGTTCCTAAAATGGCGAGCCTTTTACAGTGTCACCTCGCCTTGCCCGTAGCAATGAGATTATGACAATGAAAAAATTAACAAATCGTATTCTCATTCCAATAATTAAGCTTCATAGCATTACTCATTCCTATGCTTTCGAAGCAAGGAAGGGAGATTTCTGATTGTTTGCAATCAAATTAAGTTACTGTTACTGTTACTGTTAAATACGTTCCTTCTTTTAATGTGCGATCCCCCATAAACATAAACATGCTTCTATAATGAGAAGACCAAATCGGACAGGAAAATGAAAAGACACTTTTCAGTCAAAGACTTATACATTTAACTCGGTTGATGTACAATGTAGGGCAAAATAAGACATGAATTCATTGAAACGGCAGAAAATTCGTGCTAGGAGATGTTGCTTGAAGCAAAAACTATGGCCGACTTGTAACAGAGGTTAGGTGGGAAGAATTTAATTCAGTGACCGCTGTTCGAAGAACATGGTATGAATACATGCGTGCACTGTATGACCATTATACGACTCCGGAGTCACCGCATGATAGGCCTGATGATGGTCATACAGTTACATCAAAAGGCATTGGCAACATCGTTGTTGGTCGACCCAAGCTGCAACTTCACCAGAGCTCTTCCTCTTTCTCCACTGGTCAATCGCGGCAGGATTTCGTACATATCATGTGCCATATCATGCAAAGTAGGCACCTTTTATACCCTGTAGAAGCATTCAATTCATGCAAATGCTGCTTGAATTTTGATAATGCGTTTGGGTGATAGACAAAAAAAATTAAAGTTTACATAAATAATCGTCTGTGTTCCTAAATACTATTAAGTAAACTCGTTTTTACTAAGGTTAATTACGAGAAAAGATATTTAATGACCAGAAAAACATATTTCATAAGTTTTACACTTAAATTTACTCAATAACAGTATTTTCATCATTTAGGGGTTATGATGTAAAGCATACAACCTTTTTGTTTAGTCACAAACGTAAAAGTTTACTTTCAACTTCTTCTGGACATCTAAATCACATTTATTGGTTACTACCAGCCTGGTCGAAAACCGGACAATTTTAAACTTCTTAAACAAGCTGCTTTTTGCCACAATATGAATCCATCAGGATTTTAAACGGGTTAGTAGCATAAAGCTACGTCATTCGGCTTTCTTTTGAACCATTCATTTCTTAAATACATTTGATACTTAAAAAGTTATTTAAAAAAGAAATGAGGTAACGTTTCTTTTGGCGTTTAGTGTAGTTGCTGAATGTTTTACTAACATGGTATTACATATGTCAAGAGTGTAGATATATTTTTATATCGAAGATACAAGTGTCACATATTGGTGGCATCGAACATGTTTCTTCATTTAATGTATAGATATGAGAATGCAGCAGTTTTTGAGTTCAAAGTTTTCTGATGTATTTAAATGTATTTCAGAAGTTTGACATCAAAGCAATTTGATTTATTTACGTGTTCCTGGTAAAGTATTGTAACGTCATACACGTCAAGACATTGCATAATCCCTACTGAATAAAACAAATCTCTGCATTGTAGATCCGTCTCACACAAACGACAGCTGCTTTTAAAACACAATTTTGGATGATATAAGTACACCTCATATATAATTTACGTTTGTATTCGTTTTGTGACGTTTTCCTTCAAATATATTTCTCTTATAACAAAATTAATACAAATAGTTACCGAATTATTTAAAGTGTTATCGGTTTTAATAGTTATAAATTTAGCAAATTACGTAAGTTTGACCGATTTCACCTACTGAATTGAAGCACGCTTTCAACGGTTAAACACAGAATCCTTTCAGATAAAATGTTATCACATACGTGGATACATACAAATTTATATTTTGAAAATTAAATTAACCAGATGAATTGATGAAGTCTGGTTTTGACGTATGTATGTAGTTTTAAAACAATACGTTAAAGTGATGGAAAACGTTTGGTGACCACCTATGTTATTTTTTAATTCATTTGTTTATTCAACTGGGCACATCAATTTTACAATTCTGGCAATATCTAAAATATGTGTGTCACTGAAACATCCTGTTGAATATTCGAAAAACGATTGTAAAATTGCCGTTTTTTTAATTTTAAAAGTGTTTCCCTTAACAGTCTCATTAATTCTAAAAAATAGAATTGCTATGAATTCGCGTATGCGATTAAATTGTATCTGAAAGGATTGCGTTTCCTTCCATTGCACTGATCAAAGATTATCATTACCCGACCAATTTCCTGGACGCAGTTCATAGAGGACGCAGACATGTTTAGAACATTACAACCTGATCACAATAGTGTGCCCAGTCAGAGAAATGTATTTCTGATGTAAACCTCCGGTCAGCCAGCCACACGCATTTCTACTACATTGGATAGATTGGGTTTATATAAATAAATTACATTAATAGGTTCTAATGTATTCTCGAAAATGTCAGACCACCAGTGATATGTGGATATGAAAATAAGATTTACATTTTAGTGAACTAATTATTAATATAAAGAAATATCAACGACATTGTCACCATTATATACACTAAATTCAAAACTAATATGATTGTAATAAATACTTGGTAATTAAATAGGTGTTTCTTTGATTTTAATGATTTCGGCGAGCAGTTTGTGGACTTTGATAACCAGCTGAAGATTTAATGAATTTGTATTCACACCATCCTTGCTTTATAGTGGTAAACCTAAACATCGCCCTCATACATTTAAGTAGGCTTAAAGGCGTAGTAGCACGTTTTTGGGCATACTGTTTTCTCTCAAATTTGCCGTTTATTATTAAAGTTAATACAATATGGTAACGGTAGAGGGTAAAACATATCTTTATATGATCGTATAAGCCGTATCCATAGCAAACGGGTATCCATAGAAAACAGTTATCGGCATTGCCAGAAAATGGTGTGACCTATAAAGCGAAAATCTTGTGGAACTCTTCAGTGTGAGAGGTAGGTATGTAGGTCTCATGCAACTTTGAGATTTTAAGTAATGGCTATGTCAGTCAGAACACTTGAACTACCTTTGAGTGGATATTTCAATGTGAAGATCTTAAAATGGCCGCTGGATGGGTACTATAGTCATATGGCTTAACCCAACCATGTACATTCGTTTTAGAACTATTTCTGTATCGTTTCAGGCGTATTATTTTGCCATTGGTAATCCTTATTTACCTTTTTGTGAGAGCACGTTATCTCAGTAAGACGACAGTGCTACAGCGCTTTTAAAGGCTTTTCATTATTTGAATATTGGTTTGGTTTAAAACTTTGCAGTTGTATTGTGTCACAATTCATGCCTGTCGAAAGTGGTCAAAGGTCATTTTTCAGAAGTTCTCTGTTGTTGTTTGGCTAAAAATGTTTGCTTACTTCAGGTATCTAGAGAGTGAATTAAATATCTCTAATGGGTATATTTATATTATTGACTGAAATATTGACATTGTACATGTTAACACAGCTAGTTCGGCTAATTGTGTGAGTTGGTTTTTTTTGCAATTTAAGTTGATAAATATCCATGCGGTGAATGAGAAGAGGAGGAATTAATATTTGGAAACGTCTGTCCGTCTGTACGTACGAAAGGGAAAAACTCAGGAACTATTCACTGGATTATGTTTATATTTTTCAAATAGGTTAGTAAGGGAAATGTTCCTATAGATATTTGATTCATGTCAAGGTCACAACAACACTTTGAGATGTTTATCCTTTCACTGCATTCTATTTATATCTTCAACAAAACTTCTTTTGATTAGAGGTTGTGACATTGATATTATCCTCAAGGTCACAGTGAATTACCTTCGCCAGTGAACTTGCATGTTTCGCAGAACCTTCGTATTGTTATATCAAATTCACAGTGATGAGCTGATCGATTGTGATGACTTTGATATTACTTTCAAGGCCATAACAAAGCACATTGTTATACCTAGTTCACAGTACGTTTTGTTCTTAGTTTCAACAACCACGCTAAAGCATACAAAGAGAGTTGAACTGTAATATGTAGATATAATTACTTATGACAAACTGTGTGACCATGTTTGTTTTGTTTTTACTTAGATTTTTATTTTATTTTGAAGTCATAATTTACGGCGGAGGATTATCATCTTAGTGACTATTACTTGTTAAAATACTGTATGTTAATAAAACTTACACATAGTCTTACATGTAGCCATGATGAGAATTATTCGGTTACCATGTGTAATCAAGTCAATTCACGTCATGTCCTCTTATTCGTATGAAGTCAATCGCCCCATTAAAATAAAGATACATATACGTATATGCCATAGTAAATACACACCATTAAGTAGCTATATAATATACATACGACGCAATGTAGTGTATTGGATATGATGAAATACGCAAACTTTATATATTTCCCAGTAATCCTATTCGTAGGTTGACGTTTATTAACTGATAAGTAGTCGTTGGTTACCAGGAAGTGTAATCCTAGAAGTCGGTTGATAGTTTGTAACTGATATACTGGCCAGATGAATTAATAGAAGGTTCAACGAGTTCAGTTCAAATCGATCGTCATTTGCCCCGAACCACCTGTCAACCTTCTCAAGAGTTATTGATGAATGAAGTATTTATGCAACCTGTTGGATTAATGGGAGAAGTAGGACCATTACAATTCAGAAGTATTTCCCTGATAAAACATACATATGTTCATTGCACCAATATAGTACCCATGGGCGTGTTAGGCGATATATTCAGTTTTGGTTTATACAAATGTTAGATATGTAGTTCACGTGAAACAAACAATGGTGAATTGAGGAAAAGAAACAATGTCAGCATTCAATGAACTTCTCTGATTTGTCACCTGTGTCATCATCCGAAGAAGTTACCTAATATTATTTAACATCTGGTTCAATCATTTGTCATTATAGTTACATACTATGGCAAACTGGGCTTGATAAAAAAACAAGAAGTATTTTGTTTTACCGTATTTTTAAAAACATTTTAAATGACTATGAGGATGCTTACATCATGTAAATGGTTTTGTTGACAATGATCAAAATGGATTATAATGATACAAAACATATCACACTTTTCTCCAATCAAAACATTTCTGGCTCATTATCTTTTTGTATCTCCTGTGTGCTATACATATAAAAATAACTTTGGGTAAGTGTTTATACTGGCTGGTCAGTTGACTACTTTATTAATTTTTAAATGTTTTGTAACAGTAATTTTTCGCAATTATTGATAATCAGGTGAATTCCTCAAAAGAAGCGAACATTTGTCTTCTCAATTGATTCTTATTTACCGCATATGACTGCCATATTTCCCTATCGATGTTAAACAATTACATATTTACTCACTTATTCAATGTTATATCAATCATACTCATACATCATACTCTACTTGTATAAATTGATTAGGCTAAAATCATACAGAAAATCCCAAGTATAAGATTAAAACATGTAAAACGTGTGATAATGAAAATGGCAACACATATGAAGCAGATACTTTGGGGCTTCTCTCCAGACTGACTTTCAATTGGTTACTTTAATTTCCAATTGTTTGCATGACATTATAGAGAATCCTTTTTAAACTGAAACTCTATCTCTTTCGTTGCGTATTTTGCATCACACAAGGATATATCACAATCCACATTTCCTGAGAACAATTTCCAAAGCAATTGGTTTACAGGTGAGGAAGTTGTAGAACAGCTCAACCGAACACTGACTGTGACGATTTCCCCCCCGATTCAACATTTCATGATCCTGATCCCGAATATAAATGTAAATGAATCTATACATTTTAACATTTATCATTTTGTTTCCAAAACACCCAGTTCATAAGTGCCATATGTTCCATAGCATAAAAACAGTAAACAAAGGCACACTGGAGCCAATGTCGTAAGAGTAAACCATAAAGCATTACCTTGTTTTGCTTATCATATATTGTAATGGTAAGTGTTTATATTGAATGAATCCATATTTCAAATGATATTTGAAAATAAATTTCTGTCAGTAATGTTTTCTTGTTTTTAATAGACGTGATATTCTATTTTAGGGAAACTCAGACATCTATATTTTAGAACCCAAACAAAACAAGTTATCATACATTTAATTGTGAAAGGTGGTGTGATTTCAAATATTTACAAAACAACGTGTTATACAAGCCTCAGTATTTATCAGTTAAAAAAGAATAATTTCGAATAGTTTCGATTGTAAATAAATGCATTGGGGAGTTAGCAACTAACGAAACTTGTCAAAACGATTTCTCAAATTGTCAATGGCGTGGGTTATGATTCTGTAACTCTGAGGTCCTGTGTCTACTTTGTGTGACACCCACTAGTCTTAGATAAACAATGAAGTAATGTGATTTCTTGGGAATACAAACAAAATTAAAAAATAAATAAATAAACAATGAAATTGTCAGGCGTCCGGTATCATGTTGTCATCTCAGTGTCTACAACATTTAATCATTTGTTAACATAGACTGTGTTAATGTTTTTATATCAATAAGATGAAAATAGACTAGTTTTTTAACTTGAACTTAATATAATATAACATAATTGTGTTAATAACCATTTATATAGAAAAGTTTTCCATCATTTTTTTAATAAGTAGATAACATAATTTCCACGCACTTTGTATGAACTTCAATGAACAATGTCTTTGATTCCATGTGAAACATTTGTAGAAATGACGCACCAATAGCAATAACATTTATACAAAACTTTTAAAACCTATTCAGAGAGAGAGAGAGAGAGAGAGAGAGAGAGAGAGAGAGAGATAGAGAGAGAGAGAGAGAGAGAGAGAGAGAGAGAGAGAGAGAGAGAGAGAGAGAGAGAGAGAGAGAGAGAGAGAGAGAGAGAGAGAGAGATCTGAGATTTTTCATTGGGACAGTTGAAGATGATAATAGGATCCTCAATTCCTTATTGAGTAATGTTTCTGTAGAATTGCTAAGGTACTTTGGTAAAAAATTATCGTATTTGCAATGTTCGGGACTATCATAACCATTAACTACATATTAAACTAAAAAGACGATTATAGTTTACTGTCATGTGCACACATAATATTCACAGTCATATCCAAATCATTATGTAATACATTTCGTTTTCTCAAAGACATGTTTATTTAATCACTTGAATCCTGAACCATCTTCATTCAAATTTACTATGTTTGATATGGTGTTCATCTAGTGATGTTAAATGTGTATTAGCATAGCAAAATCATAATGTTATTGCATTATCAGTTAATGAATCAAAGTGATTATATATCACTGAGAATACAACTGGAATGTCATTTATTTTACTGATAACGATAATGGCGTGTCGGGAATTCAAACACAATATCAACACTTGGTATAATTAACGATTAACCCTATATGTTCCTTTGATGGGAAACTAAATGTTTTCAAATAAAAAATTATGTGACAATTGTAATTGATAATATCTATTTGCTAAGTAAAGGTAAAATTCTGATCGAACTTTCAAACACAAACCTGATAAATAACATTATACATTGTAGTTTATGCAGATAAATAAGATATATTCCCTTTTGTGATGAGACAATTACTACAAGCACATGAAGCATATTCCTTACTTATCAATGTAAAACAAAAAGCTTTGCTTGAAAAGAGGAACTGAATTAAAACGATGAGACATGATCCCACGTCAAAATTGAAGGAACTCTTTGTCTTCCCAAGGAATTAAATTAATTACATAAAATTCACCATCTTTCCCTTCTATCAACTTTTAACTGATGATCCTATGATGCGCAAACTAAAGGAAGAACTAGTTTTTAAAAAACAATGTCAATCATTAAACATGTAGCGCGCAACAATTACACCAGTTCTATGTTCAATTAAGTCAAGCATTGTGACGTCATAATAATGTGACGTTATAGACAAGGTAATCATTCTCCCTGAAGAGTTAATGGAAAAATGTAGGAGAAAACTGTGTGTGTTGTTGTTCTTTTATCAACCGATTTACTATGACGACTGTACACTTGTTTGAACACCCTAATACTATAAACAGTATGTATATGTAATATAGCATGCTACAATAGTCAGTATCACATGCTTGATAACATTGTAGACATGGCTTCATTAAAGTGGTATGCAGGATTCGGCACTGAGCTATAGTTACTTTTTCCATAATGGTTACCTCCTCTGTTATCCAGGACAAACCTCTACAATGTATTACCTTCGGGAGTTTTCATAAAGAAAGGTCATACATGAATTACTCGCCACCTGAATGGTGCAAATCGATACTACGATGTAGCATGGTTCTACAAGTCTCTGAAGAACATCTTACAATCTTATACAACCTGCTTTCACCTTTTGGTAGAAACAAACTCTGAGTTCTCACCATTGATTTCCTTTAAGAGTAATAAAGTTATCAATTTCAGTTTTTTTCCCATCAGTTTTGGAGCATTGCGAATATTGAACTGTTTACAACGAATGTATAATTTCGAAATGAAATTTTGTAAAATACTAGCTAAGTAGCTAAATTTTAGCTAAGTTTAAAAGTCTAATCCCGTCCATTCCGCGATTAGAAAGGAATATCCCAAATGCTACCTTTTCTTCACTGTATGTGACAGAAGCTGGAGAGCGGAGTGCACCAATCTATTAAAATAAGATCAAACTAAGCACTTGAGTTAGTTACCTAAGTTCATCAGGGAGAGTTTAATGAAAGGAACCTGCTGCTTTGTCTTCACTCAATGATTAGTTCTCTGTTATCATTTCTATTCTTCGACCAGATATGTTGCAAGGGTGCCAGTTAAAGATCTTATAGTCAAATAATAATTTTTTTTTATTTTTATAAAAAACGGTCACTAAAATATTCATCCCAACATCCTGCACCGTATTGCTGTACCGTTTTTAATGCAGGTAAACTCCCTTTTCTTCATTCGTTCATTCAACTTCGTTCATTCAACTTCCATTCATATACTTTAGATGAAAACATCTTTTGCAGCATATCAAGCTTTGATTATGTAATAGATAGAGGACGAGTAGCAGTACATTATCGGGATATAAATGTACGGGTTTGAGAGGGTTGGGCGAGGCGTCCCGATAATGTACTGCTGCGAGTTCTCTATCTATCTTAGAGCACAGTCAAATGCTTAAGTCGTCAAGAAAATGTCTTAAAATTTCAAATATTTTGTCAACAAATTTGGGAAACATTCTCTCGAACACAACATGCAAAACATTGACATCTCTCATTTTCATATGCAAATGTTAGGGACATTGACGTCATCTTCGGCACTGTGAGCACTGAATTTCTGAAATTGTCCGAGGTGCATGGGGCGTACATTTTATATAAAGCGTACGAGTCGTGCTACAGCATAAGCGTCGTGCTTGAATCACGCACATGCATGATTTAAGCACGTTTTTTTTCAGCAACATTGAGCAGTAATACATTTCATTGCCTATAAAGACTGAGTGGTTTTTAGAATGAATCAATTCACCCACTGGCTTCATCATGGACAGTCCAAGGACAAGTACACTATTCATTCAGGAAAGGTAACTTTACTTTTTTACTCCTTTCTTTTTAAAGTGTATATTTTTAAAATTCAAAGTAAATTACATTAAATTGGTTTATTTAATAAAAGTTATTGTCTTTTGTATTTGAAACATTGTTGTTTGTTGAGCTGTATTTATCAATATGCGAGTTGTTATATCTATTGTTGCATATGCTAGTGTGCATCCCATCTATATTGCATATACATTATTTCAGGTTACTGCAGCAAAGGAACTCGAACTGTCTGTAGGAAAGAATGTAACGTCGTACTGGACATCGCTCGGACGCTATGTGACGATACAGGGGTTTCAGTGAGACGACAATGCAGTCTCCATCTTCTAACACTCCAAGAGGGTAATTTTATATCACTTTCTTATTTCCCATTTTTATGTCGTTCTATATAACTTTTGATATTATTTTTTTATATCGTGGTTGAAAATATATAAAACATTGGTAACATGGTTTGATGCTTGTCATTGTTTCACTTACTCGTAATATAAATGAAATACACTTGAAAAATCCCAATTGACCTCACATTACTTGCTTTATTTACATGCTTTTATTCTTCTTTTAGGAATATCAAGCTCCCCCTCATCAACGGAAGCGACTATTTCCTTTCGGAAAGGGAACACAGCAGGTCATTTGTCAATGTTATAAGTGTTTAATTGTGTATAATCTCCACGAATAAAACAATCAGTTGACATTGTTTGTTGTTTTTATGAAAGTCTGTGAACCAGTTTATGAGCATGATACCCGAACGCAACCAGACAACTGTACATCTATCGGGATATAAATGTACTCCACGTGACCACAATACACTCATATGATTGGACGAAAACATTTGACTGTGCTCTAAGTACATTTAGAAGATTAAACATTCAAATACATTTGTAATCAGTAACTTATTCAATTTACAGTTATTGAATTTTAGTCATATACGAATAAGGAAAATCTACCTATATATTTACATATTATATTTACCTATTATTGAAATGCTTAGATTTTTTCAAGTTATTGTTTCGAATATTGTTTCAATTAAATGAAGTTATGCCACTTCAACCATCTTAATGTCCAACGATTAAAGTAAAAACGTTTGAAACACTCTTCTCTTCTTAGTAGGACATCACTTCTAACCAAACAGTCGTTCATCCCAACTCAAATATATAACCACAGCTCATCAGAGATCATCTCTCCACATGCTCTTCTTTTGACCTTCAACATCAATGCAAGCAAGTATACGTCAACATTCATCTACATTCATCACGTGACAAGTATGAAGTGAAACAGTCTTGAAAGCAACCTTCAACATCAAATCAGTTATATTACGTCTGAGCTGGTATAGCTACAGTCAAACATATGAAAAGAACTTCCACTGGTTAAATTGAAGCCGAAGGAACTCTTCTTCATTCATGGATTTTTAGGTTTCATTTGCGCCCACAGCAATTTGCAATGAAAACTTATGATTGGTATTGATATTGATTAATTTCAAACCTCCTCTCTTTATGTTCGGAAAAAAAGGCGTAAGGTTTGGTTATTCATTTCAAAATCCATTTGAAAAAAAAACTTATTCAAATCGAGATTCACTTATTAATCAATGTTATCTTACAACATACTTTCTAGTTCCTCCTTACATGAAGAATGTTATTAGAAAGTGAATTAGAAGATAATTATAACTCAACAACTTCTCAACATCTCTCATGGGCTATAAAAAAAATGTATCACAACTTATAAACGACTGTTTTTGCGATTTTATCAGACATAATTGTTAGATTTATTGAATAAAATATGTTTACAGCATTTTCACAAGGGTGTTAATCCGTTGCTTTTTCAGCCACATTTTTGGAAATACTTAACACAATCTATCTATCTGCTATGGTAAAACTTTTGGCACGTATTTCTAACACAAGATCCTATTGGTTCAAAAATAGTTTATATGCTTACTCTTGCCCGAAATTGGCAAAGTTTTTTTGTGAATGTTTCTCAAAATATTCCATCTTGGCTTGCGATCAATAGGCAAGGATACATAAGGGATTCGTGGTCTTATAGCACAGTGTTTTGGAAGACACATGAAGCCCACAGGACGATCTGTCCAACACTACCGCACATTTACGTTCTGTCTCGACAGACTTTAGCCATTAAAGCAGAGCAAACAAAAAGCCATTATTTCATCAAGGGAAACCTGTTTAACAACTTTTTAAATAGTTTGCCTTTCAACTTTTTCTATGGAATTATTTATTCAAGACTAACTCTGATTTCATTCACTTGCATTCATTTTCAGCTGACTCAAAAGCTAAATGTTTTGATATTTGGATTAAACACACAAGGAATCAATGGCAAAAGTCTGAGTTATTAATATAATCATTGCTTGACAAAGTATTAATATTTTAGTAGGATGAAAATATTGTGTTTCACTTTTTTATAACATAATACATATTTTCCAAGGTGAATTCCGGTAGTTTAAAAGGTGTGTCTACAATTCACATTCACTTCCACTGCAAGTAAAATAAAGTCTAGTCTAGTCCATCAGCATTTTCAATCTGAAAGTCTGCACTGTGAAGAGACAAACAGACATTAAACTGTTGAAATTGAAAGTTGAAATAAAATATTTAGAAAGAGTTAGATTGCTTTGTATATTCACACTCATGGTGCATTCAATCTTTATGTAAGAGATGACATGTCAGTTATTGTCGGCAATCAATTTTTTCAATTTTCAAAAGCAGTGTTTGAGAATAAAAGGAAATGAACACTAAATGAAAATAAATGTAGTTTGTGTTTTTTGTTCTTGTCATATATGATACTATACCTGAGTAAAAATGTATTTTGAATAGATTACTATTCATATAAACGGTAATCATATTCCTTTTATTATAGAATTGCCTTTGGAAATTATATCAAGATGAACTTGCTTATATGGATAATCAAGATATAACTTCGAGCATTACATTTGATTATGGATTTATGTTGCACAATCAATTATGTGTAGCTTCGGCGTGTTCAGATATAAAAACCTAAATAAATGAACAGGTCAATTCATATTTAAATGCTAAGATTACCCACAAGAGAGCAGTAAGGTGTTTCGTTATGTTTCAGGAACACCACTGCTTCTGGAAGACAACAAGTTGAAATAACACGTTTAATTTGATCAAATGTAGTTATTGTGTGTACCAATTTGAACAGTATAAAACCAGTGTCACGAATGTAATCCACCGCTGCAATTTATCACTTCAAAATTAAACAATAAAGTCCCTTTAACGAACTGGACCCTTCGTTTTATCTAGAAGAACAAATATATAATATATAAAGAGTCCAACGAGAGTACAGTGACAAGCTTAACATGCAAGTTTGGCTGCTGAAAACTGTGTTTCACTGTGACCGTAAGAAGAATAATGTCATGGTCACCACAATCTAATCAAACTTTGTCATCCACAGCAGAAGCTTTATGAAAGAAAGAATTCTTCTTCACTGACAGGTTTAACACGAAAGTTCACATGCTGAAAATGAGATGTAGAAAACATGAGAATAAAGGTCACCAAAACCTAATCAACCCTTTGTTTTCACTATAAGAAACTATGTGCCATGCTTTGAGAGACTCCAGTGAATCGTTCATGAGGGACTCCGCTCATGACATTAAATGGCAAAGTCTCCCTGTGTTTCCTTAGGCCAAGCTAGGTTATTAAAACTATTGGCACATTACTCTAACCATGGTGTATTAATCAAGGAAATAGTTTTCAATTTTCAAGGATGTAAGACACGGAACAGATACATGTTCAAAGTCCTGTCAAACATATTTAATTTCAGTGACCAGTCGTCAACCATACATCAATGCAGATGTATATTATATTCAGCTAAATGCCCTTGTTGACTGTGACAAATGATATCCCTTAATGGAAGCAATACTTACGTATCATAGTTTAAAACTTCAATAAAGCGATCCATAGTTAAATGATCCCAAATGCAATAACTGAAGAACCTGGTGCATGTTGATGTTGTACTACTCACTGTGAAGAGATAGGACCCTTAATATTCATTAATTCATAATTGATGTAACTAACATTTAAACTAAAGAAGTCAAGTACTTATGACAATATCATAACTTATGAAATGAATTAAATATGTAAGAAAATGTGTATGACTCTATGTTGATGAATTATGTAATTTTATATCATTAAATAAATGATGCAATCATAATAATATTACGTTGTGGTGGGATTTTATATTTTATTATATATGCTCAATATCCGATGTGTGTAAAAATCGTCACTGTATCAGCTCATTTGATGTAAACAATAATTGACATGCGAAAAAGCATACAAACTATTCATTTAGAACATACCTGATGAGAATCAGTATGGAGTAAAATCTAAAAGATATGTTCATAACTGGGGCTCCTTTCACAACACAACCTTTAGTAAGGGTAACAGTGAATATGCAACATGAGACACAGCTTACAATCAACTGTACGATCACCATTACTGGTTTGTAAAAAGGAGTCCCTACACTTGAAGTCAAACAACTGCAAAGACAACCTGGTCGTCACTATCGAGGAAGACACCCGATTAAACGTGACACATGTCTAATGTCGTCTATCTTCACTGCCTGAAGACAATTTAAGGGTTCTTACAGAAAATAGTATGCACTTACCGCTGCAGTCCCCTAAGCTAAATCACCATCTGTATAATGGTGTTACATTTACAATATCACTGTAGGGAGGTTAAAGATGTGATTTACTGAGATTTATCCGAGGTTTGTAAATAGGACTTCAAACATGGCTTTCTGTCAATCAGAATTCCAATACTGTCTTTACAATTTGAAGAGATGTTCATACACACGGGACAATAAACGACATTACAATACCTCTCTTTTAGAATAAGACTGAGAATACATTAAGCAACATTGAATCTTAAAATAGCAAACTGTAAGAAAGTCTTAAACAAATGACACTCAAGTTATGGGGTAAGATCAGACAAGTGAAATATATTCATACGAAAGACATGAAACATAAACAACGAGCTTTGTGCCTTTGTAATGGATTCCGTCATGGCATTACCCATATATGCTTTGCAAATTTATTTTGTTTTATGTATGTTTATTGCAATATACTTAAACAATAAGCGTTGATACATAAATTGCATTAAAATGACATGAATTATAAATGCAACAATATGCGCTCTTCATCTTTTGTCCTCACGACAAAGTAACTATCATGTGATAAAATATGTCATAAATATCATAAAAGTGAAAATCCCAAACCAATATCGCAAACTTTCTTTCAAAAAAGAGTATTGCTTACATTTCAATGGAATCAATGAATTGCCCTAAATCTGTATCAGTACTCAAAAGTATTATCACTTGATTGCAGCGACTGCCCCTCGACAAAAAACAAAAGTCTTAAGGGATTGGTAACGTACCTATAAAGTATCCATGGTTTGCCAATGGAAGTCTTTTTATCTCCATCCTGTTTTCATCACTTCATTGCATGTGTACTCATTTGATATGCTTGGTATCGCCTGTTTCTTTATTACTGAATTGATTATGTGCGCTTATTTTCAATATCAAAGAGTCATCGATATTGCAAGTCCTGTCATATTGTGATACTAAACAGCCGTCCAACGTAAAGCTTATTGTTCCACGCTGAAATAATCCCTTTCTGGATCATCTGGTGCATGTTATAGCTGAACAAGGCTCTAGATCAAAGAATGACTTCAAGTCAAGTGATTTTTATTTATCTATAGGCCACAGGCCTAGAAAGATAATTTGTTTTGAAAACATCACTCATGTGAATCACAATCCCCACTCAACTACACATGTGATTAATAATTTCTAACTAACAATTATTATCCCACGGGTATCTAATACGGTGGGATAAAGTCATCGCCCCGTCCGTCTGTCCGTCCGTCCGTCATCATTTCGTTTCCGGAGCAGAACTCGAAAACCGTTCATAATATCTCTCTGAAACTTTCCATGTGTATTACCCACCAACTGAAGTGGTGCCTTTGATATTTTCAGATTTCTGAAAATTTTATTTTTTTTCGTTTCCATAGAAACTTGTTGAAGTTGAACTTTGTTCAGTGACAGGTTCGTTTCCGGAGCACAGCTCCAAAACCGTTCATCATATCTTCCTGACACGTTGCATGTGTATTACCCACTAACTAAAGTGGTGCCTTTTGATATTTTCAGATTTTTTCTGAATTTGTTTTTCTTCTGTTTCCATGGAAACATGAGAGGGATGTTGGTTCTTATTGATTTTGACTGCTTCTGGAGCAGAAGTCTAAAACCCTTAACATACCTGAAACTCAGCATCTGTAATACCCACTAACTGAAGTACGGTAGTAGATACACAAGTATCTGTCAAAGATGTGTTTTACAAATTTTGTGGAACCGATGGGATATGTCATCTTCTGATGACTCTTGTTATAAAGAAACCGATGTTTTATTTTAATGCCGTTCCCATGGAAAGATGACCAAAAGAGTGACTCTGAAAGAACTAAACTAAACATGTTAGCTTCTCCAAACCTGCTACACATGTTACCCATGATCTCTATTTGTGCCTTTTCAGGTTAAGAAGGATTTCAGAAATGTACTTTGGCGGTTTCATTGGAAACATGACCAAAACAGTGACTCTGTGAGTTAGTCATTTTGTGTGGAAGTTATTTCCAAACTAAACATGCTAGCTTCTCAAAACTTGCTACAGATGTCAACCACAGTGCCTAGATGTGCCTTGTGAGGGTTAGACCTAGATCTGAATTTTAATTTTGACGGTTTCCATGGAAACATGACTTAACATTTATTCTGAAACTGTACATTCCATATTCATTCAACTTTACACATAGATGTGGAAGTGGGGGTATGTGAGCTGTGCTCGCTTTCTCATTGTTTGTGATTCTTACAGAAACCTGAAACCCCGAAACAATAATTCTCTACTGAATATGATGTACAAGATATATCTTGAAGTTATATAGTTGCACAAATTTAATGTCTTGAAATCGCCCCTTGACTTAAAAGCCTAGGGCTATTTGTCAATTATATATTGCTAATTTGTTCATGACTTCAGTTGATAACGTATTGCTAATTTTTTTGATCAACCAAATTTCTGTTTGATTACTACAGTACAATATACTTTGTTCATGAGTAAAGCTACGTTTTAAGGTAGTCGGATGCAGACATGTTGAATCTGTGGAAGGTCGCGCATGTATTTATATTCTTCTGACAAATGTAAAGTTGAGCTTTTTAACTTTTCTTAAAGTAAAATACTTTTATTACATCATCATGTTTAATATTGACACTTGACAGTTTTAACAGAATCCCTTAGAATATATCTGAAAAGAGTTTAAATACTCATCTGAATGTAAGTTTGGACAGCAATTCACCCTTAATATAGAAGTCGAATTTCTTTTGAATTTAATTTAGCTTTACCAATGTTTCTCCACAGTTGTAAGTTTACAGCCGATTCACTGTTTAAACAAGAAAAAAGTGAGCATGGCTCACATACCCCCGCCATCCGTCCATTGAGAATTATAGATGTGAAGGTTACTATGTTTAAAAAACAGCTTCAAGCATCATAATATTGTCCAAAATATTTTTAGGAACTGACTGTTATTACAAATTTCATTCACCCAGATGTAATATTTTTCAGGTAACTTAATTTTTCCCATTAGAGCATCACACCGGTAATTTGTACCAAGCTCAATTACAGATTCAAGAGCTTCATAACTCCGTAAAAAATAATATTTCGGAACTGGACTGTGAACTCGATGAAGAGTATCATCTGGACTACCTACATGTAAAATTTCATTCACCTAGATGTAATAGTTTCCGAGAAAACTTGTCCCAATTGGAGCATCACAGCTCTTTTGGTACAAAGTTCAATTTCGGATTCAAGGGCCATAACTCCGTAAAAAATAATATTTCGGAACTGGTTTTCGAACCCGATGAAGAGTATCATCTGGACTACCTCCATATTAAATTTCATTCACCTAGATGTAATAGTTTCTGAGAAAACTTGTCCCCATTGGAGCATCACAGATCTTTTGGTACAAAGTTCAATTTCGGATTCAAGGGCCATAACTCCGTAAAAAATAATATTTCGGAACTGGTTTTCGAACCCAATGAAGAGTATCATCTGGACTACCTCCATATTAAATTTCATTCACCTAGATGTAATTGTTTCCGAGAAAACTTGTCCCCATTGGAGCATCACAGTTCTTTTGGTCCAAAGTTCAATTTCGGATTCAAGGGCCATAACTCCGTAAAAAATAATATTTCGGAACTGGTTTTCGAACCCGATGAAGAGTATCATCTGGACTACGTCCATATTGAATTTCATTCACCTAGATGTAATAGTTTCCGAGAAAACTTGTCCCCATTGGAGCATCACAGTTCTTTTGGTACTAAGTTCAATTTCGGATTCAAGGGCCATGACTCCGTAAAAAATAATATTTCGGAACTGGTTTTCAAACTCGATGAAGAGTATCATCTGGACTACCTCCATATTAAATTTCATTCACCTAGATGTAATAGTTTCCGAGAAAACTTGTCCCCATTGGAGCATCACAGTTATTTTGGTACTAAGTTCAATTTCGGATTCAAGGGCCATAACTCCGTAAAAAATAATATTTCGGAACTGGTTTTCGAACTCGATAAAGAGTATGGTCATGAGTACTCACAACCAAAATTTCATTCACCTAGGTTGAACAGCATCCGAGAAAACTTGTCCCCATTGAACACAATAAAACTAAGTCCAAAAGTGACGTTTCCATGGAAACGACAAAAAAAATCAATCTCAGAAAATTGAAAATTGTCTGTGCGCGATCGGAAGAACATAGTTAACATCTGTACAAAGTTTGGTTGATGTACCTTTGACGGCTTTTGAGAAAATTGACCGGACGGAAGGAAGGACGGACGGACGGACGGAATGACCGCCATATACCCCCGCTTACTTCGTAGCGGGGGTATAATAACCAGTATATATCTCAGAGACGTTAATAAAATGTATTAATGAGTTAAGCCAAATTATAGTAGATTCAGTCCCAGGTGTCTAGTTTGTACTCTGTCAAGAATACAAAATGTGTATTAAACTTACATCTTACAATAGTCCACTAATCATTGTTTTCATTATCATCTAACGAATTTCGCAGTCCGTCTGTTACTTACAATAAAGCAGACAATTTGTTTGAAATCTCAAATTAATCAACCAAAGAGAATAGAATTGGTTTCCTGCAGGACACTTTTCATAAATATTGCAAACGTTAGAGAATAAATTGTTGTAGTGATGAAATATTTGTCTGGCATTTAAGAAATAGTTGCCGTGCCAAGATGGCACAAAGCTTTTAATCTGTAAAACAACAGTCGTTTAAAAAAAATTCTACACTTACACTATAATTATTCCTTCGTTCTTATTCAACTCTTAACAACGCACATTTTAGAAATTCTTCTAAAAACAATTAATGTAGAGGATCAAGCATTTTAATTGCCTGTTTTGCTAACGGCACATGGTTGAATTAAAAGGTTAGATTTCTTTCATGAAGTGTTGAGGGACTCATCCCAAGTTACACAATCCTCATACAGGTTTAACAGCTGAGTAAATTAATGTTATAAACGTGGCTTTATATTTCTTTGAAGTTTTGCCCTGAAAGTGCCACATTGTGGTTAAGGGTAATTACATTGCACACCAAGGAAACATTTAGCTTATTTCATCACCATCTTCAAAGACATACATGTAGTCTTAAAAGTGGTACCTAGTAATTAAATATCTAAACATGCTTACTTTTCTCTATAAATACAACTCTCGATTGATTACTAAAGTGCTTGTAAATAGGGCTATAGTTTTTATACTCAACGACTTTTGGTCAAAGATATTATTTTACATGCTTTACAGTTTCGGTTAGTTATACATCTACAAAATGTAAGAATCACATTAAGTCAATTGAAATTTTCCCTGCCTTTTTAGAGAACCTGTTTTTTTTCTTTTCAACTAATATAATATTTTCTTAGTAGGTTTGTTTAACTTGTACACACGTTAGTAATCAAGTTTAAGTTTTCAACAGACATGTTGTGTACAGACACCGTGGCCAATGTGAATTCTTAATTGTACTATTCTATATGTAATATTTAATGCCTGGTTATCTAGCGAGCAACTGGGTCTATTTTGTGCTGTGTACTTGTGATAAAAGATTTTATAAAAGCCAAAATCGTAAGTAATGATATAAAATATGACGTTCGCTCTCAAGTGACAACTATATCTAAACATATATCGTTCAGTATGTGATTTCTGATAGTTGATTATTAATCAGTATTATGTTGGCGGCCTTATATTGGTTTCATTTACTTTGATTCTTTGCTTTGGAAACATTTCCTGAGGACAGAACAATACTGCTAGCAGTAACCAGTATACTACAGTTAATGTGGCATACAGTGCCACCTATGGTTGTAGTTCCAGCAGTATTGCAGGTGTTCTTCCTGCAACAGAACATTCCATATGTATATAAGTGAAAAACTCTTGAAACATCTTTGAAAATTGCAAATCATTTACTTCATTCCATCAGAGACTAATACGGTCTTGATCACAAGTCACAAGTACTGCATAATAGCCATGTACGTTTTTGTGTCTTGTTTGATTGGTCAATTATATTGCTGATTGATTATAAGTAAATATATGTATGAGTAAAACTATAAGTATCCTGTGTTTCTGGTTGAAACACGACTCCAACAAGAGGAACGTATCCTAGAACTGTGCAACATTTACATACTGTCTGGTCAGTCTATTACAATTAACACAAAACTAACTAGGATGTGTGATCTCCTCGAAAGACAGAAATATTACCACACGTTTGAATACTTAACTTTCAATTAACTTACCACCGAGAAACTTGGTCATAGATAAATATTCCAAATAGGGGTACAACCCATAAGACAACATTCAATTCTGACACCTGTGTAAACAGAATATACAAACACGACTACACATTTGCATATTGTCTGGACATACACTTAACATTCACAGAAAACAAACAAGGAAAACATGAGCATTGTTCACATATCCCCACCTGTAGTTTGACAGTCTTCTTGTAGCATTAAGTAATAGGAAAACATTTACAGTGAATCATGTCAGTAAATAACACTAATTTTCAATGAACTTTCTGGAGATGTATCCCCTGAAAAGGCACAGCAACACCACATTGGTAACTTCCCCATACACATTTGAAGTTTTAGAGTTATGCTCCAATTTGCTATTTTTGGAAACAAATTTAAAACGTTATTTGCACCCGTGAATTGAAAACATTAAAATACACAACATCACCAAATATGTATCATCCTCTTTGATCCAATTTATACAGTTTTTGAGTTATGATTCGGAAACGAAATAAATTCGGAAGATTTTGGTAAACATTTTAACAAAAAAATTTAACCTCGGATTTGAAACACCGGTGGCACATTAGGCCATCTTGAAACTTACTATTTCGAAATTTCAACTTTCTATCTTGAAATTTCAAGAAGGGCATGTTGAAATTTCAACTTATGATCTTGAAATTTCAACTTGTATCTTGAAATTTCAAGATAAACAATAAAAACAGATGGCCCTAATATGCCACGGTATGAAACCCCTAGGTTAGATATTTTTCGGGTTATCCTCCGGAAACGAGTTTGTACGGACAGACGGACACGCGAAGCACCATATGCCTCAAATTACCTTGTAGCAGGGTTATAACAAAATACTTCTTTATCTATAAATAGAAATGTTTCTCACACGACTTTAAATATGTTCAATTTCCATTTACCTTCCTTTGGGTCACTTTGTAATTGACAAACAACCACTGTACTGTTTGCAAAAACATTCACTAGTCTAGGTCTCTAAAGGAAATCAAACCATGTTAGGTTGTCCTTTTTCGGTATCCGAGCCATCCATGTAATGGTGTGTGGTATCTGTACTCATACGTCATAACTATCTCACACATTCAAGATGCGCACATCTAATTAGTTTGCAGCTTGCGATCTTTTTACAGAAAAATTCTAAAGTAACTGTTGAATTTTATTCCCAAAATGATTTTTTGCCATAGTAAACAGCTCAATCAGCACAGCACTGTCGCAGAATGAGAGAAAAAGTAGTAAAACGTGAATTAGCAAGATAAATAAAGAGTGTAATTACGTCACTAAATGACGTCATGGTTCATGACGTAACACGGCCATGACGTCACGGCAGTGCAGCAGGTCACACTTGCATGCTGCTTCGCCTTGCAAATTTAGTATTCTAAATACGGTCTCGGAAACACATATATGTTATATGTTTACTGACGTGTAACTTGAAATAGGTCTGCTCGAAATTTTTCATCTGTGTGATTTAGCTTTAATAGTACAACTGAGCAATTCATCAATGAGAGTCACGCAGTTCCTTCAATCAATCAAAATGCAAGTTATATTTAGAAATCTCTAATCCTCATGACCATTATGAAAACTTTAATACCCGGAATATCTCTGCCCTCTTAGTTAAGAATAATCAGTATGATGACGTTTTACCCATAGACAGTGGTGTTCGACACACTTTCACCTTAAGGCTTTAACACAGGAGCTATGTCGCTTAATTGATTCTTTGAATTAACCACTCTACATTTTATTGTGAGGTGATGCAATATGTGTAACCTTAATCCTTGGTATCATAGCTAAATTTTATACCACGCAAAAAGTGTAATTTTGTAAATTATTGCATGCAGGGCGTGTGAGTTGCAAAAATACAATATAATGTAATATTGAAGCATATATTTCCGTTCAATCCAACACAACATTATATTTTGGAGAATATCTATTGTAATTATGACATTATATTTTGATATATGTTTTATTCTATTCCAACTAATGATTCATTCATTCCGGGAAGAGTCAAACTATAGACCTACATGTATGATTGTCCTGTGAAACATGACTCCCACAAGAGAAACATATCCTAGAACTTTATCACATTCATATACTGCCAGGTCAGTCTGTTACAATTAACACAAAACTAACAAGGATACATTATCTCTTCAAAAGAAATATTTGCCACACGTTTGAATACTAACTTTTAAATTCCTTTCCACGGAGAAACCTGGTCACAGATAAATATTCCAAATAATAGTATAGCCTGTGAGAGAACGTTTAGTTCTGACACCTCTGTCAACAGAATATTCCAACACTTCTTCACATTTCCACAGTGTCTGGACGGATAACACTCAGAGGAAACAAGACACATATGAGCACAGTTTACACATCCCCGCCATCTAGTTTGACCGCCTTCGTACCTTAGTGATTGGAAACATGTACTAAATCATGTTTAATAATTTCCAATGCCATTCTGCAGATGTAAACCCTAAAAGGAACAACACCACCACATATGTAATTTCCCAATACAGATGTGAAGTTTTGAAGTTATGCTCCAGAAATGGAAGAAATTCTGAGCATTTTGGACAAAATGTCAAAAGTTTTTGCACCCTTGAGTTGACAACTTCAAGAGGCACAGCACTATCACAAATTTATCATCCATTCTTAATTTGAGAAGTATTTGAATTTCCAGGAAAACCTACACGAATGAAAGGTTCCATTGTACTTATTTTATTTGTTCCTGAATATGTGGTATTCATGTATGAATATGTTTAAGTAAAGATACTCAAATATTTGGGAAGTATTGATATCCACTAAATGAAATTGTATATGCCTTTCTCAGAGATTACTGTCAAATATATTTCCGTATCGTATTTGTTCTGTCTTGTCAGTCGGCTAAAAGGTTCAGCTATCCTACTGACTGCAAGGGCTCTTTCTATGCATTTTACTGTCTAATGTCACCGAAAACACAATCAGTATGAATACCAGAAAGTAAATTTGGTCTTTTCCAATCAAATCTTTTCGGCTCGTTGATTTATTGCGTCGGAAAATATATCAAGAGGATATTGATATTGTGGAAATGAATATATCCAAAGGATATTGATATTTGGGAAATTAATAGTACACCAATGCTGATATGTCTGTTATTCAGCTTAATGGGTTTGTTTTATAAATTGTGACAAATGTTGTCTCCTTGGAAACTGGTATGTAATTATAAGTAAGAAATTGATTCAGTCACATTGATCAAATCTAAACCTTTGCCAAAATTGGAGGCGAGACATCGAACTATAGTATTAAGGGGCAGCCTTCTGGTGAAAATGACTGGCGACTTTCATATTTGTTACTTGATGAAGATGATGTGAAACATATGTAATATATATATAATATAATATTTCGAAAATATAAAATTATATTAACTATAACATTGTTTTTCAAGAAAGATGGCGCCCTCCACGCCGAGCCAAAGCGATGGATTGTAATTTGACATAATTACTTAACCAATTGAGCAAATAAAAATATATTTAGCGAGAACATTTCTGCTTGCTCATTCGTGTGCACGAAATAAATGTAGATTCTATTCGAATATTCCTATAAGTCGAATGTGAGCCTTTTCACATTTCTTTGAATAGAACTCTCCGCATCCAATATCCGCAATTACCAAATTACCGTGCCTAACATTGATGTTCTGTGCTCATGGATAATCCTCAAACGTGTCTAAGAGTGTTTCAGCTCTACAGATGTTATCAACCTGGTATTATTTTATTGTGTTCAGTTTCACATTACTTAACTGCAAAATAGGTTTTGACTTATTGAGGTAAATTGAATTGATTTGTTATTTAAGCCATGCGACGTTTAAGGTCAAGCTTATTCTGACAAATACGTTCATTCTGATAACATTTCTGTTGCTGGAAGGTGCGTAAACATGCATATATCTGACTTAATCTGTAAGTGTTCTGCAAACCCTAAAATACTTATTTGTCAACTAAACAATATCATTTAAACAAACACAAATTGAATTATCAGTACGCTATGTTTTTACCTTTCACAAAATGATGAGAAAGATGCTCTGATTTGTTTTCCCGTCTCACTGCCTTTTGTGAGAAGATCTAGTGACTGTATTGAGAGGCATTCTAGAAGTTAGGAACAGCAAGATATACTCACCCCTTCACCAGGTGGCTACATTCCACCTGTATAATGCATTATCAGAAACATTGAATCATGGCCACAATTGATTGATTGATACAACATTGAAACATAGTTTTCTTTTACTTTATGAAGTCTAAGTCTAAGTACTAATAATTATCTGTTCCAGATGGGATATGTGTAATTCCCAAACTGTTCTTTAGAGAATGATTATGTTTTATGTGCTATAGTCAATATGCAAAATGCAAAAAAATACAGGGATATAACTTCAGAATGGCTTGCAAAGTTTACAGAAGGAATAATTAACGTCAATGAAAGCATATTTTTATTTTATTTAAATGTAAAAATAACAACCTTCTGAAAACAATTATTTTCGTATTAAAATCGATACAGATACAGAAACAGATACGATATAAAAACGTTAAACCACATTTGCAATTGCAAGCAGAGATAAATAATCCATTTTCATGTAAGAACTAATTGCATTTTCAAACCAAACAAAAACTTCCATACATTCTGCTCTTCGCTCCATTCGTTTTTTAGAATTTGTATATGAAGCCATAATTGAGATATTGAAAGAACAGTTATATGTACAGTTTATAACCTTGTTATACTTAAATGTGTGGAAATGTACAGAAATAATAAAAAGAAGAGTTTTAACAGTGATATACATTTGATAATTAGACGTTTTTATCAATTTCACTAGATCCTTCAGAAGATGTTATAACTCTTAAGCTGTTCAAAGACGATTTTATGTTAAATGCAAATCTAGATTATAAGATCTATGATTTTGTCTATTACCATTATGTCTCTGAATGGCATTTAGAAGAGGTGTACATAGGAGGGAGGCCAATTGGCTTTAACAACAATTTCAATAAAGCCAATTGGCCTTCCTCATAAAGTATTGAAATTGTTGTTAAAGCCAATTGGCCTCCCTCGTCTCATCATGTGTGTTTATTTACATCTTCAATAAAGCCTACAGGCCATTGATTATCTACTTACTCCCCCTCATGTTTCTATTGCAAATCCTCATTCATACCATTCTCATGCTTCACCCCCATCATGTTTGTATAACAAATCCCCATTGTATACCATTCTCATGCATGTTAATCTTCCTGATTGAGTTTCCTCACTATTGTTTTGTTTGCTATATAAATGTACCATATATTGTTAATTCCTTACATTCCACCTGATGAAGGAGTGAGTATGTACTCCGAAACGTCGTGTATCAAATTAAAGAAGTTGTTATCCAGAAAATCTTCCTGTTCTTATTACCATTATATTGTAATAGTTTATTTAGAGGATACAGTTTCATGTAGATGACAATATGCAATCCGTTCTCTATGATTTCACCAAAACAAAACACTTACTGGTTGTACGTCATTTTAATGAGAACCTTATCCAGTTCCTCTAGGCCCAGTGTTCAACCAGCACCTTTCTCAAGCATGCACAAATGTCCTTAAGCAAGCAGTTCTTCATTGAAAACTACAAGCACTTGATCTCCCAACTTTAATCCACAGGTTAACAGACTAGTTGTATTCCAAAATCACGTTTGACTCATTGGCGCGCGCCACACGCGGTACATTGTCCAGTTTTCGATCAGAAATCACTACTTTTACCTTCATATTGTCAATATACTAAGTCTACAACGTTATAATTAATGGTAGTTAGCAGTCGGTACTTCTTGATAAAGTTACATAATTTATAACGTTTAGCATATATGACCCCAAACAACACAATGGATGTACCTTTAATCCACTGGTTAACAGACTGGTTGTAAACATAGCTAGTTAGCCTTTCAGAATTTGTTTGTGATAGTTAGACTCTTTTGTTAGTGTACTCGATCTGAATCAAATTAATGAGACATGGAGCTGAAGTTGTCAAAGTGTCTGTCATTAGTTAACTCTTATCGGAAGCTTATACGACGCCTCCAACCTGTCTACACAGTTGAAATTTCACCCTATATTACAGTTTGAAAATTCAAAATAAACGTTCAACCAATCATGCTTGGCCTCTCCATATTTTGGAAAAAGTATATGACAAATGAACACAGCTGTAGCATATATTTAACCACGTGATCATGTGCAGGTGAGTTATCCGAGATAAGTATCCCCTGTTACTGCAAAAAGAGATTTTGTCTAAACATCTCAAATTAAAACGACTGTTATTTTGAATCTGAACGTTAGTAAACATTAAACATTTTTAATTCAAAGCCAGTTTACACCTGAATGAGCAGACATGTAACAATTCGAGTGCATAATTTCGCACTGCAGTTTTGGAAAATCCGAGAAACTTTACACGCAAATATTACCCGCGCGACGCAAGCATCTACTAAATGATAATATTAGAGGTCAATCAACACGCTAACCTTCCACTCAGTAATAATGCCAATAAGACTTGTACTCAGAGTACTGATAATATATTTATGACAGTGAAGCAAGTACATGTATCAACAAATATTGGATAGAATCATATTTATGTCTAAGCTGAAAGCAGGAAGCATGGGGACACAGATAAACCGAAATAAGCTTCATAATCAATCGAATTATACTTTAAATTTGCCAAGTTTTAACAATAGCCAAAATATTCTTATTGATCGAACCTAGTAATGACAAATCTCTCAACAACGTTAAATATCCAATTTGATTTTCAAATGATAGATTATATATACATAATAGAATTTTATTTAAGAATAAATAATGTATGTAAATTGTTAATACAGTATATACCTATGTTACCCAACTTAAACAATCGAGGTATAATTCTTTTATTTAATATTTTTAAATGGAATACCTTATTGGGTGATTAGTAATCAAGCTTTTATCCCCAAAATGGCCACAATGCAGTCTTCATTCATTGCATATCCTTTTTAGCCTCAACAAGATGTCTCCAATAATGCCTTTTAAAGTCTTTTCGTGTTGATGATTGGCTGGATGTAGTTATCTTAGACTCTTCAATAGGAGTGATACAGCAATACCTTCTCATTTCTTACAAGTTACACACAATGGTGGAAACCTATTTAGTTTTGAATGATTCGTGACCTATATTAATGGAAGGATTTCATAAATCTGGTGCCGATTCACACTTATAAATTCCCAATTGTCATGTATGAACATTTCTAAATAGATTTTGTTGCTATTGTCATTGTTTTCCTTCGATATAAAGAAGAATTCATTGATGTTAGTTTTTATTGGTCTGAAAGGAAAATTAACCGATAATGATTTTATTTTGGTAGAAATAAACTGGAAGGATTATTGAAATAACAAAACAATAAAACAAAATTATCATAACTATACACAAAGAACTTAATCAAGCACCACCTCATATTTTCAGATTTGTATGACGATACCCAACCACTGTGAAAATCTTATGAAATTAATCAAAGAAATGCTGTTATTTTATGAAAGTGCATCATCTTAGCTAAACAAAAAGACAACACTGAATACAATGTGTCACATGTATCTCATTATGTTGCTAGATGAACATGAACAGTGGTTTTACTTGAAAACTCACTCCTGTACAACTATTGCTCTGTGAACTTCAAAAACGGTGAAAATGTTTGTTAAGCAGTTGGACAATGTTCTTTGTTGTCTTAATGAAACAAATGACCATTACGTTATCAATAACGGGTGTATCTGCCACGTGCCCGGACGATTGCTTCAACCATCCTCCACATGCTTGTGGTGAGTCTATTGATCCGCTGCAGAGGTAACAGCTGCCTCTCATTACGTATAGCTGCTTCTAAACCGACTAAATCCTGTACTGGTGGGTCCATGGCTTGCACTCGGCGTCCAATCATATCCCAAATGTGTTTCAGTGGATTGATATCCGGGCTCATGGCACGCCATGGAAGTTTAGACTGCATTGTTCTTTAGAAAATCAATCACAGGTCGAAAATGGTGAGGCCGAGCGTTATCATTCATGAATACAGGAGAAGTGGCCAATGGATGATTGTCAAAATGTGGCACAAGAACAGGCTACAGAATTTCAGATTCATTACAGATCCACCAACGAATGGGACTGATGCTTGAATGTTCATTGGTGCATATACTGTGGTTTAACTATAATTCTGGACAAGACGGCTTATCACAGTGTGGTGAATGTCCAATTGTCGTCCAATACACATGTAGCTCTACAAGACATTATGGTGGAACTCATTCCAATAATTTGTCATCTTTTTGCTTCAGTGAGTCTTCTTCGAGCCATGTTCAGAGGAAATGACACAATCATTTGAAAATTTCCAAGATTTATACTGATTTCAAGAACGATTCAAAACTGCAATTTCAGAAATTCGTGGGTGGTGTGCTTCACATGCATTGTTGGGTGTTTGTGCGATTGATCTCACAGAAAAACCCGAACACTGTTAAGAGGATATGCAGTTCCATACCAATAACCATGTAACAATACATATTCGTTATTATGTATATTTGTATCACTGAAAATATTAGGTGGTTCTTAATTTAGTTCGTTGTGTATATATCATGTTCATTTTTCTTCTGAAGTGTTTCACATATGAGTTGATACAACACAAATTTTGAAATTCAAACCAATGCTCATACCAATATATTCATGAATGACCATTTTAAAAAAAACCTATTACATTTGTTTTATTTCATTAAAACATCATATCCTGCACGTCATACGTTCAACTTCCATGATATTTTATTAATTACCAGTGTTAGAATCCTATTCTGTTTATCAGTTTTCTTTCTTTATTCATATTTATTTTCATGTTGGCATGTACACTGAACCGCAAAAGAAACGTCACCACACATAATACAAGATATTTCAATCCACCAGTGATATTCACGACTGAAACAGAGATTTTTGTATAGCATATATATTACAAAAATACAGTATGCTATATAATAAAAGTTACCATTTTAATGTGTTACCATTGTTAATAATCATGGATAAATAGTTCTGTCGAACAATACACGTTTGACTGTCAAATATTAAGAATAAAGTTTGCTTGATAATTTGATAAAAATAAATATACTTGCCATATTCAAAAGTATTGTATAATTCAAATTTAGAACATTGGCAATAAACAAAAAGATATTTCAACCAACTGTCTTATCATCGAGTCCATGCGATTGGAACATGTTGAGCTCCAAGATACACATAAGCTTTGTTGGTGATCTCTTCTCAGGGTTTTGCCTCAGTTGAGCGATGATTTGGTAACATATGTAGCTCTTTTGGTGATCAGAGAGATTGAAAAAGAGAGAGATGGCCGCAAAACCACCGGCGGCACCTACGCCACACTACCGGCGTCACCACTACGGGCGGTGACACACCAGTACCACCCTGAACAGGGTATATAGCACCCGCCTTGCGAGCTTTCTTGTCTGATGAGTCCAATCCAGGAAGAAACCAGTCACTATTGGTAGCCAACTAGGTCCTCCTCGTCTATCCCGGCATTCCTTTCTTCTTAGTTTAGAACAATGTTTAAACTAATTTTAGAATTTTTTAAACTCAACTGAATCACATTTCCCTGTGATTATTCTTTAAGCGTAAAAAGTATTTGTAACCAGAACGCCAATTCAGTTCAAAGCAGTTTTTGAACGTTTTAAAAAATGTATATGAAGTAAATTTTGTTTCCTGATTTTGATTATTGCATTGTGGTCAATTTCAAATATTTGAAAATCAATTTTAATGTTCTGATTTATGGATTTATGAATGTATCCCACTATATATTTACTTTAAATATAAGGTTTTCTTACTCAAAACTTGATGTTAAAGAATGGGAATTTATTTCTGAAATCAAACATGATGAAAACTCACCGAACATACGTACAGTTGGGAGTTTTATTATTCCCCAGCCATTTTAATATTTCAATTTTGTTTATAAGGTGACTTACATGAGACGTATAAGTAATTCGCAACTAAAGGTTGTAACCATGTACTCTGTGTAGGCGACCTTTCTGCTTCATCTCAGTTTTCCCCACTCAGCAGTATCTTTTGCACAGTTTTGTGTATCTGTTCTTATTTGTCTGGACAAACAATTACAGACTCAAGTGGAAACAGCATGAAACGTCTCAAACACAGATTATTCCATCAGCACGGACACATTAAGTTCAATTATTGACCAGGTCTAGCCTACATTAACCCTGCGTTAAGTGGTTCTGTACCAATACCTGAACTATGTTTCGCCCTGTGGCACATTCATTGTCGTTTCAGGTAACGGATTGTGACTACAGTATTACATTCACCGCCGTCTTGAACTATAGAACCTATAAATGGCAACGTTCCATGTTACAATGTATTGATCATTCTGGTGTGCAAAAAAATCGACTAGACTGCAAGCTTTATCAGAACAAACACAAATGTCCTACAATAAACTTCATAATATGCAGTATCTATGAGCAATAAGTTGACTACCTTTTATATGTAGTGAACAACATTTTAAGATCATATTCCATTAATACCACACTTGCTTTTTTGGAAAAGAACTTTTGAATATGCATGTAGTTTAAACAAACTCAAATGTAGCTTTATATTCGATGATAATGTAATAATATAAGATACCCACGGCAATAAAACACAAGCGGCCAATGGGACCGACAGCGTGATTTAAGACGTCAGTTAGAGCGTCGCTTAGCAAATGACATATGTTATGTCACTTTGATTGTTCAATGCTAATCGATGCGTTCTACGACGGTAGGCATTAATGTTTTTCAAAATATAGTTCATACAAGCAACATAATATCTCCACGGTTTTTAAATAATCGAGTAACTATTTAAAAACATCTCATATAAAAAATAGAAGACTCGTTGTCGTGCGTTTTCGTAGAATAAAACAAAGAGAGAACCTAAAATACTCAGGGCTGCGCCCTTCGTGTTTTATGCTCTCTGCTATATATGTTTTTTTCAACAATACAGCACTCCAACTCGTCTTCTATTTCTTAAATAAAACTTGTATTATTTTCACTAGTATCAATGTTCAAAACTGTTTCATATCAAGCCAATAAAATCAACTACTTTGTATTTGTATTTGTTTAGGTGATAGGAAGTTATGAATCGGAATGCGGAGTGTTAGCGTTTGATTAGTAAACTCGACATCGAGTCAGCAAGTCAAACATACCGCTTACACATTGGAGTATAAATACTATCCCTACCCTCTACACAACCGTATGTATATATTCTTGTTTGTCTGGAGAAGCAATTACACAGCAAAGTATATGTTTATGAGTGTTTCTTGACATAATACCGTAAACATTTCGCCCTATGTCACATTCTTTGGCGTAACTGTGACTATACCATTACACTTGGCTCATCTCTGCAATCTAAAAGCTCTATATAGAATCGGTCGGAGGGTTTCTGTATTGAAGAAGTTCGTGCACAACAAACTCCACTTGCAGTTGGCAAAGAGAATAGGAACTTCCGATGCTTTGCAACATGTTCTGTAAAAGGAAACATATGGAAAGTATCTGAACACCATTAGCATCATTGTTATGTTTTTGAATATGTTCCTGATATTCTACAGCTGTAGGACACAGGTTCTAATCAAATTGGTAGCGTAGTGATTAAGTGAGACCTCTGAATCAAATGTTTCTGTAACAGTATCAGACAATATGATCGTGGGAGGTACCGCATTCAAATGTGGTCTATGAACATGGCATTATGCAAGAAGATGTTCAAGTGAACAGACATTCGCTCTTGTCGTCACTTAGTTTCAAATACTTGTTCCTAATCATGTCCTTACGTCATCACAGCAATAGGATATATGCTGGACTGTCGTGTTAGCTACCTGAGGATGAAGTAGGAATGAATTGTGAAACTGTACGTCACCAGCATATTGTTGACGATGGACGCTGTGGTCATCTATGATATTTCCAATACCTTTCACAACGTGAAATGTAAATGTCCTAAAATGGAGCCCTGTGAGACGTATCACAGCTGAGAATGACTTCTTTCGAGTATGATTCATTGATATGAACGGATTGGTAATAAGAAGTGAGGTGAGACTTACACCATGTTAATTAAGGCTGTCCCAACAATACCAAACGTAATCCTTACAAGTTTATCAAACGGTTTGCGATGGTAAATTGTATCACTGTTCAGTTGTATTGGTCATGCAGGTTGTTTTCTGTGAGATATGCAGAGAGTTTTCGACTGCTCTTTCAAATATATTGGAAAGGAAAGAAAGATTTTTAAAACAACAATAATTGCTTTGTTTTTATTTCCCATCAGATGTCTACATATACATAGGAAAAAGTGAACATTTATATTGATACAACATATGTGTGACATAAAATGTGACTTAAATTATGTCTATGTTTGAATCTGGCACAAAGAAATCTAATTTATATTCTTCAAGATCAAGCATATAGTACATTTTAAGTATTTTAAGTAATTCTAAACAGTGTGTGGAAAGAAGACCAAAATGAAAATAATTTCTGCTGATTTGTATTTGCAAAAGCAATTTATTTCCATGCTTGATACTATTATTTTTATATATATCCAAAATTAGTTTTTTCCTCTTTCAACTCACAGTGTAGATTTTATTTTTTACTGATAAACTAATGACACTTAATGGGTTGTTGTTCCCTTAAAACCACTAAGGCAGGGACATGTTACATTATATTGTATATCTATCTTCTTTGTTTGCCATTTGGGAATAATGTCATGCAATTGCTTGAAAATAATTTAAAACAATTTCTCAATCTCTGCTTGAAATTCTTCCTGGATGTCATCATTCACGAGTGTTCCTCTTCATGATTAGACACTACCTAAAATATTATCATATCATATGAGCATTACTGTCTGGCAACATTGATCCACACAATTCATGAAGGTGAGGCACATAATACACCCTAAACAGTTTCTCATCAGTATGATTGGGCACCCACAAAGATAAATGATCAAATCAAACACAGATGAAAGCTAAGCAAAGTCCCTTCCAAGAATTGAAACAACCACTGTTCATGTCATAGGTCTTTTTATTAATCATTTGTAGTTTACTTTTGATCATATCTTCTTGATATTATACCTTAACATTAAAAGGAATTATTCTGCTTCCCCTACTAAAATAACGAAAATCACAATCGGAATCGTCTATCCCATAATGAAACCTTTCTTTTATCATTACAAATTCTTTTGATACAAAGACATAGTTCGTGAGAAAGGAAATTATTTTGGAAGAAGGTGTTACTAAAGTCTATTTTATGGACTGATATTATTCAATAGCAATGATCTTACTGTGGTAGCTAGAGGTTTTGATTTTATAATATCGTTTGAGCCATTTATGGTGTTTTATATCCCTGACCTTATAGTTTGAATGGGAACTGGTTCTATCTATTATGATGATTCTGTCATTTTGCATTTGGCTACAATAATTTCAGTTTGCAAAGCCCTCAATCATGATAGTCTAAATCAAATAATCATGCAAAGAACTATGCATCTGGTAAGTAAAGTTATTTCTGAAAAATGAACTTTTTTACTTGGATCAGTTTGCCTTCTGACAATGTTTAATCAAAATAAGTTAAACCTTTTTTTTACTAAAATGATGTCAATTATCATTAAAGGGCTTATATTTTAACCGCCAAGTCTTAGACGTTTCTCTATCCAGCAATTTGACAGACCCAATGGTTACTACTTGTCACCACCGTTAGTGGCCAATGTATGTGCAGCAAAATCCTGGAAACACCTGCCCTTGTTTTTAACATTTCATATAGTTTCAGGACCTTTATATTTCATTCCTTTTTAATGGAGAAAGAGTCCTTTGTAGTCTGAACATGTCCATAAAGTTTATACTGTGTACCTTGTACACTCTTTCAAAAGTATAGTATACATTCACAAGCACCTGGTAAAAATGTCTCAAAACAACCGATGAATTGTTTTAGGCATCTTTGAAATAATTTCCTGTCAAAACCGGTACTTAAAGAGGACTACGGTCATCTTGTTCTTATGACATTGATACACCATTGTTTGAATGTGTATTGTAATTTCCCTCAATTTTCACCTTCTTGTAGGTTCATAAAACAAAGAACAACAATTGTGATATCTCGTTTTTATGTATTCCTTGACATACGAAACTAGCTTCAATTCTCACATCTTATGTCAAATCTTCAGTTGTGTGTGCACCTCGATCAGTCATGGCTTAATGTAAATAAAAAGTGTTTGGACCGTAATAAACTTCTGTAGCCAGGAATATCGATCACTTTGGATGGTAGGAAACTCTTATTCTGAGTGATTGACATTTTAGTTTTGGAAGTTGGGGACAATTTAAAAAAAAGTTTATTTCGACACATCCTCAGTCACCAAGGGTTTAATGTTCCGATCCTTTTCACTGTACTTTTCACCCTTGTCATTGGTTACTTAAATCCAATCAATGATGCTAACAAGTTTAACGATGGTGTTAAAGGGTAAACGTCTTTATCTTTTTGAATAATACTGAAGTAAACATTTAGGCCTGACAACATATAATAAATTGTTCAAGTAAAGTAAAGTATTCAAATGAGGTAACCTCCGCTGGGTTATGTTTTTTTCGCAGCTGCATTTGTGAAGCAATAACTCATTGGTATTTGAAACAAAATAATTCCATCCTGCTCCATCAGTGTACCCTACTACAATACCCTGATTCCCCGAGCCCAATAACCCTCGGGTTGGTATAGGCTGGTTACTTATCGCTATATATAACATGTAACGTGTAATGTAACTGAAAGGTGGTGATTTTGACGTTCAAGATCAGAACGTTGAAGATCGCTCATCCGGTTAGTTCCAATAATGCTCGAATGTTATTTGCTGGTTAGCAGAGCAACAAGAGCACAGTTTTAGACACGAGTTGTGAAAGGTTATAAAAAGAATATGACACCTGTTATTAACCATACTAAAATTTAACTCTTATTTTAAAAACATTTCTTTGCATGTGAAATAATGGAACAATAACTTCATAGGAGATTAAATTATTATCAGCACATATAAAAATGTTGAATGTTAAGAGAGCTTGTTGCGAGGATCTTTCAAATGGTTAAACTGCAAATATAAAATCACTGATACTAAGGTCATCCTTTGACGTGTATCCGTTTGAAGCTGATACTTATATCTGGCGAGTTTGACCCTTGTACGTAATGATTTACCCCAGGACCACAAATATTCGGCATTTTATTGTTGTTAAAATCAATTTTGCAATTTATTATTAAAGTTTATGTAATATAATGTTATGTTAGAGGGTAAAATATCTCATTACACAAGCAGAAATTCTGAATCTATAGCAAACATTTATGTGTATTCAAAGTAAATGGTGTGACAATGGTGCGTCGTATAAAGTGACAATGTTGTGGAACTCCTCAGCGTAAGAGGTAGGTTTTTAGTTCTTGTGCGCTTTTGAGATTTCAGACAGCAAGATGGTTTACCATACCATTATTCTGTAATATTTATTACTGTACTCTGAGTGTTTAGGTATCGCTACATCTGTCAGATCACTTGTACTACTTCAAGCGGCCATTTAAATGTTTAAAACCTGAATTGGCTGTCCGAAGGATAATGGGGTCACATGGCTTAACCGAACCTAGTACATTTGTTTTATAACTCTTATATTGATTCAGGAGTATCATGTAGCCATTTGTAACAATAATTTAGCTCTTTGTGAAATAACTTTTTTTCAGTAAGTTCGACGTGCTACAGCGCCTTTAAGCCGGTTTTGTTAGATTTATCAATTTGCACTATCCATTTTCGTAGCGCTTTCTTATTATCTTAATTTTTATTTTAAAAAAAAACATTTTACGTATTTTTAAAAACCTTACCATGTGACGATACCTTTTACGTTTGATGAAAGCTGAATAAAGGAGAACTGTGATTTTGAAGTAATTATTGTATTTTACTTTAGTTTAAATGAATTCAATATTTTAAGTTATGGTGCATTGATAGTTCTTTTGCTGTAATAATGTACCAACATGCATCTTTAATCGGAGACAAACATTCATCAATGATAGATGAATAAAAGTGAGAAACCTATTTTATTGATGAAAAAGCATATCATCGATAAATTCTTTTTTGGCATATTGCATCCATCCGATGACAAGCTGGGGTTTTATCTGCACTTACAATTTAAAGGGGAATCATGAATTTGGCTTTCAGCTTTAAAAAAGTTATTTCTTACTGCTATTAATATTTATTTCGACCACCATTACAACTTCGAAAAAGGAATATGTAGTTGTATGAGATTTATATACAGTCCATAATTTAAGATATATTAAGTGTGTCTTTAATGATCGATCTAATGTTGGAAAAGTTAACAAGCGGTTGAACTTTTTTTTAACGTATTAATCATTCTACATGTATATATCCATGATCACTATGTCTGAAATTAAGGGTATGTAGTAGTTGGACTTGCTTCCAATAACGGTACAAGTATAGCAATTTGCATTGAAATTCAAACCATGTATTTATCGTTTATTCTATCGATCTAACATGGCTGTTAGTAAGAACTTTGCATTCTGTTCACAAGAACTTGGTCACAACAGCTCTTAACCACGGAATAACACGCCAATGGCACAGTCTACTATTTTACATCAATCCACTGTGCTGTTAATCAAACGTTAAATAAACCCAGCATGGATGTAGATGTCATGCACACGTATTTACCTTTGCAAACTCAACTTCAAACTCAAACCATGGTCAATTCCATTTATAACATTTGGAGAAATGTCGCAACATATCAATTTCATAACAATAGAATCAATCAACTGGATGAGAGGAATTGTTCGGGCAAGGACCAACTTTGCTCTTAAGGATAGATCTCCGAACAATAGAGAGTAATAGATGTTATCAATGACTCAATAGAATTCGGTGATATGAATGCATGAAATTGGTCCGCAAGGTGTGTGGTGCAAATTGGTTTTAACTGAGCAAACAAATCTGCAGTTGACAACAGTTTTACTGTTCCCCCTTATACAAGGAATTCAATTTCCATTTAAGAGAATGAACATGACACCAACCAGTATACATTCTTTACAGAGATTCATACACTCTTTCTGTAGAACGACTTTCAACATTACATTTGCACTGACATATAAGCAATGATACAGTATATAAACATAGAGTGCTCAATTGAGAATTATGAGCTAAGGCCCTTTTCTCATGCACGAATTTACATACATGAGTAAATTTACACACCATGTAATTATACATACATGTGTAATAGTAAATATACTTTCTGTTCACATGTAGTTAAGCATTATGTTGTATTTGTCAATTACATACAGCCATATATATATACAGCCGAAAATATATGAGTAGATTCAGTCTATTTATAGTTATTATGCTTTTGCATACAGGAGTAAATATACGTTCCATTCTCATGACACAGTTTGCATAGTTTGCATAGTGTGTATAAATACGTATATGTAAATTTACATTTACATGACCTCCTGAGGTCGTGTAAAGTTACTCCTAGTGCAATAATACTCATGTATGTAATTGCGTTCTCATGACACTTTTACATACCCCAAATACATTTACATACATACGTAAATTTACTAACATATGTAAAGGTGTGCATGAGAAAAGGGCCTTAGCTTCGCAATTACAGACGGCTGTAAACGAGAACAACCATAGTATAATCAGAGAGCTGACCTTGCAGTAATTGTTTTAAATAGGACGGAGCGAAAAGATAACATGTATTAGCACTTGTGGGTAATTAAGCGGAATTACGTCTGTGTAAATCCCTAATGGTCTGCCCAGGCGGTACGTAAATGTGAAAGTGAGTGGAACAGTTCAACATGGGGGAATTATGTCTAAAACAACAATGAACCGGTGAAACAGTGTTTCTCCCCGTTTCCAAGACTTTCTTGGTGTATTCATAGTTGACTCGTTATGGAAAACTGTGGGACAAACCACTACAATAATCACATCAAGATTAGCTTTCATATGACGTGATATTTGAGTCATTAAAGCTAATGTATTTGTTGTACAATTTGAAAACTCTACATGTTATACGTTAACGAAACAAACACCTTTTAAATTAATTTAATAAAATTTAATAAATTAATTATATATAAATTAATAAAATAAAAATAAGTGGAGCCACCCATTCTTTCTACTTTACAATTTCTTAGCCGTGTATTCAGCAACTTGAATTTTAACAGTTTTAGCTCATCAGGCTTGAAAGGCCCGATTGGCTTTTGCATGGCATGGTGTCCCACGTCCGTCCGTCCGTCTGTAAACTTTTCGCTTTTATGACTTCTTCTCCAGTACCAAAGGGTCTACAGCGCTTAAAAGTTGTGTCCTTGGCCAATGGTGATTTTAAATTGTAGATTTGGTGATCCCATGACCCAGTCTGATTAAAATCGACCTTGTTCCGAGGAATAAAATTTGCAAAATTATGCATCTGCCGGGATACGAACAGGTTCTGTAGATTCCTCTCCACAAGGTCTGAAAACACCCCGTATTGGCGCATGTTCCGAACCAGTTTAGCACAGCCAAAGCCCAGTCAAATAGCTGACCAATCACAACGTAGTATTTAAACGGTCACTGTTTTGAAAGCATTCGGAACAGACCAAAGGATAGCTGTTTGGAGTTATCTGCCCTAGCTTCTCGCACTGAAAACATTTGTTGGGCATCTTTTGATTGGCTACCTGAATTGCGCTCGAACACGCGAGTCTACGGACTGTTATCAGACGGTTTGGCGTGAAACCTACGACCGATACGAGTTAGTATCCTGGGTGATGCACTATTTTGCAATTTTTATTCCACGGAAAACCGTTGATTTTAATCAGACTGTACATTGTTATGTCGAATTATCAGTATTGGTCTAGCGATGGTGATATGTTGTTGTTTATTGTATTGAATACATAAATGTGTACATGTGTATGAATGTATGTATGTATGTATGTATGTATGTATGTACAATGTATGTATGTATGTTTATGTAACTTATTTCCATGCAACTACATATGTACACAAGTATATAGTATCTCATGTCAGCATGTTCTTGTTTACAATCTGGTTTGTTGAAATGTTTTCCTACTTTTCAGAATGAAGTCTATTTGGCTTTATCAGAGTAGATATACAGTTGATATACTTACAGTTATCAGTAAGGCTGGATATTGTGGCAAAATTAATTTTGCGATATATTGCGATATACAGCACACATATTGCAATAATACTGCGATACATTGAATGACTTCTACATTGAGCTTGTATACATTGTTATGCGATTTAAACATGAATAATTTGATAAAATGCCGTTCAGATCTTACAAAATATATACAACAAGTTATTAAGGTAAATATGTAAGCAAATTGATAAAATAAATAAATAAATAATGATATTTACATAAAAAAATGTCTCCCATCATTTATCCAACACATATTTCTGCACAACATTTTTTGGAGAATCAAACCATGTGTCTGTGCCTTAAAGCAAGATTTTAAACTTAATTTTACTTGAAATGCATTGGTGCGATATATTGCGATATCACAAATCATATTGCAATTATTGCAATACACACTTTGTACCGATATATACCGGTATATCGATAATATTGCACAACCCTAGAACTTATCAGAGTAAATCCTAATCAAATGTACAGCGTCAACCACTGCCAACACGACACTAAAGCTTGATGTAGTTAGTATCTCTTCGTTCACGTGCATGATGGTGATCACGGACATGGGACTTGTCACCCGCTGTAGACCCTTTGGTACCGGACTTGTCACCTCCATAGAAAACATAAATACTTGAGACAAGTATACGTTGCAGAGCTAAAGCTAACAAAAAGTATTATGTAACATATATTTATTTGATGATTATTGCATGCTTATCCCTTTTTTTTAAAAAATATTCGCCATGTTGCAACAAGACATTACCTCTACTCATTCCTATCTCGTCCAATTCTCCATTTTACTGCCAAAGACAATTATCTCTTTTCATTTCTTCTCAATATTGTAATCTGATTAAGTATTATGAATTCAATATTACTTGTATTGTTGGCTTTTGTAAATGCATTATGTATTGTAAATTCACCATGTTTTCTGTTCTGTATTCTGGGGCGGTATTCAGATAAGCTTTTGCAGCTTGTTTACCAATCCACGTCTTTGTGAAATAAATATGTTTACACCACACAAATTTATTTAAGAATGGCTAACCACTGACTTACTAATGTTTTGCATTTCTAAAATTAATCACTAAGCTCGAACACAGCCAAAAGCAAGAAAAATGACCTTGGCAAAAACTAGAAAATATGTAGAAACAGTACAGTTACACATATGAGAACAGCATGCTCTGTATTAGCGACACCTTGCTCCCGGTAGTTTAACTATTGATATATTATTGCTCAAGGACTATTCATCACATGTATTTGGACATTACGAATCATTTTGATGAATAGTTTTAAACCACTTGCGAATGCTTGAACATTAGGTGGTACTGTCCGAAGTTAGGTCAAAATGTGGGGCGAATTGAAGTACGCAACTGAAACCATTATTGTTGGCTTAATCTAAAGCAATTGTGCATATTAATGTCGAAATCGAGTAAAATATTCCATATTTGAATATTTTGTTTTGCTGAAAATTACTTTTAACAAATATTTATTTATTACACAGTCTTTCTGAATATTTGAATCGGATCAGGAATTGGGTCGGAACTTCGGTCAGTTTGTCCTATATGACTTTATATCGGATGCGTGAAAACATCGTTATTTTATCAGCTCACTTGGTGTAAAGAACACTAGGGTACTGACACAGCATACAAACTATTATATTTAGAATGTACCTTGTGAGAATCAGTATGGAGGGAAAACTAAAAGACAAACTTTAGTTAGGTTAACAGCGAAACTGCCACATCAGACTCAGCTTCTCTAAATGACGATCACCTGTATGTTTTTTTTAAAAAGGAGTCCCTACACTTTGAGTATTACAAGCTGTCATATTGCTATTGTCTAAAGACGAAGTGGTCGTTACTATAGAGGAAGACACCCGATTAAATGTGACACGTGTCTTATGTCGTTGCCTGAAGACAATTTACTGAAACTGTAATGCACTTACCACTGCAGTCCCCTTAGCTAAATCACCATCCGTTTAATGGTGTTACATTTACAATATCACTGTAGGGAGACTGCAAGATGTGATTTACTGAGATTTATCCGAGGTTTAGAAATATGACAGTGTAACGAAAGCTTGATTTCTGTCGATCAGAGTACCAATACTGTCTCAAGAGAAGTTCTCACATCACTTACACAAGAAAACGTAGAACATTACAATACTTCTCCCCTTAGAATTACGCTAGGGATACACAAAGCAACATTTTGAATGTTAAATTTACTGTATCTAAGAATAACTAATGTAACTAGGAGAAGAATGGTTATTACCATCAGTTTTAAACAATTGGTACTCATGTTATGTTGTAAGATCACTTAAGTGTACTTATTCATGTGAGAGACGTGAAACACAAAAGTGTTCTTCAAGAGACGAAACCATATTGTAATTTCTTTCAATTAAAATTTACTTGTTATCTGTATTAGCACGCCAATGCCACGCGTTCTGCATGTCCATTCCCTGTACTCATACCCTTTCAATACTGCTCCAAATGTGAATATTTTTTGTTCCATAATATTAAATATGTAACAAATATCATTAATGTGAAAATTATAATCCACGATCGATTATTTACATTCGCCATGTGCCCTCAAAATCGACCAATACCGTCGGTATATGTAAGATAGAGAAACGAGTTGAAAGCTTCTCACAATCTTGGAACCGACCCCTATATAGTCTATAGATAACCTGAGTAAGTGTACAGTTTGAAAGTTCAGGAAACGCTGTACAATCGTCTGTCTTCGATACTGCTAACTTGTTCAACCTATCTAACACAACACTTTCAGTTTCGATTACATCAGCAGCTTGCGAAAGAATTGTGTCATCGATTGTATCGTCCCATTCCAGTTTGTTACTTTCAAATTCGTCATTTATTTGTGACAATGTAAGGTCGTCAATCGTTTCATCCCATTCGTGACTCGACATTGTGGCGGTATCAAACTGAATGATTCAAAATTCAAATATCCCGCGCGGTCTCGTGCCGGTTTTGACAACGTGCAATGTGGACGTGGTACAAAGCAGTTACTTCATCCAATCACATGAGGTGGATCCAGTTACACCACGCCTGATCGCTGTTTGATTGACAGCTGAATTTGCGTCTCGGGCTGCCGTCCTCGACAAATTCAGCTGTCAATCAAACAGCGATCAGGTGTGGTGTAACTGGATCCACCTCTCGTTTATGGATGAAGTAACTACTACTTATTTCAACATTTCTGTCAATTCAAAACATTTATACATATTCCATTGTTCCATATATTTAACTCTTTACAGCGAAGTTAAGACTTTCGAAATTGAGATGAAAACAAGTTTAATGTAGAGGATCCATTTAGATTTCTCCAAGCATTTTAATTGCCTGTTTCTCTAATGACACAGGGTTGAACTAAAAGGTTAGATATCTTTCATGAAGTGGTGGGGGACTCATCCCAAGATACACAATCGTCAAAGAGGTTTCATAGCAGAGTTAATTAATCTTATAAAAGTGGCTTTATATTTCTTTGAAGTTTTCTCCTGAAAGTGCCACGTTGTGGTTAAGAGTTATTTCATTGCAAACCGAGGACAGTTTGTGCCTTATTTCATCACCATCTTCAAAAGCATACTCTTAAAAGAGGTACCAAGTACTTGAATCTTCAAACATGCTTATTTTGCCTTGTCAATATTCTACATCTCCAGACAACTGTTGATTGATTACTGAAGTGATTGTATAGTCAACGAACCTTTTTTGTCAGTGGTATTAGTTTACATGCTTAAAGTTTATACATCTGAACATCACACATTCCGTCAATTGCATTTTCCCCTGATTTTTCAGAGAACCTGTTTTTGTCATCAGACAACTTGGCCAATATGGGTTCTAAATTCTGACAACTGGTCAACTATTTTGTGCTGGTTTCTTTCTATGACAATCTCCATAATTGCTGACCTTATTGAGAATTTTTATCAGAAGGAATTCAGTAGATACGCTAGCTGCATTATCACGTGTGATACGTCAACATTTAAACACATGAGGGATATTATTTATTTTGTACCTGACATTCAATGACGACACACTATGGAATAAGCATTGAACATCTTGGATTTCCTTAATATTGGTTTGTAAATTGTAAATCTCTAGGATTATATATGAGTGAAGCGGAGCGTATACGTTTTACTACGAGACATGATGTAGCTCACAAGGATTTAAAAAGTACTTGTCAGAGGGCTAATTATATTTTGTTTTAAAAAATAATTATAAGTTACTAGCAAATGAAATAGTCAGGGCCCTCGTCATCCTTATTTTGGGCGCCAGGTCCCCAAACTGTACAGTTTATAATCCCCATTTGCTAGGGACTATGTACACAACATTTCAACTTTCCAAGGTGGGAGAAGATGAAAATAGGCGATTGATAGATAGATTAATAGACTGATTGACGGCCGATTGGACAGACGCTGGACGCCATGTCGTGGCATAAGTCCATCGAGCCTTTCAAGTCTGATGAGATTTACCCACTACTAGTGGAGTGGTTTAATTAAACTGTGTGCCTTAAAGAAAGAACAATTTCAATTTAATTATTGCATCTTCATATTTGTAAATGGATTTAAACCCGAACAGAATGGAAATGCATTTGTTATCACCACGTATGACCAATCTAGTGAACCATAAATAACCAATCATTAAAATTCAACAACAGTTTTGAAGGATTTGTGTGATTGTTTATGTTGAATAGAGCGTATAGACATTTATCTAAAATTGACGTCTCTGCATCCAATTTCCTCAATAAGCAAACTAACGTGCTTGGCATTTACGTTCTTTGCACATGGATAATCGTCAAACGTGTTTATTGAGGTTTCAACTCTACGAAAGTTTTTAACCTTGTGTTATTTTAATGTTCACTTTCACATTACTTCACTACAAAATGCATTTTTACTACTTTAGGCAAATTGATTTGGTGTGTTTGTTTAGCCATGTGACGTTTTACCTCAAGCTTCTTCTGACAAATATGTTCATGCTGAAATATATTCTAGTGCTCGAACGTGTGTAAACATACGTACATTTATTTCTAAAAATACATAATCTGTTAGTGTTTTGCAAACCCTAAAATACTTATTCGTTTTTTAAACGATATAATTATATCCAACTAAAATGATTGAAGTATCATTACAGTTTGTTTTTTCTTTTCTCAAATTGATGGGAAACGTGCTCCGATTTGTTTTCCGCTACCTTGCCTTTACTGCAATTGATTGTATTCTCGTTACCCCGTGGTGAAACAAAAGCGTGTTCATGTGGCGCAATCCGTCCGCGACATGTGTTCTGAAATGCACTCCTCCCACAATGTTTAATTAAAGTTTCTGAAACATCACACATGCTTCGGATTTACATCAGCAATATGCATGTGCTTTCAATTGGTGAATGAGATGGATAATTAGTTATAGCCATTGACGTACAACGTTTGGCTTTCCCAATTCGGGCGAACAGTGCCTATTTTCTGAAATCAACTCAGCCAACAGTTTTTGTTTAATCATTCCCCCAAATGGGGTCACAGGGGTCACATCCTTAAAAAACCTAATTTCATCTTTTTTTCCAGTTCCAAATGGTCTAAAGAGAAGAAAAATTGTGTGCAGACTCCTTAGCCAATGGGGATTATAAATTGTAGATTTCGTGACCCCGTGACCCCAAATGGGGTCACAGGGGTCACATCCTTAAATATCTATTTTCATCTTTTTCTCGAGTTCCAAAAGGTCTAGAGAGCTGAAAAGTTGTGTGCAGACTCCTTGGCCAATGGGTATTCTAAATTGTAGATTTCTTGACCCCCTTACCCGAAATGGGGTCACATCCTTAAAAACCTATTTTCATCTTCTCCTCCAGTTCTAAAAGGTCTAGAGAGCTGAAAAGTTGTGTGCAGACTACTTGACAAATGGGGATTTAAAATTGTAGATTTTGTGAGCCTGTGACCCCAATCTACGTCCCGGGTCTCAACCCAAAAACCTATTTCTCAAGTATATAAAGCTCTAGAAAGGTGAAATGTTGTGTAGAGACTCTTTGGTCAAAGGTCATTCTTAATTGTAGGATTGGTGACCCTGTCACTTCAAATGTGGGTCACAGGGGTCATGATTTAAAAACCTACTTTTTGCTTGTTAACAATATATTACTTGAGGTAACTTAGATATTCAACCTTGCATAATAAATCAATGAAATCCAGATGAGCGAGCCCATGGCTCTATTTTTTATTACATAAATGACAATTATGGTTAACAAACAAATACCTCACCCCTACGAGTTACTATAAGTGTTTCACATATGTTGGCATGTAGAAGTTGAGTGCTCATTTGTTAAAATCTAGGTTTATGGTTTTAAGGTTTAACGTGAGGCTTTAAATTGATTATTTAGAGCTATAATAATTCAGTTACATGCCGCTGATTTTCAAACACATTATGTTTATCTCCATTCTACCATATCAACGATTAAGTATTGAGCTATATTCAGACGCATTAAATCCTTATTTGTTTTTTTCATCATCGACGCCGACACCGTGTAGAAATTCCACGACCCGACTTTACAAAGATATGACGTATTTGGTAACCTTGAATGACGTAGCTTGTTATAAGGCTTCGGAAAACAGCTTTAAAGTTGCTTTAAAGGGAGGTCACTCTATTCTATAGACGATACCGTGTTGCAACCGGCGTCAGTGTTCTGGATAATTTAAGCATTGACATTGACATAGTTATTAGTGCGTCAATTTTGTAAATAAAGTTTAGGTAAGTTTATTCTACATTCCGACAGTTCCCGGTGGTATACTGTCCGGTTTTGACATTTTTGTCATCCGAGTGGAGTTTATTCAGGAACGTTTCTGAAATGCTAAGTTGTTTCGGGTCTCATTTTGATCGGGTTCAGAGTTATTATCAAAATTATTTATTTATTATTTATGTCATTTTGTTCACAACAACAGTTCGTACAAAACAATATTCGAGCATGCAAGTATTCGGAGAATTAATGCATTCGCTATTGTTGCCTGGCAATAAGCGTATTCTTGCGTAAAAGACAAAGTAAAAAGAGCACTGTATAACCAAATCATACCGTCGCTTATTTTTCACAGTAGCCAATCAGACACAACTATTTCGCAAAGTTATGGTAGAATTAATGTTAATGTTTATGAACACTGAGTTATGGATTTCTTATAAGGTTTGTTAAACAATGGGAATACATTTCTGAAATCAAACGTAATGACAACTTACCGAACAGACGTGAAATTTGAGCCAGTTGGCCCTACATAACAGAGATACGGTTTTGAGTACTGTTAATATTTTACTATTTTGCAGCCATTTTAATATTCCAATTTTGCTTATCGTTGGCGTGACAATAATGTGACTTACAGAGTAATTCGCAACTAAGATGAACTCTATGTAGGCGACTTTTCTGAATCATCTCAGTTTTCCCCACTCAGCAATATCTTTTGCACAGTTTTGTGTATCTGTTCCTGCTTGTCTGGACAAACAATTAAAGACTTAAGTGGAAACAGCATGAAGGGTCTCGAACACAGATTATTCCCACAACCCCGACACATTAAGGTCAATTATTGACCAGGTCTAGCCTACATTTATCCCTGCGTTAAGTAGCTCTGTGCGCAATACATGAAACACATTTCGCCCTTGTGGCACATTCATTGTCGTTGCAGGTAGCGAAATGTGACTACACTATTAAATTCACCGCCGTCTTGAACTGTAGAACCTATAAAGGGTAACGTGACTGTGTATTGATCAATCTGGTGTGAAAAGAAAACACTTAGACTACACAGTGTATTATAACAAACACAAAGGTCCTATAATAAACTTCAGAAAATGCAGTATACATGAGCAATAGGTTCGTAATGAACAACATATAAAGATCATTTTCCATGATAACACAGTTCAACAACACATGTTTATGGGAGAGAACATATGAATATGCATGTAGCTTAAACAAACTAAAATGTAGCTTTTTATTTGATGACCATGTAATAGTAAAACTAAATTTATTTTCATTTTTCAGCAAGTCAAATCAAACATACCCCTTACTCGTGAGAGTATAACCAAAATATAATCAGTCCTTTGGCTTTGTGTAAGATATGCTGAAATTCCAGTGAATGGTTCTTGAGATATTCTGCTGAAAACCTTTACATGTACATTAACTTGTCGAAAAATTGAAGTTCCGCTGTGACCTTGAAAATAATGTCAAGGTCACCAAAATCTAATCAGCCCGTCGTCTTTCCTTTGGAGAAGCTATGTGTAAGATATAAAGAGAATCCAGCGAATGGTTATTGAGATATCTCGCCTCTTCCTATGATGAACCCATATGCAAAAAATGAAAAGAATTCAGTGAATAGTATTTAAGTTGTTCCATTCGTACGGACGTCCGAATCCTATATCCCCCGCTTCGCGCTAAACGCGCGGCGGGGATAACAAGATATTAAGTGTTGCATACCCACTACACTTCAACCGTTGTGCTGTCACTTTGTTGAGTGACATAATGAAGAGAAGAGAGACCTGTCTGAGGCAAGATTTCTGCAAAACAGTGGAGACTAAGTCATTTGACACTCTTCCTCTGGTAATAATATATGGGGAAGGATACCGTAAAAGGGACCACCTGGTCGGTATTGAGTAAGGCACAGGTTTTAAAATAAAAAAATAATCATCAAAATTGGCAAAACAATGGTCAGTTAAAGAGTGGTAGGGTCCAATTTATCTGGGACTATGGAAATGAGAAAACCTGGCTTACAACTGTTGTTTGAATTCATTTAACTATAAAACAATTATCAAACACGCTACGGTGTTTGTATCAGAATTTTTGTTTCAACAGGTGTTAATGTATGTGTGTGTAGAAGAAAAGTGTTTTGCATGTTGTCAATATGCACCTGCATGCGTAATGGTCGATGTGGTCCCTTTTTATCCCACCGGTATGTAATACCGTGGGATATAGTCATCACCCTGTCCGTCCATCCGTCTGTCTGTCCGTCCGTAATCATTTAGTTTCCGGAGCAGACCTCAAAAACCATTCATCATATCTTCCTGAAACTTTGCATGTGTATTACCCACTAACTGAAGTGGTGCCTTTTGATATTTTCATATTTATTTTTTTTCGTTTTCATAGAAACTTGTTGAATTTGGACTTTGTTCAGAGACAGGTTCGTTTCCGGAGCACAACTCCAGAACCCGTTCATCATATCTTCCTGAAACTTTGCATGTGTATTACCCACTAACTAAAGTGGTAAAGTAAAGTGCCTTTTGATATTTTAAGATTTTTTCTGAAAAAATAATTTTTTTCTGTTTCCATAGAAACATGAGAGGGATGTTGGTTGTTGTTGATTTTGACTGCTTCTGGAGCAGAAGTCTAAAACCCTTAACATACCTGAAACTCAGCATCTGTAATACCCACTAACTGAAGTACGGTAGTAGATACACAAGTATCTGTCAAAGATGTGTTTTACAAATTTTGTGGAACCGGTGGGATATGTCATCTTCTGATGCCTCTTGTTCACCAGATGATGATCAGCACAAGGTCATAGGCTTATTTATAAAACAAGTTGATAAACCCAAAAAGGAAAATTTAGATATTGATATTGTAATATATGTTCTATCTTTTAAATTTTTAGATTTCATCATTATTCACTTGTTAATTAACCATGTAATGATATGGCCGTTGTCTATAATTTATAACAACATTTCATGTGCATTCCTGTAGCGTAATGTGGTAATAATTAACAGTCTTTTCATATCCATCTTTTCTCATGTTTGACACAGCACGACATCAGTACCTCCATTTTCGTGCAACATAAATAATTTCAATTCTAATCAGCATGTATTCATAAAAGATCACTTACTCGTTTTTGCTGACACTATGTTGTCACATTTCACGGTATTATTCCAGATTCCATCTTGTCAATCTATGTTGCTTGTATTACGCTATTTGTTACCCAATCCCATGTTTGCATTGCTCGGTCTCGAACTGTCGTAACATTCATGCTTTCATGACCGAAGGGCGCACTGTGTCATTGCGCATATGTTGTCGTAGAATACTGATGTTTTATTTATTTGTGAAGTACTATAATGATCTTTATTGAATTGTACATCATTTCTGTAACATGTAGAGATTTTACCATCAATAACTTTGAGGTGTTTTATCGGAACTATTTCTTTTCCGCTTTGTTGTTATTTTGGCGCTGTCAAACTTTCGCCACTCGGTAAGAATATTGTGTTTACCTATTATAGATATTTAGAGTATTAATAATCAATGAGAGAATGACCTATAATAACCATAAATATTATTCGCTACTGTTTCATCTATATATCTTACTTCATTCTTCCGTAATTTAACTTTCTTCTCTGTTGCCTATGACGCGGCCATTACCTGTCAAATTCTGTCATTCCCGGTCGCCTGAATCCAAACTTTGCTGTCCTTATCATTATTCCTTTATTATATATTGTATATATTGTTAGTGGGACATCTCTTTCTGCTTATGGTGACCATCCTTCAAATAGAATTAGGTGGCAAAACATATCAGCAGATGGTCATTGTGTGTGATATTGTTCCTGAAGGAATCATAGGTCAAGACTTCTTGATGGCTTTTATCAGTCGTATTGACTATCAGGCAAGAGTACTCAAAACTGTTGATGGGGAGCACTTGGCTTGTTGGGCTGGACAAGGAGTGGTCATGTCCTGTTCAGTCCTGGTTAAAGAAACTGTGACCCTCCGACCTCATGCACAAAAGAAAATTCCTCATGGTGATAGTATGACTGAAAATAAGAAGCTTGGTGCCTCTCTATCTGTGGATGTTGTGAACATTGATGACCATGTCTATAATGCCACAACTGCTTCAGACCATCCTGATCATTTGCAGGATTTGTGTCATAACAGTTCAGCTCACCTTACTCCAGCTAAATCTGAGGAGTTGCCTCAAGTTCAAGATGTTTTATCCAAGAGTTCTGATGACTTGGGTCATACTCAGATGGTTACACACCACATCGATACAGGGGTAATGGTGCCAAATCAAGCTCTCGTTGCCAGACCTGAAATGGGGAGAGACACAGCTACTGTAAACCAATATGTACAGAATATGAGGAAAATGAAACTAGAAATTTCCCACAAGGTTGGCAGAGAGCATTTTAAGAAATCCTCCTCCTATCGGAAAAGGCATTACGATCTCTCTGTCAAGAAACGTCCCCTCTCTAAGGGACAGGCAGTGTGGCTACTTAACCCTGTGAGAAAAGTAGGCGTATGTAGCAAGCTCATTTCACCATGGAAAGGACCCTATGTAATAACCAAAAGGATAGATGACTTGACCTATCTAATCAAAAAGTCCCCGGGTCAGATTGCCAAGGCAGTCCATGTCAATAGGCTTCTTGCATACAAGGGCAAGAATCCTCCCAAATCGATTCTGAAGTTAAAGGAAACTTTCAAATTGATGTTGCGTTGTTCTGTTATGATGTTAAGATGTTGGTTGAAATTTTAACAAACTAATTATTGTGCAAGTTGGTACCGAGGATCATAAATTACACTTAGCACTGGACCTATCTGTTATGTTGTTCGCTTTTTGGACATTATCGGCTCTCACGGAATATGTTTGGGTGCTCCCTCCCCAGGATCTTTTACTACTAGGATGATAGTGGGTCGACACGCTTGATTCCTAAGGGGTTAATTTATGGATTAGGATATGGATATCTCTTTAGAGATGAGGAAACTTTTATGTGTTTTGGTCACTTATAGAGAGGGATAACTTGGAAGTTTTCAACTAGGTCAACAAATGCACTTTTGTAAATAATAATTATCATTGTTTCTTCAGATAATGGAGTTCAGATGCTGGAAGTGTCCAGACACTTTTGCTTCCAAGAGGGAGCTGAAGAACCATGTTGCCAGGGACGACCATGGTTTCCTGAGGGTGATTTGTGTGTGGTTTGACGGAGGGAAGACCTTCAGGCGAGCCGTTGATCTCCAACAGCACGTTGCCAGGGACCATTCGGAAGAAGACATAAACATGAAACTCCTAACGGAAAGTAACTGTTTGTGGTTCTCCCTACAACCATCCCATTACAAGAAGGTTGTGAAGGAACCATCACATGAGGACCATTATTCCCAGAAGGCCCGTGACCTAGTCCTCGCCTGTTAGACGACGGGAACCAGGATGGCATCCTCCAAAGGAGTACAGCCGAGTGGAAGCAGGGATGGGGCATTGAAGACCCAGACAGCCAGGACACAATCTCCATCCATGCACCTAGCTCCGATGAACTCCTGGAGGAATATGATCCCACCAAGCCAGCAGGATTCAAGCTTGCCGACGTTTCCATGGCGAAACATGGTGTCGAGTTTGACATCACAGTTTGCGGAGCCGCCTGGAGTTGCATCCTAGTTACTCTCGATGCCCAGCTGTTGACCCAGAAAGAATACGCTATGGGTCTGATGGGTTTGTTTTTCAATCGTGAGGGGACGGACCACAGTCGTCCTCCTACCCCAGGCCAGCCTGTTAAGAGTGGAGGACCTGCCAGCGATCCTTGAGGGCTATCAGCTTCCCTTGGAATGCAGATACCAAGGGAATCTGTGTTGTTGGCGTATGGCTGGGCCCGGCCAAGTGTAGAGAGACCACTAGAGGAGGAATCCACGCCCAAATTAGCTCTGACTCCTACCCCGGCATCAGCACCAGCTCTGACTCCGACCCCGGCATCAGTAGCAGCTCTAGCAAAGAAGACCTCTTTCAAGCAATCCAGTTTGAGGGACCAGAGGAAAGTCATCCTGGACCCGAGCCAGCCGCCAATCAAGAAGACAAAGACCTCGGCATCGGCCCAGGACAGGGCCAAAAAGCTATTGCGCAGAGGAGCCTTGCCCCTGTTTCCAGCAGCCCGGCGTCAAATGCTGAGAAGACCAGAGGCCATCACCTTCAAGGACGCCAAGCTGGAGTGGCCACCTAAGGGTTGAACTGCCATGACGCCAGATCAGAAACTGCTCCATTGGGAATTTGCCGCCATGCAGCTGGAGTCACAAGCAGTTGGAGGGATGCCGGACACCACCCGCCAGGATTTGTTGTTTCGGTATAACTTTCTGGCCCTCCCAGGAACTGCAGACCTCAAGGTGGAAGACAATGAAATTGCAAAACTAAGGTTATATAACTATGTGTTCCTGGTGAAAGCGGCCCTCACCAAGGAAGGCAACAACCTCCCAGCCTCAGCCCCAGCACTCCTGGACATGCTGGAGAAGGCCTCCACCCTCAGAGACACCTCCTTGGACATTCTCATCAGGCAGCTCGATGGCCTTCTGCTTAGACTAGAGGCCTGACTTTCCTCCATTTAAAACCACGGAGGGGTTTTGCCCAGTGAAAAGGAGGGGTGAATGTAATATATGTTCTATCTTTTACATTTTTAAATTTAATCAATATTCACTAGTTAATTAACCATGTAATGATATGGCCGTTGTCTATAATTTATAACAACAATTCATGTGCATTCCTGTAGCGTAATGTGGTAATAATTAACAGTCTTTTCATATCCATCTTTTCTCATGTTTGACACGGCACGACATCAGTACCTCCATTTTCATGCAACATAAATAATTTCAATTCTAATCAGCACGTATTCATAAAAGATCACTTACTCGTTTTTGCTGACAATATGTTGTCACATTTCACGGTATTATTCCAGATTCCATCTTGTCAATCTATGTTGCTTGTATTACGCTATTTGTTACCCAATCCCATGTTTGCATTGCTCGGTCTCGAACTGTCGTAACATTCATGCTTTCATGACCGAAGAGCGCACTGTGTCATTGCGCATATGTTGTCGTAGAATACTGATGTTTTATTTATTTGTGAAGTAATATAATGATCTTTATTGAATTGTACATCTTATCTGTAACATGTAGAGATTTTACCATCAATAACTTTGAGGTGTTTTATCGGAACTATTTCTTTTCCGCTTTGTTGTTATTTTGGCGCTGTCAAACTTTCGCCACTCGGTAAGAATATTGTGTTTACTTATTATAGATATATAGAGTATTAATAATCAATGAAAGAATGACCTATAATAACCATAAATATTATTCGCTACTGTTTCACCTATATATCTTACTTCAGTCTTCCGTAATTTAACTTTCTTCTCTGTTGCCTATGACGCCGCCATTATACCTGTCAAATTCTGTCATTCCCGGTCGCCTGAATCCAAACTTTGCTGTCCTTATCATTATTCCTTTATTAAATATTGTCCTTTTGATCTCAATCGTAAGCTTGTTTTAAATGATAATCTAGGACACATAAGGGTCATTCTATAACGATTGTATATTTCCGTAATTTAACTTTCTTCTCTGCTGCCTACGACGCCGCCATGACCTGTCAAATTTCCGTCATTGCCGGCCGCTTGAATCATAACTTCACTGTCCTTATAATTATTCCTTCACTGTATATTGCTTGTTTGTAACGGTCATTGAGGACATTTAAAGTACAATTCATAACCATTGTATATTTTAATGATGTTTATAAATCTTGTGTGAACTTTGACGTGAATGCAGTCGCCATGTTTGATGCTGTTATTTGATTGGTTGATTAAGGTCACGTGGTCACTTGGAAAGTCTATATAAGCAAGCGCTCACATTCACTCTTCACTCTTCATTTGGCTATCACTTGAGACACTTGAAATTGGACATTTTGGCCTGACATTCAAAATCTTTTATTCTTTTCGGAATCAAACCCAAATTAATATAGGTAAATAGCAATAAGTCTGCTACATACTTTTAAATTATAATATAAGTAATAATTAGTACTTGCTTACAGGTTTTCCTAAGTAACACAAGTGACCTCACACATATTGGTATATTCCTCAAATATATATATCGTTCTGAGATTGTCACCCTGAAAATAAACTGTTGCTTTCATGGAACCAAATCTTCTTGCGTATTTTATCTGAATGTTCTTGAATTAACTTTCCCTTGTTGCACCCTCGCGGTTGGGACAATATAGAATAGTTGAAAGATGAAATAATGAACTGTATTGTACCACCGACCCAGGCAATACAGAAGTACAAACGTTTCCGTTCATCCTTCTGTCCGTTCCGACCTATGAGAGAAAAACTAATCATCCAATTATGTTTCTTTGGCACATGTCTTCTACTTTATTCAGTGGAGTCCATTGCAAAGTTGTATTATTTTGTTCCAATTTATTTTACGTGTTTAGAACCTTGTGCGACCTACTACAGATCCGCATCCGACCATACTACATCAGGGTCTACTCGTGCAATGTCAAACAAAAAAATTCTCTTCAAAGTTCTGCATTTTTACGTATATTTCTGTATATCGAACTAAGTCATTTTCATGAAATATAACCTATTGCAAAACTATTGATCCGATTCTGTTAAACTTTTGCGCATATGTTCTACATTACTTTGCGGGATAGTGTCAAGTGTAAACCACTTACTCAGCATTTTATTCTATTGAGAGTCGTGATCAAGCTGAAAATCAAATCATAAATATAGTCACAAGTGACGATAAAAGGATTCAGCAACATATTTGATACATTTCGTATTAAATAGATAATATCATTCCTAAAAGTTGCACGGAGATCTGCAAAGGCATAAAGCTACAGCAGCCACTAGCTGTCCTTCATGTAAAACGAAAGTAGGATTTACCCCCTTTGTTTACAGTACAAAATGAAAGTCAAAATTGATCAAAAGAAAATGCTCATAGCTCATCCGTTATGTTAATTATCAAACTGATTAAGCGTTCTCCACTTAGAGTAATCATTTCCCAGAGTAATCATTTCCCATTTTGGTAATGTATTAAACAGCATTCTATGATTTTGCATTGTTGAGTTATGAGTAAGTAAAGACACTACAAATGCGACCATTGTAAATTTAGAAAGAAGGTAGAAACTGTCCGACTTAAAAGACTTGTGACTCATTGCTTATGAACACTATTGTTGTCTATCTGATTAGGTATTAAACAACATTCTACAAGTTATGGTTATTAAGTTGTGAATTTACAAAAACTCCCCAAAAACTCGACTTTTTATATTTTAAGAAATTGTAAGCTTAATTGTGGCCGGGAATGACTGTACGCGAGCGATGTTATTATTGATTCATAAAGACTTTAGTCCAATCTTACTCTCCTAAAAAAATAATCAAATTCGACGGGTAGGTTTTTGAGTTATGTCCCCTTAAAGTTTGCGCTTTTTGAAAAATCACCAGATTTCGAAAACAAACTGTGCAAAAAGTATAGAGAATTTGCAAAATCCGTGAGGTAGTTTTAGTTAGCAAGAACGCAGCTACATTATGTGAAAATATGAGCTTTCTAATGCTTGATCTTCAGAGGAGAATATTGTCACAGGTGCATCGGGTCGGTAAATTTTGAAAAGTGTCTAAAATCAAATTGGCGGCGACACCACGTGACCAACGAAATCGTCATGATTCACTTTTCTGCTCGCACTGTCAATGCGCATCTTTTTTAAAAAGTTGCATGTCTCTAGCTGCAATTTGGAAATTTTTCCCATGTTAAAAAAAATCGAAGTTTAGATGCGAACTGGACCTTTAATGGCTGGGCTGATTGGGCCCAAAATAAGACATTTTCGATTTGGGTGACCAGCCTGCAAAATTCGGTTCCATTTGATTTAGTTGTTTGCGCTAAAAAGATGATCAAAGTATTTTGAAATAAAAATAAAACACGCCAATCTCAATAAGGATTAATCCTTAATAATACAATTAAGAAGACATATTTCGATTTAAAAGCTTATTGTAAGATGAATCACATTGTACAAAACGAAATAAATTTCCTTTATAAAGGGACCACTTGGTCGTATAAAGCACGTATGTTTATTTTCAGACAATTTGAATCAATCAATAATATGAATCATTTACAACTTTATTTGTATTGTTCCTGGTGGTAGTTATGTTGGACTAGTGATGTTTAAATGCTGACTAGTATAAACATACTACTCCGGAAGTATGTACCAAGTGGCGGTCACCGAGAACGCTTTTACGCAGGAAACAGCAATAACACATGCTCAAAGATGATACCGTAAAATATCTGCTAGACCAACAGCGCGACAGCTTCAAAATAAAGTGATATGGAGCATAAACAGTTGCTCCGACCTTTTAATATCATGGTTTTTCAGAATTTTATATAAGCAAAGAAGGCAATTGGAGACTTTGAACTTAAAGAAGAGATGTTAGTAAACTATTATTGCACTAGCATTAAAAAAATGAAAATTTCAAATTTAATGCAAAAACAAATATTTCAGAGCGTAAACCAGGATCGACCATGTGGTCCCTTTTCCGGTAGACTTCCCCATATATATATATATATATATCTGCGCAGCTAACCGAAGATGATACTACATCCCGCCGAAATGGGTTTGTTAGCGTTAGTTTTGCGGTCCCATTACTGTATATAAATGTTGATGATGCAGTGATAACTTTACAAATATGACCAGTCCAGGAACTCGCTAGCTCTTTGTGCGTCCCAGCAAAATAAGCGAGCCCCTCAAGTAAGGAAATACAACATAACCACTCTTTGAGTCCTGGGGACTCGCAGCATAAATGTTAATGAGTCCTTTCCGAATTTTATGAGTATTTGATACAGGACTTGGCCATAACTTTTGATTGCTCATAGCTATGGCTTTCATACTTGGCATGTGCATACATGTACCTTGTGATGAGACATGTTAGAACTTACACATTTGGGATTACCTCCCTTAGTGTGAGAGCACATAATTCTCGTAAAAGTAAATAATAGTATTTGTTTATAGGTTGTGAGCCAGTGATCCAATTTTGGGGTCACAGGGTCATTATATTACAAATTAGAATCCATTTTGTCCAAGGAGTCTGTGTACAACGTTAACGTTTCAGCTTTCTAGAGCTTTTAAAACTGGAGAAGATGAAAATAGGTTTTTAAGGTTGTGATCCCTGTGACCCTATTTGAGGTCACGGAGTCATTAAATTTACAATTTAGAATATATGATGACCAAGTAGTCTGTATACAACGTTTCAGCTTTCTAGAGTTTTTAAAACTTGAGAAGATGAAAGTAGGTTTTTCAACCCCTGTGACCCTATTTGAGGTAACAGGGTAACTTAGTCTGTATACAACGTTTCAGCTTTCTAGAGTTTTTAAAACTTGAGAAGATGAAAGTAGGTTTTTCAACCCCTGTGACCCTATTTGAGGTAACAGGGTAACCTAACCTACAATTTAGAATTCCCCAGTGGCCAAGGAGTCTGCACATACAATTTGTCACTGGTTCTGGAGAAGAATTTGAAAATAAGTTTTAAATTTCGCAACCCCATTTTCTACAAGTTAGAATCCCCATTGGACAAAGAATTCTGCACACAACATTTCAGCTCTATAGATCATAATACGAAAGCCTGTTACCGCTAAATTCGAAAGATAAAAAAAATATTTTAAACTCGTAACTACGAGTTTTAATCTCGTAATTACGAGAAATAATGCACACAACATTTCAGCTCTATAGATCATAATACGAAAGCCTGTTACCGCTAAATTCGAAAGATAAAAAAAATATTTTAAACTCGTAACTACGAGTTTTAATCTCGTAATTACGAGAAATAAAGTCGTAATTACGAGTTTCTCGTAAGTACGAGTTTTAATCTCGTAATTACGAGAAAGAAAGTCGTAATTACGAGTTTTAATCTCGTATTTACGACTTTCTTTCTCGTAATTACAACAATACAAACAAACAGTACAAAGAAGCAATAAACGCCACTGTGCTATTTACTGGTTAAGGGAGTGCATAACCGTTTTACTTCACATGATAAAACATTTCAGCACAAGGTTAACATCCTTACATCACGCATCGTCTTACTTTAAATATGTTCGTGTTTACATTTATACAATTATTCTTTTCTCCACGAGTCGTGTTGCTTTATTCAATTTTATTTAACATGCAAACGCGTAATTTAGAAAAAAACAAATTGATTCTCTTGCCGCCCCATCTCAATCCACTTTAATGCACTTTGGAAAAGTTAAATTAGAGAGTTTTTGAAGGTTTTAAAAATCTTTTTAGACAGAAATATATATATTGGAAAGGCCCAATAGGCTTATGGCATGGCTTGGTGTCCGGCGTCCGTCCGTAAACTTTTCGTATGTTCATCTTCTTCTCCAGAACCATTTACTCTAGGGAGCTGAAATTTTGTGTGCAGACTCCTTGGCTAATGGGGATTCTATATTGTAGATTTGGTGACCCCGTGACCTCAAATGGGGTCACAGTGGTCTCAACCCCAAAAACCTAGTTTCATCTTCTTCTCCAGTTCAAAAAGGTCTAGAGAGCTGAAAGGTTGTGTGCAGACTCCTTAGCTAATGGGGATTCTAAATTGTAGATTTAGTGACCCTGTGACCCCATTTTACAGGGGTCACGACTTTAAAAACCTATTTTCTTCTCCTCAAGTTCCAAAAGGTCTAGAGAACTGAAATGATGTGTGCAGACTCTGTGGCAAATGGGAATTCTAAATTGTAGATTTGGTGACCCCGTGACCTCAATTTGGTTCACAGGGGTCACGACTTTAAAAACCAATTTGCATCTTCTTTTTCAGCTCCAAAATTCTTGAGAGCTGTAAAGTTGTGTGCAGACTCCTTGGCCAATGGGGATTCTAAATTGAAGATTTGGTGACCCCATGACCTCAAATGGGGTCACAGGGGTCACAACCTCAAAAACCTATTTTCATCTTCTTCTCCAGTTCCAAAAGGTCTAGAGAGCTGAAAGGTTGTGTGCAGACTCCTTAGCTAATGGGGATTCTAAATTGTAGATTTAGTGACCCTGTGACCCCATTTTACAGGGGTCACGACTTTAAAAACCTATTTTCTTCTCCTCAAGTTTCAAAAGGTCTAGAGAGCTGAAATGTTATGTGCAGACTCCGTTGCTAATGGGGATTCTAAATTGTAGATTTGGTCACAGGGGCTTGTATTGTCGAAACTAGCGATTACAACGAATATGAAGTCGACGATCCAGCCCCATATACTATAAAAAAGTAAAGGGATGTAACGGGGTCAACACCCCATGTCCGTTTGAAATTATATTTCAGAATGTTGTCATCATATTATCATTCAATGTTATATATCACGGCAAAGCCAATACATTTGTCTTTAAAACAAGCCATCAAACGTAAAAATCGAACGGATAATAACAAGGATATGATTTTTCAAAGCCAAAAATATTAGCACATTGCTCATGTAAGCCATTTGCCTGGCCCACCAAAATAATAAAATATTCGCTTGAAAAAATTATTATAAAATACTTTATAATATCCTGTCAGCTAATAGTGACCCAGTTACAAAGCCCAGTATTTGTTGCATCAGATCGCGCAAGAATTATAACATGAGGGACATTGTATTTGACATACCAGGGATTTTACATTATATCAAGTGTGTTTCGAAACATCGTTTGTCTAGTAGTCATCCATATTGAATGACCTTGACATTGGTCTATTTTTGGAAACGAAATGATGTCATAGGGCCTCAAATAGCCCTATGATATCATTTCGTTACCAAAAATAGACCAATGCCAAGGTCATTCAATATGGACGTCTCACTATCAAACGATGTTTCGAAACACACTTGAGATCATCTAAAATCTCTGGTACGTCAATTACAGTGCACCCCGTGTTATAATTCTTCCGCGATCTGATGCACCAACTACTGGGCTTTGTAACTGGGTCACTATTAGCTGACAGGATATTATAAAGTATTTTATAATAATTTTTTCAAGCGAATATTTTATTATTTTGGTGGGCCAGGCAAATGGCTTACATGAGCAATGTGCTAATATTTTTGGCTTTGAAAAATCATATCCTTGTTATTATCCGTTCGATTTTTACGTTTGATGGCTTCTTTTAAAGACAAATGCATTGGCTTTGCCGTGATATATAACATTGAATGATAATATGATGACAACATTCTGAAATATAATTTCAAACGGACATGGGGTGTTGACCCCGTTACATCCCTTTACTTTTTTTATAGTATATGGGGCTGGATCGTCGACTTCATATTCGTTGTAATCGCTAGTTTCGACAATACAAGCCCCTGTGGATTTGGTGACCCCATGACCTCAAATGGGGTCATAACCTCAAAAACCTATTTTTATCTTCTTCTCCAGTTCCAAAAGGTCTAGAGAGCTGAAAGGTTGTGTGCAGACTCCTTAGCTAATGGGAATTCTAAATTTTAGATTTAGTGACCCCGTGACCCGAAATGGGGTCACGACTTTAAAAACCTATTTTCTTCTCCTTCCAGTTCCAAAAGGTCTAGAGAACTGAAATGTTGTGTGCAGACTCTGTGACTAATGGGAATTCTGAATTGTAGATTTGGGTCACAGGGGTCACGACTTTAAAAACCTATTTTTATCTTCTTCTCCAGTTCCAAAAGGTCCACAGAGCTGAAAGGTTGTGTGTAGACTCATTAGCCAATGGGGATTCTAAAATGTAGATTTCGTGACCCCCTGACCCCAAATAGGGTCACAGGGGTCACAACCTTAAATACCAATTTGCATCTTCTTTTCCAGCTCCAAAATTCTTGAGAGCTGAAAAGTTGTGTGCAGACTCCTTGGCCAATGGGGATTCTAAATTGTAGATTTCCTGATCCTGCGACCCCAAATATAGGTCACAGACCTCATGAACTTAAAAGCTATTTTCATCTTGAGATTTTATGTGCTCTTCAAAGGGAAGTAATTTTAAGGAAACAACAATAATGAATTAAATCTTCATATGTGTCTTTATTTGTAGGGGATTTTATATCTTGCCTCAAAGATAGGTCAGAGGCCTAAAGACGTATTTCATCTTCTCCATTTAAAGTGCTTTCTTTGTGCTGTACCTCTCACCTAGTTGACATTTTGAATTAGTTGATTAATGTATATAAAGCCTGATGAGCTATATGGCTCTATTTTGTTTATTGCTGATGCAATAATAGTTCATTAACATCTCTTCTTTAACTTAAAAGTCTCCAATTACCTTCTTTGCTTCTATAAAATCCTAAAAAACATTGATATTAACAGGTACCAAAAAGGTGCCACATGGTCGGAGCAACTGTTAATGCTGCATATCAATCTATTTTGAAGCTGTCGAGCTGTTGGTCTAGCAGATATGTTACGGTCGCATCTTTGAGCATGGGTTATTGCTGTTTGCAGCGTAACATCGTTCTCAGTGACCGCCACTTGGCAGGTACATACTTCCGGAGTAGTATGTCTATACCAGTCAGCATTTAAACATCACTAATCCAACATAAATACCAATATGCGATTGTAAATCTGGTTTATATATGTCAGGAATACAAATCGTTTGTAGATAATAAACGCACGTGCTTTACACGACCAAGTGGTCCCTTTATGCTTTACACGACCAAGTGGTCCCTTTCTAATAGAAATTGATTTTGTTTTGTTCATTGTGATTCACCTTACAATAAGCTTTTAAATCGAAATCTAGTCTCCTATGGCGAGTGTGGCAGGAACCCATTATATGTTAAGTATTTCAGCAATTGTTTTAGACATTGGATACGGATCGTAACCATGCATCCTAATAGATATCCATATCAATGTTATTCAATGCTAAGAGATACATCAGAACGTAAATACCCTAACTGGGCAACTTTTGTTAAAACTATGTTATTCAGGTATGACTTTGGAAATGTATGGATTTCACAAGGTATGGGAAATGAGAAGTTGTTTGCTAAAATATTCCACCAAAGAGTAATGGACTGTGCTGTCCAAGACTGGCACTCTGAATTAGAAACTAAATCATCGTTGTGCTTCTATTCATCGCTCAAATGGGGTATATCCATGGAATCATATCTTTAAAATGTTTATAATTCAAAATACAGTAAAGCATTGTTGATTTTTAGAAGTGGATGGAATAATTTTGGTGTCCAGCTATTGAGGAGAGATCGTGTAAATGACGATTCACAAACGCTCTGCTCACTCTGTAAAGTCGTCGAAGATGAAGTCCATATTATATTTTACTGCCCTATTTTAGAGGAACTACGTCAACAATGTCAACCTATTCTACAATCCAATTTTAAGAATTTAAAAGGTGTCAAAATGCTCCTTAATGATAACAACAATATCACTCAATTGTCAATTGCCAAATTTATTTTTCAATGTTTTCAAGATCAGTGGAGAAGATTTCTAATTATTATTTTCTCTGTATCATCATGCACAATATGTATACAATATGTACTATGGGCCAGTGGCCTTGACTTCTCGAATAAAGCTATTCTAAAGCTATTCTAAATCGAAATATGTCTTCTTAATTGTATAATTATGATGTGATGTCTAGGTTGATCACGACTCTCAATAGAACTTGTATGCTGATTTGGTGGTTTACACTTGACACTATGCCGCAAAGTAATGTAGAACATATGCGCATCATTTTAACAGAATCGGATCAATAGTTTAGCAATAGGTTATATTTCATGAAAATGACTAAGTTCAATATACAGAAATATACATAAAAATGCAGAAATTAAAAGTTCAATATACAGAAATATACATAAAAATGCAGAAATTAAAACAGGAATTTTTTGACATTGCATGAGTAGACCCTGATGTAGAATAGTTTTGCACAATTCTAACAAAATCAGATGTGTATAGTTCTGTAGTGTTCCTGTAGTAGGTCGCACAAAGTTCAAAATATATAAAATAAATTGGAATAAAATAATGAATTCACGAAAGTCATTTCATCTTGGCAATGGACTCCACTGAATAAAGTAGAAGACAAGTGCCAAATTTTGCAGAATTGGATAATTACTTTTTCTCTCGTAGGTCGGACAAGATTATGGAACGGACATAACGATGAACGGAAACGTTGGTACTTCTGTATAACCTCGGTCGGTGGTACAATACAGTTCACAATTAAAAATAACATATTTCGTCTTGCAACTATTCTATAACAATATCTAAATTTTCGTTTTGGGGTTTATCAACGTGTTTTATATATGTCAATGACCTTATGCTGATCTGAAGAAAAAGGGACCACATCGACCATTACGCATGCACGTGCATATTAACAACATGCAAAACACTTTTGTTCACCACACATATATACGTTAACACCTGTTGAAACAAATTCTGATACACACACCGTAACTTCGTGCTTGATAATGTTTTATGGTTAAATGAATACAAACAACAGTTGTAAGCCAGGTTTTCTCATGTCCATGGCCCCAGATAATTTTTACCCTACCACTCTTTAACTGGCAATCGCTTTGACAATTTTTATTATAATTTGATGATTATTTTTTTTATTTTAAACAGTAAACACCGTTCTTTATGAACCTGTGCCTAACTCAATACCGACCAGGTGGTCCCTTTTCCGATAGCCTTCCCCATATGTTGTCAAAATAATCTTATACTTTGGTACGTGAAGCTTAGAACTTAATCAAAAACTTTCAGGACCTTCTAGATATTATAGAATTTATATTATAAAAATTCGCCCATTCGGATGAAGGGTGTTTTTTGTACTTATACGAACAGAAAAAAGTTAAACAAAAGTTTAGTAAGAAGTAAAAGTTCTTCCAATGTTGCAAGCATTGGGTGCTGTTGGCGCATACTTTTTTTGTATTTACGTGCTCGACGATAATGGTTACAAATGTTATTACACATATTTTTCGTTTCGTATGTTTGGCAAGCTCAGGGTGTCAGTAGTTATGGGACACAATTTATCAGCATGATTGAATTGAGTAGATGCAATACTGGTCTGCGTCATCGTTCGTGTTTACATTCTACTGTAATTTCATTATCACCATAAATGCATTTTCATTTTTTATTATATATAGATATGAGAGTGTTTGTCGTTTGTCCTGGGAAATCTATAAGTTTGGCTTAATAATGTATATCCCATCCACTCAAAATAGATGGTTTGGTTTGGTATAAAACATCAATCTAGATTCTTGTATCATAATCATCATCATCCCTGCAAAAAGACATTTATATCATATCCTTATCCTCCAAATAATAATTTAAATGTAAAGGTAATTTAATGACCTATTAAAATAAATAACCATGTCAAATATCGAAGGCTTATCCCCAATCAATATAAAAAAGTATGGCTATTCTCATGGATCTTACATCAAGTTAAAGGTCAACGATATAACCACAGTGTGCGACATTGGATGCATATTATTATTCTCAAATAATGACAAATTAAAAGGTACCGTTAGTCTGAAATTGGAAAGCTGAGCCAAGCTCAAAGTCAATGTAAATTACTATAAAAATAGCAATTTTTCAGGCCAGATGAGCTACACATCTGAAAATTGCATTCATCTGAGATACCATGTTTCTAATAATAACTATTATATTTAACTAATGTGCAGAACTTGTTCTGTTAGTGAAATTCACTGTCTACAGTGACCAACATTATTTGCAATTAACATTTGGCTTATTTTTTTTTCAGACGACAGGAGACGTTATACACCAGTGTCAGTTGAGATGCACCGTGAAAAGACACGGCAGTTCTATCCTCGAACCACATGAAGAAGAATCAAATGGGCAGTCAATACATACAAAAATGCCCCTGGAATAAATACAAATGACGAAGCGTTCAGATAGATAATGGTGATCTTGATCTTGTTCTGATAGTTTGAGAACAAACACGATGGAGCTGAAAAGGCCTATACTCTTGTTATACTAGCGTTTTTGTCCATCATGTCTGAGCTACAGAAGCATCTAGTATTGAGTACAAGGAGGGAAGCGTGTCTCATTATCAATGATGAATATTTTAGCAGGACCAAATAAGCATTGGATAACTGTATGCTAGATTGTTGTAAATATGACATTGGTTTACAACACATGTTGTAACAAGAGAATTAGTGAGCACAGCTCACTCATGATACCCCCGCTTTTAACATTGGTAAAAAAGAAATGTTTGAAAATAGCAAAAGGGCATCAATGTTTAAACTTTTGTATGAACAGACCATTATATATAAGTATTATTAAAGCAGAGTAAGTATTACACTTGTCAGCATGTTTTAGAAGTAAAAGTCGAAAAATTTGAAAAATGTCATTAAATATACAAATGAGGGTATGAAACATACAAATATGCAAATGACGGTATGAAATATAAAAATGACAGATGTACTGTATTTCCTCTAATAGGGGCCGGGCCTCAAATAGGAGCCGGGCCTCTAATAGCAGCCGGGGGGTAAAGGTACCTGAAGACGAATAAGAGCCGGGCCTCCAATAAGGGCCGGGTCTCTAATAAGGGCCCATGCTTTTATCGCATCAATGGTCATCCCCTACTAGATATACTTCTCATATATGTTCCCAGGCACTAAGAGGGTTAAACTACCATGCTAAAATAAGTTTACGTCAAATGGCGAGGAGTTCGTATTACTCTAAGACATTTTAGTGAGTTATCGAAGATTATAAGGTATATTGGTCAACGCTAAAAATTAAATAAGGGCCTCCAATAAGCGCCGGGGGGTAAGCCCCCTTATATGTTAATAAGGGCCCGGGCCACTATTAGAGGAAATACGGTACACATCAGTGGTTTCGTAACATTTGAACAATTAGTGTCTGAGTTATGAGTGGAACAAAAAGTGTGAATGGCGAGGATGAAAAACGGAGAAAATTTGCATAAATTATGGAAATGAGGGTATGAAACATACAAAAGGCAGATGTACACATCATGGTGATTGTACATATCAAGTTTCTTAACATTTGGACAACTGCTTTCAGAGTTATGAGTGGAACAAAAAGTGTGAATGGTTAAGTCGAAAACGGAGAATATTTGCATAAATTCTGCAAATGAGGGTATGAAACATACAAAAGGCAGATGTACACATCGTGATGATTATATGTATCAAGTTTCAAGACATTTGAACAATTACTATTTGAGTTATGAGTGGAACAAAAACTGAATGGCAAAGTCGAAAAACGGAGAAAATTTGCATAAATTATGCAAATTAGAGTACGAAACATACAAAAGGCACATGTGGGGACCATAAAGTGTACATACATAAAGTTTCATAACAATTGAACAAGTAGTATTTGAGTTATGAGCGGAACCAAAAGTGTAAGCATAGACGCGCACACAAAGACGCTTAAAAGTGGAAAATCTGAAAAAATAATCATGGAATCTGAGTGAAACATAGAAAAGGCACATCTAGGGACCATAAAGTGTACATGTATAAAGTTTCATAACAATTGAACAAGTAGTATTTGAGTTATGAGCGGAACCAAAAGTGTGACCATAGACGCGCACACAAAGACGCTTAAAAGTGGAAAATCTGAAAAAATAATCATGGAATCTGAGGGAAACATAGAAAAGGCACATCTAGGGACCATAAAGTGTACATGTATAAAGTTTCATAACAATTGAACAAGTAGTATTTGAGTTATGAGCGGAACCAAAAGTGTTCCGGACGGACGCGCTGAGCGCTATATACCCCCGACTACTTCGTAGCGGGGGTATAAATATGACATTGGTTTAAAAAACATGTTGTAAATATGACATTGGTTTACAACACAATATCCCTTGATTGCGTGGGGGCAGTGAGCACAGGGATTTTTAACCAGAGTCAATTTAAAGATGGACACAGACGAACTGTTAAAGCTGGACTCGTGCTTAGAAATCACCAAGATATTGTTCCCAGGACACATACTTTATTACTTGAGTGAGAGCGTACATGCCTCCATGCCCGGCCGGTACATGGGTATCACTAACACTGCGCATGCGTCTCCACGCAAAGCCACTCACACTTCTATAAACATTCCTTGCAGGCACACACATACGTATCCATACGTTAACACACTCCCAATTTTTTTTTTTTTATAGTCTTATACAACTGAAAACAAAACATGTCAAAACATACATAGAAATTCAATCATTATTTAGGTCTTCAAGACGAAAGTCTGAAGACCTATTGTTCTTATCCTGATTTTTTTTTCCTTATTATTATTATTATTTGTACTTTTCTTGTTCGCCGTGTACAGCTAAATTGACTGCACCGATTTCGATGAAACTAGCATACTTGATGGGCATAGGTGTAAGCTCGCGGCATACGGAGCCCGATTTTTGATTTTCGGCCTCTTAAAGGGGAGGTAACTCAAAATGTGAAAAAAATTCAAATTGCAATATCTCGAAAACTTATTAACTTATTTACAAAAAAATTGCACCAACATGTAGGCGACAACTTGTTGCATCGAATGATGTCATAGCGGATTTCGGCCGTAATAATAGATTTTTCGCTATTTTGAAAAAACTGCATTTTTTTGGAAGTTTTGCAGTTTTGAGGGTTCATGTCTTCAACAATCTTCTTCTCCAGATCGGCAATACATAGAAACTCATACAATAGCTCATTTGGAAGCTGAAATACTGCTGTTTATATGAATCTATCAACCTAACCTCTAGATCAAACCGTTTCCGGGTTACAGCATTTTGAAAAATGACCTTTTTGAAAATGCAGATTTCTGGGCAATGAATTTGCAGCGACCTAACTCTGTTTGTGTCTCATTTACAACAAAATTGACTACACCTACATCAATGAAATTGGTAAAAGTAATGGGCCTAGGTATAAGCTTGTGGCGTACGAAATCCGATTTTTAATTTTCGGCCTCTAAAAGGGGAGGTAACTCAAAACGTGAAAAAAATTTAAATTGCAATATCTCGAAAACTTATCAAGATAATTGCACAAAACTACCACCAAAATGTAGGCGACAACTTGTTTAATCGAATGATGTCATAGCGGATTTCGGCCGTAATAATAGATTTTTCGCTATTTTGAAAAAACTGCATTTTTTGAATTTTTTGCAGTTTGAGGGTTCACGTCTTCAACAATCTTCTTCTCCAGATCGGCAATACATAGAAACTCATACAATAGCTCATTTGGAAGCTGAAATACTGCTGTTTATATGAATCTATCAACCTAACCTCTAGATCAAACCGTTTACGGGTTACAGCATTTTGAAAAATGACCTTTTTGAAAATGCAGATTTCTGGGCAATGAATTTGCAGCGACCTAACTCTGTTTGTGTCTCATTTACAACAAAATTGACTACACCTACATCAATGAAATTGGTAAAAGTAATGGGCCTAGGTATAAGCTTGTGGCGTACGAAATCCGATTTTTAAGTTTCGGCCTCTAAAAGGGGAGGTAACTCAAAACGTGAAATTTTTTTAAATTGCAATATCTCGAAAACTTATCAAGATAATTGCACAAAACTACCACCAAAATGTAGGCGACAACTTGTTTAATCGAATGATGTCATAGCGAATTTCGGCCGTAATAATAGATTTTTCGCTATTTTAGAAAAACTGTAAATTTCTTGACTTTTCGGGTTTTGATGGTACACATCTTAAAAAATCTTCTTCTCGAGATTGGCAATACATAGAGACTCATACATTAGCTCATTTGGTAGCTGAAGGAATGTTCTTTATATGAATCTATCAACCTCAGCTCTAGATCAAAACTTGTCCATGTTACAGCATTTTAAAAATGTAACTTTTAGAACATGAGGGTCATTGTCTTTGGAGAATTTTTGTAAAATAACTATTGACGATAGAGACAAGTTTGATAGCTCATTTTAAAGCAGAGAAAGTGGCGAATAACCGAGAGTCAAACATGGAGTTCAAGGTCAAGCAGAAGTCTTGAAGACCTAAGTATTGCCTGTGGCAATCCTAGTTTTGTTGTTGTTATTTGTCCTTAAGAAATAAAGAATATTCAAAGTCCTGGGAATATAAATATTATAATGGAATTATTGAGGAAGTCTTTAGGTAGTTTGTCATGGCTCTTTGTACAGTCACATATATGATAGTTTTCCCGATCTGAGGCACTCGAGAAGCTGGGCGGCACTAGCTCCCTTCTTCGTCATACAGTCTGATAGTTGTTGAGTTGTTTCAACCAAGTGAACATTGGTTATCACATTCTGTTGTAACATTTGCTTGATACTGGCAATATCAACCCGCAAACGTTTCTCACTCACAAGTTTTGTCGAATGTATGTTCTCAAACAGTGATTTGTTGTCCGTAAAACAGTCAATTGGTATTACGTTGGTGTTTCTTCTCATAAGAACTTCACTGAGGAGATGTCCAAGATAACAGGCGGAATCTAGTCCATCAACCATAGCTAATGTCTCAGCTGCCAGTGTACTTCTCACTACTCTCTGTATTCTGTTGGCTTTCCACGCAAGCGGACAACTTTGACATATTCCATCTGACAAAAGAATGATGAAACCACATGCACTTGAAACTCCATCATTCAGATAAGCATATGATGCATCACAGTATAATTTTATTCTTAGATCTGAACAACCATCAAACTTAGGAAAATAGAGAGGAAAGTTCTCATATTTCAATTTTTTCAAGGTCTTGTTGGCCCTAAGAATATCACTGACGCGAGGATGCTTTATTGCTGTACTAAGTTCCAAAACGTCAAAAAAAAAATCAGGACTTGTCTGGTTTCCTACTTAGCTTAACTGTCCGATCAAACTTCTGAGATAACCAATTTCTTCTTTATTGAGATCATCATCTTTCTGCGCTGAGCGACTTGTCGATAGACGAATAGGCTGTATTCCGTTGATGTAGGACCACTGATCAAAGACAACTCCTTGAGCCTGTTTGATTTCCATGCCAATGTATTTAAACATCATTTTCCCTTCCTTTCAGAAAGAAAAGGTGTACCATTGTTAAAGCTGGACTCGTGCTTAGAAATCACCAAGATATTGTTCCCAGGACACATACTTTATTACTTGAGTGAGTGCGTACATGCCTCCATGCCCGGCTGGTACATGGGTATCACTAACACTGTGCATGCGTCTCCACGCAAAGCCACTCATACTTCTATATACATTCCTTGCAGACACCCATACGTATACATACGTTAACACGAACATGGCGCCACTTTCTTACAGTACACAAATGCGTTTAAAAAACGTACCAAGGAGGTATATAACACAAACGTGTAGATCATCATTCCGCAAAAGCCTATGAAAACCTAAACAATCCACCTCGATGTATCTTTGCAAAATACATGAAGAAACCTTAGCACGTGCGTGATATTATCCCATTTCGCACGCGACAAGGTGTTCCAATTCATGCAAACCTCCAATTTGGTTGGCGTAGTGTGTGTGTTAGCTAAAATAGTACTTAGTCGACTTTACATTGCAGTGAAAGTAATACACTTGGTCAAGTTGAGGGAATGCGCGCGAGGAGCATGTACAAGGCAAGATTCCAGTCGCATCACATGCAATTAATTAGCGTGGTAGAATCTATTTCACGAGGATCTTAGTTAACTGAATTATAAATATATGTTTAGCAGGTTTAAATGAAGAATGCATTCGGAGCTGCGGAAATGATATCTGCCTTTGTGGTGCTTGTTGGTTCTCATGAACGAACATGTAGCTCCTCATTCACTACTCGTCTCTTCAACGTAGTAGATATTTAAAAAAGCTTATATACTTAAGTAACAGAGTAATGAAACTGGTGTGATTTTCTTGTTCCTAAGAACTAGCATGTACGTGGGATGCTACTTTGCGGTGTGCAATTTTGTGTGTGTATTTCTGATGGACCGTACGTGAACTCTATATAACTGACATCCCGCTTCGCTCTTCTGAGTAGATCTTTCCATTTCTTCTTTATCTCTTCACCGTCACGGTTGACACCAGCCTTTCTTTTCCCACTCCTGTTTCTGTCTCTTTGTAACGAATATGTCAAACGAGACCGCAGCGTTTTCTTCCGGTCTCTGTACATTTCTACCAGACACACGATTTCCCCATCATCAGCAGCGGTCTAACTAAGATTGGCTTATTATAGCACAGAAATAGGTCACTGGCTTACCTATGTTAAAAATAGATCCCATGCTTAAACTCCATAGTGACGTCACAGTCACGTAACCAGCCCTCAAAATCTATACATATTATAGCAAATACAATACAATTTGTACACACACTGCTATTTTCAAATGTTCACACATATTCCCAAGTCAATAAATTCCTTAAGTAGCAAGAAAGTAAACACTTGATTAGGATATGTGCTTTAGAACAGCGTATTTATTCAGGTCACGTGACCTGAAATTTTCTCTCAATTTGTTCACCAATTAGGAAATCTTGGGTTCCTCTCATCTCATAAGTGGGGAGGACACAATTCCAACTTTCCTGCAATCACAAGTCATTTATCTAGTTCATGTGACATAGAAAGAGGTGGAGCAACTTGATCGACACTTGTTTAACTGGATAATTGACGTTAGTAAATATCCCCAAAAAAACTCCAACTTTGTCTCTGAATTAGCTGACCCCAAACATAAACAATCGGGGCAAATCTGTGATAACGTCACATTCAGCTGGCAGATATATCACTCTGGGTCACATTAACACTCTTTGTTTTGATATGACCCCAGTGCAACTCTAATTTGTGAAGCAGGGGTTAAAACAGCTAGACTGAGGGTCGGGGGTTTCAATGATCACGGTGTATGTACTTTGTGGATACAACTTGATAATATATTAAATATATGACCATTAAACTTACAGATGGTCTTTAACATAGTTAATATAGATTTTTGACACGAGAGCAAAACTACGTCACCCACATATGTGCCATTACCATACAGTTTGATAGCTGCCAATACAGTTGGTTGATAGCACGTTTCAACAGAAATCACAGTATGGTTTACAGTTCAAGTATGTAAGTGCATGGTTGCTTTTTCTTTTTAAATAGACACTCTTACTTAAATATTTTGGGTTATTTTGTTACAGGTGCATCCATTGTGTTGTTTATTGAGTTACTAGTTTCCAATTAAAATGGAGAACAATCAGTATACATGTGCAGTTACCGAAACTACACGTCCGATTTAAATGCTAGATAGTTATATGACTTATTTAAAATTAGCAACCCAAATTTGTCTTTGTATCTGTTGCAAATAAGTCCAAAATTATGTTTGACTGTTAGATACGCGTCAGTCGCGATGCATTGTCCGTTTTTCGGTCAGAAATCACTACTTTTACAATTATATCGTCACAATACTGAGTCCACCAACATAAAAATGTTAATTTTGGGCAACAATCAGTACTTCTCGATAACATAACGTCATTATTAACGTTTGGTATGTGTGACCTTCAATTAAATTTCGTCTGCTGCTATTGTGACTTTCAAACACAAATGATGTCAAAATCATCATTGACCTTCTAGAACAGAGGTTAGGATCTGAAGGGAGTATACCTCTGTGGGTAGAGAATGACGAATCAGATTTCCCCGACAATTGTGATCTCTTTGTGAGAGCTTAGATTGGGGTACCATGACAGAACTGATGCTTCCAGACGTTTTACATAACTTCAACCAAGTTGGGCAGGATATATTTCTGAAATGTTCAAGACTGGTCATTTTCAATGCATTCCCATTAGACAATATTGCTTACATGCTGTTTTCCAAAGTCGTATATTGGAGCGTATAGGAGTTTGGTCACGTGACCTTTAAGAGTAATATGATTGGCTAGCAGCAAAGAGTCTGCAAGCTGAAACCTTGGTGAGAGCGAGGCCACTTTATCACGGGAAAAGATATTCATTTCCGGCGTTCTACGTTAGCGCGGATTGGCATATCATTTGCGCAGAAAAAGGTAACGTTTGTGCGGAATGTTTTACTACATGGATCATATAGTAGCCAAGCCACTAATTAGCTTATCCAATCTTCAGCAATGCGTGAGTGCATCCGCGCAAATGACATGCCAAGTCGCCGCGCAAATGATACAGGGTGATCAATAAAAAAATGCGCAAACGTAATGTGCCCCTTCAGATTGCTGGCTACATTGAAGTTCGGCTTCCGCTGCTTACGTGATATGTCAAGCGAAGGCGTGAAGTTCTTTTGCGCGATTTCCCGGGAATTCAAATGTAACGATTTACGTCTGGCGTATCTGAGATATGCTTACGGCCACTGGAGTATATCTACATTTTGGAGTAAAATATATTTACTATGCTTTACTTGAGACGTTAGAGAGGGTAAGTATTACAGAATTGCAGTTTGATCAAACAATGCAGACTCCATAAGCAATAAAACGAAAATACATGCAAAGAGACTTTCGTTTTCATCTGATCAGGACTGAAAATCCTGATGGGTTTATGACATACCATGGGCTACACACATTTTCATAATATTACCATTACGAAACAAGCGTTAAATAATGAAAGAGATGACATTCTTTTCAACATAAAAACAAAGCAAGCTACTATTCAGGAAGATTCAAAAACAGATTTGCACCCATTACAGAGACATTTGTACATGTACAATTTGGTAAATATTTAAGGAAATCGTCAATAATAACGCTGTGACGGAAATGGGTTAAGTGATTTTAAAACAAAATAAAACGCAAGGAATAATTTAGCATTAAGGTTAGATGTCATGCCATATTGTTGCATTCGGATTCATTAAAATGGGATTTCAATTTGACAAAATGTTAGATTGTAAATTTCTGAAATTGGCCCATATATCATTTATATGCGGCTTATTAAAAAATGCCTTAAGCCTGAATGAATGAATGAAAATCTGCGGGGATGTGGTCCCTTAAGCGATGGTTCCTGAAGTAATCCCATTATCAGCGATAGTCATAATTATACGTAATTTCGCAACATTTTGATTGTTAATTTAACAAACAAACAAATCTTCAATGAAACAACTTAAATTTTCCATGCATCGAATGTTCAGACATCAAACTAGGTATTTCCGCAGATGACAATTACATGATCATTGCATAAACATGCGGCTCAATGGAAGCCAACTGTCTGACGGGTCACAGACGACCCTCGTCTGTTGATAATCATAGTCACGCCTCAAGGATTGTCTTCAAAGTGTACGTAGCGCTGATTGCGGCATTGTTAACATTGGTAAATTAAAATCGTCTAAATAATGAATTGCAAGTATATATTGTCTAGAGTTTTGATTTCGATACATAGTTTTCTTGGAGGTAATAATCTGTCATTCTTGTGAAAAATGCATTTCACGTGAACTTTAAGATAAAAATTTCTATATAACAATGACAATCGCTGATCAATGCAATATCACCAGAAACTGATTAACTCACCACAGCTCTTAATTAAACTTTCATAAAACGGAGAGAAGATCAAACTCATGAGCATCCACGATCACAGTTTAAGTGATAGATTTTGTAATACCACGAAGAACCCTCTCCTAACTTTCCTTAGCCTGAACATTTTAAACAGTATCATGAGGATCATATTGTAAGAAATAGGGGGTTAGGTTACTTTGGGATAATGTAAGGCAAATGCGCTGATCGAACGTATTAGTGATACTGTAACATGTGGCAGGTTATATTTTGGAAATTGAAGTGGCTGATTTCGTTAATAATATTCCAAATTCGTAATGTCATCTCTAACTCACCTTTTAGAATTAAAGTAATAACTTGTGTGCTTCGTATTTTCGTATAAGTACAGCCACTACTTCGTTTTAATAACTGTAATTGTGTAAAGTTTACGTTTTGGTCCATGCGCTCGATCAGCGGGCGCCATCTTCTTTTAGCACCAGTAGGGAAGTGACGTCATTTCTCGCGTGGGCGTAACTATGGGTGATGGGGGCCGGGCGTGAGGGTATATAAAGGGGCAGGGTCAGTCGGGGGGTCGAGTTTGTTTCAGCTTTTATTACAGCCTTTACTTTTCAGCAAGCAGCTCCCCTTTCGCTTGAAAGGTATGCCTCTCTGGTTTTGGTTAAGTTTTATTTAGTAAGAATTACTCTAAGTTTTAAAAGTAATCTGGGAAATATAATCTAAGTTTTAGCAAGTTTCTGGGTACTTAGTAAAAGTTCTTGGTTTAGCGCGAAGAAATGGCGTCAAGTAGATTCATCACAGAATTATTTGTCAATACCTCTTTATTGCATATATTTTATGTCTTGTAAATAAATTATTATTGAACTTTAATATCCTAGTATGTTTTGTCTTTCAAGTTTGTTTTCTTAATGTTTAAGAATTAATTTCGTAAAAGTGAACGTTGAATGACTTACAATGTCGAAGGTACAGTGATAGCGGCCGATATTCTAAATTCATGTTTTGAGATGGTCCCTGACCCATAATTCAATTCGGGACTCGCTTATCCGAAACGTAATGCTAACTAACTAAGTATGGATAAGCGAGTCTCTTCCTGTGTAAACAAACATGGCTGCGCCCAAAGTTTTTTTCGCTATCACTTTGCTCTCGAGTCATTATAAGTCACACTCGTTTGGAAGATGGAAATGATGGTTTATTGACTTCAAATAAAGTTGAAGGTTGATCCGCACACATGTTGAGAAAGATTGCACAATTATTCCTGGAGGAACAGGCACACTTGTAGTACACACTAACGAAGGTTCATAATGTAAACATGGTCAATTAGTTCAAAGTTCAAGATTGACTTAGTGAATCACGCTACCACATGTTCTCATTCAGATAGTCAAATACAACATCACCTTTCATGAACACGTACATATATAGTTAATTGGACGTAAATAAGTCCTGTTTATCATAGTTTACATAAGACCTACCCCCGTTGGTGTTAGAAAATTGGTGGCAGCGGGTGGGATATAATGTGTCAATTTTTCTCTGAAGATAGCTGGGATACGATCATTATTATATTTATATTTATTGTCATTTTTAGTCTTAGTTGTATAGTTGGTTTCCTATTAGTAAAATTTGGTTGTTGTATCTTTCCAGTCACAGACTGCTGTATTCGGTTCTGAGGTTGCATCCTAGACATTGCTGTGTTGTTAAAGTCCTAGAGGTGTTGCTGGTTTCTGGTTGACTGGTCTATTAGGGTAAACTCTATTGGGTAGAATGGCCAACCTGCAAGAAAGTAGACCAGTTGGTTGTAGTTCCGCAGCTAACATTCAGGAGGAGATTGATTCGCTGGGAAGTCAAGTTAAGGAACTGCAGCAGGTTTTTCTTAGTGACGCTGATACTATTGCTTCTAAGGGACCCTTAGAGGAGACAGAAATCGAGAGCGGGTACGCTACCCGAATAGTTTCAGGCTCATTAGGGAGGTTGTCACCTGTGCGGCCGGGTGATTGCGAAGTGGCTCAGGTACCGAGGGCTTCGCGGGATTTTTCAGAGGCGCGACGACGTCTCAGTTTTTTTTGAAGATCGGTGTCAGCAGAGATCGGACATGATCTACGGCCCAGGCCTAGAGGGAAGCTACGAAGAACGGCCAACTTCAAGAGCACCTGTAGCGGCTGTGAATGTGGATCCTGTGCGGATTTTTGCTGGCCGGAGGGTTTTCCCGGAGAGACCAGCTTTACTTCCTATGACGTTTGATGGGCAGACAGCCTGGCAAGATTTCAAGGTTCATTTTGAGATGGTTGCAGACTTGAATAACTGGGGTGATGTGCAGAAGGCCACTTATCTTGCAGTTAGTCTTAGGGGTTCAGCTCAGGAAGTTCTTGGGAACTTACCACAACCAGAGAGGCAGAATTATTTTTTACTTGTACAGGCACTGACGCATAGATTTGCGCCAAGCAATCAAACCGAGCTTCACAAGGTCCAGTTGAAGGCCCGGAGTAGAAAACGAGATGAGAGTTTGACTGAATTGGGTCAGTCAATTAGACGACTTACTGGGATGGCATATCCTGACGCGCACCAGGAGTTGTTGGAAATTTTGTCGAAGATCATTTTATTGATGCATTGCAGGATTCGGAGATCAGACTTCGTGTTCAGCAGGCAAGACCGAAAACGCTGAATGAGGCTGTACATGCTGCAGTTGAATTGGAAACTTTTCAGAGGGCTGAATTGCAGCGTCAAGGGGGACGAAGAATGACAAGATCCCTGACTGAGCAGAAAGATTCCAATGGTCTGCAAACACAGGTTTCTGATTTAGCAAAGGCGATTGAAACTTTAACAAAGTTAATGCATGAGGAAACTGATAGGAATGGGAATAAAAGATTTACCAATCGTTATCCTTTCAAAAATAGTGAAGTTGAATGTTATCATTGTTCAAAAATGGGTCATTTCAAAAGTGATTGTCCCCAGTTGAATTCCAGGGTTTCGGGAAACTAGAAGATGCTAACCTTTCGGGTCGAAGGGAGGCAGAATTTCAAGGGCCCACTGCTACAGCTAATGGGATTTGTATTTCAGCTGTTGTAAATAAAGCAAATGTTTCACTGTTGATTGATACAGGAGGATCTGTGTCATTGTTGTCATTTTCACGTTATGAAAAGATTGTTCCTGAGTTGCGTCCACCTCTCCTTCCTCTTTCTCAGAAAGTTCTCCAAGCAGATGGTAGACCTTTAGACATAAAGGGACGAGCACAGTTTGATGTTCAAGTTGGTGATTTCTCTTGTCAGCACGAGTTTTGGGTAGCTGATATTGGAAATCAATGCATTTTAGGGTTAGATTTCTTACAGGTTAACCAGTGCAGTCTTGATGTTTGCAGTGGGAGTTTGAATATAGGTACTCGTGTTGTATCTTGCAGGGCAGAGGAAGATGAAGATTTTTGTTTCAGAGTTTCTTGTAAAGAAGCTGTTTCTATTCCACCCCGTCATGAAACTATTGTGATAGGTAGAATCCATGTAGATAAATCAAGTTCACCTTTGAGTGGTGAATGTCTCCTTGAGGGTAGCGCTAAGTTCATGTCAAAATATCAGCTCATGGTAGCACATAGCATTAACACAATAAATGCAGAAAGTGACGAGATCGCTGTTAGAGTTCTTAACCCGTCAGAAGAAGAGGTGAAAATCTATCCAGGTACCCACTTAGGTGACTGTGTCAATTTCAGACCCATCGAAGAACAATTTGAAGTTGCAGGTGTCGTGAGAAAAGTTGGTCTTCCAGAAGAAACGCTGCCTGAGTATCTTCAACAGATGGCAGAAGACTGTTCGAAGAACTTGACTGAAGATCAAGGGAAACAACTCCGTCAAGTCCTGATCCAGTTACAAGACATCTTTTCACAGCACGAGCATGACCTTGGTCGAACCAATCTAGTACAACACAGAATTGATGTTGGGGTAACTCATCCTTTGAAGCAACCTCCGAGAAGATTGCCCGTCCACAGTCAGGACTTAGTGAAACAGCACATTGAGGACATGTTGAAGAAAGATGTCATCGAACCATCCAACAGTCCTTGGGCCTCACCAATTGTTTTAGTCACCAAGAAGGACTCTAGCACGCGTTTCTGCATTGATTTTCGCCAGGTGAACCTCCGAACGATTAAAGACAGCTTCCCTCTGCCAAGGATAGACGATTCTCTTGAGAGTTTGTCAGGTTCGCGCTGGTACTCAACCCTTGACTTGACGTCCGGCTATTGGCAGGTTGAAGTTCATCCCGATGACAGGCCTGTGACCGCTTTCAGGTCAAAGTTTGGACTGTTTCAATTCAAAGTACTGCCATTTGGACTCTGTAATGCGAGGTGTTCCAACGATTCCGGAAAGCAGGTCTCAAACTCAAGCCGAAAAAGTGTCATCTTTTGCAGAAAGAAGTCCCACAGTACCTTGGGCATGTGGTGAATGAAACTGGAGTTCACACCGATCCAAAGAAGATTGAAGCCATTCAGGAGTGTCCTCGTCCTACCGATGTGTCTGAACTCCGAAATTTTCTTGGACTTTGCAGTTATTACAGGCGATTCATCAAAGATTTCTCCAAGATTGCAGCTTGTTTGTCAAAGCTCACAGAGAAAGACCGACCGTTTGAGTGGACCGCAGATTGTGACACAGCCTTTGAGACACTTAAGAGCAAGCTGGTGACTGCTCCGATTCTGGCCCACCCTGATTTGACGAAGCCTTTCATTTTAGACACCGATGCCAGCGACTTCGCTATTGGAGCAGTGCTGAGTCAAGTCCAAGATGGGGAGGAGAGACCGATCGCCTATGCAAGCCGCACTTTGACCAAGTGTGAAAAGCGGTACTGTGTGACAAGAAAAGAACTGCTTGCAATTGTACATTTTGTCAAGTACTACAGACACTTTCTGTATGGTAAAGCTTTTCTAATTCGTACAGATCATGGCGCTTTACGATGGCTGATGCAGTTCAAAGATCCAAACGGGCAAGTGGCTAGGTGGTTGGAAACTCTGGCAGCTTATGACTTCACTATTGAGCACAGGGCAGGTAGAAAACATTCTAACACTGATGCACTTTCCAGATTGTGGTGCTGTAGACGAAGATTCCGAGGCTGTTAGAAGTTTGGAAGTGATCCCATCCATCTGTGATGAATTCATCCAAGCACAAAAAGATGATCCAGTCTTGAAGCAGCTCCGTCCAATGTTCGAGCAAGGTGCACGTCCAGAATGGGCAGAGATTTCTCTTTTCAGCGACACTTTCAAGACTTACTGGGCACTCTGGGATCAACTCCAGTTGAAAGATGACATTCTTTTTAGAACTTGGCAGTCCGAGGATGGCAAGTCAACTCTCTTACAGGCAATAGTGGAGGAAACAAGTACTTGAACAGACTCATGACACAAAGACTGGTGGTCACTTAGCCGTCGCTAAGACAGTGGAACGTCTGCATCAGAAGTACTACTGGGCTGGACTCCGAGGCGATGTTGAAAATTGGGTCAGTTCCTGTGAAGCTTGTTGTAAGCGGAAGCCGCCTCGGAAGAAGCAGGGTCCTATGCAAGTTACAGGAGCAGGAGTTCCAATGGAACGGATCGCACTTGACATCGTCGGTCCATTGCCTGAAACAGAAGATGGAAATCATTACATTCTTGTCATTACAGATTATTTCACCAAATGGGTGGAAGCTTACCCTATGCCGAATCAAGAGGCTATGACCGTAGCGGAAATCTTGGTTGAGAAGTTCATAATGACTTTCGGAATTCCTAGACAAATACATTCAGATCAAGGGAGACAATTTGAATCCAATCTATTTCAGGATCTAAACTGAGGTACAAAAGAAACTTTACACCTCAGTTGTTTTTATCATATGTATAATTTTTTAAGTCAAATTTCTCGATTTTTAGACGTCGTATTCCAAAACTGAATAGTTTTGCAAATTAGTCCAAAATATTAAATCAGTCAAAGAAATGTTTTACGACTTATTAAAAAAAATAATTGAAAATCAAATTTTTTAAATTTAAAATTCCCCAAATTTAATTTTGATAAAACACAACTGTTAATCGACATATAACACATACTCTGTGTGAAAATCAATAAATTTGCCTCGTCTTGCACACATATACAACATTTTAAACATGGTAGGGGTCATGTTGGTGTAAATTTCATTTCTAACCCCTGTCTAGTTTAAAACATGATATTGCAATATAAAAATAAAAACAGCCAAAATTAAGTCATTAAAACTACTGCCAAAAGGTGTTATTGTATCGTGCCATAATCAAATGCATCTCATTTCTTTAAAATATTGAATTAATCGAAATCAATTGAGGTGTGAAGTTTCTTTTGTTCTTCAGTTTATGTTCTCTTTTAGGCATTGAGAAGACCCGCACCACGCCTTTTCATCCTAGGTCTGACGGTTTAGTAGAACGTTTCAACCGTACTCTAGAAGCTATGTTGAGTGCATATGTACAAGACAATCAGAAAGATTGGGATTTGTACTTACCTTATGTTACCATGGCCTATAGGGCAACCCCTCACAGTAGTACTAAATTCACCCCGAAATTTCATGATGTTTGGAAGGGAGGTCAACCTGCCGGTAGACCTTTTCATTGGCTGTCCACCTGAAAACAGGGTGAGAGAGCATGAGTGGGTTGACATTCTACAGTCCCGTTTAGAAGATGTTTATCTTAGGGCACGAGAAAATCTAGGTCAGAGTCAAAACAGACAAAAGAAGAATTATGATCGCAGGTCAAAGAAATCAATTTATGAAGTTGGTTCCAAGGTTTGGGTGTTTTTCCCGATGAAGAAAGTTGGCATTTGTCCGAAATTACAGTGTTTCTGGCGTGGTCCTTTTGTTATTAAAACAAAATTAAGTGATGTAAATTTCAGGGTGAACTGTGGACCAAGAGGCAAAGACCAAGTGATCCATGTGGATCGCATGAAGCCATGCATATCAAGAATTTTTAGAGAAGACATTGAAATTTCTTCCATTTCAGCGGACGTGCCTGCTGAGACTGAAGAGGAGATTGCAACAACAAACACTGACCTGCTTCCTGAGAATCCTGAGAGCGAGGAGACGACACGTCGTAGAAGACCGCCGTGTTATTTAAAAGATTATGTTATGTAGGCGCTAAAACCAAGAACTTATTCATGGGAGGGATCTAAGGGAGGATTTATTTTTTTTTTTTTTTAGATCCCGCAGAAAAAGTGATAATGTATGATCATTCTTGTTTTTCAGAAAACAAAAAAAATGAAGTGCAACAAGTGCCAATACGAGACCATGAGCCGGAAGGACCTCCGGAAACATCTGGACACTGGTGAGCGAGGAGGACAGCTCATCCTCAGCCTCCTCCTCACCATCAGACAGCCCTGTCGCAAAGAAGATCTGCGATGAGTTGGATGTGTCCCCCTCGTCGTCCGATGACAGCCCCTCGGACGACGGGTGGGACTTCAAGTCTAAAGGCTGTGTGCAGAGGCGACTAATGGCGAAGGAAAGAAAGAGGAAGGAGTCAGAGAAGAGAAAGGAGGAGGAGAAGAAGAAGAAGAAGGAGGAGAAGAAGAAATAGGAGGAGAAGAAGAGGAAGGAGGAAGAGAAGGAGGAGGAGAAGAAGAGAAGAAGAAGGAGAAGAAAGGGGAAGAGAAGAAGGGGGAAGGGAAAGAAAAGGAAGAGAAGAAGAAAGAGGAGGAGAAGAAGGGAGAGAGAAAAAGAAGGAGGAAGAAGAGAGGAAGAAGAAAGAAAGAAAAGAAGGAGAGAAGAAGAGGGAGAAGGCAGAAGAAGAGAAGAAAGAGGAGGAGTTGAAGAGAAGAAGGAGGAAGGAAGAAGAAGAAAAGGAGAAAAGAGAGAATGAGGAGACGGAGAGAAGGAGAAAGAGGGAGATAGAAAACCAAAATATTATTAGAAAACAGGGGAGGGAGATATTTGAGTTACAGCGTGAATTTGCGGAGAAGAGGAAGGGGGAGGGGGAGTTGAAGAGGCAGATTGAGGCGTTGCGGCGGAAGGGGAACAATCGGGGAGTGGGGGGCTCAGTAGGGACCTCCACCGGTTCCCTCCCGGTGCCAAGATCCACCGGGAGGAACATCACCGGAAACTGGTGGAGGGTGGCCACCAGGCATAGGTGACCACCATTCGGGTTACTGAATGGTGGGAACCTGCGAAGGAGGAATAGGTTTGGGTTCTTATTGTTTTTTTTATATTGTTAAATATTGCTATTTTGGGTGGGTAAAGTCTATTGATAAGTTGGGTGTGGACTAACGGAGTTGTTTTTTTGTTTTTTTTAAAAATTTTATCCTCCTTCAGGCCTGGTGGCATAGCTGAATTAAGTGTACATAAAAATGTTGAAATATTTATTGTTATATAAGATGTGTATTTATTGTCTATGGAAAATATGATCTTTATTACAGAATGAATTTATTTATTTCAGAACTTTAATATCTATTACTGAAATATGTTATTTATTCATTTCAGATATGATCTTTATTACAGAATGAATTTATTTATTTCAGAACTATGATCTTTATTACACTATATCGGATTCATTTATTGCAGATAAAAATATTGCAAGTTGTTTTTAATGTATTTGGTAGATTTGTATCTGGATTTCTGTGATGAATCTACTTAGTTTTTTATAAGAGAAATTAGAATTAGAAATAAGATGATTGCATATTTGTAAAGTGGTATCCGGAATGTATATTTTAAATATATTTTAACTTGTAGGGTATCTATCAACTAAATAGGGTAAATAACTCAGAACTTGTAACCATTAATTTCTGAGTTTAGATTAAAGTGTGAAGGCTACAACCTAAGACAGATGCTGGAACACTGGGCGTACAACCTAAGGTAGATCGTCCCATTTAGAAATAAAATCTAGAAGTAATTTGTTAAGTAGATATTAAGATTATGTCTAATTAAGATGTGAGGACACATCCTTTTTCTTAGGAGGGGAAATTTGTAAGAAATAGGGGGTTAGGTTACGTTGGGATAATGTAAGGCAAATGCGCTGATCGAACGTATTAGTGATACTGTAACATGTGGCAGGTTATATTTTGGAAATTGAAGTGGCTGATTTTGTAAATAATATTCCAAATTCGTAATGTCATCTCTAACTCACCTTTTAGAATTAAAGTAATAACTTGTGTGCTTCGTATTTTCGTATAAGTACAGCCACTACTTCGTTTTAATAACTGTAATTGTATAAAGTTTACGTTTTGGTCCATGCGCTCGATCAGCGGACGCCATCTTCTTTTAGCACCAGTAGGGAAGTGACGTCATTTCTCGCATGGGCGTAACTATGGGTGATGGGGGCCGGGCCTGAGGGTATATAAAGGGGCAGGGTCAGTCGGGGGGTCGAGTTTGTTTCAGCTTTTATTACAGCCTTTACTTTTCAGCAAGCAGCTCCCCTTTCGCTTGAAAGGTATGCCTCTCTGGTTTTGGTTAAGTTTTATTTAGTAAGAATTACTCTAAGTTTTCATAAGTTTAATTTGTCTAAGTTTTAAAAGTAATCTGGGAAATATAATCTAAGTTTTAGCAAGTTTCTGGGTACTTAGTAAAAGTTCTTGGTTTAGCGCGAAGAAATGGCGTCACGTAGATTCATCACAGAATTATTTGTCAATACCTCTTTATTGCATATATTTTATGTCTTGTAAATAAATTATTATTGAACTTTAATATCCTAGTATGTTTTGTCTTTCAAGTTTGTTTTCTTAATGTTTAAGAATTAATTTCGTAAAAGTGAACGTTGAATGACTTACAATGTCGAAGGTACAGTGAAAGCGGCAGATATTCTAAATTCATGTTTTGAGATGGTCCCTGACCCATAATTCAATTCGGGACTCGCTTATCCGAAACGTAATTGTAACTAACTAAGTATGGATAAGCGAGTCTCTTCCTGTGTAAACAAACATGGCTGCGCCCATAGTTTTTATCGCTATCACTTTGCTCTCGAGTCATTATAAGTCACACTGGTTTGGAAGATGGAAATGATGGTTTATTGACTTCAAATAAAGTTGAAGGTTGATCCGCACACATGTTGAGAAAGATTGCACAATTATTCCTGGAGGAACAGGCGAACTTGTAGTACACACTAACGAAGGTTCATAATGTAAACATGGTCAATTAGTTCAAAGTTCAAGATTGACTTAGTGAATCACGCTACCACATGTTCTCATTCAGATAGTCAAATACAACATCACCTTTCATGCACACGTACATATATAGTTAATTGGACGTAAATAAGTCCTGTTTATCATAGTTTACATAAGACCTACCCCCGTTGGTGTTACAATATATATTATCTTGAGGTTATGAAGAATTGGTGTATGTTCTAAATGGGAGTTTGAATGATATAGTGAATAAAACCATTAGTGTCAGTAATTCAATGAAAGGGAGCTTCAGGTTTTTGCCCTTAGGTGTTTTGGTTCGTCATATACGTCACAATTTTGCCTTTGGTCGTCAGAGCTCTAGATCTCTCAACCTAGACTTTCTGCAAGTCGACAAAGAATTGCAAAAATAGCCAACAGTAAAGCATGAATGAACTTTTGTCAATCAACAAAACATTCTACTCCGTACGTCCATATACAATGTATATGACGTTTACATCTTCACGCGATCTTACAGATGAAGAAGGTTGTGAATAAAATCTTTACCGCAGGAGGTCGGATAGTTGACGATGTCTATAGGAAGTATGTAGATCCTGGTGGTATTGAGAATAAGGCAAACAGTACCCGTGAATAATGTAGCTACGACCTAAGGACCCACACTGCGAACTCAGCTCGTAGGCGACTTTCTGCAGGCTAACAGTGCGCACAGAGAGCAACGACACAGACCGGCAATAACATGTCCTAAGTAAGAGTTGACAGTGGTTTTTGTGATCATGTCGCGTTTACGTAAAGCTTTTTTTCCCCCTGCTGGATCTGCTTCCGTCATCCCTAAGCTGAGAACTATTGTGATGGATTTCGAACTCGCTAAATGGAAAGCCCTCTAAAGCTTACTTCCTGACATGTACCTTCAAGGTTGTCTGTTTCACCATAAACAGGCAGTCTTCAGTAAGATTCAGGAAACTGCTCTTGGGGTAACTATAAAGTATTTAGTTCATATACTATCTTTAGGCCATAAATAACACATATATGTCATCGTAAAAATTAAGTTTTTGGCATCTGTTAACAAGGACACTAATATTGTTTCAAACAGCATGGTTTAATTACTTTCATTGATAATACTGGTTAACAGACAAGTGAAGAAGCGAAATAAGGTCACATAGCCCAGCAACCCGCTTAGGTCAAATCAGGTTTTAATTAGTAAAAATCACATGAATGGATAGATGAACATATATGTAAGGTTTGATAAAAGTGGCACATACAGTTTCAGAGGTTTTTAAAGATCAAAGAGTTGTGTATCAAGTTTGGTGAAGCTTTCAAGTTTAGTTATCAGATATAGGTCTCAAAGAGTGACTTTTAAGTCGAACCCTCATAAGGCATATCTAGAGATCATGGGTGACCAGTATATAAAGTTTAGTGTAACTAGAATGTACATGTATAGCTTTAGAGATATGCTCCGCACAGATGCTCGGAGGTTTCACCAAATTCACCTCCGTACAAAATGACTTTCTCAGAGTCACTGTTTTGGTCTTGTTTCCATGGAAACCGCCAAAAGTAAAATACAGAAATCGGTCTAATCCTTAAGAGGTACAACTAGAGATCAATCAGATCATGGCTAACATGTGTAGCATGTTTGGTGAAGCTAGCATGTATAGTTTTAGAGCTATGCTCTGCACTAAGTTTTGTGATGGATAGAATGAACAATCATTGATTTTATTTGATTCATGATTTTACAGCGGGGGTATAAAAGTTAACCAATCATAAATAATTGTCAGGTTGCCCACAGAATGGACCAAGAATTTTTGGCAAGAAACTAATGTCCCTCCCTCCCCTTCCCGCCAGCCACTGACATTACAAGGCTTTTTGAAAGGATTGAATCCAAAGTAAACCCAACATTGCAAGACTCATTTAATACTTTAGAAGACCGTGGTCTGACCATTTAATGTTTAAACATCACCGTCGTCAGGACTAACAACCACGTCGAGGGAATGTCCGATAATTTATTTAAAAGTAAATGATGTGATAAAGTAGTTGTGGCTGTAATTTGTCCTCCTCCTAAATGATAATGACGCGCATCTGTTAACAAGGACACTAATATTGTTTCAAACAGCATGGTTTAATTACTTTCATTGATAATACTGGTTAACAGACAAGTGAAGAAGCGAAATAAGGTCACATAGCCCAGCAACCCGCTTAGGTCAAATCAGGTTTTAATTAGTAAAAATCACATGAATGGATAGATGAACATATATGTAAGGTTTGATAAAAGTGGCACATACAGTTTCAGAGGTTTTTAAAGATCAAAGAGTTGTGTATCAAGTTTGGTGAAGCTTTCAAGTTTAGTTATCAGATATAGGTCTCAAAGAGTGACTTTTAAGTCGAACCCTCATAAGGCATATCTAGAGATCATGGGTGACCAGTATATAAAGTTTAGTGTAGCTAGAATGTACATGTATAGCTTTAGAGATATGCTCCGCACAGATGCTCGGAGGTTTCACCAAATTCACCTCCGTACAAAATGACTTTCTCAGAGTCACTGTTTTGGTCTTGTTTCCATGGAAACCGCCAAAAGTAAAATACAGAAATCGGTCTAATCCTTAAGAGGTACAACTAGAGATCAATCAGATCATGGCTAACATGTGTAGCATGTTTGGTGAAGCTAGCATGTATAGTTTTAGAGCTATGCTCTGCACTAAGTTTTGTGATGGATAGAATGAACAATGATTGATTTTTTTTGATTCATGATTTTACAGCGGGGGTATAAAAGTTAACCAATCATAAATAATTGTCAGGTTGCCCACAGAATGGACCAAGAATTTTTGGCAAGAAACTAATGTCCCTCCCTCCCCTTCCCGCCAGCCACTGACATTACAAGGCTTTTTGAAAGGATTGAATCCAAAGTAAACCCAACATTGCAAGACTCATTTAATACTTTAGAAGACCGTGGTCTGACCATTTAATGTTTAAACATCACCGTCGTCAAGACTAACAACCACGTCGAGGGAATGTCCGATAATTTATTTAAAAGTAAATGATGTGATAAAGTAGTTGTGGCTGTAATTTGTCCTCCTCCTAAATGATAATGACGCGCATCTGTTAACAAGGACACTAATATTGTTTCAAACAGCATGGTTTAATTACTTTCATTGATAATACTGGTTAACAGACAAGTGAAGAAGCGAAATAAGGTCACATAGCCCAGCAACCCGCTTAGGTCAAATCAGGTTTTAATTAGTAAAAATCACATGAATGGATAGATGAACATATATGTAAGGTTTGATAAAAGTGGCACATACAGTTTCAGAGGTTTTTAAAGATCAAAGAGTTGTGTATCAAGTTTGGTGAAGCTTTCAAGTTTAGTTATCAGATATAGGTCTCAAAGAGTGACTTTTAAGTCGAACCCTCATAAGGCATATCTAGAGATCATGGGTGACCAGTATATAAAGTTTAGTGTAGCTAGAATGTACATGTATAGCTTTAGAGATATGCTCCGCACAGATGCTCGGAGGTTTCACCAAATTCACCTCCGTACAAAATGACTTTCTCAGAGTCACTGTTTTGGTCTTGTTTCCATGGAAACCGCCAAAAGTAAAATACAGAAATCGGTCTAATCCTTAAGAGGTACAACTAGAGATCAATCAGATCATGGCTAACATGTGTAGCATGTTTGGTGAAGCTAGCATGTATAGTTTTAGAGCTATGCTCTGCACTAAGTTTTGTGATGGATAGAATGAACAATGATTGATTTTATTTGATTCATGATTTTACAGCGGGGGTATAAAAGTTAACCAATCATAAATAATTGTCAGGTTGCCCACAGAATGGACCAAGAATTTTTGGCAAGAAACTAATGTCCCTCCCTCCCCTTCCCGCCAGCCACTGACATTACAAGGCTTTTTGAAAGGATTGAATCCAAAGTAAACCCAACATTGCAAGACTCATTTAATACTTTAGAAGACCGTGGTCTGACCATTTAATGTTTAAACATCACCGTCGTCAGGACTAACAACCACGTCGAGGGAATGTCCGATAATTTATTTAAAAGTAAATGATGTGATAAAGTAGTTGTGGCTGTAATTTGTCCTCCTCCTAAATGATAATGACGCGCATCTGTTAACAAGGACACTAATATTGTTTCAAACAGCATGGTTTAATTACTTTCATTGATAATACTGGTTAACAGACAAGTGAAGAAGCGAAATAAGGTCACATAGCCCAGCAACCCGCTTAGGTCAAATCAGGTTTTAATTAGTAAAAATCACATGAATGGATAGATGAACATATATGTAAGGTTTGATAAAAGTGGCACATACAGTTTCAGAGGTTTTTAAAGATCAAAGAGTTGTGTATCAAGTTTGGTGAAGCTTTCAAGTTTAGTTATCAGATATAGGTCTCAAAGAGTGACTTTTAAGTCGAACCCTCATAAGGCATATCTAGAGATCATGGGTGACCAGTATATAAAGTTTAGTGTAGCTAGAATGTACATGTATAGCTTTAGAGATATGCTCCGCACAGATGCTCGGAGGTTTCACCAAATTCACCTCCGTACAAAATGACTTTCTCAGAGTCACTGTTTTGGTCTTGTTTCCATGGAAACCGCCAAAAGTAAAATACAGAAATCGGTCTAATCCTTAAGAGGTACAACTAGAGATCAATCAGATCATGGCTAACATGTGTAGCATGTTTGGTGAAGCTAGCATGTATAGTTTTAGAGCTATGCTCTGCACTAAGTTTTGTGATGGATAGAATGAACAATGATTGATTTTATTTGATTCATGATTTTACAGCGGGGGTATAAAAGTTAACCAATCATAAATAATTGTCAGGTTGCCCACAGAATGGACCAAGAATTTTTGGCAAGAAACTAATGTCCCTCCCTCCCCTTCCCGCCAGCCACTGACATTACAAGGCTTTTTGAAAGGATTGAATCCAAAGTAAACCCAACATTGCAAGACTCATTTAATACTTTAGAAGACCGTGGTCTGACCATTTAATGTTTAAACATCACCGTCGTCAAGACTAACAACCACGTCGAGGGAATGTCCGATAATTTATTTAAAAGTAAATGATGTGATAAAGTAGTTGTGGCTGTAATTTGTCCTCCTCCTAAATGATAATGACGCGCATCTGTTAACAAGGACACTAATATTGTTTCAAACAGCATGGTTTAATTACTTTCATTGATAATACTGGTTAACAGACAAGTGAAGAAGCGAAATAAGGTCACATAGCCCAGCAACCCGCTTAGGTCAAATCAGGTTTTAATTAGTAAAAATCACATGAATGGATAGATGAACATATATGTAAGGTTTGATAAAAGTGGCACATACAGTTTCAGAGGTTTTTAAAGATCAAAGAGTTGTGTATCAAGTTTGGTGAAGCTTTCAAGTTTAGTTATCAGATATGGGTCTCAAAGAGTGACTTTTAAGTCGAACCCTCATAAGGCATATCTAGAGATCATGGGTGACCAGTATATAAAGTTTAGTGTAGCTAGAATGTACATGTATAGCTTTAGAGATATGCTCCGCACAGATGCTCGGAGGTTTCACCAAATTCACCTCCGTACAAAATGACTTTCTCAGAGTCACTGTTTTGGTCTTGTTTCCATGGAAACCGCCAAAAGTAAAATACAGAAATCGGTCTAATCCTTAAGAGGTACAACTAGAGATCAATCAGATCATGGCTAACATGTGTAGCATGTTTGGTGAAGCTAGCATGTATAGTTTTAGAGCTATGCTCTGCACTAAGTTTTGTGACGGATAGAATGAACAATGATTGATTTTATTTGATTCATGATTTTACAGCGGGGGTATAAAAGTTAACCAATCATAAATAATTGTCAGGTTGCCCACAGAATGGACCAAGAATTTTTGGCAAGAAACTAATGTCCCTCCCTCCCCTTCCCGCCAGCCACTGACATTACAAGGCTTTTTGAAAGGATTGAATCCAAAGTAAACCCAACATTGCAAGACTCATTTAATACTTTAGAAGACCGTGGTCTGACCATTTAATGTTTAAACATCACCGTCGTCAGGACTAACAACCACGTCGAGGGAATGTCCGATAATTTATTTAAAAGTAAATGATGTGATAAAGTAGTTGTGGCTGTAATTTGTCCTCCTCCTAAATGATAATGACGCGCATCTGTTAACAAGGACACTAATATTGTTTCAAACAGCATGGTTTAATTACTTTCATTGATAATACTGGTTAACAGACAAGTGAAGAAGCGAAATAAGGTCACATAGCCCAGCAACCCGCTTAGGTCAAATCAGGTTTTAATTAGTAAAAATCACATGAATGGATAGATGAACATATATGTAAGGTTTGATAAAAGTGGCACATACAGTTTCAGAGGTTTTTAAAGATCAAAGAGTTGTGTATCAAGTTTGGTGAAGCTTTCAAGTTTAGTTATCAGATATAGGTCTCAAAGAGTGACTTTTAAGTCGAACCCTCATAAGGCATATCTAGAGATCATGGGTGACCAGTATATAAAGTTTAGTGTAGCTAGAATGTACATGTATAGCTTTAGAGATATGCTCCGCACAGATGCTCGGAGGTTTCACCAAATTCACCTCCGTACAAAATGACTTTCTCAGAGTCACTGTTTTGGTCTTGTTTCCATGGAAACCGCCAAAAGTAAAATACAGAAATCGGTCTAATCCTTAAGAGGTACAACTAGAGATCAATCAGATCATGGCTAACATGTGTAGCATGTTTGGTGAAGCTAGCATGTATAGTTTTAGAGCTATGCTCTGCACTAAGTTTTGTGATGGATAGAATGAACAATGATTGATTTTATTTGATTCATGATTTTACAGCGGGGGTATAAAAGTTAACCAATCATAAATAATTGTCAGGTTGCCCACAGAATGGACCAAGAATTTTTGGCAAGAAACTAATGTCCCTCCCTCCCCTTCCCGCCAGCCACTGACATTACAAGGCTTTTTGAAAGGATTGAATCCAAAGTAAACCCAACATTGCAAGACTCATTTAATACTTTAGAAGACCGTGGTCTGACCATTTAATGTTTAAACATCACCGTCGTCAGGACTAACAACCACGTCGAGGGAATGTCCGATAATTTATTTAAAAGTAAATGATGTGATAAAGTAGTTGTGGCTGTAATTTGTCCTCCTCCTAAATGATAATGACGCGCATCTGTTAACAAGGACACTAATATTGTTTCAAACAGCATAGTTTAATTACTTTCATTGATAATACTGGTTAACAGACAAGTGAAGAAGCGAAATAAGGTCACATAGCCCAGCAACCCGCTTAGGTCAAATCAGGTTTTAATTAGTAAAAATCACATGAATGGATAGATGAACATATATGTAAGGTTTGATAAAAGTGGCACATACAGTTTCAGAGGTTTTTAAAGATCAAAGAGTTGTGTATCAAGTTTGGTGAAGCTTTCAAGTTTAGTTATCAGATATAGGTCTCAAAGAGTGACTTTTAAGTCGAACCCTCATAAGGCATATCTAGAGATCATGGGTGACCAGTATATAAAGTTTAGTGTAGCTAGAATGTACATGTATAGCTTTAGAGATATGCTCCGCACAGATGCTCGGAGGTTTCACCAAATTCACCTCCGTACAAAATGACTTTCTCAGAGTCACTGTTTTGGTCTTGTTTCCATGGAAACCGCCAAAAGTAAAATACAGAAATCGGTCTAATCCTTAAGAGGTACAACTAGAGATCAATCAGATCATGGCTAACATGTGTAGCATGTTTGGTGAAGCTAGCATGTATAGTTTTAGAGCTATGCTCTGCACTAAGTTTTGTGATGGATAGAATGAACAATGATTGATTTTATTTGATTCATGATTTTACAGCGGGGGTATAAAAGTTAACCAATCATAAATAATTGTCAGGTTGCCCACAGAATGGACCAAGAATTTTTGGCAAGAAACTAATGTCCCTCCCTCCCCTTCCCGCCAGCCACTGACATTACAAGGCTTTTTGAAAGGATTGAATCCAAAGTAAACCCAACATTGCAAGACTCATTTAATACTTTAGAAGACCGTGGTCTGACCATTTAATGTTTAAACATCACCGTCGTCAGGACTAACAACCACGTCGAGGGAATGTCCGATAATTTATTTAAAAGTAAATGATGTGATAAAGTAGTTGTGGCTGTAATTTGTCCTCCTCCTAAATGATAATGACGCGCATCTGTTAACAAGGACACTAATATTGTTTCAAACAGCATGGTTTAATTACTTTCATTGATAATACTGGTTAACAGACAAGTGAAGAAGCGAAATAAGGTCACATAGCCCAGCAACCCGCTTAGGTCAAATCAGGTTTTAATTAGTAAAAATCACATGAATGGATAGATGAACATATATGTAAGGTTTGATAAAAGTGGCACATACAGTTTCAGAGGTTTTTAAAGATCAAAGAGTTGTGTATCAAGTTTGGTGAAGCTTTCAAGTTTAGTTATCAGATATAGGTCTCAAAGAGTGACTTTTAAGTCGAACCCTCATAAGGCATATCTAGAGATCATGGGTGACCAGTATATAAAGTTTAGTGTAGCTAGAATGTACATGTATAGCTTTAGAGATATGCTCCGCACAGATGCTCGGAGGTTTCACCAAATTCACCTCCGTACAAAATGACTTTCTCAGAGTCACTGTTTTGGTCTTGTTTCCATGGAAACCGCCAAAAGTAAAATACAGAAATCGGTCTAATCCTTAAGAGGTACAACTAGAGATCAATCAGATCATGGCTAACATGTGTAGCATGTTTGGTGAAGCTAGCATGTATAGTTTTAGAGCTATGCTCTGCACTAAGTTTTGTGATGGATAGAATGAACAATGATTGATTTTATTTGATTCATGATTTTACAGCGGGGGTATAAAAGTTAACCAATCATAAATAATTGTCAGGTTGCCCACAGAATGGACCAAGAATTTTTGGCAAGAAACTAATGTCCCTCCCTCCCCTTCCCGCCAGCCACTGACATTACAAGGCTTTTTGAAAGGATTGAATCCAAAGTAAACCCAACATTGCAAGACTCATTTAATACTTTAGAAGACCGTGGTCTGACCATTTAATGTTTAAACATCACCGTCGTCAAGACTAACAACCACGTCGAGGGAATGTCCGATAATTTATTTAAAAGTAAATGATGTGATAAAGTAGTTGTGGCTGTAATTTGTCCTCCTCCTAAATGATAATGACGCGCATCTGTTAACAAGGACACTAATATTGTTTCAAACAGCATGGTTTAATTACTTTCATTGATAATACTGGTTAACAGACAAGTGAAGAAGCGAAATAAGGTCACATAGCCCAGCAACCCGCTTAGGTCAAATCAGGTTTTAATTAGTAAAAATCACATGAATGGATAGATGAACATATATGTAAGGTTTGATAAAAGTGGCACATACAGTTTCAGAGGTTTTTAAAGATCAAAGAGTTGTGTATCAAGTTTGGTGAAGCTTTCAAGTTTAGTTATCAGATATAGGTCTCAAAGAGTGACTTTTAAGTCGAACCCTCATAAGGCATATCTAGAGATCATGGGTGACCAGTATATAAAGTTTAGTGTAGCTAGAATGAACATGTATAGCTTTAGAGATATGCTCCGCACAGATGCTCGGAGGTTTCACCAAATTCACCTCCGTACAAAATGACTTTCTCAGAGTCACTGTTTTGGTCTTGTTTCCATGGAAACCGCCAAAAGTAAAATACAGAAATCGGTCTAATCCTTAAGAGGTACAACTAGAGATCAATCAGATCATGGCTAACATGTGTAGCATGTTTGGTGAAGCTAGCATGTATAGTTTTAGAGCTATGCTCTGCACTAAGTTTTGTGACGGATAGAATGAACAATGATTGATTTTATTTGATTCATGATTTTACAGCGGGGGTATAAAAGTTAACCAATCATAAATAATTGTCAGGTTGCCCACAGAATGGACCAAGAATTTTTGGCAAGAAACTAATGTCCCTCCCTCCCCTTCCCGCCAGCCACTGACATTACAAGGCTTTTTGAAAGGATTGAATCCAAAGTAAACCCAACATTGCAAGACTCATTTAATACTTTAGAAGACCGTGGTCTGACCATTTAATGTTTAAACATCACCGTCGTCAGGACTAACAACCACGTCGAGGGAATGTCCGATAATTTATTTAAAAGTAAATGATGTGATAAAGTAGTTGTGGCTGTAATTTGTCCTCCTCCTAAATGATAATGACGCGCATCTGTTAACAAGGACACTAATATTGTTTCAAACAGCATGGTTTAATTACTTTCATTGATAATACTGGTTAACAGACAAGTGAAGAAGCGAAATAAGGTCACATAGCCCAGCAACCCGCTTAGGTCAAATCAGGTTTTAATTAGTAAAAATCACATGAATGGATAGATGAACATATATGTAAGGTTTGATAAAAGTGGCACATACAGTTTCAGAGGTTTTTAAAGATCAAAGAGTTGTGTATCAAGTTTGGTGAAGCTTTCAAGTTTAGTTATCAGATATAGGTCTCAAAGAGTGACTTTTAAGTCGAACCCTCATAAGGCATATCTAGAGATCATGGGTGACCAGTATATAAAGTTTAGTGTAGCTAGAATGTACATGTATAGCTTTAGAGATATGCTCCGCACAGATGCTCGGAGGTTTCACCAAATTTACCTCCGTACAAAATGACTTTCTCAGAGTCACTGTTTTGGTCTTGTTTCCATGGAAACCGCCAAAAGTAAAATACAGAAATCGGTCTAATCCTTAAGAGGTACAACTAGAGATCAATCAGATCATGGCTAACATGTGTAGCATGTTTGGTGAAGCTAGCATGTATAGTTTTAGAGCTATGCTCTGCACTAAGTTTTGTGATGGATAGAATGAACAATGATTGATTTTATTTGATTCATGATTTTACAGCGGGGGTATAAAAGTTAACCAATCATAAATAATTGTCAGGTTGCCCACAGAATGGACCAAGAATTTTTGGCAAGAAACTAATGTCCCTCCCTCCCCTTCCCGCCAGCCACTGACATTACAAGGCTTTTTGAAAGGATTGAATCCAAAGTAAACCCAACATTGCAAGACTCATTTAATACTTTAGAAGACCGTGGTCTGACCATTTAATGTTTAAACATCACCGTCGTCAGGACTAACAACCACGTCGAGGGAATGTCCGATAATTTATTTAAAAGTAAATGATGTGATAAAGTAGTTGTGGCTGTAATTTGTCCTCCTCCTAAATGATAATGACGCGCATCTGTTAACAAGGACACTAATATTGTTTCAAACAGCATAGTTTAATTACTTTCATTGATAATACTGGTTAACAGACAAGTGAAGAAGCGAAATAAGGTCACATAGCCCAGCAACCCGCTTAGGTCAAATCAGGTTTTAATTAGTAAAAATCACATGAATGGATAGATGAACATATATGTAAGGTTTGATAAAAGTGGCACATACAGTTTCAGAGGTTTTTAAAGATCAAAGAGTTGTGTATCAAGTTTGGTGAAGCTTTCAAGTTTAGTTATCAGATATAGGTCTCAAAGAGTGACTTTTAAGTCGAACCCTCATAAGGCATATCTAGAGATCATGGGTGACCAGTATATAAAGTTTAGTGTAGCTAGAATGTACATGTATAGCTTTAGAGATATGCTCCGCACAGATGCTCGGAGGTTTCACCAAATTCACCTCCGTACAAAATGACTTTCTCAGAGTCACTGTTTTGGTCTTGTTTCCATGGAAACCGCCAAAAGTAAAATACAGAAATCGGTCTAATCCTTAAGAGGTACAACTAGAGATCAATCAGATCATGGCTAACATGTGTAGCATGTTTGGTGAAGCTAGCATGTATAGTTTTAGAGCTATGCTCTGCACTAAGTTTTGTGATGGATAGAATGAACAATGATTGATTTTATTTGATTCATGATTTTACAGCGGGGGTATAAAAGTTAACCAATCATAAATAATTGTCAGGTTGCCCACAGAATGGACCAAGAATTTTTGGCAAGAAACTAATGTCCCTCCCTCCCCTTCCCGCCAGCCACTGACATTACAAGGCTTTTTGAAAGGATTGAATCCAAAGTAAACCCAACATTGCAAGACTCATTTAATACTTTAGAAGACCGTGGTCTGACCATTTAATGTTTAAACATCACCGTCGTCAGGACTAACAACCACGTCGAGGGAATGTCCGATAATTTATTTAAAAGTAAATGATGTGATAAAGTAGTTGTGGCTGTAATTTGTCCTCCTCCTAAATGATAATGACGCGCATCTGTTAACAAGGACACTAATATTGTTTCAAACAGCGTGGTTTAATTACTTTCATTGATAATACTGGTTAACAGACAAGTGAAGAAGCGAAATAAGGTCACATAGCCCAGCAACCCGCTTAGGTCAAATCAGGTTTTAATTAGTAAAAATCACATGAATGGATAGATGAACATATATGTAAGGTTTGATAAAAGTGGCACATACAGTTTCAGAGGTTTTTAAAGATCAAAGAGTTGTGTATCAAGTTTGGTGAAGCTTTCAAGTTTAGTTATCAGATATAGGTCTCAAAGAGTGACTTTTAAGTCGAACCCTCATAAGGCATATCTAGAGATCATGGGTGACCAGTATATAAAGTTTAGTGTAGCTAGAATGTACATGTATAGCTTTAGAGATATGCTCCGCACAGATGCTCGGAGGTTTCACCAAATTCACCTCCGTACAAAATGACTTTCTCAGAGTCACTGTTTTGGTCTTGTTTCCATGGAAACCGCCAAAAGTAAAATACAGAAATCGGTCTAATCCTTAAGAGGTACAACTAGAGATCAATCAGATCATGGCTAACATGTGTAGCATGTTTGGTGAAGCTAGCATGTATAGTTTTAGAGCTATGCTCTGCACTAAGTTTTGTGATGGATAGAATGAACAATGATTGATTTTATTTGATTCATGATTTTACAGCGGGGGTATAAAAGTTAACCAATCATAAATAATTGTCAGGTTGCCCACAGAATGGACCAAGAATTTTTGGCAAGAAACTAATGTCCCTCCCTCCCCTTCCCGCCAGCCACTGACATTACAAGGCTTTTTGAAAGGATTGAATCCAAAGTAAACCCAACATTGCAAGACTCATTTAATACTTTAGAAGACCGTGGTCTGACCATTTAATGTTTAAACATCACCGTCGTCAGGACTAACAACCACGTCGAGGGAATGTCCGATAATTTATTTAAAAGTAAATGATGTGATAAAGTAGTTGTGGCTGTAATTTGTCCTCCTCCTAAATGATAATGACGCGCATCTGTTAACAAGGACACTAATATTGTTTCAAACAGCATGGTTTAATTACTTTCATTGATAATACTGGTTAACAGACAAGTGAAGAAGCGAAATAAGGTCACATAGCCCAGCAACCCGCTTAGGTCAAATCAGGTTTTAATTAGTAAAAATCACATGAATGGATAGATGAACATATATGTAAGGTTTGATAAAAGTGGCACATACAGTTTCAGAGGTTTTTAAAGATCAAAGAGTTGTGTATCAAGTTTGGTGAAGCTTTCAAGTTTAGTTATCAGATATAGGTCTCAAAGAGTGACTTTTAAGTCGAACCCTCATAAGGCATATCTAGAGATCATGGGTGACCAGTATATAAAGTTTAGTGTAGCTAGAATGTACATGTATAGCTTTAGAGATATGCTCCGCACAGATGCTCGGAGGTTTCACCAAATTCACCTCCGTACAAAATGACTTTCCCAGAGTCACTGTTTTGGTCTTGTTTCCATGGAAACCGCCAAAAGTAAAATACAGAAATCGGTCTAATCCTTAAGAGGTACAACTAGAGATCAATCAGATCATGGCTAACATGTGTAGCATGTTTGGTGAAGCTAGCATGTATAGTTTTAGAGCTATGCTCTGCACTAAGACTAAGTTTTGTGATGGATAGAATGAACAATGATTGATTTTATTTGATTCATGATTTTACAGCGGGGGTATAAAAGTTAACCAATCATAAATAATTGTCAGGTTGCCCACAGAATGGACCAAGAATTTTTGGCAAGAAACTAATGTCCCTCCCTCCCCTTCCCGCCAGCCACTGACATTACAAGGCTTTTTGAAAGGATTGAATCCAAAGTAAACCCAACATTGCAAGACTCATTTAATACTTTAGAAGACCGTGGTCTGACCATTTAATGTTTAAACATCACCGTCGTCAGGACTAACAACCACGTCGAGGGAATGTCCGATAATTTATTTAAAAGTAAATGATGTGATAAAGTAGTTGTGGCTGTAGTTTGTCCTCCTCCTAAATGATAATGACGCGCCGATTATTCAGAGCAGGCGATTATTTTTTCAGTCATAATATATATGAATAAATATGCTTAAGCCAGAATTTTTTTTGAAAAGGAGATTGCCATTAGTTTATTGAAGGATTCATGGTAGGCTACGTCAAATTACAGTTGAAATGGTTGATGAAATTGTGATGGCTTGCTGCTTCGATTCATGCAGAAGTTCTAATTGACAAAAACAATTAACCAGAAACCAGCGTACAGTCCAACTTCCCAATGCAAGGAATAACTCTTGCCAGTCTCCATTACTGGCTGATTTAGGCCTTGCAGTATTTCCTTAAGAAATCTGTGTTTGAAAATCCAGGCCCGCTATGCATTTCTGGTGCAGCGATTCACTGCCTTGACACAACAAAGCGAGGGAAATACCGCAAGGGATAAATCAGCCAGTAATGCAGACTGGCAAGAGTTATGCCTTGCGTTTGGAAGTTGCGTACAGTTAGGAAGCAATTAAGTCATGTCATATGTAAATACCACGAAAACAGGTGACCCATGAAAATATATTACTCGATCGAATTTAAGATACTTTGATCCAAGAAAAGTTAACTTTTGTCACGTTTTTTATAATAAAAAAAAATCAGCTTTACATTTTAGTATGATTTATTTTTTTGGAAAAGTTCGGACAGATCTCAAATGATTGGGTCGGGAACAGTTCCAATCACAAATTTACTCACCTCTCGGCAATTTCCTGCCATGTCTTGTTCTTCATCGAGTTGGTGAGGGTCGAAGAAAAAGACCCATTGATGATAGCTTTGTTCTCATCGACACAGTCGATCAGAATTTCCAGTTCCGAAGGAGACCAATTCTTCGACCGATGTCTCGGCGTCTTCTCACAGTTCTTGACGTCCATATTTGCCATAAGGTTTCACAACTGTCGTCTGTTGTGTTGACAGTGACACCACGTGAATCGGACCAATCAGATGGCACCACAAATGCTGTTCCTCATGAATATTGATGTGGACGTTGGCCTGTTTAATTTTGCATTTTGATCTATTGTCGTTTATACATTAGAACAATGATAAGGCTGTATATGTCCAATTATGGAATATTTTATTATGAAGAAATAGACAGCTGAATGTACAGTTGAACTTTTCATAAGTTTGTTTTTATTGTTGAAAGGGGAAATCCAAAGCCATGACGTCACGAGGGATTCTCTGGAATTTGTCCTTGACCCTTGGAGAATTCAATGTTATTTTTAAACATTGATTGATTCATATGCCTTATTGTTAGCGATTAGCAAAATGCATGTTTTTCAGTTTAAAAAAAATGAACAATATTAATGCAATCAAATTCGCATGTAGGTATAACTTATGAACAGAATTTTGACTTATATCCAGCACATTTGAACATAGAACATATCATACTTTTTTCACCTGCGAGCACCTGTTACTAAATTCTTTAAACTTTTTTATCTTCCCCTGACAAAGAGTTCCACTTTTATTTACGATTTTATCGTAACGTGGATTATTTTACGATTGGCTTACGAACGTTTAGTGAAACGCTCTTATCTTTTTATGATAAATTCGTAATACCGCTCCCAACTGCTTACGAACGTTCTTAGATACGAACGTTTAGGGAAACGGCACCCAGGATGATACAAGAGGGTCAATTGAGATGCCAGGTCTGTCGAAAGTGCAATTCTCGACAAGAATCTTCCCGCTCTCTCGAGTGTATGGACGCGGAGATGTCAATTGAAGGGATGCATGCAAAAAGGTCACATGTGATATTTCTGGGGGGGGGGGGGGGGGGGGGGGGGGGAATCATGTTTATATAAATTCACATACTTTTCATTTAAGTTTCATTGAGAACAATGTTTTTATATAGATTATGTCTTACTATCACTTTCGCAAAAAATCACTGGGACATGCAAGCAGCTAAAGGGGCACATGTGCTCATTCTGCACGTGTGCCCTTGTTCGGCCATGGACCGTTCTTTCAAGCAGCATGGTTGTCAAGATGAAGTTTGCATGTAAGTATTCTAGCAATAGATTACAACTCTCAAACTTAATAATAGTCAAATGCTATACAACTTGTGATATACATTTATGAGCATAGTTTTTGCCATTATTTTGTTTATGTATTTGACAGATAATCATTAGAACATAGGTTGTCAATATTGTCTGCACATGTGCCCTTTTTTAACTCATTTTCTTACATAATATTCCCGTATCTTATGAACAGTTATGACTCGGAACTACTATAAACATTTGAAATGTTTATGGAGTTGTTATGAATAGGTTACTTTCATGTCATTCATTAACAAGAAAAAAGTGAGCATGGCCATCCACTAACCTTCCATTGAGAATTATAGATGTGAAGGGTACTATGTTTAAAAAACAGTTTCAAGCATCATAATATGTCCAAAATAATTTTGGGAACTGGTTTTGTTATTACAAAAGTTCATTCACTCAGATGTAATATGTTTCAGGTAACTTTATTTTTCCCATTAGAGCATCACACCAGTAATTTGTACCAAGTTCAATTACAGATTCAAGGGCTTCATAACTCCGTAAATAATAATAATATTTCGGAACTGGACTGTGAACTCTATGAAGAGTATCATCTGGACTACCTACATATTAAATTTCATTCACCTAGATGTAGTAGTTGCCGAGAAAACTTGTCCCAATTGGAGCATCACAGCTCTTTTGTTACAAAGTTCAATTTCGGATTCAAGGGCCATAACTCCGTAAAAAATAACATTTCGGAAATGGATTTTAAACTCGATGAAGAGTATCATCTGGACTACCTCCATGTTAAATTTCATTCACATAGATGTAATAGTTTCCGAGATAACTTGTCCCCATTGGAGCACCACTGCTCTTTTGGTACAAAGTTCAATTTCGGATTCAAGGGCCATAACTCCCTAAAAAATAATATTACGAGTGGTTTTCGAACTCACAACCAAAATTTAATTGACCTAGGTTGAACAGTTTCCGAGAAAACTTGACCTGATTGAACACAACAAAACAGTCCTAAAAGTGACGTTTCCATGGAAACGACAAAAAATTTAAATCTCAGAAAATTGAAAATTGCCTGTGCGCGATCGGGAGAACATGGTTAACAACTGTACAAATTTTGGTTGATATATCTTTGACGGTTTTTGAGAAAATTGACTGGACGGAGGGAAAGGCCGCTATATACCTTCGTAGCGGGGGTATAACAAGTCTAATGTGACTTTATAAAACGATTTTGCACATTTGCCCTTATTGCATGGAGGTATTTTACAGAAATTCATCTCGTATAAGAACTGATTTCTCTCCACTTTCTTCATACCACTTTATTCTCCTTCCCTTTGCTCCTTCTCTGTCGCTCATGGACAACCTATGTTATAATGTTCATGTATAAATACACTTCGTGTCTTAAATAATGTGATTTTTCAGACAGAATACTGGTTCCTTTTAGATGGAGTGCATGTTTTTATGTCTTCATGTACAGTGCAATACTTGAAATTGCAGTATGAAATCTCGTCTTTCTCTTCTCTTTCCTCCTCTTTACTGTTCCTCCTCTTCCGCCTTTTCCCACCTATTTCCTCTCGTGCAGAAATCGTCTCAAGATGATTTTCTTTTTATTAATGATGATAATTAAAACAGGAACAAAATACTTCTGGGGTAAAATATATATTTCAGAACAAAAATCAAGCAATGGAAATGAATGAATGTCCCAAGCTATCTCCTCTTCCCCTTCGTTATCAATCTCTTCCTCGAAAAGAAAAGCAATCCTTTTAGTCTAGAAAATATGAGAAGTTTATTTCATTTTTTTTTTAAATATTCGAAATTGTCCTTCAAAAAAGAAAACTGAAGTGTTATGGATCTGAATGCTATTTTAAAACACCCTAAAATGTATATTGATAATATAATTTCTTTAAACAATTAAACACATCCAAATTCAGTGCATCCAAATGTAGTGTAAGTGTATAGAGTAAATTTTCCCGTATATTTAATTCTTTTGGATAATGAATACTTCGACATGAATACTTAGATTCTTTTAAAAACTATTTAAAAACCAAAATATATTAACTATAAAGTGAATTCAAATGGATAGAAAATACAGTTTCTATAACACATCCCAGCAAACATGACTGTACTGGGCCAGTACTGGCTTGGTACTGGCTGGTTAAGTTGATAAAGGCATACTGGCAAACGGTAAGGAACCAGTACTGGCCCAGAACCGTTTTAACTGAATTGGCCCAGTTAAGGTAAAATTGTACTGGCCCAGTGCTGGCAATACGGTACTGGCCCTGTACTGGCCCAGTTAAAGCATATAATTTCCTGTCTAAATGCATTGTGGGATATTTTCAAAGAGCCAGTACTGGGCCAGAACAGGGCCGGTACAGGCCCAGTACAGATTATATTAGGCTTTTATCTACTGGCACGGTACTGGCCCAATTCAGGTATGGCACTTCCTGTTAGGGAATTATGGGTAGTATTTCAAATTGTCGTCTGCTTTAGAGAGACAAGAGGAGAAGGCAACGATTTGGTATCCTTTCAATGTAAGTTCAATTCATGAGTTAACTTTGATACATTCTATATTACTATCTATCTCTGGTGTGTTTTACATTAACAATTGCTGCTGTATGTATTAATATCATTAGAAAATCTAAGTATGAAAATGATCACAAGTTGATTTTTTACCATTGTCTTTGTACGTTGACCTACTTGTTAAAAATAAATTCTGCCTTGTTTTCAAATAACATGTAATTGACTACATATTTGACAATATTGACATAATGAAAACAAAATACAAACAATATTGAGGTTTCATTATAAAAATACACATTTAAAATAAAAAAGGATGGAATATTACAAACTGATATGATTAATATTGTTTACTTTAAGAAAAGTAACAATTTAGAAAATGAAAGAGAAAATGATAAAAGCTAAATCAACCTTCAATTATCAGTTAATTCGGATATTGAAAATATACGGTATACACAATATATTTAATGTACCGGAACGGTAAAGGCTAACCTGAATTGGGCCAATACAGGGAATGATATCGTTTTAGTAATGGCGTGATACTGGCCCAGTACCACGCCAGTGTGCAAGTTGGTACGGGGCCAGTACCGGATGCCTGTACCAGCCACTACTGGCCCAGTACTGGCCCAGTACAGTCATGTTTGCTGGGATTCCTTGCATCTTGTTGATTATTTTTTAATTACACAATTTAATGTATTGTTATATATACAGATTAACATTATCAGTTTCAGAGATGGCGAGACGATACACAGCCGAAAAGCCTAAGACCCTGCTCCTGGCAATGGACGAATAGTCTGGGTTACAACAGACCTCTTGCAGTACCTTTAGCCCGCTCTAGAATACCGACTTGTCCCAGGACGGTGAGCATATGTGTTCTCAGACATAACATATAACTGTTGCAGCATCTGAGTGTGTTACTGTTTGTACTGGCAATGATATTGAATCTGACGAAATTGAAACTGAGGAAACTGATGACGCTTTAAAGGATCAAGATTTTAATGACATGAATTCTTCCTCATCAGAAACTGCAAATTGGACAAGAAAGTGACAACGTAAATGATAAAACAAGAGAGACTAATAGAGAAAGTTTAGAAACAAAAACGGAAAAACTAAATGTAAATAAGGTTAAAAGGAAAAAATACACCTGCCAAAAATCGGTAAAGCCCACCATGAAACTGTTGCATGTAATATGCAGATAAAATTTTGTCTGATAATTGTGATGGGTTATTCCAAGTTTTTCTTTTACATTGGGAACTAGGAGCAACAAGACTCATTTATATCTGTGATTGTCTACCATAGAAAGTTTGTATGTAGGCGAAACGAGACTCAGAAGACTGGAGAGAAAAAAAGAGGAATAAGTTGACTGTTTGCAAAAGTGCATTAATGTTGGTTTATGGCACTACTGTAAAACGTCTTAGGATAATTCAGTGTCATCTCAATTAATCTATATCGACGCGACCCTAAGATAAGTGTGGTAAACATGAACATTATCGTAAAAACACCGGAACTTCTCAAAAACAAAAACTGTGAGTACATCAACAGTTTCCCGACAAGAGAGTCTCACAACAGAAGATATGATAGCTCCAGGAAATATTTGTCTGAAGACCTGTCCATGAGATGTATGTAGATGATGTTAGACAGAAGAATGACGAAATGATGTTCAACAAAGAGTTTAACCAAGATACTTGTACTTTGTGTGATTATCTAAAGGTTGAGATAGACGCCTGCAAGCATACCCTTGATAATTGGAATCTGGATGAAGCGTCACAAACCAATATTGAAAGGAAAATCAAATTTGCATTGCATCAATCAAAAGCTGATAAAGGATATGATACCCAGCTAACACACGACGTAATCCTGACGTTGTGGGAAGGTCGTGGTTTGGTAACGTAATTTCTTAACGTTGCTACGACGTTTATAGTACGTAAAACCTAACGTAATTTCCCAACGTTGTGACGACGTTGTAAATTACGTACTTATCACGTCCATAAAACGTAATTATGTAACGTTGAGCCGTACGTCCTTACAACGTCATAAATACGTACTTCATTCAGAATATAAAATGATAAAATTATCTAATATCTATTCACATTCGTTCTTTAAATACACAAATATATCAGTATAAACAGTTAGTAAAGACCAAACAGTCGTTAAATGTTGTTTTTCTGGTAATGAGATTTCTTGACGTTGCTACGACGTAGTAATTACGTAAGCCCTAACGTAATTTCTTAACGTTGTGACAACGTTGTAGTTAACGTACTTATCACGTCATTAAAACGCAGTAATGTTACGTTGTGCCTTACGTCCTTACAACGTCATAAACACGTACTTCATTCAGAATACAAAATGATTAAAAATAAGTAAAAAATATCAAACATCTATTCACAGTCGTTCTTTAAATACACACATATATCAGTATAAACAGTTAGTAAAGACCAAACAGTCGTTAAATGTTGTTTTTCTGGTAATGTGATTTCTGGACGTTGCTACGACGTAGTAATTACGTAAGCCCTAACGTAATTTCTAAACGTTGTGACTACGTTGTAATTAACGTACTTATCACGTCACTAAAACGTAATTATGTGACGTTGAGCCGTACGTCCTTACAACGTCATAAATACGTACTTCATTCAGAATATAAAATGATAAAATTATCTAATATCTATTCACATTCGTTCTTTAAATACACAAATATATCAGTATAAACAGTTAGTAAAGACCAAACAGTCGTTAAATGTTGTTTTTCTGGTAATGAGATTTCTTGACGTTGCTACGACGTAGTAATTACGTAAGCCCTAACGTAATTTCTTAACGTTGTGACAACGTTGTAGTTAACGTACTTATCACGTCATTAAAACGCAGTAATGTTACGTTGTGCCTTACGTCCTTACAACGTCATAAACACTTACTTCATTCAGAATACAAAATGATTAAAAATAAGTAAAAAATATCAAACATCTATTCACAGTCGTTCTTTAAATACACACATATATAAGTATAAACAGTTAGTAAAGACCAAACAGTCGTTAAATGTTGTTTTTCTGGTAATGAGATTTCTGGACGTTGCTACGACGTAGTAATTACGTAAGCCCTAACGTAATTTCTTAACGTTGTGACAACGTTGTAGTTAACGTACTTATCACGTCATTAAAACGCAGTAATGTTACGTTGTGCCTTACGTCCTTACAACGTCATAAACACTTACTTCATTCAGAATACAAAATGATTAAAAATAAGTAAAAAATATCAAACATCTATTCACAGTCGTTCTTTAAATACACACATATATAAGTATAAACAGTTAGTAAAGACCAAACAGTCGTTAAATGTTGTTTTTCTGGTAATGTGATTTCTGGACGTTGCTACGACGTAGTAATTACGTAAGCCCTAACGTAATTTCTAAACGTTGTGACTACGTTGTAATTAACGTACTTATCACGTCACTAAAACGTAATTATGTGACGTTGAGCCGTACGTCCTTACAACGTCATAAACACGTACTTCATTCAGAATACAAAATGATAAAAGTAAGTAAAAAACATCAAACATCTATTCACAGTCGGTCTTTAAATACACAAATATATCAGTATAAACAGTTAGTAAAGACCAAACGTTCGTTAAATGTTTTTTTTCTGGTAATTTGATTTCTGGACGTTGCTACGACATAGTAATTACGTTAGCCCTATCGTTTTCTCTCAACGCTGTGACGACGTTGTAGGCTACTTATCACGTAACTAAAACGTAAAATTAAAACGTTGAGCGGTACGTCCTTACAACGTCACCATAACGTACTTCATTCACATTATAGAATATGAAAAGTAAGTAAAACATATCAAATATAAATTCATAGTTTTTCTTTAAACACACACAAATATCAGTATAAACAGTTATTTTTTTGCCAAATTGTCGGTAAAGTTTTTTTCTGGTAATGTGATTTATCGACGTAGTTATTACGTAAGCCATACAGTGATATTTTACGTTGTCTTTGTATGAAAAGTATTTCCAACGAAATTATTGATTCAAATACCATATTTAATAAGTGATTCAATTTAAATCTAAAGTGGCAACGCAAAAGTCAGTTCAAATATTACATACTTTCGTTGACACTAATGACAAATATCCCTGCTTTAAAGCATATGTCAAAATATAGGCTACCTTTCGCTTGCTGATACGAGCTGTAGAAGCTGTGTTATAAACGTCAGTGAGATTATATGTTTTAAGTTAACCTTTTAATTTAATCAAGTCTATAACCAATTTAAAAACATATTCAAAATTGTATATAATTAATAAAAGATGAAAGCTATGAAAGTAGCCGTGTGTATGTGGTTTACGGTACTTGAATTATTATTCTCATCTAAAATATTACTACGGAATTATTAAATTAATGGCTTAAAATTTCTTTTACATACGTTGCGTTCCGTTCTTTCGTTTAATGTTTTCTGTTAGGGCATATATCCCTATGGTTAATTATGTATTCTTCGTTGTGCCTGATCAGTTCAAGAAACTAACAAGTGCGACGGTTAATAGGGTGCTGACGATACAAAAAATGGCAAAACTGCAAAAACAGTTATGTCAGTTAGTTAAATATCATAACGTAAAATAAAAAAGAATAACGATGATTAGTACATTAACTTCCATGTATCACTTAATGGTCTCTATATCGATATATCACCTTGATTGAAGATACATAATTTTTACATATTATTTCTATTTCTTAATTCTTCGATTATATAATATATTTGGATTCGTATTTATCTAAAATATTCATTATTTTACAGTTTGTTCAATGTTTCTGTGTGTTTATACATTTTTAAATACTTGTTCGAAGTCTGAAATGATATTACCTAAATTCATGTCATGGTTGTTTTTTTTTTTATTATTAATGAAATTAAATGAATTGTAGGCCTAAAAAGTTCTCAGAACGTTATTCTGCAACATTTTGACAATGTTACATATGACGTCTTGCGGACGTCCCCACAACGTCCCATAAAGTTAGGTGCATAACGTCCTCACAACGTTGTAAGGACGTTTGACTACATCATACATTGTTTACATCCTGTTATATTTAATCAATCTTTATACTTGATTTAGTATATAAATAACCTAATGATTATAAGTGAAATAAATTTTGAACACTTTTTGGCCTCGACTCGTATGATGTTTATTTAATGTCAAAATCCAATCATATATTTTAAGCAATATTTATTTAGTCACGATTTTGTATAAGCAATATAACTGAATTTTAAAAAATGTTAATACATGTTTTTCAATTTTATTGTGGTACCAAATATTACTAAAATGTTTTGCATTCAAAAAGCGGCATACGTTTTCGCGCCAACGAAAATGTCTATGACGTCATATGCCACGATGACGTCACTATCGCGTACTTTCGCCGCCATGTTTGACGTCGACGTGAATATGTTTATGGCGTGTTATCTTCACTGGCGCGCCTCTTCATTACAACAAGTAAGTAAAGTTATCTATCTACATATAAACACTATTCAATATTAACATTATACACAGACGACCAAATACTCTGTGATATGTGTCACAAACATCTAGACAAATGATCAACAAAAACGTCTGCAAGACAGTCCTCGCACATTGCATATATATAATATGCATCACGGCTCTACTGTATTTACGATAAATATGATGAGATGTGCATCTACTCTGTTAGTAGAATATATATGCTTATTGTGATTACAATGATTGAACAATAGACGAATATTTTAGGCATGCCACTGGACCAGTTTTACTGTCACGCCCGGTTTCAGAAACACAGCCGAACTCTTTACAGGGTTACGGCATAGCATAACATGCTTGATGACGTGTCTTCCGTCACAAGTGCTGCACGGAGTTCCAAATTGTTCGATCAGCTGTTTGTGAGTTCACTGGGTGCAAGCTTTGTTCAGTTCCGTTGTTTATTTTGATTGTTGCAATGCGTCAAAGTAACTGGATTAATGACCCTTCATTTCATATGCTGATAGCTTCACTGTATTCAACAGTGCCGTTCCATAAGTTAACGGACAGTGACGTTTTCCCATAGACTTACATGTTAATTTAGTCAAGGATAAATAGTGTTCATAAAATAAGTTCTCGTTGTATCAATCTCCCATTTCACAGCTTTATTTGAAATCATTTCAACTAGAAGTACATAATATAAATTACATTTTCTGACTTCAATTTCACATAGATTCATCTGATTCACCTGCATATGTACAATGTACATTAAATAAAAACGTTTCCCCATAGATCGCCATGTTAAGTTTTCATAATTTTGTATATTATATGTTGTTGAAATTACTGTAATTCCCTGGATAGAAAACGGAAAATTAAACATAAATTAGTAAAATTACGAGGTTGTAGCCAATATGATTCCCCACAACCTCGATAAATGTGAATTTATTCGGACAAAAATTGCATCTTTGAAAATTATTTATCCTGGACTAAATTAACATGCAAGTCTATCACGAAAATCACGTCACCGTCCGTTAACTTATGGCATGTATATTTTATTAAATTTCCAAAATGTGTTCATGAACAATGTCACATATCGGGTGAAAATAGTGTACTGTACAGTAACCTAATTGAGACCAACATAGAATTAAGCAGAATTAACTTGTGCGTACAGGAAATTGACTGTATCTTTAATTCCTTGTCATTCGTATATATTTGAAAATTCAATTGCTTTCAAGAAATATTTGTAAATGCATATGGATTTTTGCATTTGATCAACAGTGCCGTGTCGGATATATTCGCAACTGGATTTTAAATAGATAAGTTGATTTAAATTAAATTTCCTGGAGTCTATTTAACCGGATGAGACGAAAAAATATATGTTTACACTTGTATTTATGCTACACTAAATATATTAACTCTGATAACGGCAAGGTTCGAACATAACTGGCATGTCACTACTGTATAGACTTTTAGCAATAATAATATTTAGTTTCATACACCAGTCTACAGTACCTGGCCCAAACAGTCATCAAAGCTGAAATCCCATAGACTTAACCATTAGAAGGATACTTTACATTGAGAATAAGTCCTTTTTATTTTACGTATTGCGCACAGCAAGGAGATCATATCTGCTATACAAACTTAATTACCCCGTTGATTATAGTCTTTGAATGACAACTGATAAAGCGACACATGTACAGCTTGTCATACCGCTGCATCATAGACTGCCATGTTCTGACGTTTTTGTTGAAATAGCGTTAAATTGTCATCCGAATATAAAATGGAAATTATGGTTATGCAACAGAGATGATTTCTCAACTTGTAGATAGATACCTTTTGTAAACAATTCAGCCAATAATTAACCAATGTATTGTAAATTATTCTCGCAACGGTTAATTGACATGAAAGTATAATATTATATGGGAATTTCAGTTCTGATGACTCACTTTTGGCCAGGTACTGTACATTCTTGATAACATACACTTATCTATACATACAGCGGGTGGTCATATTATTACCATCCTCGGTTACCCAGGGTTTTATATATGCTCCGTTACTATAGTGGAGAGTAACGGAGCATATATAAAACCCTTGGTAACCGAGGATAGTGGAGAATAACGGAGCATATATAAAACCCTGGGTAACCGAGGATAGTGGAGAATAACGGAGCATATATAAAACCCTGGGTAACCGAGGATCTATTATTACTACATGTTACTTGTAACGTAATTCCCATAGATATAGACGTATTAATTAGCTGTTAAAAAGTATGTTTTCATGGATCTATTGTTTGTCGATTAATTATGAAATCTTCACCAAAAACTAATCTTTAATAAAAAAAAAAAAAATAATAATTTCTGACAATTATTAAGAAACCTACCTCTTCTCAAAACAACACAATACAATACAATACAACATTCCGATTAGATTTAACATGGCCGACAATGGGACCTTGGAATCACAGGTTGTACAAAGATTTAAAGAAGTGCCATTCGAAAACTAATCAACTGATTAATAAAAGGTAATTATGTACCAATCTGTCCACAAAATATGATAGCAAAGGGAATTTTATTTAATTCATGAAAATTATTCTTGCAACAGCTTATTAACACGTAAGTCTATGGGAATTACGCCACATGTACTAAATAATATGACCACCTGTATACATATGCCTACACTAAGAACTGTCAGCAGTATAACTCGTATCGATGGAGATCACCTTTAATTCTTAAGATCATGTACAACAGTTCTAATATGTTTTTATTTGATACATTCTCGCTTGCAAATGTTTATGTAATAGATAGAGGACAAGTAGCAGTACATTATCGGGATATAAATGTACGGGTTTGAGAGGGTTGGGCGAGGCGTCAGCTTAAAAATTTTGGCTTGTCACTCATCCAAAACACGAAATCCAGTTGTGCCCCCATGTTCGCTTTCAGAAATCTAAAAGCATGCGTTTCCAACAGGAAAGTAACAACTTCCGGCGAACACGGGGCTTTACGGGATTCTGTCAGCTCTTGGATGTGTGACAACCAAAATACAGTCTGTAGGTCTAGCCTTAGAAACGAATCAGAGATTGATTTTAATAAGATTGTTACATCACATACATTACATAAGCAACCTTTGTATAATTATTCAATAGTAAAGCATTTCATGCGGAGTTTATAATATAGACAATATTGTTTTTTCTCTTTAAAATTTATTTCTATTTTTCTTTTACAGAATGCTGCTACGCTGATGAAATGAAGATACATGTGCATTGAAGACATGAACAATCTCGTTTTTGCTTGTATTATCTTTTTACAGGTGAATAAAATTTTATGGAAACTGTCACTGTCTATTTTTGTATTGTTCAATTTTGGTTGATAACTATCCCGTAATTGGTACAGCTGGCCAGAAATATAGTATACCATATTTGCTGTAATAGATACTCTGCCTCTTTATCAATGGCACCTTTACTCCGAAGCCTAGCTCTGTTACAAAATTCAATTGCTTTTTAAGGGATTACGTTATTTCACTATCATTAAACACCCGGCATTCTTTAGAGAGCGGCGTATATTACAGTAAATAAGGTATATATATGCAGTCAAACACAATTGTGTAATGTGGGTCAAATGTCGAAACCTTCAATAAGATAACGTTGTGTAGGGACTGTTTAATACTGGGACGTTGTGGGAACGTTATTTTTCGGTCCTGTGAAAGTCAAAAATAACGTTGTGGGGACGCTCCGGGAACGTTACGGAAACGTTTTACTTGGACGGTGTGGGGACGTTATTTTTGGGTCCTGTGAAAGTCCAAAATAACGTTGTGAGGACGTTATTTCTACTCCACACGAGGGACGTTATATGCTGACGGTATCGGGACGTAAACGTAACGTTGTGACAACGTCCTCACAACGTTATTTTGTAAGCTGGGTCTTAATGCTTATGAAAATCTGAGTTGACAAACTGTTTACGTTTCAAATATTATAATTCAAACTATTTGCATGTCATCTGAATTGGATGGTCTTCTACTGATGGACAACATAAAAATAAACGCCCCCGCAACGTCATCACAACGTCGTAATTACGTAGAAAACACACGTGGTAGCAACCATTCTGGAAGTCTACAAAATGACGTTGTGGCGACGTCAGAAATCTACGTAAGGACAACGTAAAATATACGTACTTACAACGTCCCCACAACGTCATCACAACGTCGTAATTACGAAGAAAACACACGTGGTAGCAACCTGTTTGGGAGTCTACAAACTGACGTTGTGACGACGTCAGAAATCTACGTAAGGACAACGTAAAAAATATACGTCCTTACAACGTCCCCACAACGTCATCACGACGTCGTAATTACGTAGAAAACACACGTTGTAGCAACCTGTTTGGGAGTCTACAAACTGACGTTGTGACGACGTCAGGATTTACGTAATTGCAACGTAAAGCTGACGTTGTCACAACGTTATCACAACGTAGATTTGTTAGCTGGGTAGTTTTAGATACAAAGAAGGACCTTTCAAAATCCACGTGGGAGGGTCGCGAGAGAAGATTTAACCAGATCCGTGCACTGTCAATGCATGTGATACTTTCACCTTTGATTTTCAACAAAATCTAACCTGCCTATTCTAAGCCATCCATATATATGTTACTGCAGACAACTATGGGTCTCTATAACTTTGGCATTCATGATACAAATGCATCTGCTGCTTTGGCCAGAAAATGAAGCCAAAAGAGCGACCATTTAAGTAACATCATGTATGAAGAACTTTCTGTTAAAACACCAAACAGGGGCCTCATCTGATATCAGACGGACGTGGAGGCCAGAACAAGAATAGGACTATGATGTACTTTTTGTTGACCCTTGTTGATAAGGACAAGAGGTATTGGAGCATTGACCACTTTATCTTGGTGTCGGACACGGTCTTCTTGCCCAATGATGAGGATTTTTCTGTCATCGGAAGAGAAAGAGCAACAACGTCTTCACGGTGGATGATTGGTTTCAGATAACTAAAACTGCTCGAGTAAAGCCACCATATTTTGATGTAGTGAAGATCACTCACAGTGACATTCTGGATGTCAAGCACAGGAACTCGATATCGTAAGTAAAATGTAGGTAAAACATAGGTAAAACAAACCTACCCCCTATATAACATAGAGTAAAGGAGGACGGGCAGCCATGTTGCCGATCTAAGGGTCCATTCAATATTAGGTCAAATGTTACGCTAAGAATTGGTGACATACACAAGTGAACGCACGTACCTATCAATTATACATTTTTTCCGCAAAATACGGCTAATTTCCAACATATGTCAACCCTACGATAAATTTGATAGCTCTTCTAACTCGAAAATCGGCCACAAAAACCTCTCCCTTGAACGTTAGTCCGCAGTAGACACCCGTTCGAACGATCTGTTGCAGGTACAGATTCAGCCATATGGAACCTATGAAGAAGGTTTGTCTCTTGGGATGCCGCCTTCAACACTCATCAACATTTCCAGGGGCAGGTTAGCGCGTTCGGCTTCAGATACTTATCCTCTAAACTGTTAAACTAGATTGCCAGACTGTTCTCTCATGAATTATTTTCTCTACAATGGCAAGCTAATAATGTTGTAAAGCTGTCTGCGTCCTCAGTGAACTGGATCACGGACATTGGTCAGGAAAGGATAAGCTATGTTCATTGCATTCGATAGAAGTACTGTCTAATTATAGGACTCGATACAATGAAACGTTTCACGGGTTTTGATACCCGGATTAGGTGACCAATTTGTTCACCAATGCACTGAAGAGTTTGAGATAAAATTCCAAATTAATTTCCTCTTTTCCACTCTTCCAAACTCCACCAACAGATTACATCAACACATTAAACAGTATTTTAATTAGATAACGAGCCTAACAAAATAATACTTAAATAATAAGTGGTCATTAGTTTGTACGCATTCGGGACTGTGCCAATTTACATCTATCAGAGGGAAAGTGAATGTAAAAATAGCTTAAATATCAATTGTTGGACATCGGTTTTTGTAGAGACACCATTGTCGTGTGATAAGCTATATTAGTACGATCAGTGCTGGTGATAGTTGCCGGACTCTTGAGGGGTGTGGGTTCGAATCCCACAAGGGACTCGGCCCCAAAAAGTACAAGAACTTTAACTGTTAAAGGTTGTGCTGTGTTACATTTGAATATACTATCCTGTGGTATTGGTAATCCAAAACAGTTTTTGGCCATATACAGTGAACACTTTTGCTACTATATAGCATCAATATTAAACCATGAACTTTCTAAGGGCATCTCTGTTATGTAATATAAATATAATTGTCGTGTAGAAAATTTAAATGTCCTGTTTGTTGAGAATTGTGATCTTACAACTCATGAACAGTTTTGTCTTGTTTTTCCTAGACAAAATGTCTTTAATTTCATGGAATTTTAAAACCAGTTGACAAATACCGCGATATATATGCGATAAACTCAAATTGTGTACGGATGTCCCTTCTAAGTTGATATTATTCTGTTGAGGAAGATAACAACTACGTTATCACATTTCCAGAAAAATGTAAATTATTTTAGTTCAATAGAGAAAGTCATACTGGATTGCGTCATGGTTAAATGAAAAATACGTATGTTAAACCTGTAACCGATTAGTTAACAGCACAGAGAATAGAAGTGATTGAAATGTCTCTTTGACTTTTTTATTTTCTTTATTTTTCAAACAAAACCCATGTTATCATCAGTTAATGCATACCAATTTACTAGCATGTATCCATGTAACTTGATATCAGGAATAGAAAAATAGAAAGATCAAGGCTGTTATATAAACTATTGTGACATTCAGCCCAGACTGTATTGATTTACATCCACGACATGTTCGAAGCTAAAATAAAAATTATTGATGATAAATTATGGAAAGAGTTGATTTTGCAAAACAGTAACCAACATCTTCAATTATAAAAACAAGATGTGGTTGTTAAACACGGATGCCCCAAGATATACCAAAGTTATGGCCAAGGTTAAAGTTTTCTGAATATTGTCCACTGCGGCAAGGTCTCATCACAAGGTATCCACATGCCAAGTATGAAAGCCCTAGCTCTGAATAATCCAAAGTTATGGCCAAGGTTAAAGTTTTTGTGGACAAACACACGGACGGACAGGTGAAAAACAATATACCCCCGGAATCTCCGATTCGGGGGCATAACAATTAAAAAACAGAAAGGTTGATGGCTGGGCGAATGCCTATCGTACCTGATGAGCTAAATATGCCAAAAAGTTACTTGGCATTGAAGCATACAATGCGTTTGGGCACTATTATTCCCCACGAAATGGAAGTGGGATATAGCTTCGTTCGAGTCCAGTACTTCCGTCCGGGAAAAAGAACACAGCTTTTCTCAGAACCCTTTTAAGAAAAGATAAACACATTTTGTGTGTGGCTTGAGGGTTTCAATACTTCATTGGATTTTGAAAGTGAGATGCGCGCGATTTTTTATTGCAATTTTTCTTACTCAAACACCCTTAAGATGGGATGACCATTTGATGTGTGGCTTTAGGGTATCAATACCTTGATTGAAATCGAAAAAGAGAAGCACCCACTTATTAATAAGAGTTCTTCGATATAAGGCATTCAGGAGAAGGTTGTAAGTTTTAATAAGAGCCAATATGGCGGGAGATAAGAACAGCGGGAATTTCTGGATAACAACTTCTTTGATGTGAAAATACACGTTTCGGAGTATATACTCACTACCTAATCAGATGGAATGTAAGGAAATAACAAAATGTGAAACATTTACATAGCAAACAAAACAGTTATCAGGGAGATTCAAATGCATGAGAATGGTATACAATTGGGATTTGTCATACAAACATGAGGGGAGTAAATACTTGGTTACTTATGTTCCATAATCATCCACATTATTCATACCGTTTACATTTAATTTCAGACTATACAGATACTTTGGGCGAAGGTACCATTCCATATGGATTTCTAACCGTCTACCTCAACGACATCGATTACTGCGGATCAGGATCATCTTAGCTTAATTGGGAGAGGGGTCACAATCAAGACCCTCAGGGGCCATGTCAAAATTAGTTTGTCTCAGACTCTCAAACATTCACAAAAGTTGGTTAAATGTTATTCGAAGTTTAGGGTTTAAAAAAACAAGTCAATTAAAGAAAAATAAAGTTTGTGCTGTTGGCATCTATTACATGTGAAAGTGTATCCTGATACATCTTAGGGCATTAAGGTGTTTTTAAACATACGGAGAAGTAGGGAGACTAAAACACAATACGTGTAGGAATTCAAGAGCTGACAAACAGTAAAGTGACTTAGACACTTAAAAGATGCCACGTTTGTAAACCGATTAGGTATCAGCTTGGCAAACTCGCTCACGTCGAAGTGTACACGCTGGTAAACACTTTAGTTTGAAACCTCAGTCGAGACAACCTGTACTTGCACATTTCCCATCTGTTGAAACAAGCGTAGTGGATTATCTACCTTGCAAAACCGAAAGGGAAAGAGCAAATTGTAAGGATGAACAAACACCCTGAAATCATCGGGACATTAGCTTCAAACTGCAACCAAAAAGTTTGCATAAACAAAATCTCTGATATGTGTTTATCTAATTATAAAACCATCAGTGGGAGGGGTTTATTTCAGGAGACAGCCTGTACTGTTAGTCTGAAATGAAAAAGGCATGCGCGCTCAGTCAAGGACTATAACTCTAAAAATATTCCCTCGTCGCTAATGGCTGCAATATTGCCAATAAGTGGCGTTAAACAATAACTCACTCACTCACTAAAAATAGCCATCCATCAAAAACTGCGAAGGGAGTTGATTTAGAACACGGGTACCCTTTCGAGAGACGGAGGGACTGCTTCATGCGATAAACCCCTTTGGTTTCCTCCGGGGGTTAACAACGAATATCCAGATTGGGCGAGGTTGAACAACTGGGTTTGTCGGGCCACCACGCTTTTCTGAAATCCTAAAGGTGATTACGTGACCAAATGCAACTTATTTTAAAGGAGTCATGTCATTTCTTTCCTGCCATGGCTGATGTTATTTCCAAAATTGTCAGGGTGAAAAAGTCATTCCGAATCAAAAGGTGGATTTCACTTAATCAGGTGCTTACTATATATACAGTATTTATGGATATTTTCCCCAAGAAGCATAATGATAACAGTATTTTCTCAAATATTTTTATTTGTATAAATAATCAAATAATCAATAAAGTATCAACATTTCGATGATGCACTGTTATGTTTTAAATGTTATATGCTATTAACAAAGTGCCACAGTCCTTTACATGTATAAACGCTATTTCTAACACCAAATATTTCTAATTATGCAAACAATTTTCAATTTTAATAACTCAGTGGCAATTGCAATGGTATGTAAATATAAATTGTTCCATGCATTAACGCATTACATTTACTTTTATCATATTATTCGTTATCAAGAGAACATCCTCTCTTTATATTAAAATTAAACTATCTTATTAATCAGTTTATTCTTGAACATCAAATCAACGTCAGAATGTAGATACTTGACAAAATGAAGGGAAGTTGTCCAGCTATATTTTGTTGATGATAGTTGACAGTGTTAGTCTATCAATTGTTCTCTTCCTTTATAAATATGCATTTGTGAGGAAACACTTAACGTTTATGGACATAACGTGTTACCAATGAAATATATATGATAGCATTTCCCTTCATGAAACGGAGAAATGAAATTGCACTCTGGAGTTGTCACTTATTGAAAACGGAAACGGAAACACAATCCCCATCGGCCAACAAGAGGCAGGAAATAGGATCTACTGCGATCACATGAAAACATAATACGATACGAGCGAGTCGATCTAGGTTATTGAAAGTCCCTCGCCAGATGAAAAAAATCGCATATGCAGAAGGAAATCCGCAAGTGTATGGAAGTCGGGTTATCCAAAATAAACAAAATGCTTTCAATAGTTTCCATTAGGCATTTGCGCGAACAATACGTTCTGCATAAAAACTCCGGATTTTTTCAAAATAATCAATACACATGCATCACTCCTTATGTTAATTAAGTCAACCGTATATTTAATAATAAAACCTCCATCAATGTTAACAAAACTGTGATAATGATGACAGATAATTTTAGTAAGTAGAAACTAGGTATGTAAGACATATTTCATAATGTCTTTGTTTTTTGGGATTATAAATGGTTTGAAACATGCAAATTAAAGTGGTATACAGAGCCTGGGACAAATTTATTTTGAAATTAAGGAATTTGTGAAACTCACAATTATATTGAAAACTATGAGTAGATAACATTTTTAGAATAACTGTTAAGCACGTAGCTCCGCCCTAAATAATGCGACTAAACTAATGCGACATGATCATGTATGAGCAGTTTACATAATATGTAAAATAGTGGTACGTTAAATGCGTAAGGATACAGTGGTGACGTAGGCATATCTGTTAGACTGTTATTTTGTAAGTAAAGAGGTTATCCCTTTAAACCCCCAGTGCTGTGTTTATGAGGATGTTACTTGAGGTTATTTGACCGTATGTGATGTTAAGTCCAATCAGATGGCATATTATTGCTTCCGTTTCAAAGCCTTAGTATACAGGCACTGTTTCGTGGTGTACACCAAATGCACACACATAACTATACAATACTGATGCTACGGTTTCATGAAACGGGAGAAAGAAGAATGATTATATATAACATTAAATTTAATATGATAAACACAACAATATAATGTTCACGTGAACATTAATGCTAAAAGCTTCTTTAGGACAAGTATCTGTATCATTTAAATCAAACTGACAAATTGATAGGACTTCATCCATAGCTGAACTCCCTGAATAAATCCCATGCACACAAGATATTCCGTTTACGGATATCCGCAGCAAAATTATATCTTGTATCCATCGGGTCCATGTTATGATGGTTTCAATAGGACTGTTCATAATTTTAAAAGTAACTGATCATGTGGTATTTCTTTCAATTACAGACCACTTGTTAACGCACAATTTTTCCTTGAGAGAAAATAAATTGCTGCCCCATTATCACAGATCATTGGTCCATATTGCAAATCTTCGACTTGATCATGCAACGATGATAGTTTTGCATTTGAATCTAAATAAATCAGGTATCAATAATGTAGCATTGAAATTAAGTCATTATACTTCATTGTGGTGATGCTGTTGTCGAATGTAACAGAAGCCCACTCACGAACACAGATCAAATAAACAAAGTCAAGTTCATTTTGTTTCATTTGTCCGTTACTTGTTTGTGCATATTAAATTTAATGGGAAATGTATGTACACGTTTGTGAACAACTGTTTTGTTTTAGACGAATACATCTTTGTGTATTGAAAATAATATTTTTCAAACAAATCAGTGTGATCGTCTTATTCCTGATGAAACTTAACATCAAATTCACTGTTTGAAAAAACATCAGCTCAATCTCTATGTGTCAACATTGAACAGAAACAGAACCCGTTGTTTCCAGATAAAGTGTAATATACCAGAATGTAAAATCGCTTTTTCTCGTGAGACAATTTGAGTGGAGCAGATGGAAATCTTTAATGTATTGGTGACATGCTATCTCAGAAAAGCTTTTAAAACTTCACATTGGGTATTTTTTTCAAACGATACAGATTTCAGACGTTCAACGGAGAGATAGTATATTCAATTCTTACCCAAGCGGGCTACGATATGCCGGGTATTAAACTTCATAAGAGTCATGGGAATTACAGTTTTTCTAAATATAACTTGTGTTTTGATTGATTGACGGAACGACTCTACACTCATTCATGAATTGCTTAGCTCTCCTATAGATGAACAATTTCGAGCATACATGTACCTATTGGAAGTCACACGTCAGTAAATCATATAAAATAGAAAATAATGTTTACGCTTTGTTTCCGAGACCGTATTTACAAACTAAAAGCAGCAAAACAAATACGGACAAGAGTCGCCGGCTTAACTGCCTTGACGTCAAGGCTTTGTGACCATTGACCATGACGTCATTGAATTGAATGACGTAATTAGATTCCTATCTTGCATTGCAACTGATCGTTGCTCGGAATTACAAGTTATCTGTCTCTCGTTACAACTCGGGAGTTTTTCACAATAACTCGGGACAGATAATCCGTAATTCTTCGCAACTCGTTGGTTATTCTAATAATGTTATAGCATCATGTGGTATAAATAATAATAGTAGGGATGTCCTTGTTCCCTATGACTGAAGAGGTTATATACTTTGAGAACAAACAAATGAATACACACTGAACATGCTAAAGTTACAATCAAAATGTCACGTAGGAGGTTTATAGTTTTGTTTCTGAAAATAGTTTGCTTTGAACACTTTGCAAACCGTGTCTTGTTTTGAATCACACCACCTCAATTTAATAATCCAAATATTGAAAAAAGCAGCAATCGGTGAGCACCTTATGTGTTCGCTTAAATGGTAAGCGTGACATAACTGATGATCCTAAAATGAAATGCACAGTTTTTATAAACGTTTTCAATTCCTTCAGTCAATAAATAGATGACTAAGTTCACAAACAAAGCCAATTTTACTTTGAAAATCTACAGAGCCTGTTCGTATCCCGGGAGATGCATTGTTCTGTAGAATTTATTCCTCGGAACACGGTCGATTTCAATCGGACTGGTCTTCTGGGTTAAGGGTAAGCTGCGGTCACAGCAGCCTAGCTAGCACACTGATGGTATAGGAACAAGAAACATTGTAATTTATTGGGTAGACTAGAGGAACAGACCTTATATATAATCTCATCAAAGAGGTGTTTCTCTGTTGACCAAGTAATAGGGTAGTAGGATGTTGAATGATATACGGTCTTGGGGGATTCATAGAGGGGTAACTTAGTGCAGTTCCAATCAATCATCAGTTGCCTTGAATAAATGTTAAATTATCTAGCAGTAATGGAAGACAAATGAGTAATGTACGTTATGGGATATGAATGCATTACTTTCCAATTGGAAATGTGTCTTTGTGATAAATGTATACTAGATGTGATCGTTACAATTTATAGGTTTCTGTAGACTCATTTGATTAGCGCAGAAAATATGTTTTCATACCGCATTTATACATGTATGTTGAAGATAACACATGTTTTCAGGGTTTGGTTGAAAATGGAAAGCGGAAAGAGGAAACATGCCAAGGGGAGAAACATAGTAATGCAACTGCAATTTAACTGTGTATACTTTTCCGCTGAGAATTCAGTTGTGAAAAATGTCTTCTTTGTACAAAGTTTGGTATATTTATATTTTCAGGGTCTACCATTGAAAAACCCGTGTACTTAGTAATACCTGCATTACAAGGATACAAATCCGGGTTTTCAAAGAGGTAAGGTTTTCATCAAGAAACCTAAACGTTAATGAAAAAGTATGCTCAGAGATTGATTAATGCAAATATAATCTCAATGAAGTTTGTTTTCAGCAAATATTTATTTAGTTATTTGTTTCCACGTTCAATGTATGTTTTTCCGTGACAAGAACTTGTTACTTACGTCAAGTACTATATAACTATTGAAACATTATTTTGTTCGCTATTGCGTGTTAAATTGCGGTCGTATCTATCAGAAAATGTAAGTATGTGTTTAACGTGTCCGACCTTAGGTCAGATTTATTGTTGCCGCATGGTTAACTACATTTATTACACTCTCGTTGAAGATACTACTGTTGTGAAACATTGAAATGTTATTCAACACTGTTGTGAAACATTGCACGTGAAACCGGTCGCAGTCGGAACTACTTTCCAGTAGTCACATGGCCTTTGGATTGCACTGGATTTCTTGGGACATGTTTTTTTCACGCAACGTCGTTATGATTAATATTGTACGGACGCTTCTGTCACAATTTACCGTCAATCAGTATCCCTTGGTTGATTCAGAGTTAGTTCCCTTGGCACATATGTTATCTCGTTACGGCTTTCGGGATTTGACCGCCATTTTGCTTCGTCATGCAACTTGACGTAGCCTCAGTTTATGTAAATTCAAAAGGAATAAACGTCACGTTGAACCCACGTATCCTGGTACAGTCGTCAGTTGAGTATTATTGCAACTACATTGTAATCCTTAACAGGTACATTTTGATATTTTCTTCTCCTTTTGAGGAATGGTTTTGATTGTGAAAATTTGCTTCGTGTCGACATGTAAGTTTTCAAGGTTGTGGAGGCATTGTTCATGTCTGTCTGTTGTTACAGAAGATACCATTACAAGATAAATGAATAAAAATGCTTCAAGGTAAGTATCAATGCTGATATAAAATTTTAACGTTTGCTATAAATGTCAGAACTCCATTTTCGGCGGTGCTGTCAGCAATTTGTGCCATCAATGTTAACTTCATCGGCAACAAGGACAATGATCCCCACAATTTCGCTAGATAAAACTAGCTGCAGAACTGTATGTAACTTTACTCCCCAGTATCATTGTCATCAGGGTGTTACAGAGCCTATTTTGGCAAAGCAACTGCAGCTACATACAACTGTAACTAGCCTAACTGAATCGCGCTTGAAAACAGTCGCATTCCGATGACGTCACAATCACCTGACATCATTCATAAGATCTAGTGAGATTAATACGATGTTTTTGTTTACTCGCCAATTTGCGCTTCTTATAGTTCAACATGAAGACAATGTAATGAGTGTTTTGAAATTGTATTGTTCAAAATTGAAACTGTTATTAACGGATATTTGCTTGGTCTATTTTTGGTGTTTAGTGAGAATGCGTTATGCGTCCATGGTAAGAGATGTATCCCTACGCACATCTACATGAATGAATAGTAAACTTTAATTACATATATCATTAATTTAGAGCGTGTAATAAATAAAATACTAAACTCCGTCCCGTTTAATAACATATTTATGAAACTCGTGGATGGTATTGGTATCTAAGTCGCTTTCGCTCGTTAAATACCAAAACCATCCACTCGTTTCATAAATATGTTATTAAACGGGACATCGTTTAGTATTCTCTATATACAACCACTGACCAAGGACAGAGATTAGTTGATCTCAGGGTGCAAAGACTATGGTTAAAAACGTATTTGTATTTTCCCCTCGTTATCATTAAAACATTTTACAAAACAAAATTTGGAAGTTTTCATTACGCCATTTATAACGTTGTACAGGATTACCTACCATTCAGAGATTTTATTACCGGATCCACTCCGAAACGCAGATGTTCAAATGTATTGAACGTTTCTATCCAAGAAATAAATGCAGGCTTTACAAAAAGTGTGAATGAATGTCGACAAACATAATATCTCCCTTTTTATATACATTATTAAAAACGATCAGAAAGTTCGAATTCAGATACAAATGTGTATTCATTAAAAACCTCACTTTTGAAATATCTGACCTCATTAACCAGTTATCAGTTTATGAATTAATTACTGACTTAGTAACTATGTGCGTGCTGTTGAAGAAAACAGATTTACAAGTTATTATTATTTCATTAATTAAATGCTAACTGTGTAACTATATACGTGCTGTTGCAAACATACGAGCAGATTGAGAAAGACTCAATGAAACACTTTCTCAGAAATCAAAAATGAACTTAACAGAATCCTGAGCTTAGGATGGCTTGGGTCTGGTAATTAATTAAAATTCATGTACATATGTACACCCTTGCTACGAAGTAGTCGGGGGTATATAGCGGTTAGTGTTTTTGATCGTCTGTCCGTCACACTTTTTGATCCGTGCATAACTCAAAACGCTCATTATTCAAATGTATTGCACACAATTTGATAGACATAATCACTGTGGTGTGTAGATATGCCTTTCGTATGTTTCATACCCTCTGTTGCATAATTAAGGCAATTTTTGTTATCGGTTTTTCGTCCTCATTTTCCTTTAACACTAGAGCAATCATAAATTCTTACAATGTCTTATATTGTCTTCAATGAAGTGTATATCTGAACATTCACCTTCTGCTTTCTTGAAACGTGCGTAAAACTGTTCATACAAAGGTCTGTACATTGATTTTCCGTTTACTACTTCGAAAAATGTGGAAAATGAGTGAGCTGTGCTCCTTAATTCTCTTGTTTGTCAAGTCCATTTCGATGGGGGCTATGTCTGAAAATGACTAAGTAGGTGTCTTTGAGTTTCTACTCGTTACACCATTTGATTGATTTTTATTAAGATTTGGTACCATGACATTTTGTGCAATCCTTCAACTCTCAGTTTTGTTAACTACTTCAAGTTCAAGATTTGTGCAATACCAGGGTAACGATATCATGGGCTGTATCTGTCTAATTCCAGTCGAGCAACAGTCCACGAGTATGTAATTGTAACCTATATGTCAAAACAAGTTCCCGTTACTTCACAAAAATATAAAGGTACATATAAAAACGTGAATATGACCAAGAATAACGTAAGAGATATATCATGAAAACAAATTCAGTCCTAAAATATAAGTTGACATAATAAACATGCATTCATCCGGCGGCAAGACAAACCTTTATCTTCTTAGAGGAATATCCAAACTGTATATCACATGTGATGAGTTTTTATCAACAACATCCTTTACAGCCTTTCATAATAAAGTTATATAGATATTGACGATCACAGTAACATATTTTAAAATTTATATCTGAACACAATAAATGTATTCTCATGAAACTGTTAGTCACTAAAATATAATTGGGGCTAGAGAGCTTACATGGAATATGATTGTTCTTAATTATTTGTCATTTAGCAGAGTGCGTAAAACAAATGTGATGTTGGGCAAAAGTTGGAAACTATTCCGAAATGTTATCTTATGTAATGTAATCATATTGCGGACAAATTAACAGACAGATGTAATGGATGGCTACGATGAATCATTTATCCATTTGTGTCAATGTATGGCAGCAAAAACATTTTCTTGTTATGTAAAAAGATAGTTACACTGTTTTGTTATTTAATCGCTATATATTCGGATATGAATATTCAATCAATGTATGTGTCTGGTTTTCTCTTGATTTTATGAGAGCTTTTCCTTACTTACATAAATTAGTCTAACGAACATGTAACAGACATTCCTACAAAACCTGTAACCGTATTATTTGCCATCATTAATGCTCATATCAAAAAGTGTTTTCCGACTTATCTTAAGTTTAAAACTTTCACTAGTATTACTTTTTAGATTTTGCTAAAAATAACGAGCGAAATATACATACAATGTAGGTTTTCTATTGTTTTTAAACAAACTCAAGCCTCATTCATGACATTTTAATGAAGTATTTTGTTCGAATCAAAAGTTTGAATCTACGTCTTTATATCCCCTTTCACGCTTGTTCTTATTCATTGTACAAAGCAATTACGTAGAACATTAATAGTTCTGAAACGTTATCTGTGTGAAGCCTTGTACAACTGGACCCATGACCAATTGCTATTTTATATATCACTGTCCTATTCTGTCGGAAGTTCCATCTACTCCATCTTAAAGCAGAAACTGATCGTGTTCATGTTCCGTTTCCTTAGAGAATATGGCACATCTTGAATTCAATTGAATTAAATTGTTAAAGCCATTCTGGAAAGGACACTTTCAAGCTTTCATATCTCTTCAAATATCATTTATTTGATGCGATGAACTTTATGTTAATTCTTGCTCGGAAGACGATGTCAATTTTATTTTGATTGCTTCATGAAAGATCGTATATGAAATACATAAAATAATTCCTTATAAATACAAAGTTACCAGTAGCCGAGATATTAGGTTAACAAATTTAAATATAACCTTTATTTTTGATTCACTGAGGAAAGGTGGGTTCTCGTTCGAGTCGGCTGCAGCCGTGGGACTAAAGCCTTTCTTGTTACGTGGATAAATGGATCGCTTATAATGCTCGCTCCGCATCTGCTTGTTTGTGCGGTAGCGTTCTCGTCTACAAGGTGGATTGCCTATCTGTCCTAAGAAATATCGAATACGACAGTTCAACTTTAATAACCGAAATTGTTTGTAAATAAAAGGTAGCAACGACAAAGGAAATTCTACCATAACCTTCTGAAATAGCCCTATCTGATTGGCTACTGTGAAAAATCAGTAATGTTGTAATTTGGTTATTCAGTGCTCGGTTTACTTCGTCGTATGTGCAAGAATACACTACCGGTAGTTGTATTGCCAAGCATCGATAGTGAAATCGATTATTCTCTAACTACTTCCATGCACGAATGTGGTTTTTAATGAGCCATTGTTATGATGGCTAATAGACCTGAACGCTATCAAATTTGGACCGGCGAAACTAACAACACAGTTGGAAATATCTATCATTCAACAACGACGACATTGTACTATTTCAGAAACGTCCTTGAATAGATGTAATTTAGGCGACAAAAGTTAAAACCGGGCAATATATTAGCAAAAACATGTCGGAATACAGAATAAACTGACCTAAAACTTTATGTACAACATCAACGCAATAATACCAAGGTTTATTTTCAAATTATTGTAGAAAGTATCCCGAATGTTGACACCGGTTGAAACAGCTTCCTTTAATGCATTCGAAAATTATCGTTGTTTTCTGATACAGTATAACACCTTACGTCATTTTAGATTAACAATTTGAGATATGGTAAAATGGAGATAAACATTACTGTATTTGAAAACCAGCGGCATATAACGGAATTATTATCGCTAACCGTGTCGAATCCTGAGAGAGATACGCGAAAGCTGAAACAGTGTCAATAAATAGCATCAGCACATTCACTAATGAAAATAGAACGTTTGGTCGATATCCCATTGTTTCGGTAAATAAGAAAACGGATAAAACTGTCTAATGTTGATTGCAGTATTATTTCAACTAACGTTAACATAATTTAATGTTTAAGTCAAATTTATGTTCATGCTGTTGTACATCAAAAAGGATAGAAAACACGTGTAACATACGATATTAACCGCTCTTTGTTCCATCATTTTCTCTGACGTCCCCAGTTCATACACCAGTCTTGTTTATTAAATAACATCGTTTGGCATCTCTTGGCAGTGAAATTGGTTATCAAGTCATGCCCAAGAGTGTGTAATGTGTGCACATAAGCAAGGATAAGTAACTATGTGGGTGTATTTTCTACTTACTACTATAGGAGTTTGTTCAGGATACTCAGGGAGTCCATTATACCATTAGCATCATTAGTTCCATACAAGCAAGTATGAACCCTGGGGTTCGCAGCTTTAAGGTAAAACATGCATCAACGTCTTTCAGTGTTGTAGACCTCAAATGCAGAATATGTTATCGCAGAATACCTTACAGAAATTCATACGCATATCTACATAAAAGTGTGCATCCTCTATAAAGGTAGTACATATAATGGAATTTACTAAAACCAAAACTATTCGAAGTTGGATAATAATACAATGTTACGTTTAGGGTATTTAAATGTATATATTTAGGCAACTTAAGGACTTCGTGAATTTTCATGAATAAAACTCGACAGGTACCAGGAAAGTCACAACTAACACGTGTGTAGCCAATTTGCCTTGACATTTCAGTCTAGACTGCTATTTAAGTGCACAATAAATAAATGTTAATTTGTCTATTCTAGTTTCATCTCAACTTCATCAGCGCATTTGTTTCAGAGTTTCACTTCCATGTCCCTACAAATGAATATTTGCTATAGTGTGCAATTGACTGCTCATATGTTTAAATGATAGTAAAATGTTACGTTACACAACGTTTGGTTCACAAATATACTAGTGGATGGTTATAAGTACGAAAGATCTCACCAACAATCGACGCTCAAAGACAAACATCACGATTGGTTGTTTTTAATTGGCCTGGTTATGTGAAATGACGTTTAGTGCCCAATTATGCTTGTGGATTTTCTTTGTAAGTTAGTAAATTTCTTTATACGTATTAACTACCTTAAATATATTTATATTCTAGTTTCATGATATATATCATTCTAGAGATGACACATTATCACCCTTTAAGTGCACTTTGTGTTTTCCAGGACGTTCCTTAAACATTAATGAAGTGTCACTTCTGTTTTACGAAGTTAAGCGTTTATGAATAATTTTCGAGCTAAGTCTCCATCTTCATTGTCTGTATGATGTCTGGTGTGACATAATTGTAGAAGGAGCATACAGTTTCAATTGACATATATACATCGACTAACATTCATTGACGATAAAAGTCTAGACCATCTAGCTGTCAAATTGTTTGTATTCACACTGACTTTTTGAATTCATTATATGTATATATTGTATACGTTAACATCAACTTGAATGCGTTTCAAACATGATTTCAATGATATCTCAAATGGTTTTGCTGCAAGTGAGGTTGTTGTTTCGCCAAAGCTATAAGAACGATTACTAATACGCATGTTTTGAGGAATTATTTATGTTCATTAAAATTTAGATTTACGTATAAACACTGGTTTTTATGTGCCGAGACATAGAATAAACCAGATCGTCTTTGATTTCCTCAGATAGAATGAAAATGTTTTCATGAGTCCCTCGTTTCTAATCTGCAATATATTTTTGTTTTAGCTATTCAAATGTGTCCTCGAGGATTTGCCAAACATTTTCAATGGGTTCAGATTTAGTGAAACGCCACGAAAATTATACTTTGCATGTCATTTCACGAAATTCATGTTTTTGTGTGTGCAACACAGTCATAGTCTTGTTGTATAACAAACAAATGTACACGTTATCCAGTATTTCAATCCAGCTTACCCATTTGTACTGCCTCTAATCAATGCTACCTATAATTTTCAATAACGGCATTAAACCTAATTTTCATTCTCATTCACGCCATCTGAGACAGCGGAAACTTTAATTCCTGTTTGCGCTGGAAACTCTCTGCAACTTGAAATCAGACAATAAGTTTATATGATGATTCTCCCGATGTTTTCTGTAACTTTCTAACTGATTTCAACCCTGTTTCATAAATAGCGCAAGGACCATAATTTGTTTCTGTTTCAACATCACGTCGGTAACTAGGAAGTCGTCTGCTACAACGTGACCCTAGCAAACGACAGAGGAGATCATGCTGAGTACATCACGTCAGAAATGCAGAGTGTTAACATATCATATTCGAAAACACGGACCTGCAAAGCAGAAACTACTTTTGAATTTGTCTATTTTTTTGCTCGATACTATATATAATGAATAAAGCCAATATTTAAAAAATAATTCAGTTTAATTATGTTGATATAAACATTATTGTGTATTTCAATTCCCAATTCCCCATCACAGTATTTCAGCCAGTTGGTCTTGAAAAGAAGTCAAGAAAAAAATTAATATAGGTCTTTACGTTGTGATCCTTATTAGCCGCCAAAAATACAAGTCATAACCCAAAAGTGACTAAGGAGTCTGTACACAAGGTTCTAGTCTGTAAGGTATTTTATATCTGACCTACAGTCATATTCTCCATTATCTTGGCAGTCTATACAAACCATTTCAGCCTCATTTCAGGTCTTTTACTTCTGGAGAAGATGACGAAAATAGGGTTCTATGGTCGTGGCCCTTGTAAGGTGTCACCAAATACACTATTATTATAATGTGCATTGGTCAAACAATCAGTATACAAGATTTCAGCTTTATCGGGTCAGTGGTTCTTGAAATTACACAATTTATAATTTTCATTGGCTAAGAAGTCCGTACACAAATTTCGTCTCTCTTAGGTCATTGGCTCTTTAAAAAAAGTCAAAAAGTGACAGACGGACGTTCGTGGTATGTTCAACTTCTTCACATCAGTCTAGCATAGGTATGACATGTTTATATAATGTATATAAAATGTATAGTAATGGTGAGTTGAATTTATCAACTTATCCCATTATTGAAATTAAATGTTGACTACAAAGGAATGAATTAGCACTCTTTGATAAGTTCACAATCTTGATGTTATTACCTAGACAATTAAGCGCAAAGTTAAGGCATATCAGATAAAGGACCAGTGACTAATTGACGTTGCCATGATCTTGAGACCTTAGGGTTAACAAGGTTATGTGGTCTTAACTCCATGTCCAAATGACGTAAGCAATGTGATTTATATATGACAGTGTGTTACAGTATTTAATACATGTACCTGATCGGATAAGTCAGTTGAAAACACAAAATAGTATTATCCTTTGACTAGTAGTTCAACATTAAGTAATAAGTCAGTTTGACTTTCTATCTGCCATCTTTAACCACACAAAATGTACAGTTCTATTCAGTACAGTGAACACATACCCAGCTGAGACATACCTATTAAGTGGATCATTTCGATGCTTAACATGGTTTAGCCTAAGACGCTGTGATTGCATCGATACTAGTTATTTTAGCTGGTCTAACAATTGTCTGAGAAGACAAATATAGATCAGCACAAGTGATTCAAATATATCGAGATCCAGCATTAACTACACGAATGGAACAATTATTTGAACCCACTGAACTTGGTCACCGAGTGCATTTTTTAAAATGCAATTTCAATGTTTTGTCCTCTATAATTAATCTCAAGAAATATACGTTTCATTGAACATTCTATCAACAACTTGTAACTATAGCATGCATGATCAATCACTTTTCTCACACCATTCACCCAATATTTGAATTTCTTATGATAATTAAACATCGTTCATTCGCATTCCAGTGTGCAATGTGATTAATTTCGAAAGAAATGAAGATAATATCTAAGATTCACCGTTTTTGCCACTTGCCGTCCTTCTACTTTCATTGTCAAATGCCAATTTGACTCTAAAGATTTGTCATCAGTGGTATGTGATATGCAATTCAATGGGTCTAATGCCAAACTTGTGGAACTGTGGCATAAGGATAAATAATTTCTATCAATTACTTAACAATCATTTCAAAGTGCATTTGATAGTGTCATAGCATCACATTTCACTCGAGCTGGATATGAACTTAGATCCAGAGCAACCTAACCAGAAATAATGTCCTCCTATATCATCCTTTAACTTACACGTGGACTCATTCAAACATGCACTTTAAGTGACTTCTAAGATGGTTTCTCTGTTCCTGTCAAGATAGTGAGGAGTGATATGATCGTTAATCAGGTTCTTTACTGTTGATTCATGATCTGTTTTGGAGAAAGTAAAACACATACCATGTATAAATGTAAGATATTCTTAAGGCATCAACATAATGGGAATACATTGAATGTTACATATGTGAAGTTTACGTCGGTAATTTGAAAAAAATCACCCTTTAATTATTTATTAGTACAATTACAGTATGTTTCTTTTGTTTTATACTCAATTTATAATAGACTGAGCATGTTAAGTTTAGATTCCACGTCATTTTTCACTCCGATATGTGTTTAAGGTTAGAAAACCACCATTAGTCAGCACATAAGCGTTTTCAATTTTGTTAATCAAAGCAGTATGTAACCGAGGCATAATGTTTGATGATATACTTATGTACATGTAATATCTCCACAGATCACATATTCAGATTATGTTGTAATTTGATATTGTATAAACAATATAACAGTATAATATCATAGCGGAACACAATAATTGATACCCCCAAAATCCCCTTACATCTGATAAAAAGTATCGTGTTTGTGAACATGCCAGTTATATGACAGTTAAGATGGATAACACATCTATTAGATTAGTTTCTTATTTACTGGAGTGGTCAACATTGCTTAACTAATTTTCTGTGAAGAAACCTGAAAGTATATTGCATCGAAAGAGATGTTGTATAACCTATTGGATCATCAATGATAGTCATTGATGTCTATTGTGGGTATCCGATGTCTTAAAATAATGAAGTAATGCTGCCACTGGCCTGGGCACATGTTCCAACAATTGTGTATTGGAAGTTACACTTTACCTCGCACCAACAAACGGTCTGCTTAAGCTCCCTCGGTAACTATATTCCCGGAATATTGTCACAAATTGTAGTACAAATTTCACGGCATTAACTCCATCATGTTATCATGTAACACGTATCCCTTAAGGCGTATCTTGTTGCAAAGCTCTAAATGGACATAATGTGAGTACATAAAGGTGAGAAATCCGAAACTGAAAAATGTATGTCTAATAGTGACATCTAGTTAAATTACTTATAACGTATTCGACTGATTATAACGTATTAGACATATAACACTGTAGCATTACAGTGGAGATTTCAATATTATATATAAGCAGAATTGTTCATGTTTGTGAGAGAAATTGAGACTATAAAATCTGTGATTCTTCAGTGTAAAAAAATATTCTTTTTAAAGCAAAAGCTGTATTGTGTATTTTCTTTGAATATTCATTTATGACTGATATTGAGGTTTTGTTAGTGATTTTCTTTTTTAAGGTAAGTAAATAAACTAAATATAGATCTAAATATTAAGCATGCACAATATTTCACAATGTGTTTTTCACTATGTAATACGATTTAACTGCTGCATGGAATTTTATAATTTCTAAAGTTGTGAAAAAGTTTCATAGCCCTTCAGGCTTTTACTGGTTGTATACCTTTACAGGAACTAAAACTTGTACAGTGGGTAAAATTTAAGTGTTGAAGGGTTCAGCAAAATATGCATTATTCATCTGGAAGTAAGAATGTAAACTTAAATTCGTTCTTCAAAAAAATAATTCTGAAGGTTTTCTCCCATATTGTCAAACATCAAACATCTCATGTTTTCACTTACCTTTTACAAAACATTGTCTGTTGACTCTTTGTGTGTACATACTATAAAACTGCTGGGTTCAACATACACATGTATGTTTTGTTTTTTTTATTAAACAAACTGAACAAATCATCCTTTTAATTCTATTATTTGTCCTATATTCAATAACATACTTTTAATATAAAAGGATATGGAAGAAATTGGATACGATTCAACATGTAAATTACACCAATATCAGATACAGTTGATATGTGATATAAGTGTCTTGTGTCAAAGATTTGTATAAACAGGATTTTTCTAATTTCTCTCGGCTGCGTTTTATGGATGCAAATTTGAATATACGGGGTAATGATTTCTGTTATAGACACACGGGCTCCCAAGTTATTGAAATTAAATTAAACCGATCATATACAACTATTTTAATATCATAATTCATTTCCTTTTTAAACTTTACAGCCTAAATCTCCAGATTACGTGGGCTAGATTATTAACATTCGAACATATAAAAAGTGCTTATTTAATTGGGATTGGGGGTTCGAAATATTTGCTGACGTAAACATCATAAGACATTTGAGGAAGACATGACCTTGGCTGCTTTGTTTGTGTTCTTTCTATAAGTATAAAGTAAAAACGTTTTGTGCAGTGAAGTTACTTGGTCAATTATTTATGTTTATATCATTATTCACTGTTATTCAATATTTGATACATGTACTTAGGTGAACTATTGTCAAAAGAGGTACCAGAACATAATGAAAATACACAAACAATTAAAAGGTATCTTTTAAAATGTTTGCAATACTATCGGAATGCTTAGAATGAATTTAATTGTTAGTCAATTGGGAAGTATTTATGAAATTAATTATTTCCAATACCGCTTTGGTCATCATTAATACAATTACTTACATTGTATTGCATTAGATGACCATCACCAGAGAAACACATTACTATCCACCATGTACATCTCTAGCTCCGGCCTAATTAGTTGTGTATGTCCATGTTTAAATAAACACCAAACAGTCCAGTGTATCTTGGAGCTAGGTTGACCACGAGGTAATGCTGCCACACTGTATCTGGTCAAAGGCAATGTGTTATTTACATTCAAAAGTCAATCAACATTTTATCAAAAGAACCTTACTACTACATTATTGAAATACATGGTATCAATGAAAATCAGAAAATAAAGAAACGCCAACTGAACGAAACATTCTTTTCGTCAGTGAAATAAAGTCTTTGATCTTAATGATGGGTGATGGGCAAAATGGAAAATCTAACCAAGAGTGAAATAACCAATTAAGGACTTAATAACTTGATCCAGTTGATAACAGTTGGGAATTAAAATTCTCCTTTCGGAATTGGAATGACCTCTTAACCCAAATACCCAAAAGTAGAGAGAAAATAAGTTCATATGAAATGGGGCAGAAGGTTTTGGGATTCTTTTCACAATTATTGAAAATAAATGAGGTCAAATTCATAGCATGGTTCAAACAGTGATTTAGTACAAGTAGATGATGATCTTTAAAACAGGTTCATGAAATGTTCAGTTTCAGAGTGACTGGATAACCCGGATATAGCGTTACTTGTATGTTCTTTTATTTCAACATATATCCAGGGAATACTTAATTACAGCTACACCACTGAGGTTCTCTTCAAAGCACCTGTCAGAATCAATTTCCCCAAACGTATCTATGCTTCAACAATCACAGTAAAGATCGGAAAGTATAGTGGAATCCTGGTGATAACAGTGTCTCTGGCATTTCTATGAAATGCGAATCTTCCAAATCACAAATAGACGAAGTAACTAAATAGTTCCATTTGTCCATCAGGTCAGGGTCCATTCAATATAACAGGGATATAAACTGAAACGAGTTACAAACATCTCAATGTATACTTGAATCTGTGTCGTTTCCGTTCCCTTTCAGGCTGTGACAAGTTGGTGATAGAATTAATGTCAGGCCATTTCATCCTTTCAGTCTCACTTCATACTAGTTGAACCATGTGCTTTAAAACATACTGTAAAGTACTTTCCCTGTTCCCGTCAACTATTTTAGCATATTCAGCTGATTCATCATTTAATTTTCAGTTGATGCATAATTGCTACTTAATTTATTAGTGTTCTCTATGTGTACTCTAACTCACTCTCACACCCTCAATCTTATCACAACTGAGAACCAAGACTTGAGAAATAGAGTGTACTATGATTTTTCTTTGATTATACTCAAAACCTTTAAAAAGTATAAAAACTCAAACTTTGGATCTGCTTGAGTCTGTGTGATATTAAAGATTATGGAGGAAAAATAACGAAATCAGCATTATCGAAATAGCAACAAACATGCACTTAAACATCAACTACATTGACTAAATATGAAAACGTATTTGCATCACTAATATCATGAATAATAAAATGAAAGTCATTCTCAAACAAAAATTTTCATCTTTCCACGGTAAAGTTTTTGTCAGTGTTAGGTCAGGAGATTTATTACCTGTTAATGTACACAAACATCTATTCATCTTAGCTATTTTGACTATAAAATGTGCCTGACCTTGATAATTATAGATCATTCTTTATTTGTTTAAATGATTTGTTGAAGGTGTAGAGTCAAATTAAGAGTTTATCAAACTATACACTTTTCTCCGGGAGATCACTATTTGGTTTGTTATGGACTTAACTACAAATTATAACAATTGACCCACAGATGATTTCCTGGACACGCTTGGACAACACACTGTGTGAATGGGGGGTGACTGAATGATTACCAAGTGGTCAATCAGCACGAAGGTTTCAGTCGTCTGATCCTTGACCCTAACTGTCTGGTGACCAGTCGTCCAATTCAAACTGGAAGTCAATGAATAGATCGTTGGAATCAGAAGTACTATGGTCACTCTTTTCAGTTGATTTCCTCGCGGATGATAATATGAGCTTTCATAATATGTAAGATTTATTTTGTTATGATCATATAGTATATCATTTATAAAAGCGGTTAGCTAAATTAAATATATGGTATGTTGATGTTTTTGTTCAATTAAAACATAGACTATCTTTAAGAAATATAATGATGCTTAAAGTATACAAAATATTATTTTTAGGGTGGCAATAAGATTACTATTTTTATAATCATTAGTATAAAACGGTTATGAAAAGGAAACAAAAGGTTTTAATTAAAAGCAATACATCATTTATAATCCAAGAAGAAAATCTTATACAAGTGTTACAACGTTTTACTATCAGGACACATGTATTTTATCTCTAAATTCTCAAAACCTGTCATTCATTACCATTTACATTTACCATTTAAATCTCAGTTGAAAACATATCTATTCAGACAAGCCTTTATCCACATTGGCGCTTCAAGCATGTATTTTACATGGATTATAGTGCATAACAAGTGATGTCTTAAAATAACAGACGAAAAAGCAACATTCTATTTAGATATCATGTATGTGCATACATTATGTATACACACATTTTATCTGCATCTAAACATTTACATCGGTTCACATGGCTTATGGTCTCCAATGCTGTCTAGAACGACCTGTTTATTCCAGACAAACGTAGTCATTAAGCCAAATGATTAAAAGAGAAATAACAAACACAACTAACAGGGATGATAATCATCTCAACATTACTTCTTAACTCGTCTATTCACTTCGCAGATGAAAGGTGCGCGCAATTTGATTATGTCTTCCCATTTCGATAACAAATTGAGAGGATTACTAATATTTGTAGAAATGATCAAATGAAAATTTGATTTGGACAATTGATGAAATGTTAATATATCTTAGGTATATATTAAATTAACATATAAAAGTATAAATAATTACTATTATTTGTGCACCAACAACAATTAGAATTATTTTTATCATAGGTGTAAATATCAATTCACCAGGTTCCTCTTGATTCAGTGAAAATAATTTTGTTCATATCTACAGATGTGTTGGTGTGAATACATTACATACATAAATGTGTATTTCTGTCTTTCAAAAATTTCACATTATGTATTCTGCAACTATAGATGTATTTGGGAAACTTTTAATTTTAATTTAATTAATTGCATAGTTTTGTTAGGATGACTGAATGGACATATAATCAGACCCACTTACAGCAAATATAGACCAGGCTACCACATTCAAGGGTCTACATACTAAAATGCATCAAGTAGAAAGTTATACAAACAGCATTTGGGTACTGATAGGAAGTTTTCCATAATTATTTATTCTGCCGATGATTCAAGTGATGTTCATTTTATTTGTCCGTTCTGTAATGTTTGTATTTGCCTAAAATATTATACCAGCATGTCAAATGTACCTGTGTTATGTATATCAAATACTATATTTCTACAGATGAGCACACATGGAATAAACATACTTATTATTGGAGGTAGATATGATATCTTGTGATATCGAAAATCTGTATGATATGTGTACGTCATTGAATAAAAAGCCAAGTGAAGAATAAACCGTTTTGGTTGGTGAAAAGCAATCTATTAAATACCTTATTTTCAATTGCACCCGAATTGAATAACAACTCATGTTGAAATATGCTAGCTGAACTTTTATGCTCTAAGAAGATTTAATTCAGACTATTATGTGTGTTAAATGATATGTGAAATCGATTTCTTCTCTTTACCACAATGCACAACTAAGAATAGATATCGCTTAAATTACGTATCAATTTGTTTTTGTTCGAATCGTGGAATTGGTAGTATATTCAGCATCCCCTGACAGAAGTCTACGTGTGCATTCTCTCGATGGATGTTCACTTCATACCTAGTCAGTCATGAACATGTTTGCAGCAATACGACAGGCTGCGTCAGTTTCGGGAGGCTCCAGACAAGTTCATGACTAGAATTCCAAACAACCTATCTATCGTCTTTGTCTCAGCTGTGCATTGCCTCATAAAACTACTGACCAAATAGTCCAATGTAGATAAGAAGAGTACAGTTTTTTTTTATGAAATAGTTGAACATTGTATTAGTGTTGTCGTAGAAGTGGTAGACATAAACATAAACATCTATTTCTAGGGTAACATTGACATTGGTTATCTATATCATTGAATCAACGCAACATGGCTGGACAAACTGAGAGTTGAAGGGGAATTCTCTGCCCAACACTGGTACAGTTTGAGTCATGTAACGGTAGTCTGGATACGTGACATTATTCAAAATGTGCCTGTGCTCACCCAGTAGTATAAATGGGTACCTGGTTATGGGCATGTTAGTGGTGACCTTTCGGTGACATATTTCAGATTTGTTTAGACCAGGGTAATAATAAAATAGGGTCTTAGTCATGCAGTATTTGAACTATCCACTATAGAACTTGTAATATTACAACATGCCCCCAAATTATGTTAACTTGAATACATATGAATATATATAGGGTTTGATCATGACAACCGCAATCGGTGTCATCTGATCCACATTCACCCTGACACTAACTAACTTTGTTTATGACTAATCTGTCACCCTAGCTTAATTCTTGATTTAAAAGGATATGTCTTTGGTTGAACATTCGTATACGATGCTGTGATGAAGAATGAAGACGCATTTTATGGATAAACAACTTATTTATTCTATTCTACAGACCTTAAGTAAAGCGTCATTTCCTTACCATTTCAGTTCTTGTTTTTATTTTTTTAAATCCACAAAAACAGCAGATCAAATCTGACAAGATACACAATTTATATTATTGATCACTAGGCGGATGCAACACCGGTGGGACTTTGCAACAAGAAAAAAATGTGCACAACTTTATGACAAATCAATCATTAACGTCTGGGTCACTATGAATACTGTTGAATTATCTTTTTCCCCAGGAATATATACATAAGAGATGAAAGAACCACACGCACAGCAGTTAGTGTTTTTACAAAATTACATGCACCTTTATCATCGAAAACTAGGTTTCAGAATGTTATATGACAGAATATATCCTACATCAAAGTGACATGTTCATTTGTAAATTGAAAAATCTAATTCAACGGAAGAGAATTGCAGTTGGCATTATTGGATGAGAATGTTGTTATATAGACAATAGTCTGGGATGCACTGTAACCTTTTGACAGTAGAGTATATATAATATACACAATCCTGCTATGAAATGTAATAAAACCAAATTGTTGAAATGTGTCACCTTTACAAACATGATCTTCGTTTTTGTGAACAAAAGTAATACATAGCTCTTGTCTTGTAAACAGCAAAACTGTTTCAACAGTACACATCTTCTTTGATCTGATTTGTTGATACTTTATTACGCAAATGAAGACCAAACTCAAAGTAAAGAGGGTTTCCCCTAAAATGTGTAGGCGTGGGATCTAATATGAATATATATGAAAATGACCACAAGTCCTAGTCAAGATGGCCAAAGCGAAAAGTAAAAATGGCCACAAGTCCTAGTCAAAATGCTTACACATATAATATTTTAAAAAGTATAATGACATATGTAGAATTTCAATGTGCATTTATTCATAACATGTAACAACATGGTTGTTGTTTTATAATGGTAATTCGCTTTTTATCAGAAACATATACTTTGAATAATGGGGAATGAAACTACATGTCATGAAAACCATCTGTTAGGGAATAGAAATTATCAATACTACATAAAAAAAAGTAATCCATTATGGAATAAAAACTATCAATACTACATCACGAACACAATCTATTTAAGAAATAAAGTTCGCTGTACCTTAATGTGTTTTGTAATAAAGTATAGATTTGCCCTGAACTATTATAGTAAAAGTACGAGGACGGTAGTCCGAGTACTTTGACGTTATAATAGTTCAGGGCAGTTTTGTACATAAAACACCGATTATGGGCAGTGTACAAAGAAGTTAACAAATGTTAATACATATTATTTAATATACTCTCCGTGATAGTTAACAATATGCCCAATTATCCTAATCTGTCTAATCCCGACAATCTTTACACAGATTAAAGACAGAGTTATCGCTCAAGTGAACTGCACTCACCACTCACCGCCAGGTGGCCTACCTTATATAGCCATTTGCTTTTCTGTCGGCCATCGAAGCATGTTGTGTTTTGATAGCTCTCTAATTCGATAGTAATAAGATTATTGTCTCGACTTTGTTCTCCTTCTCAGTTGTATTTTTTCTGTCTGAGGGTGTTTAGACTGCCTTTCGCGAAGTAGTCTCTCTCCTTTAGACAGGTTTAGTGGTTGTTGACTGCAGTTGACGTGTCAACTGTTGTTGATTTCGGGGTGCTCGTTCTGCACGTGCAGTCCGTGCAGGTCGGTGATCTCGGGGCCGCTTGCGCGTGCCGCCTGTCCCTTGCGCTTGGCGCGGGGATCATACCGCTTGCCCTTCTGTTTTCTGCTGTAGCGGTTGGCGCTTGCCGCCTGCGCTTGGTTAGCTCTTGCCGCTTGCGCGTGGATAGCGCCTGCCGCCTCCTCTTGGTAGGTTGTCGCCTGGGTTGGACAGCGCTTGTCGCCTGGGTTGGATTGCGCTGCCGCCTGCGTTTGTTTAGCGCTTGCCGCTTGCGCGGGGATAGCGCCGGCCGCTCGCGCGTATCTCTCTTTTGCTTGCTGAGTATGACTTCGCCATACTCGGCGTTCTGTGGGGCGTGTGGCTATAGGAAGTCAGCGCGATTTGACCCCCACGCCCTTTGCCGCCTGTGCCGCAACCTTTGTCCGGACGCGGACAGGTGTGAGGAATGTGCTGACCTCTCTGTGGCGGAGCATCGCGAGTATCGCAACTCCGTTAAGAAGAGCGAGAGTCAGTCTAAGCTGAGGGCGTCCAGGCGGCCCTCTCCGTCCGCTACCGCCACCGCTACCGCTAGCGCCGGCACCGCCATGTCCGATCCCAGGTCGCCGGCTTCAGACCTGGTGATCTCGGAGGACACGGCGGAATTCGATTTGCCAGAGGCAGGGGCGGGATCGGGTCGAGAGGCGGCCGCCAAGGACACTTACGTCTCTTCACAGGGTAGTGGGGGTGAGAGATCTCCCATCAGGAGATCCTCCCCTGACGCCGAGTCCTTTCCAGACCGGCGACTTTCGCCTAGGAGGAAGAAGAAACACAAGTCCAAGAAGAGGAGGTTGAGGCCTCTTTCTCCTCCTCCCTTTGATACAAGGAGATTGACTGAGGATATTCTGTCCTCAGTCAAGGACATGGTTTCCTCCATGCTGGACAAACGACTGCCGGCGCAGACTAGGGTTGAGGAAGGGGTTACTTCGCCCTCGACCTCCCCGCCGTCCACGCCCAAGAGGAGGAGGGTGGTGGTTGTTTCACCTGCCGGCACCTCCTCAGATCCAGACAAATCGCCCCCGGAGGTGGCTTCCCAGGAGGGTGGGATGTCCACTTCAGGGAGATCGTCTCCCGAGATGACCATTGTGGAGACGCCTCAAGTGGATGCCCCTGACCTCAAGGAACGCCTGGCGGCTATCGCCGACTGGTGTCAAGTGGAGTTAGTTGAGGTTGAGGATGAGCCCTCCTCGATCAAGCTGGCCAGAATGGAGACATTCTGCACCGAGGAAGAGGCGCCTACCCAACGCCTCGTGGCACTGCCGCCACACAGACTCCTTCAGGCGGCGGGCAGGGATTACGACGCCAATGTCGCCGCGGCGGCGCCAGGCCGTCTCCTGCCCCCCCTGGTTCTGGGTGAGAAGCAGCGCGCTTCCCTCCCAGTAGCACAGTCTTCTTTCCCCCTCTGTCCCCCTGCCCTGGACGACGATATTCGCCGTGTGGCCGTCCCCTCCGTACCTCACCAGGTGTCGGATGCTCACTTGAGCCATCTTGACAAAGAGGCTAGGAGCATCCTGGGGTTGGCCAATCACGTGGCGCATGCCTGTCAGGGTATGGCATCTTTTGCGAAGGAGGCGGGGATGGAGGGAGGGGCGAAGGCTCTTTACCGCGGTTTCGGCGCCGTGGCGGGGAACATCGCTCAGATGATGTTGTGCGCCTCCCGCATTTCGGCGGGGGTCACAAATCTCAGGAGAGATGGTTTCCTTGCCCGGACAAACCTTCCGGCGGAGCTCCGGAACCGCTTGCGGGCCGCTCCCGCGTCATCTTCGTCACTCTTTGATGGGCAGATTGCCGGGGTCCTCCGGCAGCGGCAGGAGTGTCAGCAGCAGGAATTGACCAACAGACTGGCCGCTGGCGGGGGTAGAGCCTCTTCTCAGACGCATACGCCCAAGAAGAGGAAGGGAGGCGCGAACACTCCCGTGGGTAACTCCAAGACTGGCGGAGTTTCCTTTCGGTTTGGGGGTCGGCAGGACAGAAGTCGTGACTTCAATGCCGGCCCCTCTCCCAAGCACACCCCCAAGAAGGGAAGTCAGCGTGGCAGGGGCCGCGCATATGGAGGTACCCCGAGGAAGCAGTGACTCGTGGGTGGCCCCCGAGCTGCCTCCACAGGTTGTCCCGGCGTGGGACGGGCCAGTGGGAGGTCGGCTCTCTCGGTTTGTGGCCAACTGGGCGCAATTGGGGCTCGATCCTTTCGTCTGCAAGGTTTTGGAGCGGGGGTTTCGTATTCCCGTGGCACACCGCCCCCCGCTAACCTGTTTTCCAACAGAGAGGCCGCTAGAACGAGATCGGCTCGCACTGACGCTGGAACAGGTGGAGACACTCATCTCCAAACGGGCGGTGGAGGAACTCCTGCCCCAAAACCTCACTCCAGGATACTACTCTCCGGTCTTCGTGCGACCGAAGCGAGACCCGAAAAAGTGGCGGCTGATCCACGACTTGAAGGAGTTCAACCTCTCCTTCCTAGAGCGGCCGCCATATTTTCGTCTCTTGACCGTACCATCAGTGATGCGGTTGCTGGAGCCCTTGGATTCGATGATATCCCTCGATCTGCAGGACGCGTATCTGCACATTCCCATCTACCATGGCGATCGCAGATACCTCCGTTTTGTCCTGGCGGGTCGCCACTTTCAGTGGAACGTTCTACCGTTCGGGATATCGTCGGCTCCATGGCTTTTCACTCGCGTGACCCAGCCCATCGTCCAATACCTTCATCGAGTGGACGTGCAGTTCGCGATGTATCTGGACGACGGGTTCACTCACAACAGATCCCCATCTGTTCTGGAGGCGCAACGAGACTTTGTGATAACGTTGTTCAGGCGGCTGGGATGGCTAGTCAACCTAGACAAGTCAGACCTGGAGCCAACGACGTCGCTGGTCTTTCTGGGAGCTCGCCTGGATACCGTGACCTACAGAGCTTTCGTCACTACAGAACGGATGGGGCGCTACAAAGATCTCCTGGAATTAGCACTCCGGGAGCCGCTGTCACTCCGCAAGTGGCAGAGGCTGTTGGGGTTCTTGAGCGCAAACCAACACTTCACTCGAAGGGGTCGGTTGCAGCTCAGGCCCCTGCAGATTTTCGTAAACGCGCACGTCAGGGAGAAGACTTGCCGTCATGTCTTCCCGATTCCAACCGAGTTGAGACACCACCTCTCCTGGTGGCAGCAGGAGTCCAACGTGCTGGGGGGAGTGCCCCTCAGGCAGCCCCCAGCGACGTCTCAGCTATACGTGGATGCCTCCACCCAGGGGTGGGGAGCCCACCTAGATTCAGACCAAACGGCGGGGGTGTGGTCGCCAGCGCAATCACGACGCCACATCAACGTCCTCGAACTGGACGCCATAAGGCTGGCGATCAGCCATTGGTCAGGTCACCTGCGGGGGCAGGTCCTGTGTGTTCACACGGACAGCTCAGCGGCGGCCTGGGCCATAAACAAGCAGGGGTCAACCAAGGCAGACTCTCTACTTCAACTGGTGGCGGAGCTGTTTCACCTAGTGGACAGTCTCGGACTCTCTCTCAGGGCGGTGCACATCCCAGGAGCCAAGAACGTCCTGGCGGACGCCTTGTCTCGGCCGGACAAACCTCCTTCGACGGAGTGGATGTTGCACCCGAGGGTGTTCGAGAGTCTGTGTTTGAGGTTCGGCAAACCTCACATAGACCTCTTTGCGACTCGGCTCAACCACCAGTTGCCGACGTACGTGTCCCCCGTACCGGACCCGGCCGTGTGGGCTCTCGATGCGCTCGCGTTAGGATGGGAGGGGATGGTCGCCTACGCCTATCCCCCTCACGCCATCCTGAGTCACGTGGTGGCGAAGGTACAGGAGACACAAGTACTTCAACTTCTACTCATAGCTCCGTTGTGGCCAGCCAGGGCCTGGTACGTTCCCCTGATGAGGATGTGCCGCCAAGACCCTGTCCCCCTCCCTCTGAGATGGGACCTATTGACGAGCAAACCAAGCGGGCGGGTTCACGAGAACCCCCAGGCGCTCCACCTTCACGCCTGGTTTGTCTCCAAAGGGGGTTGACAGGGGCGGGGTTTTCCAAGTCCGTCGCCGAAGTGGTCGCATCTTCGCAGAGATCCTCCACGAGGAATCTCTATGACGCCCAGTGGGGTGCTTTCGCCGCCTTCTGCGCGAAGGAGGGGTATGCTATCCAGGCGGTAACGGTCCCGCAGGTAGCTGAGTACCTGGTGTACCTACGAGAGGTGAGGAAGCTCAAAGCTTCCTCAATTAACACCAACCTGGCGGCGGTCATGTCAGTCCTTAGGAAGCGTGAGCCCCAGGTTGACATCTCGGTCCTTAAAGAACTCATTAAGACCTACCGGAATGAGGACGGGCGGAGGAAGCTCAGGCCTCCGGAGTGGGACCTGACAGTGGTGCTCAACCATCTCAAGTCGGACCACTATGAGCCATTGACAGAGACGACTCTTCTCCGTCTCACCATCAAAACAGCCTTTTTGGTTGCGATGGGGTCCGCAGCCAGGATTTCAGAGCTTCACGCTCTCCAGGCGGACCTCTTGCGTTTTGAGGTGAGAGACGGTGGGTCGGCCACACTGGGGTTAGCCCCTAAGTTCATCTGCAAGAACCAAGCCGCAGACGAAAGGGGTAGAACCTTTTCGTTACCGTCTCTTTCCGGTAGCATAGATCCGACGGACGAGGATCGGCTCCTTTGTCCGGTGAGAGCCCTGCGGATCTACACCGAAAAGACCAAGACACTACGTCAAGGGAGAAGGAAACTTTTTCTTCCGCACTCCCAGACTAGTGTTCGGGAGATAGACAAGCGACAACTCAGCGTCTATCTCCGCTCGGCAGTGTTGGACGCCTACAAGGCCGCGGGCCTCGACCCGCCAGCGAAGTCCAATCCACACGAGATCAGAGCCATCTCGGCTACGATGGCTCTTCACAGTAACATGGCAGTGGCGGACATCATGGCCGGCTGTTTCTGGAAGTCGGGCCTGGTGTTCGCCAATCACTATCTTCGAGACGTATCCAACGAGGACATGGAGGGGATTCATCGGTTGGGCGCACAGGTGTACGCCCAGCAACGAGTTCCGTCGGCCTCGTACCGAAGAGGCCTACCCCCCCCTCGTTAATTCGGCTGCTCCTTGGGCCAGTCTAGAGTATGTAATAAACATAGTCTCGATGATTTTAGTGATGCGTTTGTTGTCTTTTCTTTAGTTGGTGACCACGCGGGTGAGAGTCCCTCCGGTTACGAGTTGGGTCAAGCTTAACCCTCCGGTTGACAGATGAACCCCATCGGGGTTCAGGCTGGTTACGCTGTATTGGCTCACCAACTTGACTCTTGTTAAGACAGAGCTATCCCTCTTAGTGGCCTCTCGCTCCCCTCCACCTCTGTGGCAATCGGGCATATTGTTAACTATCACGGAGAGTATATTAAATAATAGTATGTTTTTGTTTAAACATCATTATTTATACTCACCGTTGATAGTTAACAATCGTAAGTTCCCTCCCGGCCTCCCCTCGGTCGCGTTCGGCTTCGTGTCTGTCCATCAGAAGAAGCAATGGCTATATAAGGTAGGCCACCTGGCGGTGAGTGGTGAGTGCAGTTCACTTGAGCGATAACTCTGTCTTTAATCTGTGTAAAGATTGTCGGGATTAGACAGATTAGGATAATTGGGCATATTGTTAACTATCAACGGTGAGTATAAATAATGATGTTTAAACAAAAACATACTATTATAAGTAAAATATATACAATAGCATTATTATATCTCAGTTTGAGACACTTATATCAAACAATGCATATTATAGATTGTACAATAATTAACCAATGTGGCTTAATCTCATTGAATACACGTCATAAAGTACTTTACAAGTGATAGAAGCATGATGACTCTTGGGGTTTACAATTGATGAGAGGAGCTCTATATAAAATGTTCTCTCGTTTCTGTAACACCCTGACTGCACTGTTGACAGAGGCGTTTGTCTACAGGGGTGTTGTTATATCTTCCTCTCTCAATCTCTAGCTGGTGAGCGCTAAGTCTTAACTTAGTTAAAACTTTTCTGTGGTCATTATTCTTAATGTTTAAATAGTCTTTGTAGCCAAACGAGTCTTTAATATGTCCAAGCAGGCGTAATTTCTTTCCTTTATCAGATGGTAGTTGATCAGTTTCCTGGAGGTATATTTGAATAAATTCAGTTTTTAAACATTCCATGAATTGTTGTCTTGAGATACTGTAAATGTTTGATGAAGGTAATGATATTTTAAGACGCTGTTCTATTGTTGAAACCCAGGATGATTTTGAAAGACCCTTATCTTCTTGTAGGGCAGCATATATGTCTGTCTTGATCCATTCGCAATAATCGTTTGTAGTAGTTGAATACGTTAGAAAGTATTTCTATAGATAGAGGGTAAAGTCCAAGCTCGCTAAGGCATCCGATATTACTGGTTCTCTTTGGTACTCCGAGAATTGATTTAGCTGTTTTAATGGTTATTGTATTACAAGCCAGCTTTCTCCAGTTTTGAGACGGATTTGATATCGTTTTAAATATATCGCTGCCCCAAACTTCTGATCCATAAGTGGCGATTGGTGATATGAGACACCGATAAAGACGAATGATGACATCGGGGCGGAAGTGAGTTGTTGGAGTCAGGCTGTGGCGGATTTTGAACCAGGCGCGCATTGCTTTTCCTTTCAGACTTTTAATAGCGAGTTTGAAAGTACCATTCTTATGAAGAGTCACACCAAGATAGGTGTATGAGTCACAAAAGTCAATAGCCGTGTTATCAAGGTGAAAAAAGTGTCTGGAATCTGCCTGGGTACCGCCGAAAATTAATACTTTTGTTTTAGAGAGATTTAAAGTTAGTTCCCAGTCTTCTGTAAATGTTTTTAAATTGTCTATATTCTGTTGAAGTCCTTTGGGTGACTTTGAAAAAAGAACTAGGTCGTCTGCAAATGTGTGAGGTGTTGACCATCCAAAAGAGGAGCGTGGTCACTACGGGCTTCAAAGTAGTCCTGTATATCGTTCACATAGATGTTAAAAAGGGTAGGACTGCACACACATCCTTGCTTAACACCAACTGATGATGAAATTGGTTCTGTCACTCCATCTTGCGTTTTGATAGAATACATCACATTACATGTCATGTAAAAGATTAAATATTCTACCTGTTATACCATAATTATGCATTTTATACAATAGTCCGTCTCTCCACACAGAGTCAAACGCCTTTCGGAAGTCAACAAAACAGGTATATAGTTTTCTCTTTGCCTGTTTGAACTTTTTAATCAAAGTTCTAAATATGAATGTGTGGTCTGTTCTGTGATCCGATCGAAAACCGGCCTGTCTTGAGTCAAAGAGAGAGAGTTAGATTCCATATATGAAGTCATTCTTGTGTTGATAATTGAATGAAATAGTTTTGCAAGACAACTTCCAAGGGCAATTCCTCTATAGTTGTTGACATCGTTAACATCTCCTTTCTTGTGAATTGGTATGATACATGATGTTCGCCAATCCGAGAGAAATCGTCCAGTTGCTAAGATGTGATTAAATAGTTTCAAAGTCGGTTGAAATGTATTCATGAGCAGAATTGGCATAGCTCTCTTCAAATTGGTACCAAATCTATCGCTTATTCTTATTTCAAACTACCATTTTCAAAGGAATTATACTTAAGTGCAGTTAATATCAAGAAGTTTAGAGTAGCTATTGCTCAATTGAGATGTTTTTCACATCATTTACGTATCGAAACCGGAAGGCATTTTAATATGAATAGATATGATAGACTGTGTTTACAATGTAATGAAGGTTATATTGAGGATGAGTACCATTTTCTCCTTGTATGTTCCAAATTCCACCAACTCCGTTCTAAATATTTACCTCAGATATATTGTACAAATCCAAATGAAGATAAATTCAAATTTCTCATGTTGATATCAGATTGTAAACTTATTAATAACTTAGCATGTTTTATTTATCATGCAATGTACCAAAGATGTTAAAGCTGAAAACCTTTTATTGTATACACACCAGTTTGTCATGTACAATCCAACATATGTAGTTATGGGCCGATGGCCTACACTTCAGAAATAAACAAATTGAATTGAAATAGTTTCAACTGACGAGCCGTGCGACAACAGCGACTATGACGTCATAGTGGTTCCTGGGATTGCCTCATGCGGATTTCGTCGTTTTGGTTCAAGTACAAATGTAGCTTAAAATTTAAGACTAATTCGGATACAAAATAATACATTCCTTCAATAATTGTTATAACAACGCTACCGTTGTTTTAGGACATTATCATTTGCATAAAAACACGGTCTTTTTAACTGCCCTCTTTCGTTGGGTTACCATGGGCACATGTGACTACGAGGGGAGCGGAAACGTCATGCAATTGTTACGTCATCACAAAAACTATACCTTTATCGTCTGATAAAGTACTTTTATTTCGATTGTTCTAGCCGCTAGGCATCTTAGATTTAAGAAATAGAAGAAGAGTTGGCGTGCTTTATCGTTGAATAAAACATAGCAGGGGGCATAAAACACGAAGGGCGCCGCCCTGAGTGTTTTATGCTCTCTGATATGTTTTATTCTACGATAAAGCACAACAACGAGTCTTCTATTTCTTATATGAGATGCCCTTAAATAGTTACTCGCTTTTCTATAAAAACCGTGGAGATATTATGTTCTTTGTTTAAACTGTATTTTAAAAATATTAATGCCTCCCGTCGTAGAACACATTCTCTAGCATTGAACAATCAAAGTGACGTAAAATATGACGTCATTTGCTAAGCAACTCTCTAACTGTCGTCTAAAATCACCAGCATGTTTTATTGTCTCATAAAGTACGCCGTCAGTCCCATTGACCGCCTGTGCTTTATTGCCGTAGGTATCTTATATTATTGAATACAAATAATCTACACAATATTATTCATTACAAGAAATGAAGAAGAATGAAGAACAATTTTATGGATACACAACTTCTTTATTCTGTATAGGCGACGTTTCGACATAGATACTAATGTCGTTGTCAACCACCTGCTTGACAACGACATTAGTATCTATGTCGAAACGTCGCCTATACAGAATAAAGAAGTTGTGTATCCATAAAATTGTTCTTCATTCTTCATCATCTCAACTTCTAGAATGCCCATCAAAGAAGAAATGAAGAAATACAACAAACTATCACAGTTAGATTTATTAATTTCGAATGGAAATAATTACAGATATCACAAGTATTTCATTATGAAACATAATATAGGTTTAACATACTTCAAGCATTAAAGAATTTTATGTATACATGTACGGTATACGGCTAAAAGTAACATTATATTTTTTTTTACATGTGTCAAACATCAGGTGTAAATCATTGGATAATTTCATTGAGTAGTAATACAAATGTAAACAGAAGCCATGAGTCTTTATACCCACAGGCATATTCTAAAATTGATCATCTTCACAGGTTCTTCCTGATTAATTTGTCCATATGTTTATTAATCCTTTCAGGCTTGACCCGTGAGTGAATGCAATTATGACGTTTAATTACTGACGTTCAACAGGTCCAGTTACTTCTGAACAGATCCGAAGCAAATCTGTTTGGTTAATCTTTCCCTCAGCATAGACAGGCCTACCAAAGAAAAAAGCGAATTACAACGGAAAGAATCGAAATGCATACAGAAAGAAACGAATTTGCATCGTAAATAAGCGATACGGAATGAAAAGACGCGAATCCGCACACAAATGAGACGATCAGCAAAATACACGTCATTTTGCATCCTCGTGTATTTTGCTGATCGTCTCTTTTGTTTGCGGATTCGCGTCTTTTCATTCTGTATCGCTTATTTACGATGCAAATTCGTTTCTATCTGTATGCATTTCTATTCTTTCCGGTGCAATTCGCTTTTTTCTTTGGTAGGCCTGATAGAGTCTCCAAGCTGCAAAGATTTCACCCTGTGCACGAGTCACCCTCCTCCTTGTTTGTTGTCATTAAAATATATTTGAACATCAAATACTTAACTGTCAGATAGAATCTATATTACAACTGTAATGCTATTTAAAAAATGCATTTATAATGAAATTTTTGATTTGTTGAGCATTCTTAATGCATTTGTTTGACTTTTGATAAACTAACCTTCTACCTGGTTGTTTGTTCTGACGAGTTTCACCCCGGGAAGGACTTTCCCTATGGCCAGATAAGTTGCCTTCTCATAGTCCATGGTGATGGCTTTCACAGCAGGTGGATCAGGCAATGATTGAATGAGCGTCCTTGAAGACCTTTATGTAGTTACGCTCTCCTACGGAACATGACAATACAAAAAGAGCCACCATCTTCATGTTTGTCCCCACTCTCAGGAACACATGCACTGACATTAGTTGGTAGCAGGGATTGACCCCTAAGAAGTCCAATCTACAAACCATTGATGGGCAAGCTTAGAGAGTTTTCTATCAGAGGCAAACAGAAGACGCCGCTCCTCTTCAACCACCACGTCCCCTCGGATAAAGTGGAATTTTTTGACTTTTTGAAATGAAATGAATTGGTACAGAAACACCACATCAGTGCAGACATTAAATCATTTGACAACAAACAGCGTAGTCAAAAAAGTTTTGATTAAATACTTAGCAGAATAATAGAATATATTAAATCATTGTGAAATGCAATAAATTCAATTTTAAACTCTACCTCAAAATCAAAATCCTTTGGGTCTTTTGGGGGCAGCTTTTCTCGACAATGGTTAGTTATTCTTACAAAGAAGACTGGATCAGTCAGGCCTCCTGATAAAGGGGTTGTCTGCAGCAACTTCCTCATTTCAAGTTAAAGTTCAAGTTAAACTGTTGTATAAATGCCTTCGACAATACCAGTTTAATTTAACTTAACCGTTTATAAGCCAGTGAACAAACACATTATGCAATCTATTTCGATTTTAACATATTTAGTGGCAGTATGTTAAGATTTATTCATTCAAGAACATGGTCAGCCATTACTTTTTCAAAAGTGTCTTTGTAATAAACGTAAATATGAGAAACTTCGTTATCCAATTCTCAACGGGAATCCGACCGGAAGATAGACACAGTTTCTACGTAAACCATCATTATATTGATGTTGTTCCACTTTCTTGCCCATAACATTGTCAGATGATTATACCCATAAGTATATATACTGTCAATGCAGGTTCCTGAGCTGGACAGTAAAAAAGCATTTGCGTATGGCTGGTTGAAGACAAATTACATATTTTCATTTACATCTACTCATATATGTAGAAAGTTTACACATAGTCGGAGAATATCCTTAAGTCCGTCCCCATTTATATAGGAACGGTTTAAGAAGCAAGTATGTCAATACAATGCACTGATGTACACAACACAACAGCTTTCTTATACATTTGTATGTGTCAGAGTCTGAATTTAATTTTAAACACCTCCTAGTTATTGTTTCCTTAGAATTATAATAATAATAATCTCGAATAATTACATTGATATATTATATTTGATTTTAATCAGCAATGAAAATTTAATGCACCTCATAACAAAAGTATTCCGCTTGAAGTAATATTTTAGAAACTGCTTGAGTCCACATTTTGGAAACGATAAACAACTGCAGCTAGCAGGTTGTTACTAATGTTTTCCATTTTAAAAATATGTATGTGTAGTTATTGCAATCTGACTGTCAAAATATGATATCGACATGCAATTTTTCTATTCTAGCTTCCGTAAAGATGAAAAATGTTTAAGTGCTGTAATCATCAATGTGATGCGTAGGAGGTTAGGAGGCTGCGGATGTTCGTTAAAAAAGTATCTGAACAATGTTTAACAACAAATTGAAGAAATTGTATAACATTGAAAGCTTCAGTGATGGCTTCATGTTTTAACTTTGTTTTACATAGGAAATACAAATTTTTTTTATGGATTTGAAATACAAAACTTCGTCCCTAGGTGAGAGAAAACCTTTACAATATACACTATTGTTTCTTAATAGAATGTATGCTATTGGAGGCAATAACCCAACACTCCTTAATGAAGGAAATTGAGTATAGTATATATAGTATTCAATGGGTTGGGTCTTCATGTCATGGATAAGTAAATTTCACCAAGAAAGTTAGATGGAACCAATGACGGAGAATTCTTTACAATTGAAATAAATGATATTATTTAAATGAACGATTATACACATGTTAATAATATTTATTTCCAAACAATCAACACACTAGAAACAAACAATTTCAACACTTATTTGAAGGGAAAACTAAAACTCTTTTTACTTACCCCAAATCCTCTCATGTATAGTGCTAAAATATAAATATAAAAACTCGAATGTTTTATATACATTTCATCAGTCATTGGAACTATTAGAATAGTCATTAGTATTATTCAGATACCCTAACACATTTGAGCTGAATGGCTGTCTTTACAAAATCAAGCTTGCCAATCAGATGATAAAAAATATATATATTTCCTGTTGATATGGGCAGATTCACAGATGATCTTTGCGTGTGTCTCTCCATACTGAATACCATTTTCTTTGACCTGAGAATGTGACAAGTTTATACTTCTAATCACTCAAACAAGACACATTAATGTTTTCCCCCATCTTATAATCAGAAAAGGGTTGATAAACTAATTTCCTGAAGATATGGGGCGGTGATCACCTGATTGGTTAAGATATATTGCCCTTAGTACTTAGATATATATAATTTGATATGTTAATATACTATGATAGCTAGGACCAGTGTTCCAAACAGGCAGGGATCATTAGACAAATTGATAATTAATTATAAAAACCAAAGAGGACATATTATACATTTATAGAAGATAGAACAAAAGAAAACTCTTATATTGTGTATCCGTGGATCTCTTTCTTTGACTGTCTCGTATTTTCTGTATTCCATATTAGCACATGACCTCTGCTCTATATACTGCATACATTGAAAACACGATATTTCAATTTGAACAAATTACAGATTACTAATCAGATTTTGCACACTGAAGAACCAGGGAGTTGGATGTGTAACTAATGATGAATTCCATGAATGATAATCGCTACCACCCATATATCATTATATGCTAACGTCCAAAAGAAATGTCCCCACATTTGTAAGAAAGTATAAACCAAAATACTGCTGTGGGAGAAAGTACATTTTTGTCGATAGACACATGTTGAGTTAAGAAGTACTCAAATTTGACTTTTATTAGTATGTCCGTTAAACACACACTTGGGGTGCTGACATCTCTATTTCAAAGGATTTTTTTTGCTTAAAAAATACAAACAAACAAACGTCAGTTCATCTTAAATGTGAACAGGAATATGTTAATCAATGTCGATCAATTGTTCACCAATAGAACCTTACTGGCAAATTACTGATTTGTAAAATACCTGGCATCAATAACAATATATGATAATAATAAAATCACCAAGTCAAAAATAATTGTATTCTTAAGTAAAATAAAGTCTGTGATCTTAATATTGGTTGATGGGCTAATGGTAAAAACTTACCAAAGTGAAATAAACAATTAAAAGACTGAATAAATGGATACAGTTGTTAAAAGTAGGGAGTTAAAATTCTCGTTTGGGAATTAGAACGCCCTCTTAACCCAAATACTCCAGTTAGAGAGTAAATAAGTTCATATGAAATTAAGCACTCGTGAAGAAGTGAAGGTATTTGGATTCCTGTTACCATTAAGGGAATAAATGAGGTCAAATGCATAGCATAGTTCAAATCTAGCTCAAATACATAGTCCAAGAATAGTTTTCTTCAAAGGTTGTTGGCTTGTTACAGTTATCTTGGACAAGTAGATGACAATCTTCAAAGCAATATATTTTCAAGTAACCCGGACATATGGTTTCCTGCATCTTCTTTTATTTCAAATTATTCCCAGGGGCTACTTAATTAGAGCTGCTCTACTGAGGTTCTCATCAAAGCACATGTCAGACTTTATTTACCCAAATGTATCTCCGCTTCAACAATCATGGTGAAGATTAGGAAATATACCGGAATCATGTGGATAACTGTGTCTTTGGCATTTCTATGAACTTCGAACCCTTAAAATCACAAAGGAGGTAAACAGTTGCAAATGCCAGGCCCAAGGTTCATTCAATACCATAGTTATATAAACTGACATGAGTTATAAACATCGCAATCTCTACTTGAATCTGTGTCGTTTCCGTTCCCTTTCAGCCTGTGACAACTTGCGTTGGTGATAGAATTAATATCAGGCCACTTCATCCTTTCAGTCTCACTGCATACCATTTGAACCGTGTGCTTTAAAACATACTGTAAAGTCCTTTCCCTGTTCCTTTCAAATCCTTTTAGCGTCTTTAGGACATTCATCATGTCGTTTTCAGTTGATGCGTAATTGCTACTATGTGTACTCTCACTCACTCTAACGCCCTCAATCTTATGACGGCTGAGAGCCAAGACTTGAGAAATAGAATGTACTATGACTTTCCTTTGATTATACTCTCAATATTAAAACTCAAACTGTGGATCCGCTTGAGACTGTGTGGCATTAAAGACCAAGGAAGAGAAAGAACGAAATCACACATTGTCTAAATTGCAAAAAAAAATGGACTTAAATGTTATTTATACTAATGTTAATCTCAAAGATCGACAAACAGAATTCACAACTCAAATGTTTTGATAACTGCTTACTGTCCTCTGCAGTAATTGGAATCTTGATAAAGGTATTGTTATTACAACAATCGCATCATCAAAGTACATGACGATGTATTTGCATCACTCATCATACATAAAACTAAATAATTTTCAAAAAAAGATATCAACATAAATGAGGTAAACTTTTTGTCAGTGTTGGTGTCAGTATCAGTTTGTAAGGAGGTTTATTATATCTATTGTGCATCAAACCTATTCGCCCTCTTACCTATTTTTACTTTACAATGTGCCTGACCATGATAATAATGTATCAGGCAAATGATTTATTGACTTTGCAAAGTTTAGAGTCAAATTCAAGAGTTTATCAAACTATATACTATTCTTCGTTGGGGTCCGTCTTGTGTTAGTTATGGACTTAAGTTTAACAACTGACCAACAGATGATTTCATCGACACGCTTGGTCAACACAAAGTGAACGGACGTGACAGAATGATTACCAAGTGGTCAATCAACACGAACGTTTCACCAGTCTGATCCTTGATCCTAACTGTCTGGCAAACCAGTCATCTAATTCACGCTGGTCAAGGAAGAGATCAGGAGTACTATGGTCACTCTTTTCAGTTGATTTCGAGGATAATGATACGAGGTTACATAATATGTAAGTTTCTTTTTGTTATGATCATATAGTTTATTATTCATAAAAGCGGGTAGCTCAATTAAATACATGGTATGTTGATTTTCAAAACTTCAAACATAAGCACATCTTGTATGAAATAAATCATCTATATCTTCCCGATGTGAATAAAAGGTAAACAAAAAAAACATGTTTTTTAAACTATCTTTAAGCAATATAATGATGCTTAAAGTATACGAATGTTATTTGAAGAGAATCAATGAGCTTTTATATATGTACTTTACTTAAACCAATACATCATTTATAATTCAGAAAGAAATCCTTATACACGTGTTGCACACGTTACCATCAGGACACAGGTATTTTATCTCTCAATTCTCACAAAACTCAAAACCCATCATTCATTATGTCCCCCGAGACGGGAGACATAATGTTTTCGCCTCCGTCCGTCATTCCCTTATTCCGTTATTCCGAAATGCTTTCTTTTCCGGGCCATATTTAAAAAAACGTTCAATATTTGTTCACGAAACTTGGTATGTGGATAGACCTAGTGGTGGAGTGGTGCCTTGTGCTATTTTGGTTATTCTGATTTTTTTTTCTGGTTTCCATGGAAACAATTTGAACTTAGTGCAAATTGGGGGTAGGGACCTTTTCCGGCCTCTATCTCCAAAACCGTTCAATATTTTTTCACCAAACTTGGTATTTGCTTAGACCTAGTGATAGAGTTGTGCCTTTTGCTACTGTGGCTATTCTGATTTTTTGGATTTTTTCTGGTTTCCATGGAAACAATTTGAACTTAGTGCATATTGGGGGTAGGGACCTTTTCCGGCCTCTATCTCCAAAACCGTTCAATATTTTTTCACCAAACTTTGTATTTGCTTAGACCTAGTGATAGAGTGGTGCCTTTTGCTACTTTGGCTATTCTGAATTTTTTATTTCTCGTTATTTATGCAGTATTGAACTTAGTGCTTAGCATAAGTGAAAAATAAGGGTAATATCTAGGTTGGATTGAAAGTTGGAGCGGGGGACATCACAGTGCATCACATGCACATATTTCTAGTTACCATTTAAATGTACAATTTAAATCTCAGTTAAAAACATACAGACAATACTTTATCCATATTTGCACTATCATAATAATAAATGTGCATTTATAGTGCGCCCTTTCCATGTACCAGGCACATGCTCAAAACGCTAACAAATCACAGTATATACATATGTACAAGGAGGAAAGAAAACAGTTAGTTGTAGTATTCTGAAATTAAGTGGGTCTTCAGCAACCGTCTGTTGCTGATTTTATGGTAAAAGGTAGAGAGTCCAGAGTAGAGGGGCATAACAAACAAACGATTTCTTTCTAAAGGTTTCCAATTTGTAACGAGGTATAGAGAGCAGATTTTGACTATGAGAGCGCAACTGTCTTTCTGGGTTGTACGGGACCAGCGGTTCTTTTATATATTCAGGGCTGGCGTCATGAAGACTTACAATGTATATATACAAAACACAACTTAGGGTATGTAGTTTACATGAATTATAGTGCGTAGCAAGTGATCTGTTATTACTAATATTGTTGAATTACGGAAGAAAAAACATAATTTGTATATAATAAAACTTTTAAATTATCTTTAACTATTTTGATATCATGCATGCGCATACACGTTGTATGCAACACACAATTTATCTGTATCTAAACGTGGGAGGATAACCAACGTTTGAAGAAATGATCAAATGAACATTTGATTTGGACAGTTGATGAAATGTAAACATATCTTAGATAAACATTAAATTCACAAAGTATTAACAACTACAATCATACACTAACTAAAATAGTATTTATCCCAAGTGTAATTATCAGTTCACCATGCTCCTCGTGTTTCAGTGAAAATAATCTTTGTTCATCTAATCTACAGATGTGTTGGTATGAATACATCACATGCATAACTGTGTATTCTGCAACTATCAATGTTTTTATGAATCTTGATAATTGTATTGTTATCACAAAAGATTATCACGTATTTGCATCACTCATCATTTTTAAAATTATAATCATTTTCAAACAAAGATACCTTTATCTTTTCTATGGTACACTTTTTGTAATTGTCATGGTTTAGTATCTGTAATAGTACACCAAAATCTATTCATCCTCTTAGCTAGTTAGGATCATTCTTTATTTGGTCAAATGATGTGTTGCAAGGTGTAGAGTCAAATTGAAGAGTTTATCAAACTATACACTATTCTCCGTGGGTATCATCATTGGGATATTTATTGACGTAGTTACACACTTTTACAGTTGCCCTACAGATGGTTTCCTGGACACGCTTGGTCAACACACTGCGGATGGATGTTTCGGAATGATTACTAAGTGGTCAATCAACACATGGGTTTAAGCAGTCTGATCCTTGATCCTAACTGTCTGGTGACCAGTTGTCTAATTCTGACTGGTCAAGGAATGACTCGCTAGAGTACCATGATCACTCTTTTTAGTTGATTTCCTCAAGGATAATGATAGGAGATTACATATGTAAAATTAATTTTGTTATGATCATATAGTGTATCATTTATGAAGGCGGTTAGTATATATCTTAAATGTAATTATCTGTTCAACAGTTTCCGCTTGATTCATTGAAAATAATCTTTATTCATATCTACATATGTATTGGTATGAATACATTACAAACATACATGTGTATACATGTCATCCAAAATTTAAATGTTGTGTATTCTGCAACTATATATGTATTTGTGAAACTTCAATAATCTAATTAATTGCATAGTTTGGTTGAGATGCCTGAATGGACATATAATCAGACCCACTGATAACTATAAGAAGGTCGAAAAATCAAAAGGTGACTCACGGTGGACCTCAAATACCAACTCCTCAAGACCAGGCACGTTCAGAAACTAAGTTAAATGATGGACAGATGCAAATGGTGTGGCATTATTTTCAGCTGCACTCGAATTGAATACCATCTCATCTTGAAATAGGCTGAAATGTTATGCTCTGAGAAGATTTAATTCCCACGGCAAAGACTTTTAAATGACATGTGAAATTGAGTTCTTCTGTATAACACAATGTACAATGTACTAATGAATAGATATTTATTTAGTATTTTCAAACTTCCCCGATGGAAAACTACGTGGGCAGTCTCTCGATGAATATGCACTACATATCTAGCCTATCATAAGCAAGTTAGTTGTGTTCTTGGGTTATCAATAAATGTAACAAGCGGACAGAGTCGGCCATATCCCCCGCCTTTTGGAAAATGTATTGAAGAATAGTTGTTGAATAACAGTGACTATGAACCTTTTTCAACTAAACACAACACACAAAATTTCACCTCCGAAGACAAAATGCGAAAAATTTACAGACGGCTGGACACCGTGCAATGCCATAAGCCCACCGGGCCTTTCAGGCACATCTACACATGATGATTGTTCCACACACCAAGTTTCGTTGAGATATGTCTTATACTTTTCGAGTTCTGTTCCGGAAACGAAATTCTAAGTTACATTTCCATGGAAACGGTCCACAAAAAAAATCGAAGAAGTTGAAAACCCCTAAAGGCACATCTAGACATTATGATTGTTCCACACACCAAGTTTCGTTGAGATATGTCTTATAGTTTTCGAGTTCTGTTCCGGAAACGAAATTCTAAGTTACATTTCCATGGAGTAAAGTAAAGTCTAGTTGATTGGTATAAATAATGACAATAGTACAAGAAGTAATAAAACATGCGACAATATGTTAACTTGAATAATAATATAGGGTTTGATCAGGACAACCACGATCGTAGTTATCGACGAGCTGTCGTGTGAATTCGCTGAGATTTTCATATAAAACTGCTTTGTTTTTCTAAAATAACTTCCACAATAAGAAGACTAATAAGATAATCTCACATAACATCAAAATACGATAAAATGTGGACCCCAAATCGAATATCTCATGAATTTAATCCAAAATCACTTTATCTGTTTTATTGATGTTTGACCCAGCTCTGCCATGAATACAAATCATAGAACACAACACCCTGGGGAGGAATACGTTAGACTGTCCTAGTAGCAGCACTAAACAAGTCTACACTAGTAATTGATCACTCGTTATTGACTGGTTAGCTTGCTTCCAATCTTTCTCTGCATTGTACATTTACATATAATATATTATTACAAATAATAGAAGTTCTTGCATTTTATAAATTCATAACTCAACGGCTTTATTATATATTGAGACAGAGTGTGTCATTCAATTATTTACATGTACTTGAATATGAAGGCCTTGAATAATTACATTTATCTGTCATGTTTGATTTTATCTACAGTGTCGGCAATAGAAATGACATGACCTTAAATAGGGAAAGAGAATTCCACTGAACGTAATCTCTTAGAAACAGCTTGATACTTGAAGAAATGCAGGTTTTTCCTGATATTTTCTATACATAAATATAAAAGTGAATTTCCTGCGATATGGCTGTCAACATATGAAATGGACATCAGTGTAACGTGTAGGAGGTTGCGGATGTTCGTTAAAAACATGCACATAAACATTTTTTGCAGCAAATACCAAACAAAGAAATTGCATTACAATGAAAGATTCAATAAATATATATTATTGTTTCTGTTAAAACAAGTTCTGATATCGAAGATGATAACTTATAGACTTTGATAAATTGCATATACTATTACCAAGTGATGAAGATATATGCACCAGCCATAAGGTTGTTCTGCCTATTCAGGATGGTTCTTGTTTTTGATTGACTACGAGCACAGTATCAGTTGGATTGAGCTTCACATCACGAATAAGTAAACTTCATCACGTAAGTTTAATTGAACCAATCCTTAAGAATTGAAACGAATAGTATTACTTAAATCCACGAATATGTTAATGTCAGTGGCACTAATTTCAAACAATCGGCACACTAGAAACAAACTTTGGTAATTTGGAAAGCAAACTAAATTTAAAGACCCTTTTTAATTTACCCTCAAACACTACTTAACCTCCCCTGTACAGTACTAAAAAAGTAGAAAAGTTATTCTTAATCAAATAGACTATTATGAGGAAATAACCCCACTCTGCTCAGATTTTATGGATTTCAGTATTCACTGCGATTATTAGCATAGTATAAGACACCGACACGCATTTGAACTGAATGAGCTAACTAATTAGATTGAAGGAAAATAACACAAACTACGTATACGTGACCAATTCATAAACTAGAACCAAAGGAAACTCTAACCACAGAATGTAAGCACTAAGGATCCAAAACGAGTTAATCATTTTTCAACGACCTAAAGCGACTGAGAATGCAGTGCGCTAGAATTCATCAGTAGCTTCATGCCTTTTACCAGTACATATTTGATGCGTGACCTTCGTTTTCAGTAGCTTCAGGAGAATAAAACTTAGATTGCAACTCAACAGTAAACCCTCAATACATATAACATACTTTATGTTTCACTCGAATGTCAGGTGTGTATGACTTACCTAATGAATGTCAACACCACGTGATCATTAGAATGTATACACTAGCAAACTAGTAACGGACCTTCAAAAGATTATAACGGGATTCTCTAGTCGTATACCCTTTTGATATTTCCAGCACAAGATGAGAAATTGACATGGTATTTTCAAATGGAAGAAAGTCATTCAAGGATATAATACTCATCAATTATTGGTATGATCAGGTCATGCAGAAATAAAATATAAGAAGTTGTCTCTCCGAACTCGAATTCAAAATTAAACATGAAAACTTTCTGGGAGAGCACCTGCCTACAAGATAAAGGAATAGAGACATCACATTGAGACAAATGATGTGTGAAATGTATGTCTCACTTCAGCTTTCAGCTAGTGAATTGGAAGCTGTACATGAAACTTGCATTTATCATGAAAATACGTCTAATCCCTTTACATGTTTTGTAAATGAACCCATTCAGCCAGTTACTGCTTTAAATGTTAATACTTTTTTAAAACTCAGACATTTCAAGGTGTTTAAGGTAAAGTATTATGCAGATTACATTACACGTTTTTGAACGCCTTTCATTTGTCATGATCTACAATAATTTGGAAGTAGTTTGCTCGTACATTATAACAAGCTTTAATATAATCCACAATATGGTTCATTATCCATCTTTACGTAAGTAAACTTTATTGGTATTGAACTTAACCTAACCTCATTCGCCACTGAATAATCAACAGCTTTGAGGAAATGCAATAAAAAGGAAAGTGAAATAGTTTTACTCTTTGAGTACAAATATGAATGTTTGCTATTACTTGTACCTTATAACCTCGACATTTTCAAGTTGAGAGAAGCGCGAAGATGATGCTTAATATCACAAGTTATTATTCTCATTTTCGTTACAGTGGGGAATGTAATCCAAAATCCAAAAATCCAATATTTAACAACCATTAGTACATTTTATTTTCTGAAGTTATCAACTTTCAAAAGGAAATCTGGAATCTCAAAACATCAAACTAGACAGATATGTTCTAATTTAATAAATTGATCGTTCAGTGGCCGACCAAAGTTAGCCAACATAAACTATTCATTACTACAGTAACAGCATAATAAAATATCATGCCTTCCTGCTTCACAAATGTCATCAATTCTTTGTCTGTATATGTGTTACCATACCAACTTGTGAATGAACATTCCACAGTTGTCAATACAACAACTGCCTCTAGAGTATACATTATATATACGCTCGTTCCTCTACTTCCACATATATAGATATCCAGTTAAGTTTATAATCTGTCTGATTACCATTCTTCTTATCTATATAGATGTATATACGTGTGGCCTAATGTCCATGTATGTCAAAAATAGACAGGTCCCGTAGTTTCGAGAACATTTACTTATTTACATTACAATAAAATAATTGCTTATTTTAACATATTTACTTAAAAACTCTAAAATAGTTTGTTTAAGATGCAGTGTGTATGTGGTGTCGCTTTATTAAGATTGAATAACGTATTTTAGCTGTGAGAAAGATGCTTCATAAGTTCTTCCGTTTGAGTAGTCGCACATGGTTCTATGGAGTATTGTAGAGCTAGCTTCCGATATACAACATAAAAAGTGTTAGACCCGTGCCTGAGTCAACAGTTTTACAGAGATTTAATAATGAACATTGACATGTTTATCAAGATTCCAACATATTGATGATGCATGCATTAAAAACATTCGATGATGTATATTATTACATCCAACACACATGCTGTGCAATTCACTGAGCTTACTAAAAGAGCCACACTTTGCGAACATTTGTATACAAGAGGAATCAATTTATTACTTATATTCTGAATGGAACCCTGTAACGACACTCATTTCTATTCAACTTCAATGTTCACATCCATTTCACAAAATCTGTTTCATTCGATTTCATCCTTTCAATTACACTTGAATCCAACAGAACAATGTGCTTTACAATATTCTCTCAGGTCATCCCTTTAACCTGATAAAGAGTTTAAAGTCTTTCCGATATTCAATAACATACTTTCAATGTAAAAGGATTTGAAGGAGATTGGATACGATTTTTATAGATTTTTATGAACATGATTTTTCTAATTTTCTCTTGGCTGCGTTTTATGGATACAAGTTGGAATATACGAGGCAATGATTTTTGTTATAGACATACAGGCACCCAAGTTGTTGAAATTGTAGTAAACCGAGCATATCAAACCTATTTCAAATTCATTTCACTTTTTACAGTTAAACAGCTAAAAGTGGATTCGAAATATTGCTGATATATAGAAAACCTTGGATATAAAAAGTGCTTTAGTGAAGTTCTCTCTTCATTGATACAGGATCAAGTATAACTGTATTTTGAAGTAAAGCTCCTTGGTCAATTACAAATGTATCTATGTTGATATTATTTATCACTATAATTCAATATTTGATACATGTTCCTTGATTAAATATTATCAAAATAGATATCAAAGCATAATACAAATACATAAACAGTTAAAAATGTATATTTAAAACATGTTCAATACTATAGATACGATAGAATGTATGAATTTCATTGTAAGTTATTGGAGAAGTAATTTTATAATTTCAAATACTACTTGTTCTACCCTTACAATCTGAGAATGCTCACAGTCTAGGAATCTGTTTGTCATGTTTTCTAACTCGATTGTTAAAACCTTGGGTTATAGGGTAGATTCCTAGTGACCGTTTATGATATTTAATATACCTACTACAGGGGGGGCATATTCTTGACTGTGAAGGGTTATGATATTTCATCTAATGACTACGGGGGTCGATTAGATTGTGAAGGGTTCTGAAATAGTTTTTCTATCTTATCTAAAGAATATAGGGGTCGATTACTAGATTGTGAGAAGCTTACAACTCGTTTCTCTATCTTATCTACCAACTACAGATGTCGATTCCTAGATTGTGAATGGTTATGATATTTCATCTGCAGACTGGAGGGGTCGATTCCTAGATTGTGAAGGATTCTCAAATAGTTTTTTTTTCTATCTTATCAACAGACTATAGGGATCGATTCCCAGATTCTTAGGATCTTTCATCTCGTTTCTCTATCTTATATACCGAGTACAAAGGTCGGTTTCTCGATTGTGAAGGGATATAATGTTCCATCTACAGTCTATGAGGTCAATTCCTAGATTGTGAAGGGTTATGATATTTCGTCTAACGACTACAGGGGTCTATTCCTAGATTGTGAAGGCTTCTCAAATAGTTATTTATTATCGACTAATTACGGACAAAAAAAACATAATTCTTATATAAAAGTTTCAAACTATTTAGATATCATTTATGTGTATACAATTTGAGTACTACACACTTCATCTGCATCTAACCATTTACAGTTCGTATGTCTGATGGTCTCAAATGCTGTCCAGTGCATGTCTTGTGTTCTAGAAGGACTGTGTTTATTCCAGACAAAGGTAGTAATTAAGGCCAATGATTAAAGGAGGAATAACTCACACAACTAACAGGGATAATATTTATCTTGACGTTAACGGTGTGGGCACAACGTCACAGTCGGGTTGTTAACTCGTCTATTCACTTCGCAGATGAAAGGTGCTCACAATTTGATTATCTCTTCCAATTTTGATAACAACTTGAGAGGATTACCAACGTTTGTAGAAATGATCAAATGAAAATTTGATTTGGACGATTGATGAAATGTAAAAGTATCTAAGTAAATTCACATTAATAATTTAATTAAAAAATATGAATTACAATCATTTGTGCACCGACGCTAACTAAAAGTAAGACCAGGTTCACCTTGATTCTGTAATCTTTGTTCGTGTCCATGTTGGTGTGAATACATCACATACTTAAATGTGTTTATGTGTCATCAATAATGTAACATTGTATGAACTGCAACTTTGGTAAAGATCTCTTAAATATGTCTGAATGGAAGTATAATCAGACCCACTGATAGCAAATATAAGAAAAGGTGGACCTAAAAAAACAACTTATCAAGACCAGGCTCCCACATTCAAGGGAATTCATTGTTTAACATTGGACTTGGAATAAAGTGTCTACATACTAAAATGCATCAAGTAGAAAGTTAGACAAACAGCAATTTGGTACTGATAGAAAGTTTTCCATAGTGTTTATCCTGCCGATGATTCAAGTGATGTTCCATTTATTTGTCTGTTGTGTAATGTTTGTATTTGCGTGAAATAGTATACCTGATGCCAGTATTCATATCAGCATGTCAACTGTACCTGTACAATGTATATCGAATATTTTATTTCTAGAGTTGCAATCATTTCATATATAAAGGTTGAGCACACATGGATTAAATAAAATTAACATTGGAGGTAGATAATGATATCTCGTAATATCGAAACTATGTAGGATACTGGTATGTCATTGAAAAAAAGCAAGTGAAGAATGAACCTTTTCGGTTGGTAGAAAAACAATATATTAAATACGTTCAGAAATACATGGTTCAAACTAAATCAATGATGGATAGGTGCAAATGGTGTGACATTATTTTCAGTTGAATAACATCTCATGTTGGTATAGGCTGAACTGTCTAAGATGATTTATTTCAGACCGCAATGTCTGTTAAATTATATGTGAAATAGATTTGAACTAATGAACAGATATTTAATTGGTATTTTCCAACTCCCCCGACAGAGATCTACGTGGACATTCGCAAGTCATAAGCAAGTTTGTGGTGCCCTTGGGTTATCGAGTAAATGTAATTAACAGGAACAGTTATTCCCCAGGAGAATAAGTAATAATCTAATAGTGGTGTTATTAATCTTAATGGGGTTGATATGTCAACAAATGCACGTAAGGGAAAGTCTAGTTGATGTTCCCCATTTGCCGGTAACGTATAACTATCACACACAATGAAAATATTCATATTATTCATCACCATAATGTCATTCAACATAAAGAGATTGGTTAATATATACGGAATATGTTATTTTGAAACAAATTTACGGTCATACGAGAGGCTGCGCCATGCGTCAGTTGCAGGAGGCTCCAGACAAGTTCATGTCTAGAATTCTAAACAACCTGTTTATCGTCTTTGTCTCAGCTGTGCATTGCCTCATTAAACTACTGACCAAACAAGCCAGTGGAGATAAGAAGAGTAGAATCAGATTGGTGAAGAAACTGGACATTAGTATTAGTGTAGGCGTAGAAATGGTATACCGTCTATATGCATAAACATACTTTCATAAACATCTATTTCTTCGACATTGGTTATCTATATCATTGAATCAACGCAACATGGCTGGACAAACTGAGAGTTGAAGGGCGAGTCTGTGCGAGTCTCAACACTGGTACATAGGTTCGTGTGGCTGTAATCTGGATAAGTGACATGATTTAAAATGTGCATGTGCTCACCCAGTAGTATAAATGGGTACCTGGTTATGGACGTGTTAGTGGTGACTCAAAATCATTATATATCAGTAGAGTGGCGTTTTATCATAATGTATGCACACATTCCTTTCAATAAAACAGAAACTGAATGCCCAACAGAGGTACAAAGACACCTGGGGTCACAATTTGATAATTCTCAATATTACTGTCAAGCTGTATATACCGTTATCATCCAAAACTAATGGTTCAGAATGTAATATAACAAAATATATCAAACATCAAAGTGAAATGTATATTTGTAAATTGAAAAATCTAATCTAACGTAAGAGAAATGCAGTTGACCTTATTGGATGAGAATGTTGTTGTATAAGCAATAGTCTGGGATGCAGTCCTGCAATGTAATGTCATAAAACAAAATTGTTGTAATTCGTAGCCGTTACAAACATGTGCACATTTCGTGTTTTGTTAATTTCATTGTGATCAGAAATATTTCACAGCTCTTATAGTGTAAACAGCAACTGTACGCATATTCTGTGATCTGATTCGTTAATACTATACTGCGCAATGAAGACCGATTCATAGAGGCATTCCCTCGTGAGATATCTGTATCATACAATGTATATCATTACAAATGCAACTGCATTGAAGGTAAGGATAATACAGTAACTATAATATTTCTCACTTCATTAAATGTATGATTTCAGTATCCAGTCAGCAACAACAGGTACTTCTTCATCATAACAAAACTCAAATTTTATTCTAATTTGAGGATAAAATGCAAGAGCTTCTCTATTTTCACTATCCATTGAGTTTCAGTAAAGTTATTTGCAATTGCAATTGCAAATTGTGTTTCTATTTAAATGTGTTTCTTCCAGAATGGACATTCCAAGAACAAACTATTTGTCAAATGTATTGTAAACATATATATGTGTCTTAAATAATCTCGATACAGAACATTGAATTGAACTACGTGTATGTGGGCGGATTTACTTAATCAAAATATGTTAATGTTGTTTAAACAAATCATAAAAGGTGTTGGATCTAATAAATATGAATAAACACTCTATCTCGTTATGTCAATTCAAAACTATCTGGTGAAGATATACAGGGAAATGTTTTTATGATAGTTTATTAAAAAAACAACAATATTAACTGAAACAAAAATATTACATGAGATTGCCGATATAGAAGACCGTCAGTAGCTCAGAAGTTAATAAAATTGAAAACAGTGACTGGAGAGGCGACCCAGTGCCCTGGAGCGTTTGAACTCGGACTGTGGTTGGGTCGGTGATACCTTTCTAATTAGTAAGAGACAAATGCCTCGATGAAGTTGAGCATTTTAACATAACATATTTATATATGAATGGTAACGAAAACATGTTCATACTGCAATAATTAGTAGTCTAGATTCTGCTATAAAAAATATGTAATTATTCCCTTGAACATACTCTAGAGAGACTATAAGAATCCTCCTCCAAAGAAATATATTCAATGACGTTTTGAGTCCAGATTTAGCATTTATATAATGTCATACATTGTTTATCAAAATTGTGCCTGTATTTGGTTCTCGTTTAACATGTTTAGTGGTAGTATGTTTAGATTTGTTCACCCAAGAAAATGTTCAGACATTACTTTTCCCAAAGTGTCTTTGTCATAAACGTCAATATGCGAAACTCAATTATTCAATTCTCAACGGTAATCAGACAGGAACATGACAAGGATCAATGTAAACCAGTATTATATTGATGTTGCTCCACTTACGTGCTCATGATATTGCTACATGATTATACCCATTAGTATATATGTCAAACTGTCAATAAATGAGAAACAGGTTGAGATAGGATGTGACAAAACATATGTGTGTAAGTTTTTTAAAGATAAATTATATATTTTCATGTACATGTATTCATATATCGAGTAGGTTTAAACATAGTCAGAGCATATCCTGAAGGTTAAAGAAGCAAGTTTGACATTACTATGCACATATGTAAGTGAAATTTGAGAACGATATTGAATTAAAACTCTTAATGAATGTCACAATATATATTGTTCATTGTATTTGTCATAAATGCAAATTATAACATACATTATTTCAAATGATATATAATCAAAATGATAATTATAGTTTTAATTATCATTAAATTTAAATGTGTTTTGTTTAACAACGTTAACGTTTATCATATTCAAGCCACTTGTCTGCAGATAAACTAAAATATTGTTATATTATAGCAAGTATTATCAAAATACGAGCAACAATGGCAATACTGCACCTTTGCTTTATTCCACTTAACTTTATAATAGCAGTCGTAACTTTACACTTACTCACAATAGATAATTTATTCTCTAATGTATTATTAATGTATTATCTCTAATTGTATCTTAATTAAATCAGTTTCTGTCTGTTGCATTCCTTCACCCATGTGCAAAATCTAGGAAATGATAGTCATTGTTGTTCCAAAACGATGAATTTGTTGCATCTTAATTCTATATAATTCAAACATATATACTTATTTAATAATGCAATATAAAATATTGTGATTCGATTGTTTACAAGGGCTACCCATATTCCATCGTAAATAGAAAACAATATAATCAGATGAATGGTTCTGAAATGACATGTAAAAAGCGTTTGGCTCAAGCAGTATTATATGTTACACTTATCTTTTCTCAACCAGACAACTCCATTTGTTTACTTCTAAGAGTGACATACATCATGTCTTATGCTTATAAAACCCAATGCAATCATACTGCATACTGCATACTGCATACTGCATACTGCATACTGCATACTGCAACTAGCGAGTATAAGCATTTAGAACTTCCAAAACCCTATGTGAGAATTTGGATATGCAATGTTTCTGTTCTATGTCGAAGAAATAAGATTTTAAAAGAAAGATGAGTGCTTTCATCAACAATGTGTCATCAATGAGATTGCGAAAGCTCGTTAAGGCCGTGCTTCTGAACAACTTTTAACAACAAATTTAAGAATTGTATAACATTGAAACTTTCAGACATGATGTATATAGGAAATAAGAAAGTTATGGATTTGATATACAAAACTTCGTCTATAGATGAGGGAAATCTTGAGAAGAGATATTATTGTATCTATAAAGACGGTATGATATCGGAGGTGATAACAAAATATTCCTTGATGAAGGAAAATTGGCATTTATATGTATATGTAGTATTCATTGGTTACCTGGTTTCAGTGGTACCGTAACTTATGATTCTCAAGTGTTTCAGATGTACTACACCAACCATAAGGGTATTCTGCCTGTTCAGAATGGTCCTTGTTTTTGATGGACTGTAAGCACAATATCAGATTTTTTAGGATTTCTTAGTTCAATGTTCATCGAATTATCAGTGGGTCTCAATGGATTGTGCTTCACATCACGAATTATCAAATTTCACCACGACAGTTTGATGGAACGAACGACTGCAAAATCCTTTAGAAATAAAACGAATGTTATTACTTTAATCCACGAATATGCATATGGCAGCAGCACTTACTTCAAACAATCAGTTAACAATAAACAAACTGAGGTAATTTGAAAAGCAAACTAATTTTATAAACCCTTTTTAAATTACCCAAAACCCTCTTCTGGCCAGTACTAAAAACGTTGTGTTTAAATCAAATAGACTATTATGAGGAAATAAACCCACCTTACTCAGATGATTTTACAGGGATTATGAGCTGAATGACTGTCAATGCTGAATGGATGTCGTTAAAAACAAGCTAACCAATTTGATTAAAGGAAAACACAAAATTAATCTTCAAAGGCTACGTGGCTAAATCATAAACTAGAACTAAAAGAAACTCTTACAAATAAAATGCAAGACAGTTTGATCCACGGGGATGAAAATGAAAATTTTATCATTTTGATAAGCACACCCTTATTGTCCCTTTAAGGTTTCTGACAAACAAGTGATGATAAAAAAAACATACTTAAAGTATGGGATGAGAATGAGAGAGAAAAAGAGGATACTGAACAACATCCAAAACCAGTTAATGATTTGTCTGTGACAGCTGAGCGACTGAGACCATAATGCTCTCCAATTCCTGAGTAGCCCCATGCCTGTTAACATCAGATATGCGATGCATGACCTTCGTTTTCAGTAGCTCTCAATTCTTGTTTGATTTGGATTTCTCAAGAAGTTCCAAATACGTCTTAGGTTAAAAGAAGCATCAAACTTAAATTGCAACTTAATGGTATTTCCTCAATACATATGAAACCCTAAATGTTTGAATGTCAACTGTGTATGTATTATCTAATGAATTGTCAACACCACGTTATTATACGAATAAAACATTAACAAACTATTATAAAGGGGACATTAAAGAACTATAATGGCGTTCTGCAGTCGCATTTCCCACACTGGGGGAGAAACTGACATGCGAACGGTAAAATATTCATTTCAAAATAGCGATAGTCGTGCAAAAGAAGTTCATATTTTTCAATGGAACACAGCCATTCAATTATATAATTCTCATCAATAAAATGATGTGATCAGGTCATACAGAAATTAAGTATAAGTAGTTGTCTCCCAGAACTCCAATTCAAAATTAAACATGAAAGCTTTCTGGGAGAGCACTTGCCTAAAAGATAAATGAATAGAGACGATCAGATTGCCACCAATTGGTCTGTGAAATGTATGTCTCATTCGAATCATAACGCTGTCTTTCACCTAGTGAATTGGAAGCTGTAGATGAAACTTGCAGTTATCATGAGAATACCTCTAATCCCTTTACATGTTTGATAAATGAAGTCATTCAGCCAGTTACGGCTTTACTTGGACATTTAAACTTGTTTGATGTAAACTAATATGCACATTTTAATATATTACACGTTTTGGAACGTCTTTCATTTGACGTGATCTTCAATTGGAATTAGTTTGTTCAAACATAATAAGAAAGTTTAATATAATCCACAATATGGTTCATCTCAGTTCTCTTTGTTTATTTTGTGCCTGATATTGAACTTCGAGGAAATGGAATAAAAAGAAAGATGAAATAGTTTTATTCTTTGAGTAAACATATGGAGGTATGCTATTACCTGTAGCTTACAACCTCGCCACCCCATCTATATTCAAGCTGATAGAAGCAATAAGATGACGTTCAATATCACAAGTTATTAATCTCCCCTTTATTACAGCGGGAAATGTAATGGATAAACTCAGCTATTTGAAATCATTACACATAAGAGTAAACACTAGACATTACATTTTAATCAGTGTGGAACTGTTCGAATAGATATATTATTGTTGTAATAGAATAATTTTATATATGTACACCATTACTATATAACAATCTTGTAACTCTCCAAAGGCTGGGTTTTTTTAATTTAACATTTCATACACAATGTACGTGTTATTTACCCCCTTCTGCCTATCTAATCATTTGGTACACAGAGTTGCATTTCAGAGTTATTTGCTGCATACAAAGGATAACACCCATCTCCTCTCTCATCAAGATTGCTGGAAGGTCTGTTCAATTAGACTCTCTTGACCACATAAGCTTCACCTGAATTGATGTCTTCGCTCAAGGATGTCTGTGATGATTTAAGCCAATAGCCCATCATTTCCTGTTGGCTGCAGAGATACCAGATCATGACAGCTCAACTATGTTCTCCTGTCAACGTGTCTGCCTGTCATGGAAGCCCTGTTGATTTCATCTATCCAATCGCTTTTTTAATACTTAGAAATGTGCGTTAATCAAATGACATTGTTTGATTAAATTAACAGTTGTCTTCCACTATTTAACAATTCGTTATATTTCAACACTCACGGTGTATTTGTCAAACCATATATTGTTGGAAATCACTTGCAATCAATGCGCATACATCTTTATCAGGTTAAGATTTAGAAGTTGTTTCCTTTCTTTCAGATTTGTGTTCAATTCAGACTAATTGCAAACAAAATTAAGTTTTGTGTTTGTGTTTGACATCTTTATTTTAGAACAGTATAAATAAGAAACTACTCTTTATGTGTCATAAAAGAAGAGCAAATAGCATTATTATGGCAACAATCGTAAAATACCACCATGTCCTGCGAACATCTAGACCTCAAAAGGTACTTTCCCTCTGGACTCACCGCCGCCACTGATACAACTAAAAAGAGAATGAAAATGTATACCACGTAAACCCAAAAAATGCTGACTGTTATGTTAGACACTATGCAATGTTATATGTGTTGAATGTGTATTATTATGTATGCAACCCTAAAAAAGAAATAAAGTGAGAGAAACAAGAGTCTCCTATAATAAAAGTAAGTTATTGAAAACCACATAAAAACTGGAAATACCTTCTTCACAGATAAATAACTGGATATTAACAAATGAACTTGATTAGAAACGAGACAATATTTCTTAAGGGCCTGACTCAAAATAGAATAAAATCATTCTGATTGTATGAACATTATTGTTCTGGCACATGGACTAACTGTATTTAAAATTATGATTAAGATTTAGATAATTTATTCATTCATATCAAGAAAGATTTCATGTTAAAACTAAGCATACAACGTATGCATAATACTTACTAGGCTACAAAATACAAACAAGACTTTGTATATCGTTAATAATAATGCCTCACATGTACAATTATAGAATAAACAGACTTAGACACAATCGAATCAATATTGAATTATGAAGGTCTTCAGGATATTCTGTGTGTCGACTCATAATCAATCGATGACCTAGATGTCCAAACATCTGCCAATATCCTTTAGATTTTTAATTATGATAGGTTGTCAGACCACTGTTGATCCTATCAATGCTGGTTATCAATATATTATTTATAAGATAAATACTTGTGATTGTAAAATTTCCGGGATTCATTGTTATTCAACACCCACAAATTTAGTTTAAAACCGACGCCTTTAGCCCATTACAGAAACCTCAGTACTAGTTCATAGAACTCAGCACCTAAATTCGATACACGACCAAATATTATATTCATGATCATTGGTTGTATACACTCACTACAAGGACAAGCATTTTAATTAAAATAAATTGTCTTTATGTATTTGTGGTGCCAAGATTGGGCTCGTTTGAAAGCTGTTTACAATACCACTATATTTACATCGGCAGATGTGTCATAGTGTTCTACTTATTAAGACTTATATAGTTTCCTAGCATTACTTATTACTGTAGACAATTTTAAGAAGGTTTCCGTGTTGACACCCTGACAGGCCCATATAGAAGTGGGGACCAAGACCAAATGAAAGAACTGAAACTGTATGCAATAAAAATGTTATTCTGAGAATGGGAACTTCCAATGACAACTTGTTTCAGAGAAATCGTCGTTATAGATTTTCAGGATAATGCCTGTAATGCTCTTATTTGTAAGATTCTGATGAATTCTACCATTTCATGAAAATCAGTTCAGTCGTTAGTTCAGAAAATGTATCACAACATAGAACAAATTAAAATATGAAGAAGAATCCGGAGAGTAACAATAGGTCTGTCAGACTTTGTCTGAAGACCTTAATATTACTACTTTCATGCACACCCTGGAGCTTTCAACCATAAATCAACTAACAACGTCCTGGCATGATTTCTCAAATCACTCCGACCAGCCAAATATGAATCCAAGAAGATTAAAGTGCCTGCCCATGAAATGAAAATGCCGACAGAACAGATAAAGATGGCGTAAAATATACCTTTCCAATGTTACACTCTTAACAACAGGTCGCCAAAACACATAAAATCATATGATAGAAACATTACATAGAGCTGTCAAGACTGTACAGAACATGAACTTCCTCATTAAAACATATCAAAATCAATGATGTCTATGTCGACAAAATCGTACCTAAAGATTGGAGTCAATCAACTCAATTTTATTCAAACATTTATATTAACTGATTACATAGTGCGTTATCATTCAAGGTTCAAGATGTTTAAATTGTAGAAAGGCCAAAGTACAATAGTGATTATATATATATATACCTACTTTTAAGCTATTACATATATATAGTTGAGTGACATGGATTCGAAGCATAATTAAAATTGTAGCTACATCATTAGCAACACAATGTATAATCATATAAGTTTCCTTGATGAACACGATGATGTGAAATCGGTCGGAAATGAACTTATATGAACGTTAATCTTCAGTAGGTAATTTATTAAGAATAACTCAGACATAAACCATGAACGTTTATATATATCAGCTGCACGGCCTATTTTGGCCATACATAACGGATATGTTGACAAAATAATCATATCCGTTATGTATGGCATGAAGAGGCTGTGTTGCTGAAAGCTCGCCTTTAAAATGGATGATTTCTACTTCTTAATCTATATTCACTACCTGAGAGTTAGACAATCTTCGGATTGTGAACTATATATTACTCTTGTTCTAGATCAAAATTGAATTTTTAACAATGAACTTCAAATCTTGTTTCACAAACAAAAATAAAGCTATTTACTTTTTACTTTTACCTTTGAGAATTTGTAATAGTTTCCATTGCTATTCAGTCAAACAAAACAATTGAACATTTTCCTTTCGCTATTTAGAGTCGACATTGATAAACTTATTTGCTGTTAATATGCGCAGATTCTCAAATAATCTTTGCCTGTGTGTCTCTATAATGAATACCATTTTCTTTGACCTGAGAATGTGACAAGCTTATATTTCTAATCACTCAAACAAGACACATCAGTGTTTATCCCATCTCATAATCGGATAATTTCCTGGAGATATGGGACGGTGGTCACGTGATTGGTCCGTATGGTTTGGGGACATGATAAAGTAGATATACTACCCTGATCAATAGAAATGCCCATTGATAAGCAAGAGTAGTCAATCCTCTGACAAAACAACAATCACTTTCATTAATGTAATGCTTACAGTGGAGTTATTTTTATTAGTTTAAATGGTTACTGAAAGTCATATTAATGCATACGTCTACTGTCCTGACGATAGATCTAATGTACTGGCCATACCAATTTTGGTTTATCCCTATACCGATATATAGATCTTTCTGTTATGTCCAATTAATATATAATATTATATGTTATTTAATTTAATTCTAAAATCTACAAGTTTGCTAATTATTGAAGAAACATAAACAAACTTTATCGTCCTCAAGATTAATAAATATGTTAAGCATATTCATAGAATCTTAAATTGTTACAGAATGTGTTAAATTTGTCTACATAAATGCAAATGATGTTATGTACAAAATGTTTAAATTTGCAGTCGAAATTGAGACAAATTTCATTAATACTTTTGGCAACGTTTTAAAAGCAAATGGGTCTCAAACTGATTAAGAAAGTTTTAAAAAATTGAAAATAGTCATTTATCAAATAAATAAAAATGTACATCCTTAAGGAAGTTGATAAAATTCATCTGAAAGAATCAGACAGGAGTTGCAAATTTATTTCCAAGTAACTGTTCGATGATTATACAGCCTTCCTCGGATGAACATGAAACTGAACTTAGCTGAGAAGAGTCAAATCAAGCTTCAGATCCCATTAATTCAATTAAATACCATGACCCACAGCAAATTCTTTTCCACATTAAATTGATATAAAGGCAAAATGCATTAATGTACCTCCCGAAAACGAATAAAATTAGCTGTCATAAACAGTTTTTTTGTCACTTTGAAGTTGATAGAAGGGTTAACAAGATCACATTCTTAGTACCTGGAATAGATTTACTGTTATACATAACAGATAACATATCATGACTAACTAAGACCACTCTCATTTGTTATTATAACAACAAAGAGGACAGATGATACGTTTGTAGAAGATGGTACCAAAGAGAACTCATATATTGAGAGGGATTAGGCACTCTATCTTGGACACTAGCTATCACTGACCGTATTTCATATTAGCTCCTGACCTCTGTTCTATATATATCATACATTGAAAATTTTACATTCTGAATAACTTCCAATTAGATTTTGCACATTTAAGGACCATGGAACTGGATGTGCATCTCATGATGAATTATATCAATGATAATGGCTACCTCACATGTACAATTATAGAATAAACAGACTTAGACACAATCGAATCAATATTGAATTATGAAGGTCTTCAGGATATTCTGTGTGTCGACTCATAATCAATCGATGACCTAGATGTCCAAACATCTGCCAATATCCTTTAGATTTTTAATTATGATAGTTTGTCAGACCACTGTTGATCCTATCAATGCTGGTTATCAATATATTATTTATAAGATAAAAACTTGTGATTGTAAAATTTCCGGGATTCATTGTTATTCAACACCCACAAATCTAGTTTAAAACCGACGCCTTTAGCCCATTACAGAAACCTCAGTACTAGTTCATAGAACTCAGCACCTAAATTCGATACACGACCAAATATCATATTCATGATCATTGGTTGTATACACTAACTACAAGGACAAGCATTTTAATTAAAATAAATTGTCTTTATGTATTTGTGGTGCCAAGATTGGGCTCGTTTGAAAGCTGTTTACAATACCACTATATTTACATCGGCAGATGTGTCATAGTGTTCTATTTATTAAGACTTATATAGTTTCCTAGCATTACTTATTACTGTAGACAATTTTAAGAAGGTTTCCGTGTTGACACCCTGATAGGCCCATATAGAAGTGGGGACCAAGACCAAATGAAAGAACTGAAACTGTATGCAATAAAAATGTTATTCTGAGAATGGGAACTTCCAATGCCAACTGGTTTCAGAGAAATCGTCGTTATAGATTTTCAGGATAATGCCTGTAATGCTCTTATTTGTAAGATTCTGATGAATTCTACCATTTCATGAAAATCAGTTCAGTCGTTAGTTCAGAAAATGTATCACAAAATAGTACAAATTAAAATATGAAGAAGAATCCGGAGAGTAACAATAGGTCTGTCAGACTTTGTCTGAAGACCTTAATATTACTACTTTCATGCACACCCTGGAGCTTTCAACCATAAATGAACTAACAACGTCCTGGCATGATTTCTCAAATCACTCCGACCAGCCAAATATGAATCCAAGAAGATTAAAGTGCCTGCCCATGAAATGAAAATGCCGACAGAACAGATAAAGAGGGCGTAAAATATACCTTTCCAATGTTACACTCTTAACAACAGGTCGCCAAAACACATAAAATCATATGATAGAAACATTACATAGAGCTGTCAATTGCTGAACCCACCAAAGCTATCCTTCTGCTACCTTTATCATAATGCAAAGCTTCATAAAAAAAACGAAAACATTGATAGGCAATTCCTTTACTACCTAAAAAGCTTTTACAAAAATCAACTCATACCGTCACGTCACGGAGTAACACACTATAACACGCATATACTGAACAGCAAAAGAAACGCGAGTTTTAATGATTATAGTTTCTGTTTGCATATCAGCCCATGAGTTGTCATATCATTACTAAATGTCAGAGAACATGTGGAGCTATTGGTACTGTCGAGTGCAGATGGTTATCATTGCAAAGTCAAAATATCAGGTATCAGATCGCGAAAAAGCACGTCACATGTTGTCATGGTAACATGATCTGCATGAGCCTTGTTATTCAAATTATTTGTGCTTTAATCCGAGACTTGCGTTGTGAAAATGACCATTGTGACTTCAGCCATTAATGTTAAAGAAGTTAATGATTGGCAAGGAAAACGTGACATTTTAGAAACTGGGATATTGGCCGATTGCATGCTGAACAGGACTGTAAATGTGCTCGTGGAACACGTTGGTACCGAAAAAGAATGCAATACCTTGAAGTTACACCAAAATGAGACCCATAGAACCATTCTGAATTAAATTCAAAATGATGTCATAACGACAAATCAACATCAGCAAAGACAAGGGTTTTGCATCAAACAACTTCATGGGAGTGTTTGCACAAGTTTCAATTGCACTTAAAAGCACATTGGGCCCTTCATCATCTGAACAGGAGTGTGGCTGTTTTCCAAGAGAATGACTACGGCACACAAGATAATGCCCTGCAGAAGTTATACACCAGTATTGACGTTTCATTATGGCTGCATGTTGTTCAACAAGTTATTACAGTTGTTACAGTGGACTCGCGTTTCTTTTGCTGTTCAGTATATATGTACAAACACAGTGCAACTACAACCACACTCCCTGTCTTACTCTTGTTATCTTTAACTCATACAAACTTTGGCTTGATTTCTAAATTTCACCTTTACCTCGCTATTGTTTGACAATGACGCAATGTCACATCGCATTGTCAGAATAAAGATGTTGTTATCCTTGACACTCCTTTTTATCACATAATATTGTCAAACACTCACCATACATACATTAAAAAACCTTAATTTGAGATAGGCGATATACAATACCTTGATGTGGGTAACACTATTGAAGGGTAAACCGCGACCTTAAATCGAGTGTTTGTATAACAAATCCTCATTGAACACTATGTATTGTATTGTTCCTGATTGAGTTTCCTCACCATTGTTGTGTTTGCAAATAAATGTTTCGTATCCAGGACATATTCCTGTTCTAAGGTAAAATAACATAAAATGGTCAATAGAACAGTACTAGCAAATCTTTTAAGTGTAAAATACCTCGCATAAATGACAATATGGTGGTAATAAAAAATCAAAAGTCATTCTATTCTTCAGTAAAATAAAGTCTTTGATCTAAATAAAGGTTGATGGGCCAATTGTAAGATCTAAACGAGTGAAATAACCCATTAAGGACCTAATAACTTGATACAGTTGATAACAGAAGGTACAATTCTCCTTTCAAATATTCAAGTAAGAGAGAAAATAATTTCATATGAAATGTATAAGTGAAGGTTTTGGGATTATCATTTTAACACTTAAGTGAAATAAATGATGTCAAATACATAGCATAGTTCACATCAAGTTCAAATCCAAATCCAAACAATATTCCCCAAATGTATGTAAGTAAAGTAGTTCAGTAAGCAAGTATAGTGGAGTTCTGTGGATAACTGTGTCTCTGACATTTCTATGAAATGTGAACGCTCCAAAATCACCAATAGACGAAGGAACTATATAGCTGCATACGTCCGTCCATCAGGTCCGAGTTTCATTCAAAATCACAGCGATATAAAATGACACGAGTTATAAACATCTCAATCTATACTTGAATCTGTGTCGTTTCCGTTCCCTTTCAGCCTGTGACAACTTGGTGATAGAATTAATATCACGCCATTTCATCCTTTTAGTTTCTCTTCATACCATTTGAATCATGTGCTTTAAAACATACTGTAAAGTAATTTCCCTGGTTCTGTCAACTCCTGTTAGTATCTTAAACTCGTTCATCATTTCGTTTTCAGTTGGTGGATAACTGCAACTGTGTGTACTCCCACTCACTCTCACGACCTAAATCTTATCACTACTGAGTACCTATACATGAGAGATAGAATGTACTGTGATGTTTCTTCGATCATACTTTCGATATTAAAGCTCAAACTGTGCATCCATTTGAGTCTATGTGATATCAAAGATCATGGAGTAAAAAGAACATTCAATAAAACATTGTTGAAATTGAAAAAACACATGCACCGAAATATTATACTTATTAATGCAAGGCTCAAAGATCGACATACATGTACCAAGTTCACAACTCAAATGTTTTTGATGACTGCTCAACTGTCCCCAGCATTAATCAGAATGTTTAAATGTATCGTGATCACAAACTATTATCGAGAACTTTAAAACATACGAAACATTGTAACATTATAAGAACTTTCGTCAACAAAGTACATGGCAACGTATTGGCATCACTCATCATTTATGAATTTAAATAATTTTCAAACAAATATATCATCAAAATTCCTTCGCTAAACCATTTGTCAGTTTTATGTAAGGAGGCTAATTATCTGTAATAGTACACAAAAACCTATACATCGATCCTCTTATCTTTTTTTAGTGTAAAATGTGCCTGAACTTGATATTTATTCATCATTCTTTATTTATTCAAATGGTTTGACTTTGCCAGGGATCTAGGATCATAATTGGGTTTGTTATTGACTCAGTTACAAAATTTAACAATTGACCCCCAGATGATATACCCTAGCTACCTGTCTGGTGACCCGTGGTTTAATTCAAACTGGTCAGGAATGACTCGCTTGAGTACCATGGTCTTTTCAGTTGATGTCCTCATGGATAACCATAATTTCATTCCACTAACACAGATCGGTTATTATATTAGTTATTTTGAACACATTTCCGACCAAATACCAGGCAGCGTCAGTCTCAGGAGGCTCCAGATAAGTTCAGGACTAGAATTCTAGACAATCTGTTTATCAGCTTTGTCTCAGCTGCGTATTGCCTCATAAAACTACTGGCCAAATAATCCAGTGTAGATAAGAATAGAACAATCAGATTGGTGAGGAAACTGGACACTGAATTCGTGTATATGTTGAAGTGGTAGACCGATTACACCCATAGCTATCTATCATTGAATAAACGCATGATGGCTGAACGATCTGAGAGTTGAAGGGTGATTATCTGCCCAACACTGGTACATAGGCTGCCAGTCGTTTGCTGGTACTCTGGATAAGTGACTTTATCCAAAATGTGTCTGTGCTCACCCAGTAGTTAAAATGGGTACCTGGTTATGACGTGTTAGTGGTGACCTTCTAGTGACATATATGTCAGATTTGCCTGGACCAGGGTAATAGTTAAATAGTGCCTCAATCATGCAGTAGTTTCTGGGTATAATATCCACTATAGTATTTGTAGTATCACAACATGCGCCAACATAATGTATAAATTTGAAGAAATAAAAAAATGTAAAAGATGTCAACCAGGATCTGATCCCAATTTACCCTGACTAACTGTGTTAAGGAGAGATGGGTCGATGAAATAAACTATTTTTGATTTCGCTTATTTCATTCAAAAAAGCAAGTTTATTGTCTTTTATCCAAAAATGAAAGAAAATTTGGGGGTCACCGAATGATTTCAAAACTTACAGACATTAATAGTTATACCCCTGTAACCAATATGCGCTATTTTGGACCGATTTCACCTCCTTAAATAAAGCCCACGCTTTCACCGATTAAACTCTGAATCCTTTCAGATACAATTTAATCGCAAACGCGAATACATGGCAAGTCTATATTTTGAAAATTAATGACACTCTTTAAGTAAACAAAATTAAATTAAGCACTTTTTAAATAAAAACGGCAATTTTATCATCGTTTTTCGCATATTCAACAGGATTATCACTGACACACATATTTTAGATAGTGCTAAAATTGTAATATGATGTGGGCAGTTGAATTTACAAACGAATTCAGAAATAGTAATAGGGGGTCAACGAACGTATTTCATCAGTTTAACGTCGTTTTTTAAATTACATACATAAACGTAAAAACCTGACGTCACCTCAGTTTTGCTCAATTCAAGTGCATCTTTGAGGGCCTTTCATGTAATTACCATTGTATACACTATCAATCTAAGATTTATATTTTGAGACTTATTCATAACAATAAATCGTTGTCTCAAAATGTTACAGTTTACAAGTGAGTTTGATTTCTTCGTCCCATCTCTCCTGAAGTCAACTGTGTTTATCACTCTTTAATGTTGAAGGATTTGTCCTTGGTTTCTATACATTGCTTTGATGAACAATGACGACGCATTTTATTGATACACAAATTATTTATTCTATTCTATGTTTCAGAGTATATCATAATGGCGTTGTTAAACAAGTAAAGTGTCATTACCTTACAATTTCATTTTTTTTTCTCTAGCATTGGTAACTAGTCCCGCTCTGTTCCATGAATACAACTCGTCGGATGGAACAACCTGGGATCTGGACTGGCTTTATTTCCTGTTTGCATCAATGAGCCACTTTGCACAATTTAATGACAAGTCAATTGTTAATGTCTGTGTCAGCTTGAATACTGTAAGCTCATCTTTCCCCCCCAGGAATATCCATATAACAGATGAAAGAACCACACACCCAGCAGTTAGTGTTTCTACAAAATTACATGCACCTTTATCATCCAAAACTATGTTTCAGAAAGTTATGTAACAAAATATATCATACATCAAAGTGACATGTTCATTTGTAAATGGGAAAATCTAATCCAACGGAAGAGATTTGCAGTTGACATTATTGAATAAACTTGTTGGTTTATAGACAATAGTCTAGGAGAGTACTTCAACTTTGGGATAGTAGAGTATGTCTACTGAATCCTGCAATGTAACGTAATAAGACCAAATTGTTGTAATACAAACATGGGTTCATTTCGTGTTTTCTTGATTGCATCAGATCAGAAGTAAGTCACAGCTCTTATCTTGTAAAAAGCAACTATACCCATATTGTGTTATCTGATCCGTTGATACTATATTGCGCAATGAGCACCAAACTCAAAGAGGCTTTCCCTCATGAAATATCTTTATTATAAGATGTATATCATTAAAAATGCAACTTCATAGAAGTTAAAAGTAATGAAGTAAACATAACATATCTCACTTCATAACGATTTCAGTGATCTCTCCAGTCAGCAACTTCTTCATCATAACAAACTCAAACTTGATTGCAATTTGAAGAGTAAATGCAAGAACTTCTCTACTGTCACTATCCATTGAGCTTCAGTAAAGTTATTTGCAAATCGTGTTATTTTTTTAATGTGTTTCTTCCAGAATGGATATTCTACGAACAAACTTTTTGTCAAATGTATGGTAAACATATATATGTTTCTCGAAGACCATTGACTTGACCTATGTGGGGGATTTTATATATTGGAGGCCGTCAGTTAAAGAAATTGAAAACAGTGAAAGAGAGCAGGCAACTCTGGAGGGTTTGAACTCGGACTGTGGTTTGGGTCGGTGATACCTTTCTAATTAGAGACAAATGCCCCGATGAAGTTGAAAATTTTACAATAAAAGATGTGTATATGTGAATGGTAATGCAAACATTTTAATACTGCAATAATTTATACTTTAGATTATTCCATAAAAGTATTTAATCCTCCTCCTAAGGCTTATATTGAATGACATTTTGAGTCCAATATGGGTCTGAGATAGTATTTTCATTATGTCCATATTGTTTATCAACATTGTGCCTGTATTTGATTCTTGTTTAACATGTTTAGTCGAAGTATGTTTAGATGTGTGCACCAAGAACAATTTCAGACATTACTTTTCCAAAAGTGTCTTTGTCATAAACTTCAATATGTGATCGTATGTGTCAGTATATTGACGTTGCTCCTCTTACGTGCTCATAATATTGCTAAATGAGTATACCCATTAGTATATACGTCAAACTGTCAATAAATTAGAAACAGGTCACTGAGACGGACTGTGACAAAACATATGCGTGTGGGTTTTGGAAGACAAATGATGTATTTTCATCAAATGAACCCATATATGGAGTAGGTTTAAACATAGCGAGAGCATATCCTGAAGGTTTAAGAAGCAAGTTTGTCGTTACTAGGCACATACGTTAGTGAAGTTTGAGAATAATATTGAATTAAAACTCTTAATGAATGTCACGATATATATTGTTCATTGTACATGTAAATAATGCATACATACATTATTGCAAATGATATATACTTAAAATGATAATTATGGTTTCACTTGTTTTGAAATTTTCGAATGAATTGTAATTTGTGTTAAATAATGTTAACCTTCCGTATTCAGATAACTTGTCTGCAAATAAACCAAAATTATAGCAAAGTATTATCAAACTAACATTACATCTTGGCTTTATTCCACAAAACTTTGTTATAGCAGTCTTTAATTTACTCTTAGTTACAACAGATAATATGTTCTCAAACGAGTATTCATTGTATCTAAATCAAATCGGTTTTCTGTCTGTTGCCAAAAGTAGGCAATGATATTTAGTGTTGTTCCAAATCGATTATTTTATTGCAGCTTACTTTCAAACCTACATTTGGACCATCTTCCCACGGCAAGGTGAAAATGCATCGAAATAAATTCTATGCATTTTTTACCTTGCCCTCAACATCACAGAAAACTGTGTAACGAAGCAGCGATATCTATTGTGATCACGAGTTACGCCCCTTACCAGCTGCTTACAGACAGCCAATGAAATCACCGTTTACATTCGGTACTGCAGAAGTTATAATTCTAAAATTGTTATTTTTAGAAATATACGTTGGGTAAACGTTTCTTCTTGTACATTGCAATACTCGTCATATAGTACTTTAATACATGAAAATATATTATCATAAACATGCTAATTGAGAAAGAAGACCAAATGCGAGCCAGGAAGTGTTATAAGTTGATTGTTAAGTTTATAACAGAAACATATGTAGTTCATATGCAAATGAGAAATACCCACGTTCAAACAAAGTTAAAAGATTTGAATACAAATCCTAGCATTGAAAAATACTATTTCAATTAGTATAACGTGCTTATTTAAAAAAATTAACGTTTTTAAATAAGAGTTAGTTAGAGTTAGGCACAGTTTATCAAACAATAAATCAAATCACAGTTTGTTTAAAAGCGTTATACAGCCTGTATTTTCGGTATGTAGTTCAGTATTAAATAATTGAGATTGTTTAATCGAAATACTATGATGCCCCACGAGTTATTTGGTATTTTGTAAAAAAAAAAGGTGTGAAATCATTATATTAATGATAGTTTCATTTAAACTCAACACTTGATTTCTTCGATTTCGGAGTGAATAACACATGCTAGTTATTTTTTAAACTTATATATGACTTTTTAAAAACTAAGACAAACAACTAAATTGAATCATTCAACGTACTTCCAGCTGCAAAATTGTGAAATTAACAAACGATACCTGATAACAAGCGCAAAATCATACGCGAAAATTATGAATGTATCCAGTTTGGCAGTCATCATACAGTAACATCGTAACAGTGCGTCCACTCCATGTGCCAACTTTATGGCTTTTGAAGCTGTCCGCTTCGACGTTTTGATTATCGATTACAGGTTTATGAAAGCGAATTGTAATTATTTTATTGCCTCAATTGAAAGTTTGTACAAGTCCTGGACTGATCAAAATACTGTCAAAAGTGTGCTACAGTTTGCGACCCAAAATTAGCGGAGAAATTGGACGAATTAGAAAAAGTGTTTTCCAGTCTAAATATAGATCAAGTCTATTACGTCAGAAGTTCATATTGCAAGCTGTCTTCTGATTGGCCTATCAGATTAGCCTGCAGTACGTTAAAATCTTAGCACTGAAAATAGGAAGGATGAGGTCAAGGGCGGAGTGAAAAGATATGGAAATCTTTTCGTTACGCCCGTGACGTTGTGAAGATGCATTTGGACCTACTAATTTAATACTGCAATACAAATTATTGTGATTCGATTGTTTACCAGACCGCACATCCGAACGTAAATAGAAAATAATATCGGATGAATGGTTCCAAAAAAGAGTTTTGCTCAAGGAGTATTATATGTTTCTCTTATATTATCTTAACCAGACAACTCCATTTGTTTACTTCTTTGCTTTTGAAAACAAATGCAATCATGCTTAACAAATGCTTGATCAACAGTTAACAGGTGAATGCCATTGTTTTTTAGACCAACAAATCAATGTTTAGACAAGATACATTTGTGTATGTAAGTTGTTCATGGGATGATGATGTTATTCCAAACGCTCTTAAATTTAGAAGAAAACAACAGCATCTGTTTAGTTCAATATGTAATTCCATCATCTTGCGACTCAATCTCGTATATTAACACGAACTGTCGTGTGAACATACCGAGATTTTCAAATTAAACTCCTTCGTGTTCCTTACATCACTTCTAAATAAGAAAACTAATCAGATAATTTAAAATATCATAAAATAAAAACTACTTACGTTAATGGCAGATTGAATCTCTCTTTAATTCAATCCCAAATCAGTTTATCTTCTTTCATTGATGTTTGACCCCACTCTGTCATGAATACAAATCATAGAACACAATACCCTTGGGAGTACACGTTTGACTTTCATGGTAGCAGCAATACACTGTACACTCGTAATTGATCACTCGTTATTGTCTGGTTAACTTGGTTCCAATCTTACTGTGCATTGTACACTTTCTGTATAAATAATGAAAGTGCTTTCCTTTTATAAACACAACACTTTATTATATATTAAGATGTCTACAGAGTGTGTCATTCAGTTTTGAATATCTACTTGTATTTGTTTTTTAGAATGTACAGGTCTCGAATAATTAGACTCATATATTATAGTTTTATTTTATCGGCAATGAAAATGCAATGAATCTGGATAACAATACGATACGATAAAGAAATGCATGTTGTTACTGATGTTTTCTAATAAAAAATAAATGTATGTGTAGCTTTTGCAATCTGACTGTTAACATATTATATGGACATGCAATGTTTCTGATTCAAGATTCAATACTGATTTCGGAGATTTTAATTATTAAATTTTAATGGAACCAACGACTGCAAATTCTTTATTATTGAATAGAATGCTAATACTTAAATCCAGTAATGTGCAATGTCAATAGCACTAATTTCAAACAATCAACACACTAGAAACAAACTGTGGTAATTTTTAAAACAAACTAACTTTAAAGACCCTTTTTAATTTACCCAAATATTCATCCTGTACAGTACAAAAAACGTTTTTCTTAATCAAATGCTCAGATTTTATGGATTTTGTTATACGATATTTGTGATACTAAACAACCTTGATGACAATAATGATTTCAACGAGCTAAAGCGACTGAGAGCACAGTTCCTCAGTAGCCCAATGTCATTAATGCTGCTGTAGCACACCGTTCTTACTGAAATAAAGTGATCTCACGAAATGGTAAATAAGGGTTACCAATGGTAACGTACTCCTCAGTCAAGTCATGCGAGTCAATTTCCCTTTGAGTGGCCAGTTTAATGTGTTCACATTACAATGGCCGCTAGAAGGTAGTTCAAGTGATCTGACTGATGTAGCGATACCTTAACACTCAGAGTAATATTTTAATCATGACACCATGATGGAATGGTCATTCATCTTGCTGCCTGAACTATCGATTTCGCTTCACACCTACAAATGAACTTCTCACACTGAACAGTTCCACACCACTGTCACATTATACGTCACACAATTTTCTTCGAGTACGGATAACCATTTTCTATGGATACGGTTTATCAGGTCGTGTAACGAGATGTTTTACCTTCTAACGTAACAATATGTTGTAAAAACTTTAATAATAATTTGAGAAAACAATGTTTACAGAAAACGTGCTATAAGCGCCTTTAACGGTACATATGTAATGCGTGACCTTCGTTTTCAGTACGTTTCAATTCTTGTTTGATTTTGATATCTCAAAAAAAGTTGCAAATAAGTCTTAGGTAAAGAGTAAAAGTAAAAGTTTGATTGCAACTCATTTGCATTTCCTCTATCCATATGAAACGCTAAATGTTTCACTCGAACGTCAGCTGTGTACTGTGTCAACACCACGTGATCATAAGAATGAAAGCATTAAAATCCTATTAACAAAAAATTGAAAGAACTATAATGGGATTCTTTAGGCGTATGCCTTTTCGTTATTTCCAACACAGGGTGAGAAACTGACAAGGTAAAATATCAAATATCAAAATAGTGATAGTCATGCCATAAGTAGTACATATTTTCCAATGAAACAAAGTCATTCCCATCAATAAAATGACGTGATCACGTCATGTAGAAATAAAACATAAGAAGTTGTCTACCCGAACTCTAATTCAAAATTAAACATGAACATTTTCTGGGAGATAAAGATAAAGGAAAAGAAACCAACACATTGCCAACACCTGGTCTGTGAAAGTGATGTCTGATTCAAGTCATAATACTGTCTTTCAGCTAGTGACTTAGAAGCTACAAATGAAACTTGCATTTATCATAAGAATACCCCGAATCCCTTAACATATTCGGCAAATGAACTCATTTGGCCTGTTACTGCTTTATATGTTAATCTCAGACATTCAAACATGTTTGAATTAAACTATTATTCAGATTATATTGCACGTTTTAGAATGCCATTTTTCATGATCCAAAATTTTGAAGTATTTTCCTCGCACTTTAATATTTTTATTAAGGTTTAATATAATCCACAATTTGGTTCATTTTCCATCCTTATGGAAGTACATTTTGAGCGTGGTATTAAACTTTACCTAAGCTCATTCTCCACTAAATTATCAATAGCTTCGAAGAAATGAAATAAAACGGAAGATGAAATAGTTTTCTCTTTGAGTAAAACTATGAAGGTATGCTTTTACTTGTATCTTATAACCTCAGGATCTCATCTATTGTCAAGTTGAGAGAAGCAAAAAGATGACGTTCAATATCACAAGTAATTAATCCGTTTTTATTACAGCGGAAAATGTAATGGATAAACCCGGGCATTTGAAATCTTCACAAATACGAGTACACTGGATATAATCAGTATGGAACTGTTAGAATGGATATAATATTGTTGCAATATAATAGTTTTATAAAAGTACACTATTACTATTTAACAATATTGTCTCTCTCAAAAGGATAGGTAATTATTGTTTAGATTCCACACCCAATGTGTGAACACGTGTTATTTACCCCCTTCTACCTATTTCATCATTTGGTACACATAGTTGCACTCAAGAGTGCTGGATTACTGGAAGGTCAGTTCAATTAGACACTCCTGACCAGATAAGCTTCACCTGAATTCATGTCTTCACTCAAGGATGTCTGTGATGATTTAAGCCAATAGCCCATCATTTCCTGTTGTGTGCAGGGATACCAGATCATGACAGCTCAAATATATTCTCCTGTTAACGTGTCTGCCGTTCATGGAAGCCCCCTTGACCCTCTACTTATAACACTAACAAGAAAAGTAAGATCTTGAAAAAAATACTGGAAATAACTATTCGACCTCAGATAAATAACTGGATATTTAGAAATGAACTCAAAAACTCAAAATGGAATAAAAACATCCTGATGTCAGTTTGTAAGAACATTGAACTAAATGTATTTAAAGTTGTCATGAGCTTATGTTTTGGTAATTAATTCATTCATATCAAGAAAGAATTGGATGTTTGAAACTCAGCATACACGTATGTATTATATCCACTATTTTGGACATTATTCTCCCCGAATGTACCACTATCATCAACACAAGTCTGAAACTGGCATTTTCCCTTCCTGCTATAAAACCGCTGTGATAAAGCCTACCTTGGATTCTGAACAGCATTCCATTCCAATTACCGCCCTGTTTCGAACCTACCATTTCTCTCTAAAGCTTGGAGAAGGTTGTGAAACACCAGATTACCCTGAACAAGTTTCAGTTGATGGACAGGCATCAGTCTGCGTACAGACCATCATACAGTACCAAAACAGCTCTAAATTGTGTGCTAGATAAGATCATCAGAAATGTAGACTCGAACAACATTGTCCTGCTTGTTATGTTGGACCTTTCATCATCGTTTGATACCATTGACTATGACATTGGTTCGACTGCACTTCAATTCGGTTTCACTGGAAACTTTCTGACGATTCCCAGATACTTGACAAATTAGATCTGACAGAGATTAACCAAGCCTCCTCCATACACACCATGGAATTGTGTCTCGATGACGTCAAGTCGTGGATGACAGCAACTATGCGAAAATGAATGACAGAAAACAGAAGCAATACTGTCTGGTCCACCTGGTAGACTGAACAAAATTACACTTTATTCACCTCAAGATCGGTGACTCTTTGATCCCTTTCTCCAATGTTGTGAAGAATCTCGGTGTCTACTTGGAAAGTAGTCTATCCATGGAAACCCACATAAATGAGCTGTGCAAGACCATTCATTACCACCTACGAAACATATCCAGCATTCGTCTCCAACTGACCCAAGACACCGCTGTCCGCTCCGCTCTCTCATTCTCTCAAGATTGGACTATTGTTGTAATTGTAACAGGCTGCTTACACGAGCCTAGATAAAACGCCTGCAATCTCTCCAAATCAAAGCTTCCCGTCTTGTTACCCGCTCCAAGCTCCCTCATACCTGTGTGATCTACTCACACCCTACACCCCTGCTCGTACTCTAAGATCCAGCAACCAATAGCTCCACATACCTGTGTGATCTACTCACACCCTACACCCCTGCTCGTGCTCTCAGATTCAGCACCCAACAGCTGCTGGATCCTCCGTCTTTGAAACTCAGACATTCGGTGGCTGCTCCTTTGCTTCAGTTGCAACAGCACTCTGGACACTATCTTCCACATCACCTCTGTACACCTCTTCAAGTGTTCAAGCGCAACCTCAAAACTCATCTGTTCAGCCGCTACAAACATTGACTCTCTCCCCTATTCTCATCAGTTTTAATCATATGACTTTTGATGTGTTTGATTGTATGTCTGTATGCGCACTGAGCACACCCCTTTGTGGTATGGAGTATTGTGCGGTACAAATATCCTCATTATTTACGATAGTATTACTGGGCAGCAAAATAAAAACATAGACTTTGTATATTGTTAATAACGGTATTAAGGTCCATATTTAAACACGTTGAAATCAATAATGTTCTAAAACTTTGTTGACAAAATCGTTTCTTAAAACCAATCAACTCCATGTTACTCAAACAATTTATATGAACTGACAGAAATATACAACATGTTTAATACTTTATCTTCTGTAATTAATACATAGCCATTCAAAGTAAGCAAACTAAGCAATTTAACATATAGTTCCTTTGTTTCATTTAGTGAAAATAAAAACGTATATCAAAGTAAAGAATATTATTTGGTTATATTGTGGACAAAAATAGTTATGGATATACATGTATGTACAATTGAAAACTTGAAATAGTGATATATTGATTCATTGACACACTTATGTTTGTTCATTTGTATATGGCATACCACCAAATGAATGTACTTTATACGAATGTCATTGTGACAAATTTAAATTACCTTTATTTCCTCACACAATTCTGTAAAACTGTGTATTTGACTTTGACTTGGACACAATTATGAAATCTATATGACAAAATAGCCATTAGACAACTTATTTGTCCAGTATACTATTGTTCTGTTTCAACATTGAAGTGTTATCAAAAGGATGTAAGTTCAAATCTGCTTGACTAACATATAAGAAAACTATTTATTATGATTGTTTTCTTTGACCTTTATGAATCTGTAAAATGAAATTGATGAGGTTAATTCATTCATTCATATCACGAAATAATTGAATGTCTTAAACTTCTCATATATCTACTATTTAGCAAAAGACGACCAGGGAGTTTATATGTCATTAATTACAAGGTCCAGGTACAGAGTGACTAAAGATGATGTTCCTGATTTAAATGTATCAAAATCAGCATTGCTGTCTGTATAATGCTGTAATGTATATATATTATAAACTGTATACAACGATATACAATTTTATTGCAAGAGAAAGCAAGAAGGTTGCAAGAAGTTGTATATCCATAGAACTCGTTCTCCTTTATCTAACCAACTTCAAAATGCATTTGTAAGAAATATAAAAAAACCTATTTACTATTTACCTTTACTTGTAAGAATCTGTGAAACGTTTATATTGCTACTCAATCAAACAGAACAACTGGACGTTTCCGTGGGCTATTTAGGGCTGAGATTGATAAACGTATTTCCTGTTAATATGGGAAGGTTCTCAGATGATCTTTGCGTGTGTCTCTCTATACTGAATGCCATTTTCTTTGACCTGAGAATGTGACAGGTTTATACTTCTAATCACTCAAACAAGACACATCAGTGTTTCCCCATCTTATAATCGGATAAGGGTTGATAAACTAATTTCCTGAAGATATGGGGCGGTGATCACCTGATTGGTACGTATGGTTTGGGGACATGATGAAGCAGATATATTGCCCTGATCAATAGAAATGCCCATTGATAAGCAAGAGTAGTCAATCCTCTGACAAAACAACAATCACTTTCATAAATGTAATGCTTAGTTGTTTATTGCTTTAAATGATTACTGAAAAGTAATATTAATGCAAACGTCTATTTTTGTCATGACAGATCTAATGTACTGAAAAATACGAGTATTGGTTTATCCCTATGCCGCAGATGAGTTTGTTGAAATTTTAAATGCTTTTCTGTAAATGAATAATATGTCTGAAGGTATATTAACAATAATATTCATGGATCATATCAAGTCATAACGACGGTAATTAAATGAATATGTCATTTTATGCCAATTCTTCTCGACTTCATGACATTGACAGAATAAGAGTCTTTCCTTATAGTTTTACACATGTCAGACCGCGGTACCCGAGGGAAAAGCTAACAACATTTGTATCTTGCTGCAGTGTCAAACTGTACAACTATATTGTTTGGATTAAGTTTGAAGATATACATAAACTGGCAAAATTTGCTTTTAAAGGTCAGTATATAAAATTGAAATAGTTCAAAGGGACATTAATCAAATTATTAAAGTTGTTCATCCTTAAGGAAGTGGATACAATTTATCTGAAAGTATTACACACGAGTGGCAGATTTATTTCCTACTAACTGTTCAATGATTACAGTTTTCCTTAGATGGACATGGAACTGAACTTAGCAAACATTGAGTAGATCAGTTGAAGTTTCCGACCTGATTGATTCAATGAAAGACCACGACGCTCTACAAATTCTTCACTTCGGTTCATTTCCTTTCACATTAAAATAATATAAAGGCAAAATGCATAAATTCAACTCTCGCAAACGACTTCATTTAACTGACAAAACTAGTTTGTTCTAGCTTAAAGTTGATAAAAGGGTTAAAGAAATCACATTCTTAGTACCTAGAATAGAATCACATGTATACGTGTGTATCCGTTTTCAAACTTATATTAATTTCTGCCTTTGTTGGTTACTAAGAGAAATCAAAGTATCAGAATGGTTGGTTGAAGATAAATTTGATGTTAACCAATCAATATTTGCTTTGCAGAAAATTAAAATTATAAAATCCACAGAGGACAGATCTTACATTTATTGAAGAAGGTACCAAAGAAAACTCCTATATTGAGAGGGATCAGGCACTCTATCTTCGAAATATCATTTTCCGTATTCCATATTAGCTCCCGACCTCTGTTCTACATAATACATATCCTGAAATACCACATTTGCACTGTCAGGAATTACAATAAGATGGTGCCTACTGACGACCCAACACACATGTACGATAACAAAATAAACAGAATGAAGCACGATCATTTCAATATTGAATGATGAATGTCTTCAGAATATTCTTTCTGTCGAAACATATATAGTTAATCAATGACATATCCTTGATATTTAATCATGGTATTTTGCCAGATCACTGTTAGTCCTGCCAATGTTGGACTATTAATATATCATTGAATATGGCATTCTAGTTCTGACACTGATTCTAATACCACGAACTGCCATTGCAGATATGAATGAATTCCAACTCTATGACCATACTATTTTTGTTATTGAAAGTCCATTAAAACAATTTAACATGCTTATCTAACAGTTGATATATTATATGATATAATCGCCTGTATTAAAAAAAAGATTGTTATAACGTGTTAATTTTCTGTTGATGTGGAATGGTTTATATGAGGGTGATCAATAGAAAGTTTGGATCTATAAAGTCATACATATGAATCGACTTCAACATTTATTAAGTTCATGGGGGTAAAACCTGTATGATTCCCCATTGATTGTTGTCCAATGCTTTGTCATTTATGAATTTAATTACATAATATGATTACTTTGCTATGTCTATCAGAAGTATAATTTTGAAGATCTGACGAGTATAAATTACCACAAATGACTAGCAGACCCATTTGCAGCTTGGTAATGTGCATTATAAAGTCTTCAATTATTGACAAATTCTATCAAAAGACAATACATTTGTTTACAAACTGCATATGATATTACGGAAATTCTAGACCTACCGTCTGATGATGCCAGTTATGAGTTGTTGGATTGATTCTTCTCTAGGATACATATATGGGAAGTCCTTTAGTGTTTAGTTGGAATCACATAATCACAAAAGCAACACCAATGAAGTACTTTTCTCCATTGTGAAAACTTCAATTAATCAAAACAAAACAACTATTAATAATAATATGAATGACAATAATGACGTTGTCCCTAACATAATACTATAAATGTTTTTTGAAATGTTGAAACAAATTGTTCAATAACAATTGGGTTAAACATATATTATTCATCATTGAAATGGATTGGCAAACACGCTAAGGGCTTATGTAAATGCCGTTCCAATTCTTATGTACTTAAATAACAATTATCTCTAATGGTTGCTGATCGGTTTGTAGAGATTTGTGATGTATATGTGCCATGCTGGAACCAACCATTGACAGATTTTATCATTGGCATTTATTTTCTGCAAACTGCATACGATATAAATATCGTTATAGACCTGATGATATTTAGGCTAGAAATTAGATTCTTGTCGAGAATAAAGGTTGATAAAGTTATGAACTTTTAGAAATAATATCGTGGCTACTCTGAAAAATAAAAATAACAATTGAACTGATTCATAATTATCGGAACAGGGAACATAAACATCGTGTTTTGAAAAGTTGAAATACTCCCTAAAGACCCTAAACAAGTCTGATTTTTATTTGAAATAATCCCAAGGACATAAGACAGCGCACCCCTTTTACAGACAGAAAATATATGGATTGTTTTCAGTTAGAATGACAATGAAAAGACACGAAGAGGGTAAATTGAGCATGTAAGTATAAACTGTTCTGGTTTTTTTTTCTGGAAATAGCATAAAGTTCCAACTGGTATAAGTAATATAACTGGGTTTAACGATGTCATAAACGTGGCGCTTACTAACCATCGACGTTAAGAAAACAATGTCTACAATTCTGTCATTTGTGAAGAGAAATATAATTAAGTATCGCCAGATTGGTGTTTAATGATAAAGATAGAACAAAGAACAATCATGCAACGATTTTGTTGCATTTTATGATACCCTCGACACACACACACACATTGTACTACTATCTCTAAACACATTGATTCGTCAGGGCGAACATTTCATTTTCAGATGCATCCATTTTCTTTTATTTTCACTCGTCTTTAATTTACTTTTAATCGTTTTACAATTTCAAAAATGATGAACAAATATGTATCATTTACACAACTACAATTGCCATTCCATTGCTAATTTCCAATTGAAGAAAAAACAACAACATATTTTAAGAGCAATTTCATGTATGATAAAAAGTTTGTAAAAACTCTTAAAATATCTTAATGAGAGATCAGTAAAGTTCGTTTAGTTGAAAGGGCGAATGAAACGTTGTTCGGAAAGTGATCTTTTACTGTGAACCACTGATAGCTAGGGAATATCTTTGATAAATTTTTCACTCAATTCTCATTCTTTACTAAATGAAAATCACAAATTAAAGATATTCAACATAGATTTCATCTTTTTCAGAATGCGACTGCAAAAATTTAAATAATACCAGGAATCTCTAATGTAATGTTCCACAAATCTGAAATCTGAAAATCAGTCGGGTATGTATTTAATTGCCATCGACATCTTATTGTTAAAAAAGAAAATGTATTTTTATAAAAGAAACTAGTGCCATATTTGTAGTTTATGTGTGTTCGAGTTTGAGTTTGAGTTTGTTGACGAGTAGGACATACGGTAATGAACATGTGTCTTGAGTGAATTAGTTGACTCGTCTATTTTTTATAACAAATGACCATGTCACAAAATAGTGATGGAGAAAAGGGCAACAGATGACGAGAAGACTAAGATATGCCACTGAGAAGACGTAGTTGGGGATCTGCATTGAAGCTATCTATGATGTGTATAACAGTGCTTGAGCGGAGTCACATAAACCCTCGGCCTCGTTTTCCAGTAATGGTTGCTAATTGGAGCCGATTTGTCTGCTTTTAATTTAATATTATCTTGACAACGCATGATAATTGTAACTTTTAGCAACCAGAATGGAATGAGTTGATGGTGACTAGGCCGAATGTTTTTTTTTACATGTATTAAAGTCCTAATCACTCATTGTGGTCTTCTTGTTCATCGTTGCCAGTTCATCATTGTTGTCATTGCACTTTAAATGCTCTGAAATAGTAAATGTCTAATTCATTTACGTTCATAAAATGGGAAGTTATCAAATTTCCCATTTACATACCAATAAACTGAATTCATATTTAAAACATATGGAACTTGGACGTGAACACAAAAACGATATGGATAGGTGGATTAATATAATGTGAGAAAAGTATAAAATACTTTGATTTATCGGTGAAATGAATCATCTATAAAGCAACTGTCTTATTCGCAAAATCGCAACTTAACCTATGACAAACCATGAAATAAACATATATTTAACTCCATTAACCAATGGATATTTAGTTGCTTCTTTAAACAGGTTGACGTGAGAAGGTACGCAACATACTCGCTGAGACATCAAGCTGTAGCTGTGAAAATCGTTCCTTTTGCAATTGCAATTTAGTGGATGGGTGGGGAAATATTTGACATAGTACAATATTTTGCCATCTCTTATCAAATTTGTCTGGCACTATATTGAAAATGTTTGTTAATTATTCGGCAGAATGATTTGGTGTCAAATTTAGAGCTTAAGATGACAAACATTTCAAAATAGATGCGAATTAAATCCACAAAGTTATACACAGACAGTTTTATTAGTCACGAGACATACATCTCACAGACCAGTTTCTGGTATTGTGATGCTGTCGATACCTTTGAGACAGAACTATTACATACCTGTTCTTAATAAATATATTGTCCGTCTATACATGTCACCTTATGAGACAGGAGTATCACAGACTCGTAGTTGGTAATGTGATTGCGTCTACAGCTGCGTACCGAAAGTTTGTTCACCTATAATCTTAGTGCAAGTATCATGTAAATTGGCGTTCATGTTAATGTCTGTAAAATTATATCACACACTATGATAATGAATCATCATATATCCACGAGTAACCTATCCTGTGATCGTCACGACAGTTAATGAAATTTGGCATTTTGAAAAAGACGGAATAGGTCAAATTTTGAAAATGCAATTTTATTGAATTTCGAATAAAAAATGTCATTAAAAAACATATTATATATCACAGATATAGTAAATGAGTATAAGAGGAACTATATGACGTATGTTAGACCAAGTTGATATGTTAGTGAATAGAAGCAAATAAAATCTGTACTTTTGAAATGATTTACCCCCCTGGTCACTTCAAAGAGCTACCAAAAGAATAACTGTTCACTATGAGATACCAAATCAGATTTCATCATGGAACACTCAACTGGCTTCTTATAACGCGAAATTTCAAAATGATCGGTCTAGTTTTTGCGCTGATACGATGCTTCAACGACATGTCAAATTACATGAAATTTGCACTAAAATACATAAACTTTCGGTACGCAGCTGTATTATTCATCATTATCATCACATGCCAGATACTTAAGTCCCGTCAATTTATGCGAAAACCCATCACAAACTGCAATATACATGATTTCTTCTGAACTGTTTCAAGAACCTGTGTCATTCCTGTATGACATATACCAATGTTGTACAAACGTTTCGTTTCATAAAACAAGACTTTAATTATATAACATCTTTGCAGATTGTTCCTTCCTTTTCCATCACTATTCATAGCGTAATGTTCATGATTCCTAGTTTAGATATCGCAGATGGAGGCTGGTGTTGCATAGAAGAATGGTCTTGCGAGAAGTGTGTACATGTACTGTCGACATGTTGGCGAAATAATAATACTGAATATCCACAACCTATACAATTAATAAATCCGCAGATTGATCAACATTATCTTGTTAGAGATGTTTTCCATACTCGTGGCGCCGATGAATGGATTCACTTCACTGTTTATTATTTGAAAGAATGTGCGTTGTTCTTTGTGAAAATTTTCAAATCTAAAGCCATCTAAATATTACCCCAAAAATATGCTTCAACGTTAACTGGATTGTGTTATAATCATGTATTAATAACATACACAGAAAGGTCCCCTCGAATTTCGTTTACCCAAAGATATCCCGATAGAACCCCCCTTTAAGCGAACCAATGCTAAACCACTAATGACAATATTAATGGTCTGACGCTCTGTATCCATGCGCAGTACAGTTGTAAATGTTCAAAAGAAAATGAGAGGAAATAAACAGCGAAGCTTATGGGATGGTACTTTTACGATATTAAAGATTCAGAGTACGTGGGCAGATTGTTATAGGAAAGAGGCTCTCACGTCGTATAAAAATTTATTTTTTTGAAAGGGTCAACGCCCAATGACTTTACTGTTAGCCTACTCAGATAATGTATCGGTTGCTCTCTGCTTAACAGTCAAAAATTCCATCGACTACAAAGCTTGAAATAATTTGAAACCTGCCTTTACCAAAGGAATAAAATGACAATCTCTTTCAACAATATCCAGTTTTCTGTAATTATGTTGTTGTTTATTATCGCACACAATCACTCAAAGGAACATTGTATATTTAAGGACATGTATCAGCTGTCATGAGTCGTAAGATGAAACAGAATCATCTACAATTTACTACACTAAGTTATCTTTGACTTTAATCTTTAATTCACGATTGAATTATTGTAATTACATTGGCAGGTGCTTCCTGGGAAGAATCAAAGAAGATATCGGGAGTAAAGGTCATAATGATTCTAGACCTGTTCTAATCTTCACTTGATTGGTGTACTACATGATGCAGTCGTCAGTAGCTCATCAAGATCTGTATTGTTTGCAAAACGGAAATGAATTGTTTTCAATTAATTCTAGAGCTTTTCATACTGGAAAATAAGTCAAAAATAGGTTCTACAATTTAGAATCTTCATTGTGTAAAGAGTCTCAACACAACATTTCAGCTCTCTAGACTTGAAGTTTGGTACTGGAGAAGCACGTGCAAATAGGATTTTAGATCATGACCCTATTTGGGATCATTGGGTCACGTAATCTACAATTTAGAAAAAGCGAAAAGTTTGCAGGCCTGATGAGTTAAAAATGTGAATAAATGATTTTTTAAATTATAATAATCCATTAATGACAGGGCAATGTTAATGTTCTTAGGTTGAAGATCATCACTTCTTTTATGACATTACTTTAATATTTGAAAGTGACGTGTTGTCGAAATAAACGATATCGATTTCACAGCTTTTAAAAAAAAAAATACATGGAAGAACCTTAAATGCAATATTACGTTTATCAATATGCAATACTATGCATTGTCAAGTAATGTATATTTACAGTGACAGACTACTCCCTTTTTCCTTTAAAGTTCACCATGTTTGTATCAGATCGTAATACACTCAATGATAAAGTTGTTGAATTTTATTGTTTTCTAAAAAAAACTCATGTCATACACTTTTTACTGACATATATATTATGCATAACAATACAATTTAGACAATAACTAACGAGCGACACAACGTGAATTACACAATTGATGTAACGAGGAAAGATAATCTGTCATTCCCCCGTAATGAGTTGGTTATTGTTTATATTACACATATAACAAATTAAAGTAAAAAGGCGAATATGAAAAGCCAACGTTTTCCTAACATACATGTGTGACGTTGATTCACTACTTATTTACCTATCCTTGTTTACTGTTTCCAATTGAACTGCTTCCTCCGACATTTGATGCGTCGGCAAATATACCAAAACGCTCATTTCAACTACGGGAAACAAATAAAACATGTTTTAAAATGCAGACGACAGTTTCTCAAGTCTGGGTCTTGGAAAGTTAGAAAGATGAATGAAGTAGTTCCGGCAGTCAATGAAATCGTTTGTTTTCTGTAACATCCAATAAAAATGTGTAACTCCCATGTGACTTACATGAAGAATACTACCCTGTGTCCATATTCCTTTATGGGTAATATAAGGGAAATAACAGATGCAGAGAGAATGACTCAATTGATGCTGCCCATTCCATGACAAGACTTCTACAGAACATACCATCTCTGTTAGTACTAGTTAATAACGATACACTGTGTGGTAAGAGGCACATTAGTTGGTAATAGGAATACAGCTATATCATGCCGTGTTATGAAGTAGATACTTCAGTTTTTAATGGGAGGATAACACGATATTCCATGCATATTAGTGAAGTTTACGCACAGTTGATTTCAAATGGCAAAGCCTTTAACTTGCTACGTTTATATGTATATCACTCCCTATCTCATAAAAACATTATCAATTGGAGACATCGAATGTCATCTCATTTCCTTTCTCATTTTGAATAGTGATGGATGAAAGGTTATCGAGTACAAGTAATAACATACCATCACGTTTTGATTGGCAGAACATAACAAGTTCACCTTGCCTACATGTATTTCTCTGAAGATATTCGTCAGTTTGTGGTGATTAAAGGCGGAATATAGTTTGGAGAACGTAAAATGCCATGACCATCAATACAAAATGTGATTATACACAAGCATACATATGTACACAAAGGAGGCGCAGTTAATTAACTGATTCAGTAAAGTTAGATTTGTGTCAAACATTTTCTTCATAAAATCTTACATAAAATATGCTTAAATATATGAATTGAGAAATATGTTTTTAGAAACTGAAATTTGTATTTGAATCATTTATTGGACACTTGCAGAATGAGTTCATTTGCTCAAACTTTAACGAAATTCCTCATGACAATTATAAATCTACAGTAACGAAAAGTCTAAAGTAACTGAAATACTCTTGACTCGTATGAGACAGCAGGATACTCACATACAGGTATTGATCAAACTGACCTGATCAGATCTTAATGGATGATAACTTCATCACCGAATTGAACAGATATGTGATGGCTATGTATACAGTTAAAAATGGATTGTTTATATTACATACTACATCTAGTATGGTTAAGGTGATTACATACCAGCCTGGGCCCATAATGTTATTCAGTAACACTATCTCAGCAATACTATCCATCAAATTCAATTATCTAAAATATCGAGTTCCTTCTTACTTTTGACACTCGAAAGTTGAAACGAAGAAAGATTTTGAATTAGCTTTGAAATTAGTTTCAACTGTATTTTGGTTGACATTTACACCTCATGTCAATAACACATGAGCTAGCTCTGGAGATCAAACTTAATTATCCTGAACATCTTCCTGTTCTTATCTATGCTACTTCCAAATGTCCTCCAAAGACCCAAACTTAATTACATTTATGTTAAGGTCACTTTTGTTGTGAACTTAAATTGCATTCCACCTTAATTAAACTTATTTCATTTCACCCACAAATGTATCTTCAAACAGGTTTAACACAAATGTAGAGATGTAGTAAAACCCTTTAGTCTCATAGTGGATGACACCAAGTTTGAATCCCAGATGAGTTAGTCTCTCAGGTATTACACCAGATATTCACGCTTCATTCCCGATGTCCCTCCATAAGAATATTTCGTAAGCACACTAAATATATAGTTCATTCAACGTTTGGATCGATCGTATAGAAGGGAAAATGTCATGGAAGCGGAAGAACAACGAGTTATGAGACTAAGCTTCCTTTTAGGACAAAATACATTGATTAGTATTAATACATAGAGGGTTGCTTGACAAGCTCGACTGATGATTTGATATCCGAATTATCCTTGTTTTCTTATTTATCAGCCTAGTACATTTTAATTGACATTTGCACAAGTCAGTTAACACAATGAGCGAAAATATAATGCTTTAGATAACTGAAAATTAGAAATAATACTCAGGTGTCCGTCCGTGCTGCTTCATTTCTGATGGATAAAAGATGTTCATGAACTTTATTTTAATGAAGCATCTTTATAGTAGAATGCCATATTACAAGCCAGGAAATCTTTATTGTTATTATTATTTTTATTTTCCTATCTAGCCTAGTTAAGGAAATTCGTGTGTTTCTCAGAAATATATAGTGTTTGGAAATGACAAATTTAGTTTAGTTGGCTTCTCAATATGTGATGTATCTCTGTTTTAGTCGTGTTTATCACTCGTGGATTGAATTATCGTGCATTGTGTATGGTGACGTTGCTTTTGTGGTTGAGTGTATGTATCATGCATGTCAACACATTGTTGTTTTGTCAGCCAATAAAAAGGCAGGTCATGATTTCAGGAAAAATGCCACATTATGTACAGTAATGAAGAACTTAATGGTGATTGACCAGATAATAATATGTGAATGTAACATTTCCAACTGAATGCCGTTGGTGCACATGAAACAACAGTGATCTGTTCACAGCGAAGTGGTTCCGTGACAACTCTCTTTCATTCAAATTTCTTTTGAGAAGTTTGAGACATGCACGCGTTGACAAGACCCATCTGAACCCGCTTACATTTGACCGTTAACGTGTGTGTATGTTCTCCGTATATGGAATCGCTAGTATTTACTGGAATAATTGTACACCGACGCAATATTGAAATACTTTCGTTAATCTGGGAGTACTGTGTTATGTCCTCATATTTATACCCTCTTCTTAGCATAGAATATGAAAGTTTCAGAAACAAAAACATAATTTATAAAATATTATTCTCATTCCTAAACATAATCATTTGTCTTTAATAAAAAAAAAAGAACGTTCCAATATCCGGAAGATTAAGGTGCCATAGTACTCGATGTCACGTCAGACTAAATACTTGAAGCTATCACTTTACAAGGTTTATTTCTGTGTTTCATCTGATAGCGTTCTAGTCGTAATTGTTCAGAAGCATACGTTACGCGAACACCCACATCTTCCTACACACCGATGATAGTCTGTTTGAACTTTATTAAAAATATTGAGTCTGTGAACAACCTTTTACCATACACATGTTTGGGGTCATGTAATAGCTTGAAATAACCGCTGATCGACCATTTCAGAACTATGATGGTAATGGTTGGACAGGTCAAATGAAAAATGTATGATCATTCAAGGAAGTAAATTAATCGAGTATTGAGTGAAACCTAACCCATATCTAAATCTAATTAAGACACTCTCGTGTTCAAATTGAATAATTCATTTCATTTTGTATCTTGAAAATCTAAAGTCAAGACGGGTACTTTTTCGTTTTTCAACACGATGTTTTGCTAATAGATAACAATACCTTAATATCAAACTGAAAAAATGATACTATTTAATTTCTTAACATGAAATATATGTTACATGTACATACGGCAATAAATAACACCCGTATTTAGGTACTGCTAACCCATTTAGGAATAACTTAAATAACCTAGTAATGTAATTTACTCGACAAACCAAGATTACCACAAAGCTGCTCAGGACTGACTTCTTATTTAAAGATCTTATATGTGTACTGTTATAAATGAGAGTTGTCAGGAAACTGTTGAAAATATTCTTAAAGACACATACACGTGTTTAGGCTATTTCTGGGGGGAAACGCAATTCGACCATGCAACCAATAACGAATCAATACGCAGTTGAAATGACATATAGTCATCAATTATGAACTGTGACCTACATGTACATGAGAAATCGATTCCACATATTATTAAACCCACGTATCAATATCAAATAAATATTTTAGAGCAAAACAGTTCAGTGTGTTCTAACATGTATTGATTCATTTCGAATGTGACAGAATGAATGTCACATCCATTTCAACCTTTCAATCACTCTTGATTTTATTTGAACCTGGTGTTTTCAAATGTTTTTGAAAATAGATTATCTGTCCATCTTAAAACGCTTTATTCTCCACGTGATTTCTAATTCAGTAAGAAACTGAGATCTGACTTCATGCACATCATATTATCGCACACACTCGCATTGAAGTGGTGATGACGCTACAAGTGTACATGATCACGGTATACAAGTGAGTCAACCAGGACTAGCGGTCTACATAGGAAGTGGTTGTCTTACATTTCTTGCCTCGAATCACACATTTTCAAGGAATGCAATGAACTGTCTTATTAAGTATTGTTTCAGCATAACTTGGAGAACACCAGGTCATATAAGTTATATGTTATATTGACTATTTTTACATCTAAACAAAGTATGCAGGCGTTTCTTTTCCCCGGCAGTGTATAACATGTCATTGTACTTATAAACATTTTCAGAGGTACAGCTACATATATGTACGACTCCTTTTGTAGACATTCTATCGCAAGTCCAATGTCTGTGGTAGCCTTGTCTGGATTAATACCTATTTGTGGTTCACTGTGAGCCACCTCTTGATCTTTTGACCTTCTTATAATTGCTATCAGTGAGTATGAACGCTTTCAGATAGTCTAATCAAAAGGCGCTATCTGTAGTGCTCCAAATTGTAATAATTGCTCCAAATTGTAATACCTGCTCCAAATTGTAATAACAATTGCTCCAAATTGTAATACCTGCTCCAAATTGTAATAAAAACTGCTCCATATTGTAATAACCCAATTTCGAAAAACATACTGTCAAGCTGCTCCAAATTGTAATAAAAAGTGCTCCAAATTGTAATAACTGCTCCAAATTGTAATAACTGTTCTGAAGCTACATCTCGTGGTGATGAAAATGAAAATATATAGCGTTGATGAAAAGAAGAGGTGATATAGATGTAGACATAAGATTTAATTTGGTGTAGATGTAGAACAAATTTTTGTAAATGTAGACGTAGATGTAGATACATATGTAGTTGTGTGTAAATGTAAACTTAGACGTAATGGGAGACGTAAGTAAATACATAGATTGAGATCGAAAATGAAAATGTAGATGTAAATGTAGATCTGGGTGGCGATTTCAATCAATCTTTATTACGGTATTTTGAAGGCCAAAGGCCCGTAGTACAATCATGAGTAGATCACAATACATATTATGTTCTGTAACAATACAATTATTCGATGTAGAAATAGGTATTTATGTAGTGTATGTAAATATGTAGATATAGATGAAGATATGAGAGTTGATATAGGTGTATATATCCGCAAATATGTTGACGTAGATGTAGGTATAAGTAATAATTGAGGTGTCGATCTTGATGGAGATTTAACTGTGGATGTAGATGTTGAAGATGTTGACGTAGATGTACATGTAGATGTTGTGGTAGATGTTGATATAAAATGTATAGAGAAGTATATGTAGGTTACGTGTAGCTATATGTGTAAATGAAGATGTAGAAGCAACGGCATATGTAAATGTATTATGTAGATCTGGTGTTGATTTACATGTAGAGGTAGATGTAGATGTAAGTGTACAACTATGCGAAGATGTAGATGTAGATATAATGGTTGATGTATATATAACTGTTGATGTACATTTATATAAAATAGCTGATGTTTATACAGAGAGAGTTGATGATGATATAGGAGATGATGTACATGTAGTAAACTGTTCATGTGGATATAAATACAGTAGGTGAGAGTACATTTACATGTAGATCGAAGAGTTGGTGCAGATATAGCAAGAGTTGATTGTAGACGTAGATGTTGGTGTAGTTACATTTGTAAACATATATATACATACATACAGACATAGAAAGAATTGATGTAGATGTAGATGTAAGGTTGGTTTAGACGAAGGTGTAAGTGTTGATGTGAGGTAGATATAAGAGCTGTTAAAGAGTAGAAAGAGTAAATGTAGATATAGGAGTTGACGTAGAAATAGATGTAACATATAATGTAGATGGATATACATGTATGAGATGACATGAGTTGTCATAAATATAGATGCTGAAGTAGATGTAGTTGCACATGAATGTATAGATGCAGCTGTAGGAAAAGATTATGCGAAGATGTAGATGATTATACAGATGCAAATGCAGTTGTATGTGTAAATCTAGGTGCACACGTACCGGTAGAATTATCTTAATATGTACATGTAGATGTAGATCTGGGTGGTGATTTAGACTTAGGTTTAGGTATAGACGTTTTCAGAGATGTAGATATAAGAGTTGACGCAGGCGCAGATGCAGATGTATGTAAAGCTGTAGATTTAGACGTAAATGAACATGTAGATCGAGACGATGATGTAGATGAAGATGTAGATGTAGGAGTAGACATATATGTGGCAGTAACGGACGACAAAGTTTTTGATGCATACATCTACATGTATCTTAATCTAGATACAGATTTAGATCTTCATTTAAAGGTATATATAGGTGTAAGTGTAAATGTAGATGATGATGTAGATGTCAAGGTAAACGTACAGCTACGCGTAGATCAAGGTGTTGATGGAGATGTAGATGTAATTGTAAACGTAAATGTATGCGTAGATACAGATGCAAATAGAAGATAGAAGAATTGGAGATTTCACTTGATGTAATTTAATTTTGATGGATGAGGTGATTCTAGTTGTACATAAAATTTATTAAAACTAAAATGTCGATACACATTTGATGACAGAAGAAAGTCTCATTGCAAGAGAAAGTCATGTCAATAGTTTCTTTTATATAAGTTATATTTTATCATTATAATTATTTACCATGGCAAATTGATAGTGTAATAGTCCTGATTGTCGTATATGTACACTGTTATCAAACACACAGTACAATAAATATTCAGGTAGTAACATTGTTTATTACAATTTCGAGCAAGTATTACAATTTCGAGCAAGCCTTTGCCTCAAATTGTAATGAATGCACCAAATTGTTATAACAGTACCAAAAAGCAATTAAAAGTGTTAATACATGTACCTGAAAACTAGTTGCAATGTTTTGATTGTGACAGTCACAATGGTACATCGAACATCAATAGAGATTTCCTTGAGCCTACAGCCTTTGGGTTTTGCACAAAGAAATCAATACCTACTGCGACTGAAATGAGTTCTTGTTTTACACTTCAATGACATAAGAATTCATTCGGTAATCAACTTGGCATATATTAATTTTCAAATAATGACATGAACGTCCAATATATCTCATTCCGCGTTGTGTCCTTTTGAATATATTTGGTCATAATATATTGGATTCATGAGCATTATTACAATTTGGAGCAGTTATTACAATTTGGAGCAAGCCTTTGCTCCAAATTGTAATAACTGCTCCAAATTGTAATAACAGCTCCGAATTGCACTAACAAGTGTAAATACCCAAAATTTGGTTGTAGTATTATGATGATGATAGTCACAATGGTACATCTGATATCGATAAAGTTTTTTTTTATACCTACATCATTTCTATTTTTTTGTCACATGATATTGAATTTATGAGCATTATTACATTTTGGAGCAGTTATTACAATTTGGAGCAAAGGCTTGCTCCAAATTGTAATAACTGCTCCAAATTGTAATAACAGCTCCGAATTGCACTAACAAGTGTAAATACCCAAAGTTTGGTTGTAGTATTATGATGATGATAGTCACAATGGTACATCTGATATCGATAACGTTTTTTTTAATGCCTTAATCACTTCTTTTTTTGGTCACATGATATTGAATTTATGAACATTATTACAATTTGGAGCAGTTATTACAATTTGGAGCAAGCCTTTGCTCCAAATTGTAATAACTGCTCCAAATTGTAATAACAGCTCCGAATTGCACTAACAAGTGCAAATACCCAAAATTTGGTTATAATATTATGATGATGATAGTCACAAAGGTACATCTGATATCGATAAAAAGAAGTTTGTGCCTACAGCATTCTATTTTTGGTCACATGGTATTGGATTAAGAGTATTATTACAATTTGGAGCAGTTTTTACAATTTGGAGTAATCCTTTGCTCCAAATTGTAATAACTGCTCCAAATTGTAATAACTGCTCCAAATTGTAATAACAGCTCCGAATTGCACTAACAAGTGTAAATACCCAAAATTTGGTTGTAGTATTATGATGATGATAGTCACAATGGTACATCTGATATCGATAACGGTTTTTTTTATGCCTAAATCACTTCTTTTTTGGGTCACATGATATTGAATTTATGAACATTATTACAATTTGGAGCAGTTATTACAATTTGGAGCAAGCCTTTGCTCCAAATTGTAATATCTGCTCCAAATTGTTATAACAGCTTCGAATTGCACTAACAAGTGTAAATACCCAAAATTTGGTTATAATATTATGATGATGATAGTCACAATGGTACATGCATCTGATATCGATAAAAAGAATGTTATGCCTACAGCATTCTATTTTTGGTCACGTGATATTGGATTTATGAGTATTATTACAATTTGGAGCAGTTATTACAATTTGGAGCAGTTATTACAATTTGGAGCAAGCCATTCCTAGATTGTTTAAACAATCTGCAGATTGTGAGACCTGAACAATCTAAGAATGATCACAATCTAGGAATATGTTACCTTGCAGTTGTATGTTTTCTGTCTTATCTACCGACAGTATTTGTTGATTCATAGATTGTGAAGGGGTCTGGTATTTCACAAACTGAATATACGGGTCTATTCCCAGATTGTGAAGGGTTTACAAATAGAAAAAAACTGTCTTATTTACAGACTATAGGGGTCGTATAGATTGTGAGGAGCTTTCAACTCGTTTCTCTATCTTATCTACCGACCGTATTGGTCGATCCCATGATTGTTAAGGGTTACGATAGTCAATTTATCGGCTGTATGCATCGATTCCCAGATGGTGAAGGGTTCTCAAAATAGTTGTTCTACTTATCTACATACTATAGGGGTCGATTCCTAGATTGTGAAGGCTTCTCAAATAGTTTTCTGTCTTATCAACAGGCTATTGGGGGTAGATTCCTAGATTGTATCTTTATATTATCTACCGACTACAGAGGTCGATTCTTAGATTGTGATGAGCTTTCAACTCGATTCTCTATCTTATCTTCCGACTACAGGGGTCGATTCCTAGATTTTGTAGGCTTCTCAAATAGTTTTTCTATCTTATCTACATACTGCAGGGGTCGATTCCTAGATTGTGAGGTTTCACAAATAGTGTTTCTTTCTAATCTCCCGACTACAGGTGTCGATTCCTAGATTGTGAAGGGTTATGATATTTCATCAACAGACTGTATTGATCGATTCCTAGATCGTGAACGGTTATGATATTTCATCTACAAACTGTATTAGTCGATTCCTAGATTGTGTGAAGGGTTCTGATATTTTATCTAAAGACTGTATTCTGCGATTCCTAGATTGTGTGAAGGGTTATTATATTTCATCAAAAGACTGTATTAGTCGATTCCTAGATTGTGCGAAGGGTTATTTCATCTATATGGTGTAGGGGTCTATCCCTAGATTGTGAAGAGTTATCATATTGTATCTACAGACTGCAGCGGTCGATTCCTAGATTGTGATAGATTATGATAAAAAGTAACGAAAACTAACAAGAAAAACGTTACAAAATGAGATTAATGTTCAGTGCTATGTCAAGTATCATTGTCATTAGAAAATGATCAATGTTCTTATTAATGTCATTAAATGCTACGAAATACTATGTCTATTATCATTATTGCATTGTTGTTATTACATTGTTTCTGAATAAAATATTTTAAAAACCACAAATGTGTTTTTTTTTGGTGATATATGTGGAATAGGAGTTTTTTCCTAGTTAACTTTGGACTTTTCTTCCGGGACTTTTTTTCTCCCTATTATCGATATATCGTAACCCTTCACAATCTGGTAATCGACCGGTGTAATCGGTAGATAATAAATATGCCATAACATTCACAATCTAGAGAGTGAGTGAGTGAGTTGTGGTTTAACGCTGCTTTCAAGAGTATTTAACTTATATCGCGGCTGCAAGTATTATGGCAGGGAGAAAGCCTGCAACGTCATGTGGCTATGCATTGCGGTGAAACCTGCGAGCAGCGGCTGGAACTAGCGAACCATGGGTGTTACTACGCTGAAATTCAGTGTAGCATTGCACCCAAACCTTACTGCGTGTAGAACAGTTCTCTACTGCAGACAAAGTTGCCGTGCCCCTGCCGGGATTCGAAACCCGGACCTCTTGATCCGAAGCCGAACGCGCTAACCACTGCGCTATTCCGCCCCTCACAATCTAGGAATCGACCACTACTGTAGGTAGATGTAATATCATAACCCTTCACAATCTAGGAATCGACCCCTGTCGTCGGTAGATAAGAAAGAGAAGCGATTTGAAAGCTCCTCACTATATAGAATCGACCCCTATAATCTGCTGATTAGAAAGACTATTTGAGAACCCTTCATAATCTAGGAATCGATCCCTGTAGTCGTTAGATGGAATATCATAATCATCACAATTTAGGAATCGACCCTATAGTCGGTAGATGAAATACCATAACCCTTCACAATCTAGGAATCGACCCCTGTAGTCGTTAGATAAAATTATATAACCCTTCACAACCTAGGAATCGACCCATGTAGTCTGTTTATAAGACAGAAAAACTATTTTAGAACCAATCACAATCTAGGAATCGACCCTATAGTCGGTAGATAACATAGAAACAAATATTTGAGAACCTGTCACAACTAGGAATTGACCGTATAGTCGGTAGATAAGATAGAACAAACTATTTGAAAACCCTTCACTAACTAGGAATCGACCCCTATAGTCCTTAGCTGAAAAACCAGCCCTTCACAATCAAGGAGTCGTTAGATAAGAAACGAGGTGGAAGTTCCTCACAATCTAGGAATCGACCCCTTTAATCTAAGATAGAAAAACTATTTGAGAACCCTTTACAATCTAGGAATCGACTCGTACAGTCTGTTAGATAGCCTTACAAACAAATTCCTAGATTGTGATCATTCTCCGATTGTAAGGGTCGAACAATCTGCAGATCGTCAAACAATCTAGGAATGGTGAAATATTCCTAGATTGTGATATCACAATCTGCAGATTGTTCGAACAAACTGCAGATTGTGATATACCCTAGATGGATCGTAACATTAATATTTCAAATCTGGTTGTAGTGTTATGATGGTGATAGTCATAATGGTACATCTAATATCAATTATCAATATAGTTTTTTTAATACCTACAGCATTTCGTTTTGCACAAAGAAATAAATACCCAAAGCGGCTTAAATGAGTTCTTGTTTTACATTTGAATGATATAAACACATCATTCGGTAGTCAATGTCAACATGAAAGTCAAAAAGATCTTATTCCTCGTTGTGTCCGTTTGATCCACATCTACACCAACGCATGCTTCTTTGCGTCTAAACAACTCGTTATTTATAATTCATATCCACATTACATCAGCACTTACATCTGCATAAAAACTAAAGTACCCATTATACATTAACATAAAATAGTGTACATCGTGATATACAGACATCTACATCTCCAAATTCAGCTTGATAATTAGGACATTTTACATATTCATGTCCTTCAACGTTAACATGGCTATGTCTACGTCTACATTAACATATACATCTTCATCTACAACTTCATATATACGTCTATGTCAACTTAAATATGTAAATCGTTATCAACATCAACATCTAAATGCATATAGATACAACTTTCGTGTACATGTATATCTACCTTACTGTTTACACAAATGTTTTTGGAAATCAATCTTAAAATCAATACAAGCAGAAGGAGTCTACTATAACCCCGTCAAATGGAAACATGTTACATAAATATGTATTGATTATGAAGCTTTATGCTATAATAAATCCTAAATCACAAATTAGTTATTAATTCATGCTACAGAAGGAAATGTTCTTCCAACAATAGAATACTGTCTATCTAAAAAAACCAAGTTCTGTTCCGGAAGCGATATTGTATAGAACGCATTTCGTATTATGCTCTGGAATCAAGATGTAGATGTTTTTCAATGGCTAAAAATAAAATTCAAAAGAAGTTAACAACCCTCAAAGGTACATCTTAATATGATGATTGCTACACCGACAAGTTAACTGAACTAGACCTTACAACTTTGTTTAGTTCTAGTTTGGAAATAAAATGTTAATTTCGGTTTCCTTGGTAACGACTGAAAAAATAAAATCCCAAAAAAGTTGAAAACCATTTAAGTTTTTAAGTTTTGTTCCGGAAACGAAATTTTCCTCGAAACAGCTTAACATATAAAAAAGGCACATCTATACATGATGACTATTCCACATACCTAGTTTCATTGAGGTCGGCCTTACGTTTTTAAAAAATTCTGGTCCGAAACGAAACCCGGACGGACGGATGGACGGACGGGCGGACAGACGGAGGTAATTTCCTTATCCCTTGACAACTTTGTTGAGGCGGGGGATAATAACAATCTTCATAAACATTGTAATTACTATTATCAAAACGAACGACGAATCAATGATCACGATAAAATCAAAATCGTCAAATAATCAGAACTAAATATATTTAAGCTTACATCGCCTTAATCTGTGTTATTACAATTTGGATCAGTTATTACAATTTGGAGCACTTTTTATTACAATTTGGAGCAGCTTGACAGTACGTTTTTCGAAAATTGGGTTATTACAATTTGGAGCAGTTTGTATTACAATTTGGAGCAGGTATTACAATTTGGAGCACTTTTTATTACAATTTGGAGCAGGTATTACAATTTGGAGCAATTATTACAATTTGGAGCACAACAGCTATCAGACTAAATGAACTCTCACAAGTACATGTGTAGCTGCAGAATAAAGAATGTAAAAAGATGGAACTATGCAAGACGTATTTATGCGATGTATCTTTTTCATGGAAGTTAGACTTACATGCTGGTAACAACCTACACAGTGCTTAGACACTGCTTTAATGAAGGTTAGAAGTTGCAAGATTTAAATATTTAAGTATTGCTGAGTGCAACAAGGTATCCACAGACTGACTTAACCTATACTATGCACCAACAATTTAAAATGAGTATTTGACTTATGTGGTAATTAATTTTTTTTAGTCATTCATCAACAGCCTGGTTATTTAATTTAACTGTATACGTTGGTACTCAACTTGCAGGCAAGTCATTTGCACTGTTGGCATAGAGGTCCAACGTACCTTATTAGCGAAACTATGTGAAATGAAGGATAAACATACATTTTAAAAAATAATGTCTATTTTGACAATTTGCCTCCTTTGCGCTTGCAGGTAATGTGTTATATCATGACAAGATGCCATGAATAAACATTAATTTCAAATCATGTTTGTAATTATAACTGTCTGATATGTTTAATAGTTTCGTTCATGCCAATTGTAACCTTAGCTATGTAGGTTGAAGATTACATCTTGCATGACAGCGCTATGCCTGTTATTGCCTGTATAATATGTCAGTGCAGTTTATAACACGCATGATCTTCCATCTGTGCTTCGAACAGTGTTTATAAACGTGTACCCTAACGCATTGTCCAAATGATCAACTGTTCAAACATTTGACTTTTGTCGAAACCGGAAGACAGTAATCAAAAAGTACAACCTTACATCCGCTTAGGAAATAGTAAAATAAACAACATGCTAGTGACGTTGCACGCTTATCAGTAATGCCAGCATGAATATCATCAGATTCGTTTGTGATATGAGTAACGAGAATTATTGGACGTGCTCTGAAGAGACCTTTATTCTATGCTATATAACCTGTAGTCCAGTCAGGCAATTGATTGGGAATGGATAACGATAAATATACTGGATGTTATTGGTAATGCCAGTCTTACCAATCAACCGTATTATATTATGTTATTGACTTAAATCCGTTCAGGAAGTACAGCTGAAATTCGAGGTGCTCTAACTTTCTTTAAAGAATCTTGCTCAAAACATCCGTCCAAGAACTTCATTGTAAAACAGTTGATAGCCATGCATATTAAGCAGCAAAGATCAACCTTGCAGTAAAAGTAACGTTCATCTGACATGAGCCTTTGATCTTAATAACGGGCGATGGACCGTTTGCAAAACCCAATCGAGGGTAAAACAACTGATCAACGGCCTAATATCTTGATCCACTTCATATGAATAGTCAATTAAAATCATCCATTGAAAGTCCAGATGTACCATCGACCCGAATATTTCTATTACACTGTTGGAACTTAATTGCCTTTGAGAATATGTTGGAAAGTCATTCTAGATAGGAGAGGCTGGTACCAATGAAAATGCATTCTCTGTTATACGGTAATACGTACGAAACAATAATTTAACGGTTAATTCGATACTCTTTTTTCCATTTTAATGAAGGATTTAACTCTTGGTCAAAGTGAAACAATGAACATATCTTCCTACTATATTAGATATGTACAATTACAGAGGATAGTGTGTGAACAATAGACAGATGGAGTTAATGTTATTTTCAGATGTGTTACTTCTCGTGTGTAATATAAAGTCTATCAAGCTTTCAATCTAAATATATTTAGATCAACATTTTATATTGTAATGGTATAGTATATGGTCGACATTATAACATAAATATAAAATAACATCGATCTAAGTTTAGTCAAGCTCTGTATTTTGAACCGAAACTAAATTTTGAATCAATTAAACTCAACTTAATCCTACGTTTAATAAACTAATTTGCCATGTCTTCTAAGAACAACGGTTTCATTCATCAGATGATGTATTGTCTCAACGCCAGTATTTCAGCAGTGAGATCGATCGACTCTCATTGTGAACTAATTTATAATATCGGTTATCTTCTGAAGCATGTATTGATGAATGCTGTGAATGTCTAATCAGTTTATAACTTAAGGAACTGGTTGAACGCAGAATTGTGCAACAAATTGTAAAGAATATGCATTGACGTCTTATTTATTAATCCATAAACAAACTTCTTCTTTTTTCAATAACTTTTTGGCTATTTTCTACAATGAATGTTAACGGGCTGGACATATGTTTTTACAGTATCCAAAGTAGGTGGTTTTCTGTAGGAATATTGGAATTACTTTAGCAAATAGCTGTAAGATGAAGTTGTCTGTTGTAAACTTGTGTTATTGTATGACATGTATAACGGTCATGTTAACCGCTTTAAAATAACAGAATTAATATAAAGTGACATGCATTGACCGGATTAATTTGATTTAACACCGCCATTGCCACTACATTAGACAACATAATAATGTCACTGAATGTTAAACATAACAATTTCTCATTAAATTATGATTCAGGGAGTTTTAACGAAAACATTAATATTGTATGAAATGCATATGGTTAGCTTAAGTATGGTTGCATCATTTGCATGGCTTTACATTTCATCAACTATCATTAATCATACAAACCAAAAACGCGCAACTGCCAACCAAGCACAAACAACATTCGCATATGAACAACTGAAGAAACTGACATTTAAAATTAAAAAATTTCAAGAATTAGAAAAGAGATTACTTGCCAATGATCTTAGTATTTTGTTTGGATTACACTCTTTTTCCGCTCAAGTTTACTTCCTGATTTATATTATCTTATTTTTATGGAACTGGAATGATTTGAGATAACAAATAACAGCTAAATTGAAGGGTTTCTATACTTCTATCATTTATTTTACTAACAAAATATGTTTACTGTAAATCTGTCACTGTCGTAACAAGATGGTACAACTGGTATCTGAATCATATACATTATTTTTGTTACATAAACATAGGTAATGTAACATTATGGATATTGTTTTTCTCAACGAAAATTGTTTTAATGTAATATAATAGTACGTTTTTGATTAAACGTAATTATTTATACTTACCTGTTGACTAGACCTACTTTGCCTTACCTCCTATGGGTAATGCTATTTCAACCTTAACACAGACGAACTTGAAGAGTGGAGAAGGGGTGCGTAAAATCCCTTATCCAAGGGCCGGTAAGTCTAGGTGGTCTCGTGACGTCACTACCTGTTCATATCACTCTCCGAAAGTCCCAAAGGCAAGACAGACCAAGTGGGGAGGATGGGAGGGCCTAGAGCGTAGGTCTAGTCAACAGGTAAGTATAAATAATTACGTTTAATCAAAAACGTACTATTATTTAAATACCTATCTGTTGACTAGACCTACTTTGCCTAGAATCCCACCGCAAGGAGGCGGGTCAGTAGATACATGGTAGTGACGAGACCAGCGACTAGCCCTGAGTGTAAGCTAACCTACGAGTCCTCCACCCTGTGGTGAGGACAAGGCACAGCCCGGGAGATACCATCTCTACCGCTAAGCGGATCGAAGAGACAACCCTGCCACTCAACTTCCGATCAACACACCGCCCCCCAAACCCCAACAGGGAGGGGGGTGTTAAAGCGAAGTTAAAGAAAAAACCAACAGACACGAGAGCTAGTAATGTAAACCATGTTTATTTACAATAAGTCTCAAAAGCGTCTAAGAAGGATGATCCCTTCTTGGTCTGGTTGGGGGGACCACCTTCGTCTGCGCGAAGACCTGTGGACCCAGCCTAGAGATGCCTTCAAGATCTGCTGTGGAGACATCTCGTAGGTAATGGTAGGCGAAAACCTCTGATGAACGCCAAAAACACCCTGCCATGACATCCGAAAACGCGATGTTGCAGTGATAAGCCATTGTTGCTGAAACTGCTCGGATCTCATGAGGGATGGAACGCGAAGGCGGAGGCAGGTCAGCGGCCCTGTACGCATCAATGACTGCCGACCTTAGATACACCCCCAACGCTCGCTTATCAAGCTCCTTGGTGCTCCTCGGTGAGTGAGACAAGAAACAGACGACGCCTGCCATCCCTCAGCCTGCGGATACGCTGCGTGTACACCCTCAAGGCTCTCACCGGACACAGAGAGAGATCTCCTGAGTCAGAACCCAGAACCGTGATAGAGAACGTACGGCCAGCTTCATAAGCTGCCTGGTCCTTACAGACAAGGTCGGGAGCCAACTCAAGAGAGGTCGATCCCCCCCTCCCTGACCTCATAACGTAGAAGGTCCGCCTGCAATGCATGGATTTCCGAAATCCGCGCTGCGGAGGCCATAGCCCCCAGAAAAAAGACCTTGCTTGTGAGAGGGAGAAGGGACACGTCGGAGAGCGGTTCACGTATCGAAGCGAAGGTGGTTGAGCACAATGGCTAAGTCCCACTCAGGTTGACGAAGCCTGGACCTGCCGTCAACCAAACGGAATGTTTTAATGAGGTCCTTGAGGAACGACACATCCAACCCTGGCGATCTCTTCCTGAGGACAGACAGGATAGCAGACATGTTGGTGTTGATTGATGGCTCGAGCCCACGACCGCGAGACTAGGAGTCTCGCGCTCTACCGACTGAGCTAGCCCGAGACCGCGATGTTACAGTGGTAAGCCATCGTGGCTGACACTGCACGGATCTCATGTGGGTTGGAACGCGAAGGAGGAGGCAGGTCAGCGGCCTTGTACGCATCAATGACCTCAGGTACACCCCCAACACTCGCTTATCTAGCCCTTGGGCTCTCCTAGGCGAGTGAGGCAAGAACCGACGACGCCTGCCATCCCTCAGCCTGTGTGTACGCTGCACGTACACCCTCATTGCCCTAACCGGACACAGAGAGAGATCCACCTCTCCTGAGTCAGAAACCAGAGCCGGAATAGCGAAAGTACGACCAGCCTCAACAGCTGCCTGGTTTTGTAACAGTTCCACACTTGTTGCAAAATCCAAAACATGGGACGATGAACCAGTTCTTAAATAACAAACTGAAAGAATGCAAAGATTCAGAGGGGTGCCGAACAGGAGACAACACCCCCTGATGACTGCCACGTTCCGTTGCCACTGCGCTTCCAGGAAGAAGTACCAGACCTACGAATGGCCGAAACATACTCCAGGAAGTCTGAAGACGAAAGAATGACACCCTCGTTACACAGGTCCTTGCACTTCATACAAGGCAAGACCTAACAGACTTCCTACCTCCGCAAATGTACAAAATGCAGAGTACATAGTGACACATACACCGAGGTAGTAGAGTAACTAGGTGACTGATAGTCGAGTCACTGACGAGACCCTCGAGACACAACCAGGTGATTGACAACGAGTCACTGACGCATGTAAGCTAGGGGAGGTGAGTGAAACTCAAATCACTTAACAGGTGAGTGACAGACGAGCCACTGACACGAGTAAGCTAGACGATGTGAGTGACAGGAGATACAGCCGAGTCACTTAGTAGGTGAGTGACAGACGAGGCACTGACGCGTGTAATCTAGACGAGGTGAGTGACAGTCGAGTCACTTAGTAGGCGAGTGACAGACGAGCCACTAACGCATGTAATCTAGACGAGGTGAGTGACACTCAAGTCACTTAAAAGGTGAGTGACAGACGAGCCACTTAACAGACGAGTGACAGACAAGCCACTAACGTGTGTAGTCTAGGCCAGGTGAGTGACAGGTGAGTGACACTCAAATCGCTTAACAGATGAGCGACAGGCACGTCACTAACTTGCGTAAACTAGACGAGGTGAATGACACACGAGTGAGTGAGTGAGTTGGGGTTTAACGCTGCTTCCAAGAGTATTTCACTTATATCGCGGCTGCTAGTATTATGGCAGGGAGAAAGCCCGCAACGCCATGTGGCTATGCACTGCGGTGAAACCTGCGAGCAGCGGCTGGAACTAGCGAACCATGGTTGGTATTACGCTGAAAATCAGAGTAGCATTGCAGCCAAACCTAACTGCGTGTAGAACAGTTCTCTACTGCAGCCAAAGTTGCCGTGCCCCTGGCGGGATTCGAACCCCGAACCTTTTGATCCGAAGCCGAACGTGCTAACCACTGCGCTATCCCGCCCCTGAATGACACACGAGTCACTGACGCGAAACACTTACATAAGGTAGTGTAAGAACTAATTCCTGACACTAAGAAGCAACACTTCCGATAGCTTAATTACTCCAAAAACACCAACACGCACTCCTCGCAACGAAAATCCTTCTCACACAAGTCCTTACACTTCCTAAACAGCAAGTGAGGATCCTTGATAGTGGACTTCCTACCTCCGCAATTCGTGCAGAAGTCAGAGTACATATTGAAGTAACAACGTGAGTGATAGTCAATCACTGACCCACGCGCGTAAGCTGATGAAGTGAGTGACAGGAGATTGACCCTCAATCAGTTAACACTAACGTGGGCGAGGTTAGTGACAGTTAGGTCACTTACTGACAGGCGCGTGGTGAATGACAGTCGATTCACGACGCGAAACGCAAAGTAGAGTAGTGTAAGAACGAAGTTCTGACATAGGAAGAAAACAACCCTTCTGATAGCTAATTACTCCAAAAACACCAAGAGTGTAAACTCACGAAAACGTAGAACGAAAATGCTTAAGTGAAAACACGCAAGGCGAGACGAGAGAGACTATCGAAAGTGTTGAAGGCAGAGGCTCCGAACCCGAAGGGTGCGAAGTCCAAAGATTGACGAAGCGAGACACTGGCGAAACGAGTCACTGGCGAAACGAGTCACAGACGACACGAGGCAATCAAGTCGAGTCGTAGGTGAAGGCGAGTGACAGGCAAGGCGAGTGAGACGAGCCACTGACGAAAGCGAGCCAAAACAAATTGACAACCTAAAGGCGAATGACTGGCTACGCGAGTGCCTGGCGAAGCGAGTCACTTGCTAGCCGAAGCGAGTCAAGTAGAATCGAGCCTAAGGCGAGAGACAGGTGAGTGACACTCAATCAGTTAACAGATGAGTGACAGACGAGTCACTAACACACGTAGCCTAGGTGAGGTGAGTGACAGTCCGTTCCCTTACGCAGGTGAGCGATAGACGAGATACTCACACGTGAATGTAGACAAGGTGAATAACCGGCGAATCACTGACTACCTAAGTAGCGTAGCGTAAGACACAACAAATCTTCCGATAGCTAATCGAGAGAGTTGAAAGCGGACCTGCCACGCTGACTTGACTAAGTGGAACTTCCGCGAACGAAGCCACTGCGGATAACATAGCGATTGCGTCAACCACTGGCGGATCCTCCAACAACCCCGTACCCCCAGCCTTCGTTTCTATACTGATGAACGGAGGGTTCGACCCGTCGACGTAGCGGACGTCACGCTCCGGCGAGGAATCACGTGGGGGTGACACCACAGTGACACGACGCGTAGGGTGTGAGGGGTACTCGATGGGGTCGCGGATGCGGAGGCCCTAGCGGACGTAGAACGCGAACCCTGAGGTACGACATCCGCATTGGGTTCACACGGTAGCGTAGTCGTAGTGTGAGTGGGTAAGGTCCGCGGACCCAGACGCGCATCGAGCAAGGAAGAGACCATATCCTTGACGGATGCCAGAAGGAGGGACGGATTGACCTTGTCAAACCTAGCCTTCTTGGACTTCTTCTTTTTGCTATTGGGCGTAGTGGGTCCGCCAACCTTAAGCCTAAGCGGAGACAACCGCTTGTCTGGCGAAGGAGGGGACAACGGGCGAGTCCGCGGACGAGAACTGGAACACGACGGCGGAGGGGGGGAGCGCGAATCCTTCGACCCCCTAGCGGGTTCGGACAGGACCGACGATTCCCTGTCGAATTCATCCGCCTGTTCCGTGAGGACAATGTCTACGTCCTCCTCCGGAGACGGATGACGAATGGGAGACATCTCCCTACGTTGAGCTGACGACACACGCTTCTGAAGCGAAGCCCTATCGGCCACAGACTTGCGTATGGCGGAAACGTACGCGTGGAACTCCGATTCGGAGAGAGGAGCGCACTCGTTGCAACGGTACTCCTCTTTGCAAAGGTCCTTACACTTCCTACATAACAAGTGCGGATCCTTAGAGGGGGACTTCCTGCCTCTGCAATTCGTGCAAAAGGCGGAGTACATGGCGGACGAAACGATAAGACGCGTAACGTAAGCGAAGGTAGAGACAGTCGAGTCACCTACGTGGCGTGGCAAAACGCGAGACACTCGCTTGCGTAGCGTAGACGAGGTGAATCCCTACAGAAAGACACCTAAGTAGCGTAGCGTAGACGAGTCACACACGTGAAACACCCAAGCAGCGGAGCAAAAGCACAACAACTCTGACGATATGCAATCAAGAGAGTTGAACCAAAAACTCTGAACTCGAAGAGCACAAAGTCAAAATCAAGTAATGACCCGCCAAGGTAAACAAAGACGAACAAGCCAGACAAAAACTAGGCTAAACACTTACAAGATAATTCAATCTTTATTTCACATAACACTCGTGCGTGTACCAAACCGTAAGTGACTGGCGTAGCGAGTCACTTGAACCAAAGTGATTCACCCTAAGGATGAGTCGCGTAGATTCGACCTAAGGCGATGCCAAAGGCGAATGGTAGGCGAAAGCTAGCAACGGGCAACGCGTGTCACTGACGAGGAGTGTATCCACTGCTCCTTAACCAAGCTAGTCACCCACCTTAGGCGAACAACTAGCGAAGCCAGTGACAGGCGAGGCGAGAAGCCAAGCGAGACGCGAAGCACTTGAGTATGGACCGCAGGCGTATGACAAGCGAAAGCGAATGACAAGCGAAGCAAGCCAAACGCGTAGGAGAGATTCCACTGCTCCTTTACCCTACGCAAGTCAACAACCCACAGTTCCCTAGAGTACAGACCGAAAGGCGTATGACAAGCGAAAGCGAATGACAAGCGAAGCAAGCCAAACGATTAGGAGAGATACCGCTACTCCTCTACCATACGCAAGACAAACACCTAACAGTTAGCACTAGAGTACGGACCGACAGGCGTATGACAAGCGAAAGCGAATGACAAGCGAAGCAAGCCAAACGCGTAGGAGAGATTCCACTGCTCCTTTACCCTACGCAAGTCAACAACCCACAGTTAGCACTAGAGTACGGACCGAAAAGCGTATGACAAGCGAAAGCGAATGGCAAGCGAAGCAAGTCAAACGATTAGGAGAGATACCACTACTCCTCTACCATACGCAAGACAAACACCTAACAGTTAGCACTAGAGTACGGACCGACAGGCGTATGACAAGCAAAAGCGAATGACAAGCGAAGCAAGCCAAACGCGTAGGAGAGATTCCACTGCTCCTTTACCCTACGCAAGTCAACAACCCACAGTTAGCACTAGAGTACGGACCGAAAAGCGTATGACAAGCGAAAGCGAATGGCAAGCGAAGCAAGTCAAACGATTAGGAGAGATACCACTACTCCTCTACCATACGCAAGACAAACACCTAACAGTTAGCACTAGAAAACGGACCGAAAGGCGTATGACAAGCGAAAGCGGATGACAAGCGAAGCAAGTCACCCGCGTAGGAGAGATACCACTGCTCCTTTACCCTACGCAAGTCAAACACCCAACAGTCAGATGAGAGAAAACAAAGAATCACGAGCTGCACGTGCGGCGCATGCAATCCACCTACTCCGGGTGGTCGCTAGCTAGCACATGTCAACAAGACCCATTGAAAACTAACACCTACTTGAAACAGATTGCAACCACAACCTGCACTACCGAAGATTAAAGTTGAGGGTATCTCTTGAACAAACAAGAGAAAAAAAACAACAAGTTAGCAACACAAGCCGCTAAATACCCAGTCACAGAACAAAACAAAACACGTCTGCCTTGCTCTGCAACTTTTAGGAGAATGATATGAACAGGTAGTGACGTCACGAGACCACCTAGACTTACCGGCCCTTGGATAAGGGATTTTACGCACCCCTTCTCCACTCTTCAAGTTCGTCTGTGTTAAGGTTTAAATAGCATTACCCATAGGAGGTAAGGCAAAGTAGGTCTAGTCAACAGATAGGTATTTAAATAATATGAATTATAGAAATGTCCTACATTTTAAAAAGGAAGTTTAATTTGGCTTCTGTTTGAATTTTTTAAAATCAGTTGTCACTCCTACAACATTAAGTGTCATCCCGGCAACCTCCCATTGCGCTCATGGCATACAGAACATTATGACGCTACCATTGATTTTAAATGTACGACTTTTTGAAATATCACATCAATGAACATGTTCCAGTCAATAATGTTAACCTGTACAATTGATATGGAGATTGTGTAAATCATTTTATTACCACGGCAGTACTTCGTAAAGGGGAACCATTACAATTTGTTATTATTGGCAGATCCAGTATTTTGACTGCTCTAAGATAAGGAAACGTCATTTGATGAATGCTTATTGAAATATGTAAGGTACAAAGTCAACTTCATACAAGGGCATTTCAACAGCTATTGATCCAGACCGTACCTTTAAGGCTGTTGTTGACACACATGCAAATAACATGAAGTTACAGAAAGGACAGATATATATTTCCTCTTATCAACTTGGGAGATTTTATTTTTCGTATGCTTCATTCAGAAAGATTTGTGCAAATGGTGTCAACAATGTGAATTTTACCATACATGTTTCATGTCAGTTATCCATTAAACATGTGCATCAATATTTTTAGGATTGAAGTTTCATAAGGTTATGTATGCTAACTTGTTTGTTTCACAAACCGAACATAACATCGCATTATTGCATTTAAGAAACTGAATACATCACATGGGATTCCAACGATCTCTTCCTTGACCAGTGATAATTAAACGACTGGTCACCAGACAGTTAGGGTCAAGGATCAGACTGGTGAAACTTTCCTCTTGATTGACCACTTGGTAACCATTCTATCACCTCCATCCACACAGAGTGTCGACCAAGCGTGTCCAGCCAATCATATGTTGGCAACTGTAGAAGTTTGTAATTACGTCAATAACGGACTCATGGATGGACTTGTATAACTGTGCGTGATTTATCATAGTTATATTATATCATGCACCTATGCAAGTATCTGTAACTGTATCATGTCACATTACATGTGTCAAAATATAATGTTCTTGTGCTCGCGTCGATGCAATACACCCCGAAAACCAAGTCCAAATTTACTGTTAGGGGCATACATATTGTAATAAATACCGCCATTTCCTTAGGGGACCAGCGCCCCGTTCAATAGCAGCGAGCGCTTAAATTGCTCAATGTAGCGCTCAATGTAGCGCTCAATGAGCGCTTCTTCTCTCTTGAACGACACAGTGCAAATTCCTCAAAGTTTGCTCGCCTTGCTACGTAGCGCTACATTGAGCAATCGCGTTCAAGATAGGTTTCAAAGTAATCGCTCTTTGAGCGATTACTTTGAAACCTATCTTGAACACGGCACAGGTGTCTATACTATTTCGAATTGAATCGATTGAAACTTGGTACAAAATTACTTTGTAATATTCTTCAAAATGTCAATGTAACATTAACGGAATAGCCTCGTTGTCAGATTTAGTATGAATGAAGCAGTTTTAGAGATAGTCCTGTAGGTCTGCTATCACATACGACAAATTGGCACCATAATCCATAACTAGCAGCCCAGTTATTACTGTTTCAGACAAAATATGACAAGCATTCTGAACAACCACTTACTGGTTATATCGAAACCATGTACATGTAAATCGCGCTGTAGAGTATCCGTCCGTGGCTAGGATCTGTCAACAGTGTATTGTTTATCTTCACATATTCTTCGTTTTAGTTCAGTTGTTCCTGTAACTAACCAAACGATAAGTTTGTGAAAGAAATATCGCCATGAAACCCTGAACACAACACTGTTTGAGATTCATGAGAGACATTGAGAAATAAGTATAAGGCAAATATATCGATAACAACTTTTGTCTTTATTGTATTCACACCGTTTCTGGGCTGTTACTGTTACTGATGTTTTTTGTATTGTTTACCGTTTTAATAACAACTCTGGCTTCGTATATCCATCAAATGTATAATTATACACCTTGTAAAATCTGTCTGTCAACATTCAATTGATGAAGGGGCAAGGAACAGCCCAGAAATGTTGTGTATACAATAAAGCTTTTATCCATATATTGCCTTATACAAAACACTGTTTGTTCGACTGCTTACATTACATTAATAGTTAATACCAAAAACGATGCATTCAATACGTTTGGATTCGGTATATAAGTGATATATATGTTACTTATCGTTATGTTTGGCACACATAATTTATTGTGGTATGTCAGAGGTTTACAATAGCAACTGTAGATGAAGGATATAAATATAATAACTATATTTTCAGGAACTTTAAAAGTGTGCCAATGTAAGAATTGAATTAATCTCGAAATTAGCGGCAAGTAAAGTCAGATGGTGCGTGATCATTTGCCTTTAATCTAGCGGCCACTAGTATCGCATTTAAACGACCCATAACTTTTTCTCGATTAAAATGTCAATCCCAATTGTTTATAGTACTTTTTCATTTCAATTAAAGTAATCGAAAGTTAATTAAATTGCATTTTCTCAGGATAAAATGTAGATCAAATGGTTCACATGGGAAGATGAAAACTTACCTGAATGAAAAAAACCCATTCAGGTTGATTAATGAAATGTGATGAGCGGTGACTCGATTTGCAAATCAAAGTCTTTTGAAATAAGTCAGTGTCGTTTTAGTATAATAAAGTAGCCGTTTTGGTTCTATTTTAAAGATAAAGAGGCTGTAAAGTGATATTTGTAATCACGTTTCTAATCTTGTTTTCCCTCAACACCAATTAGGCTGATTACTATTTCCTATCATTCTGCGAGATTGTCATTTGGCATCGCATTTGCTTACTATTAAAATAGTTGAGTACAGGCGCACAAAGAAGATCCAAAATTGTTCGTATTTGGAAAGATTCTCTTAGTATCAATGGTCGTTTAAATAATTCTATAGGCTTTCATATGCTCCGACATATTCGAAGCGAAGTAGCACGAATATTGTATAAGCCAGCTTTCGAACTGGCATAAAGTCTTTAGTGTTAAGTGCCTCAAGAATTATCGGTGCTACTGAAGTTCCATATATATATATCAGACCCGTAACAATAGGGGGGGGGGGGGGGGATTGGGGAGAAATTTTAGGGAGAATTTTTTTGTTGCTATCTAATACAAAGTGTTTTTCAACCTGAAAGACATTGCAAATAACTTCGTGAGAGAAGTGAACAAAATAATTTTCACTTATAAAATTTAGAAAATTCTGATGATGTACGTAACGTTTGCATGTAAGTTACAAGTATCGTGTCTGACGTATCTAAAGAGACAATGACAATAAACACAACTAGCTATATATACTTTGCAAGAAGTGACGAAAAGTATGATAGTGCAAGTGGATGTTTGAGTATAACGCATACTACGTATACAAGTATTGCAACGTTTACCCAGCGTACCTTTTGAGTGTGAGTAAGTTGAGGTACGAAGCTGCACTGTATTCAGTATTAAAACAAGGTGACATCCCGTTGGTTGGTTGGTAAATTGGTGCTACGGGCCTGTATATACGTGTATTGTGTTTATGCTTGTTGCAAAAAGAGCACAGAATATATGTAAAACAAACCAATGTCCAATGGAAAATGAGTATCAAGCAGTAGGTGCACAACTTAATTTAAGTTTCATGTTTATCATTAGCATGCTGTATCGTTGTGGTTTTAAAATTACTCTGATATTTCTAAATACAGACACAATCAGCCACCATCCCTTCAAACTTTATAACAAATTTTGTTTATGTGTCATCATAATTGACATAAATACACACTAGGAATGAATATATGGATATATTTCCACGATATGAAGATATTTCCGGTAAAAATTCATTTATTTCGATTGTCTACAAATTTGTCTCACAATGAATTTATGTTTGATACATGCAATAGACTGTTAACATGTGTTACATTTTCGATAGATTTTTATTTGCAAAACGAAACCCATTATTTGTCTCTCTAGCTCAGCAGTTTAAGATATTGCATGCACTAACCCTATTAAGAAATATCGCAATTAAACTAATGCGTTTAAAACGGAAATGATATGAGATTTTTGGAGAATTGAAAGGCTATTTCAGCGCCACTGTGACCATCGATTGGGTGTCAATTACCATTTTAACTTTCATTCAAAACCTTAACATCGGTCTCTTTCGTTTTGTTAATTAAGTGTTTCATTCAATTTGTCTAATTACTTTTTCAAAAACCTGCAAGATATAGTCTCCTTTGCATATTATGGTCGCTATATAATCATACAAGTGTCAGTATAACCTTATCTCCTGTTTTTTTCTATTTCAAACAATGTAAGGTTATCATACGACAGACTAAAACAGTAGAAGATATTCAATGTTTAAGATTCTTCGAAAACAATGCTTATATGTGTTTAACGTTCCATGCAAAAGTATGTTAGTTCATTTTGAGTTAATAATGTTGAAGTTAGCACACATTTATTAGTTACTGTCGGTGCCAGTTTAGTCTGTTAACCACGCGGACTATGGGTTTCTCATCAAGTATACACTAAGGTATTTTCTCCCTTTTATTTCTTAAAAGATGTTTTATATAGTTTGAATTGATTTGTACAGAATGTACACGATTGAAAGTTTTTAATTTGTAAACGGAGCACTTGTTCCGTTGTTAGTCTTTTAGGATACTTTAAACTTCTTTCATTGAAATGTTTTGATTCATAGCAGTCTGATAAAAAATAGACCCTGTTCCGAAGAATAAACTAGGCAACTTTTATTCCTCTGAAAACGGTTGATTTCAATATGACTGTGATTCATAGTGACTGAATATGTCAAGTTGGCTGAATCGTTTTGAAATTAGCAAAGATGTGTTTCTGAAACTGTCATTTTAGTTTTGAAAGATTGTAGTCCATCATCTCCATCACAAGCTTTAACCCATTTGTACTACTGGTTAAATAGAGGCAGACTTCAAATAACATGCCTTAATTACATCTAAATGTTTCTCAGGTGTCGGTGCATCACCTTTATTTGTGTGCCTGAAAGATATTTATTATCATTTAAAAAATAATTTGCCAAATCATTTTTACTAAAGCCCAAAATCCATGTGCCCACCAAATATATGGGTATGCTGGAACAGATGTGCTTCCATTCTTTTTACTTGTAACTCTGTACCTCTCTCTCTCGCCATTATCCTGCCCATTATCCCCTCCACTAATAATAATGTAATACTGCATGTAAATTGATTTTGTTACCCATGTCATCACTGTAAACATTTCTTGCACAAACGAACTAGAACAGCGAACTGGAGGGGAGATTTAGTATCCTATGGAACTTTAGTTGTCACATAAAATCCATCTCATGTATATTGCTATTCACTCAAACACGACAAATCGATGTTATCCTCGGGCTATAATCTGGTTCGGGTTGATAAACTAATTTCCTGTAGATGTGGGAGGATGGTCAGCTGATTGATGGAAATGGTTTGAGGGTAAGATAAAGAAAGCAACATATGCCGCTCATTGATAATAATGCTCATTGAATAGCAAACGCATCTATCCTCTGATGTGTATATTCAATACATTCTTCATCCTTCATGCATCATCTAATGGCCGAAATGGTTGTGGAAATATAACACTATCATATATATGTATAACATGACTTGGTTGTTAGAATATTGAACAGTTCTCTTCGTCATTTTACACTATAGTGTAACTTAATATGACTATAAAATGAATTTAACGGAAAGAATTCAATGTATTTAAAGTCATATTTTCAGCTTCCTTTTTATAATACAATTACAATCTTGTTTGTTTTTCTATACAAACATATCATACTATTCACCGTTATATTGATATTGTTCTACATTATATCATATTATATATGATATAATTATCCTAATTGATATGTTCAAGGGGCTGTTTTTGCTACTGCTCCTTTAAGAGCAAGTATACGGAATTACATTTTTTCTAAACTAACCAGATATGGTTTTCACTTTGATTTCCAATCAAACAGCAATTAAATGGACTTGTAACACTACTTACAACCTAATTATGAATGGGCGTTTATTCATTTTCCATTGGATATACACAATAATCACGGTTACAATTGCAAATTTCATTCTTTACTGACTGAACTTTAGAAAGAAATGCAATGTTTGTTATCTTTGCAGAACGTCTGGAATAATGGCTCTGTGTATGCTTCATTTTAACTGATTAAATTCAGAGAAGTTTATTCACAAGCTAAGTTTGATTGTTTTTCTGAGAATTCATAAATAATGGGAAGGATCGATGCAATAGATACTTTACATATTGAAGGCTGATTCGCACAGGAATAGACTTGACTTAAAGGTAACGATTCTGTGCGAGAATGGAACAGGCTCTATTGGACTAAACTAACACTCATGTACCATTACAGAATAAACAGGCTGTAACAAGATCCAAACGGGAGCAGATAATGCATATCTTTAGGATATTCGCTCTCTAGACCTATAATCAATCAATGACCTAGATCATCAAGCATCTGTCAATATCTTGGAGATGTTCTAATTATGAAAGTTTGCCGAACCACTGCGAGTCCTTTCAATGCTAGAGTATTAATACAAGACTGAACATGAAATACGAGTTCTTATATTGATTCTTAAGGGCCATTACCATAACATGTCATTGAAACTATATGCAACCAGCTCCAATCTATAACATACAGTTTTCCAATATCAAATTAAATCAAAATTCAAAATGAAAAGTACTGTTAAAATATTTTGTAAGGGTTTATAAATTCGAGAGCAAATCGATCTAATCAGTTCACGGAATAATCATGGCATGCTAAATTTGGCATACATTTACTGGAACTTGTAGGTCATGGTTTTCCTGAGTTCATAATTGAAGGGAATGTCTGATATATGAGAATGGTAATGTTATTGACAGATGTTTCCTACAAGAATCGATGAAAATTAGGGTAAAGGTTAAGAGAGAGAGACTGGGGTACTAATGTATTTCACAATGGACTAAACAGTATCCTTTCTGATATAAAGGAGACTGCATTGCTTAATGAGGTGAGGTGAGTTGGGATTTAACGCCGCTTTCAAGAGTATTTCACTTATATCGCGGCTGCTAGTATTACGGCAGGGAGAAAGCCCGCAACGCCATGTGGCTATGCATTGCGGTGAAACCTGCGAGCAACGGCTGGAACTAGCGAACGATGGGTGGTACTACACTGAAATTCAGTGTAGCATTGCACCCAAACCTTACTGCGTGTAGAACAGTTCTCACTGCAGACAGAGTTGCCGTGCCCCTGGCGGGATTCGAACCCACAGCTGCGCGATCCCGCGCCCGCATTGCTTAATGATATGAGAATCTTTTACAACAGTTGTATGAAATATGATATAAATAATATGTTATCATATCCAGTAAATCAATCACTAGCGTATATTTTATGCAATATTATGAAAACAGAAAGGTTTAGAATCGCATCTGCAATTGTGAATGTAGTTGCAGCTCTTTGAACGCAGTGAAATAGAATAGGAGTTTCAACACATTTTTTAATATTCTGATAAATGTATCCGATCTTGTTATACCCCACATTCAGTCTGATGAAGGTGTAAGCATATACTCCGAAACGATGTGTATGTTCACAGTAACGAAGTTTTAAAGTTATGTATTTGGAACATTCATAACGTTTTATAACGTTAACTTTTTATCCAGAAATCTTGCAATTATTTCCTAAACTTCAACTTTTTCTCATACGTTGTGATCCTTTTCTGTAAGTATGTTTCTAAGGTTCTATTTTTTTTTTAAACCGTTATCACAAACGTAAGTGTGATGCTAAGTAATCGGTAAAAAGGAATTATGTAGCTTCACGTCTCACGAAGATTAATGTTGTATATGAACAAGGAAATCAGAACATACTGTTTGGCGACAGAAAACCTATGAGATTTGGAATATATTGAGACAGGAAATTGTTATATGGTAAATAAACAGACGTTTTAGCTTAATATGACTCTGAGGTCATTTTACATACACTGATAGGCAAAATGAAAATGACAAACTGATGAGCCACTGATCGATTGAAAGTGGTTTGATTGCAGTTTGATAATCTATCCAGCAAGTAATATGTAAATGACGAAAACAGTAAATTGCACATATAGAACAGACAATCAAACCAAACACAAGTTTTTTTTCAAGATAACAAATAACTTTGATATATGAAAATAGAAAGAGCCAGGCTTTATACAAGGTTGGAATAAGATTAAATGCAACTGTACATGTGGTTACCATGTTGATACTGCTTATCATTATATATGTTTTAATGTACATTGTATTACAAACAGAGAGAAGTGTAATTTGTATCCGCGCTTAAGCATATTACTATAACAGCATGTGTTTCAATTGATCTGAAATTTTTGCTTTAGTGAAGTACATATTACATATTATCAGTATGTCATTATTATAGTACAAAATTACACCAGTGATACAAAACTATTTGTTTAGCATTATTATGTTATCCTATTTCTCTATTTATCTATTTTACTCTTCTATTGTTCACCATCGGTCATTTTGCTTATATGTAAATTGGTGATGTTGCTCGATTGGATTTAATTGGAAACTGGTAATTATTGTATATTTGGCGATTTGGGATGAATATGCAAATTGGGTGGAATTATTTGAACTGAAATCAGCACATATCGTATGTTGGCACATATTAAAACCAAATAATATTTTATAAAAACACAATGGATGCATCTTTTATATTTATTATATGACGAGCAGTGAAATACTGGGATTTAGTATATGACGAGCAGTTAAATACTGGGATTTATCAGTGAAATAAACTGTCTATCAAGCTACAGTGAAAATAACTTTTATTTTCACTGCGAACGGTGACTGATATAATTTGACGTCATAAAACAATGGTCTCGCGCGGCGATTTAGCTTATGACGTCACAGTGTTACTGTGGAGACGGGCTGTTCCTTGCGGCCGCTTGGCGTGAAAACGACCCTTTTCGGACGTAATTACATGGGTAATATCATATAATAAATAGAATATCCGTCAATTCTTGACAAAAACCATGTTTATCTCATCTCGTGAGGTAGAAAAGTTATATATTTTCACTCGTGGCTGCGCCACTCGTGAAAATATAACCTTTCTACCTCACTCGATGAGATAAACATGGTATTAGTCAAGAAAAGACAGATATCCTCTATTTATCAGGGAAATAAACTGTCTATCAAGCTACAGTGAAAATAACTTTTATTTTCACTGCGAACGGTGACTGATATACTTTGACGTCATAAAACAATGGTCTCGCGCGGCGATTTTGCTTATGACGTCACAGTGTTACTGTGGTGACTGGCTGTTCCTTGCGGCCGCTTAGCGTGAAAACGACCCTTTTCGGACGTAATTACATGTATAATATCATATAATAAATAGAATATCCGTCAATTCTTGTAAAATACCATGTTTATCTCATGCTGCGCCACTCGTCAAACTATAACCTTTCTACCTCACTCGATGGGATAAACATGGTATTTGTCAAGGAAAGACAGATATCCTCTATCTATTATATACCCATGTAAACTTAGGATAGTAATACAGGGGTGCAATACGGTTTCCGTGGTCCATTTTCGTATTGCACGGTGAATTCAGTATGGCACGGCTGACGGTTCTACTTTCTCTAAACTTCGGCACTTCTCGGAATTTTCCGTACTTTTAAATGTTTTCCTAATTCAATCTCCGGATTCAATGTTTTAATAACACTGTTAGTAATTTTTCAGTTGATTAAAGTATCAGCTTGGATTAAGACCTAATATTAACAGCACAAGCAAGGACAATGTTACTCAAATTATCATTAACAAGGAAGGAAAGTGTAAAGGGAATTGAAAGCATTGCCGAAAGCTTCGCTGGCGATGCTGCGTCATTGTGTCGGCACAGCCGTTTACTATTGTGACGTCATAACCATGAAAGAAGCATGATGGGCGGAAGTCTGAATGTTGTTTCTTATTTTCAGTTCTTTGTAATTAAATGATAGTAAAGCAAATTTGATGGTTTAATTATGTTAACACACTGCAGAAAATATCACTTAAAGCTCTACCGTGCTGAGAAATGAGAAAATAAAGATATTATTAAGATATCAAATCGTGAGTTGTGCTGGTCAAGCAACCGTCCGTGTATCAATGCGCAGCACGTCGTCCCAGTAAATGTATGCAACTTTATTTGTTTACCAATTTGCTAATAAAAAAGGGTATATAATAAATATAAAACATCTTACTCGTTGTTCCTCCGCTTTCATGACATCTTCTCGTTCAATACACACGATCCAAATGCACAAGTATGATGTTCTATATATATATTATTCATATATTGTATGTATGAGTCTTTTGATGTAATGAGTGTGTTATTCACTTACCAGAGACTTTCTCTTTGAGCTTTTCCCCACATAATCGACTAAGCCAACCATATCTTAAAACAGAGGGTACCAAAAACAAGTATGGATACCGAATTTATTACAACGAGGTACTAGTAAAACGTATTTAACGAGCGAAAGCGATTAAAATACGTTTGACAAGTTACGAGTTGTAATACAAACGGTATCCATGGGGCATTAGTTTGGTTTACTGGTGTAGTATGGTACACACAAATAAACAACTTGATTTGAGCAGATCCAACCGATATAGATATTAGACGTTCTGTGGAAGCGCGTAGTAATACATAATATATGCAGTTCGGTCTATAATCCGCATACAAAACAATCTTTGATTTCAGAATAAGGAACCGGGAAGAATTTGATTTCACAGACCCGTCAGTTCGCTATTATCCGAATAGGCAGGCAGAAATAATCCCGTGTTTGTGTTACATGATAAGAGTCCTCACCATCGGTTAGACGAAGTCTCTTTTCGTTGGGGTCTTAACCATAGACGTTGATGATGTTGACTGTTCCCCGTATGCATGTGTCGGAGCGTCTAGAAATGGAGTGATTAGTGAGTATCAGCGGGCCGAGAATGACTTGGTCGACGTGACTGTTGAAGGGGGGCAACGGTACAGTTGACGACAGAATGAATGCATTCATCTAAGTCGTTGTGTTCATGTAAAATCAATGTGTGACTTTCATGAGGTAACAGCTGCAACATATCACCTTAGCTTCTCTCTGACCACTTCTACACCTTCTTATACCTATAAATATATATAAACTATAATGTAATCCTAAATGTAAAATTCGCTACTGGTTGGAGGCACAAACGTCCTCAACCTCTTACAGTGTTCGGATTTCACCCTATTTTACAGTCTGAATATTCAAAATAAACTTTCAACCAATAATACTTGGCCACTTCATATTTTGGACCAATGAACACAGCTGTAGCAAATTCTGAACCACGCGACCATTTGGAAAATACAAAATAATTGTCCCCTTTTACTGCAAAAAGATAGTTTTTCTAAACATCTCAATTTGAAAAGAGAGTTTTGCTTTTTTGAATTTCAACGTCAGGAAACATATGCTTGTTCGACTCAAAGTCAATTTACACCTGAATCAGCTAACGTGTACCAATTCAATGCATTATTTCGCACTGTAATCACTGTCGGAAAATGTCGGATAATTTTTACATCCAAACGCTATCCGTGCAAAGCAAGCATCTACAATTCGATAATATCGTCGACAATTCAACACGCCAACCTTCCACTCGTTTATGAACTTTTTAAATACCAATGCCATGATATAATTCAATATATGTTAAATTAAATCGGAGCAGTTAAAATATATACATTTGTTTCCAAATGATAGATTATATAATATATTTATATTTATAAATAATAATATGTAAATTGTTACTTCAGTATATATATAACACAACTTCACCGAGCACAATGTCTTTTGTTTGAGACATTCAAATTGAACAACTGGTTGTTTGATTAGTAATAAAAGTGTTAGTCTACGAAATGACCACAATGCGGTCTCAACTGTACTGTGTTTCCTTATGGCATACAGATCCTTTTCATAATAATTTCAAGCCTTATCAAGATGTCTCCAACTATGCCATTTTAAAGACTTTTCTTGTTATCAACAACTGTTAGGAAGAATGTTTGGAGGTTTGAATAAGAGAGACAGAAGTTATTCCTGTAGTGAAGGCCGCATGGACAAAAGTAGCATGTATACAAAAACGTTACATATTGCCAATGTTCATATTTTAAACATTACATTAATCAAACCAACTGTCAACACGTCAGTGCTTTGAATAAACATGCAAGTAATGGAAAATAACATAACGAAAACATTGTTATCTGTGATATCGCTTTTTCTCAAAATGACATCAGAAGTATTACTCTCTAGGTGATTACAGTTTATTGTTTTAAAGAATGAAAAATGAATAGTTCAACGACTCACTGTTATTCAAAACATTATTTATAAGTGAATACATATTCTAGAATTCCTGTCAGATGATCATCTGATGTTTCATCATTATCAAAACTTAGTGTAATAAAAATAAGAGGTATTCTGTTTCAGCAATATATGATATTTTGTTTGATTAATTCGCTTGAATACATAACAAACAACAGGGCATCAATTATAAGCAAGGTAATTGTCTATTCTGTGGATCTGTATAAGTACATTATATTAGGTTGGCAATTCAAATTTCCAAACGTATTTGTCAGAGGTTCTACAATGTACAATCTACAATTTATCATCCACATTTGCACACATTGTTTAGGTCGACGAGTAGCCAAATCTCCCACGTATAATCCCCATCTACCAAGGATCATGTTGGAAAGATTTCATCTTTCTGGTCCTGAATTAAATCATCATAATCATAGCGACTGGACAGGTGATGGAGAAATACCTTACAAACATGTATTTATGTACATACATGTCACTGCATTCAAGTCTGGGGATATTTAGAGAATAACCAACGAGGTACGAGTGATTACGGGAAATATCCATGAGTCTAAATAATGTTCAGCCACGAGCTTTAGCGAGTGGCTCTGAACATTATTTAGACGAGTGGATATTTCCCGTAATCACTCGTACCGAGTTGGTTATTCTATATATTACCCATTATGCAATTAAATTGACCAAATTACGCCTGGTTATTACATTTTCATGTTGGGCGGCCGATGTGAAGGACCTGTCGCCATAGTAACATTGTGACGTCATAAGATAAATCGTCGCGTCAGACCATTGTTTTATGACGTCATAGTCATTCTTTCTCCGGGTAACCGACCAATCAACGTTGAGAATCACTTGAAAGCACATGTGCAAATATCACAAAAATAATCACCTGTGTCTTCTCACCCGTATGGGTAATATACTTACTTATTCTACGTGGGCGACAAATATTCTAATGTCGCTGTCAAGCAAGGGGTTGAAACCATGTACCTTATATCAACTGTATATGTATTGATTTAAACGGTATTTATTTCCAGATGGTACATGGAAAGGGGCATTGATAAACATGGTTGCCCATATATAGATATCTCCCCCCATGACGTTGACAGGATTTATACACTATAACATGAAACGTACATTACAACAAGAAATAAAGTCATGTACCAATAACTGAATATGTAAATTCAACAATTACCACAACCTTTATACATGGACTTTCAACAATTGAAAATAAGAAATGTATGCTTTTGCATGCTAACAAATATGACATTTGTGCTTCACGTGCTTTCTAAATTTGGAAACGTTTACTTAAGTCAATAAATGTGCAAACATGTCTGTATATGTATTCAATGATGCCGTAGACAGAACAGCAACCGAATTGATATAACTGATCATGTGAGTGAAAAAGTTCTTGAGAAGTGAATATGTATTAGAACGGTTTGATTATTTATAAAGGTCTTGCTGATTACAAAAACAGGTGCTTCAGTACAGACACAGTACTCTCCGAGTCTCTGAGACAAATACTATGAAAAATTAATGAAATTAAACACCTCGGTTCTGATATATCAGTCCCATAACAAATAGTTTTTGACCACTTGTCATTGATTTTAATTGGTGTGATATATCTAACGATAGGTCACATTTTTTATCAAATATAATTATTGACCACTGCTCTATCGTATGAAATGACCCTAATGAAAAGACAGTGTGTGGACGTTAACCCACACCCGTTAGCACGTAAGCAAGTATAGCGTCGCATGAATTTTAAGAACGTCTACGCGGTTTTCCGCGCCATAACATATTTTGTCAATTCATGCCCGTCTTCCAAGACAAAAAGGGGTTATTATTGAACATCAATATTATGATAAACATTTAAAAATATGTTGATAGTGATATAATGGAATTATGAACGTAATTGTGCAGTTCAAATGTTGAAGTGGCAATGTACCTCTTAGCACACTAGATGCCAGGATCGTCAGAATAAGAGCAGCTAGTTTATATCTTTATATATATTACTTGTATATGTATGACTATTTGGAATGACACGATTGCAAATACAGCAAAAAGAAAGAAGTCCTCTGTCATATTCATACGAATGTTGACATTTCAAATGTAAAAGTAACTGCTTGCATCTGCATCATTGACAACTGTTGTGTTTGTGTCAGAAGATCAGTCAGTGATAGAGCACCATGACTGCTATCTCCGGATACTCATTAATCAAGGCTTGATCTGTCAGATTCCAGATCCTTCCAATCAGGGTTATGATGGCAGATTTTTTTATATGAATGTTTTAAATCTCATAATTGAGGAAAATTATCTTTGCTGTCAAGTTTTGCAATGAAGCGATATATACAGGTGCCGATATTATGCTGTCAACAGTAAAATGTACCATTTTAAATCTGAGATAGATACCTCAATAAAATGGCAAACTGTTGGTCTATTCGGGTGATTGTTTCATCTTTTCTCTTTAACTGTGTTACTTCGACAAATCAAAGCATCTTTGAACATAAAGAAATGATTACATATATCTCACGAGAAAAGCGTTTCTTTACGTGACTGAACTTAGTTCGGTTGACTTCATTGTTATAGTATCAAACGACAATACAATGGCGACATAAATAATCTTATTCCTTTTCCCAGATGAAATAGCATAGACAGCGTCTTATAAACGTTGAGGATCAGTAGGCAATACCTGTGGAAACTGTTAAAACACACGTTAGGACAATACCTCGGGGTCTTTTTGTTAGAAAGTAATGTGAGTGTATAATTCCGCGTGTGTTGACGCTGAATTGTTTTTTTTTAAAACCGCAAACTTATTTTGACGCCAGTTTTTGCAACATCAAATTGTTGAAATACCGATATATCAGATTCTGCATTTCATTAAGCTTTGTTTTCATATCTGGATATGAAACTGAAAAAAAACGGCTGATGTCAATTCTGAACCTTCGTTTGAATTTGTTATCAGAATGATATCAAATACGAATCAGTTATTCGTTTAATATGCATTTGCTTAGGGTATACTAAATCAAATAACGATTTTAATGGAAACACTAAGCTCTTCAAGTACACCGCTTTGACAGAGATGTACATGTAAGTGAAAGATAATATGTTTAAAATTTCTGGCTGTAATTTAAACCATTTGGCATTTGATCACAAGAACAAGGGCAGAGTTCTTTGTACACTAATATTTTATCTTTGGAATGAGATATTACAAATGGCTATACATATATGTCACTGTGCCATGCAGTAACTCTTTATCAAAGTCGTTGAATGCTATCTATTTGAAGACGTTCACCTTCACACACCTTGTTTCTGCACATCATCAATTTTCAGAAGAGAAGTGCATAGCCATGTCCATTTTCAGTAACAGGGTCATAATAATAATAATAATATACATTTTAACGCCATTTTAATATCCAGTGCAAGCACTGCTCAATGGCGGTAAAGTTATTACCCTGAAGGAATTGTACTTTCGGTGCGCTACTAAGCGCTCCGCGTCCATACCTCCCGTGTTCAGGTACCCATTTAAACAGCTGGGTGGACTGAGTGCAATGTGGATGAAGTGCCTTGCCCAGGGGCACAACACAGTATAAGACCCAGGTCACAAATGTTTGGTGTCTCCACCGGGAATCGAACCCGGGCCGTTGGCGTGAGAGGCAAGCATGCTAACCACTACAACACTGTGCTCCACATACATATATTTTGGAATTTTAAATACACCTATAGGAATAGGACCATTAAATCATTTTATCATAACTAATCGAAATACACTTTATTTTAGGATGAAACAATGTTTTTGTCTATAATCTAATTAAAGTGAAAAATGCTATTTAAGTAGTATTCAGTCAAGCTTTGGACTTATCTCCCTTTGCGAAAAATGTGACAATATCTTAGTTTTTTAAAAATATAATTTAAAGAAAGCATGGTGACCTCCCTTTTTCTTTCATTATAATGGTCAATATATTACAATCTATGGTTCTGTAAATTTTGGGGTCACTGTAGTGGGTTTTGAATTTACAAACCTCTTTTTTCGTTAAGAATTCCTAGAAAAAATGAGAAAATTTCTTCGTGCGCGTATACTTTTTGTTTTTAAACAATGTTACTCAACATGGAAAGCCTTTTATTTCATTGATACTGACTTTATAACTGTTAGTCTTTAAATTTAGATCTAAATAAGAAACAAATATTGCATATTATTAATATTTTGAATTGTGTAAGAAAGAGCCGAAATTTATTAAATGTATGGGGTCCCCCATCAGCTTGCAGCGCCTCCTAGTAGACCAGTTTCGATGGTGCGATACCCTTTTTTAGTTTCTTTGTAAGCAGTCAGGGACATCACGGCTTTCCGTCTCGTTACAAAGAGACGGCATGCCGTCTAAACATTATCATGAAATTATTGTCTTATGATGATGGCATGCCGTCTATAAAACGTATTCGACGGTATCCCGTCTTAATGATTCAGGGAGAGTTCATTGTGTGAAAATGCTAAAATTAAGACGGCATGCCAGCTTCATATTTAACAAGACGACATGCTGTCTCATATTTTAAAATATAGCAGCGTGACTGTCTTGAGCTTGCGTGGTTCCTACCGACTGAGATCGAGGTGTGCCAGTTAGAACCCTCGCGCACGTGAATCATAAGGCCGAGATGTTCATGTTTCACGTGCTCGATGGTTCATCTGACTTGAACCATAGCTCAACACTACATCAAACCACAAACAGAATTGACAAAAGTTTAGTTTAAATTTCAGTTTTCGTTTGTTTAACATAATAGGGTAAAAGAAACCGCGTCCTTGTTAGAAAAATGTGTCTATATTAGGCAGCTCACACAAAGCATGAACTAATCGTGATGCACGTTGAACACGTGGAAATGTACAAGTTGGTACTGTCAATGTCAATATCCTCAGCTTACATACAATACAAAAAAATACGACATATTGTAAAAAGTTTATACAATATATTACGTTTAGAGGGAAAAAAACATCTCATTACCCGACCCAAGCCGTATCAGTAGAAAATGGTTATCCGTATTGATTTATAATGGTCCGATCTGTTGCTTGGTCTCATGCAATTTGGAGAGGTTAGACAGCAAGATGACAATGCCATCATGCCATAATTTAAAATCCACTATGAGCGTTTAAGAGCCATCGAGTATTTTAGTGTTTTAAATACAACATTATGTTTTGGAAAACATACTTATGACATCAATCGCTAGAGACAACTACAAAACATATGTTAAATAATTTTCATATCACTATCCGATGAAATTTGGTTTTAAAGACAAGTTGGCCTTAGATTAAAACGCGTCAATAGAATTTAACCTCATATTAACAGCCTTTCCTTTTCTGCATAAAAAAAGTACCACAGAGTAGCAATGATTTCCTAGGCGTGTTGGCTTATCAATTTCACGAAGCTCGTTTTTTCAACTGTTTTCGTCCCTTCTCACACATTACTGAATGTGACAATTGTTATATTATCATGTTTCAAAATACCCTGTGAATATACAAATTATTGACTTTTTACCTGTTAAATGGTACTTGCTTGTGATTATACCAGCAAACTATGACATATATAGTATGTATATATTCTCATTGATTATACAATTCAAGCAACGTACCTTGTTGGGTAATACATTTATTTTAATATCTATAGAAACTACATAATTGAAAGAAATGCATGGTAAATAAATAAATAAACGCCAAAAACTGTATTTTTATATTTTGTGGAGTAATCATAAATGGTCTCTTTTATTTGTTTGTTTACATTGTGGGAGTAAACCACAATGTTTGCGCTTGAAAATAATACACATGATCTATATGTAGACTTGAAAACATCTTTATTCTTTAAGTGCGAATTCTCTGCTTATTTTTGGTCGAAAAACTAAATCTGCGAAAAATTAAGAGTATATATTTCAATACGATTGGTTTTTAGAAATGTATATTAACATAATCAATGGCTTTCACAGAAATAGCTAAATCAGTCTGAACGCTTGAACTACTTACGAATGTTTAGTGTGAACACCTTAAAATGGCCGCTAAGGGAAACATTCGTTTTAAGATTATTTTATTGTTTCAGGGGTCTTATTTCGCCATTGGTAACACTTACATTTTATGTTTCTTTTCGTGAAAGCAATGTCTTTTAGAAAGAACAGCGTGCTACAGTTCCTTTAAAGTTACAAAAATAAAACAACTATGCAAACTTATAACCGTTGTGATGAAATAAAATCTAATACTCTTTTCAATTGCTTAGAAATGTCCTTCTCATGTCACCTGGTTGCAGTGTTAGTTCACTCGCCCAGAAACCATCAGATTGCCGGTTCGATCCCACATTTCCCCAAACGTATTTCTGATCAGTGTGAAAGTGCCAATTCATCTGCCATCTTATACAAAAGTTTGATGTCAAATGAGGAAGATTGTAACAGTATTAAAATTTTACATCGAAATATTAACATTTTTGTCTGTGGAAATCGAGTTATAACATACCAACAGTGATCTTTCTGAGTTTAAATTTTGTTGTTTCAAAATAGCCTGCATCATTAGCGTTTTGATAGTCAATAGCAACATTGTAAGGAGATGTTTCCATTGTGTAGACACGAATAAAATTCACCATTGATCATTGATGGTTTTTTGTAATGAAGTGGTATAGATAATTAACATATATAAATAAAGACATTAACCCACTTTCAGGGATGTCATTCATGTTGTTTTACAACACTCGTGCCAGTAAAATTATGTTTCCCTTACTTTTCCTCGGAAAAAGATGTAAAAACATTATGACATCCCCACTTGAATATGAATCTCTATATATTCGATTGTGGAGAACGTGGTTCACCACACCATATAAACAATGTTCAGATAGTTTACAATTACCAAAACTAAAATATCATCAAAACTTGTAAAACGAAAATGTAGCTCTTTGCTGACATACTGTCCAAACATACTTGGCTCTATAACTGATCAGACCTTAAATAATAAAAAAATTAGGTTGAAAACTTACATTTTCCAAATCGACAATTTATAACCCATCGCCGGCCACATTTGCCAAGACGACTGTACACTTATTTGGGGGGCAACACCAGATCTACAACTTATAATCCCCATATGCCGAGTCTTAACACAATATTTCAGATTTCGAACCATACAATGTCACCGGCATTTCTCTCGACGTCTTTATAAGACAATATATATTAGACGGCATGCCGTCTTTAAAAGACAATATGTTTTAGACGGCATGTCGTCTTTATAAGACAATATGTTTAATACGGCATGCCATCTTTGTAAGACAATATTTTTCAGACGGCATGCCATCTTTTATATTTAAATTTCAAATAATGATGTCTCCCTTCTGACAATAAAGACGGCATGCCGTCGAAATTATTTAAAGATGGCATGCCGTCCAGAATTATGTTTTTATTAGACGGCATGCCGTCTGATATCACAACATATGCCAAAATATCCCCATTTACTTAAAGAAATTATTCTCTAAATAAAAGAAATGATATATATGTTTTTGCATATCCGTATGCTTTAATATCTTATCTTTGAGTATGCACTCTTTGAGTTAAATCCTTGGCACAGATATTAAGATATTTCGACAAAATCACTACCACTCCTCACTCTGCTTTTCAATGTTTTTGTCATTTTCTCTGGTCTGAAATAGATTACCTATCTTTTTGTAGTTCAGATCGTCAGAGGGAAGGGGGCATTTATTGTTTCCAAAATATTAAGCTTTGTCTGATCCTGTGTTTTCTATATGCTTGAATGAATGGTTAAGCTATATTATCGTGTTTAAGACGGCATGCCGTCGAAAATCAAGGACGGAAAGCCGACGTGTCCCTGACTGGTAAGAGTCAGTGTTCAATCTACCAATTTTCATGCATTTGTAGTGGGTTTTACTTCAGTGTGTGGAACTAAACTTCAGATTGGTTGCGCCATTTTAACAATAAACTTCATATTATATTTGGTCTCGGAACTCGTACATAATAGCTTACACATCTCGACAGAGAGGCTCGCACAGTGTTAGGCTTGGGCAACAACGTGGCGTTCACCTGTCAGGCGATGCTTGCCTGTGCCAAGCAGGCGGGCATGGAGTCGGTTGACCCGGTGTTGTTTAAAGCATTTGGCAATGTGGCTGCGGACCTGGCGCAGATCATGTTATCTGCTTCTCGGATTTCGTCAGGTGTCACGGTACTACGTAGAGACAATTTCCTTTACCGGTCAGGTTTCAACCCCGATCAGAAATCTTTTCTGCGTCAGGCCCCTGCCCACTCTGAATCTCTGTTTGGGGGTCGTATCCCCGAGGTTTTAAGAGCGAGACAGGAAGCTCAGCAGCAAGACCTCACCAATCGCCTCGTCAGTCAGAGGCAAACAACACCAAAGCGTCCTCATACTAATTTTCGTCAGGGCAGAGGCCAACCTTCCCCCAAGAAAGCGAAAACGGACTTTCGGCGGGGAGGTCGTGGCCGTGGATCCACGGGTCAGTCCCCCAAGTCCCCCTGTCCCGGCGGCGGAGGTCGTACCCCTCAGAAGGGGAAGCGAAGGAAGTGACTCTTGGTCACCCCCTCTGCTTCCCCATCCACTCGTTCCGGTGTCGGAGGGTTCGGTGGGTGGTCGACTCCAAGATTTTGTCAGGAACTGGGTACAGTTAGGGTTAGGGTTAGACCCTTACGTTTGTCGGATTCTGGATCAGGTGTTCCGCATCCCCGTCTCGTCACCTCCGCCTCTCACCTGTGCTCCAATGGAGCGTCCCTTGGCAGGGGACCGGCTCCAATTGACCTTGGATCAGGTGGAGATCTTAATCTCCAAAGGGGCAGTGCAGGAGGTCCTGACCCCGCATCTAACTCCGGGGTTTTACTCCCCAGTGTTCGTCATACCCAAAAGGAATTCGAAAAAATGGCGGCTCATTCACGACTTGAAGGTATTCAACCGCTCCTACCTCGTTCGGCCGCCATATTTACGACTCTTGACTCTTCCTTCTGTGATGCGATCCTTGGAGCGCTCAGACTGCATGGTGTCTCTCGATCTCCAGGATGCGTACCTGCACGTTCTGATTCACTATCGGGATCGCAGGTACCTCCGTTTCATTCTGGACGGGAGACACTTTCATTGGTGCGTGCTCCCATTCGGGATCTCGTCCGCCCCCTGTCTTTTCACACGTGTGACACAGCCCATCGTCCATTTCCTGCACCAATGCGACATTCAGTTCCTAATGTATTTGGACGATGGGCTCGCTCACAACCGTTCTCCGTTTTTTCTCGAGGCGCAGCTCATGTTCACAATAGACCTTTTCCGTCGTCTAGGGTGGTTAGTGAACTTAGAGAAGTCGGACTTGGTTCCGGCGACTCGTCTGAAGTTCCTAGGGGCTATCCTAGACACTCAGCTGTTTCGCGGGTTCGTCACGAGGGAGCGGATGGCTCGTTACGATCGCCTAATGGATCGCGCGCTCGACGCATTGCTCTCCCTACGTCAGTGGCAAAGAGTGTTGGGGTTACTAACATCAGCTCAGGACCTGACCCGCAGGGGGAGGTTGTTCCTTAGCCCGTTACAGGTGTTCCTGAATCCCCACATCAGGGAGACGCGTTGCCGTCACAACATAGTTTTGACCCCAGACCTCCATCGGTTCCTAGCTTGGTGGCGGGTGGACGAGAGTGTGTTCGCCGGTGTCCCACTTCGTGATCGTCCCCCCCCCAGCTCACCAGTTTGTAGACGCCTCCACTCAAGGGTGGGGGGCGCATATGGGTCACGAGCAGGTGGCAGGAGTCTGGTCCCCATCAGATCGGAACCAACACATCAACGTCCTCGAGTTGGACGCAGTACGTCTTGCCATTCAGCACTGGCAGTCCCTCTTGCGAGGCCAGTGTCCACACGGACAGTTCAGCAGCTGCTTGGTCGATAAACAAGCAGGGGTCCACCAAGGCCGAGTCTCTGCTACCCGTGTCACTCCAGCTCTTCGAGCTGGTGGACGAGGTGGACCTGGACATTTGAGCAGTCCACATTCCAGGTGCCAAGAACATCTCGCGTTGTCGCGACCAGATGCCCCTCCCCCGACGGGAGTGGCAACTGAATCCGGTGGTCTTCAGAGAGTTGTGTCTCCAGTTCGGCACCCCTCTGATAGATCTGTTCACGACGTGTCTCAACCACCAATTGCCAACCTATGTCTCTCCAGTGCCAGACCCACTAGCAATGGGCTTAGACGCGCTCTCGTTAGAGTGGGAGGGGATGGACGCCTACGCTTTTCCGGCGCCGGCCATCCTCTCCCAAGTTGTAGCCAAGATAGGAGCAACTCGGGTTCTTCGTCTCCTTCTGGTCGCCCCTTGGTGGCCAGCCCGACCGTGGTTCGTTCCTCTCCGACGACTCTGTCATCGGGAACCGGTTCCGATTCAGACACGGAGAGATCTGCTCATCAGCAGGCCAAGCGGAAGGTTGCACAAGAACCCTCAGGTGTTCCCCCTTCACGCTTGGCTTGTATTAAGAGAGGGCTAAGGAGCAGTGGGTACTCAAAGTGCGTCGCCAATGCCATAGCTACCTCTCATAGGAAGAGTGGCAGGCCTTCGCCTCATTCTGTGCTCAGAGGGATTTCATCCCACCGGAAGCCTCAGTTTCTCAGGTCGCGGAGTACTTAGTATACCTTCGCAACTCCAGGCATCTTAAGGCGTCATCGATTAACACCAACATGTCGGCTATCCTGTCGGTGCTCAGGAAGAGATCGCCAGGGTTGGATGTGTCGGTCCTCAAGGACCTCATTAAAACCTTCCGTTCTGTTGACGGCAGGTCCAGGCTTCGTCCACCTGAGTGGGACTTAGCCATTGTGCTCAACCACCTTCGCTCCGATACGTATGAACCGCTCTCCGACGTACCCCTTCTCCCTCTCACCATCAAGGTCATTTTTCTGGTGGCCATGGCCTCCGCAGCGCGGATTTCGGAAATCCATGCGTTGCAGGCGGACCTTCTACGTTTTGAGGTTAGGGAGGGGGGATCGGCCTCTCTTGGGTTGGCTCACGACTTTGTCTGTAAGAACCAGGCAGCTGATGAAGCTGGCCGTACGTTCTCTATCCCGGCTCTGGGTTCTGACTCAGGAGAGGTGGATCTCTCCCTGTGTCCGGTGAGGGCTTTGAGGGTGTACACGCAGCGCACCCGCAGGCTGAGAGATGGCAGGTGCCGTCTGTTCTTGCCTCACTCGCCTAGGAGCACCAAGGAGCTAGATAAGCGAGCGTTGGGGTTGTATCTAAGGTCGGCGGTCATTGATGCGTACAAGGCCGCTGACTTGCCTCCGCCTTCGCGTTCAAACCCTCATGAGATCCGCGCAGTATCAGCCACGATGGCTTATCACTGCAACAGCGCGGTTTCGGATGTCATGGCAGTGTGTTTTTAGCGTTCATCAGAGGTTTTCTCCAACCATTACCTACGAGATGTCTCCACAGCCGATCTTGAAGGCATCTCTAGGCTGGGTCCACAGGTCTTCGCTCAGACGAAGGTGGTCCCCCCAACCAGACCAAGAAGGGGTCAACCCTCTTAGGAGCTTTAAGGCTCATTGTAAATAAACCTTGTTTACATTGCTAGCTCTCTTGTCTGTTGTTTTTTCTTTAGCTTCGCTTTAACACCCCCCTCCCTGTTGGGGTTGGGGGGCAGTGTGTTGATCGGAAGTTGAGTGGCAGGGTTGTCTCTTCGATCCGCTTACCGGTAGAGATGGTATCTCCCGGGCTGTGCCTTGTCCTCACCACAGGGTGGAGGACTCGTAGGTTAGCTTACACTCAGGGCTAGTCGCTGGTCTCGTCACTACCACGTATCTACTGACCCGCCTCCATGCGGTGGGATTCTAGGCAAAATAGGTCTAGTCAACAGATAGGTATTTAAATAATAGTACGTTTTGATTAAACATAATTATTTATACTTACATGTTGACTAGACCTACGCTCTAGGCCCTCCCATCCTCCCCACTTGGTCTGTCTTGCCTTTTGGGACTTTCGGAGAGTGATCTGAACAGGTAGTGACGTCACAAGACCACCTAGACTTATCGGCCCTTGGATAAGGGATTTTACGCACCCCTTCTCCACTCTTCAAGTTCGTCTGTGTTAAGGTTGAAATAGCATTACCTATAGGAGGTAAGGCAAAGTAGGTCTAGTCAACAGGTAAGTATAAATAATTACGTTTAATCAAAAACGTTCTATTATATTCCTTGTAATCACATAATCGGTTTGATGAATCTGAAATATTGATTCCGTGAGCTTTGAAGTTTAGTGTTAATCTCTAATGAATTGAATTGAATAATAATTGTTTTTCTATTAAGTTCTACTGGATTTTCACGTGTTTGAGATATCTTTATATTTACATGTAATACCAGAGTGGAATAATCAACATATTGATATTTTGCATAACTAGCACAATAGATAGAGGTTTGCTTTATGCAATGTATATGTATACAATTCGACAGATTTAATCTCGTAATTTGAGCAATATACATATATTATATGATTGCAGGTGCAATATATATAATACAGGGTTAGTGTAAGCCCATCAAATTTAAATTCACCATTTATGAATTTGTGTACACGTCTCTTCAGAGTGTAAACTTGTAAGTTGTATTTACGTTCTCTCTGTTCGTGTCGAGACAAACACTTTGGAGGCTATATTTGTAGCATACGGCGCTATTGCTGATTGTCCATCTGCCATCCTTTCTTTACTATACTAATATCACCAATAATGATGGAAACATATAAAGAACACAATTACCCCATGTAGTTTGGGGATCCATTTCTAGAGTTTTGGGATGTATGAATGCACTTCTAGATCAAATGTCATCAATTGTTGGCAAATGTTATCAAAAGCCAGTCAGTTTTCCTCAAACTACATAGGTTATTAGCACCATTCTAGACCTACTGTCTGATCGTGTCACTAATGATTTTTGTTATAGTCTTATCCAGCAATGTTATCCAGAACTCCAATGTTTAATATAAACTTGGTACAAAGTTCTCAAACCTGGAATAAATGATACAACAGCATGTGATGTAACTCATAATCTTCTGTGAAAATAATAAATGAGATGAATCAATTTTTCAAAATAGAAATGTTCGTGTAAACATATATAAGATGAACCCCATTTCTGAACCATTTTGTTGAGTTCTATGTAACGTATTAGCGTGCGCAGATCTTCAAAAGAAAAGATGTTTTACATCAATAATATAACCATCTCAAAATTCCTTTGATCATCATTGTATTACAGGTTGCAATGATCTCGAGTCTGATATAAGTAGCTTGATTAATGAGTCTCCGGACACGGGCGTCACGATACTCAATCACTGACTTATCATTCTCACACAAAGACATACACAGTATTTTCTTTCTTTTAAAAAAAACATATTTACAATTATTGCATTCCAAATAATATGATTATTTTAAAGCATATTGCTGCTCTTTTTATGACAATAGTGACACTGTGTGTATGACAACACATACAAATTCATAAAACACAAGACATTATTATCTTTGGAAGACGCAATTAGTTTAAGAAAATGATGGTCATATATGTGAAGCTATGATTGAGATCATCTTGAAGTGTTTTAATTTTTCACTTATCTATTTATAAGCGATCATTCCAGCATTACATGAAATACACAGAGGAGGCATTGGGCGTGCTTAGCTTGTATCTCTTACATATTTTTCTACAACGCAAAAGGCATGATTCAGATAATGTTCCTTGATTAACCGATTAAAGTTCTACTTGTAACTTACCGGGCTTTCTGTAAGAGTGCCCTGTGCTACTGTGTTTTGAATTTTAAAATTTTAAAATTCCAATGTTTTCTTAAAGATTTCATTATCATTATATTTCCCCCTGTATGTATACTACTTTACTATTTACTCACAATGTCTAGTAATCATGCCTGGTTTCGACCACTGGACCTTTCGCTTTCCAAATCAACAATCTTAGCCCTTGGCCTCTTGAAAATTGGATCATGAACATGACATATCATTTCAAAATTTCTTTTAAAAAGTTTAGTTTTAATGTTGCAGTCGTAGTATCACTTTTAGATTAATTATAAGTGTATTGCATGTTTGTTGGTATATTCATGTAAGTAATCTATAGATGTATAGATATGTATCACTGTAAATACGTTTATAAAAGAATGATGAATACGGTAGACATACAGAGTAGACAAATACATCGCTAATAACGAATGATCTGTCGCTTCTTGTATTCAACTCAACTCGTATTCTAAGTTCATTTAGAGCACGAGCTGCTGTCTGCACATAAACCTCTAGCTTTGTATTAAGAAGCAGCTGCTGATCTGATTACAATTCTCATATATCACACATGTCCTGACTATTAATTCAAGATAACTATGAATTCTAACTGTGTCATGTCATTACAGTTCGATGAATTGATAAGTCTGTTTTGTGAGATATGATTAAGCTTCAAAGTGTCTCAGTATTACAATACAACATGGTAAATAACATGTTATTGTCATGAAGCATTTCGCTTTTTGTTATCACATGCATGGCACACAGAGGTGTAACAAAGTGTAAAGATACGATAAAATGGCGAAGAATAACGTCAATGTTACATCTCTGTCATATGAGAATGAAGTTAAAGGTATGTGCAATGAAAGGGATTAACATTACCCTTCAATTGCATTTACAAATCGAGTGACAAGATATTCCGTTTCAGTTTGGTTTTCAGGGGGATTTTCATTTTGTACAGTGCCTTTCATTGAATTCAGCGCCTTTGAAAGTAACTGCAATGAAGTGAAGAAACCTACCACGTCATTCTGTCATTGAATGAATGAGGTCTGAAGCTTCAACTGATCTACTCAATGTTTGCTAAGTTCAGTTCCATGTCCATCTGAGGAAAGCTGTTATTATTGAACAGTTAGTGGGAAATACGTTTGCCACTCGTGTGTGATCCTTTCAGATAAATTTTATCCACTTCCTTGGGGTGAACATTTCTATTAGTTTGTTGAATGTATCTTTAACCCATGCAGTGTGTTAGTACAGGAGTCATTCCACAGCAGTTAGAATATTAAACGAAATGCTGACAATTTATAATATCTCTTGTCATGTTCTTTTTGTATGGATACAAATATGAAAACTATGTCCACAATTGTGAAACATTACATATTAAACATTAAGCATTAAACTTAATCAGGATAGCTGCGATGCCCATTGGTTCATTGCAGCCCTCATGATGAACTGGTTACCACTGAGTTCCAAATGGTAATATCTACAAAGCTTTGAAACAGTCATTCGAAATTGAAAGTTATAAGCACAATGGCCGGAAACCTTTTCTCGAATCAGTATATTTTATATACATCATGTTAATGTTTTAAATCATTCTACATGCCGTTGTAAGCATTTCTTTACATATCAGCGATATTTTTTTCTGTCCACAGAACATTGCTATTAATCCGAGAAATACACTGCTGTGTATCCTACACTCGAACCTTAAGCATCCATCAGCTGACCACCCTCCCGTGGATACAGGAAATTGGTTTATCAACTAGATTATTGCCTGAGGAAAACATTGATGTGTCTCCTTGAGTGAGTAGATACATAAACTTGTCACATTCTCACTTCCAAGAAAATAGGATTTAGTTTAGGGCTATCCATTCACAGATCTTCTGAGAATTATGCTCGTATCTACAGGAAATTCGTTTAACAATCCAGGCATCAACATCAATTTGTCTACTTTGAGTCAGAAGAATACACTTGTCACAATATTAAGTCAAAGCAAATAGTGTGTCAGACTGTTGAAACCAAACATGAGAATATACTGTATGCCCCGAAACTGCTTACTGTTTGTTTTGAAAGCTATATTAAACAAAATATTAACAATCATGTCAGGTTGATATACTAAATATCCGATGTGAACTCACTAAAAACACTGATGGGGTTGTGTCATGAAGATGTTATAATCAGAGTTTTAGAAATACATGTTACAATCATAGTGACGTCCTGTTAAGCCATTCCGAAACCTAAAAGGGAGGATACCTCTGTTTCTGAGCACCCTTACTTGTCACCATTAGATTTATATGGGCTTGTAACTTTCATTTACAATGTTTCAGGGGCACATTTTGTTACCTATGAGAATACTATTGAGATTGAAAAGTGCAAAACGAAATGAATCTGTCAATGAAGAGACATCCTTTAAATTTAACTTAATAGTTAACAGTTTTAATGGACAAATAAAGCCAAATATCCACATTATCCCACACGGAAACCATCTTTTGTGAGCCTCGGACTGCATCGGCTCTTTGTGAAGAACGTACTAAGGAAAAATGTTGGATGGGGTATAAATCGTACCAAGAATCCTGTGTTAGCATTTAATTGTGCAGATTTCACCAACAACTAACGTTTGAAGAACAGAAAATTGTATCTCTGTAAAATGTAAATCAACAGTATATATACGAAGAAGTTGGTATTACAGAATTAAGAACTTATTCCTAACGAATCCATTTCTCAATTACCATAACAGAATATTTATATACATGTACGTCCCTAAACTGATAATTATTCGTTTAACCTAGGAATGTGACAAGTTAATATTCTTACTCACTCACACACACAAGACAATTCAATGTTTCCCTCCGGTTGTAATCAGTTTAGAGTCAATCAACTAATTGCCTGTAGATATGGAATCGTTGTCAGCTGATTGGTGGAAATAGTTCGAGGGTAGGATAGATAAATGGACATCCATCTTATACCAAACAAAATCTCTCCCCTTAACATATAGCTTTCCTGTGTTGCTCCAAAGATTTCCTTTACGAAAAAGTGTTTTTCTTTATAAAAACTTTCCACGCACACACACGATGCATCATACGCGGTGTGATAATGATACAATTGGTTATATGTGCCCGATAGCGAATTAAATACTTGAGTGTACTTTGTGAAAATATTACACAAAGAAATGGGATATCAATCTAATGTTTATATTCAAAATGTATATTGGCCGTAGGCCAATCATTAGTCCATTGAATTGCAATATTAACTCGCATATAATAGAACGTTGTAACACCTTACCATAAGAATGAAAACACAAGTTCATCGAATGAATACAAAATTATATATCTAGCGTGTTTTTGCTTCGGAAAATAAATAAAGATTTTGTCACAGATCATTGTTCGTGCTTTGCACACATTTTTGTTAGGAATTCATTAGAATTTCCCAATTGCCTGGCAGTTCACATATTGGATAGATGATAATGCAGTGAACATAATCTTGATGTCTTAACTCTGTAGATATAGTTCTTCTTGATAATTACAGCGCTGCCTATTTCATTTCTGGCTGTCTACAGAGTCTTCATTCAAACAGAGCTAACGTGACAGCTGTTATACATTGTCTTGACAAATAATAAATTACTACAATAACGTCAGTATCCTGTCAAACAAAGTTCATGATGATAGTATTGAATTATTTAAGAGGTCATAAGCTCATCTCTGCAAAAGAAATGCCAGAAATGAATTGCTGTCCGTCTTTTTCCAAGACATCGTGTTTAATTCACTGAAAACCTCCTTTAAAGGGTATGCTGGGTATCTTTGTAAATATCATTATAAATAGTTACTTTTAAGAAACAAAATGTCTATTTTTTGTTAGTGGTGGAAACTTTTCTTCTTTTCTATTTAAAAATAATTTTAATATGTTAAAAGATTCTCGAAGTACTTTTTTGTGCTTTTTTTAAATGGCGAAACAAACCAGTGAATTTCACACGTAAGTGAGATAATTCAGTGAAGTGTTATAAAGAAGTTAAACGTCCATTACATCATCTTGTATTCAGCGTAAAGGCAGAGGAAACTTTGATAATGAATTGATGTCACCGATTTTCCCCACAATAATCACACTCTTATCGACAGAGACATGGAACAGATCTTAGCAAGCTTTAAATACGACAGGTGAAGTTTAGGCCTCTCCAAGTTAACTGAAAACTTTGATGTGGTAAAATTTTCGCTTCAATTCAATTCAACTCAATTGAAATGGGTTGAGTTTTGTTTGGTTTAAATGGTATGCTACTGGACCGAGACATCCATTAACAGATTCTTGCCGTTATATAAGGCACCACTTCCGCTAGAGAGGAGGGCTTAATGAAGCATGATCGTGGAATCTTTTTTTTAACAAACTTAACATTAGCGAGAAAATGAAATTAGGATCACTACAAGGAAATATTCTGTGCCTACTCCTTCCCAGAGGCCGTGCATATTTCGTTAATTCTTGATTAGCCACATACAAAAATAAAATGAGCATAGATAAGACTTTCGTCTGATTGTTGTTAATGGATTCAAATTGGATAGATAGGAGTAATGTTTGAAATAAATGAAAACCAGATAACCAGACATATGTTTGTGGACATATATGGACACTGAACGAGTAATTTAAGTCAATAGAAAGTTCATTATAACAGTTTGCTAACCTTATTTCAAAGCTCTACAAATTCTTTATATGAAATCTTATCACCAAATATTTGAACATTTAATGGCACAATATCACACTTTTTGACAATGGTTTGGACAGGCCAGGACCTATAATGCCGTATGTACCCCTTATTGCAAAAAGTAACAAGCGGTTTTAAGAAGCTGCAAATGTTGGGCAACATGAATTTATCCTCGCGTTTTCCATCTAATTTTAAACCTTTTCTGTCACTTCAAGGCTGTGACTCGTCAACACAGGAAGTCAAGGTCGATTTAATGCAACGTTGCATAAATTCACTTCAATGTTTCTGTGATCTCAGTACGTGTAATGATAGCTTCCCGATGCTTTTTTGTTAATATGCAGGACAGTAATGCGCTATTTAAAAACTATTCACTTGTAGAACAAGTTTGGCGTTCTCTAGTGTCTTTGAATTAATAATAGGATTTCACTATTTAGTCGTGTAATTAATCCCACATCCTCGATAATCCTGCGCTATTGTTCCGATAAATCTACACACAAGCGCTGGAAAACAGTAAGGGTATTTATCCCTAACCTAGTTACCTCCTCTTGGATCCATGTTATCCAATCAGAAACGAAGCGCAGACACTATCTGCGTAAACAACTCGACCAATCAAAACGCATCACTACCGTTGTTTATAGAAACAAACATGGCAGCGGCCGACTCACTCGATTACGATAAAATTTGTAACAAATTCAGCGTAGAAAACCTGACAGAAACTCAAAAGAAAGTTTTAAGAAGTCTGAACGAGAAGAATGGTGTATTCATGTCCATCAAAACGGGTGGAGGTAAATGATTAAAATCCCTGTGCTACCAGGCGTTCCCAATCATCTGCGAAAGCCAAGATCCTGACACGAAAGTGCTTGTTATTTCACCCTTGATTTCAAGTGATCTCATTGGTAGTTAGAAAGCAAGCGTTTCGCTGAGTCAATGCGAAGGGAGGTAACTAGGTTAAGGATAAATATCCTTACTGTTTTCCAGCGCTTGTGTGTAGATTTATCGGAACAATAGCGCTGGATTATCGAGGTATTAATCACACAGCTGCGAGTAATATTACCAGGGAAAAGTATTCAGAACCACTGTATAGATACAATTCAATTCAATCACTTTATTCAGAATTAAAGGCCAAGTGGCCCAGAGTACATCAGGTTTTACAAAAACATGGCATGGTGTGTGGAACAGATAACAATATATGTTATTACAATAATAATTAACGTTAGTGTTTCTTTAAGAATATACATATCCCTTTGAGAACTTTGATATTTCTCGTCTTCATGAGGGCTAGAAACTTTACAATTGTAGGTGGGCTGTAATAATAGGCTGGAATATATTCAGATCGACATTGTTTATAAAATGGACATATCAACATTATGTGGTATTCATCTTCAAGCATGTCAGCATTACATTTTTTACAAATTAATTCTTATATGGATCCAATGTCTTCGAGAAGCGCTATTTTATTACGTTCAGGTTATGAGATTGACATCTAAATTTGATTAACATTCGCATTAAATCTTTGCTTAATGCGCCACAGGAAATATACATTTCAGGTTGTAAAAGTGACTTAAATGTACTGTAATTTACAAGAAATGGTGAGTTACTTATTTTACTATTCCAGTGTTGTATATCTATATCAATACAACGTTGTTTAAATTCTGATAAGAATTGATTTACATCGCCGCAGTCTTGGACCAACCAAACATAAGAAAATCCCGTAGTAAACAAAAGTATTCTAACATGCGAGACCCAGTTTATGCCTCCTTTATCATCATAGACTTTCAACATATTATAACTGGCATTTGGGTATCTACTTTCATCCATTCGAACAATTCGACACCAATATTTGACACATTTTGTGTTATAATGCACACACAAATTAAATCTGCCAATTTCGCCAAGTACAGCACATGATGCAGTCTTTTTACTTATAGACAAAAACCTTTTAAAATATTCACTATGAACCTTTTCAATACATGTTTTATAAGTGTAGCCCCAAATTTCACTGCCATATGTTAGTATAGGCAATATTTTACTGACGAATATATTTTGAGCAATAGATAAAGGCATATTTTGGTATCTGGTGAACAGCTGAAAAAGAGGGAAACATGCACGTTTGGCTTGTAATGGTCAAGTTTCACAGGCTTTTGACCAGACTAAACGAGATGAGAATACAATTCCTAAATATTTGTAATAGGGAGTGACTTTAACAGGTAAGTCATTATAAAACCACTTTTAACTCTCTTTAACACGTCCCCCGTTTCGAAAAACTACCACCTTCGACTTAGGAGTGCAACATCATCAGCAAACAATAATATCTTGATAACTTCTATATCTTCATTAACAAAGATTCGATGAGTATAACTCTGACAAAGATCATCTGCGAGTTTATTGATAAATAAAATGAAAAGCAGCGGACTGAGCATGCAGCCCTGACGAACTCCATTGCTAGTTGTGAAGAAATCTTTTCTAGATTTACCAGAACGAACTGAGGCACATACATTTGAATACATATTCTCAATGATATTATACATCTTGCCGTGTACACCCTTTTCTAGGAGTAGATATAACAGTTTTTTTCTATCAATAAGGTCGAAGACCTTGCGGAAATCTATGAAAGCTACATAAAAGCGGTGCTTTGCTTTACGCAAGTACTTATGTACTAAAGCATAGAGAGAGAACATATTATCTATGGGAGAGTAATTATTTCTAAAGCCTCCTTGTCCTTCATTTAGCAAATCATTAAACTCGGCCCAGTTCCGTAGTCTTCTTTCAAGAATATATGTAAATATTTTGTCAATGGCACTTAACATCGAAATACCTCGATAGTTATTGGGATCAGACTTATTCCCTTGTTTAAAGATAGTATATATGTATACCATATATATAGTATACCATATGTCTGTTATATATTACAGCTGGGACGTTGATGTACCAACATTTCAATCTTACCCGAGACAGATTACAAATATGCTCCCAATGATGGCGAGTTAAACATAACACTTACTTATAGTTAAATGTGTATCTGGCATATCTAATAATGTGTTTTTTAGGGCCAAATACTTAATTAATGTCAAAAGTTACATTCGATCAAAAAACGCCTAATTAATCCTTACACATGCACTTTGAATAGTTGTTTACAACGCATAAATTATGATTTAATATTTCCCTTTATTGCAACTCATGTACGTCGAACAGATTTTATAAAACTGGGTTATAGCTGGAAGACCTACTGACACATTTGCTAGGTCACATCAATCAAAATTAGTTATCGAAGCTTATTGCAAATGCTATATTCGGAATTAATTTTATGAAATAGATTAGCTTTGTGGGCGCATTTATCGTAGACTGGTGATTAAAGGGAACGTGTGATGTATAAGAACCGTAATTACACTGACAGAAGAATCAATGAAGACGATGAGGGTAAAGGCCATTTTGTTTTCTGGCCGAGGCACTAAACTCCATCGAGTTCATCACTTGATAGTTAGACACCTTCTGGATCTCTGTTGATGAACATGTATATACCAAAATTAACAGTACTTAATTATGGGAGTTTGGGTGATAAACCATGAACATATACGGGATTGTCTTGCAATTACGATAAACACATAACAGTCGATAATCTAAACAACGAATTCAAAATTGTTTTTCCTTCAAAACTTCAATGGATGAAGACTTCAGGATTGATTTCAGTTGAAATCATCTACATCAATAACAAGTCAAAAGTGAAAAGAGGGAAGGGTTATTGGATATAAATGATGAAGCAATAGAGCTACGTACGTGTGGATATTATATGATGATCACGATTATTTCAGAACTTTACCTGTAGATAAAATATACACAAGGTTTGTGACACAACATGTATATATTTTCATAAACTGCCGTCCAAAAGAAACTCAACGCCCGTTTTAAAACGCTCTCGAACAAAAACGACAAACGATAGATGCATGAAATAAAGTGTATTGAAAAGATCAACATGTCTACATGACAACCCCTGGAGATAATGAGTATAAAGTGTCTGGTAATGACGTCACGGTTGCTGATATGGAGGTGGGGTCACAAAACAACACTTTCAACATCATTGGGAGACGATAGTACACACGGTTGTTGTCACCACAACGCGAGAACAACCAAACGTTCTTGCAACATGGGTTTGGGTGGCAGCCATTTCCAGCATTCCAATAAATAAATATGCCAGGCTACAATTTTTATCCAACCGGTATGTAATACCGTGGGATATAGTCATCACCCCGTCCGTCTGTCCGTCCGTAATCATTTCGTTTCCAGAGCAGAACTCGAAAACCGTTCATGATATATTTCTGAAACTTTTCATGTGTATTACCCACAAACTGAAGTGGTGCCTTTTGATATTTTCAGATTTCTGGAAATTTTAGTTTTTGGTCGTTTCCATAGAAACATGTTGGACTTTGTTCAGAGACAGGTTTGTTTCCGGTGTACAGCTCCAAAACCGTTCATCATATCTTCCTGAAACTTTGCATGTGTATTACCCACTAACTGAAGTGGTGCCTTTTGATATTTTCAGATTTCTGAAAAAAAAAATCTATTTCCATAGAAACATGAGAGGGATGTTGGTGGTTGATTTTGACTGCTTCTGGAGGTAGAAGTCTAAAACCCTTAACATACCTGAAACTCAGCATCTGTAATACCCACTAACTGAAGTACGGTAGTAGATACACAAGTATATGTTAAAGATGTGTTTTACAAATTTTGTGGAACCGGTGGGATATGTGATCTTCTGATGACTCTTGTTTAAAAGTTGTTAAGACATGTAAGGTTCCTTCATGATTTATCAAAATTATCATCGAAACGTTATGACCGTTGCAGTTTCTGGTCATGTCACAACAGTTATCTAGCCAACTATCTGAAAATAAATCTGTATGTATCGCTATATTATCTTCACTCAAAATATGATTACTCATAAGCTATTGAATATTATAGATTTCTAGTGATTTTATTTTCGCTTTGTGAGTATCTCATTCCCAAAAACATTATATAGATAGGCCTACAATATAGGTAGAATAATCAATACTATTAAATGTCCCGTCTTTCAGGATTATGAATAACGTACAAGTATCTAAGAACAAAGTGGGAAACGACACTATTTTTGAAAATAAAGGATAAAATGAAAAGTTTGGTTTCAGTTAAAGACTCCGAAAACTAGTACATTCGCTCAAAATAACCCTATACCATTCCCAGTTAGCTTTTTTAATGAGATACAGATAAGTAGGCTTTTATGCGGGAAATTTATTTTCGTTCATTCGTAATTTTGAAAATTGAAGAATTCAATCTTTTGAAATGTTAACGTTCAAATAGGTCATGTCAAAATGAACATTTCTGGTGTGTACAATGACGTATGATATATGTGTGTGTTGACATTTGTCCAAACATTACGAGAATACTGAAAATGTCGAGTAATACTCCGTATCTTTAGTTGTTATCGTCCGCTATCACCACAGGACTCCTATTAAATACAATGATGGACCATGTAGGCCTACTGTGTTTTCGTTTGTTCTTGAAAAGCAACCATTGCAGATGAGCGTTTTTCTCTATTTGGGAATTTCTCCAAAAAATGTTTTGGTTTTCCATAAACACGAGCCAGACCCTAAAAGAGGGTGTTTTTTTTATTATCCCACCGGTATGTAATACCGTGGGATATAGTCATCGCCCCGTCCGTCCGTCCGTCCGTCCGTCCGTCCGGAATCATTTCGTTTCCGGAGCAGAACTCCAAAACCGTTCATGATATCTTTCTGAAACTTTCCATGTGTATTACCCACCAACTGAAGTGGTGCCTTTTGATATTTTCAGATTTCTGAATTTTTAAAAAAAAAATTCGTTTCCATAGAAACTTGTTGAATTTGGACTTTGTTCAGAGACAGGTTCGTTTCCGGAGCACAGCTCCAAAACCGTTCATCATATCTTCCTGAAACTTTGCATGTGTATTACCCACTAACTGAAGTGGTGCCTTTTGATATTTTCAGATTTTTGAAAAGTTTATTTTTTTTCGTTTCCATAGAAACTTGTTGAATTTGGACTTTGTTCAGAGACAGATTCGTTTCCGGAGCACAGCTCCAAAACCGTTCATCATATCTTCCTGAAACTCTGCATGTGTATTACCCACTAACTGAAGTGGTGCCTTTTGATTTTTTCAGATTTTTGAAAAGTTTATTTTTTTTCGTTTCCATAGAAACTTGTTGAATTTGGACTTTGTTCAGAGACAGATTCGTTTCCGGAGCACAGCTCCAAAACCGTTCATCATATCTTCCTGAAACTCTGCATGTGTATTACCCACTAACTGAAGTGGTGCCTTTTGATTTTTTCAGATTTTTTCAGAAAAATATTTTTTTTTCTGTTTCCATAGAAACATGAGAGGGATGTTGGTTGTTGTTGATTTTAACTGCTTGTGGAGCAGAAGTCTAAAATCCTTAACATACCTGAAACTCAGCATCTGTAATACCCACTAACTGTACGGTAGTAGATACACAAGTATCTGTCAAAGATGTGTTTTACAAATTTTGTGGAACCGGTGGGATATGTCATCTTCTGATGACTCTTGTTCAGATAAGAAGTTTTAAAAATCAATAAACTCTCCTATATGTGTTTCATGCATCAAATAAAGATGGGTGTTTTTATAGGTATAGAAAATACAATCATTATTATTACAAAGAATACAGCAACGATTTGGTTAGATATTGAAAATTTTACGGATAATTAGCTATTGAAGTTGTGCGGTTGTCTACACAATACAAGTTTCTAACCATCAGATACAGGGTGAGAACAGTTAAGGTAACTGTATTATGTAATTTTGCAACTTTTTAAAATTTGCTTTTTCCCCAAAATCTCAACTTTGAACCTTCATACTGCTGTAACTGGTGATTTTCGGTAAACCGACCTTTACTAAACGTTCATCAGTTCACTTTAAAGAATATAATTTCTCACATCACACCAACCAATATTCACTTTTATTCCTCAGAAAAATGTTACTTGTTTTTGACACTGAAATATCCAAAATAAGCGAAACATCATCTGACTGGAATATTCTTTCTCAAACTGCTTGATTATGATTTTATCATATCTTCCAGTTACTTTTACTGACACGCTGTCTTATTTCTGAAAAGAACAACTTGTTTTAGTGAAAACACCGGGAGTGCTTAACTGTTTTCTTTGTGTATATTAAGGGTCAAATTTCAATATAATCACCTTAGTGGAACACGTTGATTGAAATAACAACACACAAGGTTGGCTCTCACACGCTATGACTTACATGTAATTACCGTTTAAGGCGAATCATTACATTTTCTAAATTTCAGTTCTCACAACAAATCAAAAAAACAAATGCACAACATTAACATTAATGCAAGTCTAAATATTTTATTTACAAACTAAATATTTAAGTGCAAATCCTGTATCGTATTGTGTAATGGAACGGACATTTATATTTTTCATCTTTAATTTGATTACTAAGTCCATCGCTAATATGAACTTGTTGTAATTAAATTCATATAGCACCGTACATGTATGTTGACCATATCTCACGTGTTTATTAAGGGGTTTCTGTTTATTTCATTTTTTTATCAACTTAATAGATCCTGAATCATATCGTACAAAGCGTATATAATGTAATAGAAGTGGTTGGCGCTTTAGGTCTAGTAACACAAGCCAATACCGATTTAAGATTATCTATAAAGTAAGAATGGCCCCCCGTAAGTGGATGTCAATACTTGTTTAGGCAAGGACATGTACATGTCTCCAAAAAATGAGCGTTTTGAGTTGTCACATGCATATCTTATTCACACATTTTCATAAACATAACTATTGTAACGTTTTCTTTTGTATTCTTCAGAAATGAAAGCTAGGCATGAAGTTGAACAAAAATAAAAAGCAGACAATGTGGCTTTCTTAAATTGTGACTATCGCCCAGTCGCTCATGAACATCATGGATATGATATTTAATTTAACAATAGATTAATAAAGAAGTTGAAACAAACTGCAGATCAAAATGTTAAGTCTAACAAACTATTTTAGCTCAAACAATAAGGACCTATTTTCATTTTATTTTATGTTTTCATTTCATAAATTAAATAAATTATAAGGTTTTGACTGTTGATAGATGTTGGACAGAATTTTAAGTATGCCCATGGACCGTGGTCCAGTCGGTCGCTTAATCTTTCTTGATGTAGGCTATTCACAACACTTTTCAATAAATTATCTATGGGATTAAGCAAATTTACCTTACACTACCGTACTTATTATGTCATGTATTATTTATAAAATGATAAGTTCTTCCTTCCCATAAACAACTTCTGATGAGAGGTATAACACATAGGAATCACTGGAGAAGATGAAATACCGTATATTACCGGGTATAAGTCGAGAATTTGATACAAAAAATTAGGGGGTCCAGGAGGGGGGTCGACTTATACACGGGGTCTATGTTTCAGAACCAAAAATCTAGAGGCCAGGTAAGTATCTGCCAGCCCAGCAAGTCGGACGGACGATGTTTACACCGGGAACAATTGAAGGGGTCATTTCTAAAAGGGGCACAAGTCACTTTTCATTAGTTTTGAGTAAAGAAGCAAAATGTGACTTTTCAAAACGTTTCGTGAATAAAGGCATAACTGATATTTAAATGGTTTCTAACATTGTTTTATACCCCAAAATAATAGACTGAATGCTTTTTATCACATATGAAGCCCTTAAAACATTGAAAATGTTGTCTTCGATGGGTTCCTTAATTCTAAAAGGTGTCTATGTCCATGTCAGCAACTGAACACCACTCATACTAAATTTGATAAAATAATATTAAATAGGTTTTCAGCAGTTAACACTTTACTGAAACATGAAATAACAACAAAAACAGATTCAAACAACAAAAAATATATGAAAATGTTCTGTTTCAATAATAAAGGATGGATTTATGATTTGTGACTAGAAGACAAGAACCTATTTGATATGGAATGACAATCTCTATACTGTTCACTTGTCGAGTTATCACTGATCACATCTTGAGCAAATAATACCATATCATACATTACATTATGAAAAAAAATCTGTTAAATGGACTTGTACCCCTTTTGGATCTGTGATATTGAAACGTAAAAACGTTATTTATTGCGCTAAAATTAGATACATATATGATGTTGACCAATCAAATTGTCCAGAAAGGTCACCTGATTTTAACCATGTGCTTAGCTCAATTTGACCTAAAATGTGACTTCTGCCCCTTTTAGAACTAACCCCTTCAATTCACAAACATCGATGTCCAGTCAATTTTAAAATCTTTTTAAAATACAAATATAGCGTGATATATGAATAAAAAATTACATTTCAATCATGAAAGTCCATTAAAGTTTATATCATAATCTTCACTATTACCTGACAAACATCGATCGATATCTAGCCTTAAGTTAGGTCTTAAGGTCTTTACCCCTCTGATCTATCTTTGAGGCCAGAGATAAAATCGCCTACAAATAAAGTCACACTTGAAGATTTAATTCATTACTGTTGTTTCCTTTAAATTACCTCCCTTTAAAGAGCACATAAAATCTCTAGATGAAATAGCTTTTCAGGTCATGACGTCTGTGACCTATATCTGGGGTCGCAGGATCACAAAATCTACAATTTAGAATCCTCATTGGCCAAAGAGTCTGCACACAACTTTTCAGCTCTCTAGACCTTTTGGAATTGGAGAAGAAGATGAAAATAGGTTTTTGGGGTTGTGACCCCTGTGACTCCATTTGAGGTCACGGGGTTACCAAATCTACAATTAAAATCCGAAATTGGCCAAGGGTTCTGTACACAACTTTTCAGCTCTCTAGACCTTTTGGAACTTGAGAAGAAGATGAAAATAGGTTTTTAAGGTTGTGACCCCTGTGACCCCATTTTGGGTCATGGGGTCACCAAATCTAAAATGTATAATTCCCATTAGCCAATGAGTCTACACACAACTTTTCATCTCAAAACAATAACAAATCCTAATGGTTTGTTTACATAACTTTGTTTCAACTTAGATGAAATTCGATACATGTTTAAAAACACACTTTTCAAATACTTTTCATACACAACTTTTTATCTCATAAGTATACCGCAAACCCCACAATTCATAGCTGTAGCTTTGTTAATCAATACTGTAAATGATACCTGTGCTATATGCCAGTAAATATTGCAATTCTGTGAGACTAAGATGTATGTTACACGGGCTGATAGCCAACATGTATCCTATGGAAACAAGCAATTCAATAAATGTCATCCATATCGGAATATAATAGCAAATGCAAATGCAATACCCCGCTAACAAATTTGTATATGTTGTTTATTACTCGCGGGTAAATCAAATCAATGGGTTCATTTCATTATTGCAAAGTTGTTAAATCAGTAAAAATATACCATCTGCTCCTTATTTCACGTAATGCACCAAAAATACTCCTTTAGTTTAGGCAAGCGTCAATCTTGCAACATTTATGACCCAAAGAGGTTCTGAATAAGTGTGTATTATCGAATTCTTTGTGTATTCGGCTTATGCCTTCGTAACCACCTCTTAACCGACGGCCATTCTCACCGTTGTTTAACGAGCCGGAGCAGTTTCGGCAGTTAATGACTTCCACCTGTTTGGTATCTTGTTAATTAGCCCTAATTGAGTTAATCAACACTTAAGAAGAAATGCAAAAAGAGTAAACTATAACAAAGAATTACGGTTCCAAAAGCGCAGTTGTAGATAGTTTATGAACACCCTCCTATACCCGCACTTTCACCTAACCACTCTTACATTCAACAAAAAATGTCAAATTATGTTGTGTGTTGTAAAAATATGAGTTAGCAATCAGTGGTGTAAGTGTCGCTAGATTGTTTTTAGACGTTTACATTTGTATGTCATTTTATTCCATTCTGTGTAACAAGTATAATCTTTGCTTGAAATAATGATTGTTCTTTTAATGAAACAGCAGTTAAGAACACATTTCTTTTTATGTTAATCATCATCCTCTTAATTCATTTGGATGTTTTAACTATTTCTGGAAATAATCTATTTTTAACGTAAATGTCTCAAGATGCAAGGGAGGTAACATAAATTAAATCTTTAACCAGCGATTGCATCTGCATAAATTATATTTCTGTCTGTCATTTTGCATAAATCACAGCAGGCTAAATACTTATCGCTTTCTAGGAGGATTGATTGATCATAATTAGGCACGTCAGTAGTTCCAGTTTTTACTGTCACACATTTATGGTCCACTTCATAACAGCAAATCTTGTTTAGCAAGGTAGCAATCAAGAATATTGTTTCTATACTGATATGTTTGATCCTTGTAATGTTAAATAGTATACCCTTAATATAATGTCACCTGTTATTGTATTGTAACCAGGTTGGACAAATGGAAACACTTTCGTTCTTTGCATGTATAATATGTTTGCAGAGAATGAAGACTATGTTATAGATAAACATCTACACAACTGTGTGTTCAGTCTCACTTACTCCCATGCTTTCTCTTACATAGCTTACTAAACAGGATGTTCGTCGGGATTTGATTTGATTTGATTTATATAATCAACAGTAAAATTTAGCTGGTGTATTCTGTACTCAACCGCCAAAGAAATACAAGATAACTCATTCCAAGAGTGATACTCACGACTGAAACAGAGATACATCATGTCTTCAGAAAGAAAACTTACCTAAACCTACATATTTCTGAGAAACACACCTTTTAAGAATTGGCAAATCTCAAAATCCACGTTTTTGAATTTCTTTAACTAGATGAGATAGGGGAGTCTAAAAGGGCTTTTTTATGACATCCTACAGTAAAGAGGCGTCAACAAATTTAAGTTCAAGAAGGTTATTCATGTCGACACCATATTTTATTGTATCTTATGTAGTTTCTACATTTTATACTTTATACATTTGTCTTAAATGCCAAATACTCTGACCCACAAACTTTTTGAAAAAGCGATTTCAACACTGCAACTGTATTTGAACTGACATTAAATGAAAAGAATCTTTCTCTAACGTATGAAATTGTGATTACTTCTTTATTGAATATGTTTCCATCATATACATTCAAAATCTACTTTCTCAGACAGCAACATTAAGGGGTTGGTGACATTTCTTTTGCGGTTGAGTACATGATAGTCTTACACTCAGACTCTGAAAAAAGTATGTATTCTGAAAATATCACCATTTTATCAATATTGAAAAGGAGACTGTAACAAATGGAGTTTTAAGAGAGCCTCCTTTTCAATGTTTTTATTTCAGAGACTTAGTGTTTGATTAACCTTGAAAAATTGGACATTCACAGTGTAAATAGTTAAATCAACATCGTAAATAGTATGATATCATATAGATGGCATAAACTGTCTTCTGATGATTGGCATTATAACCAGAGAAAATATTAATTTGTTCCAAAATGCAATTGCTTCAACTGAAATTGTCTATTGCATAAAATGTTATCATATTTGCAGGCTTCATTTTTTGGCAAATAAAACTTCTTTTTTTTATCCCAAAGGCATGCAATACTGTGGGATAAAGTCTTGTCTTGTCCGTCTATCCGTGATTATGGATGCAACTTTCATTTCTTGAATTAATAAGTAACTCAATGAGTGTTTCATAAACTTATGAGAGGAGAGATCGCATTTAATGTAAATTTGAGGGGTTTTTTTTATCTTGTAGTGATCAATAACTCCGATATAAGTTCACAATAAAAACTTGCAATAAAATATTGATTTTTATGTATTCAGCTTGTAAATTCCCTCCAAAGACATGATGAATATTTACTTTTTTACATCTTGACATAATTCAATTTAGGGAGTGTTTCATTCGAATCAAGTACATTTATTTAACAACTCTTTTCATTGATTGGAAATTATTATTAAGCAACTGACTACACTTCCTTCCCGTTAAAGAGCTCCTTATTTCCGTAAGAACGGCGTGCTACATTCCGTTTAAAAGCAATATTTACAAATATTTAATATCATTTAAAATTATATTTGCAAATATTGAATCTCATATAAACATGATATTTACAAACATTTAATCTTGATGAAAGGTGATATTTACAAATATTTAATCTTAATTACTTAATTAAAGATGATATTTACAAACATTTAATCTGAATTAAATAAGATATTTACAAAACTTTACAAATATTTACAAATATTTACTCCGGATTAAATATGACTAAAGATGATGATATTTACTCCGGAATTAAATAGGAGTAAATTATTAAATATCATGTTTTCCCAGTGATTTGAACTACCTGCCGTAAAATAATGCATAAAATATAATGTACATACACTAGTTTGTAACCACGTATCAAGCATCCGGGAAAAGTAAGGACTATATATATAGATATCATTGTCATAAACCATATGTCAAATATACTACATTTATCAATGTTTTGTTCTCTTCGACTACCAACATTTACGTTAAAATCTTTACATTCCATTAAGCACGTTGTGATATTACATTTATTAAAAGTTATATTCAATGTTTTTTAATGTAAGTAATTTAGATAGTATAGTAATAGCTCACTTCACACATAATTCTTGATCTAACTGTTTGAAGTTTCAATGAGTGTATACTTTATACAAAATTAATGTACCAGTGATATCAAATACCAATTATTTTCTGTATTCGTTATGCAGACATAGAATATTAACATTAAAATTTACAAACGGAAAAAACACAAAACTACAAAGATATATCTACTATTTTCATGCGTGAGAGGTATTTACACATCAATTCTATTACTTTTTCAGGATAGACAAGTATTGTTGATCGACACAAAGTTACAAGAAGCTGTTATAGACCTCCTCAGACTGCTGCCTGGCTGTCGTTCATTGACATAATTGCAGACATTTGGGGCATGTTCAACACTCTATTTCCAAACGATCAATGAGAGTGCCCCTACGTGTTCAGAAGCACTATGGATAGCAGACCAAGGGTGAATGCCCTATTAGGATTGGTATGTGGTAATGTTGCTGTATACATATACAATTTAATAGAATACATATCGTGTATGTAAACTAGAAGACTAGAAGAGATATACACAATTATCTTTCCTTACAGTGAAATACTCGTTTTTGATTAGCTAACGGTCGTTACGTCTTCTCTTATGTACCCCGTCAGTCTCACGGTGTACAAATTTTATGTACACCGCTGTCATAGTAACTGCTCCTAGCTAAGAGTAGGTGTCACATCGTTATAAAAAGACGCACGTGGTGTACGGAGTTTTGAACAATTCGATCAGTTGTTTACCAGTCTATTAATTACAAATTCATTTTCTCCTTATTTGCTGCTTGGTTTGAAAACAAATCTTATTTTGCAATGCTTTCACGCTCAATTAAACTAATATTAACTCGTTTGGAGGCATGTAAAAGCTTGTGGTAATACGTTATACGACTTTTAACATTTCAGTCGAGACGGTTGACGCCATTTTGTTTAAGTTTAGGGTCAAGGTCATTCAAGCGATATCAGCTGATCAGTCACTCGCACTCAAAACGCATTATCTATAATAATACTAATTTAATTGACATGACGGAAAGATAAATACGTTGTATACTTCTCCCTCGGGTAATATGGTCTCATGTACCATCTTTGTACCAGTGTCGCCTGAGCCTTTCAATCTTTGTACCAGTGTCATCCCTCGCCTGAAGGCTCGGGCGACACTGGTACAAAGATGGTACATGAAACCGTATTACCCGAGGGAGAAGCATACAAAGCTTATACTAGACCTGTCTTATAGAGACAGAGGCTTGATCCTCGACTGCATATGTTTTTAGTCACTTTTTTCGACAACATATATATGCTGTTGTCAGTCAGGGACATGTCGGCTTTCCGTCCTTTTCGACGGCATGCCGTCTTAAGATAGCTTAACCATTCATTCAAGCATATAGAAACACAGTATCAGACAAAGCTAAATATTTTGTAAACAATAAATGCCCCCTTCCCTCTGATGATCTGAACTACAAAAAGATAGGTAATCTATTTCAGACCAGAGAAATGACGAAAAACATGGAAAAGCAGAGTGAGGGGTGGTAGTGATTTTATCGATATATCTTAATATATGTGCCAAGGATTTAACTCAAAGAGTGCATACTCAAAGATAAGATATTATAGCATACGGATATGCAAAAACATGTATATCATTTCTTTTATTAAGAGCATCATTTCTTTTAGTAAATGGGGATATTTTGGCATATGTTGTGATATCAGACGGAATGCCGTCTAATAAAAACATACTTTAGGAGGGCATACCATCTTTAAATAATTTGGACGGCATGCCGTCTTTATTGTCAGAAGGGAGACATCATTATTTGAAATTTAAATGATAAATATAGTTTTATGAATAAATGACGGCTTTCCGTCTCTATACAAACAGACATTATTCCGTCTAAAAATATTCTCTTATAAAGACGGCATGCCGTCTAATATCTTTTGTCTTAGAAAGACGGCATGCCGTCGAAAGAAAGGCCGGTAACATTGCATGGTTTCCGGCGGTCGTCCATCATTCCGTCTTTTAGCTTTAAGTTTTAAAACTTCTTAAGAAACACTTACTATCGAAATCTGAAATCTTGTGTTTACACTCTTTGGCCATTGGAATTATAAATTATAGATTTGTTGATTCTGGGACCCCAAGCAAGGACCACAGGTAAACCAATCATCATAAGTCGTCTTCTTCATCGACAGCTTGGCATATGGGGATTATATGGCCCCCCAAATAAGTGTACAGTCGTCTTGGCAAATATGGCCGGCGATGGGTTATAAATTGTCGATTTGGTAAATGTAAGTTTTCAACCTCATATATTTTTTATTATATAAGGTCTGGTCAGTTATAGAGCCAAGTATGTTTGGACAGTATGTCAGCAAACATAACTACATTTTCGTTTTACATGTTTTGATGATATTTTAGTTTTGGTAATTGTAAACTATCTTAGCATTGTTTATATGGTGTGGTGAACTAAGTTCTCCACAATCGAATATATAGAGATTCATATTCAAGTGGGGATGTCATAATGTTTTTACATCATTTTCCGAGGAAAAGTAAGGGAAACATAATTTTACTGGCACGAGTGTTGTAAAACAACATGGATGACATCCCTGATAGTGGCTTATGTCTTTAAATATATATGTTAATTGTCTATACCACTGAAGGCCTTCATTACAAAAAAAAATCAATGATGAATGGTGAATTTATTCGTGTCTACACATATGGAAACATCTCTTACACTGTTGCTATTGACTATCAAAACGCTAATGATGCAGGCTATTTTCAAACAACATAATTCAAACTCACAAAGATCACTGTTTTTATGTAATAACTCGATTTCCACAGACAAAAATGTTAATATTTCGATGTAAAACTTTAACGCTGTTACAATCTTCCTCATTTGACATCAAACTTTGTATAAGATGGCAGATGAATTGGCACTTTCACACTGATCACAAATACGTTCGAGGAAATGTGGGATCGAACCGGCAATCTGATGGTTTCTGGGCGAGTGAACTAACACTGCAACCAGATGACATGAGAAGGACATTTCTAAGCAATTGAAAAGAGTATTAGATTTTATTTCATCACAACGTTTATAAGTTTGCATAGTAGTTTTATTTTTGTAACTTTAAAGGTACATCCATTGTGTTGTTGGTGGTCAAAAATGACAAACGTTATAAATGGTCTTATTTTATTGAGAAGTACCAACCGTTACCGAAAGCAACCATTTTAATGATACTCGACTAAGTATATTGACGATGAGAAAGTAAAAGTAGTGATTTCTGATCAAAAACAGGACAATGCATCGCGTGTGGCGCGCGTCAATGTGTCAAACGTAATTTTGGAATCTTAAAATAACAAATATCGGTTGATAATGTTCAATTGGTCAAATAACTACTGTGCATGTAAATAGGACGTGCACTTTCGGTTTCTGCACATGCATAATGATGTTACTCGATTTTAATTGGAAACTAGTAATTATGGTATGTTTGGCGATTGGGGATGAATATGCAAGCTAAGTGAATTTGTTTGTATTGTAAACAGCACATATAGTGTGTTTGAACGTATTAAACCAAATAATATTTTATGAAACAAAATGGATGCACCTTTAAAGGAACTGTAGCACGCCGTTCTTACTAAAATACATTGATCTCACGAAAAGAAACATAAGTGTTACCAATGGCGAAATAAGACCCCTGAAACAATAAAATAATTTTAAAACGAATGTTTCCCTTCGAGCGGTCATTTTAAGGTGTTCACACTAAACATTCGAGTAGTAGTTCAAACGTTCAGACTGATTTAGATATTTCTCTAAAAGCCATTGATTATGTTAATAGACATTTCTAAAAACCAATAGTATTGAAATATATACTCTTAATTTTTCAGAGATTTAGTTTTTCGACCAAAAATAAGCAGAGAATTCGCACTAATTAATGAACGTGTTTTCAAGTCTACATTAGATCATGTCCATTATTTTCAAGCGCAAAACATTGCGGTTAACTCCCACAATGTAAACAAACAAATAAATTGACCATTTATGACTAGTCAACAAAATATAAACATACAGTTTTGGGCGTTTATTTATTTATTTACCATGCATTTCTTTCAATTGTGTAGTTTCTACAGATATTAAAATAAATGTATTACCCAACAAAGTACATTGCTTGAATTGTATAATCAATGAGAATATATACATAGTATATCTGTCATAGTTTGCTGGTATAGTCACAATAAAGTACCATTTAACAGGTAAAAAGTCAATAACTTGTATATTCACAGGGTATTTTGAAACATGATAACATAACAATTGTCATATTCAGTAATGTGTGAGAAGGGACGAAAACAGTTGAAAAAACGAGCTTCGTGAAATTGATAAGCCAACATGCCTAGGAAATCCTTGTTACTCTGTGGTACTTTTTTATGCAGAAAAGGAAAGGCTGTTAATATGACATTAAATTATATTGACGCGTTTTATCTAAGGCCTACATGTCTTTGAAACCAAATTTCATCGGATAGTGATATGAAAATTATTTATCATATGTTTTGTAGTTGTCTCTAGCGATTGATGTCATAAGTATGTTTTCCAAAACATAATGTTGTATTTAAAACACTAAAATACTCGATGGCTCTTAAACACTCAAGAGTGGATTTTAAATTATGGCATGATGGCATGGTCATCTTGCTGTCTAACCTCTCAAAATTGCATGATCGCACCATTATAAATCAATACGGATAACCATTTTCTACTGATACGGCTTATTTGGTCGGGTAATGAGATGTTTTACCCTCTAAACATAATATATTGTTTAAACTTTAATAGATAAATAAACGACACAATTGAGAAAACAATTGTGCTGCAGTGACTTAAAACGGAATTGCAAAATTTATAACACAATATGTTTATTGTATGTAAGCTGACGATCTACATTGATATTGACAGTACCAACTTGTACATTTCCACGTGTTCAACGTGCATCACGATTAGTTCATGCTTTGTGTGAGCTGCCTAATATAGACACATTTTGCTAACAAGGACACGGTTTCTTTTACCCTATTATGTTAAACAAACGAAAACTAAAATTAAAACTAACATTTTGTCAATTCTGTTTGTGGTTTGATGTAGTGTAGAGCTATGGTTCAAGTCAGATGAACCATCGAGCACGTGAAACATGAACATCTTGGCCTTATGATTCACGTGCGCGAGGGTTCTGACAGGCACACCTCGATCTCAGTCGGTGGGAACCACGCAAGCTCAAGACAGCCACGCTGCTATATTTTAAAATATGAGACAGCATGCCGTCTTGTGAAATATGAAGCTGGCATGCCGTCTTAATTTTAGCATTTTGACACAATGAACTCTCCCTGAATCATGAGACGGGATGCCGTCGAATACGTTTTATAGATAATTTGTAGACGGCATACCGTCTCTTTGTAACGAGACGGAAAGCCGTGATGTCCCTGACTGGTTGTGCCACAGGGGAGTAATGATATCTATAACTATTGTAATATATTCTCATAACCACCTACATAACTTGGGTATGTTAGTAATGTCTTACTCACAATCCGATATATCCTCTCATTCGGTTTCTACTTGACAAGCTAGGACTTAATTTGACAAAAACGTTTAATGTTCGAAATGCAAATATTGCGCTTGTGTAACAACTTCAATACATGCCTTATAAAAGTCTCATTGAACTATGGGCCTCACATACCATAATCTACGTAATAAAGAGTCTGAGTCTGATCCTGAGACCAAAATTTGGAATATCTCTATACGAGATATATCCTCATTACTTGAAAGAAATATTTTGTGTCGGACTCTGTTGAACATTTTGCCCTTCGGTGAACTGTCTACTTGACTATTGACTATTTATCTACAATGTGACTGCCAAACGTTCTTTCCCTTAGAACTACCCTGAAAGTAACGAAGAATCCAGGATGGTTGCAGCATACTACTACTGGATGAAGGATTACATCGAGATCTAGAGGAGGAGGGGAAACATTGAAGATTTGAGAACTATCAGAGGAAACTTGGACACTGCAACAGATACCTTGTGGCAAGACATAGCCACTACTTCTGCAATGAGACCAAATGAATATATGAACTATAATGCACTTTTCTTTATGTGATATAGATATGATACGGATGTTCCTCCCATATGCTTCCAATGTTCCTCTTTTGTTGTATATCAGTATCAACATCAAGGAAAAAGGATTGTGGTTTTGATTTAAGCAATAGACTGGGATTTGTCCAAGAGGAATGTTGTCTGCCTGTAGTCAGTAAAACCAATTGGCAAATTATTGAGGTGTCAAGAGCCCTTAATTGGAAGAGTTTAGTTGTTTAACATATGACAAATTGCAACAAATTGAGAATAAGATGACAGTGAATTCTCGGTGTTTCCCGAGTTTACCACCTTTTATTTTACTGAGAATATTTATGAAGAGTTTGTTGTAAAGATGGGCTAGAGCTCTTTCATCGGAATTGGGGTAGCTTATTTACAACATTTTCATAACAACTTTTATATTTTAATATTTGGAAGCTTGTGTCAGGATATAATCATAATTCTTATTTGTTCTTAATGAATTGTTGTATTGTATAAGTTTGCACAACTCATGCACCATTTTCATTATATATTTTTTTCATATGTTCCACTGACGCTATCGTTATAGTCATTATACCCAACTTCCGGTCTCGTTTCTATGGTTTCTTTTGTTACAAGTGTAGGTGTAGGAGTTGTCATAGATGAGGCCCAAGCTGGGTTGTCCCTTTCATACACAAGCTTGTTTAAAGCTGTATTTTTATAGTGAGTGAGTGAGTGAGTGAGTGAGTGAGTTATTGTTTAACGCCGCTTCGGCAGTATTGCAGCCATTAGCGGCGAGATATTTAATTTATTAGCCTAATTTAAAAAAGAAAATTGCTATTGAAAAACAGAACACGGCACGAAGGCCGTAAAAACATCAGCGTATTATCACAAGTTGAATAAAAGCTGATAATGAAAAGTTAAAATTTACAATTTGTCAATAAGGTGTATAGCCTTCAAAAAATCTAAAACACGATGCTCACCGAAATGAGTAAAAACTTGATTGATTGAAATAGAAGGATAAAAAGTTTCCCTGATATGTGCAGTGTCCAAACACTCACAGAGAATGTGTTTGATTGTGAGAGGGCACTGACAGGGTATACATACCGGGGGATCTTCCCCCTTTAAAAGATATGAGTGTGTAAGATGAGAGTGTCCAATACGACATCGTCGTAGGACACAAGCTTCCTGCCGGGTAAAAGAGGATAGAGATTTGTAACCTAAATGAGGTTGAATAGTGTGAAGTTTGTTACGATGTTGTTGGTCCCATTGGGACTTCCAACGTTGTTTAATGTAAGATTTAATAGCAGGTTTGGAATCCGTATATGGAACTTTGGTAGGAGAAATATGTTTGAGGTTTAATGCTGATTTAGCAGCTGAGTTAGCTTTGTTGTTACCTCTTATACCCATATGGCTAGGAAGCCAGCAGAAGACGATGTCACATTGGAGACAAGAATTATGAAGTAATAAAATATCCCTGATAATTGGATGATCACTCTTACAGTTTTTAATTGCTTGTAGGCAAGAAAGTGAATCGGAAAAAATAATGTAATTATTAGGGGTTGAGTTTTTAATGTGATGGACGGCCTTAAGAATGGCCTTAGCTTCTGCAGTAAAGATGCTGCTGCCATCATACAGTCTTGAAGCATATGTTGTTGAAGGAGTCACAGTTGCTGCTGCAACTGTGGATCCATCCTTAGAACCGTCAGTGTAAATTGGTTTATAGTCTGCGAAAAAATCACGTAGTTCAAAAAATGCCTGTTGAAATATAAATTGGTCTGTATTAGATTTTTTATGAGTAGATAAAGAGAGGTTGACACGGGGCCTGACCACCTGCCATGGCGGAGTGGCAAGCAAACCGTGCTCTGCTATTGTTGAGAGGTCGATATCAGAATCTTCAACATGTTGTTGAAGTCTGATACCGAGTGGTGGAATTGCTTTGGGTTTTGAGTTATACAACTGCTGGTATTCAGGATTGAATACGCAGTTGTATGCAGGATTTGAAGGGTTTGATTTTAATTTGGTTATATATTGAAGTGCTAGCTTGATGCGCCGATCTTCAAGAGATGGTTCATCAGCTTCAACGCAAAGGCTTTCAACAGGTGAAGTTCTGAAGGCCCCAAGACAAAGTCTGAGACCCTGGTGGTGGATTGTATTTAGCATTTTGATATATGAGGGGCGGGCAGATCCATATATTATGGATCCATAATCCAGTTTGGAGCGGATGAGTGATCGATAGAGATGAAGAAGAGTTTCTTCATCTCCACCCCATTTATTATTTGAAACGACCTTTAAAAGGTCTAACACCTTTAAGCATTTAGCTTTTAGGTGTTTAATATGAGGGATAAATGATAATTTGCTGTCAAAAGTAAGACCAAGAAACTTGGCCTCAGGAACGACTTTGATTGGAATTTTATCCAGAAAAAGTTCTGGATCTTTGTGCATTTTGCGCATGTTGCAAAAATGCACACAAGATGTTTTAGCTTTGGAAAATTTGAAGCCGTTTTCCAACGACCATTTGTGTATTTTATTGAGGCAGAGCTGTAATTGGCGTTCAATTGATGGCATATTTTTGCCTCTGCAGGAAACTCCAAAATCGTCCACAAAAAGTGAACCATCTGTATGGTCATTTAAGACTTTAGCCAAACTGTTGATTTTAATGCTAAATAATGTGACAGATAAAATGCTACCTTGTGGGACACCCATTTCTTGATCAAAGAAATCAGAAAGGGTAGAACCGACGCGCACTTTAAATTGGCGGTCATGTAAAAAATTAGATATAAAATGAGGCATACGACCTCGCAAGCCAAATTCAAATAAATCTTTTAGGATGCCATGCTTCCATGTAGTGTCGTAAGCTTTTTCTAAATCGAAAAAGATAGACACAGCATGCTGTTTATTTATAAATGATTCTAAACGAACAAGATGATCAGTGGTACTGCGTTGTTTGCGGAAACCACATTGAATATCAGTAAGTAATTTATTAGTTTCCAAGTACCAAACTAGACGATCATTGATCATCCGTTCCATAGTTTTACATACACAACTTGTTAAGGCTATAGGACGGTAGTTGGAAGGGTCTGTATGATCCTTCCCAGGTTTTGGGATAGGCACAATAGTAGCATTGTGCCAACAAGATGGAAATTCACCTGTTTCCCATATATAAGGCAAGGTTCCGGTCAATGTTTAAGAAGCTGATAATGGATTTCATCAGGGCCGGTTGCTGTATCATGAGCTTTAGAAAGTGCAGTTTTGATCTCTGACAAGGAGAAGTGTTCATTATAATCTTCTCCATTGTCAGATTTGAAATTAAGTGGTCGTTTTTCCTGTACCTTTTGGTACTTTTGGAAAGCAGGGACATAATTTGCAGATGAAGAATTTTTAGAGATTGTTTCAGCCAACTTATTGGCAATGTCAGATTTTGATGTAAGAAGGTCAACATTGACCTTCAGATGTTTTATTGTGGATTTGGAACCTTTGCCTTTAATTCTACTAATCATATTCCAGACTTTGCTGATAGGTGTTCTGGAATTGATCTTAGAGACATAGCCTCTCCAAGATTCGCGTTTTTGTTGGTTGACTGTGCGTCGAGCTTTAGCTCGTGCCTTGCGACAGTTATCTAAGTTAATTCTTGTAGGTCGTTTACTGAGCTTGCGTTCAGCTTTTTTACGTGCCTTAATGGCAGTATCGCAGGTTTCATTAAACCATGGCTTGTGAATGCGTGGATTTGCCGAGGTTTTAGGGATAGTTTCAGTTGCTATATCAATGAGACCTTTAGAAAAGGCCTCAACAGGATCAGTTGCATTAACTATTTCATCAAATAAAATACGATCACGGCAAAGGGCAGAAAAAGTACCCCAATCAGCCTTGGAAAATTTCCAACGAGGATTGTGCTCCTCGGGAATAGGTGATGAGGGTTCTAATACAATTGGGAAGTGGTCGCTCCCACATGTATCCTCATGGACTGACCATGAAAAGTCATGTAAAAGGGATGCATCAGTTACTGATAAATCTATAGCTGTATATGATCCTGTAGCAGGATGTAGATATGTGTTTGAACCATCATTGAATAGAAATAAATCGTTTTTGGTAAGGAAACTTTCGAGTATTTTACCCCTGGAGTCTAGGGTATTACTACCCCAGAGGGGATTGTGACCGTTGAAGTCACCCATGATAATAAAAGGTTTAGGTAATTGGGTAACAAGTTGATCAAGATCTTTTATATTAAGATCTTGAGATGGTGGAATATATAAAGAACATAGAGTTAAAGTTTTAAATAATGATAAGCTGACAGCTACAGCTTGTAATTGTGTTTTTAATTGAATTTCTCGGTGGATAATTCCATCACGTACTAAAATTGATGCACCCCCTTTTGCCCTATCAGCAGAAGGGGAGAATGAATTATAAAAAGTGAATGGTCTCATTGCAACTTTATCAGATTCTTTAAGATGAGTTTCTTGAAGACAAATAGCTTGGGGATTGTATTGTTGGGCCAACAAGCCCAATTCATTAAAATTTACCTTAAAGCCTCGACAATTCCACTGCAGAATCGCCATGGATGCTAGGATAAAATAAAATATTAAAAGCCTCATGATGGAGGTTTTACAGGAGAAAGACGACGGTCCTTGGACCGAGCCCTGTGCCCCTTTTTGGGGGAGTTGTTAAGAGATGCTGTGTCTGATGCGTCCATAAGGACGTCATCAGATTCATGGTCAAGAGATCCATATTTGTTGTAGATCTCTACCGCACTCCTCTGGCCTTTGGGAGTGCGGTTTGCTGATTTGGATTTGGATTTGGAATTTTTAGGATTTTGTTTTGAGGATGATGGTTTTGAATTTTTATTTGCAGTTGGAGGTATTTTAGATCCTGTCGGTTTGACAGGCTCTGTAAGGGACAGAAGAGGGAATGTCATGGTACCTATTGTGGAAGAAGTTGAATCGCGGATTTTGTATTGAGTTGGGGGATCACTCACCCACTGAATGTCTGTCTGAGTTAATACAGAGCGTTTAGTGGCAGTTGCTGATGATACTATGGTTGAGTATGAGGGTTTAGGACCCTCAGTAACAAGGCGTTTTGCTTCAGGGAAAGAGATATTTTGAGTGAATTTTACTTTCAGGAATTTAGACTCCTGTTGCCACCGTGGACACTCCTTGGAGGAGGCCATGTGCTCGCCAGCACAGTTGGCACACTTTGGCAACTCTCTGGATGGCTTTCATCGTCCGGTTTGCCACACTGTGGACAAACACGGCCATCCGCTTTGCAGGAGTTGCTTCCATGGCCAAACTTCTGGCACCGGTAGCAACGGAGGGGGTTAGGGATATACAATTCCGTGGGGAGTTTGTAGTACCCTGCATAGACTGTTTTTGGAGCTTGTGGGGTTGAAAAGGTTAATAGATAGGTTCGCGTCTTGATGATGTTATCCTCCTTCTTGATAGTGAACCGCTTAACAGCAGTCACTCCCTGGCTCTTCAGGTTGTCAAGAAGCTCCTGTTCGGATGAATCATCAAGACAGCGATCCTTATCCCGGATGATGGCTTTGCTGCTGTTTAGCGATGTATGAGGAGTAACCTTAACAGGTTTGTCAATAATGGCCTGCAAGGTTAGTAGAGATGATGCCTGTTGTTTTGATTTTACTTCCACAAGAAGGTACCCATTCCTTATCTTCTTTACTTCCTTTACATCACCGGCCAGACCTTGAATGGTCTTGGCGGTGGCGAAAGGATTGAGACGGAGAGGTTTATCATCAGTGGATGAAATGACCAGGAATCGCGGAAAGGTGCTTGAAATTGGATGAGAAGTAGAAATTGAAGTTGAAGGTTTTGATTTGGATGACTTTGAAATTTTTGATGATTTTGATGATGTTGCCTCTTCCTCAGAAGAGGGACAATCATCTGTTGACAAATTTCGCTTGTTTTTTGCTGAACGGTTCATGTTTGGTTGGTAAGCATTTCGTCAAACTGGATCACCTGCTGACAGCACCGGGGATACCAGGATGATATACTCCACTAAAACGTTGCCAATGTTTCACTGGATTGGCCCATTGGCCACCGCTATCTTGGAAGCTGAGTAAAGTTGATGAATGTGTGCAAGATTGCACTAAGAAAGAGTGCAGAGAGTAGGGATAGTACATCAGGAAGGAAAGCATTGTTGAAAGGTGGTGAAGGTATGCAAGTGAGCACTAAGAAAGTAAAGAAACTAATTGTAAAGAGAGGTAGCAGCGTAAGAAGAAGGATAGCAAAGATGTGCGCAACCAAGTGCTTGGCATGACCAGCCGATTGACCAGACCGGACCAATCTGGCCACCTGTCTAGATGAAGTCGGGGCCGAAGCAGTGTATTGGTCAGTGGTAGCAATCGGCTACACACAATCCTCAACCACCAGGCATCCTTCCTCCACCCGTACAGGTCGCAGTCCACGGCAAACAGACTGCCCCCTTTTAGTTGCCTCTTACGACAAGCAGGAGGAACTGAGGGCCTATTCTAACCCGGGCACCCCACGGGGGTATTTTTATAGAAATATCATAAACTAGATGAGCGTTTGCGGGACACCGCAAAAGCAGAGCAGCTCCGAAACTTTGGGTCTCGCCTTTCCTGTTCCGCCTTCTCAGCATAAATAAAATGGGAATTTTTTTTTGACAATTTTTTTTTTATTATTCAAGTTATTCTAACAAGTTGAATCATCACCGGGGTCACTTTTCACAAACTTGTTCTTAAAACCTATTTCTGATTTTAAAATTGGATCAAAGGATTAACATGGGCTTAAACAGTATCTCATGACCTTGACCTTTGACCTTCAAGGTCACCCAATCAATGACTACTTTTCATTGTGTATAACAATCATGCAATGACTTAAAGTGTTCATTGTTAACAAAAGGCATATTCACAATAGCATGCTTAAGTTGTGACCTTGCTGTGACCTTGACCTTTGACAGATTTTAGCGAAAACGTGTTCAGATCTTGGTCTTTCTCCATAGTTGATATATACCAAATAAGAGCCTGACAGCACAAAAATGTTTGAAGTTATCATGTCTTCAAGGATTATTGTAGTGATTTAAGAACTCATGACTTTGACCTTGAATGTGAAATGTCAAAATCATTCACCAGATTTATAAGAAAGAAGCTATGTATATGAGATGTTAATACCTTCTTGGAAAAAAGTTATTTACAGATTTCAGAACTGGTCACCATGACCATATCTCGTGACCTTGAACTTCAAGGTCACACAGTCAATGATCACTTTTCATTGTGTATAACAATCATGTAATGATTCAAAGTGTTAATAGTAAGTTGTGACCTCGCTGTGACCTTGACCTTGGACAGATTTTAGCGAAAACCTTTTCAAATCTCAGTCTTTCTCCATAGTTGATATATACCAAGTAAGGGCCTGATAGCACAGAAGTTGTTGAAGTTATCGTGTTTACAAGGATTTGTGTAGTGTAGTGATTTCAGAACTCTTGACCTTTTACCTTGAATATGAGCATGTCAAAATAATTCCCCAGGTGTACAAGAAAGAAGCTATATATATGAGGTGTTGATACCTTCATGGGAAAAAAAGTTATCTCGTGATGAAGTTCAAGGTCACACAATCAGTGATCACTTTTCATTGTGTATCACGATCATGTAATGATTCAAAGTGTTAATAGTTGAAATAAGACATTTTTGCAAAAGCATGCTTAAGTTGTGACCTCACTATGACCTTGACCTTTGACGGATGTTAGCGAAAACCTTTTCAAATTTTGGCCTTTCTCCATAGTTGATATACACCAAAGAAGAGCCTGATAACACAAATATTTTTTAAGCTATCGTGTTACAAGGATTTTTTTAGCGATTTCAGAACTCGTGACCTTGAATGTGAACATGTCAAAAAAATTCCCCAGGGGCATAAAGTAATAAGTTATGTATATGAGTTCTCAAAACCTAATAGGAACAAAGTTATAGCGAATACAAAACGCGCCGTCGGCGGCGGTGGCGATGAAAACAGCACACAAACTGATAGCAGCTCCGCTAAACAGCTAAATAGTATCTGTTTACACAGGACCGGAAGTGGGGTACTAATGATATGCCTACTTCGTTTATTGAAGCTTTAGGCCCGTAAGTTCAAAACAGGTTTCGAGATAGTTTAAGCTAGTCCGGGTCTAAATCTTGATTTAAACCAAGTTTGGTAATTTCAAAGCAGGTTTATCTTAAACCTGGTTTTAAGTGCCTTAAACTACCTTGATTTCAGGTTTGAATTTAAACCAGCTAGGGGTGTAGTTTAACATGACTGTTTACCATCTACATATCGATATGTTACCAAATATTCATCTGATTTTTTGTTGGAAGCATCTGGTAAAGCGACATAAATTTAATTGTTTGAAAAAACTTAACTCAGACCTTTGTCTTTCTTTCGTTTTTATTTTTCCTTTAGAACTGCTCATGAGAGTTAACTGCGAGAAAAAGAAAAAGATGCTGTTTTTTTTAATATTGAATATCAACAAAGTAACTAATAAGTTATCAATAGACTGACCATCAGTGTCTTATTATGCTGTATCAAAACTTTCCACACACCGATGGATGACTTCACTCATCATTTTCTTTATTTCTTAATCTTTGATCGCTATTCTCTGTTAATAAAACCATAGGCTCAAAAATAATACCCTCGGTAGTATGTTTCAACTGGAAATATAATCATATATGAAAGACATATAGGTATAAATAGGTGAGGTGAGGTGAGGTGAGGTGAGTTGGAGTTTAACGCCGCTTTCAAGAGTATTTCACTTATATCGCGGCTGCTAGTATTACGGCAGGGAGAAAGCCCGCAACGCCACGTGGTTATGCATTGTGGTGAAAGGTATAAATAGGAATGTCCCCTCGAATTTCGTTTCCACAAAAAATACCCTGATAGAACCCTCTTGCCAACATCTCCATCAAATTGAAATATGATCGCAACAGGGTGTCCAGGGACACTGATCCAATCTTTCGACTTCTCTCCAGGCTCAAGTAATACCAGGAAGCTGAGAACACCACCTTGTTGAATTGAGTCTTAATGCGTAAATTTACTTGCTCTACTCTCAAAGATACAAGCGTGGCAGGGATGAGCATGATAAAACGGTCAATGTGTAAACAGCTTTCAAAATTCCTATCCGAGCACAATCAATAAGGAGAATATATAATGCATTTTATTTATAATTGAACAGTGACAGACAAACATTGTGTATTTGCTATTGACTGTGTATTGCGTGCAGTGCAGAATACTGAATTTTGAATGTGTTAAAAGATGTGAAATTCTGTGCGTGTATGGAAGAGTGGTCTGGCTGAGGGGGACACTAGGCTTGCTGGAGTCCAGTTAGTCACTGACGAAGTCATAACGCTGCATAGTTGCCGATCGATTAATTTCAACTAATGAAAAGTTGAGGATGAAGGGGTGGTACAGGATGTTATTGCATAAACAATGGGGTTGGGTATGGGACAAGAATGAGTTGTTTTTGTTTTTTTTTAGGCCCATGCTTACTTCTTAGCTATTTTCAGATCCTTTTAAAGCATTTTGGAGCAATATTTTATAACTTGGGAAAACAGTTTTTTTGATCTTCAACATCATATATTTAAAAATTGCACTGTTTGATAATCCTGTCCGCTTGATAAATATAAGTCATGACTGTCGGCAGTTGAATTGATAAACATTTCGACTTCAGGTTTAAAAAATTTCTCCAAAATATTTTTTCAAAATATATTTCATACACTATGTAACCAATTGTTTGTTTGTCGAAAAGCAAACAAAATCGTTTCATGATAACTCTATCGCTTCACATAATGCTAAAACACAACACGGACAAGCAAAACCGCTTAAATATATGAAAATGAGGGAAATTAAATAGGTGTTGCCTTATAGAAATTTGGGTGTGATAACAAATCAGGAAACGAAATAAATGCCATTTTTGTGAGCTTCATTAAATTCAGACACAAATCCGCAACGTCAGCGCGCACCCGATATTGTGATATAGTGTTACATATTTCTAATTTGACCATGTAGACTTCACAGGCGTCGCAAAAATATTTATTAATATCAAAATAAAGCCTGTCTCTTATAGATTTACACAGTGTTTTTACTTTTTTAGGATCCCTATTATAAAAACATAATCATCGTAGTTCCTATGCATTGTCGCTTCTCAGCAAGCCGAGAATTTTAGCGTGTTTGCTTGTAAAAAGACAACGCTTTTTTTTGTAAGCACTGACAGTCGTCGTTCATAAATAAATATTGAAGATGTTTACATCTGAGAATAGGAAAATAATCTGTGAATCTGTCTGAGTAATTTTGATGATTTAATTTTGCCAGGCAAAAAAGATACAGCCATTTAAAGAAAATGTATCAATTTTTCATGACGTCACGATAGATTAATGTGGCACAGGGATACCAACGTTATTTTAATGAAGCAGTAAGAGGGTTAATAATGCTAAGCTTCAAAGCTATTGGTGATATTTTAAATTTTGACAATAATAATGAAGTGATACAATATATATTGCATTAATGCACTCAAATATTTCCAATGTTTAAATACCACATTTTAGGAATATAATTATATATTAGTCAATTGTTCTCTTTATGTCTCTTTCGTACTTTCTGATTTCATGTTTGACAGCAAGTTTCATTCTTTTTAAAAAAAGATTTCAATATATTTCAGAATCCATAGTAAACCAAATCGTGCCCTGAACAATTAAAAAAAATGTTTTGAAGACCATACTTTGTATACGGTACTATATATTTGATTAGTCTTTAATTCAGTCAATAAATCTGTATACATTATTAATGTAATTGCTAATATTGAAAGCTGTTTATTTTGACACTTCAGTATCTTGCCATCTTTATTACTAACGGAGAAACTGATGTTCAGCCCTTCTTGAAAATGCCAAGTCACTTTACCATATGCTTGGACAGGAAGTGTTAACAGAGCATGCTCAAAACTTGGGTTTTACAAATTTAGGATTGGAAAATTAATGAAACATAAGTGTTACATTTAGACCTGGTCTAAATGCTAGTTTAACTAAACTATCTTTCTATATTACCGTTTAAGTTAGACCAATGGTTTTAGTCTAACTAAACCGAGACTAGCACTAAACCTGGTCTAGGAAAAACCTGCTTCGAACTTACGGGCCTTAAAAGCATGCATCAAAACACCTGCACGTCCTCTCGAGGCAGTCAAACTGTTTGGAGGTACCCCTATGATCTCTGCAACGAATAATTTTGTCATTTCCCATTGTAATCACACAACTAGTTTGACATTCAATCCTTAAATGAATAAAATCGATTTACTTTGGACTATCGCATTTTATTGTTATGACAACGATGAAGCAGTAAACATATATTACAAAACATCGTGAATGTTCACATCAAAGTATTATTTTGCTGCCCAGAAACCTAGTTTCCCCTTTGTAGTATACTTCAAAATACCCAACAAAGATATATTCATAATGACTTGTGTGAATTCATCATATGAAATACTGATAACAAGTATCATATAACACAATGATGCAACATGCTGTGGCAATTGATCATGATGCATTATGCCCTTCAACTTCAAAATGCAAGGCATAATTCTTGCCAGTCTCCCTTACTGGCCGATTTAGGCCTTGCAGTATTTCCTTAAGAAATCAGTGGCCCACTGTGCATTTCTGGTGCAGCGATTCACTATCTAGGCACAACAACGCGAGGGAGTGAGTGAGTTATTGCAGCCATTAGCGGAGAGATATTTAATTTATTTGCCTACAACATGTCAAAATCATTCACCAGATTTATAAGAAAGAAGCTATGTATATGAGATGTTAATAACTTCTTGGAAAAAAGTTATTTTCCGATTTCAGAACTGGTCACCATAACCATATCTCGTGAGATCCAAGTCACACAGTCAATGATCACTTTTCATTATGTATAACAATCCTGTAATGATTCAAAGTGTTAATAGTTAAAATAAGGCATGTTCGCATGCTTAAGTTGTGACCTTGACCTTGGACAGATTTTAGCGAAAACCTTTTAAAATCTCAGTCTTTCTCCACATACCAAGTAAGGGCCTGATAACTCAGAAGTTGTTGAAGTTATCGGGTTTACAAGGAATTTTGTAGTGATTTCAGAACTCTTGACCTTTTACCTTGAATATGAGCATGTCAAAATAATTCCCCAGGTGTACAAGAAAGAAGCTATATATATGAGGTGTTGATACCTTCATGGGAAAAAAAGTTATCTCGTGATGAAGTTCAAGGTCACACAATCAGTGATCACTGTTCATTGTTTATCACAATCATGTAATGATTCAAAGTGTTAATAGTTGAAATAAGACATTTTCGCAAAAGCATGCTTAAGTTGTGACCTCGCTTTGACGGATTCTCCATAGTTGATATATACCAAATAAGAGTCTGATAGCACAAATATTTTTCAAGTTGTCGTGTTTACAAGGATTTTTTTTAACGATTTCAGAACCTTTGACCTTAAATGTGAACATGTAAAAAAAAATTCCCCAGGGGCATAAGTAAGAAGTTATGTATATGAGTTCTCAAAACCTTATAACGAATACAAAACGCACCGGCGGCGGAAACTGCACAAAAACTGATCGGAGCTGCTAATAAGGTCAAGGTCACCAAAATCAACTGGTGTCTGCGCCTTCCCCAAATTCAGGCCAACACCAAATTTGAAGAGATATCGCGTTAAGAAGAGTTCAAAAAGTGATCAAAGTGTCACGGTGACCTTGAAAACATCGTCTGGTGTCTTGGTCTTCCAACAATGTAGGCCGATACCAAATTTGAAGACTTTGGATGCTTCACGAGATATCGCGTTAAAAAGAAATGTGACGTACGTACGAACGCCGCTGAATACATAGTCCCGTGCCGCGTTGCGGCGGGGGACAACAACTAAGGGTGCAACCATGAAGATAGGTCACGATACGATACGTATCTCGATACAGCTGCCACGATATGATACGTATCGCGATACACTAAGTAACAAATACAAAAGTAATGTTTCTGCCAAAACCAACAAAAAACTTTCATTTCAAGTGATTCAAGTTTAATTCTGTAATTTGGAATTGACCAGTCGTCAGGCAACTGAATTCAATACAGTACTATTTAATATTTAACACTGGGAGTTTCAATGAAAGACTTAACACAACACAACAAAGACATAATGACAACTTTATCATTTTTGTCAAAACGACGTTTTGTCACTGCAATTGTAAATGTTCTTTTTCAGACATTATCAGCTGAAATTCAAATACAGCATTACTTTCAAGGACTTTCTGAAAAAGAGGCCCAAGTCAAAACAACAATATTATGACAACTGTCATTATTTTGTCAACAAGTCAAAACTCAAAAGTTAAATTTTACAAACTGACACTGAAAGTGTTCCTCTCTCACTCAAGTAGGCCTAATTGGCAATTACAGTTTCATCAATGAAAGACTTAACACAACACAACAAAGACATAATGACAACTTTATCATTTTTGTCAAAAAAATTCAAAGACGTTTTGTCACTGCAATTTTAAATTTTCTTTTTCAGACATTATCAGCTGAAATTCAAATACAGCATTACTTTCAAGGACTTTCTGAAAAAGAGGCCCAAGTCAAAACAACAATAGTATGACAACTGTCATTATTTTGTCAACAAGTCAAAACTCAAAAGTTAAATTTTACAAACTGACACTGAAAGTGTTCCTCTCTCACTCAAGTAGGCCTAATTGGCAATTACAGTTTCATCAATGAAAGACTTAACACAACAAAGACATAATGACAACTTTATCATTTTTGTCAAAAAAATTCAAAGACGTTTTGTCACTGCAATTTTAAATTTTCTTTTTCAGACATTATCAGCTGAAATTCAAATACAGCATTACTTTCAAGGACTTTCTGAAAAAGAGGCCCAAGTCAAAACAACAATAGTATGACAACTGTCATTATTTTGTCAACAAGTCAAAACTCAAAAGTTAAATTTTACAAACTGACACTGAAACTGTTCCTCTCTCACTCAAGTAGGCCTAATTGACAATTACAGTTTCATGTTCTTTTTCAGAAAAATGAGTACATCAACATTGTCTGCAGAAAGAGAGGCACGCTGGGCAGACACAATATCTCCAGCTGATGGGGGGCATGGGATGTTGTCTCACTGTTGACACGGCAGGTAGTGGAGGCTGATCCTCTACTGGCACTTCCTCCTGAAAACAGAATCAAATTGTTATGGCCAATGGTCTGTTCTTAATACTTTTTGATAGTTTTGAATTTGAATCTAAAATTAATAAAATATTCCAAAACAAAGTAATTTTGCCTTTGGGTGTTGTTTGTTCTTGAAAATTAAATCACAGTTTTGTGAAATAAATTTTAATTTATGTTTTGACTTCCTTATAGCATAATTAATAATAATAATCATTATCAATTAAATTACTAACTATAATTTAGTTACTGGATGGAATAATTTGGATATTGTCAAAAGACTCAATTTTATTAATTTATTTGACATTTCATTTGGGTTTCAATTCAATGTAGATAAATGTTTTTTTTAATTCATTATTTATTAAGAATTTCAATTATTAAATTGCTGAATTTAATTCAAGTAATTGATTAAGACTATATTCACCTTGTTTGCTGCAGCTGTCTTGATAGCATTCATAGTCAGGGAACTGTAAACAAGAAGAGGAGTGATGATCCAGGGCGGTTGCTTCCTGTAGAATTTTGTTGATTTCAGGTTCGGTAAATCTCGTATTCAGATCTTTAGTTGTTTTAGTGGCAGAATAAAAGAAACTGTTGGAACATTTTCCGAACAGAGGATGACTGTGATTGTCTTCAATGGCCGAAGAACATTGACAACATCTTCGTAAAGGGTCACAAGAGTGTCTGCATTTTTCCTTATGTCCTTTACGGTCAGTGTTGCGAAAATAGCAGCTTGTTGTTCCAGGTAACGTTTAACGTGACATCATGTCATAGCTAGAATTCCAGCGAGTCTGAACATCTTGTATAAGTTTATGAGATGGTAGTTCCAAAAGCACCTGCTTTGATTTCAGCACAGAAGTAGCATGCGAACTTCGGTGGAAGAATGAAACTATTTTCCTCACTCTACCCAAAATTCTGGACATTTGCGGCACTTGCATTGCTTTTTGGCTTGCAATATTTATGTGATTATGTGAGGTGCAAATCGTGACTGCTTCACAGCACTCACAATATTGCTGGCATTATCTGTGCTAATGGGGATCTGTGAAAATTTGTCCAAATTCCATTCCTCAACAACTGATTCCAATACTTTCGCTAGATTTGCCCCAGTATGACTTTCATGTAATGTTCTCGTTTGCAGAACTTGATTTTCCATCTGCCAGTCGTCGTTTACAAAGTGGGCTGTGATCGTTACAACTCTCAGTGGCACGCGATGTCCAACCGTCTGTAGTCAGGGCAACCGACGATGCAGACGAAAGGCTTTTCATCACACGTGCTTTAACGGCTTTGTACATTTCTGGTATTCGTGAAATGAGTTCTTGATGGAATGTCATATCTAGGTTCCAGTGTATTGACAAGGTGTTTGAAACCTATGTTCTCTACAACCGAGTATGGCCGCATGTCCATCGCAATGAATGTTCCTATTGCATGTGTTATTTCAAGCGCTCGTGTCGAGCGAGGGGATAACTTAGTCTTGAAAGCCTTAATTGTTGAGTCTCAGTTGACCAACAGAGGAAGGCTGTTTTGTGTCACCACTACCAGAAATCTTCAACGGTTTCATCTCCGATTCTGAACATTTAGATTGTCCGATATCAACAATGTCAAAATCCGTGTGATGGCGCCGTAGATGGGTAGACATGTTGGTCGTGCTTCCCGTATATTTGATTCGGAGGTAACAAAGTCGGCAGACAGTCTCGTCTTTCTTGACCGTTTTCTTTCCGTCATTGTATTCAACAGGAAAACCAAATTTGTGCCAAACAGAAGATTTGGACTTCTATTTTGATATTGCCGCTGTCTAGGCCTAAGTCACTCATTTTGACAGCTAGCACATGTCATCTAACACCAACAGTACACTTGAACTTCCAATCTGATTGGTCATTCATATAGCTTTAAACCAATGAATAAACAGCATGGCGCGTACTTTCGCTTCAAGTAGTTTTCCAAGAAAGCTGCGTTTGTGTGAAGCGTTTCGAGAGATGCAGAAACGTAATTGTCCCCCGCCGCAACGCGGAACGGGGGACTATGTATTCAGCGGCGTCCGTCAGTCCGTCACATTTCTTGTTTACGCGATATCTTATAAAGCGTTGCATCCAAAGTCTTAAAATTTCACAGACGCAGACACCGGTCAATTTTGGTGACCTTGGTCTTATTTTCAAGGTCACCACGTCACTTTGACCACTTTTTGAACTCTTGTTTACGCGATATCTCATGAAGCATTGCATCCAAAGTCTTCAAATTTGGTTTCCGCCTACATTGTGGGAAGATGCAGACACCAGTCACTTTTGATGACCACAACACTTTGACCACTTTTTGAACTCTTGTTTACGCGATATCTCATGAAGCGTTGCATCCAAAGTCTTCTACATTGTGGGAAGACGCAGTCACTTTTGGTGACCTTGGCCGTATTTGACCACTCTTTGAACTCTTGTTAAGGCGATATTTCATGAAACGTCTTCAAATTAGTTGTCAGCCTACATTAAGGAAATCACAGACACCAGTTTATTTTGGTGACCTTCACCTTATTTTCAAGGTCACCGCAACACATTTGAGCACTTTTCTAACTCTTGTTAACGCGATATATATCTTTACCAGTTGGACTCAAAGTCTTCAAATTTGGTCTCAGTCTACACTGGGGGATGACGCAGACACCAGGGGATTTTGGTGACCTTATTTTCAAAGTCACTACAACACTTTGACAACTCTTGTTATCACCATTTATTATGACCGGTTGGACCAAATGTTTTCAAATTTGGTGTCAGTCTACATTGGAGGATGACGCAGACGCCAGTCGATTAGGTGACCTTATTTTCAAGGTCACCACAACACTTTGACCACTTTCAGAACTATTATTAACACGATATATCATGAACCCAAGTAGCTCCAATGATGTGTCTTACTAACTCAATGTCACCGGCGGGGGACATTGCCATGTTAGTGGCAAACACTTGTTATCATTTAAAATTAGATATAGCTTTAGCTTTATCGTTTGATTTAAAGACAATGTAAGGACGTTTTGTGAATGACTTTCATTGAATTTCAGAAAAAGCGATGTGAATTTTCAGAACTTAAAATAAAAACATTTGAGCAAATACAGCAGTTTTGAGTCGACGATCGCACTTGCACAAGAGAGTTGTATGTCAAACTACATTCAATACAGACATGTTTAGGTAAGGTACGTGTTTAATTCAATTCAAAATAAACAACACAACGCCAGGTACACGTGAATATATACTTTATTTTACAGGAAAAGAAAAGAAATAACAGTTACTGTTTCGAATTGTAGCGCATCGATTCACGTATCGTGTGTCATATATCTCGATGCACCGGTGTATCGCGATGTATCGTTGCACCCTTAACAACAAAACAGCATGCCGACTCAGGACGCTGCCTGTTTCGGGTGTCAAACGAGTAAAAGCTTCCTAAAATGCGTTGACGCAGGTGTGTTACGAACAGTAAGTTCCCTTTTAGAAGTAAAATCAAATGTCCTGGCTACTCAGTTTTAAAACATGAGCAATCTTTACATGTGCGGCTAGGAGGTGCTTTGTGTAAGATATGATGGAATTCCGGCGAATGGTTCTTGAGATATCCCGCTGACAAGATTTACAGATTTACTTACATGTATATTAGCATGTCGCATGTCGAAAAATTCAAGGTTCCGCTGTGACCTTGAAAATAATGTCAAGGTCACCAAAATCTAATCAGCCCTTTGTCTTTCCTTGGAGACGCTATGTGTATGAAGGTCAAGGTCACAAACCTCTATAGGAACATAATCTTCCTATGGTGAATCCATATGAAAAGACTCCAGTGAATATTATTTGAGTAATTCCATTTCGTAGGGACGGACGCAGCCGAATACTATATCCCCCGCTTCGCGCGGCGGGGGATAATAAGAGTGAGTGAGCTATTGTTATACGCTGCTTCGGCAGTATTGCAGCGAGATGTAATAAGAGGAATCTTGGGTAATATAATGATTTTTAAAGGTCAATTGTGTGGCAAATCATGTAATCATTTATTATACCCCCGCTACGAAGTAGTCGGGGGTATATAGCGCTCAGCGCGTCCGTCCGTCCGTCCGTCCGGAACACTTTTGGTTCCGCTCATAACTCAAATACTACTTGTTCAATTGTTATGAAACTTTATACATGTACACTTTATGGTCCCTAGATGTGCCTTTTCTATGTTTCCCTCAGATTCCATGATTATTTTTTCAGATTTTCCACTTTTAAGCGTCTTTGTGTGCGCGTCTATGGTCACACTTTTGGTTCTGCTCATAACTCAAATACTACTTGTTCAATTGTTATGAAACTTTATACATGTACACTTTATGGTCCCTAGATGTGCCTTTTCTATGTTTCACTCAGATTCCATGATTATTTGTTCAGATTTTCCACTTTTAAGCGTCTTTGTGTGCGCGTCTATGCTTACACTTTTGGTTCCGCTCATAACTCAAATACTACTTGTTCAATTGTTATGAAACTTTATACATGTACACTTTATGGTCCCTAGATGTGCCTTTTCTATGTTTCCCTCAGATTCCATGATTATTTTTTCAGATTTTCCACTTTTAAGGGTCTTTGTGTGCGCGTCTATGGTCACACTTTTGGTTCCGCTCATAACTCAAATACTACTTGTTCAATTGTTATGAAACTTTATACATGTACACTTTATGGTCCCTAGATGTGCCTTTTCTATGTTTCCCTCAGATTCCATGATTATTTTTTCAGATTTTCTTCTTTTAAGCGTCTTTGTGTGCGCGTCTATGCTTACACTTTTGGTTCCGCTCATAACTCAAATACTACTTGTTCAATTGTTATGAAACTTTATACATGTACACTTTATGGTCCCTAGATGTGCCTTTTCTATGTTTCCCTCAGATTCCATGATTATTTTTTCAGATTTTCCACTTTTAAGCGTCTTTGTGTGCGCGTCTATGGTCACACTTTTGGTCTCGCTCATAACTCAAATACTACTTGTTTCCAAGAAGGTATTAACACCTCATATACATAGCTTCTTTCTTATAAATCTGGTAAATGATTTTGACATGTTCACATTCAAGGTCAAAGGTCAAGGTCATGAGTGCTTTAATTACTACAATAATCCTTGTAAACATGATAACTTCAAACGTTTTTGTGCTGTCAGGCTCTTTTTTGGTATATATAAACTATGGAGATAGACCAAGATTTGATAAAGTTTTCGCTAAAATCTGTCAAAGGTCAAGGTCACAGCAAGGTCACAACTTAAGCATGCTATTGTGAATATGCCTTATGTTAACAATGAACACTTTGAGTCATTGCATGATTGTTATACACAATGAAAAGTGATGGTGTGACCTTGAAGGTCTAAGGTCAAGGTCATGAGATATTGGTTCAGGCGATGTTAATCCTTTGACCCAATTTTGAAATCAGAAATAGGTTTTAAGAACAAACTTGTGAAAAGTGACCCCAGTGATGATTCAACTTGTTAGAATAACTTGAATAATGAACAAATTTTGGTCCAAAAAAAATCCCATTTTATTTATGCTGAGGAGAAGGCGGAACAGGGATAGGCGAGACCCAAAGTTTCGGAGCTGCTCTGCTTTTGCGGTGTCCCGCAAACGCTCTTTTAGTTGTTCAAATGTTATGAAACCACTTTGACTTTTACTTCTAAAACATGCTTAGAGGTGTAATACTTACTCTGCTTTAATAATATATGTTATGGTCTTTTCATACAAAAGTTTAAACATTGATACCCTTTTGCTATTTTCAAACATTTCTCTTTGACCAATGTTAATGTAAAAGCGGGGGTATCATGAGTGAGCTTTGCTCACTAATTCTCTTGTTGATTAAGTTTACTTTATTGCCAATCATTTCAGGTGATCAACAATCAAACACGGGCCTGACTCATTCACAGCAGACTATTCTGACCAACCTGAAGTCTGATGCCAGAAGCTTTGATCCAAAAGTCACCACCAGTTCTGCGTAAACTCTCTAACTTACGTCTGACCACCGCTCCCAATTTTATTGAAAATTTTTCATGAAAGGTAAATATACATATTGAAAAAATGTTAAGCACCCATGGGTGTTTTCACGAATTAAGGTTGTCCGATGAGAAAGAAGACCATGTGTGGTATTTTGGTCTCCAAAACCTTGTTACGTTAGACTGAGAAATGAAAGTGAATATTGGTTGATGTAGTGTGAGTAATTCCATTCTTTCAAGTTAGGCAGTGAATTTTTAGTATCGGCCTTTTAGGCCTTTTAGTCAAAAGTAAAAGCACTATGAACCTTCAAATCATGTTGACATCTGAAACCTTAATTTTATTACCTAGTTTAGGCACAAGGACAATAGTTATTTTGGGTAAAAATCAGTACTTTTAACATTTCAGTCCTGATTTCTTAAAATGCCTACTTAAATCAAATCTGTTACAAAATCTTATTTTCTCATGTCGAAAGTGATTAAATCATTCAATCATATACTTTAGAAAAAATTAAATAACCATTGTTCAGTTGATCAATTACAGGTTTGCGGATGTGTTCTTACACACCATCAATATCATCACATTCTCCAACAGAGGATTTGACCTCTTTAGATAAGTAAGTGTTGGGGTTTATCAGGATTCTCTATTATTGTTACAAATCATCTAACACCAATCATCACTGGAAGAGTCTTTTAACTGATCATTTGTGAGAGAACCACTCATAGCTATGAACATGGCGTTGCTGAATGTGGCAGGGAGTAGCTTGACGACTTCAAAAGCCTTGCGAAATTCATTGGACCTGTTAGAAAAAAAAAACCAATTAAATTATTTGATTATATTTCTTCTAGAATTAATTATTTGATATAAAACCTTAATCTTCATCTCATTTCACAAAATATGAAATTGGCAGATTCCAAAAGCTATGCAGAATTAAGTCTTCATTAGTTTGTAGTTAACATTATTTAATACACGGTAAAGTGACAAAAAAGGAAACCTATATACATTAAGATAAATTTGTTCCTGATTGATCAAAAGCCTATGTATATATGAAAGGGCGAAAGTAAAACAGTAAGGACATTTCTCAAATTGAATAACTAATGTGTTAAAAAATTAAAAATATAATTTACCATTCATCTACAATGTGACATTCATCAATGGAGACGGCAACGACACCATCCACAATGTTCTTGTTGTTTAGGTCCATTTTCATCAGGCTCAAAATGACATGATACAGCCCCCTGTATATCCCTTCCATCGACACTTCTCCCTCTCAAGACCTATGAATAAAATATGAATAGTTTATAAAATTTACCAGCCAAAACGGAACATGTTATCAATTAAGATGGCAAATAAAGTACAAGTTACCAGCAAAGAGTGATTATTACGAGGTTAATTACAGGTTAAATAAATTACGGACATTAATTATTTTCTATATGCTGACATTTTGTTCCATCCAATTTATTTTGCTATAAGTGATAGTTTTAATTTCTACAGTTTAATGGTTGTACTTACATTATAGTTTATATACGTCGATCCTACAGGCTGGTATATCATGTACAGCAAGACTGTGTCGAACTGATCTTTATGAAATATATTTAACGGGCTTATAACGAGCACCATGCTATTCATTCAACAAACACTGCGTTAAATGGAACAAGCAGCTTTTCCCATAACCAACGGGTAAACACAATCAAGTCACGTTTCGTTGTTGAAAACTGTTCAATTACAGTCAACGCTTCTAGTTGTTTTGGTTTTGCTGTACGTAAACCTCCGAAACACTTACATTAGAGTTTATTCAACTCCATTGTTTACAAACAAAACGTTAACATGGAGCACAACATATACAAGCCAATTACAATTTTAAGGGCATCAGATGCACTTTACAAATTTAAGGGTTTTTTTTTTAAAGAAAATGAAAAAACTAGATAAGCAGGCCCGAAAATTAGGGTCTCGCCTTCCAAGCAAACATGACCGTACTGGGTCATTACTGGCCCTGTACCAACTAGCACACTGGCGTGGTACTGGGCCAGGATCACGCAATTACTAAAATGATATCCTGTACTGTCCTAATTCAAGTTAGCCTTCACTGTTCTGATACATTAAATATATCGATACATTAAATATATCGTGTATACCGTAAATTTTCAATATCCAAATCCGCCGCTAATGGCTGCAATACAACAATAACTCACTCACTCACTCAATATCCAAATTTACTTATAGCTAAATTAACCTTCATTTAGGTATGCCCTATTATCATTTTCTCTTTCATTTTCTTAATTGTTACTTTTCGTAAAGTAAACATATATTAATCATATCAGTTTGTAATCTTGCAGCGTTTTTATTTACAATTTGTATTTCTGTAATGAAACTTAAATATTGTTTATATTTTTTTCATAATGTCAATATTGTCAAATATATGTTATTTGAAAACAAGCCACTGAAGCCAGAATTAATTTTTAACAAGAAGGCCTACGTACCAAGACAATTTTTAGAAAAACACTTCTGGTTATATTTTCATACTAAGATTTCCTAATGATATTAATACATACAACAGCAAATGTTAATGTAAAACACATTTGTAAATAGATAGTAATATAGAATGTATAAAAGTTTTATAAATACAACTTAAAGTTAACTCATGAATTGAACTCCCTTTGAAAGGATACCAAATCGTTGCCTTCTCCTCTTGCCTCTCTAAAGCAGACAATTTGAAATACTACCCATAATTCCCTAACAGGAAGTGTCATACTTGAATTGGGCCAGTATGTAAACCTAATATATAATCTGTACTGGACCTGTTCTTATTCCGGCCCAGTACTGGCTCTTTGAAAATATCCCATAATGCATTTAGACAGGAAATGATATGCCTTAACTGGGCCAATTCGGTTAACTGGTTAAAATGGTCCTGGGCCAGTACTGGTTCTTTATCGTTACCTAGTATGCCTTTATCAACTTTACCAGCCATTAAATTACACTTGTGACGTCGTCCGATTGTTCTTTCACTCCATTATTTTCCAGTATTTTTAAGTAGAAATTAAAATTTCTTTAACTTTTTAAAGCAATTTTGATAAGAGCAATACTTTGAGTGTAATTTAAGTAGGGTAATATCCTCGTAACACTCCATTCCTTAAAAATAATGTCCATTATTTTTAAGGAATGGAGAGTGAGTGAGTTGGTGTTTAACGCCGCTTTCAAGATTATTTCACTTATATCGCGGCTGCTAGTATTATGGCAGGGAGAAAGCCCGCAAAGCCATGTGGCTATGTATTGCGGTGAAACCTGCGAGCAACGGCTGGAACTAGCGAACCATGGGTGATACTGCACTGAAATTCAATGTAGCATTGCACCCAAACCTGACTGCGTGTAGAACAGTTCTCTACTGCAGACAAAGTTGCCGTGCCCCTGGCGGGATTCGAACCCCGGACCTCTTGATCCGAAGCCGAACGCGCAAAGGAATGGAGAGTTACGAGGACATTACCCTCTACGTACCAAGCCAGTACTGGCCCAGTTCAGTCATGTTTGCTGGGTTTCCCTGTTCCGCCTTTTCGTCAGCATCAATAAAATGTGATTTTTCATTATTCGAGTTATTACTAAGAAGTTGAATCATCCCTGGGGTCACTTTTCACAAGTTTGTTCTTAAAACCTATTTCTGATTTCAAATTTGGATCAAAGGGTAAACCTTGACCTTGACCTTCAAGGTCACACCATCAATGATCATGTCTCATTGTGTATACCAATCATGCAATGACTCCCAAGTGTTCATAGTTAAAATAAGGCACATATTCACAAAAGCGTGACCTCGCTGTGACCTTCGACATATTTTAGCGAAAACCTTTTCAAATCTTGGTCGTTCTCCATAGTTGATATATACCAAATAAGAGCATAATAGAGCTATTATAATAAAACTTGCCAGGTATACAATCATGATTCGGAATAAATGACAAGAAATGTGATGTTTTGGAAGGGGAAGGATGAAATGGTGGTCTGCTCTTCTGTTCATTCCACTACCGACACTGAGATGTGCCGGTTCTTCCTGAGGTTTCTTCCTCTTCCTTTCTACCTGCTACCTCCGCTCCCTGTCTCCCCTATCTTTTTGCCTTCTTCTCTCTCTTTCCTCTCTCTCATCTTTCTGTTTCCTGCCTGTCCTCTTTTCTTTCTCCTCTCTCCTTTCTTTCTCCTTCCTCCTCTGAACCTTATCTTCCATCTTCTGCCCCTCCTCTCTCTCCTTCTCTAAAAACTCGCCTCTTCTCATTCTCTTCTTCCTTCTTTTCTTTATCCTTGTCCTGCCTTCCTTCGCCGAAGAGAAGTCAGACTCCGAGCTTGAGATGGAGACGAACTCCCAGAACTTAATTTTTCAGGCTTTCTGGACTGACCACGGTGGTTTTATACAGAGAGGTCCTTATGTACCTCTCTCTTAATGCTCATTTAGATCGGTCACCCGGTCATGCAGCCATGCATGAGCACTTGTCGCATTGCTCATTTCTTAATTGCGGGTCGCCGCTAATGGCTGCAATACTGCCGAAGCGGCGTTAAACAGTAACTCACTCACTCACTCTTAATTGCGGCGGGGGACATGGTCACGTTTGTGACAATTACTTGTTGTAGGTTAAACCGTTTTCTCAGGTGCCACTGTAACATTGAAGTGATTAAGTACACGCATACAAGTATTTAAATTTGAAACACCGTCATTGGTGCCGGCCATGCCCCTGTGAGAAAATCATCAAGGTAATGCATTAAATGCCTGTTACAATGGTACATTATACAAACATTCCGTAAGAACGTGCTGAATTTTCAAAAATAGCACATCAAATTGATCACCCAAATGGTAAACATTTGTCAAAATAATACTTTCCGTTAAATTGAATACCAAGCAGTTTGAAGTCATGGGGATGGACAGGGATTATACGGAACGCTGATTTGATGTCAAACTTGGAAAGCAGTGCACCCTCTCCCAGTTGTTGTACCATCTCCATAACCTCGTCAAATCGTGCATATGAAACAGAACAGTCTTGATGATTAATGTTATCATTGTTTAGAGACCCTGCGGATAAGACACATGATGAATAAGCCGGAAGCTGTCCAAGCTTACAACCGAACCACCCTCAACCTTCTTTGGGACGAGTCCAATTAGGGATACGATATCTGTAATTGAGGAAAAGGTGGTGTATCAAAGGGGTCAGCCATTCTGGTGATAGTGACCTCATTATTCAGCTTTTCCATAACGACCTGAGCATCAACAGAATCTATCGCCGTTGCAGATTTTTTTACATTCTGTCCCCTCGGATACACTGAAACATAGTTTAAACCGTGCATAAAACCCACATGAAGTGAGCAGGCATCTGAAACATTCATCTGTGAATACGAGTGAAGAGAGTCAAACATTTTCTTACGTTGATCGGAGTTGGCGCTAGAAATGTTTTGTCTGTATTGTTGGGGTGCACGAGACTGGAGATTTGTGCCTGTGGAAGCTGGTGTTTGGCTGGACCCGTGGGTTCGACAACAGGTGAGTACGTTGTGACCAGACTCGCCACAGTTACCTCTCGACAGCGGCGTCTGAGTCTTCTTTTGATGGATAAGCTTAATCTCATCGTTAAGCTTCTCCATAGCCTGTCCACTCAGCAGACTCAGCGGTCCGTGTCGAGACACCATCACTGGAGCGTGGTAGGCAAGGTTGTGCATGTAGGGAGTGACGTTCTGTGTGCTTGGTAGCCTTTCAACTTGGCTTTGAAGCTCAGGAACAATTCTAACCAGGATTTTGCAGCAGTGAATAAAGTCTGGCCAGTCAATCCGGATTCATGACAAAGGGCGTTGTAAATTATCCCGAAATCTGTCCAGATCTTGATGACTACATCCTGTGACCTTTTTCTTGTCATGGCCAGACAGAGTGGTCCACTTCGTGGCTTTGGGTGTCCCACACATAGAACGTCACCCTACAATCGCTGAAGCACTGCACCATCTCTTGAACGTGATGTTGCTCATGTTTGTTTACCCTGAGCATATTGTCACGGTCCTTTGCCTCGATGATGAGATTCCTCTGCAGGACGTCAGTAATCCGCAGCATCAGATGCAGTTCATCCAGCACAAAGCTGTGCACTGGGAGCTTGATAAGCGGCTGCTGTTGTGTGGCGTACTGGAGCTTGTCTGCATGCTCCTTGGTCTTGTTGATGCAACGGCCGAGTTGGTCGTGGTAGTGGGTCCAGTTTTGGTTTGTACACCACATGTTCTGTTTGTGCACAAGACCCCAAGAATGATCTGCACCATTTTCATATCAGAGCCAAACAGGAGGTTGATAGTCACTGGCTTGTCATTGACTATAATAGTGTTGTCCTCCAACAAATCGTCAATCTGCCTAAATAGTTGAGACAAATATGATTTTAGACTCGAGTCATCTGCCTTATAACTGACAACAGCCAATGTACACTGTTCTATTGCCGACAGCTTGAGTTGACGGTCTACAATATGGAAACTGACGACAACAACATTTGAAATCCGACTTGCACATGTCCCATCGGCGCCAACTTCCACTTGGATGGTGATTAAGATAAGAAGAAACTTTCTTAATTAATTCCCCCCGAAAGTCAACTTTTGCGCCAGGAACAGAACCAGGAGTTTGTCGGATTTCAACTTCTGGTGTTTGTGTTTTCCTAAAATCTGTTATGCATTGTTTACATGAAAGTCCCTTCACTATTTGAGTCAATTCATGGTAGGCATCACTTATGCCAAATTTTGTCCAATACAAAAGAAATCAACTTCGCTTGTTCATTGTCACAGGGATTATCAACTAATGTTAAGCTGATTTTGGAGCCATGAGGTGTTGCAACGTTCAGTGATTTTGCCAATAATCCGATTTGCTCTAGGAATGCTAGCGCAATAGATGCAGTGTCCCGCACATAGCCCAGTGTTCTGTACCTTTTAACTCAAGTCATTGAAAGGTTTAGTGGAGTTTTGTGGTATGGGATGCATAGAGTCAAGTTCATATTCTAATATTGTCATTTTCTAATATTGTCACTGAAACTGTCTTAGCTTGGTAAACTTGCAGCTTCTTTCGTCTAAGCGGTTTCATCTTGGTCACCACTGTACCACAAACAAATTTCAATCTATCTTCTAGCTTTTTTGAACTTTTTATTTTTAATTAACTGAGCTGACTGTTCAAAAGTTCTGTACAAATGGTGCTTGGATGCTGTTGCCTAAATGTGGGAATGTCTTTCATAAAGCGATAACACTGCATTGCGTTTGCTTTTAGACATGTCTGTTAAAGACGAACTAAGGTTATTTACATGGATAGTGCCACTTGTGCTGAACTGAGGAAGTGGGCCTGCCGTTACATACAGTGTTAATAAACGAACAAAACTACTAAGAAAGAACAGAAAACTCATATTATGAAACCAAATGAAATGTAAAAATCTAGACAACATGTACACTATTTTAGCATAACAGTCTTGTCATATCACATGTCTTTGCACAATGGATGTGCAAATATGAGAAGGCGGATTTCTTTCACTAAACCATCTCTAAAACGGAAAGTTAATCATAGTTTCATCCCCACCTGGTGTAAGCAGCCTGTACCACCAGTGAGGGAACATCTCGACGTGACTCAAGTCATCGTTTAACAGCTGGGGACCATTTAGAGTCCCAGTCAGGTTTGTGAGCGAACCACTCAGTAATTCTCCCTCAAGACAATCTGCGACGAGAAGAACTAACGCTCCGAATAGACAAAGGACGTATGCTAATCCCGGATTAGATGTGTTGTATGTGGGTCCGTCGGTCCCCAGTTGGACAGTTGGACAAATGATAGTCATTAATTAAATATCAGTTAAGAGACGCGTAATATCTACACTTTTCACATTATAATCCACAATTGTATTTCCTTCAATCAAAAGTGTAAACGTCAAATTTACACTTTCTTAAAAATTAACTCATACATTCAATACTCTCATTATTTCTATTAACTTGTGAATGATTCATTCATTATATTTCAGATTCTTTGAGGAGTCAACAATAATATACAAAATGGAAAACTCGAATGAGGACTGACTCCTGAGTTACAAACCCATTTCTCGCTTGACTTCCTGAAAAGAGGAATAAAATGTGCTCAGTTCCAGTAAATTCGAGCATGTATGAGCTATTGGTAGGCGAAGGGATCCAAGCAAAGAGTTAAAGGAAACCTTTATCCCATGTGGATTGACCCTGTGGTGAAATGAGGAACTCCAGCAGATCAAGTCCAAGGATTTACTTGTTCAGAAAATACAGAACTTTATCTTGATCGGGGGTAAGAGGATCGTCCTCTGCTGACAGACTTTCTGCCACTTTTTGGGGGGTTAATGGATCAATGACCCAATTGCATCTATGGACAATTGGCTCCAAAATTGTTCCAGATGCAATTTGAGGATAACATTTCTAAGTGCCTCATAAACGAGGCGGAGTTTCTGCACAAGTACATCCCTGGCGATCTCAGTGATCTGAACTAGTACCTCCACCTTGTTTGGGAGCTCCAAAAAGCCATGAATGGAGTACAATGACACCAAGCTGTCAAATTCCCTGGAACTGAGGGAGGTGAAATCATTTAAAGCTTTCTGTATTAGAGTCCTCTCAGTGCAGTACAGTAAAAACAAACTTTCAACAAGCACTGCATCCTGAAAAATTATGGCTATTATTGACGTTATGGAGAGAAGTGATGGCAAAGATTTTGTTATTGCAACCGAATGTGATAGAATGGACCCTATAGCCTTAAATTTTCATAAATCTTTCCTGATTTCCTTTCCTTTTAATTTACACAATAGTCGCTGTAGGCATATCCCGAAAATGCAAAACATGCATCGATAGATTGTTATTATTTTACTTTGTGACTCAACGGAAACTTACATGGAAATTATTACGAATTGAACGGTGTGGGTTATTTTTTTATTAGGGTACATTGAATATATATATATATTGCTTTTAGGGTAATAGGGTGCAGTAATGGGAGACCAAAGTAAAATTATCTTCCCCTGATTCCCGTAACAACAGCGCCACCTAAGGACCAATGTTCACTTCCGGTTTGACGCAAGCCGTCATGGAGCGACCACGTTATCAATACGGCACCTGGAATCTCTCCCAACTAAAGGCAGAATTGAAATCGAGAGGGGCGAAGAGAACCGGGAGAAAAGTTGATTTAATAGAGAGGTACGTTCTGACTGTTTTATTGATTTTTTTATCGGTGCCTCGCACTGTGAACTTTTCATGAAACAGACCCTATTTTCGCGCCTTGAAACTTTGTTGATGATATCCCTTGCCGCCTCAACTAAATAATATTTCAAATATGTAAGGGTGTTTATGTACGTCGATCATGTTCTAGTATTGATTATTCCTGTAGATAATAATTTGAATATGTTTAGTATTTTCGAATATGACATGGGTAGCAATATTATATTTATTATATATTTCGACCGACTGCCACTGCCAGTCACTGGTCTGATTGATGATTTTAGGCAAAAGATAGTATCTCCAGCCAGGCAAACGTTTATAACTGGATATGTTCAAGTTGATTGTAAAAAATAATAAACTAATACTATACACATTGCCTTCTTAGTGACATATAGTCAGGGGTTGACAAATAATGTGTTCCCTAGCTACTGGTCACAATGGCTAGTGCCAAAAGAATATCGAGGTCTATTGACCAAAATAAAATATTTGTGGTCAAAATATAGGCTACTTCATATAATAAAACCACCAATAACTTTGTTTCAACAGTAAAAGGAAACATCGTGAATTCCTTTACCCATATTAAATTAACTCAATAATTATAGTAATACTTAGATTTTTAAAAATATCATAAAAATGAGTTAGCATGGATATAATCTTCTTTTTTTTATTTGGAAAGTACAACATTTTAATACAAAACTAAACGAAAGTGTACAGTATGGAAAATCTTTTTTGGCACGTCCAAGTCAAATTTTGATGGTGGTAATAAGATACTTAATTTCCTTAGTTTGATATTTTAACACAATATAAAAGTTGTATAATTTATAAAAGTTAATTTTCAAGTAATGTCAGACATAATAAAAAATTTGAAGAATAAGATTTTAATTTTTTTTTTTAGAAGAATGAGATTTATTCGTTATCATTTTATTCATGAGTTTACATGAATTTCGTAGAGAGAATGAATGAATCCTTAATTGTTATTTATTCATAGCAATATATCAAATGGGAAAAACGTAATTGACTGACCAACCAAACAAGAACCCACGTATTACGATGTGTATATTATGACACAATCAGGGATAAACCTAGGATGCGTTTCTGCGGCATTTCCGCATCAAAACACAAATTCCCGCAGACAGAAGAGTTGGATGCGGCCTTTTAACGCATACTATTTGAAACTACCGCATTCAAAAAATACTAATGCGGCCTATGGATTAAAGTAAAGTAAAATACATCAACCAGCAAACCATAATTATTGTCATTGTTTACTTCAAACTCACAAAGACGATAAACTGAACCAGTTTGATACACGTGCATGAACATCCCTGATTGGTTGTTGTAATAAATTCAGCCAATGGAAACAAGTGTTTCTAAAAATATGTACGACATTTCGACTTTCGGGAATTACCAGTCTATTTTTAGTTTGGTCATTCGACCAGAATAAAGTTTTCCAACAAATTTCAGAGGCATCGTAACTGTCAGTGGCGGATCCAGGAATTTTGAATGACTGTTATATATGTTAAATATCTATGCATAGAATTTTAATAGTCCTTAAATAATATTCAGAATGATAATTGATAATTTTTATTTGTAAGAATGACCATAACCTACTTTTGTTTATATTACTGCAATGTATTGTCATTGCCGACATTGATTTATACAATGAAAATATTGTGCCATGTGCTGTCTCAATCATCTGTTAATTACTAGTATCCCTTTACCCATTCTGTCAACATGTCTGATTTTCAAGGATGACAGCTTATCATCGCAAATTTTAGCATTTGCTGTTCCATTTTTGACATCGTGTCACGCGAAGACACAGCATTATATACATTCCTTCACCCCGTATTGGGGTCAAACTATGACAACCAATCAAATGTGTCTAAATCCATTCACAGTGACAGGTCAAAGGTGAAAAATCCCGCAAAATTCTTGGAAAAGTAACTGGGTCAGCCAATGAGCTGTCTCTATTCTGTAACCAGTTACGGTTCAGGGTCATAGATCAAATCTGGCATCGTATATTGTGATGTGATTTTCATCGAGATAATGAGGTATAGCATATTTATATTGTGTAGTTCGGTTGTCAAATTAATTATTTTTGAAAACTCATATTCGTTTTGATTTCATGAAAGTGAAAATAGGAAGTAGTGACTGGTGATACAAGTCACCTGACAGATTGTCGTGTTTGCCGACAATGTTTTCGAAATGGCTTCACATACCATTTTATGAAATGCAAAGTTATATCATTTGTTAGTTTGTCCTCATTGGTTATATATATTTTAATCATAACTTTTCTCAATTACATAATTTAAAAACCGAAACTTGAAACTGTCAATGTAACTTGTTATATTATATTTGTTTCAAAGTCTGATATCATGCAATGCTAACATGTACCAGTGTGCATTGGGCATCTCCTAGGATATCGTTTTGAGAACATAAATATATTCCATTTATCATTTTTATTTTTCATCTAAATCACGATGAAAAGGATTATCTAAAGTTTGGGTATATCAGCATATTATTTATATTGGATATATTATTATGTTAATATATATCAGCTCAGTAACCATCTGCATGTATGATCATGATGACAGATTAGAAAATTGAACCGGCTAGTATGAAATTAAAACTACTGGTCAAATAACATCAGAATTTCACTGCTATTTGGCCAACTGACTTATGTACAGTAATTGTTAAATCTGGCTGAAAATTCAAACAATAATACAGCATGAAAACAACTCAATTCATTTTTAATTCACATAAATATTTTTAAATACATTAATCTTTAAATTTCAAACACAGGAAAAAATGGCCCACCTAAATTAAACCTTGTGGGGCCCCCTGGACCCCCAACCAAATATATGGGCCCACCCAAATTTACCCTGGTGGGGCATTGGCCCACCCAAAAACATTCCTAGGTTTATCCCTGCACAATGCAATTAGGTCAAACAGGAAGTGGCGATCACCTGACCTATTTCCAAAAACTGGAATGGTCTATCAAAGTGCAGGGGTGTCACCTGTGCTATATTGTGTTTGTCCAACAGGAAATAATTTCCAAAGAGTTTTACTTTGGAAACCAAGATGTAGCTTATTTTATCCTTAAATAAAATATTTAAATGATATAAATATATCATACCAGAATAAGGTTGTTTGAATATTTTACATTTCCTCTGAATCCTTACCCCTACATTGAAAATGACTGGCCCAACCATTGGTAAGTGAGTGAACTCGGTGAAGCATGGATTAACTGTTTCCAATGTCTGAAAATATTGCTTCATCAATAATTGAGGTACCGTATGTCCTTAATGTATCACTAAATAAAGGTTGATAAAATTCATAATTGTAGCTTTTCCAAGGTTATTTAAATTTTAAAACTCCAGCTTGTTTGTGATTGTTTACTGTTAACTATTTTTTATTAAAGGAGTTAATGATTTTGTATGAATCAGTGTGCTTCCATTGTGACGTCATGACAACACAGTACTGTGACATCATACTTGCATTGTGGTATTACGTTTGTTTAATATTGCTGTATAAATATAACACCACGATGAGAAATATTACAGAAAATTTGGTACTGAAATTAAAATAAATAAAATATTTTCAGGAGGCAGGTCTGAAACTGCCAATGGCAATTGAAAGTTCGGAGTACTTGCACAAGTACATATATGTAACATAAGTTTCCTTGATTCTGATTGGTTGTTTCGCAATAATTCTCTTTGTTAATTGTCAAAGAAAAGCTGCAAATTGGCATGGGATAAAGGCAGTTTTGTGTTTTTATTTGTATAATAATAATTTTTCCGGTTACATAAACAGATACATGACACATATTCTTTTATTTTACAGACTTGAGGCATATGACAGAAATGACAACTTCGGTCTTCACCAAGAAAACATGGAGCCAGAATATGAAATGGTTATACCACCTCAGGCCATTGCATATTATAAAGATGTTAACAGCGACAGTAAGCTTCCTTTCATTGCATACAGTGCAATTCTATATTATCTAGAAGATTTTAAGAAGACACTGGGGTCAACTGTGAAGAATTTGTACAGCAGCCAGTTTCTGCGTTATGTGAGACTTTCACCTCATGAGAATCTTTTCTATGTTAGATCTGAGTGCAAGGCCGAAATGAAGAAACATGTGAGTTACCAGATTGATGTCTGCATAGATATGGATGGGACGGTTGTTGAGGCTCAGTGCGAGTGTGCAGCTGGTCAGGGTCCAAGTGCCCACTGCAAACATGTGTGTGCTGTGCTGTATGCTCTATACATGTTCACATCTACAGGCGAGATAATAACTGAACAAACTTGTACACAACAGCTTCAGACATTCCATCAGTGCAAACCTTACACTGGAAGTCCAATCAAGGCCAAAGACATCCCATTAAGCAACAAAGAACTGAATGTTAACTTCGACCCAAGACCACAGCAGTTCAGAAATCAGATTGGATATGTTGACCACTTTCGTTCAACCTGGCTCAACCACTCTGATGTCAACAGTTATCCAGTTTCTCAGCTTTTTGCACCTGCTAACACCTACTCTATTGATACAGACCATGATTACCTGAAACTGTCTCCTTCTGATCAGTGGCTAGTTTCACAGAAATTAACAGTTGTGTCCGAGGAGGATATCAAGGAAATTGAATATGCCACTCGTCAACAATCAAAGTGTAAAATTTGGCAGCTTGAACATTCCCGACGGATAACATCATCATCTTTTGGCAAAATTTGTTTAGCGACAGACAGAACTGATTTCTTGAAGATGGCAAATTCACTAACGGAACCCATGCAAGAAGTTCAAGCAGCTCCAGTTCGACATGGACGTAAATATGAAGCATACGCTATCCGAAAATACGAACAACTGTCAGGAAGGAAGACCTCCAAATGTGGTTTGTTTGTCAACTTGGAACGTCCGTATCTTGCTGCTTCGCCCGATGCTATCCTGGGGAGTGATGAGCTTGTGGAGGTAAAATGTCCTTATTCAGCACGGGACAGACCTATTTCAGATGTCAGTGTGCCTTACCTGCATTCTCTCGATGGAAGCTTGAGTCTCAGCAAAACTTGCAACTATTACTATCAAGTTCAAGGACAGCTATTCTGTACTGGCAGACAGACATGTAGATTTATTGTATATACTTTCAAGGATCTTAAAGTCATCACAATTGAAAAAGATGCATCGTTCATTGACAGTATGATTACTAAATTGGATAATTTCTTTCAGGTGTACTTCAAAAAGTCTGTACTAGACAGATTTTTCTTCAAGAATTACTACAAATACTCTTTCCAATAGTTCAGCAACTCCTGTTGCATGATTGTGACATGAAATCAGTAGATTGTGAGGACTGCTTGTCATTCTAAAGCTAAACTTACTCATTTTGAGTTTTCCCTCATTTTGCAAGATGTAAGTTTTCATGATTTATATTTTAATAATTCATGATTTAATTTCATTCATTTCAATAATACATGAGATTATCCCGCGCAACAACGAAGTTGCAGGGGTGTATTAAGATAGGTGCCGTCCGTCCGTAACAAACTGTGTCCGGCTCATAACTTTGTAATTAATCAACCGTTTCAATTAAACTTTGTCATGGGATTGAAGAACATGTAATAATGTGTCATGAATAACAATTTTGAAATTATTTTTACAAAATTTTTGGATTTGGGGGGAAAAGTGATAACTTTGTATGAAAACTGTAGGAAGTCTTGGCAGGCTCATAACTTCCAAACTAATCATCTCATTTTAATCAAATTTGATATTAAGATACATAATAACATGATGATAAAAAATTACATGAAGGATGATTTTAATCAACAGTTAACATATGTTGATTTCATTTAGCGATTGTATTGAAACAGTCTCCTTATTTATATTCTAGACAAGATTGCAAATGTGTTCTCTTTTGTTCGACATGTAAATGAGCAATATGATAAAAGAAATCATTCATGTTAAATACAGTCATAGAAAAAAGCATATATTGATAACATATATACAAACTTTATCACTGTTGTGTCCTTTGCTGCTTGTTTACATTTGCAATCACACTATCTGCAACAGTACAAATTTTTGTACTTATGAGATTTGGTCATGGTGGCTGAATGGGTAAGCTGTTTGGAGGATCAGTGCAGATGATTGCTGTCTGAGTCAGAGGCTTCAAATCTCAAAAGTTCAAGACTCTGTACTATAGCAGAAAGTTTGATCCCAAAATATAAACGTATTCAATAGATCATGATTTCAAAATTTTTTTTGTTATGCAGCATATGTTATTAAACCTCTTATTATACCAAACACAGAACACTGAAGTCAATAGTTGTATATATACAGTTTATTACATGAAAAGTAAAACTTCATGTGAAAGAACATAATGTGTTTGTTATCTGTTGAACAAGTGTTGCTTCCTTTAAAGTGGCAAAGAGTATGTTTAATTACCTTCAATTATATGGCTCTGATATGCACCGAAATTAAAATATGTTAAGAGCTGAATTGATTCGTCACCACAATTGATTTGTATTATATACATCTCCTATTGCGATATATAACACATAAAGCATGCAAGTCAATCATACACATGTATACTACAGTAATTAATAATTTCAAACAAAATCTCTCATTATGTCTGCCTGATTTATTGGTGCAGTACAGTAAAAATGCCCTGTTTTCAATAATAGACCATACTTTTTTTACATGAAACTGAACCGATGTGCATGTCAATAATTTTTAGCATTAATCTATACTTATTGAAACAAGACAACACATCTTGTGTATCTACTACCATACTTCAGTTAGTGGGTATTACAGATGCTGAGTTTCAGGTATGTTAAGGGTTTTAGACTTCTGCTCCAGAAGTCATGTTTCTATGGAAACGAAAACAAAAATAAAATTTTCAGAAATCTGAAAATATCAAAAGGCACCACTTCAGTTGGTGGGTAATACACATGCAAAGTTTCAGGAAGATATGATGAACGGTTTTGGAGCTGTGCTCCGGAAATGAACCTGTCTCTGAACAAAGTCCAAATTCAACAAGTTTCTATGGAAACGAAAAAAAAATAAAATTTTCAGAAATCTGAAAATATCAAAAGGCACCACTTCAGTTGGTGGGTAATACACATGGAAAGTTTCCGAAAGATATCATGAACGGTTTTCGAGTTCTGCTCCGGAAACGAAATGATTACGGACGGACGGACGGACAGACAGACAGGGCGATGACTATATCCCACGGTATTACATACCGGTGGGATAAAAATTACACTGGTTGACACAAATGAAATGGTTTATAAAAGTGACAAGAACAACATACTCTGTACCTTTAATTGAAGCAATAAGGTGAAGCACAAACTATGATGTTGTGGGCACAATACATTTCTTAAATTTACAGAGCATGAAACACACACTTGTGATTTCTGTAGCCAATTTTGTTTCAGTGCTGTTCAAAGGTGATGTCAAAATTTTGAAAGTCTTAGCAAGGCCAATGATACGCTCAATGTGTACACGTTTGCTCGATATCTTACGATCTTTCATGACTGTTTGAGTTGACATGCGATTTTTCCTGGAGAAGAAACTTGGCAAGTTAATGCTGACATCTTTCAGGGCAAATATGTCCTGCACATTAAATCCCTTATCAGCCATGATCGAATCTCCACGGTCACAGAGTACTGTGAGAGCACTGCGTTCCACAATCTGTCTGTCACTACTGGATCCACCATAAGCTGGAGATAAGTAGGACACTAAACCACCCGGGGTACACCCTACAAGTACTTTAACAGTGTTTTTGTTCTTGTAAGTGGAATATGTGCTTTGTTGTCCAACTGGTGGTTTGGGCTTCATGATGGGCATCTCTGTACCATCAATAATGATCCTAGTATTTGGGAATTTTGACTTGAAATCAGAAGGACAAAAAAATCTCACCAAATCACGTTCTGGCCAACATGGAATCTCTGACCACTGATAATGCATAAAGTTCACCCATGTTATCCAGATATTAGCAATTGTGGTATCAGATGTGTTAAACAAGAAGCCAAGCTCATAGTTTGTCTTATTCTGCCTTAACTTGATCAATGTAATGAGGAACTGGTCTTCAATACTGATACTTGTAACAGGAGTGTATAAGTAATTAAGGTGGTTCACAGCTTCACCTAAACTAGCCAAAGCAAACCTAAAGTCCTTGTAACTTGCTAACCCTGTGAAGAACAACATGGCTTCATTGTTATCAGCTATCTTGTCAATGTTGAACATAGGAAAGTTTGGTGTTTGACTGTAACAAGTCTTCTTCTCTGTCACTTCTGGTATTACTTCACTTTTCTCACTGATATCATTTGTTGAGCAACATTCAACCTCAATAATTTCTTCTGCAATCATATCAGGAATTATTTCTTCTGAACCTTCCTTAATATTGTCAGTGGTCACCTGAAATGGTCGCTTTCGATGTTGACGGGCCTGAAGTCGTTCACGTCTCTCATCACTCTGCTCCGGATTTGTCCATGGGAAGATAGAAGGTACAGCATCCTTTCTCCGCTGTTGTCGCAGAGGTGCTTTACCTAAAAGGAAATGGTTAATATTCCATTATCATTTATTAAAATTTTGAAAGTTAGTAGAGGAGAATCTTTTCTAGAAAGGCAAAAATTGCAGTAGATTTACTAATGCAGTTGAACTGTTAGACATAAATGACTAAAGTGAGGCAAAATTATTGTGTCAAATTTATATATAATATATATATATATATATATATATATATATATATAATTTGTTGTTATTTGTTCAATCAATTGTCATAATAACAACAAGCAAAAGAACATTTTCCAGAAGCAATTTTCAGAAGGAGAACAATCTTAATTTTTAATGGGTCACATTTGCCAAATACACATTAAGGTTAGTAGATCTAAATTTCTGACACTAATGGCTGAAATATTGCCTGTTCAATTGACGATAAACAAGAATAAACTCACTTCTAAACTTAATTTATTCTATTGCCATTAAGTAATATCTTAGCCACTCTTGAAAATCCATTATGGAAAATATTCAGGAAATGTTAAAAATACAGTTTACAAAATAAATATTTTCATTTTTAAGCTTCTAATGCTTGAAAGGCTGTAAAATATTTTATTGACGTGTCAAGAACCAGAGGCCCTGGGGACAGAAACCTAAAGGGAATTATGAAAATTGTAAATTTTGCATTGGCTAAATAAATGAAATCTTTGTTTTCAAAATAAAACTGTTTCACATGCCTCTAAATAAACAAAACCCAGTCCGGCTTCATGACTGTGTATTGTTGATATAGAATAGAAAAAGTAAGTAAAAGATAACGAGAAATTACTTACTTCGTAATCACCCCAAGTAAAATCAATCTGAATACAAATGGAAATAAAAATTAAATAAATTAATAAAAATGAAAATACATGCAAAAATAACATATGAACAGACTAACTTTTTTCAAAACAAATAAATCAATATCAAAGGTGAATGTCAATAAATGATATTAGGCAAAATAAACAAACAAACACAAAATGAATAACTTCAATCGATTCCTAAATAGGTCTTTACCCTATATTCAGTGTATGAAATAAGCTTGAAAAGTAGCCAGCCCAAAAGTGCTATTTTGTCAATTTACATGGCAAAATTAAAGAAAAACCTCCAAAAGTTACCAGCCTGGATGAAAAGTAGCCAGGTTCCAGGCTGTCGCACTGGCCTTATTTCATACACTGCTATATTTTTATAATTTAATTTTTTGGGCATTGAAATTATGTAAATGTTGCAACTTGCAGCCCATTGATGTTTGGTCAATCGGGGTCACAGAGTACACAGAAATTATTGTTGTCATAACAAACAAAAAATCATGAATTACGTTCTCACATTATACACTCCTCAACAGACAATGAAATCATTTTACAAATTTAAAATGCTCACCAAATCTATTCACAAAGTGAAAGTCCGATGGCTGGAAGTGAGAATGACACACGATGCTGTGGGGCGACGGTTCCCATAGTTTGGACTTGTTGCTGCTATCGACACGCCTAACAGCTAAAATCCAGCTCTTTCGGAGTGCCTCATCAGTCGGAAATGTCAACCCACCTCGGTTCGAGCAACCCGGGACACAACAACAGCTGGAAGGCATTCTAAAATAACTTTTCGTGTAACTTTCTTTCGCTATCTTCACTACTGTATCCAACGACGCCGGAAGTCAGCTTGGTCCCTAGTGTGTGCTGCCGTCTTGCGTATTAGTAACAAGGGGAGATAATCTACTTTGGTCTCCCATTGTGTCCTTGCCTTCGTGGGGGGCGGGATAGCGCAGTGGTTAGCGCGTTCGGCTTCGGATCAAGAGGTCCGGGGTTCGAATCCCGCCAGGGGCACGGCAACTTAGTCTGCAGTAGATAACTGTTCTACACGCAGTCAGGTTTGGGTGCAATGCTACACTGAATTTCAGTGCAGTACCACCCATGGTTCGCTAGTTCCAGCCGTTGCTCGCAGGTTTCACCGCAATGCATAGCCACATGGCGTTGCGGGCTTTCTCCCTGCCATAATACTAGCAGCCGCGATTTAAGTGAAATACTCTTGAAAGCGGCGTTAAACACCAACTCACCTCACCTCACCTTGCCTTCGTATAAGAGATTAAACTCTTGCCCAGTGTAGAATTGTTTCGCCTGAAAGGCCAGATGGGCTTATGGCATGGCGTCCGGTGTCCGTCCGTAAACTTTTCGGTTTTTTTACTTCTTCTCCAGAACCAATGACTCCACAGAGCTGAAATTTTTGCAGACTCCTTGGCCTGTGGGAATTCTAGATTGTAGATTTCGTGACCCCAAATGGGGTCACAGAGGTCACATCCTTAAAAACCTATTTTCATCTTCTTCTCCAGTTCCAAAAGGTCTGGAGAGCTGAAAAGTTATGTGCAGACTCCTTGGCCAATGGGGATTCTAGATTGTAGATTTCGTGACCACATGACACCAAATGGGGTCACATCCTTAAAAACCTATTTTCATCTTCTTCTCCAGTTCCAAAAGGTTTAGAGAGCTGAAAAGTTGTGTGCAGACTCCTTGGCCAATGGGGATTCTAGATTGTAGATTTCGTGACCCCATGACCCCAAATGGGGTCACATCCTTAAAAACCTATTTTCATCTTCTCCAGTTCCAAAAAATCTCGAGAGCTGAAAAGTTGTGGGCAGACTCCTTGGCCAATGAGGATTCTAAATTTTAGATTTCGTGACCCCATGACCTCCAAATGGGGTCACGGGTCACATCCTTAAAAACCTTTTTTCATCTTCTCCAGTTCCAAAAGCTCTCGAGTGCTGAAAAGTTGTGTGCAGACTTCTTGGCCAATGGGGATTCTAAATTGAAGATTTGGTGACCCCGTGACCCCAAATGGGGTTACAGGGGTCACATCCTTAAAAACCTATTTTCATCTTCTTCTCCAGTTCCAAAAGATCTCGAGAGCTGAAAAGTTGTGTGCAGACTTCTTGGCCAATGGGGATTCTAAATTGTAGATTTCGTGACCTCATGACCCCAAATGGGGTCACAGGGGTTACATCCTTAAAAACCTATTTTCGTATTCTTCTCCAGTTCCAAAAAGTCTCGAGAGCTGAAAAGTTGTGTGCAGACTCCTTGGCCAATGGGTAAGGCTGGATATTGTAGCCAAATTCATATTGCGATATATTGCGATATACAGCACATATATTGCAATAATACTGCGATATGTTGAATGACTTCTACATTGAGCTTTTATACATCGTTATGCGATTTAAACATGAAATATTTGATAAAATGCCTTTCAGATCTTACAAACTATATACAACAAGTTATTAAGGTAAATATGTAAGCAAATTCTAATGATATTTACATAAAGAAATGTCTCCCATTTTTGTCTAACACATATTCCTGCACAACAAATTTTTTTTGGAGAATTAAACAATGTGTCTGTGCCCAAAAGCAAGATTTTAAACTTAATTTTACTTGAAATGCATTGGTGCGATATATTGCGATATCACAAATCATATTGCAATTATTGCAATACACACTTTGTACCGATATATACCGGTATATCGATAATATTGCACAGCCCTACCAATGGGGATTCTAAATTGTAGATTTCGTGACCCCATGACCCCAAATGGGGTCCCAGGGATCACATCCTTAAAAACCTATTTTCATCTTCTTCTCCAGCTCAAAAAGGTCTAGAAAGCTGAAAAGTTGTGTGCAGACTCATTGGTCAATGGGGATTCAAAAATGTAGATTTTGTGACCCTGTGACCCCGATGTAGGTCACGGGTCATGACCCAAAAACCTATTTTCATCCTTTATCTCAAGTATGTAAAGCTCTAGAAAGGTGAAATGTTGGTAGAGACTCTTTGCTCAAAGGTGATTCTTAATTGGAGGATTGATTACCCTGTGACCCCAAATGTTGGTCACAGGGGTCATGATCTAAATACATATTGTTGCTTGTTTACAATGTATTACCTGAATTCAGAGTAGTACCACCCATGGTTCGCTAGTTCCAGCCGCTGCTCGCAAGTTTCACTGCAATGCATAGCCACATGGCGTTGCGGGCTTTCTCGCTGCCGTAATACTAGCAGCCGCGATATAAGTGAAATACTCTTGAAAGCGGCGTTAAACCGCAACTCACCTCACCTCACCTCACCTCACAATGTATTACTTGAGATAACTTAGATATTCAACCTTAGATAATAAATCAATGAAATCCTGGTGAGCTACAGAGCCCATGGCTCTATTTTTTAAGTAAAGAAATAAACTGAGTCTATGATGATCGCCTTCCAAGACCTAATTTCGTTGCACTACAATAGTGGGAGCAGTTTTGGAAGAACATCTAAGATGGATGGGGGGGGGGGGGATATATTCGTGATCGAGATCAGAATCAGAGTAGCTGATGTCACTTAGTTCAGATGTCAGATTGGGAGCCCGACTTGCATACGTATTCTCACAGTATATGTCACCAAGTCACAATTGGTATCTTCATGTGTCGCACACTTTGCGAGTGCCATTTCAAACATTCGTCTACCACGAGTATACATAATCGAATCTGCGTGGTACATGCATATTGCTAAACCAAAATCCGTCCACATTCACTGCAATAGTAGTGGTCAATTTCTAGATCATCTTTAGTTACATCGGTTGGTATATAGTCTATACAGTGCACATGATGCTGTCTGTTGCACGAAAAGCATCTCAACCTCTGTGTGCCATCTGCGTCGATTAAGACTAATTTCGTTGGTTAAATAGACTTTGTTTCCAGTTTATTGGAATTAACTGCTTCCTCCTAGGGGTGTGTAAGATGCGTTCTCAAACATTTCGATCATATCAAATCCTCGTATCTTTATTATTTTACACAATAACCACCACGACCTTAACAATTATGCCTTTTAACTCCGATAATTATCATAATATCAATGTGATAAGTGAAATATAATATAGGTAAATCATCGTTTCATTTGGAAACAACCATGACCTCCAAAAAGATATACAACATTACAGTTTCCCAAAGTTTGGCTTGTTTAAAAACAAGAAATTGTTGCAAATTGATAACGACATTAACACAATTGACTTGTCAAACAACATTTACATGATAATTCACTCTTATATATCAAAATTATAACCTACCTGATCTGATTGCATGTCCCAGCACAAATAACGTCTTCAAACCATGGCCGCTAAAATAGTTTTCTTCAAACATTAACCAATGAGATACGAGGTTACACAATTTCATTACGAGGTTTTGATAGTTAAAAAACATAAACCAATAACATACAAGATATTAAAATATGATTGTATCTTTGTTATTTATTAGCTTTGTATTACGAGGGTTTCACAGGACATGCGGTATGATACCATGCATGCTGCAACCATGAAAGCTCATTTTGGGCCAAATGACAACAGACGAGGTTTTGAGCCGACAGCGACGATACGGTGGTGGTAGACCGATGATCTACAAAGATAATAGCAACATATCCAGTTAGCCAAACATAGTTTACTAGTTTTCAATAATTGAACACTCAAGTTCTATATTTTCAGCTTAATGTGTCATAACACCTGGCTTTGAAAACAAACTAAAGCTGTGGTAAATTGATATTTTTTTTTATCGTTTTTTCTTTTTCATTACTTTACCGATAGTTAGATGTGCGACGAGACATTGCAAGCATATTTCTTCAGTTCTTGATGGAATCATTGACTGTTCTGGGGTCGACAAAACAATACCATGCCGCACACTTCGCTGGAAGAGGCTTACGTGCGTAATCATTGTGTAATGTTAAAATAATACATTACGGTTAACCATATATTTCCTCTTGATGTAATCCAATTGATAATTTAATAATAAATAATGATAGAAATTTCAAAGCCTAATATCCACTGCTCACTGGCGGTACATTAATACCCTGCAGGAATTGTACTTTCGATGCCGCTACTAAGCGCTCCGCGCGACCGTATAGGTCCGTACTTCCTGTTTTCAGGTACATATTTAAACAGCTGGGGCACAACACAGTATGAGACCCATGCCACACATTTTGTTTGTTTATCCACCGGGATTCGAACTCGGGCCTTTGACGTGAGAGGCCAGAACACTTATCACTGCACCACTGTGCTCTCTTCTTAATAAAATAAAATTGGAGATACAATAAGAGCTGGTTTGGGTACATCAATTCATTGATAAATTCTCTGTGATATTGTGTCGCATGCAATCTCATCATATAATCACGTTGGCTATTTCATGTGGTCACTCACCATATATCATTCCTTACGACTGAGTTTCCAGGCACATTTATACTGCCATTTAGCTGGTTGCAGCAGCGATAACAGATAAATGCTACTTATACTCTAATTTTGGAATAGTTCTTACTGTATTTGACCTAACAGGTTCTTATCCTTTGCTTATCGATTACACTCGTTGATTTATGGAATTAACAATTTCATGAAACTTAAATTTATAGAAATAATTTTTCAGCAAATAGAGAATTGAGTATATAGAAATATATACAAGCAAATTAATCACATATAGCAACCAAAATAAAATGTTTCATATTTAAGATTGTAATTAACTTTAGATATTTGTCTATGTGGGCTTATAATTAAGCATCACAAGGTCTTTTGTCGTTTAGGAATAGCTGATGATGATGATGAATACGGAGATTTTACGTGCGATTTTCAGCGGAGCTGTTCTCTCACTCGGTTAGGAATAATAAACATATAGCATATAAACCATACCATATTATTATTTATAAGTATAATATGGCAGTCGCATACATTGAATGCGTAGCTAATGTTAAATATGTATTAATTCTGGCTTCAATTTGTTACTGTTTGTATTAAATCGTTTAACATGAGCAGAGCCTGATTTTAATCATGTTATCTTCAAACTCAAGTTAAGTTTATTAAAATGTACGACTTAAAGAAGTCCCTTCCAGCAAAGAAAATGTTGATAACTAAATGTCACATTGACATTTACCTGTTCTTTGAAACTTAAGGTTACATTTTTGTGTTATCGTTATTTTCATGCATTAGCTGTTGAGAAGAGACACAATTAAATGCGACAAGCTTCTGAAAGTTGGTTTGACTGTGAAAGTTGTTTTAGAATATAGAGATACAAACGTATGTAAGTTTTAGAGTTTAAAATAAAAAGACAGAATTGATTGACAATGTGACTATCGTAGCCGTGAACAAATGTTTGTCAATTGATATTTGTGAGAGAGAGAAAAACGAGTTCATGTAGCATGCGCGTTGTGTAAGATGACAACACCACATCTAAAATATCAGTTACATTGTAAGTATTTACAGCGGCTATACGAGTGTATTTAACTTCATGGAGAGCAACTTTCCTACCGTCGTCTGTCTAGCATGTCGTTGATTGATCATAAATAGGGGGATTAAAGACAAATACCTGTAGCTCATCAGGGTTGAAATAACTAAACAAGTGAAGTTTCCAGAAGTCTTTTTTTACATAGGCATAACGCGTTGCAAGTAATTTACGTATTGTTGATGGGAAGAAGGAATTGTTTGAATGTTTCAGTCTTGAGTAAAGAGAAGATATGATTTGGGAGTTACGTAAATTATAATTGGATTTAAAACCTAAAAGTGCATATATGACCCGATGCGTGCGGAAGATGAGCTACTTAATGTTCTAATTGTTTTTGTCGTTTGGGAATTATGTATTTTGGAAATTCTGTCTTCTGGGGGTAAATCTCTGAGGAAGTGATCAGCAAGGTATTGAGGAGATAATCCATATTTATTAATTTTATAAATCAAACTTAGCTTTCTTTTTCTCCGACGTTCTTGTAATGTTTCCGAAACAGTTTCAAAATAAAGAAATCTGTGTGATGTGTACCTTGGTAATCCAGTAACTATTCTTGCTGCTTGTAGTTGAATTCGTTCTAACTTGTTTGTTAATTCAAGAATACATCCGTCCCAGATTTCGCATGCGTATTCAATATGTGGTCTAATAAACATTACATATTTTATTCAGGGTTTCTTTGCATAGTAAATATTTTAAAAGTCTCATGGAGCATATCATTTTTTATAATGAAATCAATTAGGTCTGCCCATTTTTCATTAGTCGCTAACGTTACTCCTAAATGTTTATGTGGTTCAACCATTTTATTTCCACACCATCAAAGGATAGCTGTGGCCTGTTAATATTGGGTTTTTTTTTTATAGATAACACAATAGCTTCAGTCTTGTCTAGGTTATGCTGGATAAGGCATTCTTTATCCCATATATTCAATTTACATAGTATTTAGTTAGAGTTTAGTTTTCCTTCTAAGAGTTTATAATCTAGTGAAGAATTACCAAACGATGAGTCATTAGCAAAAAGCCGAGTTAAACAATCTACTTCATCTGCAATATCATTGATATAAACAATGAATAACAATGGGTCAAGCACTGAACCCTGGGGAACGCCAGCGTTGAGTACTTTTAATTTAGAGATGGCTCCATTTACAAACACGATTTGATTGTGATTGCTTATGTAACTAGCTAACCAGCCCCTTAACTGACCTTTTACACCATATTTTGTTTTTTTGTAATGGTTGAATTTTGTATTTGTGTGCTTAATATTGCACATGTTTATATATTTTTGGGCTGAAATAATGATTTGATTCATCAGTATGTTTTTATGCAGTGTGACAAACCAAATCAATTATTTGGAAAATGTAATCCTTTGTGGAAAAAACATTATTAAGCCAAAGTTCAAGTTCATTCCAGAATTTTGTGGTGTCGCAGCACTCCCAATAAACATGACAAAAGCTTTCGGAAGAATCTTTACAAAAACTACACAACTCATTATCAACAAGTTTTATTCAAAACAATCCCTTTTTAGTATAAGTTTAAGTTTAACATTCTTCAAATTCTGCCTGTATGTATAAGATATGTTATACCAATTAAATTCACAGTCATCAAATATCATTTCCCATTTGTTACAAGTTTCAAGCTTATCATCCGTTAAAATCACCTTATCATAAAATAGTCTTGACACTTTTGAGGGTTTCATTAAGTTTTGGTGGTAATTAGTGATGTACAAATTGAAAGTGCGAATGGTTCTTGTATTTTTAATGATTTTTTTTTCAATAATCAGATACTACATGGGGTAGATAATTATAAGTGTGGCCCTTATTATGTATCTTGATTATATCTGATTTAAAGTCATACATCCATGTTCATCACATAGGTCTTTAATAGTTAATAAGCCTTTATCAGCCCAATGTTTTATAACATGGTGGATTTTTAAAATTAAGGTTAAGCCATAGTCGTTCTGCAAGAATATAATCAGTGTTGTCCCATTCAATTCGGAGTGTTTGACAATAAACACTCCAAGCTTGCAAAATATATTTCTAAAATGGGTTATCAATGTTTAAGTTTTTGTCAATATTTGCTCCATATATGAAAATATAGTTATAGGGGTTGTTACATGGATTTGTGTATGTACTTTTTTTTACAGTAAAGCCTAAGGGTAGAAACTTTGAGAGCATCAATAAATGCAGTCATACACAAACCTCCTTCAGTCTTTAATTTATTCATTTTATACTTTTAATCATTCCAAATGAAAATGAAAAATATTTTTTCAAGGGATTTTGTAAAGTCACTAGGAGGATTTGGCAAAGAGCTGAAAAAATGTACTAACTTGGAAAGGGCTAATGTCTTTATTACAGTCATTTTTCCAATCAGTGTCAAATTTCTTTTTCTCCATACATCTTACAATCTGTTTATGACTTCTAGTCTTTTTCTTGTATTAACCACCCATAAATCAGCAAGGTTTGGGCTGAATTTGATTCCCGGCACTTCAACCTCCCCATTGTACCATTCAATCTTAAAATCTGTACATAATGTTTGTTCACTGCCTGCCATTGAGCCAATTCAGATGGCTTTAGTCTTGTCTATATTTATTTTCAAACCTGACATGTTATAGAATTTATCTATTGTTTCAATAGCTGCATATTAACTCTCATCTATCCCATCAAGGAAAAGTTCAGTGTCATCCGCATACTGTCCTAAGTTGTATTTCTCATTATCAATAACAATGCAGAATATGGGGGTCTGAAAATTCCAATTATTAAATGTCATATCTTCGCAAAAATTAAATGGGTACAGAGATTGCAAACCACCTCATCAATTTGGAAAGCATTTCTATTGGATAAATTACCCAATCAGAATATACTATGGATTTCAGATAAAACATATATTGAAAATAAAATGATACCTCCCATTACAAATCTATTTTGGAAAGAGGTCTTTAAAGATTGGTCCAATATTGTAAGAAGATATGAAACAAACGTTAAAAATGATCAAGATCTACTTTCTCACTGTATATGGAATAATGATAACATAACATTTGGCAAAAAGTCTATTTTATACAAGGTTTTATATTCGTAACTGATTTATTAGATGAAAAAGGTAGATTTTTAACAAAGGACGCATTGTTTTCTTTATACTCAATTGCTACAGACTTTCTTACTTATTAGGGTGTAAAAATCGCAGTTCTATGTTATAGGGGATTCTCAATATTTATGCATGCATACGACCCATGACCTTTCGAAACGAAAACGAGGCTAAGGCCGCTTCTGATTTCTTGGTTCGCGTGCATATCGGCAGTACGTGCCGCTTGTGTTTCAGTTTCTATCGACTGGAACTGAATGAATATGTTTGTTTATATCCTATTTCACCGATGCAAGATTTAAAAAAAAGCGTTTTTGACAATAAAATATGACAAATGGTAATTGTGTCAGGTTTAGCGGCAAACAACGTTTGTTTTGGATAGTTTTACTCGTGGCACGTTCAAGAGTTTTGGTTTGGTTTTGGTTTTGTCATCGGCCCGTAAACGGGATGATTTGAATTTCTTTTTGGCTAATAATGTCCATTTTTCGTAATCATTCGGCAAAATAAACCTCCATTGAATATATAATAATCCCTAAGTTTGGAACCTGTAATTAGTGGATCAATGACCGACGGCAGTAACTAAACCTCTTGAAGGTGCTGCCCCACTTCCATCCCCAAAATGAACACAGTATTAGGCCTAATTGAAAGCAAAGTGCAACTAGACCTATATATTTAAATTCTTTTCGACCTAATGATCAGAATATTTTCAAGAAAATTAGACATCCAAATAAATCATAAATATTCATTTAAATCAAGAACTAATATATATTATAAAACTAAAAATATATATTTATTAATCTATGATCATAATATTGTCAGTCATTTCCATGCATTTCCATCAGTAGAGTCTACTAAAATTATTTACAAATGTACTGCAGGACACATTAAATCATAACTATCATTTTTTTTATGACCAGAAATATCTTAAACAATTTAAAAAAAAAAAAAGACTTGAGTTATAAGCTACAATTAAAAATAAGTTGATCTTTATAATTTATAGGTACTATTTGATAATTTATTCATGCAGGACTTTGGGAGCAAAATTTAAAGCAGGCCAAACATTAAATAAGAAAATTATTATTTTAACCACTTACATGTAGATATAGTTATTACCCAACAAAATAGAAATGAAAAATAAATTAATTGAGGTTAATGTTTGGAAGTAACAAGTATATGTCATACTGGAAAATGATTGAAATATATTATGAAATGTACATGGATGTTTCAATACTGTAGCATACATGATAGATTGTGCTTGAGGAGGTGATGGTCAGGTTTGAGAAATATAGTTGTATTGTATGGTTAAACTACAAATGATACATGGACATGATCAGAAGTAGAAATGCACATTATTTAATCTTTTGTGTCAGAGATGCAAAAGCCCACCAAGGTCTTAGTTGGAGTAAAATTAAAAGCAGGACAAAACTAATATAAGGAAATTAATTATTTGCTAATTACTAATATTAAGCCATATACTTAGATATAGTCATCACCAAACAATAACCAACAAAAAAGAAATTTAAATTAAATGTATTTGAGGTTAATGTTTGAGAGTAATCCTGAATAATGATGAAACGTAATGTGAAATGCACATGTATATGCATGTTTCAGTACACAATATATAAATGATAGATTATGCTCAAGGAGGTGGTGGTCATGTTTGAGAAATATATGTATATATCTTTTTTAAATACAAATAAAATTTAAATTTATTCAAATGTATATTATTTTTATTTTATTTACTAACTTTTTAAAAACTTTTAAAAGATACACAATCCCACTGAATGCTTTCTATTCTGATTTATTATTCTAGAATAATTCATAAAGTAAAAATGGGGACCCTGATTGCAAATAGGTAGGTGGGTACATACTACATAGGGTATTCAAATCTTCATGCTATGTATGACATGTGGTATAATATCACATTAGCACTGGGAGATTGTTTCTTTATTTTGAAATGAATAGAATTCAGTAAATAAATTAAATTCATGTAATATAAAGTAAGCATGCAATATTTAAAAAAAATAATTTTCAACTTTGAAGTACAAGGAATATAAAATTACTCTCCAAAATTTTGAATTAGTCTCCCTCCTTTTAGTTAATGTTTATTTTAATTACAAAATTACCATAATAAATTTATTACCACAGATCATAAGCTACAACTGTTTTTCAACTATTTATTTCCTGGTTTGTAAAGGGTTCAATCATTCATTTAATTTATTTTTTTTCTTAAATAAAATAAATAGTATGTTTGTAGGTAGAAATCCTTTTCTTATGAAATATTTTTTTAAACATCTGTTTAATTTTCAAAGCTTATTCACATATCTACATGTGTTCACAAATTAGAATCCTCATCACATTGATAACATTGATCATTGATAACTTTCCTCAAACCATTAATTAAATAAAGCCATAATAAATTAATTGCTAAATATGTTTTTGTATTTCTTACATATAAATAAGAACACTATGTTCATTGTTTTGCTCATGTAGACATTCAAATGACTTACTAAAAAAATATTGTTTAAAACTAGAACAGATTATATATATTTTATTGAATTATAATATATACTTTACTGCTTCAACTTCAAATAACCTGTACTAATTGGACCGTAATTGAACTATATCCAAATGAACAATTTGAATCAATTTACACTCCAAAATCCATTTTTTTTAAAACAAGAATTTGGTTCGTTTACAGTGAGTTGCACTGAATGACCCCTTTGCAGTTCGTAGGCATGTCACAAGAGCTGACCGTTTATCCGAATGATGGCTAAGATTTGAACAGTTTCTTCCCACCCAGTGACTATATACAATGATTTCTTGGCATGCATGGGTAGGGTGTAAATTTTCATTCGTATTTGTTCAAATTAGAGCACTGAAACAACAACGAGTTTGACAGATTTACAGTTCAAAATGACGGTAAACACAACGAGGAAATCCTACCGTAAATTATTCGAAAAACATGGCCTGCATGTAAAATAGTATCCTGGGCGGTGGTAATTGAAGATAATCGACAGATGCATCGATCTTGAAAGTTTTCCCAGTGATTTTATCATTATTTTTAATAAAAGTAAGTGTTATTTAGAAGAGCTACCGACTTGCCAATGCTATGTGAATGGTACTTCCGGGTTTGGAAGCGGCCTTAGCCTCGTTTTCGATTTAGCGCACGCGGTTCCATATGCCTCATAAATATTCATGAGGCAATATTAAGAATCCCCTATAGCAGCTCATTAGAAATTACTATGCCCGAGTGTAAACTGTGCAGTCCTGTGTACCCTTTTACAATCAAATGCACAGATACCCTTCTAGGTCACAAGAAAATGTACGATCTATTACTTGACTCACACTTTCTTAAACTCCCTTGCTATGATAAATGGGAATGCGTCACTGATTCAAACTACACTCATCTGGATTGGGAATGTTATAGCTTGATTGCAAATAAATTACTCCTAGTACGGAGTTGAGATGGCTACAGTATAGAATCATCCATAGAGTACTGCCAACAAAACATTTCCTCCACAAATTAAATTACGCTGATAACCCAAAATGCACATTTTGCAACGAATATGACGAAACAATTTATCATACCTCTGTGAGTGTAGCAAGATAAAACGCATATGTCGCGAGTTAAAACTATGGCTAACACCGTAGATGTACAGCTTAGTTTAACAATGTCTCAAGTATTGTTGGGTGTTAAAGGTAACAATAACTATGCTTTAAATGCCATGATCATGATAGCCAAACACTGCATATACAACTGTAACAAGAATATTGTATATAAAAAAAAGCAAATCATACAATACTATGATATCACAATATAAATATATATATATAATAAAAAATATATATATATGATGATGACCCGTGATGATCGAAATCATCGTGATTTCTTCGACAATTGTATTTTCCTATATGAGACCTGAGGGTTGGACAAGTTTGAACTGAATTTTGTTATATATTTATACACATATCTCAGGTAGTCATTTATATATCTATATCTTGACAAGGAAGCATATTTCTTAAAATTGTGGTCTATTCTGTATACGTTATTTAGAACAAATGAATTGACATTTTACAACTTCTCTCTGAATATGTACAAATACTAATGTTTGATGTATATGGAACTGTATACCTATTTGTAATGTCACCTGAATGTATACCTGCAAAAAATGGAAATAAAAAATACCCCTTTCATTATCAAAGAAATATGATATGTGTCCATTTTGTATCACACAAGAAGTTGTGTGTTATGTAAGTACACTAATCAAGTTTATCACTTGTAGACCGAAGCCAAATTTGTTAAGGGCCGAATTGATACAAATCTTTTGAAACTGTGCCAAAAGCCTTCTATTATTATTAGTAAACCTGGGATATTTCTTGATTTTGTTTCAAACATGAGGTCATGCATATACGTTTCTTGTATTTTCACTTATTGTTCTACCTGATATGAAACCGGTTTGATGTCCATGGATAAGAACATCTAAAGTGTTTTTAATCGGTGTGTTATGCAAGAACTAATTCTTTTATAAATAGCATTTATAAGAGTAATAGGTCTCAATTTTTTTAATTGGGTTTGTTTTTTTTTTTCTTTTTTTTTTGCTTTTGGTATACATGTTATAACCTCTCTCTTCATAGTTAAAGATAATTCGAGTCCCATGCGGGATCCGAACCCACGCCCTCAGAGTAAGGCAACTATCGCCAGCATTGACTGTACCAACACCTTACCACACGACCATTTCGCCTCGACAAAAATCGAGGTCCAACAATCGATAGTTAAGCTAATTTTACATTCAATACCCCCCTGATAGACGTAACCTTTTTCCGGCCGAGTCCCATGCGGGAATCAAGAAGCAGATCAATTATTTGTTCTATTCGCCTTTTTACGTAATATATCTCTTTTCCTGCAGTCTCTTCTTAAATTTGAATCAAATCAAGCTTTGTCATTTGGTCTTTCTTTCTGACTTTCTTTGTGGGAATACATGATTTTATAAATGGATTTAATGTATTATAGAATGTATCACATGCTTCATTGACACCATCACAATTTGAAAATAGTTCAGTCCAGTTTGTTTCATTTATGCCCTCATCCAACGATGTTCAATCACCATAATTATAACATAATATATATACTAACAGAAGTGGTCATTGTTATGTCAGTACCTTTGTGATCACTTACTGCACTATTAAACTCGATTACTACGCAATCAGTGTTATTGACATCTTCACTGATTATAATTGGATCTAGAAGAGTATTTTGATGTAGAGTAGATTGAGCAGATTGATGCGTTACCCGTGTAGGTTCTTTAATAATATTTCTCATATTCTTACTCAACATTATATCCTTTAGGTAATTACCTCTACAAGATAGAAGATCAGCATTGAAATCACCAACTAAAATAATTCGACTAGTGATATCTAAAGGACTTTCAATAGCAGTGTCCAATCGTTCCCAAAACTCAAGTGAATTGTATTCGGGTCTATAAGCTACTAGTATCGTAATACGAATACGGGATACGAACTCATTTCGTTCGCAGGTTTCAGACCTTTGGAGAGGAAGCTACGAACCTTATTCGTATCCAGCTAGATGCATCATTTTGCAAATGATATTCCTCGGAATAAGGTCGATTTTTAATCAGACTGTAAACGCCCACAAAACCCTGTTTTTATCTCTTTGTGTTCCTTATAGTTCATTTTACCATGATATAAACTTGATTAAATTGCCTTTTCTAAAGATACATCTGTTGCAAGTGATTCAATTGTAACAGGCTTGATATATTTATGAGAATACTACAGACTATTTCAACGACACACTGATTAATTAAATTTGAACGAGAATAATATGATTAACACATTAAGTTTAATTACAGGAATTGTATTTTAGCATGTTGAGGAATCTTCTCTGGTGTCATTTATTGAAATAAAGATAATTTTAGATGGGTTGCAAATCACGTTGTCAAATAGATTTAGACCACAAACCAATTTGGCTGATTGCTTTTAATTACAGATGGAGTTTGCATGATCATGATTTTGTTTACATTAATTCAATTAGGGGAATCCATAAATAATTCCTATTTGTCATTTTCAACTTTGTGATTCTCATATTAAAAGTTGCATTTGAAAGAATGTAATTTGCAACTTGAGTGGAGGATAATCTGGGCGAATACAACAGTAATGAGATGCATTATTGATCAAATCTCTTCAAAATTTAAAGATACATGATCACTTTTGAATGATATTTTATTATACCCCGAACAACAGTTGGGGTATATAGTAATACCAACCATTCCGTCCGTCCGTCCGAAGACATTTTTCATCCAATCGATTTCAGAAAAACTATTCATCTCATCCTTTTCAGAAGTGGGTCATGTCTTCTTCACCACTAGGAGAGATGCAGTGCGATAGTTACCGAATTGGTAAATTTTTAATGTTTGGAGAATGTTGGTAGTTTTTAATTTAGTCATATTTTGAGCCTTTTTTGTCTGATCGATTACAGAAACAATATTCATTTCATGCTTTTCATATTTGGCACGTATCTTCTTCACAACTAGCTATAGAAAAGGTGCAGTGCGAAATTTAAACTTAATTGGTGAAGTTTTTAATTTTTGGAGAATGTTGGTAGTTTTTAACTTGGTCATATTCTGAGCATTTTTGTCCGATCGATTACTGAAAAACTATTTTCACCTCATCCTTGTCAAATTTGGCACATATCTTCTTTACCACTAGGAGAGGTGCAGTGCGAAATTTGAAGTGAATTGGTAAATTTTTGGATTTTTTTTTGTAGTTTTGACTTTAGTCATATTAAGAGCAGTTTTTGTCCGATCGATTACAGACAAACTATTCATCTCATCCTTTTCAAATTTGACACATGTCTACTTCACCACTAGGAGAGGTGCAGTGCGAAATGTTAACCGAAGTGGTGAATTTTTAAATTTTTGACGGTTTTTTAAAATATTTTTTTTTACTTTGTCATATTAGGAGCTAGTATGAATGAAGCTACTTAAGTACTTAAGTTACTTAAACCACCTTTTTTACATGAAGAGACTTGTCCTACCCTTTTCACAAACACTTTAATCTTAGCAATTACATTTCATAGCTAATCAATCCTTAGGTGAGCAGACACCTCTCTCTATAAGTGAAATAAAAAATGTCAAACTTTAACAATCGGGGGTATTAGTGAGCCACGCTCACTTTTTGTTATTGTTTGGTTCTAAAATATACCATTTTACAAAAGGTGCTGGTTTAGGTTATATCTTCCTACTCGACTTTCATATTCACCCTCAAATGCGTAATATATTAAATCTATTTATGTTTCAATGAACACCAAGGAATGGTCTCATACATGTCACGTATGTACTCGTTATCTATAAGACTTATTAAATAACACAAATTATAAATTTGGTCATATATGAGACCTCACCAACATGATTAATCAGATTATGCCCCGTTGATAATTGTATTCATGACAAGTTCCATTTATTATCATCCAGAAATACACGGTAGTGACAATAGATGGATGACTAACTTGAACTTTTATCTCGAATTATCTGCTTCGGGCATCAGGTCGCATGCAACATATGGCGTCAATACAGATTTCAAAACCTCCTGACGTATTAAATGATGGGAAGAAGAACTCGTTGGCAGAGAAGTGTCACGCTGAGGTGAAACCGTTTAAATTATTTAACCTCAAATGGAAAGTGCTAATTATCCACAGCTTTCATCTGATTGGAATACCTTACAGCATGTTGGCTTGAAAACAACGACCACGCAAATTGTTAATACTGTCCCATTAACGAAAAGAGATGATGATTAAATTTCCACAAAATGTTACAGAAAAAGAGGAAGGCATCTTTATGAGAATGAGAGTGAATGAGAGTTTTACTGATTAATACAATTCGAATGAAAGTAATTTGATTGTTAGTTCAAGTCAATTTAATTAAACCGATGTTACATTCAAAAGTCTTTTTTGGTATCAGTTAACAGAATAAAGAGACTTAAAAAGATAATAGTAATCATTTTGTCAAATTAATACCTGGTTTCTGTTACTTATTTTGTATTTGAACAATGCATAAAAGCAACATTGACAAACATTGAAGAAATATATTTACAGTGAGGTTTCAATGTGTTTGTTTTAAAACGTATACGTAGCAATGGAGCTTAAATATATCCAAAAAAATCCCTATAATAGTCTATGCATATCATAACATAAAAATGCATTTGTATGAATAGTTATCAAGTGTGTTTGTATGTCTACTAGTATAGATTTAGCCATGATCAATGTCCCCCTGCTCTGTTAGTGTATTTGTATCCGCTACCCACGCACCTACAATACCCTGATTCCCTGAGCACTATAACTGTCGTTTTGCTGTAGGCTGGTTACTCGTCAGTTTAGCTTACATCCCACTTTGGCCTCGTTGCCCGTAGCAACCATTCATTAACGTGTCCTATACATTATCGATATCAGGACTGTTTTGAAATAATCCTGATATATGATACACGGACACTTTTCAAAACCACTTTTCAACATAATTAGTTTAATATTTGAAATAATGTGTACATGTAATTTTGTTTTAAAACGTTACAATCATAGTTTTAGTATGTAATGAACAATTAAAAACTGGGATTTATCATTGTAATAAACTGTATATCGAGCTTCACTTACGGCATCTTTAATGTTCCGTCAAACCAGTGATGATAGAATATATAGTCATTAGTGAGAGATACTGTTATATGAAAATACCTTTAAGTACGCCTGTTTGTTAAATAATATGTTAAAAAATATACTAAATGCAGTCTGTGAAATACCAGGTTTATTATGCTCGTGAAAGCAGCGTTAAACCCCAAATCGCCTCAACTCCATCTCATGAAATGGGTTAAGTTGGCCCATAACCCCAATGACAAAAACCTGGTCTTTCAGAAATTCCATTAAGTATCCTCTATATACGCCAAGAAGCACAGTTACACAGGACAAAAAGCGGTGGAAACCATTTGCCGGGTCCTTCCGTATTCTCCCAAATTTTGGCGGATCTTGAAGAATACGGAAGGATCCGGCATGCGAATTCCACCACTTTTTGTCCTGTGTTAAATGATGCAATTAACTAACCAACGAAAATTTTACAAATTTCATCATAATTCAAATGGAAAAGAAAGTTATAAGATCATTCAATGGTTTGGTATTATCAGTATTACTCTTAGTATTAATGTCAATTCACAAAATAACCATCAGGGCAAATGCAAGAAACGTGAAATCTCAAAGTGATATATTGCTAATTTCCCGATCATTTCGTGTATACAAGTGCTATCACTTACAGCTGACAGAATTGATGGTTATTTCATTGAGTTCACTCTCCATAGTTAAGCCTACGACTTGATTGAGTGGTAAAATATGTCACTGATATTGAGACATTAACTGTCGGCATTGGTCGCACTTGTTTATATCGAGATTCAGCAACATTAGTTATAGGCCAGAAGTAATTTTCATTCAAGAATTCATTTTCAGATAATTTTGATAAACTTTCGAAAGTTTCAAAAGATATTTGTTAAGTAAGTAAAGGAAATATATGTATAAAAAGTAATTTCAGTATTAAAAAGATTAAACCCTGTTGTTACATAAAAAGTTTGTTTTCTGTATGTATTTATTGATTTAACAATTACGTTAAAAAAATGAACAAAATTGTATTTTAGTTAATATAAACGTGTGCTTGTCTTAATAAATTTATAAGAAAGTCCTATAACACTAATTTGACCAAACCAAAGAAAGAGAGGTTTTAAATTCCTATTATGAAGTCACATATACTTTTTTATGTTAGGGGAATGTTTGATGAGAGATCATGGGTATGTAGAATAACTACATGTTTCTTGAAATCCTTTTCCAAAACGTAAAACCTTTAAAAATAAAGTTACGCATAGGTAAATCATTAGATTTGTTAGCGATTTGAAAACAGGAGTGCGGCAAAAGTGGATATAGTGTATGTCTTTACATTTATGTAATGCTTGATGAAAACGAAAGCTTGACAAGCATATACACACATGTATTTTGTAAATACGTACTTTCAATTTCATTCATCTGGATATGACACTTTTATTTTTATGTCTGTTCACACACATATAGCTAGATGCAGAGATCGCTTTCGTTGGACGGTATGTTTGGCATTTAAGTTAAACAATTATGAAATATGGAAATTTAAAACAAATTGTCCACATAAATTACCTTTTTGAACTTAAATTCGTTGAGGCATCATTTCTGTAGAACGCCACAAAACAAGCCTAAAAATCGTAACTCTCCTATCTATCACACCTAGTAAATGAGATTCCAAAAACAACATTTTTTAAAAAGGCGGTGTTTCATCAGAATAGTTAAAAATGAATGCTTCGAAAATTAAATTTCTTCTTTCAGTTTGCTGCTGGAATATCATTCGTGAATAAAAATAGTTTGTATTTTTGTTGGTGACATTTCTTTTGTCCGTGAGTTTAATTGGTGGACTGAATTTGAAATAACTAATTGGAATGAACTGAATAAGAAACTCTTAACTTATTCTCAACGTTATATAGATACACAGGTTCATCCTAAAGATAAAGTCAACCTGCGTGTGTACCCCACGGCAAACATCATATAACTTGGGATATCTTTGTGCCACTACCAAAGAGCTAATGTGATGGGCTAGAATAGTCTAATTGTATACCCCGCAGTTACCCTCAGATTTCTGACAGCTTGTAAATTTCAATCCCATATAACCTTTTCAGTTTATAAAACACTATATCAAACAGTATATGTAACACATAATATTAAATAATATCTCTAAAACTCATTTAAATTTGTTATGCATGTTTTATCATCACCTTTTTATGGGAAATAATATTTCATAGCTACAGAATAAAAAGGTTGAACATTTGATTAATTCTGTCCATTACATCGAGAAGACGCACCCAGACCTTGCGGTCACACGGTGGGAATTGAGACTTGTAACTCAATGTATTGAAAGTAATGCAGTTGACATCCAAAATATATACCCTCAAATAAATGGTTTCCTTTTTGAAATTTCAGTTGAGATATTGAAGATATATATGTCTAGATTAGAGATTAGATTAGATTAGAGGTGCATATGCCTTTTTTAAACAAAGAATTACATAAGATGGGAAAGGTTTTACTGTTAAGGAGGTTCCTTACATTTGAAACCGCGCGCGCTCTCCCTCAGTGGTCAAGTGCCGATGTGTATGGGTTTGACGCTTTTGTGGATATGTTCAGTAACAGTAACAATGCACATAAAATATATATGACTGTTTTGTTATAAGATAAATAAATCGTTGTATTATAACTGTGATAAACACTAGATAGATAGATTTGGCTATTTCGCTCCTTTGAACTAAAAATATACCAAAAAAATCTCAGGGTTTGTAATTATCTTTATTTAAAGTAAACGCGAATACATAATTATGATTGTTTTTGGGTTAAGTTTGTTGTTGAATAATATTGCTATATCAAATAGTGGTCTTTTCTGCACATTTTGAGATAAACAGACATAAATATGAACCTTTTCGTCTTGCGTATTTTTAAAAATTATTGTAACAATAAACATTTTATTCAAATAAACTATGAAATATGTTTGTTGTTTTATCATAATGAATGGTGTGAAATTATAGTGACAAATTCAATTTTTTAGGACACCCCCCATCAAGATTTGGAGTTCATATATAAAAATCGAGCACGGTGACTGCATAAAAGAAATGGATTTAGCAGATGGTGTTCATGTACAAAATGTATATAGTGAAACATTAGCATTTTCTTGAGATATTTCAAATTGGTAAGGAACCTCCTTATAGGAACATTGATTTCATTTCAAAGCTGTTTTAGTAATTATTCATTGTTATCATCCTGCCAAATGTTGGTAATTGATAAGTCTTATACCCCAAAAAGTTTTGAATATATATGCACGTTAACAGTGAAATTCTGAAGTATTGTAGAAAACAAGAACAGGTCGACATTACGGTTTCGCTTTCAGACATTCAACACTGGTGTAATTGACACGTTTGTCATTTAATAGGTGAGCTGAAAGCGATACCAAATTGAATGGCTTTTATCCTTCGACACATACAAATACGTTGCATTGATAAGATGTCTCTCGATTGAGAATTGCAGCCCCTATAATATATCAGTGCATGTAAATTTAGATTTCGAAATGTGTATTTGTGCTCCATTTACTCGTACTGTCTACATACAACGTTCACTGAATTCACACAAGAGCATTGCAAGAGTTATAAGAGATGTCAAATATGTGATGTCAGGCTACCTAGTAGACCGCACAATGACGCCATAGACAGCACAGTGCTTTATATTGACAACAACAATTGCTGATCTCCCAGTGGGTTACACAAAGTTGACAACTTATAAATGAAACAACGTGCAACACTGAGTTGATGTGTGTAAATCACTCAGCATGATAGTTGTAATGCTGATCACTGTTAACTTTGCTTCGGCGTATGGCACAAAAAAGACCACGTTCTGAGTGTTCGTATAATGTAAACAAAGTCATCAGCATATTGCTGTTTAGCTGTTAATCTTGTTAAGAAAACAATTTCAGCTGAAATATTTCCTCAGACTAGTACCCTTAATACATGGTGATCCAATGTTAGCGCGGTCAATGGAGCCAATTTCTTACTTAAACATTATCAGTAATAAATAATAACTTATTATAAAAGACAAGTATCAAAGCTTTTTGTAGAGATTATCAATCAATCAACTTTATTAAGTATGAAGGCCATCGGGCCAATAAACATACAGTTTTGTACATACAATATGTAGTTTACATATGTACACGCCCATCTGCATACATAGATTGTATACACGATAAACAAATCAAACAGCAGAGATAGGTATTGCTAAATTAAATGAGATAGGATATATGATACCACGTAAATATGTTATGGTGTTAACGATATTAGTTGTTCTTGCAATAGCTTACATCGTCGCTCATACGAATGTAGAGTATAGAGGCTGAGCATATTTAGACTTAGCTGCAGAACTGTAGCTATATAACCTCTTCCCCCAGTATCATCGTGTTTAAAGGCAACGTCAGGGTGTCAAAGAGGCTATTTTGGCAAAGCAAGTGCAGCTAGTTTAGACTACGTGCGTCATTTGTATTCAGTAATTTCCTAAAGTTGGACATATTTGTTTTTAAGATTAAAGAATATATTTATAAGTTCTTGATTACCGCCACAGTAAATTATACTGGGTATCATAAATGTCTCAAAATAGACGATTTTCAGGTCATGAGCCTGGAGAAGAAGTAAAAAAGCGAAAGATTTACGAACGGATGAACGGACGCCATGTGTCATGGCATTACCCCATCGGGCCTGATGAGCTAATAAAAAGTTCATGACATACAATGAATCTTCAAATGTCATTATAAATTAACATAATCTGCTGACCGAGATATATGTACAAACGACTTCAACATTCTGGTTCTCTTCGTTCACACCACGGACGTTGGTTTCCTTTTATCTGAGAATTCCCTGAGCAATTATTCGGATAGGGATCAATGTACATCAAATGATCAGGGGGACACGAACTTATGTTAGTTATAGTATCTAACATGCAGATGGACTTTCAAATGTCATCTGGCATTATTTAAACACAACATATGGAATAAACACAATTAAACAATTATACTAAAATGTACCATTTTACAAAAGGTGCTGGTTTAGGTTGTATCTTCCTACTCGACTTTCATATTCACCCTCAAATGCTTAATATATTAAATGCATTTATGTTTCAATGAACCCAAAGGAATGGTCTGATACATGTCACGTATGAACTCGTTATCTATGAGACCTATTAAATAACATAAATTATAAATTTGGTCATATATGTGACCTCACCAACATGATTAATCAGATTATGCCCCTTTCATGACAAGTTTCATTTATTATCATCCAGAAATACACGGTAGTGACAATAGATGGATGACTAACTTGAACTTTTATCTCGAATAATCTGATTCGGGCATCAGGTCGCATGCAACATATGGCGACAATACAGATTTCAAAACCTCCTGACGTATTAAATGATGGGAAGTCTTTGACAGAGAAGTGTTGCGCTGAGGTGAAACCGCTTAAATTATTTAACCTCAAATGGAAAATGCTAATTATCCACAGCTTTCATCTGATTGGAATACCTTACAGTATGATGGCTTGAAAACAACGACCACGCAAATTGTTAATACTGTCCCATTATATCAATAACGAAAAGAGATGATGATTAAATTTCCACAAAATGTTACAGAAAAAGAGGAAGGCATCTTTATGAGAATGAGAGTGAATGAGAGTTTTACTGATTAATACAATTCGAATGAAAGTAATTTGATTGCTTGTTCAATTTAGTCAATTTAATTAAACCAAAGTAATTCAACAACATTCAAAAGTCTTTTTGGTATCGGTTAACAGAATAAAGAGACTTAAAAAGATACTAGTAATCATTTTGTCAAATTAATACCTGGTTTCTGTTACTTACTTTGTATTTGAACAATGCATAAAAAGCAACATTGACAAACATTGAAGAATATATATTTACAGTGAGGTTTCAAAGTGTTTGTTTTAAAACGTATACGTAGCATTGGAGCTTAAATATGTCAACAAAATTCCCAATAAAAGTCTATTCATATCATAACATAAAAATGCATTTGTATGAATAGTTATAAAGTGTGTTTGTATGTCTACGAGTATAAATTTAGCCATGATCAATGTCCCCCTGCTCTGTTAGTGTATTTGTTTCCGCTACCCACGCACCTACAATACCCTGATTCCCTGAGCACTATAACTGTCGTTTTGCTGTAGGCTGGTTACTCGTCAGCTTAGCTTACATCCCACTTTGGCCTCGTTGGCTGTAGCAACCATTAACGTGTCCTATACATTATCGATATCAGGACTGTTTTGAAATAATCCTGATATATGATACACGGACACTTTTCAAAACCACTTTTCAACATAATTAGTTTAATATTTGAAATAATGAGTACATGTAACTTTGTTTTAAAACGTTACAATCATAGTTTTAGTATGTAATGAACAATTAAATACTGGGATTTATCATTGTAATAAACTGTATATCGAGCTTCACTTACGGCATCTTTAATGTTCCGTCAAACCAGTGATGATAGAATATATAGTCATTAGTGAGAGATACTGTTATATGAAAATACCTTTAAGTACGCCTGTTTGTTAAATAATATGTTGAAAAATATACTAAATGCAGTTTGTGAAATACCAGGTTTATTATGCTCGTGAAAGCAGCGTTAAACCCCAAATCGCCTCAACTCCATCTCATGAAATGGGTTAATTTGGCCCATAACCCCAATGACAAAAACCTGGTCTTTCAGAAATTTCATTATTTATCCTCTATATACGCCAAGAAGCACAGTTACACAGGACAAAAAGCGGTGGAAACCATTTGCCGGATCCTTCCGCATTCTCCCAAATTTTGGCGGATCTTGAAGAATACGGAAGGATCCGGCAAGCGGATTCCACCACTTTTTGTCCTGTGTTAAATGATGCAATAAACTAACCAACGAAAATTTTACAAATTGCATCATAATTCAAATGGAAAAGAAAGTTATAAGATCATTCAATGGTTTGGCATTATCAGTAGTACTCTAGCTCTTAGTATTAATGTCTATTCACAAAATAACCATCAGGGCAAATGCAAGAAACGTGAAATCTCAAAGTGATATATTGCTAATTTCCCGATCATTTCGTGTATACAAGTGCTATCACTTACAGCTGACAGTATTGATGGTTATTTCATTGAGTTCACTCTCCATAGTTAAGCCTACGACTTGATTGAGTGGTAAAATATGTCACTGATATTGAGACATTAACTGTCGGCATTGGTCGCTCTTGTTTATATCGAGATTCAGCAACATTAGTTATAGGCCAGAAGTAATTTTCATTCAAGAATTCATTTTCAGATAAGTTTGATAAACTTTCGAAAGTTTCAAAAGATATTTGTTAAGTAAGTAAAGGAAATATATGTATAAAAATCAATTTCAGTATGAAAAAGATTAAACCCTATTGTTACATAAAAAGTTTGTTTTCTGTATGTATTTATTGATTTAACAATTACGTTCAAAAAATGAACAAAATTGTATTTTTGTTAATATAAACGTGTGCGTGTCTTAATAAATTTATAAGAAAGTCCTATAACACTAATTTGACCAAACCAAAGAAAGAGAGGTTTTAAATTCCTATTATGAAGTCACATATACTTTTTTATGTTAGGGGAATGTTTGATGAGAGATCATGGGTATGTAGAATAAAAACATGTTTCTTGAAATCTTTTTCCAAAACGTATAACCTTTAAAAATAAAGTTACGCATAGGTAAATCATTAGATTTGTTAGCGATATGAAAACAGGAGTGCGGCAAAAGTGGATATAGTGTATGTCTTTACATTTATGTAATGCTTGATAAAAACGAAAGCTTGACAAGCATATACACACATGTATTTTGTAAATACGTACTTTCAATTTCATTCATCTGGATATGACACTTTTATGTTTATGTCTGTTCAAACACATATAGCTAGATGCAGAGATCGCTTTCTTTGTACGGTATGTTTGGCATTTAAGTTAAACAATTATGAAATATGGAAATTTAAAACATATTGTCCACATAGATTACCTTCTTGAACTTAAATTCGTTGAGGCATCATTTCTGTAGAATGCCATAAAACAAGCCAAAACATCTTATCTATCACACCTAATAAAGGAGATTCCAAAAACAACATTTTTTAAAAAGGCAGTGTTTTATCAGAAACGTTAAAAATGAATGCTTCGAAAATTAAATTTCTTCGTTCAGTTTGCTTCTGGAATATCATTCGTGAATTAAAATAGTTTGTATTTTTGTTGGTGAGATTTCTTTTGTCCGTGAGTTTATTTGGTGGACTGAATTTGAAATAACTAAATGGAATGAACTGAATTAGAAACTCTTAACTTATTCTCAACGTTATATAGATACACAGGTTCATCCTAAAGTCAACCTGTGTGTGTACCCCACGGCAAACATCATAAAACTTGGGATATCTTTGTGCCATTACCAAAGAGCTAATGTGATGGGCTAGAATAGTCTAATTGTATACCCCGCAGTTACCCTCAGATTTCTGACAGCTTGTAAAGTTCAATCCCATATAACCTTTTCAGTTTATAAAACACTGTATCAAACAGTATATGTAACACATAATATTAAATAATATCTCTAAAACTCATTAAAAATGTGTATGCATGTTTTATCATCACCTTTTTTATTGGGAATGTTATTTCATAGATACAGAATAAAAAGGTTGAACATTTGATTAATTCTGTCCATTACATCGAGAAGACGCACCCAGACCTTGCGGTCACACGGTGAGAATTGAGGAATGTAACTCAATGTATTGAAAGTAATGCAGTTGACATCCAAAATATATACCCTCAAATACATGGTTTCCTTTTGGAAATTTCAGTTGAGATATTGAAGATATATATGTCTAGATTAGAGATTAGATTAGATTAGAGGTGCATATGCCTTTTTTAAACAAAGAATTGCATAAGATGGGAAAGCTTTTACTGTTAAGGAGGTTCCATTTGTAACCGTGTGCTCTCCCTCAGTTGTCAAGTGCAGATGTGTATGGGTTTGACGCTTTTGTGGACATGTTCAGTAACAGTGTCATGCATGCACATAAAATATATATGACTGTTTTGTTATAAGATAAATAAATCGTTGTATTATAACTGTGATAAACACTCTTTGTTTTATGATACACAGATGTATTTGGCTATTTTGCTCCTTTGAACACCATATCACCATATCTCAGGGTTTGTAATTATCTTTATTTAAAGTTAACGCGAATACATAATATTGATTGTTTTTGGTTAAGTTTGTTGTTGAATAATATTGCTATATCAAATAGTGGTCTTTTCTGCACATTTTGAGATTAACGGACATAAATATGAACCTTTTCGTCTTGCGTATTTTTAAAAATTATTGTAACCATAAACCTTTTATTCAAATAAACTATGAAATATGTTTGTTGTTTTATCATGATGAATGGTGTAAAATTATAGTGACAAATTTAATTATTTTAGGACACCCCCATCAAGATTTGGAGCTCATATATAAAAATCGAGCACGGTGACTGCATAAAAGAAATGGATTTAGCAGATTGTGTTCATGTACAAAATGTATATAGTGAAACATTAGCATTTTCTTGAGATAAATCAAATTGGTAAGGAACCTCCTTATAGGAACCTTGGTTTCATTTCAAAGCTGTTTTAGATATTATTCATTGTTATCATCCTGCCAAATGTTGGTAATTGATAAGTCTTATACCCCAAAGGGTTTTGAATATATATGCAGTGAATATACAGTGAAAATCTGAAGTATTGTAGAAAACAAGAACATGTCGACATTAAGGTTTCGCTTTCAGACATTCAACACTGGTGTAATTGACACGTTTGTCATTTAATAGGTGAGCTGAAAGCGATACCAAATTGAATGGCTTTTATCCTTCGACACATACAAATACGTTGCATTGATAAGATGTCTCTCGATTGAGAATTGCAGCCCCTATAATATATCAGTGCATGTAAATTTAGATTTCGAAATGTGTATTTGTGCTCCATTTACTCGTACTGTCTACATACAACGTTCACTGAATTCACACAAGAGCATTGCAAGAGTTATAAGTGATGTCAAATATGTGATGTCAGGCTGCCTAGTAGACCGCACAATGACGCCATAGACAGCACAGTGCTTTATATTGACATCAACAATTGCTGATCTCCCAGTGGGTTACACAAAGTTGACAACTTATAAATGAAACAACGTGCAACACTGAGTTGATGTGTGTTAATCACTCAGCATGATAGTTGTAATGCTGATCACTGTTAACTTTGCTTCGGCGTATGGCACAAAAATGAGTGACGTTCTGAGTGTTTGTATAATGTAAACTGTTTAGCTGTTAATCTTGTTAAGAAAACAATTTCAGCTGAAATATTTCTTCGGACCAGTACCCTTAATACATGGTGATCCACTGTTAATGGAGCCAATTTCTTTCTTAAACATTATCAATAATAAATAATAAGTTATTATAAAAGACAAGTATCAAAGCTTTTTGTAGAGATTATCAATCAATCAACTTTATTCAGTATGAAGGCCATCGGGCCAATAAACATACAGTTTTGTACATACAATATGTAGTTTACATATGTACACGCCAATCTGCATACATATATTGTATACATGATATACAAATCAAACAGCAGAGATAGGTATGGCTAAATTAAATGAGATAGGATATATGATACCACGTAAATATGTTATGGTGTTAACGATATTAGTTGTTCTTGCAATAGCTTACATCGTCGCTCATACGAATGTAGAGTATAGAGGCTGAGCATATTTAGACTTAGCTGCAGAACTGTAGCTATATAACCTCTTCCCCCAGTATCATCGTGTTTAAAGGCGACGTCAGGGTGTCAAAGAGGCTATTTTGGCAAAGCAAGTGCAGCTAGTTTAGACTACGTGCGTCATTTGTATTCAGTAATTTCCTAAAGTTGGACATATTTGATTTTAAGATTAAAGAATATATTTATAAGTTCTTGATTACCGCCACAGTAAATTATACTGGGTATCATAAATGTCTCAAAATAGACGATTTTCAGGTGATGAGCCTGGAGAAGAAGGCGAAAAAGCGAAAGATTTCGAACGGATGAATGGACGACATGTCATGGCATTACCCCATCGGGTCTTTTAGGCCTGATGAGCTAATAAAAAGTTCATGACATACAATGAATCTTCAAATGTCATTATAAATTAATATAATCTGCTGACCGAGATATATGTACACACGACTTCAACCTTCTGGTTCTCTTCGTTCACACCACGGACGTTGGTTTCCTTTTATCTGAGAATTCCCTGAGCAATTATTCGGATAGGGATCAATGTACAAATGATCAGAGGGACACGAACTTATGTTAGGTATAGTATCTGAATATAACATGCAGATGGACTTTCAAATGCTATCTGGCATTATTTAAACACAACATATGGAATATACACAATTTGAATCGAATACGCAATTGCACACGGTTAAAAAACGTTACGTTCATCTATTGCAGAATATATCGTAATTGGATGTTTAAAAAACATTCAAAGGTCAAACACGATTTGAAACATCGATGCCAATTAACGTTCTATGGTTTTCTGAATCAAACGACCGTAAATTCAAATTTGTAGATATGGTAAAAACGTGACTTGTGCTAATTCAACAATGTAATAGCTCCATAAAATGTACATGTACATTTAATAGAAGTCAAGTTATATATCATGCTATAATTTAACGCTAGTGTGGTGGTAATAAACTAACGTGTCTCTAGTTATGTTGTATTCATATATCGTAGACGCCCATACAGGACATGTACAGTTACCACCGCATGCAAAATTTGGTAGATTTCAAGTTAAAGCGTCAAATATATTTTGGAACCATGTCACTTTCCTGACGTTGAAATTAATTGTTTTTAACATTGTTAGCATGTCGACAGAACAACGTGAAATCGAGGTGTAGGTTTACGATATATATTCCACTGTGAATATATCTTTATAACTCCCATTATGAACATAATATAACTCCCATTATGAACATAATTTATAAATTATTTCAATTATGAAAGAAAATGTATATGTAAAAATACATGTTCTTGCAGTATTATTTAAAAATATGACACGGTCATTCGTATTTAGTACCTTCTAGTTCTATGTGGGTAACAGGCATTATATGTCACCGATCCTTTAATAGGTACTGCCTACATTTGTATATAACTCTATACATTCATTGCAGACGTTTGTGTGAAGACAAAATGGATCATTTCTTATGACAAGAATGTACGTTAACGTCTTTTCAACGTGAAACGGATTTCGACGTCGACCCACATTTCAAAGCCAATCTCGAGTCAACGTCATTTCAACGTTGTTTCAGCCTCGGTTCAATGTCAAATAGTCTACTTGGACAGTAAAAGTTATCTCTGTTGCGATTGATTCTAGTTTCAGCTTAGATGTTGCGTCGTTGTAGCAAGCATCCAACAATAAAAGTGAAAAGAACTGATCTTTATTTATGAACCTTTGCACTCAGATAAGTCACGGCGAACGGGATTGGTGAAATGTTTGAACGCGCTTATAGGATCTACTTGTGTCGCTTTATTTCAACATATTGATAGAAATTCCTGTTAAATAATCTTTAAACAGTCATTAACGTAGGTGGAATTAAACCTTTTAGCTGGCGAGAAATATTAGAGGGTCATTTTATAAGAGATGGTAATTGCTGAAATAGATCCACGGAAATCAAAGCTTTTCAAAACAGCTTTTATCACTGGGTGTCTGACTGTGATAGGGGCTACAAGGCTGCAATGTCTGAAGCAAAGAGAGATTAGTTCAGAAAGGCGATACAATCTTATCTTTCACATACTTATCACGGCTCCAGCTTTCAGCAGTAAGGAATTCCTTGCAGTTCCCTTTCGAGGAATAAAGAATCGGAATTGATTCGATGAATAGAAACTGCGACAGAAGTTAAAGATTACGAATGCACTTTGGAATAGAGCTTACCGAGCCACTTGCCATTTGATATCATTTAACGCACTAGGTTCAAACCAAACCTGTTCAACTTGAACGCTCTGTATGTATACACTCGAAAAGGGGATAGAACAGATATATACCTATATAAGGAAGTCTAGGGTTCAAATCTCACACATTCACTTAGCTTTTGGTGCTACGATACATTGAAATTCGGTGACCCATGGCTCACTTATTCCGGCAGACCATGGTGGGTATTCCCCCTTTAATAATACTAGCCACCTTGATATGAACAAATTCATCTTCAAAGCGCTCTCAAATACATCAGTACCTCATTTCATATTAAGCTGAAACGACAATTAATTGATAATGATTAATAATAATACTCTCGGATAAATTTATGGGAGAGGTGCATATAACATATTAACATTTGCAAATTTATTACTTCCCATCTACCCCTTTGACAATTTATTAGCAGGAAAATATATTTGGAAATATTTCATCAATGAATTAATGACATTAACAAACCCTGCCTTATCACCAAACCCAAGGGTAGTTAATGTTTCTCTGTGTACGCATTACTGAATCCTTCTCTTGGGAGTGAGACAATGTCAAGGTGTATTTGTCAACCATTAGGAGAACATCAATCAATACCAAGGTTCACGTAACTTATGTAAGTGCATATAACGAAGTCTGTTACTGTTAAGTGTTGTCAAATAGTTGACGTCAATGTGGAAACAGGATCTGCCCAGTAACACAACAGTTCTGCATTGTTGCATGTTTCTAGACGTCCATACCAGTCCATTACCCAGGGGTGACAAGAGCACACGTAAAACAATATGGAGTTACAACATGAATTTCCGTCCACCTCAGATGGTTTGTCTACACTGTCGGCCAAAAGAAACGCCTACTTGATTTTCTTTAAAATGAAAAATGAAACAATTTCTGAAATATACTTAATGGTGGTCTCCACGTTATGTTTATCAATAATTAATATGAAAGTACATTGAAATCGTGAACAAACTGTAATTCGAGTCAATAACATTCATGAAAACCACGCCAAATGAAGACCGTTATTTCCGGTTGATTCAGTTGCGCATTGTGACCACGTACATCTGCAGCATCATCACCACTTTAGCGTGCCTGTATTGTTGCTCGTGGTTGTATGAAAATCTGTTTCAAATGGTTTTCTGATCAAGCACTGATCGAAAACTGAACAATTTATGATGTCTCATTTCAATAATCACCATTCTTTTGTGACATAACAACTTCTGAAATTTAAGTATATTATACAGAAATGGTGCAACTTCATAATGCTATAAAATTGGTAAACTGTTCATTGTAGTTTTTACGAAATCTAATAAGATATCTGGTAAGCGTTTTTTTTGGCCGACAATGTAGGAGAGATGAATTCCACCATGTTGATTGTCTCGTTAAAATCGTTATGGTTTCCAGCTAATTAGTGTGACACATTACAAACTTAATGTTTTTTCTCAAATACGGCCAGCACTAGTTGCCATTAGTTTCAAATCGAAAGTAGAAAGGGTTACATCTGCTACAGCAAACAGTGGCGGATCCAGGAATTTTGAAAGGGGGGTCCACAATTTTTTTCCCCATACCAGCCAATGCAAAAAATTTTGAAAGAGGAGGGGGGGGGGGGGGGGAGTCCGGACCTCATGGACCCCTCTTTTTATTACAAACCCAATTGCGTCTCTCACTATATTAGGTACGACATAACCTCAGTTACCATCACTATCGCATACTACTAATTTACGAATTAGGCTTATCTATAAGCCTATTTTTCAAAAGACCCTATGCTTCTTTCTTGCTTTGACACATTGTTATAAGTATTGTCTATTTATGCAGTAGCACGTTTTTTCGCTCAAATAGGTCAATGAAACGTATTTGAAAAATAATTTCACCAATAGTAAAATACCCTTCTCTCTTAGGAAAATCAAGTCAAAATGAGTGTACATGGCTCAGTAAAGCCATGGGAATCGTTTTTGTAATTCGAAATAATAAAATGTGTTCACAATAAAATGGCCCCCATGCAATTTTTGCTTCGTACGCAACACCGTTATTACTACAACTTTGTGTAATAAGATGTTTTACCCTCTTAAGTAAATTAAATTACACAAACTATCATTATAAATGACAAATTTGAAAAAATAAATTTTGCCCAAAACATGTTACAACCCCTTTAACATCTGTTATAAGTAATCTGCAAAATTTTATAACTTTGACATGGTTTGTAATCCGGTTATATATAGCTTCAACAGTATGTTTCCTCCCTAGAGTAATAACTTCTCTGATTACTCCAACTAAAGGGAAATGAGAGATAATGTAAAACAACACACTATTCTCTCTCCCATCTTTCAAATTGCTGTCGAAGCACCATCTCACTGTATGCATATCTGCAGAAATACAGTCAAAGGGAGGTAATCAACACCATAACTTGGCATGGCCAGATAAAAGGACTACTGACCGAGATCTAACATTGATATATCAATATGTGCAGCACTATTCGGTTTACACGATATAAATATATATATTTTAATGTATACGTTGTAAACACTTCTAACATTTCTAAATTCGGCTGCAAACCTTATTTACGGAGAGACAATTTCAAATAATTTGGTCTTGAAAGTTAATGTTGTTAAAGACTCATTTCATACTGAAATATGACAATTCTTAGTTTTTTGGAATCCGCAGATTACCAAACTTGAGACATATATGTATGATGTATTCTAATCAATGCAAACAATATGATTACATAGCATTTATTTATAGCGTTATTAATTATTATATATACACAGATAACCATGATATAAGTTCAAGGGAGTGCATAGAGATCAAAAGTGTCTTATCCAATCTCCAATCTCATATCAAATTATTAAATTTTCAGTCAGTGTCAAGTTTCTTATTTTGAAGAGTATATATCAATAGCATTCAAACATTTCGTGAAAATAGAGCCACTGATTCTGTCGCTCATCAGTTTTTGCATGACTTATCCTCTAAATTTAAAGACTTACATATGAAATAATAGGTTTATAACGACATACAGCGAGTCATCACCAAACATGCAAGTATAATCTGCTGGTCAAAGAATGTCTACACATGTATTCAACACAAGATTTCAGCCTTCTAGTGCTTATCGTTAACAAGAGAATTAGTGAGCACAGCTCCGCATGATACCCCCGCTTTTAACATTGGTCAAAGAGAAATGTTTGAAAATAGCAAAAGGGCATCAATGTTTTAACTTTTGTATGAACATACCATTATATATAAGTATTATAAAGCAGAGTAAGTATTACACTTGTAAGCATGTTTTAGAAGTAAAAGTCGACAAATTTGAAAAATGGCATTAAATATGCAAATGAGGGTATGAAACATACAAATATGCACATGAGGGTATGAAATATAAAAATGACAGATGTACACATCAGTGCTTTTGTAACATTTGAACAATAAGTGTCTGATTTATGAGTGGAACAAAAAGTGTGAATGGCGAAGATGAAAAACGGAGAAAATTTGCATAAATTATGCAAATGGGGGTATGAAACATACAAAAGGCAGATGTACACATCATGGTGATTGTACATATCAAGTTTCGTAACATTTGAACAACTGGTTTCAGAGTTATGAGTGGAACAAGAAGTGTTAATGGTTAAGTCGAAAACGGAGAAAATTTGCATAAATTATGCAAATGAGGGTATGAAACATGATAAAAAAGGCAGATTTACAAATCATGGTGATTATACATATCAAGTTTAGTAAAATTTGAGCAACTGGTTTCAGAATTATGAGCGGAACAAAAACCGGACGGACGGACAGACTACTTCGTAGCGTGGGTATAATTAGAAGTAAACAACCTGCTTTTAGGAAGTGATCTTCACAATTTCGGATAATTTATCAGTCATTGAAGGAGTGTACCACATAACTTACATTGTACCCTGCCATGGCCTTCTGGGGAGGGGTGGGGGATGAAATTGAATTAATGAAATCGAAGATTTAAGAATGAAAACCCCACCACACCTGAACAAACTTCAGTCACTGTGTAATGAAGAAGTAATTATGAAAATTCTTCCAGTCAATTGTTTTGGACAAGACGTTTAAAGCTTTTAAGGGAAAATGCTTGCCACTGTGCTTTTGTCCCGCTTCATTTGATTTTAATTTGAACAACAATGTCAAAATCATTGTATGACAATTAACTGGATACTAGTGTTGAAGCGAGCACAGCTCCCTGCTTCCAAATATAGTTTGACATGATTGAAAATAAGAAAGGCACCTTTATGGTAATGACTAACCATTGTGTAAACATGAATGAATATGGAATATAAAGTTCCAGAGATAACTGTTCAGTCATGTTTCCATGGAAACCGCCAAAATTAAAATTCAGAAATAGGTCCTTATTCAGAAATAAGGCGGGGGTATAACTAGGAAGAACAGTAACTTTCATCACAAAACAACAGAAAAAGAAGTGTGCTTTCTTCTTTTTTTATTTGAGAACAAAAAATAAATTTCAAAATATACAATTATTATTAAATAAACAATTATATTATGTCACAAATGTACTCCAAGAAAACAAACAAGATTAATATAGGTCATGTTCAATAACCTTCAAACCCAAGTGAATAAAGCACTATAAGCATGGGTTATAAGAATGTGATTGTACTACTACGTTGCAGTAAATCAAATGCAATTCTAAGAAGCACCAAACATGTTTGATTAAATATTCAATATTGCATAATTTTAGTAGAATTGTTCAGAAGAGCAGGTGTCTGTCTCATTGGCCAGTCTGATTAAAATCTACGGTTTTCCGATATCCCGGTAGATGCACTATTTTGCAAATTTTATTTCTCGAATCAAGGTCGATTTTAATCAGACTGTCTCATTGACAGTAATTAAAGACATTTTCACTGATAAATGCAATAGTGATATTTTGAAGCAAGCTTTATTTTCACTTTTATGATAAAGAGTTATAGGTTCTTGTAGAAATTTCCATTGAAATAAACAATGTTAATTTTATAGAAGAAATAATTTTAAATTCTCATCAACTTTTAATAAAAACTCAATAAACAAGAGAAACCAGAAGATGATATATCCCACCAAGCCACAAAATTTAAAAAACACATCTTTGAAAGATGATTGTATATCTTCAAAGTGCCACTTCAGTACTAGGGAAATACATATGCAGAGTTTCAGGAAGATCTGATGAAGGATTTTGGAGTTCTGCTCCGGAAACGAACCTATCTGTGAATAAAATCCAAATTCAATGTATTTCTTTGAAAACGAAAAAAAATAAGCTTTTAAAGCATCACTTCAGTTAGTGGGAAATACACATGCAAAGTTTCAGAAAGCTATCATGAATGGTTTTCTAGTTCTGCTCTGGAAACAAAATTATTACAGACAGGGCAACAACTATATCCCATGGTATGACATATCTCTGTGATAAAATGTCAGTGAAATTTATGGATATCTCATGATGCAAAATTACAGTGAGCTCATGTCAACCCATTCACCCACACAAATGTTGTCATGGTCAATATATGCAACAGTTGGAAAAGGAAGCCCTACACGCATACACATTGAACAAGACCAATTCTGCTCAAAGGGCAGATCGTATATTTAACATTATCACACAGAGCACTCATTTGGGTGGATGTGACACAAATCAAATGCAATTAATTATTATTTTCATCAATTTAAAAAAAAATCTACCATCAGTGGTACATGAAATAATTAAATACAATTAATACAATAAATACCAAAATGGATAACATGCTACAAGGTAGTTTCAAAATGACTAAAAAGCCACACACAATTTATTTTTTAATCAATTACTATATTCTTTATTATTTCCAAATTTAAAAACTTTTGACCATGTCAATACAATTTAGTATAAACAATGAAATTGACTTGAAACTTGACAATCCTGAAATGCATGACTACTGCACAAAATGTTCAGAAGTTAATTATGTGTTATTATATAACTTAATGGTTGTGACATGAACTTACTTCTGATTCATATTATTAGATGTTACAGACTGAAATACCTGGTAAACAGACTTCATATGACAATTATTTAATCAATTGCAAATATATAGAGTACAATTTCTGATAAATGTCAACTTACTGCTATGATGTTTCAGTGTTGCTGAGCAATGGGTTTCTGGGTTTAGTAAAACCTCTGTTGAGCAGGGTGGGGTGGGGGACTGTCTGGGTTTAGTAATATCTCCGAGCCTAGCAACCCTAGACACTGCACTTATAATACAGTTTGGTGAAACGATTATGATAAACTGAATATTACCTTTTGAAATGTATTAAAATTTTAACATATTTCTAAAACAAAATACCTATAAAATCCGACCTACCCTCAATCATTTACCCCAACTAGACAAAGAGGTCAGACAGTATCAAAAGCGAGGGTTATATGAACAAAGACACTGGAAACTAGCATATGCATTTCAAACAGTTTATCAAGGATTACCCAAACTTATATTTCACTTCCATATCAAGATATCATTAAGAATATTGGCTAATTTTAACCCTTGTTGCATCTTGTTACTGTTTCCATTAAAGCGTATCCGCATGCTGCACCTGAATTTCAGTGTATGCTGCTATGCTACCACAGAAAAGGCAACAAAATGCAGCATGGCTAACATTAGCCAGTGATAGAGACTGGCGTGAGTAATGACTTTCGGAAAAAATTACCCAAAGGTGAGAAAATGTCTGACACTGAAATACTTTTATAGTAATGAATATCAGGTCTCTCGTCAACATCATGCAAATCTGTGAAGGTATGAGAGCTGCTGCAAAAGCAATCTGAAAATTATAACCGGACTGACATATAGAAGCCCCACCAGTATCCTATCAGTCTGAATCAGTACTATACCAACAACCTTGCTTTAACAGTGATCGGTATCTCCTAGTGTTTAAGAAGGCAATATCCAGGTCAACTACTCATAAGCGGACATATTTATTCGAGAGTTTGAACAACTAAACAAGAAAACAATAATAATAATATTTGTATCTAATGTGGATTACGATATATAAGTTATCAAAAACACATTTGGGGAAAATATTTCTGTTATTTTAACAAAAATAGACCATTTAATTTGATACCTCGTGGATGCCACATAGAGATTACTCGGTACAAACAGTGTTGACTCTCTGTTATAATCAACAACAAGAGTTTTTGTCCACACTGAGACATTCACAGTCAACTACTTTTAGGATGTTCTTCATAACACATTATTTACACTTCACTTTAAACATATAAAGCTTCACTCTTATCTGTTGTACACATTGTGTCACCCAAAACACATTTTGCATCTTTCAAGAAGTATAAAAATACACAATGTTAATGTTAAATCAACTACTATCTTAAATTTAAATACCCAAAAAACATTTTCAACAGATCAAAAGATATAAACAGAAAAAATATATATTGCCTACTGCCAAACGTAAACCAATGCCTAAAAACATGGTAGTCCTCATAAGATATTACAAATCTACCAATATGGATTTCAATGCTATAGTACAGAAGCGATGGCACCTAAAATGATGGTTCTTATCTCTCCAAACAAACTTTCTATAACCCACATGTTTTGTCACATACCATCTGAAGGAATAAAAGACTCACAGAATACCTGGTATGTGCAGCATTCACCTTTGCAAATAACCATCCAAATTCGCGGCAAAGACAATGATTGTAGAAAACATAAATACAAAATTCTCGCAACGTTTGTGTCTGGCATGGGCGGTATTAACCTACCCAAATAAACATGCAAATTGGCGCCAAAGACAACAATTGTAGAAACACTTAACACAAAAGTCCTGCAATGTAGTATATCTTTTGAGTAGCAAAAGAGATAGGTTTCAAAACAAGACTCTCCAAACACTCTGCCGATATTAGTCACAAAAGAGACAAACCAGAACGAGAAGCCTAATATAACTCTTAATATTATGGCTAAACTAATTTCAAAATGAGAGACAACCCTGATCAGGTTCAACCATCAAGTAGAAACACTCTCTGGAATTAAGGTGGATCTGCAAGCTCATCTCAATGATAAGTTCAGTGGTTGAAGTGTTGTTGCCTCCTCAAGCTACCGTGCATTTAAGAACTTGATTCAAACAAAACTCCTGGGGTGAAACTGGGTCCTGAAGATAATAAACATTTAAGACCAACTGAAAGGTATATATACCTCAATGGAGGCACACATTACGCAGAAAGGCACAAGAGGATGGCATCACATTGTATCCTGGTTATGGCACAGGTAGACATCAACAAAATCAAAGATGAATGAATACATTCTGGTTTTCATGAAACAACCACAGAAGATTACATGACTGGATTAATCAACTACAATATTATGAGCTTCACAATATTATTCCAACAACACCAACTACAGGAATGTCACACGTAAATTGTTAACAATGTTCTATGTGTTTTTATATTTCATCAATAAGTGAAAAAAAAATATTCTCAAAATAAAACTAGAACAAAACATCTCTTCCAAAAACGTAAAAGTGTACTAATCAATCTTGGGTAGTCAAAATATTGATAAATAATGTTTTTTAAACCTCTTTGAAAGTAACTCTATTCACAACATCCATTGAAGAAGATGTTCACTTTTACATAAAACAAAATTCAAAATAAGGCAGGCAGTGCAAAATATAGATCAATATCAAGAAAACATTCAGCAATAATAGTGGAATTTATAAAGTCATTAAGGAGTAAGTTATCCTCACCTGTAAAAGTGATCAGAGCTCAGATTGTTATCATCAATGTTTATAGTGTGAGGGAGAGAGAGTGACATTAACATGATACAGCGATACTACCAATCTCCTCTTAACCACGTTCAGATGGTTATTTAGTAACACATTATGGTTTGTACAGTGAGATTGTAAGAACATGTGGAGGAATGAGATAACTACTCACTGAATGGCAATATTGACAACTTAAACAAAGCATAAATTTTGTCAATTGTACAAAAGCCACAAAGATTCTAGTTATGGATTATTGCCCTTAGACTGGTTCCTTCTGGGGACTGGTTGTTTCAGTGGTAGTGACTTCATTCTTAGCTTTGTTTACTATAGGATTCTGTGCATATAGGTAAATGGCACCACTAACAATACAAATAGCTATTAATGTGTATACATCAATGGGGATGCCAAATATAAAATAACACAAAACAGCTGTAAACATTATTTCTAAGGCACTTGCAAACGTTTTCAAAATAGAGTTAAGGGATCTCAGAAACAAACTGGTGACGATACCAATTGCTGCACTATTCACCATGATGGCAATCACACCTGGCCTGGAGAAGATGGCCGAAATACTCTCCATCTGAAAAGCACTGCTTAGATCTCCACGGACACCTAACACGATGACATTGCAAACAATAGAATCTAAATACATGAAGATATTTTGCATCATGATATGAACATCACAGCCTTTGTCCTTGAGGAGGTATTCATTGTAGACTCCAGCAAACACAGAACAGAAGACTTGAACGAGAATCAACATGAGGTGGATGTCAAGGAAGGAAGGAAGTGTGGTCGTGGAGGATCCAACAGCAACTGAAGCTGAAGTTGAGGTGGGAATCTTTGGGAGAGACGTCTTGTGGTTGAGTTCCTTCACCAAACATCCTGCTGTCAGGATCAGCAGCGACGCCCACTGGATCCGACTCAACTTCTTGTGGAACAGAATCTACGAGAGTGAAAATGTGATATTTTAAGATAAAATTTACTTCAAGATGAAGTTGGTTTCAATTGATAGTATCATGAGAACTGAATCAAAGACTGTGAAAGATCAGCTGCAGAGACACTCAATGTATCTGAATTAACTCCCTGGGCACAACAATCATGTGGTATTGTGAGAAGTTGCTTTTAAATAATGGTGGTGAAATATTAAGTGTTGGAAGGGACTGAAAGAGACAGAGAACCTGTGCATGATCAACAATTCACAACAAATTCATGAGAAACGAAATTATTTTTCATGTTGCATATGCAGCAGCATTTTGTTTGGGATATCTTGAGCTAAATATTGGAAAAATTAAATATCTTACATACATGACATTTCTAGGTAACCTCGCAAAACTTCCACATGCTAAAACTTCTACAGACTAAAACAACACAGTTGAGGGACAACTGCACATGGTCATTACATTAAGTAAGAATGGACTGGTGTGATTAATGTGCCAAATTCTCTACATTAGGCTACGAGTAAATAATATACATATGTATCATAATAGACATACGTATCACAGGAGGTTGTAACTTGTTTAACTGTTTATAAGAAATATAACTAGATGAGCGTTTGCAGGACACCGCAAAAGCAAAGCAGCCCCAAAACTTTGGGTTTTGCCTTTCCCTGTTCTGCCTTCTCATCAGCATAAATAAAATTGGAATTTTTTTAAACAAAATCATTATCGAATTACTCACAAGTTAAATCATCACTGGGGTCACTTTTCACAAGTTTGTCCTTAAAACCTATTTCGGATTTCAAAGTTAAAGCAAAGGATTAACACGGCCTTAACCAATATCTCATAACCTTGATCTTTGACCTTCAAGGTCACACCATCAATGATTACTTTTATTGTGTATAACAATCATGCAATGACTCAAAGTGTTCATAGTTAACATCAGGCATATTCACAAAAGCATGCTTAAGTTGTGACCTCACTGTGACCTTGACCTTTGATATATTTTAGCGTTAACCTTTTCAAATCTTGGTCTTTCTCCATACTTGATATATACCAAGTAATAACCTGATAACAGTTTTTTAAGTTATCGTGTTAACAAGGATTTTTTTTTTAATGATTTCAGAACTCATGACCTTGACCTTTGACCTTGAATGTGAACATGTCAAAATCATTCACCAGGTTTATAAGCAAGAAGCTATGTATATGAGGTGTTAATACCTTCTTGGAAAAAAGTTATTTAGTGATTTCAGAACTGGTCGCCATGACCATATCTCATGACCTTGACCTTTGATCTTCAAGGTCACACAGTCAATGATAACTTTTCATTGTGTATAATAATCATGTAATGATTCAAAGTGTTAATAGTTGAAATAAGGCATGTTTGCAAATGCATGCTTAAGTTGTGACCTCGCTATGACCTTGACCTTTGACGGATGTAAGCGAAAACCTTTTCAAATCTTGGCCTTTCTCCATAGTTATACACCAAATAAGAGCCTGATAGCAAAAATAGTTTTCAAGTTATCAAGGATTTTTTTTTTAGCGATTTCAGAACTCGTGACCTTGACCCTTGACCTTGAATGTGAACATGTCAAAATAATTCCCCAGGGGTATAAGTAAGAAGTTATGTATATGAGTTCTAAAAACTTTCTAGGAAAAAAGTTATAGCCAATACAAAACGCGGCGGCGGCGGTGGCGGCGATGGAAACTGCGCAAAAACTGATAGCAGCCCCGGCTTAGTCAGGGCTGCTTATAATCACAATTCTCATATCTTTCACAAGCGCTGATGTCTTGACATCTATTTAGTAACACTTTGTCACTTTGATTACTCTGCAGTGACCACAAATTTGATAGGGTTATAGAAAAGTCTGCTACTTGCCTATGCAACTACCATTATGCAATATCTTTTCATCTGCCAAAACTATTCAGGCATTAGATCAAAGAGCTATTATTATGTTAATGGATTCAATTTGAAAGCTGTGGTAACAATGACTTATCTGATGAGACTAACTTAAAAATTGTGGATTCTGTTTGTTCATTTATTGACTTAGGCAAGCGTTTTTACATATTCAGTTATTGGTATATGAAATTGTTTCTTGTTATAATGTATGTTATATGTTATAATGTATAAATTCTGTCAACGTCACGGGGAGAGATAAATATATAGGGGTATATAATCCCTCTTTACAAAATCCCCTTTCCACATACTATCTGGAAAACAATTGTAACAATTGCGAAAAATGTTGTATGTGACGTACGACAAATGTAACAAAATATTTACATTTATATATGATATATATAAATATTAATAAACACAAATACTCTGTCATCTTCCTTAGTTAGTAATAAGCTGGACCTGTCAATCCTCCTCACCCTTCTTCAATCAGCTGTAGAAGTTTTGGCAAAATACATTAAAACATATCCTGGGTTGTTCCATTATAAAATAGGTAATTGCATAATTCTGCCTTCACTTTTAGTAGGAGTTTTGGCATGTAGAAATAATGGCATGTAGAAGTTTTGGGAGGTATTCCATTTCTATGCTTGTTAAGCTTCTAAAGATTTTCATCCCTTTTACTAGATAAATCATCATTCTCAATGAGAAATATATATACTCATTAGTGTTCAGGTCAATCAGGAAGAAAAATTAGGGCATGAACAGAATGTATGTGGTGATGATAGATTTGTTTTCATTTACTTGACAACAAAATATCTAACCTGACCACCTACTGTGATGACTTCTTCATTATAACTTTGTTATACTGTGCAATTTTTTCTTCATTTAGAGAAGCAACACACCTGAAAGACAATGCCAGTGATGACGACCCGGAACTGTAGAAGCAAGTAGTATGTTGTTGGATCATACGCGGCCAGGTTCACAAACTGGAGGTTGTTGTAGAGGCAGTACAAGAACGCTGGCACAAAGTAGAACGCTAGAACTGCAAGCAAGGATAAACACCTTTGTAAACTTTTAACGACTCTTTTTTTCACATTTCCATTATCCATTAAGCTGCAAACCAAATTTGGTGATCCACTCTTAAATGTTTCTGAAAAAACATGTCCCCTTTATTTCAAACGGAGCTCAAACCTATATTCCCCTTCCACTACCATGCTACCGGCACATGTCTCAATTCCAGGACCCAAAATATAACTTTGAAATGAATGTTTAAAGAGATTTGGAAAATTAATATATTTTCTGTTCCATTTTTTTATATATTTCATTTCAAATAAGAATGTAACAAATACTTCTTTAAAGGGGCAGTAGAAGGTTTTTTGCAAATTTTGTTTTGCAAGTTTCTCATTTATAATGATAGTTTATGTCATTTATATTTACTTTAGAGAGTAAAAGATCTTTTTACACAAACCAATTATCAGTAGTGGTAATAACAGTGTTGTGTACAAAGCAAAACTTGAATGGCGGCCATTTTATTGTGAACACATTTTATCATTTTGAATGACAAAAACAATTCTCATGGCTTTACAGGACCATGTACAACAGGGGTAGACGCTCTTCGGGCTAGTGACACATGTTAATCTGTAGTGATACAAATACATTTCACTAGCCCTTTATTAGCCCTGTATTATTGACTGAAAAATTAAATTAAATTTTAATAATTAACTATGAGGAGTGAAATAATAGGCAAAAAATGAGTCATTTTTTAAAAATCATCCAAAATCAATCAAATTTAGGGTGTGGATAAAGCAATCTTTCAACTACAATATACAAATTTAGTTTTCAATAAAAAAAAATTTTTATTGAAAATACTTGAACTTTATATTTATATACTTCCAACAAATACAGCTGAGTAAGCAAAGGTAAACATTTCTGTGAATTTGTCAGAAACTCTGTGGGGTCTCCTAGACCCCACGGTACTTAAGTGTAATTTTTTTTCGTGAGTCGTAAAAGGGTTAACTTGATTTTCTGAAGAGAGAAGGGTGTTTTACTATTGGTGACATTATTTTTCAAATACATTTTATCGACTTATTTCAGCAAAAAAATGGGCTACTGCCCCTTTAATCCTTTAAAGTTAAAGCCTATGTTGAACGCATGATATCAATCCATGAAATCAAAGGCAACCTACCATCTTTATACTTGACCAAATCTGTCCTTAAGCTCTGACAGGAGTTACTGAAAAGAATGATGATTAAACATTAAACTAGATAAGCACTTGCATGACACAGCAAAAGCAGAGCAACCCTGAAACTGAGGGTCTCGCCTTTCCCTGTTCCGCCTTCTCCAATTCTCCGATTCTCCGATTTAAAAATTAGCAAAGGGTTAACATTGCCTTAACCAATATCTCGTGATCTTGACCTTTTACCTTCAAGGTCACACAATCTATGATCACTTTTCCATGTGTATAACAATCATGTAATGATTCAAAGTGTTCAAAGTCAATATAAGACATTTTCAAATCATAGTCTTTCTCCATTGTTGATGTGTACCAAATAAAAGCCTGATAGCACAAGAACTTTTCAAGTTGTCGTGTTTACAAGGATTTCTTGAGTTATTTCAGAATTCATGAACTTGACGTTTGACCTTTGAAATAATTCCACAAGCAGCTATATATATGCTGTCTTAAAACCTTCTTGGAAAAAAGTTATTTAGTGATTTCAGAACTGTTGACAATGACCCTACCTCATGACCTTGACATTCGACCTTCAAGGTAACACAATCTATGATTACTTTTCATTGTGTATAACAATCATTTAATGATTCAAAGTGTTCAAAGTTAAAATAAAGCATATTCGCAAAAGCATACTAAATTAAAAGTTATAACCTCGCTGTGACCTTGACCGTTGACAGATTTTAGCAAAAAACCTTTTCAAATCTTGGTCTTTCGCCATAGTTGATATATATACCGAATAAGAGCATGATAGCAAAAAAAAATTTCATATCGTGTTTACAAGGATTTTGTTTTAGTGATTTCCAAACTCGTGACCTTGACCTCTGATCTTGAAAGTCAAGATGTCAAACACATTTCCCAGTGGCAAAAAGTATGAAGTTATGTACCCGTAAATCAGTTCTTAAAACCTTTTTGACTTGCCCCAAGTTGAACTAACAAGGTCACACTCCCAAAATAAACAAGAGCCAATGTAACTATGCTTGGTTATATTAAAATGTTGGATCACTTACTCCTTAAGGTAGAAGATGGTGGAGGCGACCAGCTTGAGACACTCTGTGAGGAGTACAACTGTCACTGTGTTGTAGGTGTACGTGTTGGAAGACGTCTTCGAGGCTGTTACTAGAATACCTGAATACGGACAGAAATTATACAAACATAATTGCTAGGGCTACGAGAAGCAAGAGTAATGAACATTAACTGATAATACCGTCAAGGACTAAGTGGATAAAAATACTCTGATCGTAACAGAGCGGTACGATTGTTACGTTTAATGTGGTATTAATGAGATCAAACATAACGTTCATACATCCCTCTGTTTCAAACAGAGTTTTTTTTATCCACTTAGTCCTAAAGAGTGTTTTAGTTAATGTTTATTACTCTTTCAGTAATCAACCTTTAGTCCTATTAGAAGCGAGTGTATTGTTTAAAATTCACAGTCTGAATTTATATTCATATTATTGTAAGTTCACAATGACATAATGAAGAGGAAGTGTATGGAACATGGCCTGTTCGGACCTGTTTTTGTTCTGAAGGCAACTTTTGAGACTTTGGTTTAATTATGCAATTAACCCTTAACATGCGGGTCCCGGAATTATCCGGGCGGGCTATAAGCGATTCCGAGGTGTCTGTATACGGATCCCGGATCGCTTACTTAGAATAATTCACGGCTGTCTATGTACTGTGCTATCTGCCATACCGGGTCCCGAGTCGATTGTTTCCGCGACTCGCTGCATGAGAATGGCTGTATTTATGCCTCGCAGCCCGCAATGAGAATAAAACTTTCTTCAGTGTCTGGTCAGAACGTCCAGCAAAATTCACACCAATTTGCGTGTGCATTGTTGACCCGTAACGCATCGATAATTAGCTTTACAAAAGGCCAATTTTGTCCTGCTTCGCTCCGATGGCTACACTGCCCGGCGGCTAATTAGCACCTAAGTGTCTGCACTGCCCCGGGGTGAGATAGGCCCGTACAGGCTTATCTGTCTCGCATCCCGCCACATGGGCAGATAGCCTATGCTTATCTGTCTCGCATCTCGCCACATGGGCAGATAGCTTCTAATTACGGGAAGATATTGCGATAAGCTACCTTTCTCTCGCACTTCGTATCATATGAACCAATTGGTTGTTTTCATTTTTTTTTATACCAAAATAAAGAGGAAAGAATGGCCTATATTCCCATATAAAAATCGCAATTGCGCTAACATAACTGAAAATACAGCAATCGCACAGAGATAGCCGACTTTCGCACTTTTGAATTTAGATACATGTGGCGCATTTACCCCAACATGCCTCGGCGCTCTATTTCTAAGAAACTACTTGGGATATTTTCATAATTTTTGTATCAGTATATAGATAAAAGAATTGTCTTCAATTCCATATAAAATACGTGTATTTTCGGCAATAACTTTTGATGCGCCAGGTGTCGCGCAGAAGGTGATATTCGGCTTTGAATAAGTGGCGCTCTTAGCATATACCATCATTACGGGCTTTATAACTTGTGAACCGCAAGTCCGATTTTTATAATTTTTACATCATTGTAAAGAGAAAAACATTGTCTTCAATTCCATGTATAATGCGCATGTTTTCGGGAAGAACTCTGCATGCGCAAAGCGCCGCGCCAAAAGGTATAATTTTCGCACTTCATAACTTTTGAACCGCAAGTCCGATTTTTATAATTTTTACATCATTGTAAAGAGAAAAACATTGTCTTTAATTCCAGATATAATGCGCATGTTTTTGGGAAGAACTATGCATGCGCGAAGAGCCGCAATATTGATGTACGCATAAGTGAAGAAGTATGATAATATATAACTAAAATACTGTTCTTTTGATACGCAAATATAGAGCTTTATAAACGATGAACAACTGTCATGACGGAATTTTGTTTCCAGTTTTGGAAAAAAAAATATAACATAAAAGTGAAAATATATTTGAGTACGGGACCCGCCGCTCGGGGAAAAGCCTTTTCGTGGGAATATTTTCTCAGGAAAATATTTCACTTTTCGGAGTTTCTAAAAATGCGTGAACATTTTTGTTACTGATGCCATTTGCGAAAGGTTTTTATTTCTAAAATTCAAATGCGAGGGCGCACCTTTCCAAACCATTTGAATTGAATTTATTATTTTATCTTTTACATTATTGAATAAAAGACGTTTCATTCAATAAGATTTGAAGAATTATTTATATGTGTAGCGGACTGAACTGAGCAGATGGAGAATTTGATTCCTCACCACTTTTATTACCAAAGTTCTTTTGTATCACAATTACTTTTTTAGGTATTAGTTTTTTCGTGAGCAGGGGAATTTCCGACGGGATTCGCCATGACATAATGAGAATAAATTCCCATGAACATGGGCGTGGTCCGTCATCTTCGGGACCGACCCACAAGTATAAATATCTACCGGGGGGTGCGCGGACCCCCCCGCTTTTGGTCGCCACCCCCCAAACTTTTTGTGCAAATTATTATTTTTTTTCTACTTTGAAATAAAGGTTCGTGTCATTCCGAGGTATGAAGGTTTCTGCTATATATGTCGAGAGGGCATGGGAACCCATTCCCAATAGAATCCGGGGTTCGTCCCATAGGATTGTTCCTCGGAGTCTCTCGTTCTCAAAAGAGAACATGGGAAACCTGTCCCGCGATTGAATCCGGGGTCCGCCGCGGAAGACGGGGACGGGAATTCCCGGAGAGCATGGGAGTATGCTCCCATGGGTCCGGGCTCCGCCTCGAGAGACCGCTCCTTGGATGCTCTGCTTCTCGAAAAGAGAAGTCATTCGGCAACTGACAACCCGAGCTTCCCTGACATAGTAGTTTATTTTCCGGGCCTCGCGCCCGGTGCTACACGTCGCCGAGGAAATCAGAAAATGGTCCGTTTGACATATGCGTCGGAAAAATCGGCGCGATGTCAGAAGCCGTCGGCGCCGTCGGCGCTTGCGGCGCAGTCGTCCTAGATGCGCCGGGAGGTTCTGAAACTGGCAAATGAACGTCCATGAAGCTCACATTCATTATCTCTGTATGTTTATTGTCTCTAATCACATGTTATATGTTGCATACATCTAACGCATTTTCAATCATTTACAGGTTGAAGCAGAATGCTGCGCGGACGTGGACGCAAGGCCCTGCGACGGCCTAGGACGTTGCATACTAGGACACGCAGCTTTGAAGCCGTTTCAAGCGACGACGACTTCATCAACGAGATCCATGCTGATGAAGCCTCTGATATGGAGTCAACTGACAGTGATGGTAGCAGTGGTTTAGACAGTGATGATGCATATGATCGGGACACTGTAATAGATAGTGAACATGGTGACACAGATGCTCTGAGTGATATAGAGACAGAGATTGCCAGAAAGATTCTAGCCGCCGGTAATTCCACCGAAGAAGACTTTAGTGGTTTTGAGGAGGAGTTTGCCGAAATACCACAATATAATCATGATCATTCACAGACGTTTGATGAGTGGGTGGATGGTCCGCGGCCACGTGTAAACTTGCCTTTCACTGGTCAAACTGGGTTGCGCCAGTTCATAGAACTTCCTGAGAACCCTGAACCTATTGACTTTTTCAATTTGTTTATACATAATGATGACTATGAGGATATGGCAACGGAAACCAATAGATATTTCAAACAAGCAATGGAGGACAAAATTCTAAGACCCCGTTCAAGAATGCAACAGTGGCAAGACACTAATGCAGAAGAGATGAAGGTATTTGTAGCCATGACAATTGCCATGTCATTGGTTGTGCAGAGAAACTTTGCTGATTACTGGTCAACAAGTGATGTTACCTCAACGCCTTTCTTCGCCAAGTGCATGCCCCGAGACAGGTTTTGGCTTCTTATAACCTACCTACACTTGGCTGACAACAGGAGGATGCCGGGCCGTAACACCCCGTGCTTTTCACCAATAAATAAACTGGGACACTTGTATAACCGGATAGTTCACCGTTTTTCAAGAGTGTATAAACCGCATCAAAACATTTCAGTCGACGAGGGCATGGTGCCCTGGAAAGGTAACTTATCTTTCAAAGTTTATCTTCCCGACAAGCCTAAGAAGTATGGGATAAAGGCTTTCATGTTGTGTGACTCGCACAACGGATACGTTTGCAAGTTCAAACTCTACACTGGAAAAACGAATGAACCGGTTTCTGAAGGTGGCAAAACTTATGATGTAGTCATGGACTTGGTGAACGACTACGTTGGACAGGGGCATCACATCTTTATGGACAACTACTATTCGTCCACAAATCTGTACATAAATTTGTGGGAGCGGGGAATAGGTGCCACGGGGACGTTGAGAGCCAATCGAAAGGGACTTCCTGATTCAGTCAAGAAACCTAAAAAGAAAGCCAAGCAAGGGGACATGACAGTTTCTCACAACCATGGCCTACTCGTTCTTCGCTACGAAGATAGAAAATCAGTGCTTCTCATGTCTACTGTTGAAGATACACAACTTGAACAAACAGGGAAGAAGAACCGGGCAACAGGGGAACCAGTTCTCAAGCCGCGCATTGTAACAACGTACAACAAGTACATGGGAGGTGTTGATCGGGCCGACCAGATGTTGTCGTACACGCCGTTCCGAGTGAAGACCCTGAAGTGGTGGAAACGGGTTTGGTTTCACGTTCTCAACGTTGCCATGTTGAACTCTTACATCGTTTATAAAGAATACAGCAAAGATAAACCTCTAAAAACAAGTCGGGAATACAGGAAGGCTTTGGCGCAACATATAGTAACATTTGCGGACAAGGAACAAGTTCCATCACTTTGCAGACGTCCCCGTGGTCGGCCGAGCACGAGCGACGAGAGTGTCACTCGTCTTCATGGACGTCACTTTCCGACGAAGATTGAGCCTGTCGGAAGGAAGAAAAACGTCACAAGGATGTGTGTGGTATGCTCTAAGGCAAAACGCGCCGTCCTCGCAAAACAGATTGAAGAAGGCAATGGGCCAGCAAGGAAGAAAAAACGAGTAGGCAGAGAGTCTTCTTATGAATGTACAGATTGTAATGTTTCTCTGTGCTCCGCACCATGCTTCAAACTGTACCACACCGCCACTGACTATTCCAGGGCTTACATCACTGCCACGGAAAAAGAAAGAAATGAAGAAGGGAATGAAGAAGAAAATTGAAAGTAAAGAGAGCCGAAGTGTGGACAACCAGTATATACACATTATATACATACCTTGTTAGGTCCCTAAAGCTGTTCTGCGCACAACCGCAGGTAAATATTGTGTATATTTGTACGTAAATGCATTGTAATTTCATTGTAATACATGTCATTGCAAATAAAATATTTTTTATTTTATCAAAGAGACAGAGAAAGTGAATGCGAGCTTTCATTGGAAGTTCAGCCAAAACCGCATCATAAAAAACACCCATAAATGCTGAACCGGGTGGCCGATTTTCATAAAACTTACATGGGGTAAAGAGGAAAGATTCGGCTTTGATTCAATATAAAATTTATACATGCGCACGAAAAACTAAAGTTGCGGCACGTGCCCCGATATGCGCGATAGTCAAAAAGTTGCCTCAAAGTACCGAGGGTACCTTCATTTGGCCCGCTATAGCTTCCGAACGAAGTTGCGCATTTTTTTTCTTTTTACATCATCGTAAAGAGCAATAAATTGTCTTCAATTCCATGTATCATATGTATATGCGCAGCGAAAAATAAACATGCGGCAAATGATGCGCCAGATGTCGCAAAAAGTTAGTTTTTCAAAAATGAATTTTCTAAGTACTGGGGGTGCCTTCCTTACGCTCTTCATATATTGCGAACCATTTGACGTATTCCAATAATTTTTATATCATTGTAAAGAGGAATAAATTGTCTTCAAGTACATACGTGTTTCGCATGCGCGCGAAATAATTTACGATTTTATAAAGCTGGAAATAAAGACAAACTTTACACCGCGCAACATGTATTGCGTTCGCCGCGGTGATTAGTGTATGCTGTGCTCATTAGTACCCATTAGTTCCACGCGCGCTCGGCTCTGGCACCCTCGAGGAGGTCTCGAGGAGGTCTCGAGGAGGTAACGGTACTGTAATTAGCACAGTCCCGGGGGGACCAAGCAGTGCCAGTAACTTGGTGCGCGTCGGGACCATTCACGTGGTACTGTCGGGGTAGCGTCACTCTCCTTTGGTTGGTTATATTTTCTGAACCATAAGTCGTATTCTAATAATTTTTACGTCATTGTAAAGAGGAATAAACTATCTACAAGCACATATAGATTTCGCAATATGCGCGCTCAGGAGTTTTGATTTCATGAAGCTGGAAATAAAGACAAACTTTAGATGACAATAGAATTATAACCATAGGTCGCATTCTAATATTTTTTATATCATTGTAAAGACAAACATCTGGTCTTCAAGTCCATATAAAAATTTCAGTAGCGCGCTCCAAATTCATGATGTTATAAGGCCCGAATTAAAGACAATCTTTACAAAGTAATAGAAAAGTAAAGAAAAATCGTAAAAAAATAATTCAAAGATGCGGGTATAAAGCAACCATTTGTGTACGGGTGCCGCGACTTGAATTTGTATTCAACGCCCGTATATAGCCCGTATTCGCCATGTAGATGCGGTATATTTCGTAAAAACGGTACTGGAATCGCCGCCTGGAAATTCCGCCAGCAGAGCTCGTTAGTGCCTAAGCTCAAACTACTGCTGCGAGCTTGTAAATTCCGCCACAGGGGCTAAAAAGGGTAAAATATATATACGCAACGTAAGGGTTAATACAAAAAGCTGTATCCACCCTTGTTTGGAATGCCTACTTTGCATGCTTGGTTCATAACTTCACTGTTATCAACCTTGTAGACAACAGACCTCCCTCTGTTGCTTTGTGCTTCTGTGTGCAAGTCCCTCATTAAAATTGATACTTCAACAACGTACATTATTTATGAGGTGTTGCTTTACAACGTTTCAAGGTTATCCGATCTAAACAATTTACTAACGGCACAGTGGCTTAAATACTACAACATATATATTCAAAGTTACACTGTAATAACCATATTCACAATTTTCATTATTTCGTACATAAACCATTTATTGTCTATAATAAATTGTAACATATTTTCGTTTATTATATTATTCATGCGCTAGTTATTAACTAAAAGTGATATTAGTAAGTGGTCAAAAATATAAATGTTCACTTTTACAGACCTGGAAAATGAGGGGGGGGGGGGGGGGGGGGGGGGGGGGGGGGGGGGGGGGGGGGGGGGGGGGGGGGGTGCACCACTCTTTTGACTGTGTTTTCATTGGTCATTAACTATACTTGGACCTCTCTTGGATTTGTAATTTACCACTGTTTTAAATAGTATTTCACTCATATCAGAGCTGCTTGTTGTATTGCAGGGAGCACGCCTGTATCACCTTTGTGGCTATGCATTGCAGTGGAACCTGCGACCATCGTCTGCAACTAGCAAAACCATAAGTGGTAGTAACGTACACTGGTACTGTGCTAAAATTTCAGTGTAGCATTGCACCCAAACCTCACTGCATATAGAACAGTTCTCTACAGCAGACGAAGTTCAGAGTCCCTGGGAGGATTCAAATCCCTGACATCTTGATCAGAAGCTGAATACGCTAACCATTGCACAATCCCATCCCAAGTTTAAAGGTGACCCTCTCATAGTTACATTGTTGACAGCAGTGAAGGGGGGTTTGAGCTATTCAATTTGTTTACAAGTTTTCAGTAACTCTATAAATATATACAAATTATTTCAGACATTTTACTGGTAACTTTTGTAGTTTTCTTTTAACCTTCTGTGAACTTAATTGCATATATCCTTTTAAAGACTTGTTGTTTTGGATATCTGTTGTTTAACTCTGAACATATTACCGTGTTTTTTTTTTTTTACACAAATGTTATTAATCAATGTAATGTCACCTGAGTTAATAATGTGTTCAATTTTTTCTAATAAAAACACATTGATTCAGTTAACATGGTTAATGCATCTAAACAGCTGTCGTTAACAACAATGTCAGATCAGCATCTGTCACTGGTTATATTGTTCAAATGGATTTATATGTATTTAAGGTATTTCCATTAAAACGTATCATGCATCATCATAAAAGTCTTTCATGTTGTGAAGTTATTTTAAATATAAGGGAAAACAAATATTTATTTGATTTAAGGATTCACCTACCATGAGTTTGACAAATTTGAAACAGAAAAGCTACTCGGAATCTCTCCCAAATGAAAAAGCTGCAAAATTTTAAATCCCAATTAAAAATGTTGGCGAGATTTTACCAAAGGACGAAAAATATAAATGAATTGTTTTGATTCTCCTAATCAATTCTCTGTGTGTTTTGCTTTCATGGATGCTTTTCATCTGCAAAGTTTGTTTTCCTTTCTTTTTTGCACCTCCTGCTTTAGACATTTTGCCCTCAAAAGAGAGCCATTGGCTAAACAGGTAATAATTATTCATACGCTAGGGTAAATATTAATATATCGAAAAATAACGCATTGCCATTGTGGTCTTCACAATATGTATAAATATCACCAAATTTACTCATCAAATCGTAACCTACATTTGCATTCTGGGAAAAAAGTAAATTTTTAAAGGGACGCCACCTTGAGGATAATTATGATTTCAGATGCTGATTAACGTGTGCTAACGGGTGACAGATCCCCAATTTGTGACACCTTGAAGTGATTAGTAATAAAAACAACTTGAATCTTAACAGCAAAGCTTGACTCGTAAGCAGACTTGCTAACCAGAAAGGGTAGATTTATCTGATCTCATAATTATTATGGACACGGTGTGACCTCTCCCTTCCACCCCCTACATCTTCCCCATAAGGCTTATTAAGCTAAGGTGGAACCCTAATACATGTAGTCAGACACCCAAATAGCCAGACACTAAAAAAGTCCTTATTGTATGGGGGGAGTGAACAAATAGCACAATGCTGTAACCCATTACCGGTAACAAATTGAAACAGTCCAACCCCACTAGGCCCACTTGTAAGACAAACATGTCACAGATTAGATACAGATGAGCAATTTTTATAATTGCATTATACATACATACTGTCATACACATACACAGTTTTTCTAGTATTACAAACCCCTTCCTTAATTACAATTACTGTCCGACTCTACTTTAGCTAGTATGACTGATCATGAAATGTTGCGGTCATCTCGAATGACGAATGGCATTGGGCTAAAACTAGTTCATCTAGAAAAACTCGTATTCTGGCAAGGGCCTACATCGCACCATGGCTAGTGCGTATACGTCTAGTTATATGTTGGACTAGGCTAAAACTAGACATAGCGATTCCCAAAGAGGGACAGTGGTAAGACAAGTCAATGATGAATTTAATGTTCTAAATTTCATCTCTTTCCGATTAAACTAAACAAACGTGAGGTGAAAAAAATTGTTTGTCTAACGCAATCACAATCAAGGTGAAAAGTACAACCATAAACAGGCATTGAGTATGTTCATTGTCTTCCCACAGATGTTACCTCCTTCACATTTTCCATTGTAACCTCTGTGCTATTAGGGCAAATTTCTCGGCTAGAAATAGAGAACTCTGATTGGTTGAAATGGAAAATAGTTGTACAATCAGCAATGCTGTTGTAAAGGTGACATTTGCCATAACAAGTCATAATGCTATTTTTGGAACCAGAGATACAGGATAAACGTGTTCTTGTTTAATAACTAATTTCCTCTAATAGGGGCCCGGGCTCTTATTAACATTTAAGGGCTCTTATTGGAGGCCAGACTCTTATTTGAGACCCGGCTCTTATTTTATTCTCAGGTTTTACCAATACACGTGATTATAACAACTAACTAACATTTCTGAGAATAACACAAACTCCTCACTATTTGATGTAAACCGGATTTAGCGTGGTACTTTATTATCCTCAGTGACTGGGAACATTTAAACAGAGATATATCTAGTAGGGAGTAATAACTGTAGCGATATAAACCGGGCACTTATTCACCTTTGGGTACCTTTACCCCCTGGCTGCTATTAGAGGCCCAGCCCCAGTTAGAGGAAATACGGTAAATGTTATTTGAATTTATGAAAACAATTTAGCATAAACATGTTGATAAATAAATAAGACCAAATAAGAGACAAAAAATGAAAATAGTTTATTTGTAGTACTTACATCAGACACATTTGAAGAATGTATGCTAATTAGACAGACTCATTACAGTGAAAGGATAAATCTATAACTATCTTGATCAATGTAGCCATGTAACATGATTTCACTGGACAAAAAGCAGGGATATGTGGTCTTTTTTCTTACTGCTAGAGTATTTTTCTAGAAACAAGAAATACGGCCCTCATAGCACAGACTCAACAGAGGTTACAATCAAAAATCTATAGGGAGTAATCTCTGTGGGAAGAGAATCGAGTATGTAATTGGTTTCAAAGACACCTACACTCTTGATCAGCACATGTCACTGAATGTCACATGTCATTTCTCATTAGACAGATTTTCTTTTATTGCATTATGCTTAATTTATGATTTAACACACAATAAGAATAGTTATCGAGGATAAAAGCTTGTAAATTACAGTCACTACATTGCAATGAATGTGTGACTGAATCTTCCCGGCTATCTTTGTCTTGCAAGTTATTCTTGTTGCGATGTTTGTGCATTGCTGATTGTTATTTTTTTAATATTCATATATATTTTGTTAATATACAAATTATTAGCTTTTTACCTCGCAAATTGTGTTTATTATTTAAAATTACTGTCAGAAAGGGTATTTACTTGTCAAAAAAGAACATGCGTAAGGTTGTCACTTAACAAAACTAAGTATATGTATTATATATAAAGAACATCTCTTTCAGAGAACTTTGTTTTAATTGAGATTTATTTGATCAAGAAAACACATTTTCCCTAAACATATCTTATGTAGAACTTTGTAATTGAGGAGATGTATTTGATGGCAAACAGTTTAACACACATATCACTTCTTCAAGTCCGTTCATGAAGGAAGGTCATTGTATTATGCAAAGAACAAGTTTCGTCTAAACTGACACAAGGGAGACACGACGTACTGGCAGTACATAGATACTGGGTGCTCTGCCCTTATTGTGACCAGTGGAGACAGACTGCAGAGACTGCAACCAAAACCATCCTGATCTCAAATTTATCTTCAAAGTTAATGCATTCAAGACCAAGCACATATGCTGTGCAAAGACGGAAGTGATGCTCATCTCCAGATATACGGGGAGATCGCATCACTGATGAAGCACAACAACATAGTCCCCGACGGTTGAAGAGGAGTCGCACACTCAAGAGCAGCAGCTGCAGGGCAACTCGCGCTAACCTCCCAGGAAGAGGCGATATAAAAAGATTGACTCCCAACTCACACTCTAAAACACGTTCTCAGGAATGACATCATTGGGGACTACACTGACCACATCTACAACCTCCTCAAGTTGTCCTGAAGTTCACTGACAATACATACTTGATATGTAAATAAATATGTTGTACTTGTTATGCTATAATATTATTTATAAATAAATACAAATCCTGTCTTCCTTGTTATTTGCCTGAGGTGCTGTGTTCATTCAGTCATAACATAGCTGGCTATGTACCACAAAGTATATGCTCACAGGACCATGTCAGCAGCAATATTATGTATTGCAGCCGATAACTGTGAATCATCATTATGCATGTGCAGAAACCAAAACTGAACGTCCCATTTACATGCACAGTAGTTATGTGACCTATTAAACATTATCAACTCAAACTTGTCTTATTGTCTGTTATAAATAAGATTCCAAAATTACGTTTGACTCATTGACGCGCGCCACACTCTGTGCAAAAGATTCCATAGATATATATTTACGGATGGTTACCTTGGTTATTGAAAAGTGCCAAATAAGCAATGAACACCACAAATGAAAACATCGTCGGGAACAAATTCCTGGAGCAGCCCATTTTGGTTTCGCCTCCAATTTTATTCAGAGTTATCTCCCTTCGTTAAAGGGAAGCAAGCTCAACTCAACCTGGCTGCACTAAACTGAACTTTATTTACAGTCAGGCTGCGGGCAGCTGCATATTAAGATACATTATATGTACATGTATACATTTACATTTGACCTAAAATATACAGTTATAAATGTCAAATATATAAGTTAGAAAAGGTCAAGAAATGATGGATTTATATATTCTGATACACGAAAATAACAAAAGATACATGATTAATTTGATGATACTTAGTTGAGTAATACTAAACGACTTTTTTTTAAAAAACACTTATACTATAATACCATAGAACAAGGCTAGCTAGATTTATTATACTGTATATATATATCTTTTCACTAACTGTGCAGATGAATTCAAATTGAGATTTCCGACTTATCATACTTCGGCGATTAATTTTGTGTTGATTGCTTTTATTAAAGTGCATCCATTGTGTTTCATAAAATTTTATTTGGCTTTAATACGTTCCAACTCACCACATATGATGTCTACAATACAAATAAATTCATGCAGCTTGCATATCTATCCCCAATTGCCAAATATATCATAATTACTAGTTTCCAATTAAAATTGAGTAACATGAGAACATCATTATTCATGTGAAGAAACCGAAACAGAACGTCCCATTTACATGCACAGTAGAATGTGACCTATTAAACATTATCAACTCAAATTTGTCTTATTGTTTGTTATAAATAAGATTCCAAAATTACGTTTGACTCATTGACGCGCGCCACACTCTGTGCATTTTCCGGTTTTCAATCAGTATTCAGAAATCACTACTTTTACCTTCATATCGTCAATATGCTGAGTCTACTATCATCAAAATGGTAGTTTTCGGTAACAGTTGGTACTTCTCGATAAATTAACACCATTTATAACGTTTGCAATATGTGACCCCCAACAACACAATGGATTTTTTTTTTAACATAATAGCTCCATTGTGCTCCTTTAAAAGCTGATGAGGCATTGGAGGGTGAGAACTACGCTATTTACAAGTTGTCGAGTTTTCTTTACAACTTTTCAACTCTTTTGTGCAATATTTGTTACAGTTTTTTTTGTCTCTGCGCCAGTAGTTGTTAGGAATATCTCTTCGCGTATTCCATCCGGGTTATCGACCCCTGTCTTCCGGTCGCCATCTTCTCTGTAAACACATGTTAATAAACGTGTTGCGGCTCAAGAAAGCTTTGACTGTTTGTGCTCCTTATTGGCGTGGTGGCAGCGCTGATCTTACCCACGTCTTTGGAGGTACTTCACATATATTCGTGGACAGTCACTCGTCTTATATCAAGCGTGTACGGCTTATTTAACCGCTCAACACCATGGCTAACACCCACCGCGCACCGAAACAGTGGTGCTTGACAAAATCAGAGACTGTTAACTCCTTTGAAAACTGGAAGCAGAACATTGTGTATACTCTTTCACTTGACCCTAACTTTGCACCGTTCCTCACAGGTGTTGTTTGGACTAAGAAAACACGCACAGCCCCATTACGTGGCTTTGTGAATGATGACGGGGAAGGTCAGGGAGCACGTACAGCACAACAGAAGGTTACCATGCTTGAGCTCATGCTCGGACAGATAGCGAACTATTGCCCTGTTATCTCAAGAAACACAATAGTTAAGAACTCCATTTCTATTGATGACATTTGGCAGACCATTCGACTACATTATGGATTCCAGTCCACTGGAGGACACTTCCTCGACTTTACTGACATTCAGCTACAACCCGATGAGAAACCTGAAGATTTATACCAACGCCTCATTGCCTTTGTGGAAGACAACCTCCTCCGTCAGAATGGGGGCATCAGCCATCATGGGGATAACATTGACCAAGACGAGGACATGACTCCATCACTTGAAAACTTTGTTGTTTTAACTTGGTTACGATTAATCCACCATGATTTGCCTAGACTAGTGAAACAAAGGTATGGTACTGAGCTACGGTCGAGAACATTAGCCTCCATCAAACCTGAAATATCTCAGGCTCTCTCGTCACTGTTAGACGAGGTCCGGAATTCTGAAGAGGTTAAAGTCATGAGAGCTACGACTTCCAGATTTAATCATCAGCCCTACCATGCTCGTCAACCCCAATACCCTAAAAAGAATACCTCTCTCTCTAAAGTGTGTCCCTTGTGCCAACAAGCAGGAAGGCCCAACAAGAACCATTTTCTTAGTCAGTGTACATACCTACCTGCCCAGGACAGACGTTACATTGCCAAGGCACGTCAAATCGCACATATCATTGATGACGAGGAGAATGACGACGGTGATCCCACTGACTTTCAGCCCCCCTTTCAACAAGTTTCTCACGGACAAGATAACATTTTGCCTCCTGATGAACCCATCAGCACTCGTCGCGTACAGGTCCGACAGTCCCCACACATGACAGCCTTCTTTGGTCATCGCGTGGCTCATTTCACACTAGACAGTGGTGCCACCGGCAACATGATTCGGCTCTCAGCTGCAAAAATGCTCGATGTCGACATTACCAAAAGCACACAATCAGCTCGCCAGGCTGATGGTTCTTCCCCCCTTAAAGTTGTAGGAGAGACCAGGTTCACCACCGTTCGCGACAATAGAGATTTTGTCTTCGAGGGTCTCGTGGTCGAAGATCTTGATGTTGATATTATCGCCGGCATTCCTTTTATGGAACAAAATGACGTATATGCTCGCCCCGCCACCCAACAAATCATCCTCGGTGACGGTTCTTCAATGAAGTATGGGGCGAAAGACTCTGACACTGCCTCCCATCACAGCGTTCGACGTACCTACATCTTGAGGAGCCAGGGATCTTCTACTACCATATGGCCTGGGGACTTTGTCGAACTCTCACTCCCTCCAGATTTCCCCACTTCAGACAGGAATTACGCCATTCAACCACGTCTGGATACTAGTACTAGTAAGTCAGACTGGCCTGCCCCAGACTTACTTACCAGTGTCGCCGGCCGAATCCGAATACCAAACTTGACCAGTCAACCACAAACGTTGAAACACCATGAACACGTCTGCCAAGTTCTCCACACTTCTACGACTCCAGATACCACTCCGTCTCCACCACCGCGCCCGACTACTGAACACAAGCAAGACTACCCTACCTCAAGGCCATTTTCAGACTCTGTTAATCTAGATCCAGATAACCAGTTCTCTAATGACATGAAAGACAAATTCCATTGTCTCCTACAGGAATATGATGAGGTGTTTAACCCAACCATATGTGGCTATAATGCTGCTTCAGGACCCTTCAAGGCAGTTGTCAACATGGGACCAGTCCAACCGCCCCAACGCAAAGGACGCGTGCCCCAATACTCAAGGGACAAACTTGTCAAACTTCAGGAGAAATTTGATGATCTTGAGCGCATGGGAGTATTTGCCCGTCCTGAGGATATAGGAATCTCGGTTGAATACTTAAATCCCTCTTTCCTGGTTAAGAAGCAAAGTGGTGGATTTCGTTTAGTTACAGCCTTTTCTGACGTGGGCAGGTACAGCAAACCCCAGCCCTCCCTCATGCCTGACGTTGACTCTACCCTTAGACACATTGCATCATGGAAGTACATTATAACAACTGACCTCACCCTGGCATTCCATCAAATACCTCTCTCCAGGAATTCTATGAAGTACTGTGGTGTTGCTACTCCATTTAAAGGTGTACGTGTATATACCCGCTGTGCCATGGGCATGCCCGGGTCGGAAACAGCGTTAGAGGAGCTTATGTGTCGTGTTCTGGGCGATCTCCAGCAGGAGGGCATACTGGTGAAACTAGCCGATGACCTTTATTGCGGTGCCAACACTATCCCAGAACTCCTATCGAATTGGCGTCGTGTTTTGGATGCGCTACACCTCAACAACCTTCGTTTATCGGCCAAAAAGACCTTCATTGCACCATCCTCCGTCAGTATCCTTGGATGGAAATGGAAGGAAGGAACCCTCACAGCTTGCTCTCACCGCATATCTACACTTGCCTCAAGTCCCCCACCAGAACGTGTTACCGGTCTCAGATCCTTCATAGGAGCATATAAGGTCCTAGCCCGTGTCCTTCCAAACTGTGCATCATACATCTCGCTCTTAGATAGCGCCCAAGCTGGCAAGCAGTCCCAAGACAAGGTGATATGGTCAGATTCCCTCCTGGACGCCTTTACAGCTGCTAAAACCGCTCTCAACTCCAACAGAACAATAACCCTACCTCTCGCAGATGACCAGTTGTGGATCGTCACAGACGGGTCCGTAAAGTGTAATGGGATTGGCGCCACCCTATACGTCACAAGACAGAACAAACCCAGAGTTGCTGGTTTCTTTAGCGCAAAGCTCCGTGGTCGACAGGTAACATGGTTACCGTGTGAAATAGAAGCTCTTGCCATAGCTGTAGCAACGAAACACTTCTCACCATATCTCATCCAATCAAAACACAAGGCCTGTATACTCACAGACAGCAAACCCTGCGTCCAAGCATATGAGAAACTCTGCCGAGGAGAATTCTCTGCTAGCCCTCGTGTATCTACTTTCCTCTCACAAGTCAGCCGTTATCAAGCCTCTGTCCGCCACCTGTCCGGAAGTGCCAACATCCCTTCAGACTTCGCCAGTAGAAATGCTGCTGAATGTAAGGACGAATTTTGTCAAGTGTGCACATTCGTAAGAAAATCTGAAGAAGCCACTGTATTGAAAGTGTCTGCCCAAGACATTGTACATGGAGTCTCTAAGCTTCCTTACACAAATAGGACAGCATGGCATGCAATCCAGTCTGAAAACCATGATCTTCGCCGTGTACACTCTCACCTGTCACAAGGAACCAGACCATCTAAGAAGCAAACTGATGTCAAGGACATTAAGCGTTATCTTAACGTGGTGACTATTGCCAGAGATGGCTTATTGGTTGTGCAACAAAATGAGCCCTTATCTCCCACTCGTGATCGCATCGTAGTGCCTCGTGATGTACTTGATGGACTTGTTACATCCCTTCATCTCCAACTGGACCACCCTTCCTGTCACCAACTTAAACTTGTCATACACAGATACTTCTTCGCCCTGGATATGGACAAAGCTGTTGAACTTGCCACCTCTGCCTGCCATGTGTGTTCCTCACTTGCCAAAATCCCCCACACCTTGGAACAACAGTCTACAGGTCATCCTCCAGAGTCCATCGGTCTCTTGTTCGCTGCTGACGTGATGAAAAGGGAGAAACAACTTGTCCTTGTCGTGCGGGAGTATGTGACTTCCTTTACCGCCGCTTGCCTCATATCAGACGAACGCCGTGAGTCACTGCGCAATGCTCTCATCCAACTGTGCATACCGCTGAAACCTCTTGCCGGTCCTCCCAGTGTAGTTAGGGTGGACCCAGCACCTGGATTTGTGTCTCTTACAAATGACCAGTTACTCAAACAAAACAATATCTGTTTGGAGATAGGAAGGACCAAGAATCGCAACAAAAATCCAGTGGCAGAGAGAGCTATTCAAGAGTTGGAAAAAGAAATGTTATCTCAAGACCCTGTCGGTGGCGCAACTACACCCTTATCCCTTGCCACAGCGGTGACACGCCTGAACTCCCGTATCAGATCTCAAGGCTTGTCAGCTAGGGAGATTCTCACTCAAAGGGATCAGTTCACCCAGTCTCAACTCCCCATCTCAGACATGGAAATCATCATGAAACAACATGAAAATAGACTGACAAACCATTCTCATAGTGAACAATCTAAGAACCCTCTGATGAAGGTTAAACCCACACCTGTTATCACTGTTGGCGATCTTGTCTATCTTCACTCTGACGGCAGCAAGTTATGTGGACGTAAGCGATACCTTGTGGTTTCTGTGGACGGCGCCTGGTGCAACATCAAGAAGTTTATGGGCTCTCAGCTCCGTAGCACCTCCTACCGTGTCAAACTTACAGATTGCTACAAGCTCCAAAGTCAAATACCTCAGTATCAACCTCAGGACTATGACTCAGACAATGACGACGAACTCACACCTCTCAGGGACTGCCCCCCTCCTAACTTACCAGTGGTCCCATTAGAAATATCCCAACCCCCATGTGATATCCTGTCTCCTCTGAGTTTAGAAGGTGGGACACCCCAACTGATACTGCCACCTGATAATGCTACCGAGACACCCTGTGAACATAGCTACTCTGACACATCCCCGTCAGACCGCTCGGACAGAGACTGTACCATAGCTCCAGCCAGACGCTCCCAGCGTTCAGGGAGAGCACCAAGCAGATTTGATGACTATTATATGGACTTTTAAATTGATGTTCCCTTTCCTTCCTTCATATTCGTGTTCATGAACATTTAAAAGCTAGTCAGGCAGATAGCCATCTTTACTTTATTGTTTTCATGTTCCCCTTTTCCTACTTAAAAAGTTAAAGAAAAGAAAGTGGTCCCGCCAGTAGTTGTTAGGAATATCTCTTCGCGTATTCCATCCGGGTTATCGACCCCTGTCTTCCGGTCGCCATCTTCTCTGTAAACACATGTTAATAAACGTGTTGCGGCTCAAGAAAGCTTTGACTGTTTGTGCTCCTTATTGGCGCTGTGTTCATTTCTGAACAGTTTATGACCAAATAACAAACTGGTCAAACAATTTTTTAGTAGAAAGCAAGATATCCTCACTGAAGTCTTGATTACAATCTAATATACAGTCCACGAATATTGATACTGCATCCTGTTTCTACCTTACACATTAGCTATACTCGGGTGTCACTGGGAGTGCCTAGTAGGTTGGAATCAAGGTTATATGAGATTTGCTGAATTCTTAACCAAAACGAGTTAGCACCAACAAATATTGGCAAACTCATAACTTAAATTGGACGTGGATTTGTATCTTCTTTTAAATGTTGGCATTAATAGTGTAATGCTAAATTTAAAGGTGCTGTAGCATGTTCTGCTTACTGAAATCTCACAAAAAAGCAACTAAGCATTACCAATAACTAAATAAGTCTCCTGAATCAATAAAAAGAGTTCTAAAACAAATATACACAGTTTGGTTAAGCCATGCGAGACCATTTGCCATCAAGCGTCCATTTTAATGTATCCACATTAAAATGGCTGCTCAAAAGTAGTTCAAGTGATCTGACTGATGTAGCGATACCTAAACACTCAAAGTAGAGTTTTAAATATGGTACAATTGTTGAATGGTCAACCATCTTGCTGTCTGAACTCTCAAATTTTCATGAGACCTACAAATCTACCTCTCACACTGAAGAGTTCTTCACCGCTGTCGCTTGATACGTTGCAGTTGCACCATTTTCTTCCAATACGAATAAATGTTTTCGGCCTAACCGCAAATGGAGGGTTTGGACTTATGTCCATTACAAAACACCCTATCTCTGTTAATAATTGACCGATTTTGATGAAATAAAGTGTTATAGAAACTAGAATCATTGTTCTTTCCCATCAATGCAGCCATGGTAGTTTAACATGTGATTACGGCCTGAAACCACATGTCTGAAAACTTGGTCTAAATCGGCGATTCCGCCATATTGGCGTGAGGACACACCTCGGTAAAAAGGCCACATTATCGTTAATCTATGTCCAAAATTCATGATACAAAGTGATTTAGAAACAAGAGTCAATATTCCTTTCCAATAATATAGTCATGCCATTTTAAAATGTGGATGCAGGGTGCAACCACAATTGTGGTTGCAGTCCCTATATAGTAACTGCAACCACATATTTTTCACCATGAAATGTAGTATATTTTAAAATGTGGATGCAGGGTGCAACCACAATTGTGGTTGCAGTCCCTATATAGTAACTGCAACCACTTATTTTTCACCATGAAATGTAGTATATTTTAAAATGTGGATGCAGGGTGCAACCACAATTGTGGTTGCAGTCCCTATATAGTAACTGCAACCACATATTTTTCACCATGAAATGTAGTATATTTTAAAATGTGGATGCAGGGTGCAACCACAATTGTGGTTGCAGTCCCTATATAGTAACTGCAACCACTTATTTTTCACCATGAAATGTAGTATATTTTAAAATGTGGATGCAGGGTGCAACCACAATTGTGGTTGCAGTCCCTATATAGTAACTGCAACCACATATTTTTCACCATGAAATGTAGTATATTTTAAAATGTGGATGCAGGGTGCAACCACAATTGTGGTTGCAGTCCCTATATAGTAACTGCAACCACATATTTTTCACCATGAAATGTAGTATATTTTAAAATGTGGATGCAGGGTGCAACCACAATTGTGGTTGCAGTCCCTATATAGTAACTGCAACCACTTATTTTTCACCATGAAATGTAGTATATTTTAAAATGTGGATGCAGGGTGCAACCACAATTGTGGTTGCAGTCCCTATATAGTAACTGCAACCACATATTTTTCACCATGAAATGTAGTATATTTTAAAATGTGGATGCAGGGTGCAACCACAATTGTGGTTGCAGTCCCTATATAGTAACTGCAACCACATGATTTTCACCATGGAAAGTACATTGTAGTAGAAAATGTGGATCATCCCGTGTAAGATCAGTGGTAAGATGAATAAGAAGGAAAACGAAATGTCACTTCAGATAATATTGATGGGAAAGATTCCTGGATGTCAGTCAAAGATTATTTATTGTCAAACAACACCTACCTTTCATTTATTAGTACAATTAATCTTGGTAGGATTACATGAAAACAGGTACAGTCAACGAAGCCGATCGCTAGCTTGCCGTGGTTGAGCAGACGAAGGAAGCTATTTGTATCGCTCTTTCTGATTGGATTAAACTTGATGGTCTTTACGAAAGGGCCAATCACAGAATTTGTCTCTCTTTGCTATGTTAAGACATGAGTGAATGAAGCGCATCGGTTGCGGTAAGCCATGATTTTACGTGTCGTTGCTTCAAATATGTTAGGGGCGTTTAAATATGTGGTCGCACTCTGCATCCACATTTTTTTAGACCAGACTTATAGACAGTAAGGATATTCATTATGGTTGAATCTATTAATCAAGTGTTTCATTAGTAAAACAAATGTGGTTGCAGTTCCTATATAGGGACCGCAACCACATTTTCAAAACACCGATTTTGACATGTTTTCGAGATGTGGCTGCACCCTGCAACCACATTTTAAAATGTATTGATTATATTGACATGAAAGAACAATGACTACAGTTTCTAAAACGCTTTATTCCCTTGGAAATCGTACAAAGATTAACGATAATGTGGCCTGTTTACCGAGGGATGTCTTCCTGGCAAGATGGCAGACTCGCCGATTTCTACCAAGTTTTCCAAGATCTGGTTGCAGGTCGCAACCACATTTTAAACTGACGCGACTATATTGAATAAAAAGAATAATGATTCTAGTTTCTGAAACACTTTATTTCATTAAAATCGGTCAATATTTAACTGAGTTAGACCGTTTTGAAATAGCCATAAATCTAAACCCTCCATTTGCGGTTAGGCCATGTTTTCTATGGATACAGCTTATCGGGTCATGCAAAGAGATGTTTTACCTTCTAAATTAACTATGTACTTGATAATAAATGCCAAATTTTATAAAACATGATATGTAAAAAACGTGCTACAGTGCCTTTAATTTATTTTAGTGATATTAATTCATGAATTAAATAAGACTGGATGCAAGTAAGAATATTTTTTTCAGGGGTGGCGTAGTTCAGATAACCAAATTGTTGACTGCGCACCCGTAGGAAGACGTCTAGCATGCTGGAAATTTGCTACACGTGATTTACAATTTACAACGTTAATCATGCCGAACACGACTAACAGGTTGAGAGCTGTTGGATACATTTAACTGATAAGCCGGGTTGACCCCACACACTGATTAAACCAACCTCGTCCCCACGGCTGATCAACACTGTCAGGAGTTTGTGATTACATGAGGAAACACACCGACAACATAGCCTCATTTGCACCAAATATACCGACAAAATGACATTTCTAGGTTGCAAAAGATTCCATAGATATATATTTACGGATAACTTCTTACCTTGGTTAATGAAAAGTCCCATATAAGCAATGAACACCACAAATGAAAACTTCGTCGGGAACAAATCCCCGGAGCAGCCCATTTTGGTTTCGCCTCCAATTTTATTCAGAGTTATCTCCCTTCGTTAAAGGGAAGCAAGCTGTTGATTGTATTGATCACCGCTAATATAAGTTGAACAGGCAACTCACCTGGCAGCTGCATATTAAGATACATTATATAAATACATTTACATTTGATCTAAAATATACAGTTGTAAATGTCAAATATATAAGTTAGAAAAGGTCAAGAAATGATGCATTTATATATTCTGATATATGAAAATAACAACAGATACATGATTAATTTGAAGATACTAAGTTGAGTAATACTAAACGACTTTTTTAAAAACCCACTTATACTATAATACCATAGAACAAGGCTAGCTAGATTTATTATACTGTAAATATATTTTAACAAGTAAATAATGTCTTCATTTTAAGAAACATTTGTCTTTAAATTTGCATTTAGAAAATGAGAACGGATTAATATATAATGAAACTCATCACCAATGTAATTATAATTACAAAAGTTACAGGTTCTATTATATTTCATAATATTATCGATACATGTATTTTCATAATATTATCGATATATGTATAAAATTTTGTCGAACTGAGAAAAACTCTTTTCTTCACATTTTCATATGTCGTACATGGACTTTCATTTTATTCGATTATATTTGTTAAAACACACACACACATAGAACACATTCATATTGGAATACAATAGATTAAACATAGAAATACGCGTATACATGTGTGTAGTTCCAAATTCTTTCATAACAATAGAATAGTATTCTTGTGGACTGGAAGTCGTCCTTTTCTTTGAAAAAACCCTTTAATTTGTTTGGTTTGTTCTCCAGTCCAGATTGATTTATTGTGAAAGACATTCTCCGTTAATGAATCGGTCGATCCCTGTGCATCTAATCAATAAATGTTCACACTGAGTGTAACTATCACTCAGCGTTTCCGAGCTTTTAAAAAGCAAATTAAGATAAAGCAAATATTTAACAACACAGTTACGGCAGTCTACATTCGTAGTTGTCTGAACGTATTATATATTTCATATATCATATGTTATTGTATACACAAAGTGAGACTTTAATAATCTATCTGTTTGTGTGTTTGTCTGTCTTCATGGAGTTATCTATCGGTTTACTTTTCAATCTGGCCTTCTCAAGTCTTTAGCTTTGCATTAAAATATACACATTTCAGATACCAATCTTATCTCAAAGAGTGGAGATAAATATGGAACACATGTAAAAAAAAAAAAATTAAAAAAATTAAAAATTATTTTTTTTTAAAAAGAAGCAATATATATGATACCGGTATTTGATTTCAGAACAAAAGCCTTTAAAACAAGTTATTAATATGAGTGATATATTCTTCCTGAAATCGTTCGATGGAAAATGAATAACTTGCTCGGAAAATCAATTCAGATTCAGTTCATGCCTTGCATTCAGAATATTCACTTTTGTCATCGTTTTGAAACCGTTGAATATGAATATGACTTGTCAGTCAAACAGAAATCATCCTGCTCCATCATGATGTTTTAATACCCTGACTGTGTAAGACGGGAAATATTTATTTACGCTTACCGGCGGGTAACTCATCACACATATATGTTCAGATGTATATATATATATAGATGTATATGTTCAGCCAATGAAATGTTGTGACTGGAAAATTGATGCTCGCTCATGGCCCATGTCTTCAAATTTGGTGATTATGACACTTTCTAACCATATAAGAAGAACCACCTTTCAACCAAAATTTAAGAACTATATATAAATGTGTCCTAATTGGCTCATTGTTAGCGGTGGGTGACATGACCATATTACCTTCATTTTTTGCATTATCATTCCTTGTTGAAATTCCGAACTGCAAATCATTTTCTTCCAATCGAGATAGGCAGATGGCAACAAATTCTAGTAAGTAATAGAAAGTGTACATTGTGTAATTTAAATGATTTTGGTTACGAATTCCATTATTTATTTATATGTCCCACTTTAACGTTAGAAAGAGAAAAAAATATTTTTAAATCTTATTATATTAAACCAAATATCTACAAAATGAATTCCATTTGTAACACTACTAAGCTTGGTACTTCAAGAAAACTGTCAATGTTTTGTAATATTATAACGTCCCTATTAAAAAAAAATGTTGCCCATGACTTCACATTGTCTAATATTTAGAGTAATTTACTTGCTGTAACCTTATATTCTATGTTGTGTTGTATATATGTAAATATGTATGTATCTCTTATGCTGCAGTTTTCTGCATGAGTGACAATAAAGTTCAGTTCAGTTAGTGTCAAACACTTGAATTCGGTGGTCACATGGTTTCGCCGGCCTCCATTTTAGTTTTCTGTAAACAAAATTAACATGGGGCTTTTTATTTAAACTGCAACTGGAGACTTGCAAACTGTTTCAAACGATGTGTTATGTAATTGTGACACAAAAGTAAATCGTGAAGAATTCGTAGGTTGAATTTCTGTAAAATAATCAAATTTTGATGGGGTTAATTATTCAAAATGCAACAAGAGACTTGCAAATTGTTTTAAGGGAAATGAAATGTCATTGTGAAAAAAAAGACGATGACTTTGTATTTCATGTGGTTTAGCTGATTTATCAGGAACTAAGTACCGCGAGAAAAGGTTGCCATGGCAACTGTACAGGGATGTGAAGACCTAAGTATTGCCCTGGAACAATCCTAGTTTAATTTGGCATTAGAACAAAATGAATGTTTCTCCAATAGAAACGCACTGTGTATCCTATGCGCTATCCAGATTTATCATTATCAGTAGAAATGTGGAATGCATACAGCTGCACCCCAAAGCGTTGTCCACCCCCTTGTTTTATACCATTGCCAATAGGCTTTTTGGAATGTTTTTGAAGCATCGTATCGATCAACGCGAAAACTATACCAATCCTTTTGCGTTTTCGTTTATATTATTTTCGGACGATTTAAACACAAATTCAAATTAAATTGTATATATTTGAGTTGTGATCTGAATCCTCATGAAGGCTGATTATCAGTGGAAACTATCTATAAACACATTGTAGGTTCTCCTTTACTGATATATATCAATAAATGCATAGAAAGTGCTAGGATGACAGAGATAGTGACCACATTATGAAGATCTCACTTGAACAGGAAAGTGAACAGAAAATATATGATATCTCAACCTTTTAAAAACTTTAAGCGTGTATCAGGGTAAAGATGCAATGATCTCTTATACGTGAACCACTATTGCAGTCAGGCGAATTGCAACATACATTTAATTTGTCAACATAATATATGATCACGATCTATTGATTTGTGCTCTCCTACATAACATGATGGCGAGCTAACTATAATAAACTGCCAGGAAAAAGAAAGGACTCACCTCAGTTGGTTTCGATTAATTCAATATTTAAAAGGAATCAGATGCATTTGACTGTGTCACGATGCAATAATACGTATCTACAGCAATTTGAATGAATTAATTGGTGACTGTGGTTAAATTTTAGGTAAAATATCTTTGATTAATGAAGATAGGTGTAAGAAATGGAATGTACACAAACATGACCCTACCATGTTTGTAATGATATAAATGTGTTCAGAATCAGTCACATTTTTTAATTTTCACATAGCATAATATGTCTTATGTCGATGATCAGTTGTGTATCATCAAAATAATTTTTGAAGACATTTAAAATTTAAAATTTCCTTTTTAATTTTTTTTATTTAAAAAAAACATGTAAAAGTATTCTTTGACTGCTGACTAAACACCTGCACTTTTCAGTTTTAGAGTATGACATCGAAAACTTGCGATATTTGCAATTGAAAATCATACATATGATAAGAGCAACTAAGGTGAGTCCATTCTTTTGCCAGCTGGCAGTTTACATTCCAAGTTTAAAAATATAAAATAATGACAACTAAGATGGTTTCTCCCAATAAACAAGTTTTAAGTGGTAATTTTAAGGGTCACTTGTGAATTTCAAAATGAACTCATACACTGTTTAGATCTCAATGACTCAATTTGAACATGTACCGTTTCGAGTTACATTACACTTGTTGAGGAAGTTTGAACAAAACCACATGTACAGTATCACCTGGTGACATCAATAGGTCAGCGCGTGCAATGGTACCTCAGTTGTTGTGAATCGATAATTGTCAGCGAAATCCATAGGCTACGAAGGATTTACGACCTTAAAGAGCCATCGAGTATGTTAGGCATAAACCTTCCTTGATGAATTTTGATAATAAAAGGGTTAATATGTGGGTTTTATAAGGGAGATATACTTTTCAATTGAGGATATTTACAATAATATGATGGTAAGTATATATTTCTTATTTGACTTAAAATTGGGCAGGAAAAATGGAAATTCATTAAAGAAGGTTTGTGTCTCTTTTGATTGCACACTTACATAGCTATCAAATTTGTATTATATCTTTATATATGTATAAATGTGACTTGCGTACATAACTTAAATTGTATTATTTATGACATACTATTCTCTATATCTCTGATGTGAATTATGAGAAATAAATTCTGTTCTGTTCTGTTCCGGTATATGCATTATTTTGCAAATTTTATTTCTCCAAACAAAGTCGTTTTTTAACCAGACTGCCCTTTTGACTAATACTAAAACTGTAATAGAAAATCAAGAGATGTGTAAATACAATAATGTGATAAATAAATAATGTGATACGATATGAAACATGCCATACACTATTCTTGAAACATTATAAAGTTTTATTTACGATTTCTTATTTGTAAATCATTGAATATCAAGTGCTTATGTAATAAATACATAATAATTATGATTCAAAACGTACGTTATTGAATTTGAAGGTGAATCAAAATATATTGTTTTTATCTTTTAAATACCTTTCTGACAAAATATGTAAATGTTACAAGACAACTGGAGTTGTATTTGTAAATTGTTAGGAACATTAACAACTGATACGGTGTGAAGTAAGCTTTAACATTGGTACCGTTCATTGCATAATGGATTTGTGCTTTATAACACATTACTAGTTGACTGATATTGAACCTAGTTTGTCTTTTTCTATTCCGGATATTTCTTAATGAAATAGACCCTTACTTTCTGAAGTTAGTTTTATACAATATAATTACGTACATTTCTGTCACATTTGATCAATTTAATCATATTCTCACAGGTAAATTCGCCTTCGAATCAAACTTACGATTCTGATAGTAACTGTTGTTACAATAAGACTAGGTCATGGTGAATTTTCAGGCTGGGACAGTAACGTCAGAGCTTTATCTCAGAATGACTAGTGTACTTGTGAAGCAGAATATGTTTGCACAAGTAACATATATCAAACCTTTATCTATAATATATATCATAAAAAACAAATTTATGGTTTTACATAGCGACATCGATAGAGGATTTGACCTGCTCATTGGGTTTCAAAAACTGTTGGCACTGTACACATACTGGTATCAGTCACAAAAACTTGATAATCTCAATGGTAAACGTTCCGATAAATCTCTACTCATGTTTGAACTAGCAGCTTAGTGTCAACACATTGGGGATTTTGCTTGATGAATGTTGGTGACAAATGATATGTTGTCTACTTCTAACAGGTTTTCAACTGCTCCTTAATCTGAAGGAATGTATTATATAAAATCATACTTTCTGCAATAGTAAAATTTGTTTGGACCTTTTCACGATTCCCTCAATTGCGGGATTCGTGCCCATCCTAAGAGTTGGCACCAATCACCATCAATGACCGTGCGACTACCTGGACCTCGGCATTGGTGCCAAGGTTAAACATATGGCATTTGTCCAATTTCTAAATGGCCTTTATTTCTCATGCTTTATTTTTGTTTATTACGCTTTACGAATGCATTTGACATGTATATGTGATGTGTGATTTGAGAGAAATCGTGTGGCATTAAGTCAGAGGTCCTTCGATCCCTGTAAGAGCGATTTTCTTATTTCTAGTTCAATGAACGATACACGATAGGCTTAAATCTTATGGAGTGTTGACCTCGTTACGCCCTTTTACTTTAAACACAGTAGTATCAAGAGCTTGTCAGTCGTCTGCATTGTTTTATATAGTTCTTTATGTTAACAATACGTACCCTGATGCTTTGAACGCATCACTGACTTACATCCTTCCAAATGATGTTGGTGAAATTCATTGTCTATTTTTCGTGATTTGCAAACATGCGTGAAACAAAAGTTCCGATTTCATCCTGTTCCATCACGGTATTTTCACCTGTAAGACTAATTAATACCTCGGATGTGTAAGACAGGAAAGACTGGTTTCGCTTACCAGTCGGTTACACATGGCTATTTAGACACGTAGAATGTATATTGTCAGCCATTGAAATGTTGTTATTTGAAAGTCGATGACCGCTCATCGACCATCAGTCTTCTCATACGGATATTGTCAATATTATTCGATCTTAAGTTATGTCATTGGCTGGTAATTTAAGTAGAAGTCTAATGGATTTAAATACCCTGATGGAGCGGGATGTTCTTACCTACTAGAGATATTCTTGAACGATAAACGAAAATTGATGAATTCGGTTTTAGTCATCATAACATCAAACAAACAATCTCGGACATTTAATAGGTAAAGTATTATGAAGTTTTTAACTCAAGGAGTAGCCCATTCTGTTCCATCCGCAACCTTACTACAATACTCTGATTCCCTGAGCCCACTAACTCTCGGGTGGCTATAGATAACAAGCTCTTGAAATAACTTAAATTCGAGCAATATTAGCAGTACCCGGATGAGAGGACCTATGAGCGATCATCGATGTTCAAATCACGACATTTAATTGGCAGAAACAAAACATGCTATGTTATTCAGCATTTATTTAAAAAACCGGTCATTATAAAACGAGGGTTATATTGAGAGTAGCGGATACAAATACACTCACTGATGGAGCAGGATGCGAGTAGCGAGGTCAATGGAAAATCAATACACAATTCACAAGCGAGATATTAACCAATTGTTTCGAATAATATTTTATAAATTTTTTTATGGACTTTATTGTTATAAATCGATTACTTCAGATATCACATTGTAAACACAAGGGGTTATTTCGTGTTAAATTTTAATGTTTTGATGAGTCATGCATTTATTATTCATGAAGACATGTTAATGTATATACGCCCTCAGATTCTGAAGTCTCCAGAGGAGACGTTTCAACTACACAATTTCCCGTCAAGTTGCCCTTTCCCTAATCATCAAACTTCTCAAATATCAATCATATAACTCTTAACTCATATTTGTGTTATCTTGGATGTAAGACATCGAAATGTGCATTCTCTTCCCACAGAGGTGTCTCCCTTCAGATTTCCGATCCTACCCTTTGTTGTTTTACGCTTGAAATCGAGGTCAGAAACGGAGTGTCCTGATAGGTTGCAATTGAATCTAGTTGTACAATCAGCGACCCCGTTGTAAAAGTGACATTTGCCATTATGACACGCCATACTGATAAAATAAACGAAAGACCAACATGTTCTTGTTTAATGTGTTTTCCTCGAACTATGCTATTTGATTTTGTGAAAACTATTGATCATAAACCTGCTTATAAATAAAGAAGACCAAATCCGAGACAAATACCCAAAATAGTTCATTTGTGTTATTTACACCAGACATATTCGAAGGTCATATGCTAATGAGCAAGACCCTTCAGAGTAAAATTCCTAGATCTTTGAAGTCACTTGGTCGACGTGGTCACTGAAAGATCAGTTTTCATTGGTTAAGAAGCAGGGAGACGGTATTGGATTCCGCTTTCCACCGCTAGGGGACTTTGCTTCTGCTCTAAATTCAAGCGAAAAACAACAGATCGGAAATCTGAAGGGAGTAACCTCTGTGGCAAGAGAATGCGAACTGTGATGCTAAGCTGGAAACGGATTGAGTCACGCCTATGGAAATGGTGAGTGTTCATACGTCGTATTTAATTAAATTCTCAAATATTTTTCGTGAATCATGATATGGCATCTTCTGTATTTTTATCGTCAAGTATTTCTTTAGATTTCGCCTTTCTAAGGTTGCAGTAGGACGCCAGAAGAAAGAGGAAACCACTGATAAGGTTTCCCGTCAGCCAGAGGAAACAGAACCCGTAGGAGAGCTTCTCCTTGTCGTACATCTGACAATACCTAGTTCCCTCCCCTTGGACTGGTTCACTCCACAGCAGACAGACATCGTCAAGAATTGCGCCCATGAATACCGGAGAAGGTATGTTGCCTGAAAAAGTGATGTTATTGTAAAACGAATGAAAGACATTAAGCGAATATAAATGTACATATTATCAAACAAATACCAAGTGCAACACATATCTTAGCTTGGGGTTCTTGTATTAATAAAAGCAAATGTAGATTGTCTATCATGTTCCTAAGCAATTATATATCACTTATATACAAATTCAAATTTTATGATTACCATTATGATAAATTCAGGGAAAAGAATCACAAAGACAAAAACGGTACATAAAATATATTTGGGCTTTATCCCAGAGGTACACATCTTGTTACACAGATAGAGGTACATATACATTTATGTTGGAACATTCCTATAATAAATAGTATACCTAAAAGACGCATGACTATCCATTGTAGACCAAGTGCAAATGGACGTAAGTCCTGATCGACGCACCTGAAAGAAAACCAAAACCAATTTTAACTGACTGGCGTGTTACAAATTACGATTCGTTTTCAATAAACAACAGGTGACATATTCTAACATGTCAATGGACACAAAACGACACGTTCTAACATAATATCAATAACCACCATGTGACATTTTCAAGCATTTCAACAAACACAATGCGATACATTCAACATACCAATATACACAATGTGACATATTCTAGCATATCAATAAAACAACGTCACACATTTTTTGCCATAAATACGTGTCAGATCTATTTTAATAGTGATGTATTATATTTCGAATTATTCGAAGTCATCCTCATATAACCTTGGTCAAGGAGGTACTCAACAGTCAATTGGGAATATACAACATGTCGGGCTTTTAAAAGCTTAAATTCAAAGACATTTTACCATACTAGGTAGTCAGCTCACAGAGAAAGATTTCGAATTAAGAATTATTTTGTTAGTTATTGTGAATACATAATGCCACAGTTACAATGCAAACTTGGCTTTTGCCATTTATAAGAAATGAATTTACTCCCTAGATTTGAAGATGGTAAGTATTATATTGGTTCATGTACCGGAGTGTTGCTATGGACTCGTTGGATATGCTCATGACAGCCAGGAAGATCATGAAGAAGATGAAGGGTGTAGACACATACACTCCGTAACATCCAAGCACGCACCTGCCTGCTCTCGCGGTCTGGTCGGGTTCGAATCCAGACGTTGTCTTAACACAACTGCAGTTCGTGTAAATCTGGAAATGAAATTTTCTGTTGATAAGACAGATATGCATACATCTTATATATGTATTATGGTACATGTATATGATATAACCAATTCTATGACGTTTATAAAAACTAAAGATTAGGCTTTAGCATGCTGTTTATAATTATATTTTTAAAACTTCGAAATGAAACAAAAATATGGCATGGGTTGAATATTAACTGAATAATGGCTAATGAGATACATATTGAATACTTTGATAATTTTTTTGATGACCAATTTAGCTCATAATAACACATGAGGGATTCGATACTATTGTCAGCCTGATTGTAGAAAGGTTCAATACTTTTAGCATCTATTTTAAAATTGTAAGTTAATAAAAGAACTCAGATATACCTTAAATACTTTCTCAGAAATAGATTACATTTTGTGTTGTTCACTGACTTGGAAACGGTTTGAAAGTTTAAATTAAGCATTTATATTACTTTTATTTGCCCGTTTCAAGCCCTTTATTAGCCATTGATGAAATTCATATTTCTAAATATACATATTTGTAAAACACAAACACAAACAAATTATTTAAATGTAGTGTGGTGCATGAGTGTCTCATTCACGTAGGAATCATATTACATCTTTTTTTTATTACTCATATGTTTTAATATTAAAGTGTATAGTAGGGATGTTACATACTTTTTCGGTGTTGTTTATTTTCTTTGAATGGCATCCTGCATGACAGGGTGAAAAATACAAGTTGTCGTCTGCCCCACAAACCGGATTGAAAATATGACCTTGACATTGACACTGTCCTTGACATTCGTCAAGAAGGTTTCCTGTAAAACTAGAGAATATGATGTTTCCTGTAGTATATGTCCTTTACACGATTCCATCTAAAAGGGAGTGTCTTAGTTTCATTAAGTGTCGTTAGTTGGGATGAAACAATTAAAGGATATATGAACCCGTTGAAGTGAATATATGATTTGAATGTTATAAACATCCTGTTCCATCAGGGATTTTTTAATCCGTAATATTAGTTTGTGATTGTGATTGTGTCAGTTAGGGTTACACTTACCGGTTAGTTATACATTCATTAATAGGAGGAATAATTTGAACCAGTGAACTGATTTGAAAGTTGATGATGGCTGATCGGTCGTCTCATCTGGGGCCTGCCAATATTGCACGATTTTAAGTCATTTCCCTGGCTGGTTATTTTAAGCCGATATGAGTCTAACCCGTCTCACGCAATCAGGGTATGAAGTAGTCTTTCGGATTAAAATACCCTGGTGAAGTAGAATGTTTGATAAAGCGCATGTAGTGAAACAAATTAAATGTCCAGTTACTTACTTTTGTTCATAGTACGGCACTTCAATACCAGAAAGCTTGACATTCGGACATTTGGCCAATATTCCGAGAGCAAGAAGCGCTGATATCACAGACAGAAGAAAACTCAGCCGCTCTATGCCAAATGCTTGGAGTTTGAAATGTCTAATGATTGCTCCTCCAACGACGAAAGCAAAGCTACTGAAAATAGCCTTTGCGGCTAAGATAAACTAGAAATCAAGTAAAACTGTCAGGTAACACATGACTATAACAGGCTAAACGGAACAATGAAAGTTCAGTTGTATTAACAGGCGTTTTGGTTAATAATCGCAAACTGTAGCAGTTTACAGAACTAGATTAAGGGTGAATCTTTAACTTTAGTGTAATGGTCATCTGGGAAAATAAGATTGTGTTTTGCTTACCCAGGATATAGCCCGTAACTTGAAAGCTCAGATCGTACATCTGAGTGAGATATTTGAAGGAGAACATCCCGATTCCAATGGCTGCACACGTCATCATGGCTGTGGCCACACTTAAAACTAGAAACTCTGCGTTCGTCACCTAGAAACGAACCAATCACATAATAATTAACCTCACAACGAAATTTGTTCCTAGTTAAAACATTCAATGACGATAACCTTAGCTCAAGGTTGCTCTGTGGTAAAGGGGTACAAGAACAAGAACGATATACTCATAGTCATAAAGGTTGTCACATACACGTTCAATACATCACAAAGCTGAATATTGCATATTCTGCTCAAATGTCAAGAGGTCACAGATAAGATAATGGTTAGAAGGTTGCTGCTTATTGTTCAAGGGAGGTAATTTTGCTACCATCCCATACGACCACAATGTTCCAGATTGGTGCAGTGTAGTAGGGAGAAGGTCTATCTGTCTCAGGTGTCTCCATTCTGGGAATTCAACAAATATATATATATGTCAAGATGGCGAATATCACATCATAGTTAATTGAAATATCACATTAATAAATTTTTTTAGGTTACGCATCTGAGTAGATGAAAATAGTTTTTTTACTTTCCGTAAGTTCAGTGTTTACAGAGGTTAGTATGATTGTCTATAAAGTAAAAGTGCATCGCATTTAAACAGATAGTGAGGTGGGCTACATTTGCTCTATAGGGGTTATATCGTGGTTTTGGCGGAAATCGTTGATTGCTCTTGCACGATGGGATCGGGCATTGTTTACTTGCAACAGAAAATTGTTGGGGATTCATGGGGATTTAACGTTTGCTCATAATCATAGCCATAGGTTCTTTGATTTACATTTCCTTGGATCAGTAAAAGTTATATTTCTCCATCGAAATGAATCATTGCCGTCCAAACCATAAGCGAATCACCTCTATCGGTAACGACACCTTCTACACAGTCATCTTTGAACCTTTCTTCTTCCAACACGTCCATAAAGTCGGTGAAGGGGGAAACAAAACTTGTCAGTAAAAATGACATGGCGCCAATATTGTACATTGTTCCGGTGCTGTAAAGCCCACTGATGACGTAGACCTGTCGGAGCTTGTGTCTATAGGTCAACATTGGTCGCATGAAAGGTCTGTGTCACCGCAATCACGTTGCAATAGCCTCATGGTAACCGTTTCTCGAGAACGCCTTTGGCTATCATCTGTCACAAAAAAAGCTGGCTGACAAACGTCGATGGCGTTGGACCAACCGCCAAACTAGGCGGTCATCTCTGACGTGAGTCAGACGAGGACGGCAAGCAATGTGTTTAGGGCTCACATTACGAATGTTTCTGTGTACGTTTCTTATGCGTTGCACAGTTCTTTTACTTACAGAAAAATTGTAGCAATAACGTCATTTGTGACCCCCGTCAACGCCATTCCGACAATCTGGTTTCGAATAGCTAATGGTGTTGGTTTAGGCAGTGTTTGTTAGTAACAAATGTCACGTCTGATACAGATTTCGCAGATGTATATTTCAAGAGGTGTAATTTGCATGCACGTCGTGGAACATGTGAATATCGTAATTCACAAGATGTGTTTGACGATATTTCGGTGGTTTACGACTTTTCATTAGGTTTAACATTCCAGTCAGCATATTGCCAAAACTTCTATTTTTTCGGTAGGGGTGACAACCTTCATGACTATGAGTATATAACGTACGATATTTCATTTTTGCAGAGGACATATTGCTTATTGAATGCAACACCAAGGCACGAGAATAAAACATAAAACATGCTCCTAAAGTCGATAAATGTTACATTGTTACTGACCAGTTTACGAGCCGCCCTGACGAAGTCTCGGAGTGCAGTCTTTACTGTCACCATCAACGTGTTCCTATCACCCTGCGTCATACCTGAATCAGTCTCCGTCTCTGACGGGGTTGTTTTGATTCCTGCAGGTTTGATAGGAATATATGATACAGGAAGGTGGTCAGATAAACTTGGATTAAACTATGAACATTTTCAGAAATAAATCATTACAAATTACAGAATCATTACTTAAGCTTGCAAATCTATTAAAACGCCAGTAAGTATTTAATTATAACTAGTGCTAAAACATTCTCAAAGAAAGTAATACACATGAATTTTCGATGATTTTTTCAATCCAAATAAAAGGAGAAATTGGTTTTCGAAAAAGGGTTTCCCAGTGCCAACATCAGAGTATTTTACTTTCTCGCGCAAAAACTATTGCAGTGGACTTTGTTCCCAACACAACGTGGAAACAAGATGATGAAAACCGTGAGCCGCATTGCTCAATGACAATACCTACGCTCATTAAAGACTTTCGTCTTTGTGTATTGTATATATTGTGCATGTGTATCGATTTGCCGACGTTTTCATTTTCGATTTCAAGCCCCTAGAATCTGTGTTGGTGTGTTATATGCCATGGAAAGCATCTACCAATTTAATTATTTCGGATAAATAGACAGGAACTGCTAGAAGTTAGATAAATTTAAAAGGACGTTAAATTTTAAAAGGGACATTCAATTTATTCTTGGAGTCACATATGTCAAATGCTATAAATGGTGATATTTTATCGAAATGTTCTTACTGTTACTTACTGCTGAATATTTCCCTTTTATTGCTTGTCAACTCAGTATGATGAACATAGAAAGGTGGAAGCAGTGATCGAAAACCGAAAAATGAACCAATGATTGTCCAACGTTATCTTGGAAAGTTTGGTTTGGTAATGTTAAATTAGGTCTTATAACTACTTTGGTACAGGTCTGCATTTGAAACATTAAAACAAATTAAAAAATTATCAAATATTAGCGACTGGGGAGAAAAATGCCAGTTAAGTGAAATTATCAGACTAAGTACATATGATATTTTGCCAAATTTGCTGTATTAATGCCAAATAATATTTTATTAAAAACACTGGATGTCACTTTAGATTATGACACTTTAAAGTTGTTTGTTAAACCACTTAAAACGGTCTTTGTGGTCACTGGGTTGTATATGTTGAATCCACCCTTTGTATTGTGGCCTACTATACGAGATCAAAGAAAGCGCCACCAACCTGGCAAGTGTTTCGGGTAGCCATAGAGAGGAACAGCCAGAAGTACACACGCAACCGCTGAAATTTGGAAAGTGAGCCACCAGGCGCCAAGCCAATTGGGATCTTTAGAATCTGTAGGCATACTGAAAACAATGTTTTAAAAACTTCAAACTATTATTTTACAACACTTTCTACGGCATCATATGTTATCTACAATCTATGGATGGATATATTTTCAACTACATGTATATCCATAAATGCATGCATGGCATTACTGAGAATAATAAACGCTTTCTTTGAAATATGGAATCAAATATTATTATTACTTTGCTCGGTCACTTTTGTCGAAGTCTACATAGACATGGTCCAGAATATAGCCACTGACCAAACCATTCATAGCTGCACCAACTGAAGACGCAGCATAGGAGATACCTGGAATAATGAATATAATTAAAAATTCAATGAACATACATGTGAGTGTAATGTAGAAGTGAAATGATTTGGGATATTGTGACAACTTTTTGCCGTGCTTTCTTCGGCGTAAGATTACTTATTTGCATTCATTTTGATAATATAGGGACGTTTTTAAAATACTATCTTGAAAGAAAGAAAGTACACGTGACGATCACTTTAAATCACTCAACACATTTAAAGACCATACCTATGTAAACCGCTGAAGATGGATACTGTGCATTTTCATCCAGGTAGGCTGTACCAAGAGTGAAGAGGGGCGTGGTCCCGAAGCCTCGAAGTAGCTCTCCGATAACAAGGATAGCGTAGTTGGTGTAGTGAGCGTCCGTGGTTGAACTGATGCTGCTGCCGTTGCTGCTGCCGGGTAGAAGAGCTTGCAATGGGCAGATGTCAAGAGTCGTAGCGTTCTCTTTGTTCTCTGTAATTTCTGTAGGTTGAAGAAAAACGTTATTGTTTAAAGGTGTCATTATCTTGCTTACCAAATAAAATATTAATCATATATTAGGAGACACATTTTCGACATCCATGGACATAATAGATTTATGGTTACAGGATATGTGGAACATTGCCATCGGAAAACATTTACGAAGTTCTTGTTAGATAAGGTGCAAGTCACTACATTTTAATATGATTCATTTGCGTAGTATATAGAGTAATAGTAACAGTCGCCACGAGGATGATTCGTGTGACATTTATTTCTCCGTACCATTAATAGCAGCCCGAGCAGTGTAGTGGGGTATACACACAACGAAGGAGCCAATGCCATACACAAATGCTCCTACAGCCACACCTTTAGCCATGTTCAATTTGGTTCCAATATAGCTGACGAAGAGCATTACAGAAAGACCACCGATGTCCTGGCAGCTTCCAAGCACGGCCGCCATCTTGCTGGTCAGGCCGAACTGCTTCTCCAAGTGAGGGACACTGGGCCCCATGGACGAGAAGGTCCAGGCAAATATGAGCACCACTGTCCATACCATGAAGACAGGCAGGTTGTTCATCACCTGTAGACATCTTCACAAGAAGGAAATAAAAGGTATAAAGTATTCCTTAACTTGCAATTGGTTCCAAGGAGATATCGCTAAACCGTGATCATGTATATCTCTGATTAGTAGATCGAACAATGTCATATTATACATCGCGTTGCAGAATTTTGGGAACTTTCATATTGATTACTATCATGCAGATGAAAATGTTTGAAATCACAATTAACCTATTCCATAGAATTATCATATATCCACTTTTGTGTACGAGTAAATGTCTTTTGTTATGAACGATTAATGATATTAGTATTTCTTATTAATGTAAAACATCAGAGTAATCATTGTAGAACCATACTCATATTCAGGAGATAAATACTTCAAGTCTTTAGACTGTTATAGTACTCGACATATTTAAACATTGTCTAGTTTATTGATATTTTGTATTGTCGCTTCTTTCTGAAATGTTAAGTTATTATCTTCACCTTGGAGAACATGTTCCAAATCCGTACAGTCTGTGCTGATCCTGATAACCAAAACATCAACATAATGGGTTAAACATATTCTATTCATAATAATGAATTGGAATATAGTACGTGTTTATATGTAGATAAAATAATAACCACCATCTGTGATTATTTCATTATAGTTACATTCTATAAAACCCGTTTAAAACATTTATTCATCGCTAATATAAACTTCCATTTCGGAAATCTATTAACTCAACGAATATAAATTTCCCTGAACAATAATGGAAATGTAAAGTTATTCTCACCTGTTTGGAATGCGTGTCTTGTATGTTTAGTTCACTATCTGATTCTCTGTGTTCTTTGGATACCTACAAATAGCACATGATTATCATGAATATCATGAAATGATGACACAAATACGACACATGAACTAGGAGCACAGTTATATCAAATATTAAAAGCAGCTAACCATGTTTCAATATTACAAATGAAAGAATTTGAACACAACAAGCGCTGCTGTGTCTCCAAGCTTTGAGTATACGATAAGAGGACATTGTTACGACCACAAGCAACAAAGCAATGTGATAGGTCCTTGGACATCCGTAATAATAAGCTTTAAAAGGAGAACGTTATATAAACATATTACTTGGTTAAATACTTAGAAGAGTTTGACAAATAATGTTGAAAACAGTATATTCTTAAATTAAAAATAGCAACGCCGAATTACATACTGGACACAATAATAATATATTAGTTAGTGACATTGGAGTGTTTCTCTTTTTTATTTCATCACTGAAGAAGATATACATTATTCCAAAGAAAAATTATATCATTATTTTAAATTTGATAATTTACATATGCCCCGAACAATTTTCGTCCAATATAATAAAAAAATTACTCAAATATCACTTTCAAACAATATATGATTGGATTGTACACTCATATTATGGAAGACTGCTTGTGACCATAACTGGCTTGATATATGGATGGTAAAAGAGAAAAATCATTGTATAAACTAGAAGAAAGGGAGACTGGTGATAAAGCATTGACCATTTAGTGTTCCCCCATACTGTACATGTACGTTATATAACTGATGAACACCAAGCCAGCCAACACACAATAACATAGAGAAACACTAGTCATTCAGTAAATACCGCTTATTAAGCATATATGTCATTTGTTTAAGTTGTGTCCTCATAAACATTGCGTCACAATGCTAGAGCCTAGGAGTGACATGGTTGCACACATTTAGCGTGCATTATTATATGTACATACAATCTGTACAAACATCTCTCAACCTGGTAATTATGTCACACATTTGCACGAAAACCATTTAAACGCATAATGGATGTAATATATATTAGGACCACTTGTCGATCGCGTGTTTTAAGATCTGCGACGGGAGGTGCAGATTACGTGTAACACTGCTCTTGCTTGTACTCAATTGCTGAAATTATGTATATATAGGGTATATTCTGTATATGTTCAAATGAGTACTGTAATGCAAGCCTCTCAGACGATAAAGTTGAAACAAGTTGGTGAAATCAATCGGCGTTTTATTCATTTCATCAATATCATGGTAATACTGTTATATGTATTTGTCGACACAAATTTCTTCCTGGTATGGTTACGTATAACGTATAACGCACGCGTCACTTCACCTAAATCTAATGTTTACTTAACCTCGTTTCTATATATACACGTATGCTTACCACTCTTCTTGTCTGTATAAACCTTCAGACATTTCCTATATGTGGATGTAGATCAGACTGACACATTGTCTCTTATAAACTATGTATATATTCTTATCAATATGACCATATATAAAAAGGAAAGAAGCCTCGGTTAAATTAGAATTTCTTCGCAAACTCGAGACTTACTTTTCAGGATATCAGAAAAAGATAGGTTAGAAGGCAGACTTATTCCCGAGGAGTCTCCGCCTATATCAACAGTTCAACCTACCCCTTGCTCTTCGAATGCGTCCGTGTCTGCATCGTTCTCGGGCAGGAGGGAGTATGACCCGTCCCCCTCGCTCCTAAACAGGGTCAATCGTATCCTCGACATTGAATTGCCCCTCTGCTTACATCAATTATTCATTCATAATGCAGTGTTGATGCTGCTCTGGGTCAGTGTTTTGTGTGTACACAGACCAATATGGGTTCTCTTTATTCCGTGTCGACCTGGTTCAACCGCGAGCTGGATGTCAAAGTGGGTCACTCCAAACACAGGAAACTGCTTGTTTATAACATGTGATTCAACGAAGCACTGTTCAAAGATCGTATACGAGTATGCGGATAACATATCATAATGTCGTTATTGCATATGTTTTAATGGCTATTATAATATTATACCATATTTTTTATTGTAAAGATACACGACGAAGTATATGCTTTATCGAATAAAGGCGTCTCGGAGTATTTGCTTACTCCTTTCATCTGATGAAGTCGTAAGTATATCCTCCGATACGTCATGAATCTTCACAATGGAGAAGTTTTTAATCTGAAAAGCTTTATTCCCAATGTATTCCACTCTATATTCCCTTAAAAGACTTGAAGTCTTTGTATAAATATCTCACATGAAGAAACCGAAAACAAATGCTGTAGATGAAATACACCTGAATTCATATCACATTTAATGCTGTTTGGTATTTTTGTAGAAGAATGTATTTACAACTTTATTGTAATATTCACCTTACCTTTCTAGTGTGTACATTCGTACAAGATGAACTATCATGTTGTCTAGATAAACGAGTCCATATTAACATGCACAGACTAATATCAACAAAATCGTTTCTTTATAAAATAGGTATTAGTCAGGACAATCAGTGTACATCATGCAGTGGACAAATAATGAACCCATTGATCATCTAGTTTACGTCTTGCTTGTCAGTTAGAAGACTAAAGTAAACTAAAGTTAAAGAAGTGTCGACATAAATACAAAATATTTCAATCCACGGGTGCTAAACACGACTGAGTTACATCATGTCTTCAGAAGCAAACTTAACTAAATTGAAGTTTCTAAATATTATCTCTTCATATATCTGAAAACCACACGTTTTAAGAAATCGTCGTTTTTGAATCTCCTTAACTAGAAGAGATAGGAGAGTTTTATGACGTTCTATGGTAACGAATTAAATTTCAAAAATGTTATTCATGTCGTCATTATGTTTTACTAACTTAATGTTCACATTTCATGTATTTTTAGCTCATCAGGCCTGAAAGGCCCGATGGGCTTATGGCATGGCATGGCGTCCGGCGTCCGTCCGTCCGTCCATCCGTCCGTCCATCCGTCCGTCCATCCGTCCGTAAACTTTGCACATTTTCGACTTCTTCTCCAGAACCAATGACTCCACAGAGCTAAAATTTTATGTGCAGACTCCTTGGCCAATGGGGATTCTAAATTGTAGATTTCGTGACCCCGTGACCCCAAATGGGGTCACAGGGGTCACATCCTTAAAAACCTATTTTCATCTTCTTCTCCAGTTCCAAAAGGTCAAGAGAGCTGAAAAGTTGTGTACAGACTCCTTGGCCAATGGGGATTCTAAATTGTAGATTTCGTGACCCCATGACCCCAAATGGGGTCACGGGGGTCACATCCTTAAAAACTTATTTTCATCTTCTTCTCCAGTTCCAAAAGGTCTAGAGAGCTGAAAAGTTGTGTACAGACTCCTTGGCCAATGGGGATTCTAAATTGTACATTTCGTGACCCCATGACCCCAAATGGGGTCACAGGGGTCACATCCTTAAAAACCTATTTTCATCTTCTTCTCCAGTTCCAAAAGGTCAAGAGAGCTGAAAAGTTGTGTACAGACTCCTTGGCCAATGGGGATTCTAAATTGTAGATTTCGTGACCCCTTGACCCCAAATGGGGTCACAGGGGTCACATCCTTAAAAACCTTTTTTCATCTTCTTCTCCAGTTCCAATAAGTCAAGAGACTTAAAAAGTTGTGTGCAGACTCCTTGGCCAATGGGGATTCTAAATTGTAGATTTCGTGACCCCTTGACCCCAAATGGGGTCACAGGGGTCACATCCTTAAAAACCTTTTTTCATCTTCTTCTCCAGTTCCAAAAAGTCAAGAGAGTTGAATAGTTGTGTGCAGACTCCTTCGCCAATGGGGATTCTAAATTGTAGATTTCGTGACCCCAAATGGGGTCACAGGGGTCACATCCTTAAAAACCTATTTTCATCTTCTTCTCCAGTTCCAAAAGGTCAAGAGAGCTGAAAAGTTGTGTACAGACACCTTGGCCAATGGGGATTCTAAATTGTAGATTTCGTGACCCCATGACCCCAAATGGGGTCACCGGGGTCACATCCTTAAAAACCTATTTTCATCTTCTTCTCCAGTTCCAAAAGTTCTAGAGAGCTGAAAAGTTGTGTACAGACTCCTTGGCCAATGGGGATTCTAAATTGTACATTTCGTGACCCCATGACCCCAAATGGGGTCACAGGGGTCACATCCTTAAAAACCTATTTTCATCTTCTTCTCCAGTTCCAAAAGGTCAAGAGAGCTGAAAAGTTGTGTACAGACTCCTTGGCCAATGGGGATTCTAAATTGTAGATTTCGTGACCCCTTGACCCCAAATGGGGTCACAGGGGTCACATCCTTAAAAACCTTTTTTCATCTTCTTCTCCAGTTCCAATAAGTCAAGAGACTTAAAAGGTTGTGTGCAGATTCCTTGGCCAATGGGGATTCTAAATTGTAGATTTCGTGACCCCTTGACCCCAAATGGGGTCACAGGGGTCACATCCTTAAAAACCTTTTTTCATCTTCTTCTCCAGTTCCAAAAAGTCAAGAGAGTTGAATAGTTGTGTGCAGACTCCTTGGCCAATGGGGATTCTAAATTGTAGATTTCGTGACCCCAAATGGGGTCACAGGGGTCACATCCTTAAAAACCTATTTTCATCTTCTTCTCCAGTTCCAAAAGGTCAAGAGAGCTGAAAAGTTGTGTACAGACTCCTTGGCCAATGGGGATTCTAAATTGTAGATTTCGTGACCCCATGACCCCAAATGGGGTCACCGGGGTCACATCCTTAAAAACCTATTTTCATCTTCTTCTCCAGTTCCAAAAGGTCTAGAGAGCTGAAAAGTTGTGTACAGACTCCTTGTCCAATGGGGATTCTAAATTGTAGATTTCGTGACCCCATGACCCCAAATGGGGTCACAGGGGTCACATCCTTAAAAACCTATTTTCATCTTCTTCTGCAGTTCCAAAAGGTCTAGAGAGCTGAAAAGTTGTGTACAGACTCCTTGGCCAATGGGGATTCTAAATTGTAGATTTCGTGACCCCATGACCCCAAATGGGGTCACAGGGGTCACATCCTTTAAAACCTATTTTCATCTTCTTCTCCAGTTCCAAAAGGTCAAGAGAGCTGAAAAGTTGTGTACAGACTCCTTGGCCAATGGGGATTCTAAATTGTAGATTTCGTGACCCCTTGACCCCAAATGGGGTCACAGGGGTCACATCCTTAAAAACCTTTTTTCATCTTCTTCTCCAGTTCCAATAAGTCAAGAGACTTAAAAAGTTGTGTGCAGACTCCTTGGCCAATGGGGATTCTAAATTGTAGATTTCGTGACCCCTTGACCCCAAATGGGGTCACAGGGGTCACATCCTTAAAAACCTTTTTTCATCTTCTTCTCCAGTTCCAAAAAGTCAAGAGAGTTGAATAGTTGTGTACAGACTCCTTGGCCAATGGGGATTCTAAATTGTAGATTTCGTGACCCCATGACCCTAAATGGGGTCACTGGGGTCACATCCTTAAAAACCTATTTTCATCTTCTTCTCCAGTTCCAAAAGGTCTAGAGAGCTGAAAAGTTGTGTACAGACTCCTTGGCCAATGGGGATACTAACTTGTAGATTCCGTGACCCCATGACCCCAAATGGGGTCACAGGGGTCACATCCTTAAAAACCTATTTTTATCTTCTTCTCCAGTTCCAAAAAGTCTAGAGAGCTGAAAAGTTGTGCACACTCCTTGTCCAATGAGGATTCAAAATTGTAGATTTTGTGACCCTGTGACCCCAATCTAGGTCACGGGTCATGACCCAAATATTTTCAACTTTATCTTAAGTACGTAAAGCTGTAGAAAGGTGAAATTGTAATTGTAGGATTGGTGACCCTGTGACTCCAAAGTTGGGTCACAGGAGTCATGGTCTAAAAAACCTATTTTTTTCTTGATAACAATGTATTACTTGATATAACTTAGATAGTCAACCTTAGATAATAATCAATGAAATCTTGATGAGCTACAGAGCCCATGGCTCTATTTTATTTTCCAATTTATTTATACCGTATGAAGGCGATCAAACTACAGGCGGGGGTATGTGAGCTGCACTCACTTTTTCCTTGTATGTAAAAGAATATGCAAATATGCTTTTGATGAGATTTAATCTAGATAAAAATGTCAAGTAAAATGCTGTTTGTCCAGGGTCGACCAGGATTGCGTGGCAGGAAGGGAGAGAGAGGATTTGGGATCAAGGGACAACGAGGTGCACCTGGATCATCTGCCGGCTCAGGTGTCTTCATACCTGGACCTAAGGGCGATCAGGTAATGGGCATTGCAGGCTGCACTGTATTACTTTGTAGTATCAAATGTATCACTTTGAAATATAGAGTGTATTTCATTGTAGTATAAAATTATTACAATGTAGTGTTTAATGTATCATATTGTAGTAATGAATAATTCCTGACTATATTTACGCGAATGAAATGGAATAGAATGGGTAATAAAGAAATTATTACACTCGAAAGTGTGCCATATGACTTTTACAAAACTTGTGTAAATTTATGTATATCTCTCGCTTTCGCTTTTGGGCAATACAAAAATTCACACTTGTTTCGTAAAAGTCATATGACACACATACTTCCTCGGGTAATAATCTCTATATATCATATATTAAAATTGACATGATATCACATTATAGTGTGAAGTATATCACTTCCAAATAAGACTCCATTACCTTGTATGACATTGTTGTATATATTGAATTATATTGTATCATGTAAAACATTTTACTGAGAAAATGGTGTATGTTCCAGGGGGATGCTGGTAAGGATGGTGCACCCGGTCGACCAGGATTGCCAGGCAGAGATGGGCGTCCTGGCAGAGGTGGTTCTGACGGAGGTCTGTTGATTGGTGAGTTATTTAGGGCGATATGGAGAACAGCAGAGACAAATAAAATCAAACTATAGGAGTTGTTTTGTCTTCACAAAATTTTCTTCAAATTTTTATTATATCAACTTTCACTGCATGTTTGTTCATGCATGTGAAATACACTCTATTTTTCAAAACAGTTTGAAGGGTTTTTAAACAATACTTTTTGTGACTATTGTCTTTTTGAACCAAAAAAGCAAATGAAAGGTCTAATAAAACATTTTATAGATAATAATAACTCAATTGTATTTAAAAAATCTGGATAATAGTAATGGAAGAAGGCATGTAGTAGAAGGAGAATCGTCTGAGTCAACACCAGGAGAACAAGCATGATAACACATTGTCTCTCTCTCGAGGGGCAGGACATCATTCCCTGTCACTGTTGTACATCCAGCGATGATTGATTCCACGTTATATAGATTATGTTCTATTTTAGCTGAGAAGGGTCAGAAGGGTGAAGCTGGCTCCGATGGACGTGATGGCTCCGATGGAGACGTCGGAAGAACCGTATGTATAATTCATTAGGGTCCTTCTATTTTCTCTAATTCATAAACTTTCTTGAGGAACTAATCTTGTTATAATTTTGTTTATATCTGAGTGCTCTGAAAGGCTAGGAACATATAAAAGCCTAGATTTAAGAGTTCGATAAAAAGCTTAGTCAAAAGTACATTGGCCTACAACTGGCTTTGCTTCAAGAGGGCTTTGAAAATCTAGGCCTTGGTATTTAGAAATAAAAAATATTTTAAAAAATTGTTTTTCAAGGGCCCAAGAGGTATGCCAGGAGACCCTGGTCCCCAAGGTCCACTTGGTCCACCAGGACCCCCTGGCATTACAACATCCCTTGGTGGCAGTGGAGATGGACCTACAGTCATCAGTCAACCTGGACCCCCTGGACCACCTGGACCTCAAGGAGAGAGGGTAAAACTCAGATACTCTAATTATATATGTGAGAGGGTGTTAAACTTCACTATGAACTGGTTAAGCCCTATCTAACTTATACACTTACAATATGCATAATATATCTATTCTTCAGAAATCTCAAACTGGAAACATATTTTGAAATCTATAAGGCTGCATAACAAAAGTTAAATGTTCCGGGGCACATTTGTTTCAAAATTGACGAGGGCTGTAGGACTTTATTTTTATTTTTTGTTGGAAAAAATAATGATGCGGGAGGAGTACATTTTATTTTTCCATCAAAATAAAGGTTGAAAGTGGTAGAAATTTTTAAAATGGAAGCACAACTGTTCCATCAGACCCATATATTTGTTGGACAAATGGGATTTGGGGGTTTACAAAAAGTGCGGAAATTATAATTTATTTTTCCAAATGACAATAAAAAGTTGTCACGCGCACATATAATAATTTCCTGTAGTTTGAGAAATAGATAGAGGTATTGATCTCAAAGATTGGTATCAGTGCAAGTTCTAAGTACTCACATTGTGTTTGCAGGGTCCAAGAGGTTCTCAAGGAGAGGAGGGTTCAAGAGGTAGACAGGGTTCTGCTGGCCCTGTTGGACCACAAGGACCTCCTGGTATAGGCCTTCCTGGCCTTCCTGGTCCACCTGGACCCCGTGGAGATTTTGCCATTGACAGTCAGGGTCCCCCTGGACCCCCTGGTCCCCCCGGCCCTCCTGGTAACGGTGCTGGCACACCTTTAGGAGGAGGCACCAATGGTGGGGTATGTATCATGATAGCAGTGTATGACACCAGCTTGAAAATTAGTCAACCCAAATGGGTGATTTTGTTTATTCAAATGGCAAATCGGCAAGTCTGATGCAAAAGTTAGCATGCCAGACAAATCTTCTTTCATTCACTGATAGTGGATTATTCTTCAACTCAGTATTTCAGAGCATCCTCGACTTGCTGGCATATCATTACACAGGGTCACCATGAATAACTTTGCTAACTTTAAAGATATTAGAATATAGAATCCATGTGTAATGTGCTATATTCCATAGCAGCAGGAAGACCAACCATGCTGCCGATCTTGGGATAAGATTCCATCAGTCAACAATCTCAATTTACAATGCCCCTTCAATATGGGCTGTAGGCAGAATGAGAATGCCCTACAATGAATGAACATTGAGTCACTAGACAAGGAAAATTAGCCAAACTTAGATTATGGTGTCGAGCACAAATGAGGGTAAAGGGAATTCATTTTCAGATTCCTCAGTAAAGATCTGGTACTTGTCAAAAGTATTTTAGACCTGACTTGTATAATTATGTATTTTATCTTTGATATGTATTAATTTAAATGAATTGATACCAAATTTTGGCAGGCTGCTATCACATACCGTACAATGGATGATCTGCTGGCGGTGTCCTATAACCTCCCAGAGGGTTCCATGGCGTATGTAATGGACCAAGAGTACCTGTATCTCAGAGTTAAGCGTGGCTGGAAGTTTGTCATGGTAAGTTGGAGAGAAATAACTCAAAATTGTAAACTTATATCACTTTAATATGCTTATTAATTAAATAATTTTGAGTTTTGTGCAATTTTGTCAAATATTTTTTGAAATAAAAGTGGTTGTTTAAAATTAAACGTTTATGTCATAATTTAAATTTTCGTTTTCAAAATCTGTTCATCAGTTCTTTCAATTCGACATGGATTTAAATCAAAAGTTTCATTCAATGTTTGACAAGTTGCTATTGTTGTTGGATATTATTCAATATTAAGCTTTGTTTTCAAGTACAATATAATTTGATGCGTGTCACTATTTCCATATATCATTTTCGATCCCGCCAATCCTGTTGTCAGTCAGTCTATCACTTCAAAACTCTTACTGCATGTAGAGTTTGTAACTTTTATTTTGATTCCATAATTGTCAAAAAACATTAACCACAATCTGAATAGAGTAGAGATAGAATTATTAAAATGTGTGAAATCTATTCAGTTATTCTTTCAAGCATGTAGGAAGTTTTAAATTTATTTTTTATTTTGTCTTCTCCATTCAACTGATCAAGGGTAAGAATGGCTACTTTGCGGAATATCTTGGCGCGCTTTGTCCAAGTATTACGGCCATACAAGATTTGAATGACCCATGTTTTTGACGCTCACTTGATTTCAGACAAGGGATGTTGATATAGAAATCCCGGTTCCCCCTGTCCTACAAACAGATTCCCCCGCCACCAGTTCTGAAAATGTCTCAAGAAAGAGTAAAACATCTGTCGCTACGGTGACAGAAACGTCTACAGTATGTCCACCACCAACTTGCCTCTTCCTTCCAAACTCTCATAACAACTGCACAAAAGCTAATCCTCAAATCCATTGCAAGATTGTTTGTCGTGTTTATGGCCAGCGCACAGGCGAATGTTTTCAAATATTTGTGACTTGCCATTCCTCTATGTCTTGTTATGATGCCCTGAATATCTTTGTTTATGGCTGGATCTAAATATTTTACCAGAGATACGAAGTATAGTCGCTTTACTTCTAACTCCAATATGTCTATCATGCTTAGCTTTTCAAAGCTCGAGCAATTTACAAAGAGAGCAAATATTGGCTCAAATTTACTTTATGAAATAATAATTCTGTAGACAGTCCTGACGTCTGTTCAGCCCCATCACTGCCATGTTCTGAGGGACAAACAAGATCCTATACAAGATATGATAATTTGTGTCATATTTTTGGTGTGAATCTTCTCTCTGATATTTGTTCAGCGTGAATCCCTTTTTTGGGGGGTGGGGAGATTTTTCTAACAGCTTTGAAAATCTAGGAACAATGATATTCATTTGAGTTTGAAAGGTGATGATATATTTGTGGTGAAATGTTTGGTTCTTGGTTGATTAGATGAGGAGCAGTGAACACCATGCTGGTTTCAGAGTGGCCTTGTTCAGAAGTTGTCTCCCTTTGAAAGACCGAATTATTCTTGTCTTTAATTTTGTCCTTAGAATCATACTGTGGTTCTTAAAAGCTGTTCTCTAACACAAACGCAGCAGCATGATGGAATCCATATTAAAACAAATTTCATTTAATTTTAACTTAGCATGGTTAAGCCATGATTAACAGTCTGCATATAAATTACTTCAAGCCTTTTACAAATCATCAAACTTGGAAATTCTAAATTCGCTAAATTAGCTTATAAATTTTAACTTTGCTTAGGAAAGTTTTAAAATTCCATTTTCATTTCGAAGTGATAACAAGGCATGGGACATGAGCTTGACGACTAACTATACATGCTTTTAGTTGCCTTGGTTTCAGGATTGACAGTATGTCAGGTGTTTTCTCTTTCAGGTCTCTTATATTAGTCTCAAGTGCTTCTTGAATTCATCACCATTATCAATCAACTTTATCTGCCATTCTTAATCTGCTTAGCTCTTAGAACTCATCTTAAAAGACATTTAGTTTTTATTAACAAACACAGGTGCTGTGCAATTACCCTGAGCAAATCAGTTACAGAAAAACCCATCTTACCTGTATTCATAAACATTACCTGTTTTAAAAGACCTTTCCAGTATTAGTTATCAAATAATACATAAATAAAGTGATTATTAATATGCAAGTTCTAGGCCTGCCCTTACTGCTACATACATTAAAACACACTTGGACATGCTTGACTGGCACTGGTAACTTAAATTTAGTTAAAAATGATATATCTTCAATCAACTTTTAAAGATACTAAATGATTGAGATTGATTTCCATGTAAAAAAAAATTGCCTTCACCAATGAAACAGCTCATTTAAATTCAAAGGTATTGAAATGCATATGTGGATGTATATTTTACCTTCAAGGTTTCAAACACTGGGGAAAAAAACAGAACATATACTGATTTAAAAAATATTTTTGTTCTCTGTTGGTTGAAAATTAAAATGATAAACATAAACATTTTAAGATAAATATTCATGTATTTTAACCAAAATGTTTTTTTCTTTGGTAAAACTAGAGAAAAATCCATGTTTCGTTATTTGGTAATAATTTTGTCTGCAAATTCAAACCATGTTTTAAACATTATGCATTGCAGGTATTCATAACTAGCTAAAACCCAAACATGCATTTGCATTGCTTATTTCTAGGCTGTATTTTCTAAGTTTGTGGTGTGTAAACCAGACTGGTTTAGGTTTGTTTCCTGTGTTACAATTCGATTGAATTGAGGTTTTACACCCAATGTTTTGGTTTTATTTGATTGATTTTGATTTTAATGTACCTTTGTTTTGAAGTTTATAGTTTCTGTGCAAAAAGGCAACAATGCATGATTTACAAATAATTAGAATTTATGATCATGTCTTTATTATAACCAGAAAACATATTATCTTGAATGTTTAAACTAACTTATATAGAGGATTTAAACTTCAATCATCAAGAACATTTTTTAGCACCAAATTTTATGTTCATACATCTTTTTTAGATGGAAAGCCTGTTTCTATCATCTCTGAACCATATTTTATGCTTCTTTAAGAGATAAATGATAACCAAGATCTATTGATAATCAACTTCTTATTCTTTTTTAGTGTCAACACCAAAACATTGAATTCATTGTAATAAAGAAGTTAACTATCCATAGATTATGTTTACGCTTACTGAATTATGATTATTAAATAAAATTTGATAGAGTAGTTTTAAATGTGCAATCCTTATTTCTTTCTTTCTTTTATTGCTTTTAGTTTTAAATCGCTTTTAAGTGGAATGTATGTAAAGAAGAAGAAATGAAAATAGGAATAAGAATTCATGGAACTGCTTTTCTTTCTGTCACTTGCTGTTGGGCGTAGTGTGGGAGATTTATCTTTATAATTTAGTTTTTGTAATATTCTACCTTTAAGGTTTTCTTTTCTAACATTTTTAACAAATTTACTAATATTTTTTAAATTCATTTTTCTCTATTTGCATGTATAAACATTTTCTGTTTTTAACTCTACTGCCTTTGAATAAAGGGCATGTGAGTTGACCATGTCAACATTGAGCCCAAATGAATGCATTACCCTGGATAATAGTTGTTATGATATATTTCTGAAATAATATTTGTTAAAATCTAAATTTTATCAAATGATAGTTTTTAATTTAATTTTATTAGCTCATCAGGCCTGTAAAGGCCAGATGGGCTTATTGCATGGGCCGTCGTCCGTCGTCCATCGTCCATCGTCCGTAAACTTTTCACTCTTTCGACTTCTCCAGAACCGCTACACCCCCAAAGCTGTAATTTGGGTGGGTACCCATCACCTAGGGGGTCAAAGTTTGTTCATCACGAATTCCAGCGCCCACAAATATGGCCGTCAGAGACGTTTAAAGTGAAAGCTTTAAACGACTTCTTCTCCAAAAGCGCTTGATATAGGAATATGAAATTTTGTCATTAACATCTTTGTAGGATGGAGATGCAAGTTTGTAAATTTGGCTGAGATAAATTATAAAATATGAACTTTGCAGGATTCACCCTAAAAGCTTCAAACGACTTCTTCTGATGAACCAACACTAGGAGATATCCAAAAACCTGGGCAGTGTTTTCTTTAAAAGATGGAGATTATAATTTGTTCATTTCATTAATGAAACTTCGATTTTGACAGGGGTTCATTTGATTTCATAGTTTTTTGAGTTCATATTTTTCATCTCAGAAACCAATGACCCTAGAACACTCTACTTTTGAAGATATCATCTGTGTTTAGTGAATATCAAGAGTTGCAAATTTCAAGTTTTTTTATGAAAAGTAAGGAAGTTATAAGTCAAAACATTTTAGTTGTGCACCATTTTGGCCAACATTAAATCTACCATAAAATATTAGAAATTTTTGTTTTTGCAATTTTTAGTCTACAACATAAATCACTATCAAGCAGGATAGCTAGAGAGCCCATGGTTCTATTATTACTACTTTGAGTGAACAAAAAACACTAGAATGCTGAAATCTTGTGAAGACATATCTTTTGAAGCAGTTATAATTACATAATATAAATCTCTTATTCTAATTTAAACAGTTGTTAAAGGGGCTGTAGCATGTTTTTTGCAAATTTTATTTTTTCAAATTTCCCATTTATGATGATAGTTGATGTGATTTATATTTACTTTAGAGGTTAAAACATCTTATTACACAAACCAATTATCCGTAGTGGTAATAACAGTGTTGCGTATAAAGAAAAAATTGCATGGCGGCCATTTTAATGTGAACACATTTTATGATTTAGAATTGCAAAAAATTATTCCCATGGTTTAACCGAACCATGTACACTGATTTTTTAACTTGATTTTCCGAAGGGCATGTTGTTTGATACTTGAAAGATAAATTAATCTTTTGGCTAGAAGTATAATATGATTTAGTATTTTATTGTGTGAGCACAATCCAAACATTATTATGGGTCTTGTAAGGGTAATACTACCTTGGAGATGAGTATTAAGGAAATATTCTACATTATGCAAGAGCAATTTCTGATGAGCTACAGAGCCCATGGCTCTATTTTTTATTTTTAAGTTTTATACCGCCCAGTCACATTTCGAAGAGCGATCTCACCATCCATAATATGAGTTTGAAGAGACATAAACATAAGTATCATACCCAGAAAATGTACTTTTTTACAAAACATATGCTTGTCAAAAACTTTCAAATTTTCTCCTGAAGGATATTTCGTTTTTTACCCTGTTTCAAATGTGAAACAATAGAGTTGTCCGCCCTTGAGAGCAGGTATACGAATTTCCGCTTTATAGCGTGGACGTCTGAAAGTGAAATGTAATCCTCTTCTCTTTTAAACTTTAAGATATGTAATAATGGCATGTAATAATGACCCACTTCAAACATCACAGAAAAGAAAATCATTTTACAAAAAGAATTTTGCATATGTGGAACCAACATAAGTAGTTCTGGGCTATGATGACAATCATAAAGCAAAATCATATCATTATGTACCAGTATGTGAATCCTTTGGCATTCTTTAAGTCACACTTTAGATTTGGTCCTAAATCAGGAAACACCTCTGACAATTTCTCAGATGGGAAAGCATATAAATCAAACCCCTTTTTCTAACAGTGATAAAACTTTCGCAATAATCCTGTATCAGGATGCTTTTGAAGTTGTCAATCCCCTTGGATAGGCCAAAAAGAAACATAAACTCATTGATATGTATTTCAAACTTTGTAATTTTGGAATCCTTCGAAAGATCTACATTGACCATATGTAATTGGTTATGTTGCGAGAGAGGCAGATCTTAAAAGATGTTGGTCAGACAAAGATATTTGAGAGATTGTTAGAAGATTTGAAGGTACTTGGTGGTGACTGCTGTGTAAAGGGATACTTTATTTGTATTCTGGGTGACAATCTGGGTTCTCATATGATAGGTGGTTTCCAAGAAAGTTTTTCAGCTCAATATTTCTGTAGGTATTGTCATGCAACACAGGTAGAAATGTCAAGAACTTGAACATTCCAGTCATGTTCTGAGAACAAAACAATCATACGATGAATGTGTTGAGTTCACTATTTAAAATCCTGGAAAAGCATGCCAGTCACTGCAAGCTTCTGTGTTCAATTCTTTGACAAATTTTCATGTACAGAATCCAGGCCTGCCACCTTGTCTTGGGCATGATCTTTTTGAAGTTGTTGTCTCTTATGATATGGCTCTTATGATTGATTAGTTTGTCAGCTTGGGGTAGTTCACACATGCTAAACTCAACAAAATGACAGAGATTTCCCCATGTGGACAAAGATAGTCCATATAAGCCAGCAGATGTTAATTCAAAATCGTCAAGATTGTCAGGACATGGTGTGCAGAACTGGGTCTTTTTTAGGTTGTTTTCACTTATAATTGGAAACTTTGTACAAAGCACAGAAGATGCAGTGTGGCAATTGTATTTGACCCTGAAGGTGATAGTAGAGATTGTTTGCTCACCTAATTTGGAATCTTCACAATTTTCTTATCTTCAAGTGTTAATTTCAGAATTTCTGTACTCTAGGAAAAGACTTTTTCCTGATACCACTCTTAGACCAAAGCATCACTTTATGAGCCAGTACCCTCAGTCAATCTTGATGTTTGGTCCTCTCATACATATGTGGACAATGCGATTTGAAAGTAAAGACTCGTACTTCAAACAGTGCACAAGGAAACTCCAAAATTACAAGCACTTATCAAAGACCTTAAGTCGGAGACATCAGCTATTACAGGCATTTTATTCATGTAGTTCTCTTTTCCCTGATACACTAGTTGTTGAAGATATTTGATGCACAGCTGTTTAATAAAGAAATTCAAGACAGTGTGTCTCCTTATACGTTTAAAGGTATACACTTCGGCGAATTTAGCTGTGGAAGGCATTAATTAATTAGCTAACAGCGAGGCGGAAATCTCAATCAGTGCTCCCTCTACTCAGCGGTGTTTTCATTGCGCAGAGGCCTACTCGCCACTACTTGCCGTACAAGCGCGATACTCAACGGATGCGAGCGTCTTATACATATATGAAAGTATAGAGAAAACATACACACGACGTACAGGCCAATTATATCATTTTTGTAAATATAACCAAAATACAATTGTGATTATTTTGCAAATATTTCGCATGCGAATAGCAATCTACAATGTGTGATTAGAATAACGAACCTGTGAGCTTGGTAATCCATGCACATCGTCGTATAACACCCTAAGTTGCCTAATTGTTATTGGACTGACGTTTTTACGTCTGCGTTCAGAGATAGTGACCGTTAGTAATCGTCCAATGATATGGTTTTATTCAAATGAGTGTCAAACAAACAAAATACAAAACTATCATCCTATTCCTAAATTCCATTGGTCGAATAAATATTCCTAACTTTGATTGGCTGACAATATCTAGACTGAATGTCGCATTAATGTGTATTTGTTGTCATGATCAGCATTGTGTCACCAAGACCGAACATTTGACAATTAACATGTCTATTGACATGCCGGTCACCGAGATGCCAGTTGTTGTGTAATAGAACCGGTCCAGTAAACTTGTTAACTGTAAAAACATAATAATTACACTCGAGGCTCCTCCCTTTTTCTCACCTATACTAAGCTTATTTGACTTTGTTCTGCTTAATTACGTAAACTTATTTGCTGTAACAACACTTCTCCCCTCTTTGATCTTGAAGAAGCGTCTATATGGTACGCGAAACTGATCATTTGTATATGGAGCGGCAAGTAAATTCTATCAGCGTATTTACCGATCCGTGTCGTTTTCATTTACAAGATGTACAGTAAGTTTGGTAACAAAAATGATTTCATTCGATCTTGTTCGTTGTCTATAAATGTGTATAATCACAATGTTGTTTAATTGTATTTTATTCAATGAGAAGAAATGAATTGGAAAACAAGTCTAGATGACTTTTGTAAATGCCAATCAACAACGCATGTATGGTTCACATTTATACATCATGTTTAAATGATGATAAATTTATGAACACAATAATCATAATGTATATGTGTGCAAGTACAGTGCAACAATTTGCATGTAAAATTCAGTGAGTTTGTTCAGTTGTTGACCAATCCAGTTCATGCATTTATACATGAAATAAATTTCATAAAACTCATATAGCAAGTGAAAATGGTTTGCATTGCATTGCATCATATAGGGGTCTTAACAATATTTTGATCGACAAACTTGAATTTAAATAACCTTTTATGTTTATGTTCTTACACTTTTGGATATACTTTGTCACTGATATCAAACGTGACAGCAACAAAGAAACGTTGAATGAAATGTGAGTCGTAACCATGATATTTTCACCAAACACGCACAGATCTTTTCAGGAAATCGATGTCGTAATATTACCCCTCTAATGCATTTTATGAAATCATTTAGTAGCATTTAAATTATATTATTATTTATTGGTATTCAGAAACTTGGTAAACGACGACTTTCTCTATGAAATATTGTAACAAACTTGTTGAAATCACAATCCTGGACGAACATTACATGCAGTTTAGCAATGATAAATGTGTGTGTGTACCTGTAACCCTGTTTGACATCTTTTAACGGCATCTTGAAATACATGCCGTTAAAGTAATATATACGTGTTCTTACATTTACATTTAATCCCGTATGTGAAGTTTTAATGTAGAAGTAGATTCCGAAAGATTGTATCAACAACCTGTCAAATAATTTCGAGTTGAAAATATTTCTATTAATTTCGTTTCAAGATGTTAAATATTGTCATTACTAATACTATTTATAGAATGTATAAACATTTACTCTTCAAATACGACATCAGAAGCGTGAAAAACTCAGGACAAGGTGTACATGTCGGTGTGCAGTGAGATGAAACAGCCAATCAGCGATCGCGTGTCGAAAGGGGAAATCCCCCGCCTTGACATTGACGAGCTCGCTCGGCAGAAGCCCAGTTTGAGTCACGTGACCGTGTTGGCCATAAAATCAAATACGTAATGGGCTCGTTAGCGGCGGTCAGAACTCGCCCGAAGTGTCTCCCTTTAAAGAACAGGATACGCGCATGTTCTTTAAATTGTAGTTCAAGGGTGTTCAGGTATATGAAGGATGAGTTGGGGATTGGAAGGATATGTGTTGTGTTAGAAAGAAAAGGGCATATTTTCTTTGTTGTTTGCTGTATCAAGTACCACACATTGCCATATTATGGTCTTCTCTGTTTAGAGAAAAGTTCACCGAGTAAGTCTTATCTGTGTTTTAAAGAATCAGATTGTATCACTATCTTTCCTTTGACAGTTTATCGGTAATCTGGAAAGGATTTCATCTCACTGAAATTTTGGTAAGGTGCCGACAACTTAGCATTATGTCCCTACCCAGTGAAGTTGAGGAGAAGATTCGTATTCCTTGCCAAACATAGACAGTGAAGCTTTTGTTAAATTAGTCAATCTTCTCAATGAAGTTGGTGCTGATTCTTTTGAGGACATTTGTTGAAGAATCTGACTTGATTAAAGTACTGAAACCTGTCCAAGCCAGGAAACTCATCAGAGCATGTCAAGGTGATTCAGGCAAGTATTATTATTATTATAAGTTAATGTTGTTTATCTGTTTGATTGACATTAAAAGGCAGTGGCAGATCCACATTATTGTTTTCTCTGACACAATCTCAAAAAAGTCAATCAGTGATTAAAAATTGTAATTTCAAAACATTAAACGTAGACACAAATGTATTTTATTGTAGTAATCCATTATAATATATAGAGACCCTGTATGCTTATCACATTATAAGGGAAATTATATTGTAAGGCTTAACAGTTTGCAGATGGTCTTTCATTTGAGAGGAACACATCCCCTTCCCCTTCCCTTTCCACATCTAGTAGCTCCAGTAGCGTCTCTTGTCAGGACCACTTCAGATCACTAACCACATCCTAACTGGCTTCAGAAGTTAAACAGTCCATGGAACAAAATTCCAGAAACAACATTTAACTTGCGAAGCAACTAGAAACTTGAACCAGATTCTAGAAAGAAACTGATCAGGGTGCCGTTCCACAAACCGATCTTAGCCCTAAGATCAATCGTAAGCATCCCTTAACATTGGCTAAAATTGATCTTAGGGCTAAGATTGGTTTGTGGAACGGCACCCTGAGCTGTTGTAGACGAAGTGCGCGAAATAACCACACATGCCTACAAAAGACAGTTTGAGGTGATAGCCAAGAGAATGGTAGCAATGTGCCCCAGTTCATTGGAAGACCAGATTGATGGTGTAGTAGTTGGCTCTGGTTATGACTCCCTTGTGTATCAGTTGATCAATAGAAATGAAAATCTGAACAGAGGATCGGGACGACTATTTCGAAAAAGAAAATCCATGGGTGATTTGGACAATACAGATGAGAAGAAACCAGCACCTCCAGTGAAGAAGGTTCGGGATTCATATGGATGTGTGAACTTGGGGCCTGGCATTGATGGTGATGGAGATCAACTTGAAAACTTCAAAAGAAATTGCAGGAGATTGCATAATTCTGTACCAAGTGAATGGGACCCTGAGAAGATTGTTCAAAGACAATCAATCAATGAAGGAGACAGTATCAGCAATATAATTTAAGATTGGCCATTTTTCTCTGAACCCTTTGGAATTCTTTGTCATTTCAAGAATCTAGTGGGGATTGACTGCGAAGCTGCAATCAGAGAAGGGTGTGACTCTAAAGGTGTGAGACTGCAACGCTACTTCTCAAGTGAGATGAGAGGAGAGCTTGACCCACTGTTTCGAGAAGCCCAGACGGAGGCAGAAAACAATGACAACATAAAGGCTTGGATTCCAGCACATCTGTAATGCAGTGCCTTTTTCTCCTAGTTGTTGTAAGTCTATGAATATATTTTTTCAGATGTCTTTAACTAAGATTGCCTTACAGATCACAATCTAGATTGATATAGATAAATCAAGCATCATGCAAGTCATTCTTCATTATTTATGATTATTAATTTTCGACAACATCTTTTGGTATAAATTAAATAATGGTATTCCTGTTTTCTGTATTTATATCATGAGCTTGAATTGACAATGATTCAGTCGAAACATTTTCTACAAGGAATTATAGTATAATACCTTTGCTTATTGGTTGAGACTTATTATGGAGGGGAAAAATTCAATATTATTTTGAATCTAATACTGCAAAGTCTAATTGCAGGAAACCTCATCAGTGGCAGAAGTTGAACGTGGCAACACCGAGAGCTGGCCCCGTCTTGTTATGTTAGATGAGCAATATTTGCATTTAGTGAATTACATAAGGACAATCACACTAATGTTGGTGCATATTAAAGATATATAACAGTTGAGAAAGTTAACAAACATCATTAGTCCTTTCGCTAGTACATTAATTGGTGCTAAAAAATTTGATGTCACAAAGTTGGATTTAATCATCATCTATTGCTCTATTGCTATAGTCCTTACAAAATTCAAGACGACGTAGTGGTGAATTCTATTCTTTGTAAATTGTTGAATCTAGGATAACTATATTTGTATCCTCACTATTAGTGACTGTCATATATGAAAATAAGTGTGAAATAATCAGGTGATAAACATATGTAAGTATAAACAAGGAAGTACTTTTGAATTTTGTTTCTACAAAAATACCCCATTGGGACTGTCCCTTTAAAAACAGGTTGTTATGTTAACTTTTATACCTGACAAAATAAGCTTATTTTTGAAAAAGGGCTTTTCAAGATTATGCGTTATCAGCATTGATAAGTGAATAATCATAATTTCCATTGCAATTTATTTTCACAAAATCTCAAAATTATTTTGTCCATTTAATTGTCAGTAATTGACGGCAGAAGCGATAACATACAGAAACAAACATTTTGGTTTAAAAATATCACACTTTGGCGAAGAATATTTGCTTGATGATTAATTTGTGTCGTATCCTTATCAATGCCATCATTGGTTTTATATAATTATTTCAGGGGAGAGCTACCTATCTGCCAAACAGTGCATGATTGTTGATCATAAGGTCATCCTGAGGTCCATAACAAGCTTCTTAAAGATAAAGAGTATCAAAGTGGTGCAGCCGCTACCCTGGAGTTCCTTCAAAGGTAAGACGTTACAACCTCTGTACATCTTTGTCGCATTCATGTTAATCATCTGGGAAAAGGTATTCTTAAATCTAAATTATTTTGTGTGTGATTTATATCTTCTCTTTCATTAACCAGGTTTGGAGGTGCATCTTTATTTGGACATATCTTGATTAAATCGACTTGATTATTTGCTTTATCTATTATTTTGTTTTCTTCACAAATAAAAAAAAACTCATCAAGTCGAAGCTCCTAAAATCTCAAGTGTTTTGGGAAGTTGAAATAGCATATGCTGATATTTCCTCACAAAGGTGTAATTTTCAGCTACAATTGAATGACCTTTTTTAAATCAAGTCTATAAAATATATGATTATTGTGTTTACAGGTGCTTCTGCAAAATAAACCCGGACAAGGGATGCAAGGCAGACAAAAAGCGAAAGTCTACAGGCGTTAACCCCAAGGTGTTGAAGATAATAAAGAGCATTGCCGGGTTTGAGTGGACCCCACTTGAGCCCTTGTGAGTTACTGACACTACTATTCAGTTAGTTACACGGACTAAAGCCAAGTTTCATGCACACTGCGTGAATACTTACTGAGATTTGTTGGAGAATCACCAAGATTTCATAGAGTTTTTAAATACAGAAGGCTATAACATTTGACAGTAAAGTTTGTTGTAATTCAAGGATGGTTTTATTAATGCTTTTCTGATTACTTACTTGTTTTACATGCTAGGTTTTATTTGCAATTAGAATTATACAGTGAGATATGGTGCACTAAGAAATGTGTATCTCCTTATTCATGACAAATATTGTTATCATTTTTTGGTTATTTTTCAATTTCTCTTCAGAGATGCTATTGAATAAACACTATGCCAAAACTTGGTTTAAAATGTAGCTTAGTGCTAGAATTGTTAACTACCTTGCCCTGAGATAACAGGTCTGTGGATATAGTAGCTGAATTATTCCGCTGTGTATGAGGATTAAATTAACATTACAGGACATCTAGATATACAGGTAAAGTGTTGCTCACTTAGGTAGATAAAAGTTGAGATACTTGAAGGCCTACTCTCTAAGAGCTATCTCTCCGTTCAACATGATATTTTGGAATTGATCTTGATCAAGAGTATTGTCAGTGTACTGCATGAAGTAGGTCTATGTGCTTAAATGATGCCATACGGTTTTCTCTGGTGTTACTGTACACTGACAATGGTATCAAGTGTCAAATATTTCATTCCAATTTTGATTAAATCAAAGTTTAATGTGCTTAATATCGTAACTTTGAGTGCACAATGTTTAATTTAAATTTGTTTTACCACAAGACCAATATTGTGGAGCAGAGATTACTTATCAGTAACGCATGCTTTAAGAACTGAGATACTTTCTGATTTGCGGACATTATTTGATAATTATTCCATTAACATGTTGCTTTTGGAATGAATGATTGAGAGTCACAATGTTGTGAGTTACGTAAATTGCGTTAAGTTTGGACTAACGCTTTTGGTTCAGTAAGATATCGGGGAGCAATTTGATTTTGGATTTTGTACATTAAGTTGGATTTTCTTTTACGAGGTTCTATATACGGTGAATTGGGGGAAGGGGGGCATCTGGGTTTTTTTAAGAGTATGGACACCTTTTAGTTAAATAGCCGATCTATATGAACGGTTAGTTCTAAATGACGCATTTTAAATATCTGATCATCAGTATAAAACAATAAAGTATTGTCGTTCGTTGGAATCCCATTGTTTTTGTTCTCATGAAACATTTTTGCTGACAAAATTCCGTCGTTAAAAAGCGATTTTGACTTTTGTGACGTACCACAGTAATGATGCGTCAACACATTTAAATCCAAGAAGGTTATTTAGGTAAACGCCATATTATATTAATTAAATTTCTACTTTCTAATACCAACCATTGTGGCAAAAAATCTTCTTGAAAAAGCGATTAAGCACCCCAAGTGTATCTGAACAGACATGAAAATAAAGGTATCATACTCTGATGTATGAAATTGTGAGTACTTCACTACAAAGCATGTGTCAAATATATTCAAAATCTACTTTTTCCGACAGCAATTTTCAATGTTATACCCTTTTAAAAATGTGGGGACGATTCTTTTGCACGTGAGTATATATGTACTGTTAAATTACAAAACAAATATTGTTTAAATTTTTAAGGGAAAAAAAAAATCAAATTTGGGACCATCCAGTTTGACAACAGGAACACATCTATCAGCATAACGTATTTGATGATAATATATACGTTGTAGTAGAAACTAGAGCAAACAGTCATCAAATGCTTTTTTTTATATTGTCTCATGTTGGGTTATATCACGCAACATGCAAAGATCAAACTTCTTGATATTGAGCTTGAGATTCAAGATTATGTACCTCATAAACGGTTTTACTACTTAAATAAATTTGATATCATCTTCATTTGTCTCTTGAACTTTAACATCTAAGTTACCCTTCTCCAATATGTGAGTTACCCTTCTCATATCAGAAAATATTTCTCCAGTTATCCTTCTCCCGCTTCAAATTTTCAAACGCAGATTATGATGTATTTACACACTCCCTAAAGGTTAACATAACATCTACAGATTCCTTGGTGAATGCCCCGGGTATGCGCATTAATAATATGTAGGAAAGTACCCTAGTATAGATGTGAAATGGATAAAAAGAAAATCTGAAAACAGCCATGTTTTGACCAGCCGCCACTTTTAGAGTGGGTAACTGCAGAAAATGCATACACTGAAATCACTACATACTTTATTGAAAGCATCCATTTTTCTATTCAGGATTATCGTATACATACTGAATGCATGGCAAGAGATGTGTTTACCATACAGTTAGAGTGAGTCCAGACAGTTGTTTCTTCTTCCTGTTGTTATACTATGCATCCAAAATAGAAGATGTCATCATTTTGTTTGACACTGGAACTGGAAACAAGAGACGGCTGATGAGTATATTCAAACTGGCTAAGGGCATGCCTGACTTGCATACAGAAGCATTGTTGTCACACGCATTCACAGGATGTGATTTCACCAGCTGATTCAAGGAGAATTGCAAGTTGAAACCTCTTAAAATCCTTCAGAGGATGGTCCATTTTGAAGTATCTCTTGCCAGATAAGGTGACTCTAAGGTTTTTCTATCGGATCTGATTAATGAAGTGGCTGATTTCACTGGTGCTCTCTTTAGTAGACCTGGCATAAAAAATGTTGATGAACTTCGCTACCTGCAACTGAACCACTATGGTTGTGAAGAACTAGACAAACCCAGGAACATAAAGACATGAGCAAGATGCCACCTTTTCGCTAAAGACTGGAGCAACATATTAAATGTGTCAACTACCAGGAATCTTATGTTGCCAAACCTGATGTTCCTAATGTCAATGAGAATCATGGATGGGGTGTTGACCATTGTTATTTGATAGCAGTGCTCTTCCTGAGCAGCTGATCAACATCCAGGCCAAGCCAAGTGGCAACTATGATGATGATGATCAGATAATGATATGGACGATGAGGATGTTACCTCTCAATACTGTGACAATGATGATGACTTTGTGCTAAATTAATGATGTCCCAAAAAAAAGCTGAATCTAACTACCCAGAATGTACTTTTATGCTAATTTTGTAATGAAGGAATACACGTGTGGATCCTTTCTTCTTTGTTCCCTTTCAATTTATCCCTTCCAAGCCCTAATGGCTAAGATGTATCAACCGAAACTTGAAATACAAAAGTCTTTGAGTTTTCGCGTGTTTCTTTGATGGTAATTTATTTAGAATACTAGCTTCTCAAGTCTTCTGGCTCCTTTTTATGTGTGCCATAAGTACAAATAAGTGCCACTAGTACTTATAATAATACATAAAGTACAAATAATGTGAATAATGACATTCATAAACTGAAAAGAAGGTGAAAATAGAAATGTTTAAGATCTGAATCATAAATCGCGAACTTAAGCAACTTAAAGCTCAAATTTCATAAAAAATACCAATGATAGCTGTCTGAAAAGACCACCAATGACCTCTATGGTCTGAAAAACATACATTTAGATACCAAGATTATGGTTCTATGACAATTAGAACTGGAGATATGATGACATTCACCTTTTCGTGTTTCGCTTCAGAGAAAATGTCGCTGATGGGGGTACCCATGAAAAAGTGCAAAAACGACAAAGTTCATCCCAGTTTTTACACTGTTACCACTCATATTTGCATTATAGACGTGTCAAGGCTTCTGCCATGGGGGGGGGGGGGGGGGGGGGCTTTTAGGGGTGATCTTTAAGTAATCATCATTATATATTATATATTGTTTTTCACCTGTCCGTCTGTCCGTCCGTCTGTTTGTCCACAAAAACTTTAACCTTGGCCATAACTTTGGATTGCTCAGAGCTAGGGCTTTCATACTTAGCATGTGCATACCTTGTGATGAGACCTTTCAGATGAGATCATCATATTTTACCTTGTGACCTTGACCTTGCCGCAATTGACATTTTCAGAAAATATAAACCTTGGCCATAACTTTGGATTGCTCAAAGCTAGGGCTTTTATACTTGGCATGTGCATACCTTGTGATGAGACCTTCAGATGAGGTCATCATATTTGGCCTTGTGACCTTGACCTTGCCGCAGTGGACATCTTCAGTAAACTTTAACCTTGGCCATAACTTTAGATTGCTCAGAGCTACGGCTTTGGCATGTGCATACCTTGTGATGAGACCTTTCAGATGAGGTCATCATATGTGACCTAGTGACCTTGACCTTGCCGCAGTGGACATCTTCAGTAAACTTTAACCTTGGCCATAACTTTAGATTGCTCAGAGCTACGGCTTTCATACTTAGCATGTGCATACCTAATGATGAGACTTTTAGATGAGGTACTCATATTTGACCTTGTGACCTTGACCTTGCCGCAGTGGACAACATTCAGAAAACTTTAACCTTGGCCATAACTTTGGTATATCCGGGGGCATCCGTGTTTAACAAACACATCTTGTTATATTTAGGATAGCATTAAACTTTATGCGAAAGTACACATTATTTTACCAAGTCCTTAATCTTTGATATGTTCGACTTTCGTTGGGGTTTGGTTTAGTTTTTTTTGTCCCCCGCCGAATTTTCAAGATAGTTAGTTACATTTTTAAGAAACTAAGTTGAATTTTCAAAATAGGAAGTTGCTGGAAAATAGCATAACGTGGCCCTAATGTTATTCCGTAGATTCCATGAACCCAGTAACTCTAAAATATGACTCAATGAAATAAATTAAACTCGAGCAGTTTTGGCAGTACCCGAAAGACAGATCGTCGAGTTCAAATCACGAAAGTCTTTCGTTAGCTGAAACATTACATGCTATGCTATTTGGCTCAAGTAACTAACCTACTGCAAAATAGTGGTTATGTGAGTTCAGGGTATTTGTCAACTTCCAAACGCAAGGCATAACTCTTGCCAGTCTGCATTACTGGCTGATTTAACCCTTGCGGTATTTCCCTCGCTTTCTTGTGTCGAGGCAGTGAATCGCTGCACTGGAAATGCATAGCGGGCCTGGATTTCTAAACACAGATTTCTTAAGGAAATACTGCAAGGTGGGCTGCGGATAGCAGTACACCATGGCCCCGTTCAGTAACAGCGAGCGCTTAAAAGTTGCTCATTGATCGCTCAATGTAGCGCTCAAGTAGCGCTAATTCTCTCTTGAACGACACAGTGCAAATTCCTCGAAGTTTGCTCGCCTTGCTACGTAGTGCTACTTTGAGCAATCACGTTCAAGATTACTTTAAAACCTATCTTGAACACGGCCCATGATACAGTGAGAGCAGGTTGCAAGATTGTTTTCAAGTTATGCATCAGAATCGTTTATGGACGGACGGACACGGCGCTATATAATGTATATACCCTGACTGCATCGTATCAGGCCAACGGTATATACCTATTTGGCTGAATTTGTTTAAGATGTCCGTATTAAGGCTGGATATTGTAGCCAAATTCATATTGCGATATATTGCGATATACAGCACAGTTATTGCAATAATACTGCGATATGTTGAATGACTTCTACATTGAGCTTTTATACATCGTTTATACATGCGATTTAAACATGAAATATTTGATAAAATGCCTTTCAGATCTTACAAACTATATACAACAAGTTATTAAGGTAAATATGTAAGCAAATTCTAATGATATTTACATAAAGAAATGTCTCCCATTTTTGTCTAACACATATTCCTGCACATCAATTTTTTTTTTGAGAATTAAACAATGTGTCTGTGCCCAAAAGCAAGATTTTAAACTTAATTTTACTTGAAATGCATTGGTGCGATATATTGCGATATCACAAATCATATTGCAATTATTGCAATACACACTTTGTACCGATATATACCGGTATATCGATAACATTGCACAGCCCTAGTCCTTACTGTCATCCGTGTAGAAGATGTAGGCTTTGGGAAACCAAAGAATTTGTCATGAAACACATGGTCCAGGAACCAATCTTTAGGAAAGGTTCCTTGATACTCGTTTTGAAGTGGGAGACAAAGGTGTCAACTCGTGGGTGTCTGATAATGATGTTTCTCGAATTGCATTGTAAACGACTCATTTTGATATTATGTAAGAATCTAAATAAAGCCATGTTAAAATGTATTATCACCCAAAACTGTGTTCCTAGGAGATATCGTTTTGGCAGTAGATTTTGCACAATGCCCTGTCACCGTCAACTACATTACATCACAATGCTTTTACATCATCCAGTAATGACATCACATTGCTATGACGTCATAATCATGATGACGTCACAATGCTATGACCTCACCGCACTGGAAGTCAAATGGCAGAGATATATATACTCATTTGATATCAGAAGACACGAGTAAGAATGATTTTGGATGATAAATAGCATCTAACCCTCGTGTCTTCTGATATCAAATATATCAACACTCGTTGATAAAAGTAAAAATATCCTCGGCAAGCCTCGGATATTTGTAACTTTTATCAACTCGTGTTGATATATTTGATATCAGAAGACACTTGGGCGAGATTCTCTTTTTATTACCATCATCCATTTGTTAAGTAATGGGTTACATTCTATCATATTACAATGGCAATCACGGTCGATTCAAATTCTAATTAACAGAACAATACAAACAAACTATTATGAGAGGGACTTCTGACCAGACTGGAGGGTATTTTCGTTCTTTAAACCATCAGGACGTTTTCATATTAACGTTTGCATTTAACAAACGAAGTTCATCTCTGTCGACGATCGCCTTGTCCAGGGTGACCGTGTACGTATTCCATCAGATTCCACACTGTGGAATAGTTTTCAATATATGTATATATAATTATAAATATACCTACCAATCTTTGTAACATATAATGAAGGTACGACACGGTGGAGCTGGCAGTAGGATCTGGAATGGAACTTAGATCAGTCAACGAATTTTACAAAGCGTATTTGAGTCAGAAAACCAGTTAAACGATTTCCGGTGCCATGGCAGAATCCATCGTGTCGTTCCCTCTTTATGTGGTATAGTTTAAACATGTTTTATTTCGTAAACATGAAAATAGGATTAGCGAACAAGCCAAAGGCTCATTTCAACGCCACTGAGTATGGAACTTAAATGGACATCCATTGTGTTGTTGTCGATTCGTTTACATGTAATGATGATATAAAGGTATAAAGTATTGATTTCTGATGGGCAACCGGTAAATGCACCGAGGTTGGCGCGCGTTAATTTATCGCACGTAAGTGTAGGATAATCATCGCTGCGCTTGGTGTGCATGGAGTATGGAGGTTTCGAGTTCGAGACGGGCTGTTGGAAAAACAGATTGATGTTTGAATTAACATTTGTTTTTCAATAGAGTTACACATAACAGATACAAACTTTCATCTTAAACTTAACATCTCGGTATTGAATATAGATATTTGAAGAGGGGCATATAAGATAATTGCCCGGGGTAGAGGGAAACTCCGTTACAATTCCGGGGATTATGTGATAATCCCTGGGATAACACATCCACATAGGAATTATTGAGTATCATAATATAGGCAGTATAGTGGTGTGACGTCACTGGAGGTTTTTAAGTTTGGAAACTTATTTACAAAAGACAATGAAACAATTTTTGGTTGATAATGTTTAATACGTCATATAACTTATGCGCATGTAAATGGGACGTGTAGTTTCGGTGTCTGTACATGTATAATAATATAATTGACGATTGATATTATATAAGAAACTGAATAAAGCAATGTTGAAATTACCATCATCCATTTGTTAAGTAAATAGGTATAACATTTTATCATATTACAAGGGCAATCACGGTCGATTCAAATTCTAATTAACAATAACTATATGTGATGTTAAATGGTATTGATTTGATATACATGAAGGAATATAGTGAACGAAAATATAAGGTTATACACAACAGGTACACAAGATTCTATCAACCTGAAATAAACAACTTCGATTTAATGAGTGAATAGATCTGATTGAAATTCAACGGTTACTATTTCCACGTTTATATTAATTTACTAAAGTAACACTTAAACAATTAGGAAGTTAAAGTAACCACAAAAAAGCAACGCAATGAACTGGGCGTACACTAACCAGTCTTTTGCATGTGAACGATAGTATGGAATTTGCACCGTTGAAAAGAATGTAAAAATAATTAATACGTAACCGAATGGTTACCAGAGACCTACGTTTAGTACACCGCAAGTGAAAGTGACAACACAACTATCCAGCAATCTTGAAACTACCCGGAAAAGGCATCGACCCTGTAAAACTAGACTAAGACGTTGTCGTCTTGAAACTAAAGACCGTTTAAATGCAGAAGGGCAATATTGTGGGTTTATATATGTGTGAATAGATACATGTCCGTTGATCCTAAAAGAGTAAACACGCACAGAAACGTTGGAACAGCCAACCATTAACATTGCAAAGATTTTACAAGACTGTCAATTGATTCAAATTCACATTCAGTTAATCTAGATAACATGATAAATATCATTATGAATTAAGGTCTCTCAAATGTAGTCCAAGAGGATATTTAAACTGTCCTCCAAATGATACAAGATAGAATGAAGTTTACATAATACGCTTATGGTAAATCTATTATGTTCAAAAATATTATGTTGAATTTCACTGAAGCCATTAACAGGGCCATTTTATAAATTCAAGAAATTAAAAACAAGTTCTATTAAATAATTCGAAACGATTATCAATTCAAAGTATAAACATAAAATTATCTTATTTTGGAAAACCTTCATGGATGATCCTTGCATACAACTCATTCCCGTTCAATTGGAAATGAAAAACATAAACACATGAGCTATAGTGATGAACTGATGAACTAGGGAGATAACGATTTTAATGAAAACCTTAAATAGACTTCTTAACCAGATTTGGCGGCAAGTTCTCATAGCCTCAACTGGGACATGTGTACATGTAGCTGAAGGCTTAACCGAAGCTATTCTAGTCGGGATTGGCTCATCTGAAATACTTGATTACCAAAGTCCAGGCTCCTGTCTCGAGTACTCGTCTGGCACTAATGAAGCCGTTAGTAACTGCTTGGTCAATAAAGAACATAGTGATCAGGATTTAAGGTTGACAGACTTTTGCTTGCAGGAGTGAGTTAGAGATGCAAGGAAGAAAAAGAGGGCCCCTATAAGGTTGACGGAGATCCAGTAGGTGAAGACGCCGGTAGACATGAGTTGCTTGTTGTACAGCATACAGAAGCGTGTTCCGTCAGCCGACATGGGCGACCACACCTCACAGGACGAGTCGAGGACATACCCGACCAGCACCGGACCGGGTATGGAACCTGCCGAATAGAGAATGTAGGAATACGAATATCATTCAGGAAAACAAAGCACATTTAACCTGGTGAATTGATATATATGCGTGAATGTAGATTAACAAGATGCAGATTAACTATGTCTCTTCTAAATAAGAACTTAATAAAGAGGAGGTTCATAGTTGCTGAATTGTTTTATACATAGGTTTGATAATTTGAAAACTAATGCTATTCGAACAACACCCGCGCCAGTCCCTACTTTCTATAATCAATTATACTAATTATATGATAAATACTCAATAATTAATCTCTGACACAAACTAGAGCAGCAATAGAGTTTTGAAAATCGTTATAATTCCACAACTGATCCAGAAGTGCAAAGACTACTGCTTCTCAATCAATCTTTATTTCGTTTGTAGTGGAGGTCTAGTGCATGTATGTGTAAGCTAATTTACATACTACAGTGACATATAATATGAGAATGTTTATCTCTCATATTTATTACATTATGGTTTATAAATGACTTACTCCTTTTAAAACGTTGTGATTGTAAATCGACCTGAGCATGCTGAATTAATTAATGCAGTAGTTGGAATACAATCTCACCTAGTAGCCGCATTATCGTCCACTGGAAGCCCAGTGCGAAGGATTTCAGTTCTGGATCAACACACCTGGTCAAAATAGGATGAGAAGTTAGTTATCGACACTGCAAGGTTCTATCACATCATCTTCAAATGTCTCTATTATACAACACTCACGCGATGCGTCAAGAGTAACAACTATATATAATGGATTACTGTATACTTATGGAAAAAAGTTAGGCAACCCCACTTTGAAAAATCATAATCGACTTTAATGTTTGATGGCTTATAATAAAGACAAATGTATTGGCTTTGACGCGGTATTTAATATTCAATGATAATATGATGACAAAATTCTGAAATATAATTTCAAACGGACATGGGGTGTTAACCTCGTTACATCTTATTAATTTTTTGTTATAGTATAAGGGCTGGCTTTTCGATTCCATATGATTTCTATTTGGTAGTTTTTCGACAATATAAGCCCCAATGTTTGAAGGCAATCCCAGTTCAAACACTGAAGACACTTATCCAAAAGAGCAGACATGTGAGGGAACATCACAACTGTGTTTAATGAAATAAAAGAAAATATTCTTCTGTTTTTTTCAAAAAAGGTTACTACTCGTTAATTCTATCAATATACCTGAGTGTTGCCATGGAGGTGGGCGTGGTAGTTACGAGGACAGCGGTGAGCATGACAAACAGAAATGGAGCGAGAATGTACACGCTTGTGCAGCCCGTGTCACAGCGACCCGCCTTCGCCGATGCTGTGACGTCATCCACACTGACGTTGAGGCTAGCAGCGACGCAGCTGCAGTTACTGTATGTCTGTAATACAATGGCATTGGCATTATCATTTTAGCCAAATAAAATACCTCTCGTGAAAAGGTAACGCTGGTCATAGCTATTTCTTTTACTTTCTTTTACATCTACATGTAAAAACAAAGTTAACTTGATGATTTAGAGACGAAACCCATAGCAATATTATATTTATTAGAACTCTGCTTGGTAGCCTTCTTAAGGAGGTTCCTTACCAAATTAAAAAACATATGCATGAAAAACATGATAAATCCATTTCTGTTTTCTGTTAAACATGAATATTTATGTCAATAAATCGCAAGATTTGCTTGAAAAAAAATCACTGTTTTATAGATATACAATTCAACAACAGAATTAACCCCCAAAAATCATATTATCCAGGCTTACCTAAAGAACTTCCTCAATTAAACGGTCTCGTTCAGTTTCAGTTTACCAGTCTTTAAAATATCTAATGAACATGTAGATGCTTAGTTGCAACAGTGCTACATCAAAAACAGTAAATAAGGTTTGTTCGTATAATTTATGAACATATATTAACTATTTTGTTATCATCCAATTAGTGGACCAGATATTGCAACATTGTAGACGTTGCAAACCATCTCCAAGGCAACTCACAGCACTAGGCCCCGGCATGGTCTGAAGGAGACATCCGGCGTGGCAGGGTGTGTAGTACACGACGTCGTCCTCCCCACACACGGGACTGTAGATGAGATCTGAGCAGTCACACAAACCCTGGCAGGTGCCCGTGTACCCATCCACAGAGCTGCAAGAAAGGTACATGATTAAGCAATACCATCTGGACATTGTGGGCTCCGTTCCATAACAGCGAGCGCTATTATTATAAAGTAAGGATATTTACCCACGGGCATTTCCTGGTCTCATCTATCTTATAAACCGATTACTAATTACAAATACGCATCGCCCAAAAATTGTACAGAATCGTCCGTAAAATCTCGCTTCACAGTGTAATTTTGAGTGGACACAATGTAAAATTTTCAAAGTGGCATTATCATTGAGATAAAATCCAGTTGATATTTGTTCTTTATTCTGAAGTTTATTTGAAAAAATTACCAAATACATTTTCAAGTTTATAAATATGAAATATACACGCTTACTCTTGCTTAAATTGATAACTAATTTATAATAATGACAGGGATAATTGGTAGTAATCATATCAGTTTTGTTTTCCATCTTCCAAACTGTTTTTATTAAATAAAAAATCACATTTGTATTATTCATTATACATTGCATTTCCATAAAAAAAATACATAAATGAGTTCTAAAATATTTCATCACGTTACACAAATCCAACACGCATGGTAGTGTTTTCAGTCAAATATGTGGGTATGTCACCATGTTACTGATACAAGAACTGCAGATGGTGTTTCTGGTAAAAGTATTGACACACATGGAAAAGGTTTGTAATTTGTCCTCAGATTATCGCTGTAGCAATATGTTTGCAACTATTTTTGTGTCACAAATTTGCATGTCCATTTAATCTTTTCAATTTAGCATGGGAATATGAAAAATAGTGGTAACAGATTGAACATCAGTCCGTCAGTACATTTGTTTAAAGTAGTAAAATATATATCAAACATTTAGTTATATCCAAAAATGAACTGTTACTTCATTATGTGAAAAAAGGTTACCAGTTTAAATGGCAACAGAACTGACACTCAAACAGTCACAGTTTTGACATTTTCCCATGTATCAGTTTGAAACAATAGTTGCTCCCATCTTAACCACAACCATGACGTACATGGATTCATGGTGCGCATGCCTTATTCAGCTTTAATTTAGAATGACTAATATTTGAATACGTAGTTGTCACATAATCTTACAAAGTATATAGAGCCAGTTGTGTTTATTGTCATTGTCAATTACGTACATCACCAGAATGTTCTCTCACGAAGTTATTTGCAATGTCTTTCAGGTTGAAAAACATTTCGGAATAGAGAGCCAAAAATTTTTTATTTTCTCCCTAAAATGTGTGTATGTGTGTGTGGGGGGGGGGGGGGGGGGGGGGGGGGGGGGGCACACAGGCCTGTGCTACATAACTGAAGTTGATTTCCTCAATGAAACTTCAAATAGTGAAGCCGTCCTGCAACCACTTTGTAAGGCCCATGGCATGAAGTCGAATAGTTTGGCATCAAAGAAGCAATCATGTTTGTATTTTTGTAATTCATCACGGTACTAGACTTGCTTTTTAAAAACCCGACATGCGAAAATGTGAATTAAAAATGCAAAATAAAGAACAAATGTTTTGATGATTGAATGACAGTTGGTTTGCCAGTTGGTAGCTTGTCTCAGAACAGAAGTGTGAATAACCGTTTTATCAATTAAATCATGCTCAAAATGTCAATTCTGACTGTGGGACAGTCAGTAACTTTTGCTGACAAAATATTTATTTACTAAGATATCATTTATTAAATATAAAGTTGGTAGAAGGAATATATCAGTATCTTTTATTTTGGATAAACTAATGAGGTAAAAAATTTACACTTTTTTCAACGTAAAACCAGGACATGAAATGTACACTTTTTAAAACTAACTCATATACAGGTGAGATTCAACTTAAAGTATGACAGTGCATTCATGAAATATATCTTTTATGTTTAACACTTGCTGTTGACAGCTTGCAAGTTCAAATTTAATAACTACAGATCGTGTACTATATTGTACTCGTTTCATTAAAGAAACATTATTGACTATAGCGGACTAGCATAGCATAAAGCATCTATTAACATTAAATTGAAAATTATCCTTTCTCATCTCCTGGTTTGAAAGTCATAACCCAATTGCGAGACAAGTATATGTATATATCGTCTGTATAAGTCCAGTTGTGTATTAAATTGACACGACTAATTTACCTATACATGCACCTGCGTTTCGAGATTCCGACAACATTGTGGTAACAGATACAATTAATATTGTTGATCCAATGATAGTCCATGATTGACTTTGTAACACATCTCAATGACTATCAGAATCATAATTCTTTTTCTCAAATGTCACTCAAACGGGGTGAAATTTTAGTCTGGAATGTAAACAAACCGGTTTGTTTAGCCAATGCGTAAGGTAATACTTTTATCCTTAAATGCAGCTTTAATAGCATGACATGTTCGCACATTCACCTCCTGGAATGCACAATCAAAGCCAACTTCAAAACCTTACTTGATCTTGTTGACCTGGCGTATATCAACTTTCAATTTTCTGGAAATATAGTTGCGCTCAGGGTGGTTTTCTTCCTCGCTATTCATGCGTGATTAGTAGTTATCTAATGCACATGAGGTATAACCCCGACAGTACCCGCGCATTGTGAAATCAGCACTAGAGATCCGCACTAGACGCGGTGAAATCTGACTAGACAAAGTGAAATCCGCTCAAGGCCAGTTGAATTTGCACAAGGCGAGATGAAAAACGCACCAGACGAGGTGAAATCAGCACTAGATGAGACGAATTTGCATTAGAGAAAGTGAAATCCACCCTACACGATGTTAAATCCGTACTAGACGAGGTGAAATTCACAGTAGACTAGGTGAAATCAGCACTAGACGAGCGAGGTGAAATCCGCGCTAGAAAGCGAGGTGAAACACGTACTAGAAGAGGTGAAATCAGCACTAGATCAGGGACAAGCTCAAAATTATGGCTCGCGGCAGTAAAATAGTTTTTCTGGGCTTCATTGTTATTTGGAAAAATAAAATAAATAAATTTCAAAATCGACGACGCAACGTTTACTTTCACTCTATCGCACTTCCTTGAGTTATGCTTTAGTGATGTCATTGGAAATTAATACTTACAATTCATGTACATTCAATTCTAACATGCACCAGTTTACCCAAATGTTAGTGAAATTAATACTTACAATACATGTACATTCAATTCTAACATGCACCAGTTTACCCAAGTGTTAGTGAAATTAATACATGTACATACAATACATGTACATTCAATTCTAACATGCACCAGTTTACCCAAGTGTTAGTGAAATTAATACATACAATACATGTACATTCAATTCTAACATGCACCAGTTTACCCAAGTGTTAGTGAAATTAATACTTACAATACATGTACATTCAATTCTAACATGCACCAGTTTACCCAAGTGTTAGTGAAATTAATACTTACAATACATGTACATTCAATTCTAACATGCACCAGTTTACCCAAGTGTTAGTGAAATTAATACTTACAATACATGTACATTCAATTCTAACATGCATCAGTTAACCCAAGTGTTATAATTAGTGAAATTAATACTTACAATAAATGAACATTCAATTCTAACATGCACCAGTTTACCCAAGTGTTAGTGAAATTAATACTTACAATACATGTACATTCAATTCTAACATGCACCAGTTTACCCAAGTGTTAGTGAAATTAATACTTACAATACATGTACATTCAATTCTAACATGTACCAGTTTACCCAAGTGTTAGTGAAATTAATACTTACAATACATGAACATTCAATTCTAACATGCACCAGTTTACCCAAGTGTTAGTGAAATTAATACTTACAATACATGTACATTCAATTCTAACATGCACCAGTTTACCAAAGTGTTAGTGAAATTAATACTTACAATACATGTACATTCAATTCTAACATGTACCAGTTTACCCAAGTGTTAGTGAAAGTAATACTTACAATACATGTACATTCAATTCTAACATGTACCAGTTTACCCAAGTGTTAGTGAAATTAATACATACAATACATGTACATTCAATTCTAACATGCATCAGTTTACCCAAGTGTTAGTGAAATTAATACTTCCAATATATGTACATTCAATTCTAACATGCACCAGTTTACCCAAGTGTTAGTGAAATTAATACATGTACATACAATACATGTACATTCAATTCTAACATGCACCAGTTTACCCAAGTGTTAGTGAAATTAATACTTCCAATATATGTACATTCAATTCTAACATGCATCAGTTTACCCAAGTGTTAGTGAAATTAATACATGTACATACAATACATGTACATTCAATTCTAACATGTACTAGTTTACCCAAGTATTAGTTAAATTATTTACCTTTGTCCTGGATATGGAATCTCCAGCCCCGCAAGACGGACATTTGGACACTTGGCTAGTATAGCACAACCCAGTACAGAGGTGGCGACACACATGGCCACACAAAGGCGTTCCATCCCCACCCCGTCAAGGTCCAGTACCCTGATGAGCACACCACCCAGAAGCATGCCTGTCGCGCTGAACAGTATCAAACCTCCTGGAATATAACAAGAAGTATCCAGAGATACATATAATATCAGAAACCTTGTTTGACAATTTCCTCACTCCGGATAACAGAAACCTTCCTACTTATGTTCCTTAGAATGATAACTTCAGAGGAGTTTGGCAATAGACGTAGGATTGTTCGATCAAATAGTACCAAATGAGTGCATAAACGTACCACAGGGAACGAGCTTTTTTACACAATTATATTTCGAATAAATCTATGCTTTTTCGAAAGGACCAACTCTGCATGATTAAATATTTTAACAAGATCAGAAATGTTATATATAGTACGATATTGTAATTCTAACAAGAGTGCTCTGGCAGTAGCACGTTTTTTGCAAATTTTAGTTTTTCAAATGTCCCATTTAAAATGATGGCTTATGACATTTATATTTAGTTTAGACGTTAAACCATTTTATTACATAAAACAATTATCCATAGTGGTGATAACAGTCTTGCGTATAAAGCAAAAATTGCATGGCGGCCATTTTATTGTGAACACATTTTATTATTTCGAATGACAAAAACGATTCCCATGGCTTTACAGAACCATGTAAACGCATTTTGGAACTTGATTTTCTGAAGAGGGAAGGATATTTTACTGTTGATGACATTATTTTTCAAATTCATTTTATCGACTTATTTCAGCGAAAAAAACGTGCTACTGCCCCTTTAAAGCATAAGAACCGCGGGGGTTTGTTGGTGCACGTACTATCCTCCAAATAAGCAGTTTAAATGTCAAGGTAATTTACGAAGCATTAGATCTTATCATCTAGATATGTTAACTCTGCCTTTCATACGATATGATCTTAGACCAGCTTGAAAATTAAGACATCGTCTGAACGATCACTGGCAATATACAAGTAGACAGGGTCGACTGAAATTAAATTATATTGAACAATGATTATGGAATGTTATTCTTTAATGCATCCTAAATCTTTATAAGTAATAAGTTTATGCTACACAAGAATATATACTTCGGCAAATGTATCGATCCCTGCCTAACAGTTCCAAAGATCTGTTCTGAAAGCAAAATTGTAAAAAAAATATTTTTAGTCTTGCTCACGAATCAAGAAGAAGATGTGTTTCCATGGAAATGGCTTAAAGGGGCAGAAGCAAATTTTATTTTTTCAAATTTCTCATTTATAATGATCATTTATGTCATTTATATCTACTTTAGAAGGTAAAACATCTTACTACACAAGCCAATTATCTGTAGTGGTAATAACGGTGTTGCGTATAAAGCAAAAATTGCATGGCGGCCATTTTATTGTGAACACATTTTATGATTTTGAATAACAAAAACGATTCCCATGGCTTTAAACCTGATCTTCTGACGAGTGAAGGGTATTTACTATTGATGACATTATTTTTCAAATACATTTCATCGACTTATTTCAGCGAAAAAACGTGCTACTGCCCCTTTAAAATGAAAGTCCGAAAAAGATGAAAAAACCCAAACAACACATTTACACATGTTGCTTGTTTCACATACCATGCTCATTAAGCTTGGTATGACGGTTTGAGTTCTTGCTCAGAAACAAAATGTTGAGCTATGGGGAAAAGGTTAAAAATGAAATGCCAAAGTAGATGTAACCCCAGAGAGACCATAAAAAGCATGCCAAATAATAATTATAAAAATACGGCCATGGTTGAATGTTTCAGACAATGCATCCTTCACTTGGGCCAAAGGTCACAAACTCAAGGTTATTCCCTCAGTATGTGATAAACATATTAATATTTTCAGAGGCATATGTTAACGGATTAAAAGTTATGGTAAAGGTTATAGTAACTGTACCAAAATTGCGTCATTCTCAAGGTCAAGGATAAGGGGGAAAAGGATATGACTATTTCGATGATCGTATGTAAAGGGAAACACATACATCAAGTTTCAAAGATCAATCAAAAGCTTAAGCCAAGCTAGATTAAAGTTTAACCTACAGCCTGAAATAGGAAAGTCAAGCGCTCTAAGTCAAGGGTCATAACTCTGAATACATAGTATTCGATTGGTCCCAAAAAGCACACGCATATCACTGATGTATATCCAAACATGCGTGAAATTGATCAAAACCTGTGGGAGGAGTTGATTTCAAAACACAGGTACTGTCAATCTGAAATCGGTAGGCCGAGCGCCATAACTTAATAGTAATCCGATTGGTTCCATGAGTGCATGTGTATGTGTATCCGAACCATGCGTTAAGTTTTAGAAATATAAAACAGTGTGGGATAAGTTGATTTCAGAACACGGGTACCCTTTTGAGGACGATGGGACGGTTAGACGGACGGACGAAGGGATAGATGGGTTGCACCACGAAATAACCCCATTTGGGTTTCACCCGGGGGTTAATAAGTCATCTTATAACGTAAAAAGATAACCGTTCACATTGCTTTGAGCAGGGATGCATGATATTAACTTAAATAAATATGCACAAATAGTGTGGAATCGACACACATGGTTTACACAGGTGCATTCTATATATATATTTATATATATTATTACTCATGGTAAACATGGTTGACACCAACCAAGAAAATGGATTTTAGCAAATCAAATGCATGGACTATTAATATTGTTCGATATTATGGTATTTTCAAAATTAACTTGGCACAAACACATGTTGTAAACTATAATAAAAAAAAAAAACTTGCCATGTATGTATTGTGTGCGAATGAGACTCCATGAAATATTTTGTGAATAGTTTTTATTCAGTAGAATATTATTTTCAAATGCAACTTTTCATTATTTATTATAACCAAAATGAGAATAGTCAAACATTGTAGCAATATACAATGTCAAGATCTCAAGATACGAAGAATGAACTCTTTTGAATACATTTAATTTTCCTTATATTCCTCTTTCTTTCGTATTTTAAAGTACAAGTGGAGAAATAGCAAATGTTCAAGGACACTATTCACAAACAGTACTAACATGTTTTACCAAACAAAATAATCGAAACTGATACGTTTATACGTTGTTTACAGAAAATTTCATTCCTATAACTATAAGGGTGTGTCAACCATTTTTACCATGAGTATATATAATTGAATGCACCTGTGCAAACAGTAACAAATGAGAAATGTGACATTATTTCATTCCAAAGTAGTTGATATTTATGTGATGTACTGAATATACGACTAAGTGTTGGCAGTGAGTGTTTTGTACGGGTCACTAGTCACAAAGGTAACGTCCATATCACAGCAGGTTATCCATTACACTGACCAAAAACATCGACATCAAAGACAGATATAGGTACTTTTAGCCCTTAAAAGCCACATGCAGTAATAGCGTCATTTGAATATTTGATACATAGTTATACGTTGTTTACAAAGATTTGTATCAGTTGCGCTAAAGTACATCTAAATATACATGCAAGCAAGCTGTGCTGCTGTGGTATAACTCTCATTTCTTGATGGAAAGGTATCAATATATTGATATATATCAGTTTCCATTCAGGTTGTGTATATTTTTATCTTAAATATGATATAATAAGCCAGGCAAAATAAAATTAATCTTCAAAACATAGTTTTCTCTAAACTTAAATATGTACATAACATCTCATATTGACAAACTTATTATTTTCGCTAATAAACTTATAATACATTATTATAATATAAAGTTCAAACAAGATTCACATTTTATGCACATGAATAATAATGACATTTTAAGTGTTGTATTTCACATATCTATAAAAGCTTCATGTTATGTTGACGCCAAACACTTTCTACCTCAAGGATATTAAATCATCTGTAACTTACCTATCACGTAGCCGGCCACATCAAAGGCCATATCGTATTCTTCAGCCAGGTATTTAAAGGTAAACGCGCCGGTTCCAGAAATGATAAGAATTTCTGCAGTAGCACCAAGACACAAGCACATCAACTCTGCGTTGACAAGCTGGCAGACACCATGATGAGAAAGAGAAGTGGTCCGTTAAAATGCGTGCTAAAATTAGTTCAAGAGCAAGTACTTCATGTGTCATTTTAGCATTGCCCGAGCGAGACCGAATGTAGAGATTGGTTTATTTGGTCATGTAAATTAAGAATTAAACAGTGTCATAAGTATATAAGTATATTTATATGCACATATTATCGTTTGCCTAGCAACAATTTTTCCTGTGCGACTTTCTTATGTCGTCGTTTGTGACGTGATTGGACATTACATGTGACGTCACTGTTTCCCAAAACGACATTACAGTCACTGAATGGGTATTACTAATAAAGAAGTAATTAAACTCGAAAGTTTATGAAACACGTTCTCGAGCAAATTAAAATTCACTTAACTTAGATGATAATTTTAATATTTTAAATGTTGAGAAGTTGTGCGTTGAGAAATGAATGACATGTGAATATATGAACATACGAATATACTTTTAGAAACTCACAAAGTATAGAAATATCAAGGGAGAAAAAACTGGTATCAATGTAATGAATGTATAAAGATAAAAATAAAATCCTAATGGCTGACGATAAACCTGTACCAAACATCAAAGTGAATTTTTTTCTTAAAAAATAACACATTAAAGACATTTATTATTTTCTCAGGATATGCGATTGTTGCTTTTATGACTGCAGATGCATATTTACCGGAGCAATGAGTTCATATATAGCTTCATGGAAAGTAATATCATTTATTTACTATCCGACGCGAATAAAAATATATTGTCGACCAGTTTGTCGGCATTGCTCCGTTTTTTAAGAGTAAAATATTGTATTAATGATTTCTCTAAATTACCAAGACATCCACATTGTGTCGTGGTAATCTTAAACGCTTCATTACATATTCCTTTAGCCTTAGGTGTGCAATATATTACATACTTATAATAAAAGTAACCTCCATACATATACTGTAAACTTGTAATCGAATGCAGCTTGTATATAAACTGTTGTGCGCAAAAACATATATAACTTAAATATCTTAAAATATTGGTATCATGATTTACCGTATATACTTACAAACTTAAGAACAGCTTTGAAGAAATCAACTATAAAGTGCTTCAAAGAGAGAGATGGTTTATCGTCATTTGCTGAGGAAGATTTCTCCACTTCTTCCAGATGCTTTTTACTACCTTCGAGCAGGGAAAGCACACTATAACTAGCAATACAACATAATCAGGGAATGAGACATCCTACTCCATCAGTGTACTTGTATCCGTTACGCTACTACAATACCTTGATTCCATGAGCCCAATAACTCTCGTATATCGATCAAAAGCCCATGAAAGACATTTCACTCGAGCAAAAGAGGCAGTGAGAGAAATCGATTGGCGATCGTCGACGTTTAAATCGCATTAATTGGCTGAAAATGACATGCTGTGATATTTGGCGATGAGTGACCAGCGTACGGAAAATGAGAGTTAAGGGCTCAGAGAATCAGGGTATTATAGTAGCATTGCAAATACACATTTACTGCTGGAGACGGATCGGACTGAGACTCTCGTAAATCAAAGTGATCAAGATTATCAATATATTGACATAATTAATACTTAAACAATCAATAGGAAATATTAGCATTGAAATTGGGTCCCCCAGTAAAATGTATTTCATCAAATATAAAGGACATCTAAATGCAGATATAAATGTTTTTAATTTGAGTGTGCTTGTTTCATGTTTACATCTATCATGAACATAAACGATTTTATAACTTTCATTATTTACTTTCGAGAAAAACAATCGACATGAAAATAAGCAAAAAACTATTTTTGAGTGATCGATAGAATTACCATATTATAACGAAATGGCACACTAAAGTTACCTTGTATGGCCCGCGGGAATCCGAAGAGAGGAAGAGCTATGACCAATAGGACCACTGCAGGAATAATGAAACCAATCCACCAGGCACCAATCCATCGAGGGTCTCTGGGCCCGAACCCCAGACTAGCAAACAGGACATAGATTATGGCAGGCAATATATTACGTTAAGGGAATATCTTTAAATGAGAATAATGATAGTTACATGCAACGCATATCAACGTACAAAACATGATACATGTCAAGATAAAGTATCTTGCCCAATGTATCTCAAATGCATCAGTGTTGGAAAGGGAAGCAACACTCAAGCCACCTATCAACGGTCATCTGACCTATGTATCGAACCAAGTGTCACTTAATGGACATGCATAGGGGAGATTAACAACAGCATGTTCGATAATGTAGTTTAATTGTACTTTCGGTTGTGTGTGGAGACGCATGGAGTAGGGGTGACTACTGACCCAAAAGGACTATTGCGATAGTGATAGTCTATTGTGACTATAATAGCGATAGCTAATGCAATAGTGAATCAATAAACGAAACAGAACCAATTCGAGAACAACCAGTATTTTCTGTCTTTACTTTGAAATTACTTTTTCCAAAATGACAGAACTTGGCGCTATAGAAACAAGAATGATAGCTCTTGGTTTTATCTCTGTAGTGATATCTTCCAAGTGTTGCAGCACTGAATCTTCAAATCTGAAAAACCGCATTTTAGATTCAAATAAACAACTGGATTGAATAAACTTTTGAAACTATCGACAGTTAGCCGTGCTATCGATATGATTTATCGTGTTTTTAGAACTATCGATACTTAACTATTGACAAAGCAACTGTTGCGATAAATTTATAGTTCGATCTTGTGTTACACTCCTTGCATGAAGTGCTATACGACTAGTTGATCCAACTTCACACTGACACTCACTTACTCACACAAAATTCACACTCTAAAACAAAAACCATAGGGTTGTAAATTTTAGTTCAGTTAACTTCATTGTGTGATACCTCAAATCAAGATGACATGATATCTTACCTATCCTGGTCTCGTCTATCGAAATCCACGAACAGCTTTTCAGTAAATTGGCCCCCAAGAAAGAATCCACAAGCAACACCAACAGCTGCTGCCGCGTAGGTCATCCCTGAAGGCGAGAAGTTAGTCTATAAAACGATACAGGCATATGTCATGTTGGCAATGGTTTTGCATGATAACAACATGACGTCTTTTTACATAATGTATTGAATTGAAATATAGGAAAATTGAAAATCTACGATGACAGGTTCTGATGAAAACCTCGAGTCCGTGGAGCCCCCATTAACCATCGTTCGCGAGTTGAATTAATGAAATAATATCGTTATACAAACCTAAGTATTTACCTACCAACGTAAATTGCAGCTGTATTTGAATTTTCATTTTCTTCCATGTAGACTGTTCCAAGTGAAAACATGGGGGTAAAGCCGACACCATGTACCATCTGGGCAACCATGAACACCCCTAAATAGTGGGATAGTCCAAGCGTACTTCCTTCAGGAGGCGGCTCTGAACCGGAAGTAGAATTATCTGAGACCCCTTCTTCACAAACACTAGAAGCTGATGACCTTCCAGATGCTATGGATATCAACAATAAGGAAATAGAACTGACTTAAAGTCAACCATTCACAAAATTTAGAACGTATTGCAGATTATACAAGTAACTCTCGGCATCGTTTTAGAATGTTACACGTTATTCTAACATATTTTGAAAAGCTGAAATCTGTGAATACATGTAGGTGTAGATGTATTTTCCATTGAGAAGATTAGCAACATGCGATGGTTTCAAACAATGGAAGCTATACCCACAAAGGATTGGAGCATCAGAAGCCATGTGCGGCACCATGAAGAGCAGAGACCCACAGGCCATGATAACCGATCCCCCCGCGACCCAGGACGCCTTGTTGTAGCGTGCACCCACGAAGCTGACGACCAGAACGACGGCGAGAGCCCCGATGTCCTGGGAGCTGGTGATCAGGGCAGACTTAGAGCTGGGCAACCCGAACTGTTTCTCTATGTGGGGGAGAGCTGCGTTACCGATACCGTTGACTGCGAAACCTTCCATGAGACAGAGGATCACACCCCAGAACACGAACACTCCCAATCTGTTCGTCTTCTGGAGGAACCTTGTGGATAAATACAACGATGATAATTTGTTAAAAGAGAAATGTACATCAGGAAAAGGAACATTTTATTTGATTTCGTGTACTGTCGTGTTTTCAGTTGAGTTGAAATGACATTCGAATAGCTACACAGAGAAAGCTAAGATGATTTAGTTGACCAACAGCTGAACGATAAAGGTACTTTAGGAAGGAACATTAATAATATATTTTACTGTATTATGTCAGTTGTTATGAAAGAGAAAATAAACGCGTTACAGAGAAAACTAACTGCAAAGGTCGAGAGATACCTGTTTAAGAAGTCACAATTACAAATAAATGTAATACTTTCAGCGTCGGTGGATGTGTAAAGAGAGGTAAATGGATTCCAGATGTAACTTGATACACGGTCGACCGCGCATTTTTGCCACCTTATCGTGGTTAGTAAATCAGATTTGAGTTGGCAGCATGACTTCTCGTCAGCAGATTACTTGATATAGCATCTTACCGTGGTTTGAATCCACCCCATCCATAGAGGAATCGCTTGTCAGAACCACTGTATTCCTGGAACATCACGAGGGTCATATAAAGATTCTAGGTAAATACACTATATACAATAATGAAACATTGTGTTCAAGAACTAGGAATTTCACTGGCTTGCATATGTCTGTGATGTGATGAACGAGTCAGAATGCATTATTATTATTACACGGTATACCAAAGAGTGTAGAATGTCTCCCAAGCTACCCTTTGTCATGTTTAACGCCGTAAATCCCAAATGCTTGATACATGTATTCACAGTGTAAGTGTCTATCTGGTATGTGGATATAACATCAAGGAACCTGACCGCTATTTCTCTCTCTGTGACATATCTCAAAACAACTTCGGACACCTGTTTTGGGCAGATACATACCACATTAATAACTTCTGCATACTGCTATTGCATGGTTTGTATATGCGTTGATATTAATAATTTGTAATATTTACAGTGATTGCCTTTAAAACTAACGTGCATACTGAAGAAAACAATAACTACCGAATTATGTATTTTAACTAAATAGATACAGAAGTTCAATGTACACTTTGCTACATGTTTATAATCAATCATTAATCATGTTTTCAAAAGTTCCATTTCTAAAAACATGTGGCTATGAAAGCTAACATTCTAAACAACCCACAACATAAGATAAAGTAAAATTAAGTTCTTCAACATCGTAAACATGAAATTATTTTATCATTACTCACTCAATGAATATCAAATCTCATAGCCTCTATAAGTTATCTCATATACATGCATTTTATATTAACTAGTAATGGGGTTTTAAAAATCAAACAAACGCGTTCAGTGCAAGTCATATTTTAACCATAGTGCCTTTCAAAACACTGATATAGAACAGATTTAACAGTAATCTAACAGTTTCAGTAAACAGTACCTCCATCACAAGATCGCTATCTTCCAATACACACCAGCATCGGTTATATATGAGCCGCAGGTGATACACACTTATATATCTCGAAAACGTGACACAAAGGTATGTAATGTCTATCAAACTCGACCGTCACACCCTTTCCTGACAAATCAAAACACATATCAAGATTTCTGACAATTGAGATAATTATCAAATAAGATTCAGGTGTAGAGTATGAATTATTTTCATTTATATTTCATTATTTAATTCCATCTCACTGTTCTTCTGTATTTCTATATATTCTTCTAGAAGGAGCAAGAAGGACAAAAGCGTCGTATTGTAAATGATGAAGAAGAACTACATCCATACAATACAGTCATTTGTAATACTACCTAATGACCAGTATTTTAAATTCCGACATGCTCTAATGCAATAAAGCAATCTTGGTACATAGTTTCTTTTGCAAAGAAGCAATCTAAGTACACAAGCTTCTAATACAACAAAACAACTTACTATCTTGCTGCACATACTTAAATTTCTTTAAAGAAACTTAATACACATGCGTTTATTGCTTAATTCGCTTGCTTCAATTACAATAATGTAATCGTAGTACACATGCTTCTATTACAATAAAACGTTCTTAGTACACATGCTTCTATTGCAATAAAACATTCTTAGTACACATACTTCTAGTGCAATAAAGCATTCTTTGGACCCACATTCTTCTATTTGCGATAAAGCATTATTATTTACCATCTTATCTGGAGCAGTTTTATCTGGAAGCGTTTCGACAAAGACGTCATCTGAAGCTGCTGTAAAGGCGACGTTTTGAAACCCATCCTTGTCTGTGATGATCTTGCCGTTGGTTGACGGTACTTCCTGTTGGGAGTCACCTTGAAATGCAGGGTTGTTACTGCCCGTCGGTGCCTGAATTAACAGTGATTTAAACAGTTGAACAACAGTAAACGTTTGAGTTTTGTGTACGATACATTTACATATAGCATGGATACATGGAGAACAAGATATCACTGAACTCATAAATTGTATTGAGAACTTTATTTTAGGATCATTCAGTCGTTCAAATGTATGTTCTTTTTATTTTTTATTTCACCGAATCGGAGATTCCGGGAGTATATTGTTTTTCTGTATGTCTGTCCATAGTAGTAATACTTTCTATAACGTTGATAACACTCCGATATTTTAATCGAAACGATGGTTATATCCAAAGCATATAAGTGTTTAACTAACACATCTTGTCTACGTTCAATGATTACCATGATAATGGTCATGTTTATAAAACGTTGCGATGGTACTGTAAGTGTATATTTTATGAAAAATAAATTTTAACAGATATCGATTAAAATGATTCGCAATCATACACTGTCGGGAATGACACCCAACTCGCACATGTATTCGTTAATGCATACACGTATTTTAGTGAATGTCCTCTGTAATACTAAAAGCTTAGAATTTGCTTTGTATAATTTCCTTTAAAATGTTCAAGACTTTCAGTTCGTTATGTACAGCTAAAGAGCTACAGGTCATGTGTTCACAAATAGTATTGAGGTTAGTATACACACATACAAATGTAGTATGTTCTTCATTAATAAAGCGTGGTTTACATCCATACCTTATCCATTGTCGCATTCGAATTCTTATAATCGAGAACATAAACATATAACATGACATTTTAATCACACACTTTGCTTCAAATAAACACCACATTTTTATTAATTTATCAAGGCACGTTGGTTAAAAAAAGTGGGAATGTGTTTTGCTCACAAATATATACAATAAGTGTTAAGGACAGTGTTACATGGCTGACATTTACAACACAGCAATCCTTGCATTCTATTTGTCACAAAGGAATCTCCTCAATAAATCATCACAGCTGAAGTCAGTTTTTTTTATGTCCGTTGAATTATTTACATGGCAAACTTCTTTTCTTCAACCTGCATGACTTTGTGCCCATTGTTCACCAACAGGCGTGTTCCTGAATGTATCGTATCAGTGTGTGTTGATGTGTTTGATATCTTCGTTTGCACATTTCCCTTGTGGAATGCAACGTTCGTGCAATGCCTTCGTGCCTGTTTATTAACGGAGTTAAATATACGTGAAATGGTCAATTTGCAATTGACCTGCAACATGTAACGGTCTTCCTCAACGCAAGTTTAGTTTTACTCTTTCATCAATGGTCGATGTGGATGTTGATACGTGTGGGTTTTGTGATTTACTCTTGAGTCATTGTTAACCACACGTTAGTTGAGAAACAACATTATTTGTTTAAACATATTAGAGACTGCCACTGATTTGAACGGTTTCAGTGTAACATAATTTAGAGATATTAACATGTATACACTTTTATATAATTACATTTATGCGTGTGGATAACAACAGCGCAAGGGCCTATGTTGGCATCCCAATCCATCAGGGCACTAGTATCCACAAGCTACTTCCATCCTCTAATTGTCTTCTCAGCTTTTCCTCATATCGCTGCGAATAACCAGCCAATGAAAATTACTTAAAATCGAGCAATATTGGCAATGCCAGGATAAAAAGACCATCAACTTTCAAATCACGACATTTCATTGGCTGACAAAATATGTGTCTATGCATAGGGATGACTAACCAGTCGATAACGTTACGTTTCAAAGGTTAAGAAAACTATCAGGGGATTGGAGCAAATACTCTGGTGAAGCAGGGTTGATCGGTGTTGTATTTCTTAAATCTTCCACACATGCATATAATGAGTAGTGAGGTAGACATTTGTGTTAGGTCACATAGGTCACATTGTCCCTGTAAAGCAGTCGGGTACCCGGTAAATATTACCCGACTCATACCGGAGGATCTTTTCAGAATTGTTGTACAGGAAACTTAAAGTTTATCGTTAGTGGTATAGAAAAACAACATGAAACAATTGAAAGAATTACTGTGTCAAAAGCGAGATATGTAATTTGATATATATTATTCTAGAATCATGCTCTACACGACTGATCCCGAACGCTCGAGTGCTCGGGTCACATACATAGCAAGGACATTAAACCGTATGTAGTTTAAAGGGGTTGTAGCACGTTTTACTTTTTCAAATTTCGGTTTTTATTATTTCGAATTACAAAAACGATTCCCATGGATTTTCCGAACCATATATATATATACTACTTTTTTAACTTGATTTCCCGAAGAGAGAAGGGTGTTTTATTATTAGTGACATTATTTTTCAAATATAGTTCATCAACCTATTTGAGCGAGAGAGAAAAACGTGCTACTGCCCTTTTAAGCCAATCAGCAATGAGGTATATACGCTCATTTACCTGATATGCTATTAACCCTAAAACAACCACGAAGCTGTTAGCTTTATACCCTATCACTTGAATATGCTGTCTCATACCGAAATATCAAACTTGACAATACGGGATTCAATATAAATTCAAATCAAATGAAGAGTCCCACACGTATGCATAGGTAATGATTCCTTTAAATTCAAATCTCAATCTGCTGTACATTGTTTGGTCTTATGATCCCTGATATGTTCAACCTCTCTGATATTATGAGAGAACAAAACAAACGAAATCATGCTAACGCTTAATTTTACTCATAAGACATATATGACATGAAAACGATAGAAACGCGATGTGCTGATATGTACACGCTGTTCGTAGTATGTACATCAGTTTGATTGATCTCTACTGACAAGCTTACAAACAGTCTATTATGAATCTGTCATTCTTTATTGATAGGTCTCATGTCATAAGTCGAGCTCTTCTGCCTGTTCACTTATTTTAATATTTTATATATTACTTATTATCACGGATATATTTCCAGGCACCATTATTAATATTATTTTGAAACAAGCCAACTCGAAGTTTGGGAAACTGAGAGAAAGCAGAAGGTTGCCAGTAGGGGAATGTCCGAACTGATGTTTTCTCAAACGACGTACGCTTGTAAGGACGCGTGTATGGAATTTAAGTTTAAATCGGACTTCCGAGTCGGTGTGATATTTGATTACAACAGCAACCCATACCGGTGTGAATAGTTCACATATTTAACTATCCATAGACATTGTCTTTACCTTCATCTCTACATGTTATGAAACCATGTCTCTTAAAACATAATTTTCGTATCGTTAATGGAAATTAAATGGTTGGTTTAAAACCTAACTTCAGAATATCCTGAACAAGGAGCCGCAATTCAGCATGCTACTACACAAGTTTGCATCCACCAAGCTCTAAAGATTTAGGTATGCCAGGTCTAAGGACCAAATACGTACACTTCGTTCTCTTCAGAACCTTACAATTATTTAACGTTATATCTGAAACACAATATTTTATGTAGAGCTAGTTTTCTAACACTGTGACTACCTTACTAATATTAATAAGATTAGTATAATGAGATAATGCATTAATTGGTATAAAAGTGTCACGTCTGGATCAAGTTGATATCAATATTACGATGTCTGCGAATCAATGCCGTCGTATTTAATAATCAGACTGTTCACAGTCGTACCAATAATGATGCCGCTTTTCTTTTCCATTGCGTATCCATGCTATTATGACTTTGAAAGACAGGGTCGTAAATCTAATTAGGTTAAAGCACATAAATGTCTCTAGACATTGTTTCAGGAGTAGTCAACTGACACCGTTAATCTGTGTGCACATTAAACATGCTTGAACATTACCTTATACCATCGCTTCACAAACAGCGTGGCGGCGAGTATTGTGTAACGACATTTCATTGTATAGGTTTACAAAACTATTCAACAACACGTTCACTGTGAATGGACATGAATACTAGCTGCATTTGTTATTATTTAAAAATGTACTGTGCTTTTTGTCGAGCGTAAAGCTCAGTCTTGAAATGACTTGGTATCAAATTACCTACACAAAGTATAACAGCGACGATCAGTTTTATTTTATCACATCATTATACAACAATTATATATGTTATATGATTGAAGATAATTAAATTATGACATTGCTAACTTGACATTGCAATGATATGTAAACATCTACAAATTGTATAACTGTTATGTTTTAATGAACAATTTATATCTATATACGTTGAATGTAAACGTGTGCAATCAGAGCTGTGTTAGAGAATGGAGTCTGAATAAACAGATGTCATGTTGAACTCGGCCGGGATATCCCCCGTGTTTACCTTACCTGACAGTAAAGACAGAGCCGGGCTAAGCACCTGTACACGACCTAAATTGGCGGATAATTTGGTAGTTTGAGTTGTAAAGTTATCATATACGCGACTTGTTGTATCTGAAAAGTTTACATTTACTTACCTCACTCTCACTCTGCATCATTGTGGCCCCTGGAGGTCCGGATCACGAGTCAAGTTGGTTTTCTTCGCGACCCAACTTCCATAGTGTCGAAGTCAGGCACACTGCCTATTAAATACGTAAGCGTTACGCATAGCTGATTATGGGGATCGCCTTGCTTAAAATGGTGTCTCACACACAAAATACTTCCCTGCATTTTAAAGGGTTTCCGGTATGGGTGGTCGTGACAATGACCGTTTGGCGCATGTTTTGGGTCATTTTGACCATATCCATTCAATTGCCGATTTCACACGTATAATTAGCTATTATGACCGATTTATCAAAAATGTACTTGTCTTTATAATCTTAGAAATGTTCTACTTAAAATGTTGATATAAATATATTGGTGATTTGTTTCCTAGATTTCTATTTTGGTAAAGATTGTTGTTTAAAATACTCGTGCAATTTGGAAACAAGTACATATATTTGATGGATAAGAAGTCAAATAATGATTTCCGAGGCAACTGAACAAATATCAATCCGCTGAATAAACCTCCTGTGCAGGATAGTTTTCTCTCATTGGTCGAATAATATAAAATCTCTAAGTTCAAGTTTCATTAAGTCAAAGTAAATTAATGTTTTAAATGGAATATACAAACATTAAATATACCTCGTAGTACAGTTTACAATCTGTAAATCGTTTTGTGAAAAGTGGACCTGCTCTAACCTACTCATGCGAAAAACAAGTATATGCCATAAAAAGAAGGCCTGGGTTTTCGAAGCTCTCTTAGCGCTAAGATAGTAAGTGCTATACATCAACATTGGTTTACAATTATCGCAGCGCCAAGAGAACTTCGGAAATCTAGGGCTCTGACTAAAGTTTACGTAGTTTTATCCATAAAGCGGTAAGTCACGCTACTTTATGGCCTCTCATCGGTTTATAAGATAGATAAAGAATAACCCGTTACTTAAACACAGAGAAATGCCCGTTGGATATGATAGAACACTCGTCATTCTTTAGTTTATACTGGGGCTGTATTTAACTTATTGATGAAGTTGGAATCACCACTTATATTATCACAATAATTATGATACATATACTACACTGTATCTGATACACTTTTAGGATTCTGGCAATTGTTAGAGGAGATACGTTACATATATCACTTTAATCCCGCTTACTGAGTGCGTACTTTATGTGAAATAAAGATATTTATCGGGGACACTTGTCACATATCAAACCTACGTGTAGAGTGTGGATTACAGAGGTATAACCTGGATCACTTCGAGAGAGACGTTGAAGCACGCCTGTACGTTTGTCCTCAATATATATAGGTCATAGGATACGAGATAACACGGTTCCCTAGGATTATAAGTACGCTTCTGTCGTCTTTGCTAGTCTTAAATTATTGTAGGATAATAATGACAATGTAGAAAACACTTTGAATGGCTGTTAAATCGATTTAAGAACTATTTGTGTAACATATATTGGTGTTATATGATTAAACACCCCGGCTTGTTTAGGCGTCATGCCTTTAACTATCATGTCAAAAGCCCACTGTAAACCCACGCATGTCTATTTTATAACTGACCATTTAACTTGCATCTGCCAACAAACGAGATTGTTAACCACAAAACTATTGTCACTATCATAGTACTACCGTATTATTTTCTAACCATTATTCAATATAACGAAATTGTAAACTCGGAATAGTGAACTTTCGGTACGATGATCGGGTATAATAATCGAAATTATAACACTCATGACCATGAGGTTGTTGGCCGATGGCAAAACAGCTGCGGCAGAGATTTTAACGGCCAGGGAGACGGTCCTTTGATAGGCAACCCCGTCAACTATAGTATGAGGCAGAACCAGCTCCTAGATTTGATGTAATTTAAGCTCTCTTATAGTGCTAAGACAGTACATGCCTCTCACTAACATTGGTATACAACTATCGCTTGGTAGAGCTTGGTACATCGAGGACTCTTCTTCTTATATTGGTTTGGTCGGGCTATTTCAGGTGTCTCATAATGTCAAACCCGTAAACATGAAGGCAAAAACGTTATACTTTTGTAGAAATGTAAAATTTATTGATTTCATAGACATACGTTTCACTTAAAATATATTGTACATATTTGCATTAAAATGCAATGTTTTACAGTACTAATACACATGTCTATATGTAATATTGATTATACCTTCTATATTTTATATAGGTAGGTCTGGCGTCTGTGTCATCTCTTTACATTTAATTCAACCAAAATATTATCGGTAAAATGTGGTAAACATAAACTATAAATGTTAACACATATCAGTAGAGTAGAAAACAGAGTCAAGCCAGCTGGTATTAATGTTCGGTTTCTTGATGTTTGTCATTTGATTGATATGTAATACTATCCTTTACGAACGACTATCATTACTTCCACATGTAAATCTTCTTGAACTGCCATTTTTGACTCGACTTGTTCGGGTCACATTTTGCCAACACCAAATTGTTTTCGTCGACAAGTTCTGCACACATCCCGGCATCTGTGTTCATTATCAGCTGACTGGACTGGAAGGACAAAGGGTGGCTGGGTTATTGGGCAATATTCCAGGTAAACGAAAGTATGTAATGTAGTGCCCTCTAATTGAAATATATAAAGTACTATAATACACGCTGTTCTCTAGGATAGTCTATTGGGGCCTTCAGGTAACAATGTTAACTTTCTTTAGGTTCCCTTTTCTCTCGTTACTATTCTAAATTTACTTACATTGTTGATTCATGTTTTCATATTTCCGACTTTCGCATCACAATTTCTTGAGTTTTCAAATACGTTAAAACTAAGGGAATCCTTTTATATAATACTTCATACTCTACATTAAAAATGTAACCAACTTAATTTATCCAAGAAATAAAAAAATAATTATGATATATGTCTTTACTCTTCTGAAATGATACCCCCAAAAAGATCCGTTATCCGAATATTTTGTCTGGCCTTAAAACTATTTTTACTTGAAAAATCCTATTTGAATCCCCGGCACAATACCATTCATTACATTACAAAAACGGGTGAGTTTATCAATGTTAACATGAATCAAAATCAAAGCATGTAGTAAATGTTCAGTGATTGTATCGTTGAGTATCTTATTTATTCATTCACTGAAAGTGAATTACTCTTTAACGAATTAAACAGAAAATTTGTAGTTTGGTTGAATGAAGTTTCATATAAACTTTAGTTAACAAACGTACGTTTGTGTATTCCCATTGGCCAACTGGCTGCCTCCCGCATTTCTTGTAGATCAACGCTTCATTCTTATCGTCAGGAAGAAGACACATCTCACCCATGAAAAGTCGCCCATCTACATCCAATCTGAAAAACTATCAAATCATTTATTTTAGAAATGATAACATCGTTATAATGTCTGCATAATTGTTGATAGAAATGCTAACAGACATAGTGTACCAGCAATTTAAAGTGAGAAACATTTAATGAAACATCTACACAGAGGTTTTGAAATGTGGGAAATAGAAAATAAAATGTTTGAGAAAAAAACGTTTCGTGGTTTATTTAAAAAATAACAAGGATGACATGTAACAAGTGCTAGCGATTGACAGTTCCTGACTCACAGGGAGTGGGTTCGAAATCCCACCAGGCAACTCGTCCCGAACAAATACAAGAATATATATATACATGTTCTATTGCAGATAGTGTGATCCCAAATATAGCACTGTTAGATTTGTTCACCATCTATATGGCATGTATATCTAATATGTAAAATATTTCAACAAGTAGATGAAAGTGCAAATAAAGCCTCGTTTACACATAAGAGTAAGTGCAAAATTTGTGCAAATACATTGCCAACTTAACTAGTTTTGTTTTGGCGAGAAATGTAATGACAATGAACAATATCTGTTGGTAGCTAAGGACATTTGATAAATCTTAACAGCTACGTCAAGGACTTTCGTGCACAAGGACATGTATTGTCGAAAACATATAGGTAACTGGTAATCGCCGATCGAACCATGTAGTTCCACGTAACTTACTATACAGTAAGTTATGCCACAATGACACCTATGTATTGGCGAGGCCGCTATAGGATTGATTGTTTACAAACGATTTTGTTGTACAATCAGCAATGAGCAATGAGCAAATGACTTGTTTCAAAATGAGAATGGGATCTCTATTCAGGAGCGTTGGTCAATGGTAGGCTATTTGCTATTGAGATTTAGTTGTCATACGAGGAGAGCACAACCTCGATGTGCACGTGTTCTCAGCCTGCTATGCCGTGCACGTGAGTTACATTCGCTATTCGCACGAGGTCTTATTTGTGCAACCGGGAATAATGGCCTTTGAGGAAGATAAGTCTTGCCTGAGAACGAGTAGTCACTGCCATCTGGCGAAATACAGCTCTGAATGAGTTACACAGACGTTCTGAACTTACTGACATTTTGAACTTACTTGGTTCTTTAAATAAGGACTCATTCTGCAGGATAGCAGGAAGACTTTAAATTGACCACCCGTCCAACATTGGCCTGTATACAGAGGTTGAATCTGAGAAATCAAACCAGAAAGAAAAATGTCAGTCAGGGTTCATAATCGTCGTTTTCTAAATCATTACATATATTTATTTAGTCATTCTGTTTACCACCACCATTGTCTTTGTCATTATCGCAACCATAGGTCATCTGGCATTACCGTCATCTGAGCAACTATCCCAAACGTTTGTCAGTGAATGTTGTTTCTGAATGTTATATTCACTGCGTTCCTTATTGAAGCTGTAGCATTCTACGATGTTTACATATTATATATTTTATATATAGCTATGTTATACAAATTATTTTTTTCAACGGAAAGAAATAAAATCTCTCACCTGGCCCCAAACGACATTTGGTTTTGGTACAGGATACAGGGAAGTGACGTCATACGCGACATTGTCGAGGTACCACTGAAAGCTCTTACACCCATTCTTCCTGCGCAAGTCGAGGCGAGGCTGAAGGTCCTTCAGTGGTGTTCCTTTCAACCATGGTTGCATTCTGTAGAAGTGGCGCTTGTGATCGTCGTCAAACCATACCTCAATTACTCGCATATTGTTCTGAAAAAGAGCAGAGAAGGTTTGCGCTTTGCAGGCTTTGTAGGCTTTGTAGCTTTGTCATGTATATATGTAATGTATAACTATTAGGGGTGACTATTGACCCACATGGAACTATTGTGATAATGTTAGTCTATTGTGACTATTGTAACCTAATATTGCAATAGCTTTTGCAGTATTTTATCAAAAAACAAATTACAAAATAAACAGTGTCTTAATATCTTTACTTTGTGCAAATTCTTTACTTAGAAATGACTTCTTCCACATTTCTAACTTTCAAAGACAAATCTACTTAGTTCAAGCTCTCAGTGATCTGTTTAGAGTGTTCCAGCATTTTGCAAATTTCACTTTGAGATTCAAGTAAACAAGTGAATTGACTACACTATCAAAACTGTAGATAGTTATCCGTGCTTTTAAAAAATTACTATCGATTATGTACTATCGAGACAGCAACTGCCGCGATAAGTCGATAATGATCTTTCGTTGCACCCCTAACATAGCGAGGGTCATTAAGATTAAGAAAGAGAGTGGTATTACGATATGTACGCCATATAGGTTTTTCGAAGTTATACTTACAATCAAATGTTGAGGCATGCTGCGTTTATCATTAGTTCGCTTGCCAGCACTGCGGTACACATGGCCCACACGGGAGCAAGGGACCCACTCGATTCGACCTCCGCATTGCCAGATCTTAAACATGTGTGATGCAATTAACTGGAATTTATTCTTGATGCAACAGGAGAATCAAAAGGCACATGGTAATTCCAGCGAATCAATGTTATGCATGTTTGTCAAGCAAACGACATTAGAATCTATGTCGAAATATCGCCAAGATAGAATAAAGAAGTTGTTAGTCCATAAATGTGTCGTCATTCTTCCTCACTTCAACTTTTAGAATGCCTATCAAAGAAATACAGTACAATTGTCCCCATGTATTCGCACAAGTTGCCGGACATACATAAACACTTAGATTGATTTAATTTACTAATCTTAAGTTATTTCCCGAATATGTACATGAGACGATTTATGTTTCTTCATGATTGTACCGTATGTTGTCATGGCAGCAATACAAAACTATCCTGCCTTTACTCGATATTGTTCATATTACAATATTATCAACACTGTTAATTGTGTTCAATACAAAAGGGACCGTTTTAACCCATGTCTTAAAAGCAATAGTAGCTTATTCAAGTAGATCTACACCTAAATGCGTATATGTTATTGTTTAGACTTAAGAGAGGCAGTTTGTTATCTTGACACTGAAAATCAAATTACCGAAGATATACACAACACACACACCTTGAAGGAGAGCTCAAAGTTTTCAGCGCCCCAAATTTCTAAACCAGGATCATATGCACCAAGTTCAAAGAAGTACTTCCGGTTCATAGCAAATAGTCCGCCAGCATGGGTTGGTGATCTGTTTCACAAGAATCACAAACAAGTTATTCTTAAAAATCACTTTCTATCTTGGGAGGTATTAACAAACATTTCTAACATATTATTTTCCTCCCTTCAGTGAAAGGTATTGATTGACCTGACTTCAAAATATAACTTCATCAAAAACAAATGTCATCTGTCGTGTTAATATCTTAATGCTAATGCATGAATGTGGATGTTCTTAATTTGACATAACAGCCTCTGGAAAAATATCGTTATTCTTATCATCCAAAAAGTAGTATCTCAAGAGAGAGAGAGAATTCTCATTCATTTTAACAATTTCTTCACATAACTCCTTCTCATCATCACCCAGTACCTATAATAATTCAGTTATAATCACTAATCCTCTGAATGCTAAGTTTATAGGTATCAGATGCTTGATATGTATTTTAGAAGATGTTGGTTATTCTTTTATATAAAGTTTGATGTGTCTATATTGTTGTGACTGAATTGAAGAGCACATGTTATATTTTAGATCCAGTTCATATATGATTAAGATAAGATATAGTAAACAACGAATAAAGAGAGACTATTTCATTGTTTTTGCCGAATATCATTTCTATCTCATCGAGTGGAATGAGAAAGTGATATGTTCACGAGTGGCGCTTATAAATGTGCAAATATGAATTTTATTTTCATTATATAATCACATATTTCATTACTAGTTATATAATAAAGTTTCTAACTGTAGTGATATTCACTGACCGGTGCGGCTCACTTCTATAAAGATGAGTTCCGTCTTCCTCCGCGGATAGAAAGTTCTCCTTGTACAGCAGAGACCACTCGAATATTCCCCATGAGCGGTCCGCAAAACGGGACCGTTGTTTGTATTCAAACGTCTGTGGTTCGATGGGATCAATTATGGGAACCGCCATTGTCGTCCTAAGGAAACAATGATGTTACCGTGATATATTAAGGTCACACTATCTGCAATAGTACTTATTGTTGTATGGTTGCTCAGATACCAATCGCAAGCACAGCTTACCCATTCGGCCACCGGAATTGAACTTGCATCCTAAATATAACAATGTTACATTTCTAAATCGCATGTATTTCTAGTGATCTTAAATATCATGGTAAATGATTTCGAATATTAAATCTGATTTGTTGGATAATTTCAGAGGCAGTCGACACAAAATCTAAACTAGACCTAATGCTTATAAGCATTGTGACTGTTGTGGAGATTGTTCTGAATATTAATCCAGAAGACGATTTAGGATATTCCCAGTAAAGTTTTATAATGTATGATGACGAAGGCAACCAATCTCATTAAACTCAGACCGTGTTCAGATGTTCATCGCTGGGTTATTTATGTAAGTACTGCACGGCAGGGGCCAAGTCTGCTGCTCTTCACAATTCTGTAATTTAACCAATCACAGCGCCATTCAGATATGGAATCGGTCCGACGACTTCCTAACCCCGTCAATCATTGGTTGGAGTGAAAGATCACAGAACATGACCTCTGTCGAGCAGTTCTCAGATCTAGAACGCAGCGAGGTACAAGTGTTGCGTGTCCGATTTGATTTTAATGCGATTGGAACGCAACAGACCTGTTATTGGCTATTCTTGTAAGCAGGGGAGGTAACCAGTTTTTACTGCATTCACAATGAGCGTCGAGGAAGAGAATCACTTCAGCAGTTGAGAGTTGTGCCCCCTTTGTTTTACTCGTGATCAGTCCTAAGCGCCTGTCATTGCGGTAGAGTCGCACCAGTCCACCGAACTTTGAAACGGCCTCATCTAATTTCTCCGTCAGTGCTTCTGAAATCAATTCATGAATGAAGACGTTATAAGAACACAATTGATGAATTTTTAACGTACATCAGTATTTAGTGACAACAATTGACACAAAAATGTTCTGAATATGATAACGTACAGGATTGCAATGATCGTCAACTTTACCATATTTACCTCAACTCCTTATATATCAGATGACTGCTTTGCCGTGATTGACATATATATACGCCCAGAAGTGTACTCCAGAGATGTGTTTCTGGGCTGATGATGTTGATGTAAGGTACATCAAATAAAGGAATATTACAAAATCATCTTTAGGTCTGCAGACTAATTCCAAATAGAATTCGACCTACAAATTGACCGAACATTAAAATCTAACTTCTTAGCTCACCTTTCTTTTCCCATAGAGGTTACTTAATTATTTCTTTATACTTAAACTGTGTTAACCTTTGTCTCAACGACGCATCTAAGAATTCCAACTTTGAAAGGACATCACTTGTACACTTGGACAAACTTGTATTGTACCGATGGAGTCATGTTATATCTACAGGTCCTACAACAAAACAGAGTATTGTACACAAGACAAAAAGTAGTGGAATCCGCTTGCCGGATCCTTTGGATTGTTCCAGATTCTTTAGGATCCGCCAATATTTGGGAGAATCCGGAAGGATCCGGCAAATGGATTCTACCATTTTGTCCTGTGGTAACAGAGGTCATGACCTTAGTTACCTCAAAGGGGAGATAATGTATGCCCACCTTTATCACTAAAGTCATCTATGAGGATGATGTCCTTCAGTAGATCACGTGGTGAAGTGTTGATGACGCTGTGGACAGTCCTGAGGAGGGGAGATAACCCCTCGTTGTGGAAGACGATGATGACACTTGTAGAAGGCAGATCATCAGGGTAGTGCCAATACTGACATCTGGAAGAACATAATGTACGAACTCAAAGTGAGCATGTCCAATATATTTATGCTATAACGATAAATTGGTGCTGCTAACTCCCCTCTAACTGCTTGTATGCATAAAATTGTCCTTTGTGTTCATACATTTTGAAATTAATTGTTTAGACAAGGTAGTTTAATGTATGTTCTTATCCGATAAAACTTGCATATGGGACAAGAACCGAACTACCATGCATGTAGCCTTGCTGATAGACACATCATGCTTGTAAATGTGAGCTAGAAAAGGGTCTTACTCTTTGATCCGTGTATCCTTCCATGTTCTGTCCAGTGAGATCATGTCGCTGGCCTTCGTGTTGTAACCGTATTCCTTCATCGCTTCCCTCAGTTCACCTTCCGTCATACCTAGCCTCACTGGTTGTCCGTTCTCACCTGTCGGGCAATGATATTATACAACGATGACCAGCTGCCATTCTAGATTAAACACGCTCCACACTCATCTGCAGCTGTAAGCTTCAGAAATACATAGCCTTGTTGATTTTGTGTCCATGTTCAGTAACAGTATCATGTTTGTGCATATAATTTCAAATTTACCCATTAAAATAGGATAATCATTATATTGTAATTGTTCGACCTATTCTTTGTTTCATGATGAAACGTTTATTTTAATCTGTATTAAGTAAAGACATTACTCAGTCACGCGCTGTCTCCCTTTCAACTGAAAAGTGACCACATGTTTCGGGGGTTGTTTTCATCTAAAGTAGTGTGGTGACCTCCCTTTTTTCGTTATATTAATATCTGTATTAAATACTATGATTTTTTTAATGCTGGGTTCATGCTGGGTAATGGGTTTTAGCTTTCCGAACTCATTTCCCCCTAGAATTCCTGGAAATTTAGAGAACATTTCCTCATAGACCTATCCTTTTCATTTTAAAACACTTTTAACCAACATTGAAAATCCATTCATTGATACTGTCTTCGTAATAAGCACTCTTTAAATTCAGATCAATATAAAAAAAACAATTATTGCATTTTTGTTTAAGACAGAGGCGAACAGTAAGGAAAATTGGCGTCCCATCAGCGTGTATCAACACCCAGTAGAATTATTTTAATGACTCCAGTGATCGATGAGTATATCCTGTTTTAGTTTCTTTGTAAGAATTAGTAATCAATCCATCTTATGACCAATTATCATGAACTTGTAGTGGATGTACTTAGTGTGTGGAACCTCTTTAACTGACTATAATATAGAAGGCACGTAGAACATAAATTGGAGAGCTAGAAATAGCTAATTAAAGAGCCATCAAGGATCATTTAGTGTTTAAAATAAAAACTATTTTTTGGAAAATAAACTTATAACGTCAATCGCCAGAGAAATCTTTTATCTACAACTTGACATTAATAACGTGATTAATAATGTTCATATCACGACAATGTAATGAAATTTGGTTTCAAAGAGAAGTACGCCTTCAACTAGCGCGCGCTAAGGGTATCTGATGTCATATGAACAGAATCCCCTTTATTGCTTAAAACGTACTACACAACAACAAACGCTTCCTAAGCGTGAAGGCTCATCTCCAGCGCAATTAAGTCGCAATAACAACCCATGTGCTGCACGCGCTGCACGTGCTTCTCTTGTAAGTTACCCTTGTCACACATTACTGCCCTGCGTTCAATAACAGTGTGTGAGTTACACCACAATGCTTTGCGCTTGAAAATAATAGACTGGATCTATATTTAGACTGGAAAACACCTTTACTAATTAGTGCAATTTCTCGGTTTATTTTGGGTCCAACAAATTTTGGAAACATTAAGTGTATATATTTCACGGAGATAGATTTTTGGCAATTTACATATATGTTCATCGACATCCTTGATGGCTCTTTAATACATTAAAAACTAGCTTGCGAAGCTCTGTTAGAAGAACCACGCAGCACCATACTCATATACTGGCATTAGATGATCTCACAAATTATAGCAATAAGATTTGCTTGAAAAAAGGGCCAGTTTATCAAAAGAATGTTTCTAGAAGAAATGACATTTGAGTATATACTGAAATCAGTTAAAACTGACAAATTACCGTCAGCATCAGCGGTAGGCCTATGGGTGTTAATTGTTCTATCCCAGGACTTTGTATAAGATAAGAGCTTTTAATACAGTCTAGGTTCTTATTCATCATGTTTAAACTGAAATTGCAAGCCCAAGAATTTGACATTTATAAAAAGAGCTTACAAAAGTTTAAAACATTTCATAGGCTAAATTTAGTGTAACTTGAGTATAGAAGCGCACTTAAAATATCCTTAATTCGTCCGGTAGAATTATAGCGATAACAACATTGCAGAAAGTATGCAATAATGTTTCCGGTTACAGCAATGACCATCGTTTTACTTCCTGTGTATTTTGTTTTATTTCAAGTACAACCTATGTGTTCAGGTACTTCAGACAGAAATAACAGTTGATATAAACGTCCAGAATAAACCCGATCTCAATATGATAATAAACATTACTTTTTTCCGACACAGAGATTATAATCAAATATGTTTTTACTCTATAGTATTAAGGACATTAAACACTAGAATTGGAGTAGTGGAAAAATAGAAAAGAAAAAAAAATTACGTCTCAAACTAAGTACGTAGTGACCTTTTCGAAAATGACCATGTTGAATGACAGTCTCGCTCAAGATTATTTTCAAAGTTATTTGATTCCCAAATACCTATGATCTGTTAGCACATTGAAAAGAAACGCGTGGTTATATTAGTCAAATTTAGTCATATACCATCGATATTACACATGTGCATCGACCATCATAATAAGAGAAACAAATAAGGGTGTATTTCAAAATGGATTTATTTTTAAAAATTTCGGATGTAAATAACCAATAATCATTGCAGAACCAACATTTCGGTATACATGTACATGTACACGCATGCACGTGTAAAGTGTTTCAACGTCCATATAAATAGGGTGTCATACCTGGCCCTGATCTGTTGACAGGATTTGTTGTTTCGTAGTTGCCAAGGATACCATCCCGGAACTCTGCATCACGAGAGATTTGCTTGTCAGCTGTTGCCTTAGTGACCTCTCCAAAGTAACTCCATTCAAGTTTTCTCTGAAACAGATGGTTCATATAATGTATGATATACACATTCCGAGTAGTTATATCTGCAGTCAATGTCGCACATGAACTAACGTATATTTATGAAGTATGACGTATTATGTTTGCATTATACATGCAATAAAGAGAATGTATATATATGTACTTTGATAAGTAGATCATGTATTTACCTGATAAAGTTGATGTAACTGTCTTCGTCCTAATCGCTGTGTTGCCTTCTCTGGGTTTTCAAAATAATATGGTCCAAAAAATAAAATACACGTTATAATGGAACATATTACCGAAAGATTATTATTTCTTAACCTCGCGCGCATTTCGTAAACGGCTATGTCCCCAACACAAGTAGATCTGAGGCCCGAGGACGTTAATTGATCGACAACCTCCTTACAGATGGTACGTGTAGCCTTCGATTGTGTGGCACATATGTGCACGAGGTTTTTATACATGAGTTGGCAAGACTGTTTGTTTCTTTATCGACAAGTTGGTCTCAATCAACAAGTTCAAGCGTTCTTCAAATTCATCACTACTGACCCATTCTCTTCCCACAGAGGTTCCTCCCTTAATGTTACTATTGTGATGACCGTGTAACATCTACATGATGGAACGAGAATGCTACTGACCTGAGATCAAAATAAATTACTATCAGAGGTATACCAGATACTCTCTCTAAACAAATAACCAGGCTAAACACGCCTCAAAACACAACACTTTTAAACATTTTAAACCGTCTGTCTTATCTCTTTTAATGATTTTAAACGCATATTTAGTGTTGTTGCTTAATTATATATATTATCAAAGCTCTGTAATCCAAACGAATTCAAGGTAATAAAGTATTGTCTATGTTATATATTTATATGTATTGTATATTGTTTCAGTCAAGCCACTTTAGCTATTACCTAATTAAAATGTATTAATACTGCAAACAAGCGACGAGATGATCATTGCTTGAGAATCATTGGGCAATAATGTTGTAATAAATGTTTTATAAAGTGTTTCTAGAAAAATCCTTTACCCGCTCCTGTTGTCTAAATGAATATCAATCTACAAACTGAAGAAAAAGATGGTGGCACGTGATCCTGTGCATAGCTCAGTCGACCGCTATCAGTGAAGTTCAGCAACAATGGGCGTGACTCGCTGGATGGGTGGGTCACCCGCTGCTGGATAAAACTGAGAGTTTCAAGGGTTGATTCCCTGGCCCACACTGAGACATGAGTTGAGAGACTTATGGGTACCTGGGTTTATTCACTCTGTTCGCCCAGCAGCAAATGGGTAGGGGAGACCGGGGCAGGTTCGTCCCCTTTTCACCTAAATAAATGTAATGGGTTGGCTAAATGACATATCCTTGCGCTTGTTTGTACACGTATTGAGAGACATCTTAACTGTCTTGTAGTAATTGTTCACAATGGCTAATATTATAACTTTTTCCCATAACTATGCTTTCTTGACAATGGGGTTAAAAGCCGAACTTACCCCGCCTCGGGGCAGGTTCGGCTACCCCCAGGGGCAGGTTTGGCCAAAACGGGGCATGTTCGGCCCTAATCATTTAAAATAGAAGCAACAGCTGACTATTTAATATAGATTATTCTCATATATTTCCTATAAAAGACGACATATCATTGCTTTGTATAGATATAGTTTATTATCATGTAGATTCAGTATTCATTTTATGAATTAAGAATTGGTGTGCAGGGCCGAACGTACCCCAAGAAAGAAACAGATCTGATTATACAATCGACTGAAATGTGAACTAATTACCGCTCCCTTCTCGTTATTAATAAATAATGTTTTAGAAAACAGTACCATGAACAAATATGCATATTTGTTAGTCGCACAACGGAGAACTGGGTCAAAATTCCCAATGAACATCAATCACAGTTATGATATATGTATCCAAACGTGCCCCGTCAGTAGGGGCCGAACGTGCCCCAGACCCACATGTCCCCTTTATTTTACCTCTGCGATAATACACAGCCACCATACCCACATTACATAATCATTACATATACCCCTTGCCATGTTGGTTCACCTCCATTGAGGAACACAAACATAAGTACAGGCAATATTTGTCAAAAACAAACTGAATTGAAGGGGGAAATATTACTCTACTGAATGAAAAACGGTTTTTCTTTCACAGATCGCAAATAACATGTGGAACCGCCACCATTTGGTTATGTGTACATGAGTTAGGTCACGTGGTTGCTTGGGAATCACCAACTGAATTTAAAGTGACCACCTAACAAAAATTACAGAGAAAAGACGAACGTGCCCCGGGGCCGAACCTGCCCCGGTCTCCCCTACCTGGTAACGGTTGTCGAAGTGACCTTCTAGCGACAACTATGTCAGCTTGGGTTAGATCAGGGTAATAATTAATACTCCTATATAGCGCTTTGAGCAACCACTGAGTGGATGGATAAGCACTGAATGTGACGATTGCTTTATAAACAATGTTTCTAAATGTCATGAGAATATACAAATTATTGCCTGTTTAATGTACTTTTTATTGAGATAAGACCAGCAAATTATGACAAATACATTCTCATTGATTACAAAATTCAAGCAAAATACCTAGTTGGGTAAAACATTTATTGCAATATCTGTAGAAAATACATAATTAAATGAAATGGTTAATAGATAACCGCCAACAATTATATATCTCGATTTATTTCATTGCTCATAAACTTTATTTTTCTTTCGTGTCTTTGTATACAGTGTGTGAGCTAGATCACAATTTGTATCGCTTGAAAATAATAGACTTGATCTATACCGGAAAACACCTTTACTAATAAGTGCAATTTCTCTGCTTATTTTGGGACGAAAACATCTGTGAACAATTAAGTGTATAGGCCTACATATATTTCACGGAGATAGAATTTTGGAACCGATATGTTCATCAACATCCTTGATGGCGCTTTAAGAAATATTGCTATTCTTTGCAGTAATATAAATAAACCCAGTTTTATCATAATACAACAACATTCAGTTTTCCAACATGTAATTTTGGAAAGTAAATTTTGCGAAACTTCTAACCTTCGCTTTAATCAGGGACTTAATTATAATGTAGGCCTATAAACAATTATAATTATAGTCCTATAGAGAGTCCCTGCTTTAATCAACTCCTTTTTATATATTTATATCAGAAAACACTTAGGTAAGATTCTCTGTTTATCATTCTAATATATATAGACTGGAAATAACATGATCACTTTATTTCAACGCGTTTCTAAATGGATCAATTATTAAATCAATAATTGATAAAGGGAGATAATCAAACTGACTCGCGCCTAACACAACATTGACAACACTACCCTGGGATACGGAAGTAAACATTATGGCGGCCAACAGCTGTCAAGTGCCCGGTAATAAACTTATCTCTGGCTAAATTGGATTGCAGTGACACTCGAACCCATCTTCAATCACGACAACTGTCAGAGAAGATGTCGACAGATATTTGGAAGCGACGGCCGCAGTATATGGCTGTGAGGCCGACCTCAAGCGACGATCTGCGTGCGACATGGGCCGGGCCAATAAGCACAAAACTTTATGGAGACAAGCTCCAACACCTCTCACACATCACTCAAAACAATCTGATGAGGATAAAGTCGACAATGATGAGACATGACCCGTGCTGGGATTACGGCATCGAACACTGGCACACTGACCAGAGACCAACTTCGGGTAAACTGAAATCGTGTCATGTGAATTTGTTTTATGAAAATTGTTTTCAGTTAACATTTAAAAAAAATTAATCTTTTTAAATATAAATATCTTAATGGGTAAACATTTCATACGTGTTATTAAATTATAAAATAAAATTTTTAATTGAAATTTTAATGTTTTTAATATAACATAATGTTGTAGGTTGGAGAATAAAGCATGTTAAAAATATCAGAGTCTGTAAGTAGTAATGGAATAATATGCGATGAATAGCCAATATGACATTTGCAAATATTTTTGATGTGTTTAAATATTTGAATGATACTAATTTAATTGTTTGTACATGTTTAGTACTGTCTATAAAAGTGCATGCATGGCAAAACGGGATAGCTAGCTGTCACCTCCATTATAATTTGTCCTTTAAATCATAGCATTTTCCAATTTAATCATAGCATTTTCCCATGAAATCATAGCATTTTTTCCTAATATATCATATCATTGTTCCATGATTTCATAGCATCTTTACCTGTTGTCAATTAGCCGTGTTCAGTTCTATAGCATTACCATAATCTTTCACAATGTATGTCATAGCATTGTTTCTTTATGACATCATAAACTAACGTTAGTACAGTTATCCTCCATAACGTCAAAGCATAATTTATATGTTCCAATATGTCATAGCATCTTTATACTGTCATTGCATTGTTCTATAGCATCACAGTAATCTTCTTCCATGATATGATAACATTGATACAATACATCACAGCATTGGAAATACTTGCCATTTAGATAGTGAGGAAATATAACATGGTTATATTTGGGATAACACTACCTTCAATAGAACAAATTCTTGTACTTTATCGGGCCGAGTCCCATGCGGGATTCGAACCCACGCCCTCAGAGTAAGGCAACTATCGCCGTCCTTGACTGTACCAACAGCTTACCACACGACCATTTGCCTCGAGGGGAGTGGGTTCAAATCCTGCATGGGACTCGGCCCGAAAAAGTACAAGAATTTGTACTATTGAAGGTAGTGTTATCCCAAATATAACCATGTTATATCACAGCATTGGTCCATAATTTCATACCATTCTTCCTTGGCACAATGAAATATCATCTTTGTATGGTGTTATACCTTTTTTCTGTAGCATCCCAGTACTCTTCCATGATGTAGTAGCATTGGTCCAGTATGTTCTACAATCTTTCCAAAACAATGATGATATACCAATTCAGCGTTTTCATCAGCCCAACAGTGTATCATTCTAATTTGTTCATTTTTATTCCTTAAAACCCCATTATAGAAGTAATGTAACTCATTGAAGCTCATCAATTGTAATGATAACTTTGACATTATCATGTATACTCTATGTATGCTGTTACTGTATGCTATCTATGCTTGTCTATGTTTATTGGTTTTGAAACTGTAACCTATGGGAACAAATAAACAAATTAAAAAAAAAACAACAAAAAACCCTTTGATATTAAACACAATAATACAAATTTGGTGTTGGAAACTGTTTCTGTATTAAATTGTTTGTTGGAATAATCCAAGACCCTGTTTTCATCTTCTATAATGATTTCAGGCCAGGCATACAGAGTACAAGCCCCAGACCCGAGCACGGTATCCTGGCATGATCCTGGTGTAATGTTTACATCCTGCAGTTCCCTCCAATCACTGGGCTCACAGTCAACGTCCACCCTCGTAGCCGACAGTGATGTAGCACTGAGCACAGGTTCTAGTTACAGATGTTTATTTTCTTACATAGTCACAGTCACAAACATTGTCATTGGCATTAGAATGCATCTTCTGCTTGCAATCTTGTCAATGGTAGTGTTAGTATGTTTTGTTGAAGTTACATTTCTTTCTGCAACTAACAATTGCAGAGAAAATGGTGTTCAATGATCCAAACTGGCAGTCTTTAGAAGTTCATATCTCTATAAGGGTACATTTAGGGTGAAACTATGAACTCTGGTGTGAATAAGACCGACAACTGAGGCCATGGATTCTTCTAATATGTTCTGTATTGGATGTTACTATACAGAAATAGTATGCATATTAGAAGAATCCATGGCCTCAATTGTCTGTCTTATTCACACCAAAATTTCTGAAGGCGAAGAACAAATGTACCACTCCGTAACCGGAAATTTAATCTAAATAACGATAAACAAGAGTGGCTCATTGTTTTGATTATGCAAATCGAATGAAAAGTGATAAGTTTCAGTGTTGCACAAATTCATTCCAAACTAATTACAGGGTTTGATTTCATTTGCAAGAAGTTCATGTACACAGTTAAAGCGCAAAAGTGATATGAACAAATTATCTTAAGGTATCCCTTTAATCTTATGTTTGAGCCACAGTGCTGTCCAATTTTTTATCAGCTTGAGTTTGTCATATGGCTTGAAATCTTAATCTAATATATGCTAATTGTTATTTAATCATTTAAGATTTATATGGATATTTTAATAATGTACAATATTCTTTGAAGAATAATAATATTCTTATAAAATACCGCGACAATGAAAAGGTAGAATTTGTGGACCTATAAGAGACAAATATCATAAATGGCTACTTCTTGTCCCCTCTTCAAGTGGATGATTGTGGACATATGTTATTCATACCTATGGCCATTAAAATCTCACCAATTGTTTGATAGGTGTCTAGTTCTAGTCCTATCTAGCTTCAAACACAATGGTGGCATGTCAGTGTCACATTCAATAATACATTCACTTATAATGAGAATGTGGTATGCTAGAACAACAATAATAAATTCGCAACGTCACATTTAGCTGATTCAAAAGATGTTTGTAGTCATTTGTAAAAAGCATTGGTGTTGCACCTTTTTACTGAACACAATGCCATTTATTCACTGTAGGAATAATTATATTATGTTGGCTGTATATATCTATGTATATTTCTAAATAATTTTCCAATTACTAATTTTGGCTACAGCTCCAAACAGTTTCTGCTATCTGTGTTCAACTATGGAGGAGCATAAGAAACATCAACTGCGACTTGTAAGTGTCAATTTCATTTCTTTCCCTTCTTTTAATTACAAAAGGTCATTTCTTCTAATGGTAAATGTTTTTGATCAATATCTATATCTTGTATCTCTGAATATGAGACATTCAAATGAATGTATCATTAGGTTATGATGAATACTATTTTCAAAATAATTTTATGTAATTTGACAGATATCAAAAATTGTATTTCTTAACTACTGTTTTCACATTAATAATTTATCTGTGATACCCTGAGAATGTTAAATGCTACTGTATCAATTAGAATAATTCCATGCAATAAATTCATATTAACCTTACAAATAATCATTTTCAATGATCATACTCATTGTACTGAAAATATATATTTCTATGCAAGCCAAATTGAAAAATTCCTAATTCTCTTGTGGATAGAAAATATCTCAATTAAACTTATCTTTCAGAAATCAGCTAGAAGAGTCATAAAACCAGGCAAACCGAGAGTGAGTTATGTAGCTCCGCGACCTCGGGTGAAAAAGAAAACACCTGAAGCCAAAGAAGTGCCAGAAGTTCTGTATCGTATTGAAGTGTTCACTGGGATCGTTACTGATGCTGGTACTTCAGCTAGTGTGAGTACAGCACAATGTAACATTGTTACATTTGGGATGTATTTCTAATAGGTATAATAGTTATTGAAGTGTCATAAAATCTTGATTTGTATAAAGAATACATTACATACCTGACAACTTTCCTGCACTTAGTGGGAGACCTATCTCTTTAAAAATTAAAACACTACTACATTTGGTGAGGTGCTTGACGACTTGTCTAAAATTATGTGTGTGGTGGCGATAACAGCATGAGGATCCACTGAGTGATACTATGACAGAACAAACAGGAGTTTGGTAAAAAGAAAGAGGAGGAGAGAGTCTGATGAAGGGGGTCTATTCCCCAAAACATGTAACTACAAACATTCTGCTGCTCCTCCTCCTCCTGCGAAATCTTCATGTGTTTTGGCAGCTCTCTTGATCCTCCTCTAAAAAAACACTATTAGAGTTACTTTTAAATTATTTTTTAAAACTGATTGTACTAAATGCCATTAATACCAGGTTTATAATCAGCTTGCAATATTTAAAACCTCCTATTATCACTCCTCTTCCCATCAAGGGCCAAGAATCCAACCTCCCCTCCCAAATTTGTAAACCTTTTGGATACTCTTTTCTTTTCTATAAGAAAAACATGTAGTCCACAACTCAGAATAGCTTTATAGTGATATTGTATTGCTGCTTATGTTCATGTCATTTGTAATGATTTACAGGTGTTTATCACCCTGCATGGTAGGAACGACAGTTCGATGCGTACCCGACTCAAGAATGGACGAGGCTCATCACGATTCTGCTTCATGAAGGGTTCAAAGGAAACATTCTACTACAAGGGGCCCAAACTAGGAGATCTGTCATACATCACTGTGGAGGTAATTTAGATAATCATATTGATTGCAGAAATTATCTTTATCAAGTAGACATTTCATTAAAAATAGAGAAGAGACTAGCTACTTTCTGATGCTAAAATAGAATAGGTCCATTGGATGTTCACTTTCTGTTAATGCAAACCTATATTAAAAAAAGAGATGGCAGAGAGGACATTTTATATCTAAACATTGAAATTGGTATGGTTATGGTTAAAAGGAATATCAAGTGCTGACAGTTGCTTCCAGAAACTTACGTGCACTAGGTTTGTTAGATCTCTTTAAGAAAGCATCAACCATTCACAGATATAATCAATCAATGATTTCAGCATGAGCCTCCAGCCCTACAGAAGAAGAAACCAGGAATGTCTAACTCTGAGGATCGAGATTCGGCAAAGGTGCAGCGGCCAAGAAGAGAGCACTGGTACCTGGACTACATCATAGTGACCAACATGCAGACTGACCAGTCATGGGAGTTTGTGTGCAAGGATTGGTTATACAGGGTGGAGAGGGATATAGAGGCGTCCGCGCGGCAGAAAACAATGAGAGGTGTTTATATATTCTCTACATAAAATCTATAATGTAAGATATTTGAATTGAAATAAGTTTGGGTTAAAAGAATGAGAGAGAGAAAACAGGGACAAGTTTGTAAATTATTCATAATAATATCTCAAATTGATGGTTTGCCCGAAACACATGGTAGCGTTTGAGTAGAAGGTCAGGTCATGCAGCTACTGCATACATAAGCAGAATCTCATTTGATTTTTTTTTTACAGTTTTTTGGTTTTTGATACAAAACATTTTATTATGCATAAACAACATTTCTGCAAATATTAAAAGAAGGTTTGATTCTAAATGAAATCATTATTTTCAAAATGTTATTTTTGCAGAGCTTGAAGTGACGGTTGTGACTGGAAAGAAGAGACTGGCAGGTACAGATGCCAAGGTGTTTGTGACTCTGTTTGGTAAGTCTGGAGCTACAAACAAGATACATCTGCCAGATGACAAGAACCACAAGAAGTTTGAGCGAGGACATGACGACAAGTTCATCATCAGGACGAAGGATATAGGAGAGGTCAGGAGGATAAGGTAGGAGGGAACTGACCAATCCTTTAACAGCATAATTCATACTTGTAGTACAGATCCAGTTTTTTCAAACTGACCAATCCTTTAACAGCATTCGTACCTGTAGCACACAGCGAGTTTCAAACTGACCAACCCTTTAACAGCATTCTTACCTGTAGCACTCACCCAGTTTCAAACTGACCAATCCTTTAACAGCAAATTTCTTACCTGTAGCACACAGCCAGTTTCAAGCAGATCATTCGGTCTTTTCCCATAAATGCTGAATAGACTGGAGTACCTTCACTGGTGTGAAGAGCACATATTTCTTACAAGACAAAAGTTGGTCGGACATATAAAACCATTTTTGATTGGAAAAGAATAAGGCTTGAATCTGTGTTGCAGCTGAATAAAATTTTCAACATATATTTCGTAAAGTCTTGGGGTGCAGATTAAAATTATGTGATCAAGACTAAATAAAGTGCTATTAGAAAATGACAAGTAAAGAAGTTAGGTACTTAAATCTATACATATTTAAAATTTGCTATAGTAATAGGGTTTTGAATGTTTCTTTTATGTCTTCTTTTCCATCCTCCAGAATTGAACATGATGGATCAGGATTTGCATCAGGTTGGAATTTAGAACAGGTTCGTATCTCATCAGTAAAATGAGCTTTAATCTATACTTTAATCAAACGGTTACCAAATAACTATACATTGTATCCCAATATTTTGAGATGTTAATGAATCTAAATCTTGCTTCTTCTTTTTTCATTGTACACCCATTTTCTGATATGAATTATTTGTATCAGTTTGGGTGGATTTCATTCATTGATCTATTCAGTAATCAACAGTGATAAAATAATACACCAAAGCAATAGTTGAAGCAAAACATGATGATAGAGTTTACAGATGATGGAGTTTACAGATGATAGAGTTTACAGATGATGGAGTTTACAGATGATAGAGTTTACAGATGATGGAGTTTACAGATGATAGAGTTTACAGATGATGGAGTTTACAGAAGCAGTTTACAGAAGTTTCCTGTCTTCATTTTCAATTGAATTTTGCCAGAAAATTGTATTTATCTCAGTACTTTATACCGGTATCTCAGTTGTATTTATCTCAGTACTTTATACCGGTATCTCAGTTGTATTTATCTCAGTACTTTATACCGGTATCTCAGTTGTATTTATCTCAGTACTTTATACCGGTATCTCAGTTGTATTTATCTCAGTACTTTATACCGGTATCTCAGTTGTATTTATCTCAGTACTTTATACCGGTATCTCAGTTGTATTTATCTCAGTACTTTATACCGGTATCTCAGTTGTATTTATCTCAGTACTTTATACCGGTATCTCAGTTATATTTATCTCAGTACTTTATACTGGTATCTCAGTTGTATTTATCTCAGTACTTTATACCGGTATCTCAGTTGTATTTATCTCAGTACTTTATACCGGTATCTCAGTACTTTATACTGGTATCTCAGTACTTTATACCGGTATCTCAGTTGTATCGGTCTGCTACAACAGGTGATCATCCAGGATGTTAATGAGCCAAGCTTCCTGTACAAGTTCTTCTACGGAGGTTGGATCGGGACGGATGTTGGAGACGGACGCTTGTGGAGGGAACTACGTGCTCAGACTAAAACTGACAAGGAGATCAAACATGGTATAGTTTACATTTTCTTGTTGATATTTTCATGGACTACTAAATCAATTTGAGTGATTATATTAAGTTAAAAGTTGGCTTGTTTGTTTAGTATTATCATATGCCAGGATTTCATTTCAGAATAATTTTGAAGAACAAACATGTTTCCTAAATCAGCTTACTTACCGGTAGATGACTAAATATGCTTGGGAAAAGACCTATGAATCAATTCATAAAACCTGAATGTTTTTGAAACATTAAAATATTTTAAATTCATCCGTAAAGTGAATCAACAGTGATAGTTAGAAAATCCAAATGACATAATATTGCACATTTTGGTAGTTATTTTATGAATTAATGAGTGACTTTATGTGGTCAACTAATAACATTAAATCAATATTTTATAGAAGAGATGTTTATTCTTGTTTACATTTGCATCTGATAACCCTTTATTCTGCTGTGTGACAATGTTCACATGTATTCATTCTCACTTTCCTTGTCTGTGGACTGTGATCAAATGTGTCTTCAGTAAAATCTGGTAAATTGAGCAAATGAGCAAAGTTTGTGATGTTTTCAGGCCGTAAGGTTCCAGAGAAAGGTGACGTATATTGGATGTTGTTAATCACTGGTTTTAGATGTAAACCCACCCTGTATAGAAGCTACATTCAGTTCACACCATCACCTGTAAGCATGGGGACGGTTCTAGAAGACAGCACGTTCTATCCCACATATTATTTGAAATCCTGAGAGGTGAAGGCAGCATATCTTTGTTTAAATGCATTATTGTACAAACTTTAGAGAATGAATATTTTGTTTTATGAAAGGAATTTTTAAAAGAAAATTTTAATTATCCAAATGCATGACATGATCTAGTTTATAGAAAAAAAGAAAGATATATGTTATAGGCACTGTTTATGTTTTCTTCTTTGAGAAGCATTTTAGAAGCCAAGACTTATGGCTACTCAGCTTCTTTATTGCAATGTATGCGACATTTTGGTGTAGATACTAACACCATTATCAAGCAAGGAAAAACTCGATGTATTGATAGTCAACTTCTTTAATGCAATAAATGCAACGTTGGAATGTAGATATTAACACATTTATCAAGCAAATGCTTGATAATGGTATTGAGTATTTACATGGAAATGTCACATCATTGCAATAAAGAGGTTGACTATTTGCTTGATAACGGTGTCAGTATCTAGACTGAAATGTATTCATTGCAATGAAGAAGTTGACCGTCCATACATCGTGGTTTTTCTTCACTGTTTATGTTCTTAAGGGTTTTGTTCCATGTACCAATGTTACATAGTAAATAAATGTATCTACCTGGTACCTGCAATCAATATTCTTCAACCTTTCACCACCTGCAGCAAAGGATCCAACATTTTGAGTTACACAATATGTCATCATTACACATTTGTAAACTCTGTAAATGATTTAAATTTATTTAGTCAGCTTTTTGTACTGTGTACTGTGTGTACTATGCAGTGTTAGATGGAGATGAATGATTTACCGTTTGTTGTGTCCCAGCTAGCTATAGAATACATCTAGTTGATTGATTCCCTTCCACCCTTTAGACAATGCTGATACTATCTGATTGGAACTAAATTAGCTTTTATCATGTTTTACAGTTATGTAATATGTGAAACCATCATATCAATGTATTCTTGTTAATATATAAGTGCTTGGTTATTGTACTGACTTACTGTCCAAAAACAGTTTTAGGAGTTGAAAAAACTCTGATAATTGTATCAGACAAATATTTAAAGTTAATAATGAACTACTATTTTAAATTTGTTGAAACCTTTTTTAAGACATCTTCATCCGTATCGTCAGCCACTGAACAATCTACATCCTAAGTTTATATTACAAAGGAAGTCCATGAATCTGTAGTGATGATAATATGTACACTGAAAATAGAGACTTTGATTCACAATGTTCATTTTTAAAAAGTCAATTTATGCATGTATATGTTTAAATTTGCATGTCTTGATGTAGTTATAATATTAAATATTACCTTTCTTTATCAAACTTCTTTTCATTCAATCCAAGTAGGGCAAATATACCACCTCACTAAGTTTACAAATTGACATCAACGCATATTGACATTCATCCATGTTGAAATCAGTTCATGTTGACATTAGCGCATTATTAACATAAGTACATATTGACATCAGTGCATTTTGACATAAGTACATATTGACAACAGTGCAAAATGACATTGCATCGCTTGATAACCAGTTTACATGTCATTATTCAATATTCAATATTTTCAATATGTCAATGCTCATGATTTCGGATGAAGACCCCGGTATATAAAAGTATCATTAATCCATCCTGTTTCAGCTATCCATATCATAAAACTCTCATTAAGCTCATCTAAGATTAAAGAAGTCTGAGTTTTTAATCAATCTGTTACCATGGTTACAGGAAGAGAGATCCGGTACCATGTGACAGTGCACACAGGTGATGTGAGATACGCTGGAACCGATGCCAACGTGTATATACAGTTTGTGGGACCTAAAGGCACCACAAAGAAGCTTCAGATGGACGATGCAAAGGACAACTTTGAGAGAGGAATGACAGAACACTTTGAAGTGAGAAAGACACAGTTACTTCATCTTATTTATTCACTTATTAAAGATATGGATATATTTATTGTTGAAATGAAAATTGAGGGGACATTCCTATTTGCAAATATATGTTATTAATACTTGATTATAATACAAAACCCAGTTGAAATCTATTAATATTCTGAAGGTAATGTTTTGATGATTTTATATTTGACAGTTGGATAAAGACTTGCACATGCTCATATATAACAATGAAAAGTGAATCCATTCATTGGTGCTACGAGTGTGGAGAACTTTATTTTGGCTAAACATGACATTGATGATCAGTCAAATGATTGCAATTATTTGTTTCTATGTGGATATTCGCTTGATATATGTTTATTGGAAATTGATAGTGTTATCTCATTCCATGTAAGCAAAAAAACAATATGGCAGATAAAACTCTCATAATTTACTTTCACTGTTGTTTTGTTCTAGCTACGTGGAATAGATGTAGGAGCTTTGACTCGGATCATCGTCAGTCACGACAACAGTGGCCCTGGCGCTGGCTGGTTCCTGGAAGATGTGAGTTCTAGACACTTGTCTCTACTGATTTGTGAAGAAAAATCAAGATTTTCTGTCTTTATTGCCAATTACAATATCTTCAATTATCTGTCTATTAATTCTTAAAAGCACCACATTTAATCCATTTGATTTTTGTTATAGCTTTCTAAAGTTGTTTTATTCAAATTGATAATATAATATAATATAAAACACGGATGTACTTGGATAAATACCATCATTTTTGACTATTTCCTGTATGTGTATTGTCCTTGACAATGTCAAGGACAATACACATACATGAAATACTCAAGTCATGTCAAGTTGACATATATATGAAATGGTCTCAAATTTTATATTTCTCTTTTTTCCCAAATTTGTATTTTGTTTGCAAATATATCGAATATATCAAATATATTCTCAAATTATATTTCTGATGCAGGTGAGAGTAAAGAGATATCTCTCTAAAGCTGAACAAGCAGAAAGACTGAAACGGATGAAGAAATTCCACAAACAAGGGTCAGAGAATAGAAAGAAAAGATTGGCTGATAGGATGAATAAAGATGACGAATTGAACGAAGGAAAAGATGACAGCGAGAGTTCCGAATCCTCTGATTCCGATTCGGACGACAACAAGTCGAGAAAATCTTCAAGATCCAGGGGCAGCAATCGGGATAAGGAATTTGCAAGTGATGTCTTTGACCGAGATGGTAAAGTGTTGAAGATACCTGAATATGAAGAATATTTCTTTGAGTGTAAATGTTGGCTGGCTAAAGACGAGGAGACCGGTCTGACCTCCAAGGAACTCCCTGTAAGCAGGAAGGAAACCATGTTTAAGGAGAGACATTAAACCGTGGCAGATTGTGTGTGCCTTCCCATATTAAAGATACTGGACGCAATGCCTTGTTGAACAGAACTTTTATAATCAGATCTGAATGCCTTGACATATGCCTTATAGATTCTATTGTTGCTCGCATGATTGCCTTAGGCTTCACGGGTTGACAAACAAGCCTTCGTTTTCAAATCATTTTCTAACTATTTTAAATACTGTCAACATTTTCCACTGTATTGTATGTGTTTAGAGTTAATGTCATTTTTAAGATTAAATTCCTTTGTTCAAGATTACATACTGGATGTGAATAAAAAAGCAAAATATGTATATCAAAATGCTCCATGATAACTCTTTATTAAAGTTTTTTAAATTTTAAATACAGCCATACAATATGACATGCCTTGTTATAGATATATTGAAAACTTTGGGTATTCCTTAACATTTATGATGCCTTATCATTGAAAGGAGAGTATTGTTTGCATATAGACATTATGAAAAAAGTGACATATGTGTCATATCTTATTTGACTTTGTTGATCCTTTAGAAAATACTGCCATTCACAGCTATGTACAATATAGGTAGTACCGGTAGTTTAACCGTTGAACTACTGAACCAATTTTGTATTTCTTTGAAAAACATATCTGGATATATTGTCAAGACATAATAATTTCCATATATTTACATTTTGATAATGTGTAATGTATGAGTCATTTATGGAAGGGTTACTTTTGATTATTATATTTATTTATTGTTAATTATGATAATCATATGTGACAGAAATGCTGCATAATCAATAAATTGTTAATTGTTTACCAATATTATTATCTTGGGAGTTATCTACATTGTTATTCTGTTATTTGTTAATGAAGATAAATATTGCAATGTTTCTTTGATGATGGTAGGATCATAATTAGTTGAACAAATGTATTGATTTAGGAATTGTTAATTGCTCAAATGATGTATATTTCTTTTCTCAATTAGTTGAAAGCAAATGTATACTCTTGGTTGAAGAATTATTTGACCGCTCACAAATCTTCTCTTGACCTCTCTCAAGAAGCCAGTAATGCAAGAAGTTCACATTTTGATAAGTCATCTTTGTTGGATTGGGACTAATTGTGTACATTTCAAACAAATTATTTTAAGGGCGTGGCAGCGGTACAAAATAAAGTTCTACACTTGTTATCTTATTTGTCTCATAAATCATGCATTGTTCGACGAGGTACAGAGCCAATGGCTATATTTTTATGATTTTCTTTTTAGTTAGTTTTTATTCTTCCACAATTGGTTGATGAACTATTTCTATCATTTATGTCATTGTAACAAGTTTTATGTTTAATACAAAACTTTGTTATAATATTTGCAAAAGGATCTCAGCAATATACAAGTACATTTCATATTGTTTGACACCTATATTCAGTGTTATGTCTAGTCTACGGTTAGTAGAATTCTGACTGAATGTTGACAAATTTCCGAGATGTTCTTGAGTAATTGAATCTCCTATTTTATTTTTACAGCACAACATTAGAATCTGGGTTTAAATTTACAGATTAGTTGGATTCAAATACTCAACAACATCCTGGAAATCAACCGACATAAAATGTTTATAGAAATTTCACATAACTATTTTATAAGCAGGTTTATGGTTAAATGCTTCACGCATAATATATAATTTAGCACAGAATCAAAGTGTTTAAGCAGATTGCTGTTTTTTAGTTTAAAAATAAGTTTTCTTCCTCAGGCTTGCATGTAAGACTGATACAGCAAATATGTGCATTGAAACCCCCTTACAGTAATATTTTTTGGACTCTCTCAAAGTCATTTTTGGAGAGTAAAAGCATCATTGTGACTTCAATGATGTGATCATTACCGGTACTTTGTTAAAACATTCTATAGGACTGCACAAGTATTCATGGTGACGGCAAGCTTGTAGTACTTCTTGTTTGTGATGATATGTTCATTTTGAAAATATTTTTAAATTTATGTGTTAGTAAACTTCAACATTATGTGTTTTTTACTTTTGTACACCTTCATACACCTGTGCATTAGTAATTTGAAATGTAATATGTATATTTACTTAATTTGTTAATTAATTCAAAGCAATGTAAACAAATGTTATTGTATTAACACCAAAGTGAATTTTAAAGTTTTAATGAATCATTTCAAATCATAGTCATTTATGGAATGTTAATTTTATATCGTTTCTTGTTTTTAATTTTATTCTTTCAAATAACGTTGTGGAGTAATGTTATATTTGGTATATGTTAGTTATATAGATGTCTTTTGAAAGGTGCTTTGATTAATGGATGCTCAATTCTGGTTCACCAGGTCACTGTGGATAGTAAAGAATGTTGTAGACCTTATGAACGCAAACTGTGATACATACCAGTTGTTTATGTATTTGCAATCGAATATGATATTTTGGATCATTAAAATAGTCTCACATGCAACTTGCCATTAATGTTTTATTAAACTGAAGTGTTATCTGCATAACTAAAACAACCACTGCAGCCAATATAAAACTTCTTTATGGCTAATTCATGGCATCTCGTGGTCTTCATGATCCATTATACACAACATGTTTTTCAGGATGACATTTGGTCAATTTCAAGTTTTACATTGTTTTCTGACATTGAAATATGTTGATGTCAACATCACCTCAACAGTACATGCTATCATTGTCCAAGAGACAAAAGTGTTACGCTTATATATACATACAGGTAATCATCTCATAATCGTCTCATGTCATATATGCACTACCATTTTTAGCTGATCAGGCCTGAAAGGCCCAATGGGCTTATGGCATTGCATGGTATCCATCCATCTGTCCATCCGTAAACTTTTCGCTTTTTCGACTTCTTCTCCAGAACCAATGACTCCACAGAAATTTTATGTGCAGACTCCTTGGCCAATAGGGATTCTAAATTGTAGATTTCGTGACCCCAAATGGGGTCACAGGGGTCACATCCTTAAAAACCTATTTTCATCTTCTTCTCAAGTTTCAAAAGGTCTAGAGAGTTGAAAAAAAGTGTATGCAGACTCCTTGGCCAATGGGGATTCTAAATTGTAGATTTCGTGACCCTGTGACCTCAAATGTGAGTTTCAGGGATCATGACCTAAAAACCTATTTTCACTGGGAACGGGACAAAATGGCGATAAACCAAAACGTCGAAAGGCGAAAACGTCGAATATTTGGCGAAAACGTCGATGAATTTTATATAGAGAAATAAAGTATTCTTTAGTTTGTTTTTATTTACGAACCCGAACCTGAACCTGGACCTGAACCCGAACCCGAAGAAGAAACCATGATGGATAGCCGGCACCTGCTTCACAGAGGGACGACACCGACACGTCCACCAACCTGAGCCCGGAAAGTTGACACAAGTCCAGGTCCGAGTGGAGGTATATTGTTGGTATATTATCAATTAATGCAGTTGATTAGCAATTAGCGGTAATGAGGCCTAATTAATTCAATCAATCAGTATCTGTGTATTCCATCATCGCCCACCTGCCCGCTGCCCCCGAGGTTCAGACCATCGTCATGGACTTCGAGCTAGCGAGATGGAAAGCGGTAACAAAGGTACTTCCAGACGTGAGGACGAGACGGATGGTCATCGACAATGATCAAACGTTATGTTGACCGCGGGAAGTGTCACGCGAGGTCGACATAACAATCCAATGACCTGGAGCTAAAAATATTTCACCGCTGGCAGGAGCGGTGTCTAATAAATGTTTCCTGTATGTTTAGATATTTAAGAATAAAATTTTTGGTTTCAAAGGGTAAATTGTCATTAACTTCAAGTAAAATTAGAACAAAAGGAACTCACTTTGTTGTCTACTAGCATCTAGTTAATCTGCTAATATACTATATTTATTATATTCCCATACTAAACAGAGACATTGTTTATATGTTGTTTCCTGTTCACGTGTAGTTCATGTTGTGAGGCAGAAAGGATTTTAATAATTTAAGGCCCCTTTACACAGACATAAAGACCGTTGTGCGTCCTCTGTGCGACCAAAAAACATAACAGATCGCCGTTGGACGGTCAAAGGAGGCAGAATGGTTGCTAAGGTCGTGAGGAGGTGGCACAAGGGATGTTGAGACATCGCGATTGATCGCCAAGAACGCGGAGGACGCCAACAAATTTTGAACATGCTCAAAACTTCCGCAGAGGGGTCGCCGACGATTCTGGTCGCTCAAGGGTTGCTCCAATGACGCAGAAAGGTCGTACAATGGACGTTCTAAGGTAGCAAAGGACGCTCAATGATCGCCATGTAAGAAATTCGCTAACGTTGGGCGATGCCTCTGCCTCCCTTGTGCCTTCCTACTGCGTCCTCTGTGCAATCAGAGCCGTTTATATCACGACCGTTCTGCCTTCATGCAACGACCACGACAACCTTTGTGCGACCATGACGAGTGTTGTGCCTTCTTTCTGCATTCACTCAGCCTTCTGTGAGCGTCCTCGTAAATTCTCCAAAAAATAGATGATCGATTCTCGCATGTTTCTTTGTTTCTGTTGCCAAATCTTTGATAAGACTATGGCACCAAAAAGGAGCAAGACAACAGAAAAGTCAAGCAAATAAAGATGTATAAACTCACTTGTAAAGAAACGCCATCACATATTTAACTATAAGAACGGAATGCTGCTGTCGGATAGAGTCAAATTGAAATGTCTTTGATAATAACAAGTTTTGTAAAGAAGTACGCATTTCATTCATTCGGGTTTGATACTTTTATCATAATCTTTATTCAAACACATACGGGTGTTGGAATAGCTTTTTTCCCCAGAATTTTGGGTAATTATTTTTACAAATTAAGAAATACCGAACATAGGACATCGTAAAACAAGCCAAAAATCCCCTTTTTACTCTCTTTTTACGTTTTATCTCCCCGTTAAGAAGATTTTAAAAAGAGACTAGTTTTTACAAGGTATGATTTTCAGAAGTATGAAAGGTAATGTTTCATCAAGGACGTATATCCATCTAATTCCTTGGTTTCATACACTTAAATGTAACCCATTTGAATGATGAAGCCATGTTTCATTCGTATGTTTACCAGTGGATTTAATAATTTCATGTATTTTTGTATATGTACTTCTTTATTTTATTTTTTTTATCATATTCTTCTGCAAAAAAAAACATTTTTATTTTTATTCATTGCAGCTGCACAAGCTGATTGGTTGATTGTTTTTGACTTTTGGAATGAGACAGAAACAATTGAGACTAATGCAGCTTATTATAGACCCTAGTCTATCCAGGTTGTCGAATGCTCCCAGGGATCACTGAAGCATTGTTCAGATATTGCAGAGGAGGCAGAAGTGTTGCTGCGTGGTCGGCCAACTGTCGCCATAGTCGTGAATGGAGGCACAGCGAAGGCACAGAGGAAGCACAGAGGAGGCACAGAGGTGGCTGACGGGTTGTACTGGGATCGCCCTTGATGCTGAAATATTGTTAGGGTTGCACAGTGAACGCCGAGCGAAGGCAGCGTGGAGGCTCCGTAAACGTGTAGGTCGTTCAAAGGTCGTCATGGAAATTACCGTTATTTGCATTTTAGGTCGTACAAAGGACGCACGAAGATCGCAGGAGCATTTACACAGAAACGGGATTTCGCGAAATCAGCCGACCATTGAGCGTCCTGACCATTCCGCTCAATGATCGTACGAAGGACGCGGCTCTGTGTAAAGGGGCCTTTAAATACAGTAGAACACAGATATAGCGAACAAGCGGTTATAGCGAACAATTTTTTAAGTCCCGTCAAAAGCCCTAAAGCGAAAGCGAACAGCGGATATAGCGAACTGAATACTTGGCATGGGTCCCTTGGATATCGTTATATCCGTGTTATCCGTTATATCCGCTGTATCTACTTTATACCAAACTCTATGAGAAAAATTAGGTATTTGTCAACTAATACCAATGTGGTAAGTGACGTATACTGCTTATTGGTGTGGTGACATATTTTTGGGTAATTATACAATGTTCAAGACATTTAATTTTCTATGCACAGTTGGCGCCTTTACATGTATTGTATTGCATATATATGTTTTTCGCACTCAGCCATCCTCCGTAAATCAGTTTAACAGTTCATCAGTAATTCATAACAAATGACGCTATATTTCTATATGTAAGTAAAAAAAATAACGTCAGTACATCAAAGTTCAGAAATTAAGAGAAAATTCCTTCATCGTATCAAGACATTTAATAAGCATCAACTACAACTACAGTTTCGTTTACAACTTGTCAAAGTATACAAAATGTACGAATGAAAACAAATACACATTGTTACTGCTGAAATAAAGCACACACATTTTAATGTGAAACTCCTTTTTTGTAATGTATCTCGCCATACGTACGTGTATTTCTTCACAACTGTCTCTGTTGAATCAAACAATAACATATCTATGTATTCAGTATTGTCATTGATGCGACTCTTTACCTATGTCCTTTGTAATTCAATGTCGAGCTCCCAGTTCAAGCGAATTTAGCCCATTGTGGTAATGGTAATTTGTTTGTTTCTTTGATAACTGTATATTTCTTCTTATAATTGGATAAAAAGGAATGTATAAATACGTATGAGGAACATTCATAATATCAACTGTAAACACAGTGAATATTACAAATAAAGCATAGTTCATTTATAAATGGCACATACTTACTTCCACTAAGGTTGCAATGATTTTAATCTTAAAAGATGGACCAGGTTTACAGAGGAAGTGGACAATAGTATAATGTTCAATTTATTTTCGAAGTCATCAATTGATAAAAAAAAAATGTCAAGCAAAATCTGGCTTCAAGTACCTTTCATCCCCTCATTTCGAACCAAACTTCATAGGTGTTACATGGTGTAATAACAGTGTAACTAACAGCGTCAAGCAGACGCAATGCTATTTTGAGAAGACGAAACTTTAAGTATTTCAAACTTCTCTATTTTCAGTTTATCATGAATAGTTCAGTACAAACATGCTTCTGCTTCAAGCGGTATATGGATCTATACCGAAACGTCATTATACAAAAAGGCATTGGTCAAACATAATTTTCTCGTTTCTCTATGCTACCAACTACTAGAACGCCTCTAAAATTGCCATAAAGCATCGTATAAAACCTCGAATCTCGATATGAATTATCTCGTGGGTAACAAAGTAAAGCTATTCATGAATCTGGATCTGGAAACCACTTCTCTATTCCCTGAATCAAATCGCTCTACCATCAACAATACATAGGTATAGTCATATACATAAACATACTTACTATAATCTTACGCTGACCTTGTATGTTTTGTGGCTATTAGATGTCCTTTTGTTGATTTATTCATGGTTTCTTGCTTGTTTCTGACGTACGGCAGATTCAGTACATAAGTCCATTACCTACGTGGCCAGTCATATATAATGGGGTTCATAGTTTCCATACGATGCGCTAGTACTAGATATCACGTGATGACTTGACGTCATGAACAATCCCGTGACGTTAGGTTCCGTCCACGATGTTGCGTTCTAAATGCAGCGATGGCTCAGTTGTTTCTTTATATGCTGTTACATTAACGTTGTTTGCATCGATAACGATCTGCAGAGGTTAGGATTTGAATCTTGCAAGTCGACAACTTCATCTTCGATACCTTAAAGTTACGTTTTAGTCTTATACATACTGTTATGGAGTGCAGTATCAACCTTGCCTAATGCACGCTCTATCTGCATCCTGTACTCTGTTACAGAGTAAAACTGATACGCATTGACATATGATACATTATTCTATAATTGAGAAATCCGGGCAAATACCTACGTACGTAAAAATATGCCATGCTATTAACCTCAAGCCCAAGAAGCGCAGTAGAAGAAACACTCTTCATGGTAGCTTGATGAGAGGTGTGGCATTAGGAGAAGATTTCACGTCATTAAGGAGGGGGCTAAATATTAAATTAAATATTACGATACTGCACACATCTCATCTCTGGGAATGGGAGGAGGGTATCAGAGTATGAGGCCCTTGGTGAGCTTTTGAGAAGACGAGATTTTAAGTATTGCCAACTTCTTTATTTTCTCAATCATGATGGTTAAATACGAACATGCACGACCAAGTCTCTGTTCCCGGGATCAAAGCACTTTACAATCAATAATACATAGATATAGACATACACATATACACAGTCACAATTAGATATCCTTGTGATGATTTATTCATGGTTTCCTTGCTTGTTTCTAATGTACGGCTGATTCAGAACCCTATTCCATTACCTACGTGGCCAGTCTCCAAGTGTCAACAGAACAGATACTGTGATGAGTTTGTGTATGATAAGACTGACCAGGTCTGTAAGATCAATATGGAGGAGGAAGTGACCGGAAGTACTGCCACACATTGGACAAGATGTCCTTGTAGTAAGTCCTTGTTTTCCAAATTTTAGTTTTTTCCCATTTTAGTTCACGATTTCTCTTGACCTCTTCTCAAATGTTGGCAAATAGAACATTTTTCATGTTAATAAATACGATAGCAAAGCCTTTTTCATCACAAAAGCATATATCTTCTTTAAAAGGTGCGTTGTCAATGTCGATGTTGATTTTTTAAAATTTTTTGTCAGAAATGCTCTATTTACTGGCGAAATGATAAAATTAAAGGAAAGTAAATGTACAATGACGTATAAGAGAGGCTTGGTCCCGATGCAGTGCTGTCAGACAAATCGTGCGACTAAGCAGGAGCATTATCACCAACATTCTGGGTCTCATGATGTTAGTCAGTGAACTTGAGCGTTTCAGTTGTGTTGACATGTCAATGTGCTCACACGCACCTTTTATTCAATATTCTCAATATGATGCAAATCATGTCTATGATCCTATATAGAAGATGTTTTTATCTGTTTCTCGACAATAGCACCACACTGTGGCATTGCATCAAATCATCGACTATTGCTTTATATGACAGTATTGCATCAAATAATTAACTATTTCCCTATTACTGCATTGCACAAAATCATCAATTACTGCCATTTGACTAGTATGCACGTAATCATCAACTACTGCAATCTGACTACATTGCATCAAATCTCAACTACTGATCATGACATCTGACTACATCAACCACTCGACTATTGCCATCTTCTAATATCGTGTACTCCTGGAAATTGTTACTCAACGGAAGTGAACGAATGTCTTTGCGAGGGGTCAGTTTGGTTTTATGCACTTGGTGTAGGATTTTGTTGGATAAATTGGTTTTTAGATATTTTGTAGAAAACATTTTCAGGTTGTAAAATGGTAGACACTGGTGAAGCCGTAGACGAAAGATAATGTCAATATGTGCCTCTAGTCAACTATGACATCACAATTTGCGAGTCGAATTTCGCACGTTGAACTTACGTGTGTTTGATTTTGCCTTGCTTTCAGAAACTTCCTTTAAAATACTGATATGTTTACCTCCATTTATGGACATATGTGCCAAATATTTAGACTTATAATTGACAAATAACAAAACTAGAACCCCTTAACCACACGTGGTGTCAAAACGAGTTACTGACTGGGGCAGTGAACGCATTACTGCCACTTTCACAAAAATCGGGATTTTATTTAGCAAATGATTTTTATAAACGCTTTTTGAGGGACAGTAATGAGAGATCAATGTTTAATCGTTATCATCATTTACATGCGTAAGCTAGGACCGATCTGTGCATGTCTGATGAGGTGTTACTTACACCCTAACGATATACAGAAAAATACCAGGTATCCTGACAAACAGTTTCTGTGTACTGCATGTGGGCGACATTGTGGGTCTTCAAGAAACCACATTCACGTTCAACATGAAACAATTCAGCCATGGCCCTGTCTCTCATCAGGATTTGTTTTGTTTGATGTAGAACAGAAATAAATTGTGCTCAATATTATACACATGAACAATCTCAAAATCTTAAAGATCCCGTGAAATGCATTTTTGTCAAGAATGACAGAAATACCTCAAAGTACATTGTATATCGGAATCAATTGAGCATAAATTCGAGACAATAATACACTTGCAATTGATTATTACGTTTGAAAAGAATCATTGAGGCGTGACTGACTAACCAAAGACAACGGGTCGTCTGTGACCCGCTCCGTGGAGCCTCATTAATTAATGATGATTATCACTGCCGCTAGTACATTTATGAGGTGTGTTAAATCGCCAAAAACACATGCAAAAATTATGTCATTGTCATCTGCGGAATTACCAAGTTGGATATCTAAACATTCGAAAAAAGGACAATTTAAGTTGTTTGATTGAAGATTTGTTAGTGAAATTAACAATCAAAATGTTGCGAAAATACGTTGAATTATGACTATCGCCGATAATGAGTTACTCCAATGGCGTCATAGAAGTCATCGCTACAGGGGCCACGACCCCACAGACTTTCGAGCTATTTTGACCATTTGTCATTGCATCTATCTTTAAATATCGACAGTGCAAAACAAACATATAACTTGGCACTAAATTAAGATGAAATTGGTTCTCCAAGTATCACAATTCCTGTAAAGATATTAAAGGAAATAGGTATTTATGTCTGCACACACCATTTCAGCTTTCTAGAGCTTTTCGTACTGGAGAAGAAGACATAGGTGTTTTAGGCCGTAACCCCTCTGACCCATATTTATGGTCACAGGATCAACAAATATACAACTTAGAATCCCCTTTGGCCAATGAATATTGTCTCTACAGTCACTGATTCTGGAGAAGGGGTCGAAAAAGCGAAAAGTTTACGGATGGACGGACGATCAATTCCAGCAAAATTTGACACCTGGGAAAAGGGGTAAATCTCAGTCATACATGTACATCTAAACAACTGCAATAAACGCATCCATGAGCTGGGCGACCTCATTTATGTGTAAAAGACGTTTGTTTTCGAAAATTGCAGTAGTTTTGTACGAGACTTTATTGATCGCCTATGATTGTATGTCAAGGTTGACTTCCGCTTGAACACGGGAAGGACTTCCGGTTGTATATGGGAAGACTTCCGGTTGTACATAAGAGATAAGTCACGATAAAAACGCGCTATCGTCAGCAATCCTGACGACATACTACGGGCACGGAAGATACAACGAGAGCAGAGTGAACGGTTCAGCATACAGACAGATCTTCCCGCGATGCTGAAAAAGCAACGTGCCATCCTGAGCAGACAAGCGACAGAAATACGCCAGAGAGAAAACTTGTGGACAAGGATGAGAGTCGTGGGGGTTTAAGTCGTAACTTGAAAACGGAAAGGGATCCAGAATATATTCGAGAAACTAATTATTTAATTAAAGGTACACCCATTGTGTTGTTGTGGGCCACATATGCCAAATGTTATAAATGATGTTAATCTTTCGAGGAGTACTGACTGTTGCCGAAAATAGCCATTTTGATGATAGTTGACTCAGTATGCCGACAATATAATGGTAACAGTATCGATTTCTGATCGAAAACCGGACAATGCACCGCTTGTGGCGCGTGGTCAATTGGTCCAACGTAATTTTGGAAACTTATTTACAGAAGAGAAACAGACAACTTTGGGTTGATAATGTTTAATAGGTCTTATAACTACTGTGAATGTAAACGGGTAGTTTTGTTGGTTTCTGCACATGTATAATGATGTTGCTCGATTTTAACTAGAAACTAGTAATTGTGATATATTTGGCGATTGGGGATGAATATGCAAGCTGAGTGAATTTATTTGTACTGTATGCACATATGGTCATTTGGAACGTATTAAAGACAAATAAAAATTTATGAGACATAATGGATGTACCTTTAAGGAAACTGTTGAGCAGTACCACCCCAGAGACACAGATGGACATAAAGTGTTAAAGACCCACAAACCCCGACAATATCACTTTTCGGTTTTTATTTAAGCATATTCTAAGATTATGAGGATTCCACTTGATATATGTCAATTCAACCAATAAACACCTTTTATAACGCCTTTTTAGAACGCCGCTCAATTACGCCTCGTAAAACTTAAGCCGAGAGCGAATGCCGCGTGCTAGGCCTTATGACGTAATACACAGGAGTCGCTTGGCGTCTAATGACAGAATCCACTAGAATTAGCCTTACATAACTGCCTAAATAACATATTTACCTTTGTCCCTATACAACAAAATTAAATACAAATTAAAAAACCTATATACACGCCCCGTAAAACGTACCACAAATGGCAGCGGATGTCAACACACCGGATGTGACCATTGCTGGACCCGTAATTTTGCAATGTGTTTTGGAACAATTCTTATCTTTGCCCAATATGGCGGCAGCACGCATGTAAGATGATAAAAAACGTCGCAGAGATCTATTTCACATTTAATAGGATTATAACGGTGTTAACACGCCTCATTCATTGACTCATGGGTATATTGAATAATTTTTGTTTTCACATTCATCCAATTGCAAAATAAGAAAATATATGTTCCTTATATTAGGAAAATGAGAAAGTCTGATGTCTTTATAGTAAGGCTCATGCAATGCTATATCTAATGAATGTTTATATTAGGTCAGTGGTATTACACTGAATCTAAGTAATTGTAAATGTCACGACTATAGATTAAAAGATAGCCCGAATATAATTTTTTCCAAAAAGTGTAAACCGGTAACAGTGATGAAAATTATATGAATTTTTAGGTAAAATGCAACAATTCTATTAGCAATATAAAGTCACCCTGAGAAATATTGACGCAGTAGATTTACAAACTATAGGGCTTTTCAAACACAAAATCAAGCACAACAAAACATTTAACCAATAATGACGTTTATAATAAAAAAAATTGCTTGACCTTTTTTATTTTTGAATTGTTGGTTATTTATTTCAAAACATATTGTTGCCTATAAGATAACCTAACACTCCACTCGATTTGGAAAAGAACAAATCTAAAATCAGCGATTGAATATCGAAAAATGCTCCTAAAACTCCGAAATTACTCCCTACGGACGCACGAATACCTATTCTATCGGGACACTTGTATTGTCGAATTTTTCTTATTATGTTTTACACGAATTATCGACGAAAATCGACAAATCGTCTAAGGATTTCATTAAGCAACTCCGGAGTATGACGTCACATCGCTAACGAAAGCTATCGGCGGCCCGGCAGACTGTTTAAGGATTGGGATAATTAGCAGGCCAATTTTACTCACTTTGAATGGCAAGATCTTATTGAGTAGGTGACGCTTCGGAATAATCTTTGGTGTTTTGTTTACTTGAAAGTATTGTCTATATGAATAAACTAATTAACATCGAAACAAACAGAGAGATGATATTATCTTTAAAGATAAAGGAACAATTGCTTTTCGAAGTCTTAATGTGCTACATTCGAAGCAACATAATAAAATATTCACCTCGGAAGAAGAAAGAAATGTTAACATTAGAAGATGAATACAATGAAATACTAAAAAAATAGAAGTAAAATTAGATAATTTTGACAGTGAACATAAATTAGAAACAGATGATGGATATATAAGCGAAACAATAGATATCATCATATACTTTATATACCAGTAAAATGGTGAGGAAAAAATATTTTTTTAAATAAATTCTTCTGGCTTGATATCAATACGTATTTTACATATGAAATATTATAGACACATCTCACTACTAAATATTTCATATAAACTAGCTTCAGCTGTAATATCAGCACACATTAAACATATTCTTCCAAATACTATCAGCGAAGATCAGAAGGGATTTATGAAAGGCAGATATATTGGAGAATGTACAATACTTGTTAACGACATTATGGACTATACAGAATATATGAATAAACTAGGATTTTTTATATTGATAGTTTTCGAAAAAGCATTTGATTCAGTGGCATGGTCTTCTATCGAGAAATGTTTTGACTTTTAAATTTCGACCCATCTATCAATCTTTGGTTATATACAATAATAATAATACAATAATATAAGTGTTCTTGTAAATGGATTCTCATCAGACTTCTTTCAAATCACACGTGGATGCAGGCAAGGTGACCTCCTCTCACCATACATATTCCTTATAGTAGCTGAAATTATGGCCCATATGCTACGACAAATAAGAAGATAAAAGGAATAACAATGGATTAAGAATATTTAGTAGCGCAATTTGCAGATGATACAACAATTATTTTAGACGGGTCTGAAAGCTCCTTTAGAGAAACATTACTGTTCAAAATAAACATAGACAAAACTAAAGTTGTCTGGATAGGTTCTAAACAATTTTCAAGCACACAGAATTGTAGAGACTATCCCTTAGATTGGACTCAAAATCCATTTGTACTTTTAGGCATTCTATTTCAACACAATAAAGCAGAAATGGTAGAGAAAAATTATAAAGATAACTAAAGAAAATCGACAAAACAATGAAAATTTAAACCTCTGAGATTTGACTTTTATTCCTCTCAATTTGGAAATACTTTATAAAGCTAAAAAGGATGTAGTATATTCTAAAACAAACTTTTACAAAAAGACGAAAACACAAAGACACAACCCAAAAGCATCCTTATCAAAGTAAATGGGAAAAGGAATTGAATGATGATTTTGATTTAAATCAATGGAACATATGCAATCTCATACCGTTCAGAGCAGCCTATAGCGCAAAACACAGATAGTTCCAATATCGTGTCTTCCATAGAATTCTTATTGCAAGTTAAGATTTATACAACTATAAACTTATAGAATCGCCATTGTGTACATTCTTTAAAGCTGAAATAGAATCACTCATTCACTTACTACAGTATATGAATGCAGATTTGTCAAAAGATTGTGGCAGGATTTACAAGAATGGATAAAAACAGTCAGAAATAAAGAAATACAATAACAGTTATTCTTTGATTCAAAGAAAGAATACATTTTTAAAAAATGGCAAACAGATTATCTATTCTAGCAGGTTTGAGACCAAAATAACAGGTTAACTATATAAATCAAATGCATATTCACAATGCAAATATGATTCCTTTGTCACATTTTGGTCATCTTGCCATAACCTATTCAATTAGATAGTATTTGACTTTCTGTGTTTACTTCATCTATACAAATGCTGTACTCATATAAAAAAGAAATAAAGTGATAAATAAAAGATTGACATTTCAGTTCTTCTCATATCGTATCATATTCTTTGTTTCCATTTTGACTGAAATAGTATTTATTTACATATTGATGTTCAGCAGTTTTGTTTTTTTTATTAGTGAATTAATGATCTCATCATGGTGTTGTTTGTTATGTTAAAAAAGTAATTGATGTTTTTGCATCGGTAACATTTTGACTTTGATATATTAGCCTGAAATTTAAACCACACCTGTGAGCAATGACATTTTAACCTGTCATTACTTTAACAGTCTTTCGGAATCCGCCCCATGTTTTTCGGTTAATTTGACAATCTTACATAACCTTTAGTGCACAAATTGGTAAAGATATGGTGGCTATCAACTACTCCACAGATTTCCTCTGTCCTTATGTACCTGTGAGGTTCCCAACTCAGAGGAGGATGCAAACGAAAATGATTCTCGTTTTTCACTGTACAAGTTAATCTCTGCATATGTCATTTTCAAGAACATATTCGTTAGTTTTGGCACACAGAGTAATACCAACTGTTAACAAGAGCAGTCATCACGTTGAGTCATACTTTTCTTGGGATTGACAGTCAAATCAGACCCGTCTCAAAAACTTTCGCAGTATATGTAATGGATATTTACAACTTTTGTTCAGGATATCGTTAGTATTTTCAAACCTGTTGGGTGCAACTATTTCAGGACTTTAATGACAACCTTCAACACAATCAGCGATAAAGATCGCTGAAAGAGTTTATAGTGTCATTTCACCTCTCCTTCTTTGCAATTTTACCATCACTTTTCATTGCTGACATATTAACTCTATGCATCAAACGTAATTTCTCGGCAACGTCTAATACAATGACATATCTGACTTTTGACTTAACCTCTGGTGGAACATATTTATAATCTCTACGAACATATTACATTGCTCCAGTGACTTCACAGAGTTTTAGTTTACAAACTACCATATCCTGAGACGAGTGTTTGTTTAATTTGCAGATACCAAGTGACGTCGCACAAACTATTAAATAGTTGCTTGCAATAATCACAAGCATACGGCTTCAGTTTGAAGACATTTCTGAAACATTCAGAAAACAATTATCGCTTTTTATAGTTGTTCTGATATGGAACCATGCATAAAGTTCGCTCTGTAACTCGTTCACTTGAGGAAATGTAATTCGTTCACCACTTCTCAAATGCCTCACCACGATATTATAGCAGCGGTCATAGAATGTAAATATCTCGGTAACTATTCGTTTGATTTTTACTAAATTTTGGAGTTTTGATAAATATGTATCAGCGATTTTGGACATTTACTTGAAAAAAATGTATGGCTGATTTAAAATAATATATCGACCGTGTTTGTGTGCAAAACTATTTTGTTTTGGTATGAAGCCTCACATAAAACTCTCTTTTAATCTAGTTCTGCTCAGCTTCTCATTTCTAAAACCAACTTTGTTTTTACTAGTGTCTATTATTTTACAACTTGAAATATCTTTTGTCAAAAGTACCTGAAAAGTGATTCATCAAACAAATTCCTACATCAAATGCACAAAAACAAACTGAACTCTCGCAGAGAAATTCGTTCACTTCCGTTGAGTAACAATTCCCAGGCGTACACGTTCCTACGGTGTGAACCATCACTTATTGCCATCTGACAGTATTGCATCAAAACATTGACAAATGCCATTTTACTGTATTGCATCAAAACATTGACAAATGCCATTTTACTGTATTGCATCAAAACATTGACAAATGCCATTTTACTGTATTGCATCAAATCGTCGTCATGTTTAGCCATTGAATACAAACAACGAAACAGCCCTACTTTTCATCCAACCTGACACTATCTCTGTGCACCAGTTTCCCGGTTGGCTATCTATTATGTTATATCATCTGCCTTGATATGTTGACGCAGTTGCAAAACGTGACATCGGATACCAAGTAATGGTAAACACAGGTCAAGGTAAAGCTGCAGGCACAGACGCGATTGTGTTCCTACAAGTTCTAGGGTCTGAAGTCAAAACGAAGAAAATTCACTTGTCTGATGACGAGCCCGACTTTGAAGCCGGAAGGTGCGACCACTATGAAGTAAGAAAAACTGACTGTCTATATTGAAATAATTAAGTATTTTATTTGCGAATAAATTGTTCGCAATTGGACATTCAACATGTTTAACAATCTTGTCTGTATTGTGGATCCATGTCATCTATATGTGTAAGTGGAAGGAGACGTTAGGCTTAAAGGGACTTTATTTGTTCATCATGTGTGCTCACTATCATATAAATGATGTGATAATTGAACTGGAACACTTGCCGCTGAAGCATGTTTCCAAAATGATAATTAATGTCTTAATACTGGCCATTTATCACATTATTAGAAACAAACTAATTCTGATATTTTACACTACTGTAGTATCACATATCGTCGTTACAACGTTTCAAATTAAATAACTGTGAGTGCCAAAAATATCACAATTACTCTAAAGGATTCTGCCATGTACCATGTATGTGTATCAACTATTGTTATTATTCAGCATGGAATGATCTTTCCTAAAAACGAATAATCTTTTAAGCATTGTTACATTTTTTACAAGCTTAAGCTTATAAAAAAAAGGTTAGTATTTAGAAGCACATGTTGAAACAAACACAAATGAATTTTTTCAACACTCAAGAATAATCAGAAATCGAATATCTGGTAATGCATATTCTTGGATTTTAGTCGTCACAATGAATCAGACAACTTCGAAACGCAAGGCATAACTCTTGCCAGTCTCCATTAGATATCTAGATGAGTAGAAGAATCACTGCCGATGTTAGCTCCACCGGTACGAGTATCTGAAACATATAGTACAGTTGATGAAACTCATCTTTAATTTGTAAACTGCTTAATGCTTGGAAGAAATGTCGTTTTTAATTTCAAAGCGAAATGCACTTGATGTTGGTACACTTACGGGGATCATTATAGGACATGATAACAGCGGGTTTCACGCGGACTGGTTTCTGGAAGTCGTGAGTATTGAAAATCTTGTTAATTGTTTTCACTACATCGTTAGGCTTTTATTGAATACAGTACACATACTAATTATACAATGAGAACATATCAGCACGTATGGAATACAAAGAGTGCCTTAAGAACGGTGTCTTTGTAGCGAATCGAGATAAAACAATAGGATGTCGCTTACTTCATTTCATTCACTAAAAATGTATATTCTAAATAAAAATGAGATTTGTCAGCCGTGAAATGTACAAATACATACGTATACATTTTAGAATTAACACCGACCACAATTAAAACCGATGTGACATTCCAACCATGAAATGTAAAACTGCGCCTTAATATATTAAAAAATGAAACCTCAAGAAATTTATCGTGGTCCCCTTTGGACATCAGCCAAGGCAAATTAAAGTGACATCAACCCTCGTGTATACGTTCTCCATCTATACGTACATGGGAATTCAATTTGTAATTCGCCTTGGCACATTTTTTTGTGTGTATTTCCCAGGTCCAAATAAAAAAATTTCTTTCAAAAACTGAACAAGTTAAAAGGCTGGAAATAACGAAGACAATCCTCAAACAGCGATCAGAAACAAGAGAATTAGTGAGCACAGCTCACTCATGATACCCCTCTTTTAACATTGGTCAAAGAGAAATGTTTGAAAATAGCAAAAGGGCATCAATGTTCAAACTTTTGTATGAACAGACCATTATATATAAGTATTATTATAGCAGAGTAAGTATGACACTTGTAAGCATGTTTTAGAAGTAAAAGTTGAAAATTTTGAAAAATGGCATTAAATATGCAAATGAGGGTATGAAACATACAAATATGCAAATGAGGGTATGAAACATACAAATATGCAAATGAGGGTATGAAATATAAAAATGACAGATGAACACATCAGTGGTTTCGTAACATTTGAACAATTAGTGTCTGAGTTATGAATGGAACAAAAAGTGTGAATGGTTAAGTCGAAAACGGAGATAATTTGCATAAATTATGCAAATGAGGGTATGAAACATTCAAAAGGCAGATGTACACATCGTGATGATTATATGTATCAAGTTACAAGACATTTGAACAATTAGTATTTGAGTTATGAGTGGAACAAAAACTGTGAATGGCAAAGTCGAAAAACGGAGAAAATTTGCATAAATTATGCAAATGAGGGTATGAAACATACAAAAGGCAGATGTACACATCGTGATGATTATATGTATCAAGTTACAAGACATTTGAACAGTTAGTATTTGAGTTATGAGTGGAACAAAAACTGTGAATGGCAAAGTCGAAAAACGGAGAAAATTTGCATAAATTATGCAAATGAGGGTATGAAACATTCAAAAGGCAGATGTACACATCGTGATGATTATATGTATCAAGTTACAAGACATTTGAACAATTAGTATTTGAGTTATGAGTGATACAAAAACTGTGAATGGCAAAGTCGAAAAACGGAGAAAATTTGCATAAATTATGCAAATGAGGGTATGAAACATACAAAAGGCAGATGTACACATCGTGATGATTATATGTATCAAGTTACAAGACATTTGAACAGTTAGTATTTGAGTTACTTCGTAGCGGGGGTATAATTAGATTAAAAGAGAAAACAAATGAAGATGGAAAGAAAGAGGTCAACGATGAAACGCTGAGAGAAGATGACGCTAGTGAACTGTTTAATGGAGATAGTCCTCTGCTTGCACTCTTCGAGTATGACGACTATTTTTCGAGTGTAAATGTTGGATTCCTGACAAAGACACGGGAGTGAAACAGAGAGACCTGAAGGTCACAAGAAAAGAATCAATGGATGGAGGTTACACACTTGTCTCACTGTTCAGTAATAGGATAATGTATCTCTTTGAATATGCTTAGCGGACATTTTATTGTTGAATGTTGACTATTGTAGGACTGTGTCCAATGCCAGTTATCCTCCTCTACCCATGACCGACCATAAGCACTTATTCTCCCCTTGACCTTTTCATCATGCAGTCGCTAAGTCAAATTCATAGCCCTTTAATATATAACCAACTGGAGCGGTTCCTTCGATGCATATCAACAGGATATTTACCATCCACTTCGGTTATTCACTGATAGAATTCAGTTTGCCATCTTTTCTAAGCTTATATTTATAATGTTATATACAATGGCTAAAGTTTACCCTTTCCACGGTTGTCTTGTACTTGAATGGATGCTTCTCATGTTCTCGCTAACAAGCCGTACACGCTGTACCTCAGCCATTTTGTTCTAAGCGTTTTCAAAACAAATAGATAAAAACCTCAAAACGCACTTGGATGACATATGTAGGCCTATTTAAATTCAGGTGATGGAACTCGTTACCAGGTGACAATTCATACCGGGAAAGTGCGGTCTGCAGAAACCAACGCCAATGTGTTCATACAGTTCGTGGGAGCACGGGGAAGAACAAAGAAGATAGTCATTGATAACACCGAGAGGAAGTTCTTTCGGAAGGGAATGGTCGAACACTTTGAAGTAAGTGAATCAGATTTTATCACTTATCTGTAGAATCCAAATTTTACTTTTCCTCGGATGATATTACTTTTATGAGAAATCTCTACAGTCGCCATCTACTAAACAAGTTTGTTTATCGCCACAATAATGACGTGTTGTCATGAATGGATTAAAGAAAAATTCTTTAGCATCATCAAAAGTAAAACCTACAATAGCATGACGTCATGAATTTGTTGAATGATGGTGATGGCGTCATTGCGTTATTACCTTCCACGTTTCGCTTGTCAATAATAAGGTGCATGCTCAAAGCGCATAGGAAAGTAAGAAATTGAAGGTAATGATATAAATATTAGGAAATATAATCTAAAAATGGTACAAACGATTAAAGCATATCAATAATAACAGAATTAAATTTGCAGAGAAATTTAATCCATATGAGAAAATGATTAAGTACAGTCTAGAGTAAAAGCTAGAAAATAGGGGAGTTTTGAGTTGAGATTTAAAAACAGTCAGTAAAGAAGACATGAGGAAGTCTGTTCCAAAGTCAACCGAATGATCTTTGTCCATAATGCTTATGCAATAAGTGTAAAACTGTATTAAATTGTTTACCAATAATTGATATAGTAGGGTTCTTTTATAGCGCTAGCATAACGCATGGCCATTCTCAAAGCGCTTCCTGAGCATAAATAAAACTATATACAGAGCTGGTAATGTCTGGTAGAAAGTTATTTGTATCTGAGAAAGAGGTGGGTCTTGATTCGAGCTTTAAAGGACGTGATAGATGGAGGTAATCTCAAGTCCACAGGAAGAGTGTTCCTAAGAGAGGCAGCGGCGAAAATGAATGACTTTGCTCCAAAGGATTTCAAGTTGTATTTCAAGTTGATGGAAAGTAATAAGAATATTATGTTTATTAAATGTGACATTGGTTTCTCTAATGACTTTTACATCAATAAACATGACTTTGATACCTGACTCAATACGTAAACAGCATATTTTATAATTGTTACGCTGATAGAATCATCAAATGTCAGATCCACTCAACACTGAAATGAATGAGTGAAAGATTACTGTTTAACGCCACGTAGGCAATATTGCAGCCATCATCTGCGAATACTGAAATGCATTGTGTATGTTAGTTCAGTAAAATGTGTTAACACGAGTTTTCTCATAAGATTTTTCAAATAAGCGACTTTCTCGGCACAAAATTTTCCTATAAAAGAATGAAACAAATAGATGAAACACAAAATAAAAAATAAAAACTTTGATATTGTGTCAAAACTTGACAACACCTGGTCGGATTATCATATTTATAAACAAATATTTAATAGATTTCACACGTATATTTGTTCACTGGCATATAAACGGTTTGAGAAATGCAAGTTAAATTGCTATAAATGCCGGAGCTTGTCGAATCAAATCAGTAATCAAATCAGTGTGACCATGCGCACAACGTAGTTCACAGGAAATATGATGAAAGTATTCAATGGGTTCTAACATGCTGTATTAATCTAACATTCATTCAAACTAGAAAAAGAATTTATGATGTAAGGTTTTTAAAAAGTTTAATCAAGAAATGAGCATGTGATAGCAGTGTCATAATGTCGCAATGATACAGTGATAAAGTAGTCCAGCAGGTTATTTTGTATTAATGTCATGGTATGAAAGTTATCCTTTTCAGCTATCAAGCTCGTGTCTATGAGAATGTATCCCGGTCACATGACCTTGTTTAATCCAATCAGCAGAGACCATATCACTTAAATTTCAAAGTCTGAATTTATAAATAATTATTTAGTTTTCGTCACATTTATTTTTGCAATTACAGGTGTAGTACTGTAATTTTTCATAGTAAATAATAGTAATATGAATTATTATTATGTTTAACCCTTATATAATGACATGCCACATAATAAAGATGTTATCAACTCAATCTGGGCATATAAATAATTAATTTCGTTTATATTCTGAGATAACAGTTTCAGCAATGTTTCGAATAGTGCAAAAAAAGGACATCATTATGACATTATATGTCAAACAATCTGTCCAAAATAGCGATGACCTACATCATGTGCCTCATTTCAAACTTCAGTTAGGACTTCTTGGTCTGAACACAACAGACAATATCAAAGTCAATCACTGAATAACTAAAATAGCAAGAGGATACTTGAAAAACATAGGTTACAAATTTAACATTGATGGTAAAAGGATAGGTGATGAAAACCGCCACTGAGTTCTACCTCGCCACTGAGTTCTGTTTAATAACAAACTTATTCCACCAGCTCCTCGAGGAGGATGTTGGACCACTGACTGAGGTCAATATCGGTCATGACAACACTGGTCTCAACGCTGCCTGGTTTGTCGAAGATGTAAGTGTTCAAATAATCTTTAAAGGTAAATGATCGATAGGTAAGGAAAGTCTATACAACCATTCCATTCCCTCGTAAAGCAACACACTACAAATCGAGATAAAAAAAAGTCTTGCTTTGGCAATTTTTTCCGAACTTCAAGACATGTATTCCTCCAAAGAGTATTGCCATTTTCGAATGCTCCATCAAAACCCGGAGTTGGCTTAACCAAAAAGCAGGTTAAACGAGGCTATATATAAAACAACGACAAATTTACCAACAATAGCACGGCACTAACCACTATTAATTTGATTAGACAGACAATGTACAAATTACCCCCTAAACACAGTTTGAGACTACAGCATTAAGCACGTACTAGTCCTCTCAGTGAGAGTGTAACACATATAAGATGGAGGTACACCATGATCGTTCTAGGCGCTGAAATTAAGACGGTATTACATTGTAGCTCAGGAAGGAATAAACTTAGACTTATACAGGTTTCATCACAGGAAGATGGCATCGTGTCGTCAAGGAAGTCCTACTAATGCAATGTTTGTCATACGTTCCATGTTTGTAAAATGTATTGACATATCAGAAAAAAGTATTCTATATTCCTACCAAAATTACTCTGGCAAAATTAAGTCATTCCGTATGCGCACTCATGTACGTTAAACTGAAGAACTGAGTGTTAGTTTTGTGCTCCATTAAACTGTCAAAGCAACAAAAATATACTTGTTCATATGAATTGTGTTGTCTTTAAAATGCAAATTTACATTTGGATACGAAAAAAGTATAATTTTGATGTTTTTATTTTCGAGGTTAAAGTGAAACGTTATTTATCCAAAACTGAACAAGCCGAATGGCTCGTTAAAATCAAGAGAAAGGAAAGCAAACAGAAACAAGAAACTGTACAGAAGAGTACAGATGGAAGGGTTGGTGAAAATGAAGAAGGCGAGAGAATACACGAGTTTGCTGGCAACGTATTTCCTAAAAATGGCATGGTATTAAAAATTCCGGAATATGAGGAATATATATTTGAATGTAAATGTTGGATAACTGACGATGGAGACAAAAGCTCTCTGCACAAGGAGTTACACGCCATCAAGATGGAACTAAAGTTTAAAGGTGTGCTTAAAATAAAGTTTAAATATAATATATATTTAATAAACGTTGGTTTGAGTCTTTTGAAAACCTACACAAATATAATATTTATTTTGGTAAGAGGCTAGTTTGTGTTTATGTCATTCATATGAAAAGTGCAAAAGCAAACCAAATTGTTGTAAGAAGTAATATCTTCGGTGTGTGATTCATCATGAGGCGTGTATGATTTCTGCACCACATCCCCAGTGAACGAGGTCCGCTACAGAGAAACGGTACACACTGGTTCCGGTAAAGGCGCCAGCACGGACGCCAATGTATTTATACAGTTAATAGGAGCAACGGGGAAAACCAGGAACATAATGTTGGATGACAGCTCGAACAACTTTGAGGTTGGAAGGGTGGATACCTTTAAAGTAAGTTAGTTAATATAATAAGGTAGGGTTATTCGCCATGAATTGAATATTATTTTGTCGAAAGCAATGGACAAACAAATACTCAATAGACGGTCAAGCCCCTAATATAATTATTAATAGGCTTTAGGGGCTTGATCGTCGATTGTATGGTTGTTCGTGCATTGTTTTCGACAGTCCATGTCCCTGTGACAAGACCATCCTATTTCATGCTGAACTCAACCCTCTAGTCAGTCTCCACACATAGCTTACTCAAGTCAGTTCTACCCATGTATCCACTGTTATAATTCTTGGCTAGTAAAACAGAATGGTGAAAACTGTTGCTTTTCAACAATTGTGTTCGTCCACCAGCTGCAAGAAGTAGATGTTGGTCCACTGAAGAGTGTCATCATCAGTCATGACAACAGCGGTCCTTGAGCGGATTGGTTCCTTGAGGACGTGAGTCAGTCTCTCTCTGTCTTTGTTTCTCTCTCTCTTACATTTTCAAAGGGTACATTTAAAGGGACTGTAGTACAAAATGGAAACCAAAATATTGCAAAACAGTTCTCCTCAATTAATACTTAGAGTTTTAAAACGAATGGTTATGGTTCGGTTAAACAACATGGATCCATTTCTCATCCTCGAATTATAACAAGGTGTCCACACTAAAATGATAGCTATCAGTTTGTGTTGTATACGTATTTTAAAGATATGCATAAACATTTAAAACTATAAATGGTAAATTAAACATAGAAAAATGCAAAATAACAGTGCCTTTAAACAAAAGAAGAAATATATATTTCCTTTGCTTATAGGTGAGAGTAACATGATATTTGTCAAAAGCAGAACAAGATTTGGATATTACAAACCATGCGAGAAGAGGCATCAAAGAGACCAGGAGAGAAGTTTACAAGAAATGAGAATGACAACGTGTTGAGTCCTGAGTACGAAGACTATTTGTTTGATTGTCAAGGTTGGTTATCGGAAACAGGAGAAACAGTTAAGAGGTTGAACGTCACTGGTAAAGGTAAGACAAGACGACTTTACTCACATGCATTATCACAACTTTTCCCTTGTATGTAGTCGATAACATGTTTATCTGATCATCCTGACACTCCTGGGGCAGAATCAGATAGATAAGTTCTTGGTACAGTCAGTGCTGGCGTTTGGTGCTTTACGCTGAAGTAGTGGGTTCAAATTCCGCAAAGAACTCGTCCCCAAAAAGTACAATCAGTTGTACTATTAGAGATAGAGTGATCCCAAATATATTACAATGTTACATTTGTTCACTTTCTAGATTGCATGTATTTCTAACACTAGAAACGAAATTGTACTATTACAGATTTTGTTGACAATATACTTTATCAACACAATTGTGCTATTGATAGTTCTCATTTAATATCAACGGTGGTTATTTCTTTGTTAAGAAAAGTTATCTAAATGTATTTCTACAGTCCAAGGAAATGAAGTGCGGTACGAGGTAACAGTTCGCACAGGTACCCAGGACGAGGCAGCCACCGACGCGCATGTGTATATACAGCTTGTTGGGGTCCGGGGGGCTACTGGGCAGATAGTCTTCAAACATCCCTGGGCGGACTTTGAGAAGGGGAAGGAAGATCACTTCCAGGTGAGAAACTCCCGAGTTGACGGGAAACCGGCATGTAGTCTTGTGTTTTCTTATTTTGAATATATCAAAATATGACATTTAAGAATATTATCGACAATTATCGCACATTTGTAACTTTTATCAACTTGGATATATTTCATTTTCATTTTCCACTTTAATTTCTAAATAGAATTATGAAATAGGTAACAGCTGTGTTTGTAATTCACATTAAAAAATGTTAAATTATATTATATCTAAACCATTTGAATTATTCTGAGATAAAATGATCAAATACCATTTTCATAAATATTTTCATCCCCATTCTGTATCATGTTTCAAGCCATTGTGATCATGTGATCAATAGTTGTTATTAATTCATTTACTATCTTATATATATATATATATATATATATATATATATATATATATATATATATAGTATTATATTGTTATAGCAATATTATATTGTCATAGCAATATTATGACGCAATGCAATGTCAGTGTAACTTGGCAGGTTTTGTTTTACTTTTCAACAGCTAAATGAACTGGACGTTGGGTCATTGACCAGAATCAATGTCGGCCATGACAACAGAGGATATCGCAACTCTCCCGATTGGTATCTCAGAGATGTAAAGTTTTTTTTCTTGTTTAATATATAAACCATACTACCATCGCCATCAAATAGTAAAAAAATTCAGACATTGTAATTTAAGCGATACACGTATATGCTTTCTTCTGATAGGATTAAACAAGGTCATGTGACCGGTATACATATTCATAAACACGAGATTTACAGCAGAAAAGTATAACTTTCCGATACTTTGTCGTTTATACAAAATTACCTTTGGGACTCCTTCATCACTGTATCATTGCGCAATTATGACACTGCTATCACATCCTCTTTTCTTGATTAAACTTTTTTTTAAAACTTACAACGAGAATTCTATTTATTGTTTGATTGAAAGTTAGTTCTGCGAAGTCTGAATTTGATAAACATTTAATTTATCACGCACTGTACTCTTTTGGCAGATATTTGTTATTTTCAAAGTATATTTACTGATTAAAAAATCAATAAATTGCAAATTTTTAATTTATAAGAAATAGATTTAATAATGTGTTTGTTGACTGGCAAATAAACTTTTTGAAAATTCAAGTTAAACTGTTTAACAGTTTAACTTTTCCAACAGTTTATAAGCCAGTGAACAAACACATTATTAAATATATTTCTTAATTGAATACGAGGTGTATACGTTTCAACTGTTGATTTTGAATTTTGATAATCAACATGTGTAAGTTATTAAACCGTTTGTCAGTTCAGATGAATATTTTATATGAAATTAAAAATTATTATTAATTTTTCAGCAGGAGAGGGTTATATTTCATATATTTTACAGATCTCGGTGAGGCGATATCTCTCTAACAATGAACTGTTAATGAAGAAAAAACTGAGAAAGCAAAGATCAGAGAATCAAAATGATGATGTGTTAAATGTTCCTGACTATGAAGACCACTACTTTAAATGTAACTGTTGGATACCCAAGCTGTGGACAGACGCATTGAATAAGGAACTTAAAGCCTCGGACAGGGAACAGGAAATCAGGGAGAAGGAAAATAAAAAAAGTAGTAACCTCTTTGACGCATCGTCGTTTTGGACCAACCTACTCTTCAGCTAACAGATTACACTGAGGCAAAGTGGTTTCTCAGACACTGCTACCAGGCATGCCTACCGAATTGACATCAAACTTCTCTGCACAGTCGACAAATGTTACTAGCACATTGCGTCTCGGTAATACTCATCCCTGTCGACCTTCCAGGTCTCTTCGTTCCCGGAATCAACACCATCCACGACCACTACCATCCATCAACATCATCAACGTCGTTGAAGTTGTCGTAACCATTGTCGTTACGGGAATACAGACTGCACTTTGCTTGGAGCATGTACTGATCAGTGCTATGTTGATAATTAGCAAGACATCTTTTCATAGTTTATTTAGTTCTTTAATAATGTATAATATTCATAATATAATATGTCCTGTTTACAACGGTAAATACATGTTTCATTAGGTAAATAAATTCTAAAATGCTACTGTTTCAATTAAAATAAGTCCTGGCATAAATTTATATTAACCTTACAAATAATCATGTTCATCATTGATCATACTCATTGTAATGGGAAATATGTATTTTTATACAAGCCAAATGGTGACTGCTCATTAGTATTTTGAAATGTAGTACACATATTTTGTTATTTAATTCAAAGCAATCGACAACAAATAAATTTCAATGTATTATCACCAAATTGAATTTCAAAGTTTAAATTAATCATTTAAAATCATTTGGAATCTTAATTTTAGTATATGTTAGTTATTTAAATGTCTTGTGAAAGGTGCTTTGATTAACGGATGCTCAATTCTAGTTCACCAGGTCACTGAGAATTGTGGATAGTAAAGAATGTTGTAGACCTTATGAACGCAAACTGTGATACATACCAGTTGTTTATGTATTTGCAATCGAATATGATATTTTGGATCATTAAAATAGTCTCACATGCAACTTGCCATTAATGTTTTATTAAACTGAAGTGTTATCTGCATAACTGAATCAACCACTGCAGCCAATATAAATCTTCTTTATGGCTAATTCAACCTGTTGCACATACATGTACATCTCGTGGTCTGCATGATCCATTGTACACAGCCGGTTTTCAGGTTGACATTTGGTCAATTTCAAGTTTTCCTAGTTTCTGATATTGAAATATGTTGTTGTCAACAAATTATTTTTCAAGCAAAATCTGGCTACAACTTCCTGCCATCGCCACATTTCGAACCAAACGTCGCCGCTAATGGCTGCCATACTGCCGAAGTGGCGTTAAACAATATGTCACTCACTCACTCGAACCAAACGTCATAGGCGTTGCGTGACGTAACAGTATAACTGACGTCACGTCAAGCAGACACAATGCTTTTGACGAGACGAGATTTTAAGTATTGCCAACTTCTTTATTTTCTCAATCATGATGGTTCAATACGAACATGCACGAAACGTCGCCATTATACAAAAAGGCATTGGTCAAATACAATTTTCTCGTTTCTCTATGCTACCAACTTCTAGATACCTCTAAAACTTGCAATAAAGCGTCGTATAAAACTAGATATGAATGAAACTTCATGAAACTGGATTTGGAAATCTGGAAATATGCAAGTTGTTTCTTGTGTGAAGTCTTCTAGACATGATTAAAAGATTACTAGGGTAACTAGACAGACCAAGTCTCTGTTCCCGGGATCAAAGCACTTTACAATCAATAATACATAGGTATAGACATACACATATACACATTCACTATTAGATATCCTTGTGATGATTTATTCATGGTTTCCTTGCTTGTTTCTAATGTACGGCTGATTCAGAACCCTATTCCATTACCTACGTGGCCAGTCACATATGGGTTCATAGTTTTCATACGATCACTTTGTCATGATGACACGACGTCATGGACAGTCCTGTGACTTTAGGTTCCGCCCATGATGTTGCGTTCTAAATGCAACTATGGCTCAGTTGCTGCATGTGTTTGTGTATATTTATGTTGAATGCATTGATAACGATCGGCAGAGGTTAGGATTTGAATCTCGAAGAGGATGGGAAACTTTATCTTCTGTAATGTAGGTGAAGTTACATTTTAGTTGCACCCATTTACATACTGTTGTGGAGTGCAGTATCAACCTTGCCTAACGCTTGCTCTATCTGCTCATCCTCCTACCCCGTACTCTGCTACACAGTAAAACTGATAAATGGTCCTTTGACACATGATACATAATTCTATAATTGAACAATCTAGGCAAATACATACGATTCTGATAAAAGATGCCATGCAATTAACCTCAAGCCCAAGAAGCGCAGTAGAAGAAACACTCTTCATGGTAGCTTGTTGAGAGGTGTGGCATTAGGAGAAGATTTTACGTCGATAAGGAGGGGGCTAAATATTAAATTAAATATCACGATACTCTACACATCACATCTCTGGGTGGAGAAAATCAGATACACTAAACCGCAAAAGAAACGTAACCACATTTTCAGCAGTGTAAAAAACAAAATACTGCTGCCGAGGAAAGTAGATTTTGAATGTATTTATCCGACAAATGTTTAGTAAAGAAATACTCGTAATTTCACGCACCAGAATATGATACTTTTTTAAACAGTTTAAATACACTTGGAGTCCTGAACTCGCTTTTTCAAAATGGTTTTTCGCCAGAGTGTTTTACTCTGTAAAATATATAACTTGTCTGTTAAATATAACCTTCCTCCTATCTAGTGTAGTTAAAGAGTTTCGAAAACGACGATTTTGAGAATTGTTAAAATATGTGTTTTTCAGAAATATGAATAGATAATGTTTTGAGATTTTAAGCTTCGTTTCGTTGGCTTCTGAAGGCACGATGTATCTATGTTTCAGTCCTGTTTATCACACACGGGTTGAATTATCTTGCATTTTGTATGGTGACGTTTCTTTTGCGGTTGTGTGTATGAAGCCCTGGGCGACCCAACATAATGAAGAAGCAGCTCGTATAAAACCAACTTACCTCTTAACATTAACAAATTATGTTTCGTCATATGGTTTTCAGGTAATAATTGTTATATCATTACCAATACTTCATATCGACCCACGAGACGCGCACATTGAGTCTTGTGATAATGTAACAGAGACTGTTATGGTATATACAGAACATGTATTTACATATACGCCACAGACAGCTGGAGAAAGTCGATACATAAGATTGCATCCATGTAGCACGGACAATGGATCATATTGTCTGCGGCATTATATTACTTCTGGTAGTTTGCGGGACATACGGGACATACGGTAGCAACGTAAAAACATGTCAATGTGTTAATATACAAGGAAACAACAAATTTCTGCATGAGATAAGGGACTCTGGAAGCATATTCAACTGTTTCTCCAAGTGTCAACAGAACAGATACTGTGATGTGTTTGTGTATGATAAGACTGACTAGGTCTGTAAGATCAATATTGAGGAGGAAGTGACCGGAAGTACTGGCACACAGTGGACAAGATGTCCTTGTAGTAAGTCCTTGTTTTCCAAATTTTAGTTTTTTCCCATTTTAGTTCACGATTTCTCTTGACCTCTTCTCAAATGTTGGCAAATAGAACATTTTTCATGTTAGTAAATACGATAGCAAAGCCTTTTTCATCACAAATGCATATATCTTCTTTAAAAGGTGCGTTGTCAATGTCGATGTTGATTTTTTTTTCACATTTTTGTCAGAAATGCTCTATTTACTGGCGAAATGATAAAATTAAAGGAAAGTAAATGTACAATGACGTATAAGAGAGGCTTGGTCCCGATGCAGTGCTGCCAGACCAATCGTGCGACTAAGCAGGAGCATTATCACCAACATTCTGTTAGTCAGTGAACTTGAGCGTTTCATTTGTGTTGACATGTCAATGTGCTCACACGCACCTTTTATTCAATATTCTCAATATGATGCAAATCATGTCTATGATCCTATATAGAAGATGTTTTTATCTGTTTCTCGACAACACTGTGGCATTGCATCAAATCATCGACTATTGCTTTATATGACAGTATTGCATCAAATCATTAACTATTTCCCTATTACTGCATTGCACAAAATCATCAATTACTGCCATTTGACTAGTATGCACCAAATCATCAACTACTGCAATCTGACTGCATTGCATCAAATCTCAACTACTGATCATGACATCTGACTACATCAACCACTCGACTATTGCCATCTTCTAATATCGTGTACTCTTGGAAATTGTTACTCAACGGAAGTGAACGAATGTCTTTAAGAGGGGTCAGTTTGGTTTTCTGCACTTGGTGTAGGATTTTGTTGGATAAATTGGTTTTTAGATATTTTGTAGAAAACATTTTCAGGTTGTAAAATGGTAGACACTGGTGAAGCCGTAGACGAAAGATAATGTCAATATGTGCTTCTGGTCAACTATGACATCACAATTTGCGAGTCGAATTTCGCACGTTGAACTTACGTGTGTTTGATTTTGCCTTGCTTTCAAAAACTTCCTTTAAAATACTGATATATGTTTTACCTCCATTTATGGACATATGTGCCAAATATTTAGACTTATAATTGACAAATAACTAAACTAGAACCCCTTAACCACACGTGGTGTCAAAACGAGTTACTGACTGGGGCAGTGAACGCATTACTGCCACTTTCACAAAAATCTGGATTTTATTTAGCAAATGATTTTTATAAACGCTTTTTGAGGGACAGTAATGAGAGATCAATGTTTAATCGTTATCATCATTTACATGAGTAAGCTAGGACCGATCTGTGCATGTCTGATGAGGTGTTACTTACACCCTAAAGATTTACAGAAAAATACCAGGTATCCTGACAAACAGTTTCTGTGTACTGCATGTGGGCGACATTATGGGTCTTCAAGAAACCACATTCACGTTCAACATGAAACAATTCAGCCATGGCCCTGTCGCTCATCAGGATTTGTTTTGTTTGATATAGAACAGAAATAAATTGTGCTCAATATAATACACATGAACAATCTCAAAGTCTTAAAGATCCCATGAAATGCATTTTTGTCAAGAATGACAGAAGTACCTTTAAGTACATTGTATATCGGAATCAATTGAGCATTAAATCGAGACAATATACACTTGCAATTGATTATTACGTTTTGAAAAGAATCACTGAGGCGTGACTGACTAACCAACGACAACGGGTCGTCTGTGACCCGCTCCGTGGAGCTTCATTAATTAATTAATGATGATTATCACTGCCGCTAGTACATTTATGAGGTGTGTTAAATCGCCCAAAACACATGCAATAATTATGTCATTGTCATCTGCGGAATTACCAAGTTGGATATCTAAACATTCGATATATGGACAATTTAAGTTGTTTGATTGAAGATTTGTTAGTGAAATTAACAATCAAAATGTTGCGAAATTACGTTGAATTATGACTATCGCCGATAATGAGTTACTCCAATGGCGTCATAGAAGTTATCGCTACAAGGGCCACGACCCCACAGACTTTCGAGCTATTTTGACCATATGTCATTGCATCTATCTTTAAATATCGTTAGTGCAAAACAAACATATGACTTGGCACTAAATTAAGATGAAATTGGTTCTCCAAGTATCACAATTCCTGTAAAGATATTAAAGGAAATAGGTCTTTATGTCTGCACACACCAGTTCAGCTTTCTAGAGCTTTTCGTACTGGAGAAGAAGATATAGGTGTTTTAGGCCGTAACCCCTCTGACCCATATTTATGGTCACAGGATCAACAAATCTACAACTTAGAATCCCCTTTGGCCAATGAATATTGTCTCTACAGTCACTGATTCTGGAGAAGGGGTCGAAAAAGCGAAAGTTTACGGATGGACGGACGATCGATTCCAGCAAAATTTGACACCTGGGAAAAGGGGTAAATCTCAGTCATACAAAGACATCTAAACAACTGCAATAAACGCATCCATGAGCTGGGCGACCTAATTTATGTGTAAAAGACGTTTGTTTTCGAAAATTGCAGTAGTTTTGTACGAGACTTTGATCGCCTATGATTGTATGTCAAGGTTGACTTCCGCTTGTACATGGGAAGGACTTCCGGTTGTATATGGGAAGACTTCCGGTTGTACATAAGAGATAAGTCACGATAAAAACGCGCTATCGTCAGCAATCCTGACGACATACTACGGGCACGGAAGATACAACGAGAGCAGACTGAACGGTTCAGCATACAGACAGATGCTGAAAAAGCAACGTGCCATCCTGAGCAGACAAGCGACAGAAATACGCCAGAGAGAAAACTTGTGGACAAGGATGAGAGTCGTGGGGGTTTAAGTCGTAACTTGAAAACGGAAAGGGATCCAGAATATATTCGAGAAACTAATTATTTAATTAAAGGTACACCCATTGTGTTGTTGTGGGCCACATATGCCAAATGTTATAAATGATGTTAATCTTTCGAGGAGTACTGACTGTTGCCGAAAATAGCCATTTTGATGATAGTCGACTCAGTATGCCGACAATATAATGGTAACAGTATCGATTTCTGATCGAAAACCGGACAATGCACCGCTTGTGGCGCGTGGTCAATTGGTCAAACGTAATTTTGGAAACTTATTTACAGCAGACAAACAGACAACTTCGGGTTGATAATGTTTAATAGGTCTTATAACTACTGTGAATGTAAACGGGTAGTTTTGTTGGTTTCTGCACATGTATAATGATGTTGCTCGATTTTAACTAGAAACTAGTAATTGTGATATATTTGGCGATTGGGGATGCATATGCAAGCTGAGTGAATTTATTTGTACTGTATGCACATATGGTCATTTGGAACGTATTAAAGACAAATAAAATTTTATGAAACACAATGGATGTACCTTTAAGGAAACTGTTGAGCAGTACCACCCGAGAGACACAGATGGACATAAAGTGTTAAAGACCAACAAACCCCGACCATATCACTTTTCGGTTTTTATTTAAGCATATTCTAAGATTATGAGGATTCCACTTGATATATGTAAATTCAACCAATAAACACCTTTTATAACGCCTTTTTAGAACGCCGCTCAATTACGCCTCGTAAAACTTAAGCCGAGAGCGAATGCCGCGTGCTAGGCCTTATGACGTAATACACAGGAGTCGCTTGGCGTCTAATGACAGAATCCACTAGAATTAGCCTTACATAACTGCCTAAATTACATATTTACCTTTGTCCCTATAAAACAAAATTAAATACACATTAAAAAACGTATATACACGCCCCGTAAAACGTACCAAAAATGGCAGCGGATGTCAACACACCGGATGTGACCATTGCTGGACCCGTAATTTTGCAATGTGTTTTGGAACAATTCTTATCGTTGCCCAATATGGCGGCAGCACGCATGTAAGATGATGAAAAAAAGTCACAGAGATCTATTTCACATTTCATAGGATTATAACGGTGTTACCACGTCTCATTCATTGACTCATGGGTATATTGAATAATTTTTGTTTTCACATTCATCCAATTGCAAAATAAGAAAATATATGTTCCTTATATTAGGAAAATGAGAAAGTCTGATGTCTTTATAGCAAAGCTCATGCAATGCTATATCTAATGAATGTTTATGTTAGGTCAGTGGTATTACACTGAATCTAAGTAATTGTAAATGTCACGACTATAGATTAAAAGATAGCCCGAAAATAATTTTCCAAAAAGTGTAAACCGGTAACAGTGATGAAAATTATATGAATTTTTAGGTAAAATGCAACAATTCTATTAGCAATATAAAGTCACCCTCAGAAATATTGACGCAGTAGATTTCAAACTATAGGCCTCTTCAAACACAAAATCAAGCACAACAAAACATTTAACTAATAATGACGTTTATAATAAAAAAAATTGCTTGACCTTTTTGAATTGTTGGGTTATTCATTTCAAAACATATTGTTGCCTATAAGATAACCTAACACTCCACTCGATTTGGAAAAGAACAAATCTAAAATCAGCGATTGAATATCGAAAAATGATCCTAAAACTCCGAAATTACTCCATACGGACGCACAAATACCTATTCTATCAGACACTTGTAATGTCGAATCTTTCTTATTATGTTTTACACTAATTACCAACGAAAATCGACAAATCGTCTAAGGATTTCATTAAGCAACTCCGGAGTATGACGTCACATCGCTAACGAAAGCTATCGGCGGCCCGGCAGACTGTTTAAGGATTGGGATAATTAGCAGGCGCTTTGAATGGCAAGATCTTATTGAGTAGGTGACGCTTCGAAATAATCTTTGGTGTTTTGTTTACTTGAAAGTATTGTCTATATGAATAAACTAATTAACATCGAAAAAAACAGAGAGATGATATTATCTTTAAAGATAAAGGAACAATTGCTTTTCGAAGTCTTAATGTGCTACATTCGAAGCAACATAATAAACTAGATGAGCGTTTGCGGGACACCGCAAAAGCAGAGCAGCTCCGAAACTTTGGGTCTCGCGTTTCCCTGTTCCGCCTTCTCCTCAGCATAAATAAAATGGGAATTTTTTTGGACAAAATTTTGTTTATTATTCAAGTTATTCTAACAAGTTGAATCATCACCGGGTTCACTTTTCACAAACTTGTTTTTAAAACCTATTTCTGATTCCAAAATTGGATCAAAGGATTAACATGGCCTTAACCAATATCTCATGACCTTGACCTTTGACCTTCAAGGTCACACCATCAATGATCACTTTTCATTGTGTATCACAATCATGTAATGATTCAAAGTGTTAATAGTTGAAATAAGACATTTTTGCAAAAGCATGCTTAAGTTGTGACCTCACTTTGACCTTGACCTTTGACGGATGTTAGCGAAAACCTTTTCAAATTTTGGCCTTTCTCCATAGTTGATATACACCAAAGAAGAGCCTGATAGCACAAATATTTTTCAAGTTATCGTGTTTACAAGGATTTTTTTAGCGATTTCAGAACTCGTGACCTTGACCTTTGACCTTGAATGTGAACAAGTCAAAATAATTCCCCAGGGGCATAAGTGATAAGTGAGAAGCGGCGATGGAAACTGCACAAAAACGACTTAGTCGGAGCTGCTAAATATTCACCTCGGAAGAAGAAAGAAATGTTAACATTAGAAGATGAATACAATGAAATACTAAAAAAAAACTAGAAGTAAAATTAGATAATTTTGACAGTGAACAGACCAAAACTAAATTGATAGAAGAAATAAATGTCATAAAAGATCACCAACTTGAAATGAATATTTATAAAACAGGAGCAATTATATTGAAGTCAAAAGCAAAATGGCATGCAAAAGGGGAAAACAAACCATATTTTGTCCGTCACTTGAAAAGCAAAATTTCCGAAACAAAGCTATAAATAAATTAGAAACAGATGATGGATATATAAGCGAAACAATAGATATCATCATATACTTTATATACCAGTAAAATGGTGAGGAAAAGATATTTTTTTAAATAAATTCTTCTTGCTTGATATCAATGCGTATTTTACATATGAAAAATTATAGACACATCTCACTACTAAATATTGCATATAAACTAGCTTCAGCTGTAATATCAGCACACATTAAACATATTCTTCCAAATACTATCAGCGAAGATCAGAAGGGATTTATGAAAGGCAGATATATTGGAGAATGTACAATGCTTGTTAACGACATTATGGACTATACAGAATATATGAATAAACTAGGATTTTTTTATATTGATAGTTTTCGAAAAAGCATTTGCTTCAGTGGCATGGTCTTCTATCGAGAAATGTTTTGACTTTTAAATTTCGACCCATCTATCAATCTTTGGTTATATACAATAATAATAATAATAATAATACAATAATATAAGTGTTCTTGTAAATGGATTCTCATCAGACTTCTTTTAAATCACACGTGGATGCAGGCAAGGTGACCTCCTCTCACCATACATATTCCTTATAGTAGCTGAAATTATGGCCATATGCTACGACAAATAAGAACATAAAAGGAATAACAATGGATTTAGAATATTTACTAACGCAATTTGCAGATGATACACCAATTATTTTAGACGGGTCTGAAAGCTCCTTTAGAGAAACATTACTGTTCAAAATAAACATAGACAAAACTAAAGTTGTCTGGATAGGTTCTAAACAATTTTCAAGCACGCAAGATTGTAGAGACTATCCCTTAGAGTGGACTCAAAATCCATTTGTACTTTGATGCATTCTGTTTCAACACAATAAAGCAGAAATGGTAGAGAAAAAATTATAAAGATAACTAAAGAAAATCGACAAAACAATGAAAATTTAAACCTCTGAGAGACAATTTCAGTAGAGAAGAATTTGACTTTTATTCCTCTCAATTTGGAAATACTTTATAAAGCTAAAAAAGATGTAGTTTATTCTACAACAAACTTGTACACAAAGACGACACAACCCAAAAGCATCCTTACCAAAGTAATTGGGAAAAGGAATTGAATGCAGATTTTGATTTAAATCAATGGAACATATGCAATCTCATTCCGTTCAGAGCAGCCTATAGCGCAAAACACAGATAGTTCCAATATCGCGTTCTCCATAAGATTTATACAACTTGTAGAAACCTATCAGGGATTTTGTCTATTGTTTCGAAGGTATCTTGTTTTCTCGTAATAACCCCTCATTATTATTTCAGTCGGTATTTCTTCTGATAATAACCACGTATGAGGTTTTTATTGTGAAAGTAAGTTTTTACTTTTGATGAGATATAAGATTTTTTTTCACAACTCAATTCGTAACAATTATTATCGAAAAGTATACAAAGATAACTTTTTCAGAGTGTAGATGGCGGGAATCGGACTCGATACCCATTGCTCTTTAAACCGGACGCTCTACCTCCACGCTAACTAGGAAGCCGAAAGAACAGTGTGGATTTCCTCTATTTACAGTCACACTGTCTCTGCCTCAATATAACGCTACATATAACGCAAAATTTTGGAATCAAACATTATAAAATGTTAATTATGACATTTGACGGTTATAATTTTTTTTTTAAAAACACTACCCGATAAGCGCTTACATTTATGTTTTACGGTATCTAAGTTAGATAAAACACTCTACCTCGGTTATGCTTGGGATTGAAAACCCTCGTTAAGAAAACTGAGCGAGAAGTAAGACCGAAAGCGAAGCTTGAGGTCTTACTTCCCCGAAGCTTTCTTACCTCGGGTTTCACAATCCCAAGCATAACCTCTGTATCATGTTTTATCCTACACATAAACTTATAGAATCGCCATTGTGTACATTCTTTAATGCTGAAATAGAATCACTCATTCACTTACTACAGTATATGAATGCAGATTTGTCAAAAGATTGTGGCAGGATTTACAAGAATGGATAAAAACAGTCAGAAATAAAGAAATAACGAAACAGTTATTCTTTGATTCAAAGAAAAAATACATTTTTTTTTAAAATGGCAAACAGATTATCTATTCTAGCAGGTTTGAGACCAAAATAACAGGTTTGAAACCAAAATTGCACTGCAACTATCAACTATATAAATCAAATGCATATTCACAATGCAAATATGATTCCTTTGTCACATTTTGGTCATCTTGCCACAACCTATTCAATTAGATAATATTTGACTTTCTGTGTTGACTTCATCTATACATATGAAAATGCTGTACTCATATCAAAAAGAAATAAAGTGATAAATAAAAGATTGACATTTCAGTTCTCCTCATATCATATCATATTCTTTGTTTCCATTTTGACTGAAATAGTATTTATTTACATATTGATGTTCAGCAGTTTTGTTTTTTTTATTAGTGAATTAATGATCTCGTCATGGTGTTGTTTGTTATGTTTTTGCATCGGTAACATTTTGACTTTGATATATTAGCCTGAAATTTACACCACACCTGTGAGCAATGACATTTTAACCTGTCATTCGAATCCGACCCATGTTTTTCGGTTAATTTGACAATCTTACACAACCTTTAGTGCACAAATTGGTAAAGATATGGTGGCCATCAACTACTCCACAGATTTCCTCTGTCCTTTGTCCTTATGTACCTGTGAGATTCCCAACTCAGAGGAGGATGCAAACGAAAATGATTCTCGTTAATCACTGCATATGTCATTTTCAAGAACATATTCGGTAGTTTTCGCACACAGATTAATGCCAACTGTTAAAAAGAGCAGTCATCACGCTGAGTCATACTTTTCTTGGGATTGACAGGGAAATCAGACCCATCTCAAAACCTTTCGCAGTATATGTAATGGATATTTACAACTTTTGTGGAGGATATCGTTAGTTAGTTAGTTTTCAACCCTGTTGGGTGCAACTGTTTCAGGATTTAATGACAACCTTCAACACAATCAGCGATAAAGGTCGCTGAAAGAGTTTATAGTGTCATTTCACCTCTCCTTCTTTGCAATTTTACCATAACTTTTCATTGCTGACATATAATCTCTATGCATCAAACGTAATTCCTCGGCAACGTCTAATACATAGAGAATACTAAACGATGTCCTGTTTAATAACATATTTATGAAACGAGTGAGTGGTTTGGTATTTAACGAGCGATAGCGAGTTAAATACCAATACCATCTCACGAGTTTCATAAATATGTTATTAAACAGGACAGAGTTTAGTATTTTATTTATTAATCACCCAACATTAACAAAATAATGCGCAAACGAAAGGCCGGTTCGAGTGCATTATGCCAGCATAACTAGGTCAGGCGTATGAATACATTGTAATGAGGCTGCTGTCATTCCGTTTTACGTTAACACTGAACAACGATCTAAAACAATTAAAGATCAACACTATTTTACGAACCAAACATCATATTTAATGAAAAAACAACAACTTGACATAACTTTTTGAATCACAAATTTCAATTCTCGGGATTATCTTTTAAGTGCGTGGTATCATAGCTTTCAAGCTGTGCACCGCCTCAAAGAAGCGTGGCTGTTCGTGTGGCACGAACGTTTGAAACAGCAAGTTTTAAGAAGTATGAAAGTAAACATGGATTGGACCAATGTCAAAAACAGTGCTCTCCCGTGACCCCGCATCAGCTGGACGGTTGATCAAGTCGCTGATTTTTGATTGTCAGAGATGTGAGAATAATTGTTTATACTCTGCAAGTTCTTGTGACCACTAATTTGTATAATTATTTATTATTTAGATATCAATGCTGCGATAGTCATTTAAAAGGATATTGTAGAAGTAAAACTGTCTGAAATAATGCTACTTCGAGATGTTGTGATTGACAGCTGACATTGTTTTGGTCACGTTACTTTGGTCATGTGACCAAGTGCAAGTAGTTCCGGCAGCACGCGATGTTATTACACTAAGTGTAATAACACGGTAGATTTATTACACTGCGATATCTTCAACGGGTGATTAATAAAATGACATATCTGCCTTTTGACTTAACCTCTGGTGGAACATATTTATAATCTCTACGAACATATTACATTGCTCCAGTGACTTCACAGATTTTAGTTTACAAACTACCATATCCTGAGACGAGTGTTTGTTTAATTTGTTTAATTTGCAGATACCAAGTGACGTCGCACAAACTATTAAATAGTTGCTTACAATAATCACAAGCATACGGCTTCAGTTTGAAGACATTTCTGAAACATTCAGAAAACAATTATCGCTTTTTATAGTTGTTCTGATATGGAAGCATGCATAAAGTTCGCTCTGTAACTCGTTAACTGGAGGAAATGTAATTCGTTCAGCACTTCTCAAATGCTTCTTTAGGAACGTGTTCATCACGATATTATATCAGCGGTCATAGAATGTAAATATCTTTTCGTTTGATTTTTACTAAATTTTGGAGTTTTGATAAATATGTATCAGCGATTTTGGACATTTACTTGAAAAAATTGTATGGCTGATTTAAAACAATATATCGACCGTGTTTGTGTTAAAAAATATTTTGTTTTGGTATGTAGCCTCACATAAAACTCTCTTTTAATCTAGTTCTGCTCAGCTTCTCATTTCTAAAACCAACTTTGTTTTTACTAGTGTCTATTATTTTACAACTTAATATATCTTTAAAATATCTTTTGTCAAAAGTACCTGAAAAGTGATTTATCAAACAAATTCCTTCATCAAATGCACAAAAACAAACTGAACTCTCGCAGAGAAATTCGTTCACTTCCGTTGAGTAACAATTCCCAGGCGTACACGTTCCTACGGTGTGAGTATTTCGTCAAGCCATCAATTATTGCCATCTGACAGTATTGCATCAAAACATTGACAAAAGCCATTTTACTGTATTGCATCAAATCGCCTAATGTTTAGCCATTGAATACAAACAACGAAACAGCCCTACTTTTCATCCAACCTGACACTATCTCTGTGCACCAGTTTCCCGGTTGGCTATCTATTATGTTATATCATCTGCCTTGATATGTTGACGCAGTTGCTAAACGTGACATCGGATACCAAGTAATGGTAAAAACAGGCCAAGTTAAAGCTGCAGGCACAGACGCCATTGTGTTCCTACAAGTTCTAGGGTCTGAGGTCAAAACGAAGAAAATTCACTTGTCTGATGACGAGCACGACTTTGAAGCCGGAAGGTGCGACCACTATGAAGTAAGAAATACTGACTGTCTTTATTGAAATAATTAAGAGTATTTTATTTGCGAATATATTTGTTCGCAATTGGACATTTAACATGTTTAACAATGTTGTCTGTATTGTGGATCCATGTCATCTATTTTTGTAAGTGGAAGGAGACGTTAGGTTAAAAGGGACTTTATTTGTTCATCATTTGTGCTCATTATCATATAAATGATGTGATAATTGAACTGGAACACTTGCCGCTGAAGCATGTTTCCAAAATGATAATTAATGTCTTAATACTGGCCATTTATAACATTATTAGAAACAAACTAATTCTGATATTTAACATTACTGTAGTATCACATATCGTCGTTACAACGTTGCAGTATTTCCTTAAGATATCTAGATGAGTAGAAGAATCACTGCCGATGTTAGCTCAACCGGTACGGGTATCTGAAACATATTGTACAGTTGATGAAACTCATCTTTAATTTGAAACCTGCTTAATGCTTCGAAGAAATGTCGTTTTTAATTTCAAAGCGAAATGCACTTGATGTTGGTACACTTACGGGGATCATTATAGGACATGATAACAGCGGGCTTTACGCGGACTGGTTTCTGGAAGTCGTGAGTATTGAAAATCTTGTTAATTGTTTTCACTACTATCGTTAGACTTTTATTGAATACAGTACACATACTAATTATACAATGAGAACATCGGCACGTATGGAATACAAAGAGTGCCTAAAGAACTGTGTCTTTGTAGCGAATCGAGAAAAAACAATAGGATGTCGCTTACTTCATTTTATTCACTAAAAATTTATATTCTAAATAAAATTGAGATTTGTCAGCTGTGAAATGTACAAATACATACGTATACATTTTAGAATTAACACCGACCACAATAAAACTGATGTGACATTCAACCATAAAATGTAAATCTGAGCCTTAATATATTAAAAAATGAAACCGCAAGAAATTTATCGTGGTCCCCTTTGGACATCAGCCAAGGCAAATTAAAGTGACATCAACCTTCATGTATAGGTTCTACATCTATATGTACATGGGAATTCAATTTGTAATTCGCCTTGGCACATTTTCGTTTTTGTATTTCCAAGGTCCAAATAAAAAAAATTATTTCCAAAACTGAACAAGAGAATGAGGTAATGATATAAAGTATTAGGACATATAATCTAAAAATGGTACAAACGATTAAAGCATATCAATAATAACAGAATTAAATTTGCAGTGAAATTTAATCCATATGAGAAAATGATTAAGTACAGTCTAGAGTAAAAGCTAGAAAATAGGGGAGTTTTGAGTTGAGATTTAAAAACAGTCAGTGAGGAAGACATGAGGAAGTCGGTCCCAAAGTCAACCGAATGATCTTTGTCCATAATGCTTATGCAATAAGTGTAAAACTGTATTCAACTGTTTACCAATAATTGATATAGTAGGGTTCTTTTATAGCGCTAGCATAACGCATGGCCATGCTCAAAGCGCTTCCTGAGCATAAATAAAACTATATACAGAGCTGGTAATGTCTGGTAGAAAGTTATCTGTATCTGAGAAAGAGGTGGATCTTGAGTCGAGCTTTGAAGGACGTGATAGATGGAGGTAATCTCAAGTCCACAGGAAGAGTGTTCCAAAGAGAGGCAGCGGCGAAAATGAATGACTTTGCTTCAAGTTTTATTTCAAGTTGATGGAAAGTAATAAGAAGATTATGTTTATTAAATGTGACATTGGTTTCTCTAATGACTTTTACATCAATAAACATGACTTTGATACCTGACTCAATCCGTAAACAGCATATTTTATAATTGTTACGCTGATAGAATCATCAAATGTCTGATCCACTCAACACTGAAATGAATGAGTGAAAGAATTACTGTTTAACGCCACGTAGGCAATATTGCAGCCATCATCTGCGAATACTGAAATGCATTGTGTATGTGAGTTCAGTAAAATGTGTTAACACGAGTTTTCTCATAACATATTTCAAATTAGCGACTTTCTCGGCACAAAATTTTCCTATAAAAGAGTGAAACAAATAGATGAAACACAAAATAAAAAAATAAAAACTTTGATATTGTGTCAAAACTTGACAACACCTGGTCGGATTATCATATTTATAAACAAATATTTAATAGATTTCACATGTATTTGTTCACTGGCATATAAACGGTTTGACAAATGCAAGTTAAATTGGTATAAATGCCGGAGCTTGTCGAATCAAATCAGTAATCAAATCAGTGTGACCATGCGCACAACGTAGTTCACAGGAAATATGATTAAAGGAAGGCTGAAATAAATTATTTTCTATTGAATTCTTAACTGCAATTGGTTCATTAGACTATTTTGTGAAAAACGAGACCCAAAAAAAAAATCCATACGTGTTCCTATATTAAACTAGAGCGACTTAAAAACACCGAAAAACATTGTCTGCTTTTCACCCGTGACAAACAAACCAAAAATGGGGCGGGACTTAGAGAGTTGGAAGATACCGGAAGTGACGTACGTGAAGGGACGGGGTGTAAACATTCGCTTACTATTTACAATGGCAAACACTGGGAAATCGGTCAGTTAATCTGTTATATCTACGCTTTGCAATAATGCCACATCGCTGTTCTGCTGTAAACTGTTCGAGTAATGTTAGTTATCAAGTTTCAATTTACAAATGTACCAAAATATCGTTATATATATATCAAATATAATTGATATAACTAGTGAGAGACGGTGGATTCATAGACGTTCGTAGACATAGGATAAATCAATGCTAAAGATATTTAAGATGACAAAATGAAACCAAGATATGATAATATGAACGAAGTATAGTCGAGACAACGAAATCAGATAGTCGGTGTTGTTGTTATTTTTTGTTAGAGAATGTTTGTGTTTAAAATAAAACAACAAACGTGAGATAAGCACGCCGGCGAAGTAGGCCCTATTGTAAGCCATCGACAATAAAAGCACTACACAACATCCTATTTTTAAACGTCGTTAATCAACCGACAACCTAATTTACTAACTGTATATAACAACAATCAAAGTAACTCACCACATATTTTAAAACATCAAAAGAATTTCATTAGCAACGATAATAATACGTCTACGAATCCACCTACGAAAACTTTGCATTCCAATGTTACATTTTACGATTTAGTTATCACTTATTACACACTAAAACATTCAGAATCTAATAGATAATAAGATAATGTTTTCAATAAAATGTGTGGTTAATCAAATATAATCAAATAAACATCGTATTAAATTGACATTTCATCAAGAGTGTCAATTAATGTAAGAAACTTACCTTATAAACGTATCCTAAAGGACAATGTGAATATCCAAATCCCCAATAGACACAAAATGTAAACCTATAATTCCATCAATGACAGTACTTGGAAACAGAAGACGGTCAAATAATAACCCGCTTTCAGCAAAAGTCTTTTTGCAAATGGCAAGATAGAAAACTAAATAGTTATGACGATTTTACACTAAAAGTAATTTCATTGGCTGACAACATCTAGACTGAATGTTGCGTTAATGTTTATTGCGTATATCATTTGTGTCACCGAGACAGGACGTTTGACAATAAACATGTATGACATGCTGGTCACCGACTTGCCATTTGTTATATAATTGAATCTGTCCAGTAAACTTGTTATCTGTACAAACATAATTACACTCCTTCCTTCCCACATATATATACTCAGCTTCTTAATTGCGTAAACTAATTTGCTGTAACAACACTACTCCACTTTAATCTGGAAGAAACATCTACACGGTCCGCTAAACTGAGAATTGTGTGTTGATGTGCAGAAGTGACACATAAAAGCTATCAGACTATTAATTAAACTATTTCGTTTTCATTAATGAGATGTGCATTAAAATGTTTCTGGTAACATAATTCTTTTATTCGATAATGTTCGTTGTCTATATCAATCTGTGTATCATAATGTATATGTTTAGCGAGCAATCTTCATGTAAATTTCATTGAGCTTGTTGACCAATCCAGTTCATTTATTTATTCATGAAAGTGAAGTGAAAATGGTTTGCATTGCATTACATCATACATAGATTATCTTAATTGACAAACTTAAAATACAGTAATCTTTTATATTAAATACACAATGTTATTTATAAATCTGCAATGTTGTCTCGCTTGTTTGAACAGTCAATCGTTCAGTGTATATGAAATTATACCTACCATATATATTATTTATTAATACATACAAAACAAAATTAACATGCCGATTATTCAACATAATTTGATCAATTGATGCTACTTAATCTCTCTTCACCCGATTCCCGCGATAATCTTCTTCCCTTGTTTGAGTGTCACTTGAACTGTCATACTTTCCACTTTTCTTTGTGTGCCAAAACCTGCAGTCTTTTATTACAAAAACGTAAACGTGTTTTATATGATTCTTAGGATTTTACGGGTTTTATTTCTTATGTGTAAATGTATATATATATATATATATATATATATATATATATATATATATATATTCTATGGATTTGAGCTCATTGCATTTTTTTGTACATTTCCTTAAAGAAAAGTATATTTTAATGTTTTATAGTCTCTCGTAACCCTGTATGGGTGGCTCACGCCTTTTATGTATTTTCTAATATTGTAATGTATGTATAAATTTGTGAGGTGAGACTTTAATAAACACATTTCTTCTTCCTCTTCTTCTACTTTCCCTTCTAGTTCCGCGATTAATTGCTACAAACATACTATACAAAAGCGCAGAATGCACCGTAATTAAGCACGCCCCAGTTATTGTAACCATATGAAATCGCTAGTTGAATAGTTAAGTAATCCGTTTATCGAAAATTGGGGTTGTTTTGATGAAGTTTTCTATCTTATATGAGCAGTTTAAAAGTGGGGAAAACGCGTTAAATTATGATTAGCGGCCATGATGAGGCTCCTCTACGTACGTCACAACACGATACGCTTCAGCGACCACCCCGCCCACTTTCATTCTGGTCGCCGGGGCTTAATTAGGCATTTTTTTAAAAAGCCGTATATTAGTAATTTATGGGTCGATTTCAGAAATTTAAAATCGAGCAATTTGTCAAATTGAAGCCCCTTTTCAAAGAAACCGAATGTGACCATATGTCATTTCATCTAACCTTTAAAGTATTCAATTGGGTTCTAACATGCTGTATTAATCTAACGTTCAATCAAACTAGAAAAAATATTTATGATGTAAGGTTTTTAAAAAGTTTAATCAAGAAATGAGCATGTGATAGCAGTGTCATAATGTCGCAATGATACAGTGATAAAGTAGTCCCGCAGGTTATTTTGTATTTATGTCATGGTATGAAAGTTATCCTTTTCAGCTGTCAAGCTCGTGTCTATGAGAATGTATCCCGGTAACATGACCTTGTTTAATCCAATCAGCAGAGACCATATCACTTAAATTTCAAAGTCTGAATTTATAAATAATTATTTAGTTTTCGTCACATTTATTTTTGCAATTACAGGTGTAGTACTGTAATTTTTCATAGTAAATAATAGTAATATGAATTATTATTATGTTTAACCCTTATATAATGACATGCCACATAATAAAGATGTTATCAACTCAATCTGGGCATATAAATAATTAATTTCGCTTATATTCTGAGATAACAGTTTCAGCAATGTTTCGAATAGTGCAAAAATAGGACATCATTATGACATTATATGTCAAACAATCTGTCCAAAATAGCGATGACCTACATCATGTGCCTCATTTCAAACTTCTGTTAGGACTTCTTGGTCTGAACACAACAGACAATATCAAAGTCAATCACTGAATAACTAAAATAGCAAGAGGATACTTTAAATACATAGGTTACAAATTTAACATTGATGGTAAAAGGATAGGTGATGAAAACCGCCACTGAGTTCTACCTCGCCACTGAGTTCTGTTTAATAACAAACTTATTCCATCAGCTCTACGACGAGGATGTTGGACCACTGACCGCTATCAATATCGGCCATGACAACACTGGTCTCAACACTGCCTGGTTTGTCGAAAATGTAAGTGTTCAAATAACTCTTAAAGGCACATGATCGATAGGTAAGGAAAGTCTGTACAACCATTACATTCCCTCGTAAAGCAACACAAAAAAAGCCTTGCTTTAGCAATTTTTTCCGAACTTCAAGACATGTATTCCTCCAAAGAGTATTGCCATTTTCGAATGCTCCATCAAAACCCGGAGTTGGCTTAACCATAAAGCAGTTTTAACGAGGCTATATATAACGACAAATTTACCAACAATAGCACAGCACTAACCACTATTAATTTGATTAGACTGACAATGTACAAATTACCCCCTAAACACTGTTTGAGACTACAGCTTTAAGCACGTACTAGTCCTCTCAGTGAGAATGTAACACATATAAGGTACACCATGATCGTTCTAGGCGCTGAAATTAAGACGGTTTTACATTGTAGCTCATGAAGGAATAAACTTAGACTTATACAGGTTTCATCACAGGAAGATGGCATCGTGTCGACAAGGAAGCCCTACTTATGCAATGTTTGTCATACGTTCCATATATGTAAAATGTATTGACATATCAGAAAAAAAGTATTCTATATTCCTACCAAAATTACTCTGGCAAAATTAAGTCATTCCGTATGCGAACTCATGTACGTTCAACTGAAGAACTGAGTGTTAGTTTTGTGATACATTAAACTGTCAAAGCAACAAAAATATACTTGTTCATATGAATTGTGTTGTCTTTAAAATGCAAATTTACATTTGGATACGAAAAAAGTATAATTTTGATGGCTTTATTTTCAAGGTTAAAGTGAAACGTTATTTATCCAAAACTGAACAAGCCGAATGGCTCGTTAAAATCAAGAGAAAGGAAAGCAAAGAGAAACAAGAAACTGGACAGAAGAGTACAAATGGAAGGGTTGGTGAAAAGGAAGAAGGCGAGAGAATGCACGAGTTTGCTGGCAACGTATTTGCTAAAAATGGCATGATATTAAAAATTCCGGAATATGAGGAATATATATTTGAATGTAAATGTTGGATAACTGACGATGGAGACAAAAGCTCTCTGCACAAGAAGTTACACGCCATCACGATGGAACTAAAGTTTAAAGGTGTGCTTAAAAAAAGTTTAAATATAATATATATTTAATAAACGTTGGTTTGAGTATTTTGAAAACCTACACAAATATAATATTTATTTTGCTAAGAGGCTAGTTTGTGTTAATGTCATTCATATGAAAAGTGCAAAAGCAAACCAAATTGTTGTAAGAAGTAATATCTTCGGTGTGTGATTCATCATGAGACGTGTATGATTTCTGCACCACATCCCCAGTGAACGAGGTCCGCTACAGAGTGACGGTACATACTGGTTCCGGTAAAGACGCCAGCACGGACGCCAATGTATTTATACAGTTAATAGGAGCAACGGGGGAAACCAGGAACATAATGTTGGATGATAGCTCGAACAACTTTGAGGTTGGAAGGGTGGATACCTTTAAAGTAAGTTAGTTAATATAATAATGTAGGGTTATTCGCCATGAATTGAATATTAATTTGTCGAAAGCAATGGACAAACAAATACTCAATAGACGGTCAAGCCCCTAATATAATTATTAATAGGCTTTAGGGGCTTGATCGTCGATTGTATGGTTGTTCGTGCATTGAATTCGACAGTCCATGTCCCTGTGACAAGACCATCCTATTTCATGCTGAACTCAACCCTCTAGTCAGTCTCCACACATAGCTTACTCAAGTCAGTTCTACCCATGTATCCACTGTTATAAGTCTTGGCTCGTAAAACAGAATGGTGAAAACTGTTGCTTTTCAACAATTGTGTTCGTCCACCAGCTGCAAGAAGTAGATGTTGGTCCACTGAAGAGTGTCATCATCAGTCATGACAACAGCGGTCCTGGAGCGGATTGGTTCCTTGAGGACGTGAGTCAGTCTCTCTCTGTCTTTGTTTCTCTCTCTCTTACATTTTCAAAGGGTACATTTAAAGGGACTGTAGTACAAAATGGAAACCAAAATATTGCAAAACAGTTCTCCTCAATTAATATTTAGAGTTTTAAAACGAATGGTTATGGTTCAGTTAAACAACATCGATCCATTTCTCATCCTCGAATTATAACAAGGTGTCCACACTAAAATGATAGCTATCAGTTTGTGTTGTATACGTATTTTAAAGATATATTGCATAAACATTTTTAACTATAAATGGAAAATTTAAACATAGAAAAATGCAAAATAACAGTGCCTTTAAACAAAAGAAGAAATATATATTTCCTTTGCTTATAGGTTAGAGTAACACGATAATTATCAAAAGCAGAACAAGATTGGATATTACAAACCATGCGAGAAGAGGCATCAAAGAGACCAGGAGAGAAGTTTACAAGTAATGAGGATGACAACGTGTTGAGGAGTCCTGAGTACGAAGACTATGTGTTTGATTGTCAAGGTTGGTTATCGGAAACAGGAGAAACAGTTAAGAGACTAAACGTCACCGGTAAAGGTAAGACACAGTATTTGTAATTAATTTCGCATGTGTTATGTTTAAATGTCTGATAGCACTGTTTAACAGAAATTAAAGATTGAAAATTACAATCTCACAAATATTACATTGAAAATACTTTGAATACAACTCCACTTCAAAGGTAACCATTACTTCATTCAGTTATACCGGTTTTTATTGTTATAGTTATAATATGTAAGGTATTATCCTTCAATGGAAAGAAACATAAGCGATGAGAAGTATTTAGTGACTTTCATTTGTTCACGTTTACACAGATTCGGTGTCGTTTTGATATTATACAGCAAGACAATTTAGTTTAACTATCATGCGATGTTTTAATTATTGACTAAAAGTTCTCTGTCTTACACTTTTCTTGTTTAATTTTTATCATGAATGAGAAACGTTTACATGACTATCAACAGTTACTAAATTTGGAAATCTCTGATGAAATAGCCCTGTGATGCACTGCATTTACTGCAGATACATCAGATGCACTCCAGATAGCCACGCCATCATCCTTCTTTTTGAGTTACTAAATTTATGTCTTTTGACTTTTTTGTCATTAAAAGATGAAAATATCGTTCTGTAAAATGCTCAGGTACCGTTATTCTAACATTGATGAACATTTCAGTTACTGTCATCATCGTGTTACAGTTACCGTGATCATGCCCGATTTTTCAAATATGAATATCAGCATTAATATGCATTTATGAAAGGAAATATTCTTTGAATCGCAGCATTAAAACAAGTGTCATAATTGTAATTATAGACCCTCGGAGTAAGGCACAAACCCCCACTAATGTCGAGGTTAGTGCTGACGGTTGGTGGCTTACTATGAGGGTGTGCGTGCGAATCCCGCAAGGGAAAAAGAACAATTAGTTGTACTATTGCAGAAAGTGTGATCCCAAATATATAACAATATTACAATTGTTCACTTTTTAAATGACATGTATTTCTAACACTAGAAGTGAAACTGTACTATTACAGAGTTTGTTGACAATATACTTCCTACTTATGTATTTCTACAGTCCAAGGAAATGAAGTTCGGTACGAGCTAACAGTTCTCACAGGTACCCAGGACGAGGCAGCCACCGATGCGTATGTATATATACAGCTTGTTGGGGTCCGGGGGGGGGGGGGGGGGGGGGGGGGGGGGGGCTACTGGGCAGATAGTCTTCAAACATCCCTGGGTGCACTTTGAGAGGGGGAAGGAAGATCGCTTGCAGGTGAGAAATTCTGGGTTGACAGGGACCCGTGTCTTCGTATTTGAAATTATATCAAAATATAATGATACTTAATATGTACTCGAAAAGGATCAAGTAGAAAAGTTGACATATTTCACTCGTAGCTAGGTCACTCGTGAAATATCTTCTTTTCTACCTCACTCGATGGGATAAACATGGTATTTGTCAAGAAAGGATAAACTCTATTTATGAACTCAGTCGGGTTGATATATTTGATTTCCAATTCCACTTCGATATATACTTGTAAAATAGGTAACACAGTGTTAAAGAGCCATCACTGATGTTGATGAAAATATCAAAATTTTCCAAAAATCCATCTCCGTGAAATAGATATACTTAATTTTTCCCTAATTTTTCCAACTTAAAATAAGTCGAGAAATTGCATTAATTAGTAAAGGTGTTTCCCAGTCTAAATATAGACCCAGTCTATTATTTTCAAGCGCAAAGCATTATGGTCTAGCTCACACAGAGTAAACAAAGACACGAAAGAATAACAAAAAAATATGAGCAATGAAAGATATCGAAATATTATTTTTTTTGGCTGTGATTTATTTACTATTTCATTTAATTAGGTATTTGCTACAGATATTGGAATAATTGTTTTCCCCAACTAGGTATTTTTCTTGAATTTTATAATTAATGAGAGTAAAAATTTGTCATAATTTGCTGGTCTAATCTCAATAAAAAGAACATTAAACAGGAAATAATTTGTATATTCTCAGGACATTTAGAAACATTGTTTGTAAAGCAATCGTCACATTCAGTAAGGTGTGACAAGGGTAACTTGCAAGAGAGACACGTGAACCACGTGCAGCATATGGGTTGTTATGGCGACTTGCGCTAGAGACGAGCCCTTCACGCTTCGGAAGCGCTTGCTGTCTGTGTAGTACGTATTACGCAAAAAATATGTCGGTGAACAATTGTGTATCATCAAAAATAATTTAAAAACAAAATAAGATTTAAAATTTCATTTTTAAAAAAAATATAAAAAAACATGTAGAAGTATTCTTTGACTGCTAACTATAAACACCTGTACTTAACAGTTTTGGATTATGACATCGAAAACTTGAGATATTTGCAATTGAAAATCATACATATGATAAAATCAACTGAGGTGAGTCCTTTCTTTTGCCCGGTAGTTTATATTTTCCAAAAAATTGAAATACTAACATCCGTGATGGCTCTTTAAGCTGTAATTCACATTAAAAAGTGGTAAATTATATTTTAACTGAATCATTTGAATTATCCTAAGATAAAAAGATCAAATATCTTGCCAATTTCATATAAAAGATTCATCCCCATTCTTTATCATATTTAAAGTCATTGACTTCTCCATGTGAGTTATAGCTGTCATAAATCGATTTACTATTTACATGATATATTATGGCGCAATGCGATATCAGTGTAACTTGGCAGATTTGTTTTACTTTTCAACAATAAATGAACTGGACATTGGACCGGAATCAATGTTGGCCATGACAACAGAGTATATCGCGGCAACAGAGTATATCGCAAGTCTCCCAGTTGGTTTCTCAAGGATGTAAGCGGGTTTTTTTCTTGTTTAATAAATACATCACACTACCAACTCCATCAAATCGTACTTGAATCCCATATGTGATATTCTGTTCGCTCACAGTACAAAGAGAGTAAGATATCCACACTTTTTAATATACTTGGTATTCAAACGAAATATAGTCATTGGAATATGAGGTGTATACGTGTCAACTGTTGATTGTTTAATTTTGATAATCAAAATTTGTAATTAAACCGTTTGTCAATTAAAACGAATATTCTATGTTGAATTAAAAAAAAAATTCAGTAGGAGAAGGTTATGTTAAATATATTTTACAGGTCTCTGTGAGGCGACATCTGTCTAACAATGAACTGTTAATGAAGAAGAAACTGCAAAAGCAAAGATCAGAAAATCAAACACATTATTACATCTATGTCTTAATTGAATACGAGGTGTATACGTTTCAACTGTTGATTTTGAATTTTGATAATCAAAATGTGTAAGTTATTAAACCGTTTGTCAGTTCAGATGAATATTTTATGTGAAATTAAAAATTATTATTACTTTTTCAGCAGGAGAGGGTTATATTTCATATATTTTACAGATCTCGGTGAGGCGATATCTCTCTAACAATGAACTGTTCATGAAGAAAAAACTGAGAAAGCAAAGATCAGAGAATCAAAACGATGATGTGTTAAATGTTCCTGAGTAGGAAGACCACTACTTTCAATGTAACTGTTGGATCTCCAAGCTGCGGACGGACGGATTGAACAAGGAACTTAAAGCTTCGGACAGGGAATAGGAAATCAGGGAAAAGGAAAACCAAAAGGTAGTAACCTCTTTTACGCATTATCGTTTTGGACCGACCTCCTCTTCAGCTAACATATAACACTGAGGCAAAGTGGTTTCTCAGACAATGCTACCAGGCATGCCTACCGAATTGACATCAAACTTCTCTGCACAGTCGACAAATGTTACTTGCACATTGCGTCTCGGTCAGATTCATCCCTTTCGACCTTCCAGATCTCTTCGTTCCCGGAATCAACACCTCCTCCTGCTGCTCACCTCTCATTAAAATTTTTGTTGATGCAAATTCAATTCTATCGTCTCTGGATTATTTCAAAACAGCTATAAATATCCTCGACCACTACCATCCATCAACATCACCAACGTCGTTGCTACCAGGCATGACTACCGAATTGACATCAAAGATCTCTGCACAGTCTACATGTATTGCTGGCACATTGCTTCTTGGTAATACTCCTCCCTCTCGACCTTCCAGATCTCTTCCTTCCCGGGATCAACACCTCCTTACTCCGGCTGATCTTCCTTCCCGGGATCAACACCTCCTTACTCCTGCTGCTCTTCCTTCCCGGGATCAACACCTCCTTACTCAGGCTGCTCTTCCTTCCCGGGATCAACACCTCCTTACTCCGGCTGCTCTTCCTTACCGGGATCAACACCTCCTTACTCCATCTGCTCTTCCTTCCCGGGATCAACACCTCCTTACTCCTGCTGCCCTTCCTTCCCGGGATCAACACCTCCTTACTCCGGCTGGTCTTCCTTCCCGGGATCAACACCTCCTTACTCCTGCTGCTCTTCCTTCCCGGGATCAACACCTCCTTACTCCTGCTGCTCTTCCTTCCCGGGATCAACACCTCCTTACTCCTGCTGCCCTTCCTTCCCGGGATCAACACCTCCTTACTCCTGCTGCTCTTCCTTACCGGGATCAACACCTCCTTACTCCTGCTGCTCTTCCTTCCCGGGATCAACACCTCCTTACTCCTGCTGCTCTTCCTTCCCGGGATCAACACCTCCTTACTCCGGCTGGTCTTCCTTCCCGAGATCAACACCTCCTTACTCCTGCTGCTCTTCCTTCCCGGGATCAACACCTCCTTACTCCGGCTGCTTTTCCTTCCCGGGATCAACACCTCCATACTCCTGCTGCTCTTCCTTCCCGGGATCAACACCTCCTTACTCCTGCTGCTCTTCCTTCCTGGGATCAACACCTCCTTACTCCTGCAGCTCTTCCTTCCCGGGATCAACACCTCCTTACTCAGGCTGCTCTTCCTTCCTGGGATCAACACCTCCTTACTCCTGCTGCTCTTCCTTCCCGGGATCAACACCTCCTTACTCCTGCTGCTCTTCCTTCCTGGGATCAACACCTCCTTACTCCTGCAGCTCTTCCTTCCCGGGATCAACACCTCCTTACTCCTGCTGCTCTTCCTTCCCGGGATCAACACCTCCTTACTCCTGCTGCTCTTCCTTCCCGGGATCAACACCTCCTAACTCCTGCTGCTCTTCCTTCCCGGGATCAACACCTCCTTACTCCTGCTGCTCTTCCTTCCTGGGATCAACACCTCCTTACTCCTGCTGCTCTTCCTTCCCGGGATCAACACCTCCTTACTCCTGCTGCTCACCTCTCGCCTCTCGTTGAAAGTGTTGTTGCTCCCCATTAAATCCTACCCGTTCTCTGGATTCGTTCATAACAGCTATGAATATCCACGACCACGACTTTGTCGTAACTATTGTCGTTACTGGAATCATCGGCATCATACAGATTACACCTTGCTGGAGCATGTACTCATCCTCCAGCAAGGCACCTTGCTGGCACCTTGCGTTTCGGTAATTATTTATGTGGATAATAAAAAATAAGTCTCTTTCATAGTTTATTTAATTCTTTATGATTGTATATATTATGTTTATAATATTAATAATATAATGTGCCCTGTTTACAACGGTAATAGCAGGTTGTATGTGCTGGGGTAAATAAATGTAAATGTATATCTAATTGTGCTTAATACTTAAACTTACAATATATTGTTTGCAAAGAGAAGACATGTCAACAGTAGATATAGGTGGAAAATTATTGACCAGATTTAAATAGGATTTGATTGTTGGTCCCCGCCGCAACATGGAACGCGGGACTATGTATTCAGCAGCGGTGTCCGTCCGTCCATACATCCCGGTCTTGTTAACACGATATCTCATGTCACTATGACATCCAATGTCTTTAAATGTGGCGACATCCTTTATAAGTTGACACTTGTTCATTTTCATTACCTTAACCTTATTTTCAAGGTCACCACAACACTTTTCAAACACTGCATTCTACCATTACACTGTATTGTGAATAACGGGTACCGGGTGTAACCTCCAACAATTATCTGGAAAGTGGAAAAAGATCGTTCATCAACTGTAAACAGTTCTAAAAATGAAAAACAATAGTGTCTTTTAGTCACTTAGTGCTGAATGGCATCTTTATTACCTTTATATACCCTTGAAATGTAGCCATTTCACACATGAATTAATCATTGGATTACTTTAGTAGGAAAAGTACATAATATTTGCATGGACAGAGACGATGGGCTCATACTTAAAGTTAATCTGTGTTGGTATATTGCCAATAAGTGCGTTAACGTTAGCAACAGCCACAGTGTTCCATGTATTGTCGACAGTGTTCAAGCAGGATATTAAGTTAATTGGTTATCTGGCACAGTCGATATGGTCCCAAGCATGCTAGCATAGTATCGATGGTTGATTAAACCGTAGCCATTTCACACATGAATTAATCATTGGATTACTTTAGTAGGAAAAGTACATAATATTTGCATGGACAGAGACGATGGGCTCATACTTAAAGTTAATCTGTGTTGGTATATTTCCAATAAGTGCGTTAACGTTAGCAACAGCCACAGTGTTCCATGTATTGTCGACAGTGTTCAAGCAGGATATTAGGTTAATTGGTTATCTGGCACAGTCGATATAGTAATTGACAAAGAGAGACTTTTTCGAAATAATATAATATCTTTGAATCACAAATTTTGCATGAAGCTTAATTAGGTGTAAAGGGGCAGTAGTACGTTTTTTTCGCTCAAATACGTCGATGAAATGTATTTGACAAATAATTTCACCAATCGTATAACACCCTTTTCTGTTCGGAAAATCAGGCTGAACATGAGTGTACATGGCTCAGTAAAGCCATGGGAATCGTTTTTGTCATTCGAAAATAAAATGGCCGTGTATTGGTTTGTGTAATAAGATGATTTACACTCTAAAGTAAATTTAAATGGCACAAACTATCATCATACATAGGAAATTTGAAATAATAAATTTTGCAACGTCACGGGCGTAACGAATAGGTTTCCAAATCTCCTCTCTCCGCCCTTGACTTCACGGCTCATCTTTTTCGTGCTAAGATTTTAGCGCATTGCAGGCTAATCGGATGGGCCGATCAGAAGACAGCTTGCAAAACCGATGTCAACAACATAGGCGTTTGCAGTGATACATTGCCGCAATTGTCTATTAAACAATGAAAGATTTTAGATAAAAATAGTTCCAAGAATTTAGTTAACAGTCTCAAATATTGTGCTACAATCCCCATCATAATGAAATTGTCCGAGTCGACCACAAATTCAATGCTTTACGCTTAAAGGTGCATCCATTGTGTTTCATAAAATTTTATTTGGCTTTAATACGTTCCAACAGGACATATGTGCTCTTTATAATACAAACAAATTCAATCAGCTTGCATATTCATCCCCAATCGCCAGACATATAATAATTACTAGTTTCCAATTAAAATCGAGTAACATCATTATGCATGTGCAGAAACCGAAAGTGCACGTTCTATTTACATGCACAGTAGTTATATGACCTATTGAACATTATCAACCCAAATTTGTTATGTTTTCTGGTTTAAATAAGATTCCAAAATTACGTTTGACTCATTGCCGCTCGCCACACGCTGTGTATTGTCCGGTTTTCGATCAGAAATCGATACTTCTACCTTCATATCGTCAATATACTTAACCGAGTACCATAAATATGGTAGTTTTCGGTAACAGTTGGTACTTCTCGATAAAAAATAAGACCATTTATAACGTTTGGCATATTTGACCCCCAACAACACAATGGATGTACCTTTAAATGTAATAGACTTGATCTATATTTAAACTGGAAAACACCTATTCTAAGTCTTGTAATTTCTCCGCTAATTTTGGGTCGCAAACTGTAGCACACTTTTTGACAGTCTTTTGGACGTTCCAAGACATGTGTAAACTTTCAATTGATGCAATAAAATAAATACAATTCGCTTTCATAAACCTGTAACCTGTGGACGCACTGTTATGATGACTGCCAGCCTGGATACACTAATAAATTTCTTGTATGATTTTGCGCATGTTATCACGTATTATTTGTTAATTTCACAATATTGCAGCTGGAAGTACGTTGATTGATTCGATTTAGTTGGTTGTCATGGTTTTTAAAAAGTCATATAAGCTGAAAAATAACTAGCACATGTTATTATCAATTTATAAAAATCACTCCGAAATCGAAGAAATCAAGAGTTGAGTTTGAATATAACTATATATTAGTGATTTCACAATACTTCTTTTTTTATATATAAAACCAAATATCGCGTTTGTCATTATGGTATTTCGATTAAACATTCTCAGTTATTTGATACTGCTCTCCATACTGAATATAGAAGCTGTAGCCGTTTTAAAAGAAATTATGGCCCGTGTAATTTGATTTCTTGTTTGATAAACAGTGACTCACTCTTATAAATGTTTCAATTTTCAAATAAGCAAGTCATACTCATTTAAATATTCTTATTGAATGCAACGGTTTGTTTTCAAATATTTTAACTTTGTTACGTGGGTATTTCTCATGTGTATATGAACTACATATGCCTCTGTTCAAATTCCATAATAAACTAATAGCGTTTCCTGGCTAGCAATGGGCCTTCTTTCTTAATTACCATGTTTATGATAATACATTTTCATGGATTTAAATACTATACTATTGCAATGTACAAGAAGAAACGTTTACCCAAAGTATGTTTCTTAAAATAACGATTTTAAAATCATCACTTCTGCAGTATCGATTTCATTGGCTGTCTGTTTTCAGCGGGTAAGGGAGTAACTCGTGATCACAATAGATGTCGCTGCTTCGTTGCACAGTTTTCTATACCGTTGAGGGCAAGGTAAAATATGGGTAGAATTTATTTCGATACGTTTTCTCCTTGCCTTTTACTGCCCCTTTAAAGTTCAACAAATATTTCCAGATTTTTTTAGCCCAAGTGCACTATGTACCGGTGCAGTTTAGTGCAAAGATGTTGCTCAACAGAGATGAAATGACCAGCTTTGCCTATGAGCAAAGCGAACTCTGTTGCGCAACATATTTGCACTTTGTCAAAAATGCGCAAATGAGTTAAACAACAGATTTAAATAACCTTCTCTCTCACCATAGGTAAATAAAGAAGGTCATCTATCACCATTGTGTCTGTACCTGTGTGTTAAAAACGAAAGGAAGAGAATATAATTGCACTAGGGGCCTCCAATACTGAAACTCAACTGAACTGATTTGAACAACTTAAACGTTTAACTGTAACGGATTTTATAGTGTAGATCAATCGTTCTTATAGTTCATTAATATTTCGACAGGTGGCCAGTTACAGAATAATAGATCAAAGACGATGTTCAAGGACACTGATCAATTTACCTTCATTTGGATGGAAGATGATAATAATTTGAGCATCTCAACTCGAAGAAAGCGCCTGTAAAATCACTAAATTTACACGAAACTTAGGCTATCAACATAAACCAATCGCACAATAAATAAGAAAACTGATTAAATTAATACAATGATTTCTTAAAAGGATATAACTATTTCGATGATATTTCATGACGGTTGCCTCATTAATTAAAATTCGAACGGAATAATCAAATTGTGTATTTTTTGCCTGAAACGAAATGGCTACAGCGTGTTTGAAGACATGTATACAATGATTAGTATAAATAAAAAGTTACGGTTACCACCAAAGTGACTGTACAAGGCATTGAGAAATGTTTTGTATTTAAATTATTGTGGATAGAATTGTTACACGGGGAGAGGAACCATGCATACGTTGTGAAACCTGCGACAACGGAACCGTGTTACAGCATCTAATTTCAGCGTAGGATTTAACTTACTAAACCCAAGACCTGTTTGATCCGATACGGCTGGAATAAGTCATTTTTATGAAGGGCAGGCACTACCGGTGAGGCTGTTATTGTCGCATTTTTCTGATTTATGCAGCTATAGCACGTGGCAAGGACTGAGAGGTACGGAGGTATTTTATGGTCACGAAGATAATAAAAAAAACTACCTCCTACGTAGGCGATGGTATGAATATTTAATTTCATCGTGACATGAACACGGTCCACCTATCAACGGTGGACCCCTACCCATCCCCTTTAGGCGTTTATCAATATATCATATGGGAGCTCTCCCCCTCCCTCCCCTCATATAATACTATGTACATTAAATATGTATCATATCTCTCCTCCTTTTAGGTTTTATGGAGAGTAATGTACATATTATCTTGTGAGAGAAAGATTTAAATAACTACATATGACAGTATCCCAAGGTAGTAAGACGGCCTCCTGTGAAACCGATACTGATCATGTGGGTAGAGGTGTAGGTATAGAAGATCCTCTTGTTATTGAATTGTAGCACAGTAACAACCACAACAAGGATACATTATTTACCATGAAGGAACTTGACATTCTTCAAATTAACCACTAAAAGGCGTTGGATGGAAATGTAAAATGTTATTATTGATTTTAATAAGTTTGATGTACATGCCGACCTGCGGTAGAGAAGTCATACGTGGAAGCAAGATGCAAACATGTCAGTGTGTAACTATACAGGGAACAGACACAATGCTGTTTGAAATAAAGGAGATCAGGAGCATATTCAAATGTTTCTCCAAATGTCAGCAGGACAGAGACTGTGATGTGTTTATATACAACAAGACTAGTAATGTGTGTAAAGCAAGCAAAGAGGCGCTCCTGCTTGGGGCTACCAACATCCACTGGAACAAGTGTCCCTGCGGTGAGTCTGCTCCTCAAGTTCTCTTTTGAGATTTATTGATAATCCTTTCCGGAGGTTTGGCATAAGGACGATCAAACGAATTATAACTTCACAAAAACAACATTTAGACATAGGGGGTTGAAAGCAATAACACGAGCTTCAACGTATTGTTCGTGAGTTCGTTTATCACTCACATTGTTTAGGGTCCACGTTAGGTGTGAGTGGTATGGGCATACATACATACATACATACATACATACATACATACATACTTACATACAACATACATACATACATACATACATACATACATACATACATTCATTCATTCATACATACATACATACATACATACATACATACTTTCATACAACATACATACATACATACATACATACATACATACATGGTCTAATGATTGATGATTTCGGTTCTACGCTTTCCTATCTGTAGAGTAACAACTTACGTCAAAGTTGTTGAAGATCTTCCAATTGCTATCTGGCCACGTGATGTAAAATCAAATACATCATGCACGAATCGCATATGTTGCTGATGAAAAGGAAACAACGCATTTTGGAAGAGGAACATTATACTTGAACTAGTTATTGTAAACTTTTTTAATGCTTTCCATATACATGCATGCAAGAAAAATTTAATCCCCGTTAGCATTCTAAGTGTGGCTATTTTGGATCACCATTATCTATATCACCATTAGAACATCATTAATTTATCTCTTTACTGTTGGAACACTGGAACTTTCATTCTACTTTTTGTTCACCAGTAAAACAGAATTACTCCATCATCATACCGGACCCCCTCACTACGTCTACAACAACTAGAGGTATGTATTACTTCATGCGTGTCTAGATTTATCAATAACTCTACCCATAAGTGTTCAATTTGAAAAGAAAAAGAATCTTAAAATGTTTAACATTTTTATAAATAAGTTTTAAACGTTATCTGCACAGCTAGGTCCATCCAGCGAATGTCCATGTCATGCTTCAGAACGTTTGGAATATCTCTTGTTTAAGATATGACATACGAATTTGAATGATCACATTCTCAAATTTAAAATGAATGGTATGTTTGTGTTGTATAGTAACAAGCATCAACGTGACCAATACACCCACCGACATCACTACGAAACCAGGTGGGTATACTATCATCTATAGAAATAAGTATATTAATATTATCGTTTTCCATTTAAAACAATTAAGATAAACATTTACTTTCAACAATTGAAAAATGTAGATGGAAACCATTATTTGAAATATTGTAATTTAGATGAAAATACGGAAATTTATTATTCAGACCTAACTCTACGATGGGGTTTAAATTTGGAAGAAAATGGCTCCTCATTAAGCATTATCATGATGAAGTAACATGTACATATTCAATGTCACGTTTGATTTCTCATTGCATTCATATAATCTGCATGATTTGTGTTAGAAATTGTGTTGTTCAAAAGTATTATGTTGAATTAACAAACGGAACACTGTAAGAATTAAATTGAAAATCAACCAAAAGTTCACTTAGTCAAATGAAGGTAGTCAAATCGTTACTTTGGTAATGAAATTAACTATATATCTATATAGGTTCAATACTGAACACGACAGACATATCTTCAAACGAAACAACGACGGAAGGTACGTATATACTCCATATCTTGCAATGAGACATGACTGTGCTTCCTTGGTGATTCAGTCCAACAATCTTCAACAAGTTTGTGATTCTTATGTCTATGAAAACATGAAGACTGTTACAAATAGGAAAATAGCTCAGTATATTTACAATTTCCGGATTATGAAAGAGTAGAAATTTAAACGCTTTTATGCATGTGACAGTTTCAGATTCCCTTGTCTCTATGTTGTATGGGTCAAATGCCTTAAAGTGAATTAATTTGGTTTGTCAATAAAAGTATGTAAAGTTATGGAGAAAAGGCTGATTTTATTCTAAAGTGATTTTCAAATAGTGCCATTGCAATACAGTATAGATAAGCTACATGACTTTGTGAAGTACAGTTGTTAGTATGATAATTTATACACAGGCTGTGAAACTGTGCATAGCATTCGTGATTTATGAAACCCTTATCGTTCCCCTTTAGAACGGTTTTAAGATTTCTTGTTTTAACTAGTTATCATTGATTGGTATTTTGTTGTGGTAACAAGGATCAACGTAACCGTAACGCCAACTAACATCACATCACAAAAACATTGCAAGTAGAAGAAAACATTGCTAAATTAGATGACAAAATTAATGACGATCTTCAAAGTGTTGATGAAAATCTCTTATCAGAATTATCAAAAGCCAAAACAGAACTAGAAAACATTAAAGAAGAAGAACGTAGTGATCACGAAATAAGAAGCAGAATTAGATGGTACGAAGAAGGCGAAAAACCAACAAGTTTCTTTTGTCATTTGGAAAATACAAGTAGACTTATTACCAAAATACAAAACGATAATGGTGATATTATTACAGAGGTAAGTGAGATATTGCAAGAACAAATGAGATTTTATAAAAAGCTGTATGCTTTACCCGATAATGAAACAACAGATAATTAAACCTTCAATGACATCGTAACCCCTATACTAGATGATGTCTTGCAAAAATTTACAGACAAACCTATTTAAAAGAAAGAAGTTGCGGCAACAATAAAAGCCATGAAAAATAATAAAAGCCCGGGGATAGATGGTTTTAGTGTAGAATTTTAAAAAAATTATGGAAAGAATTAGAACATGGGTATACAGATATATTATAAAATCATTGAATAATGATGCATTAAGTTCAACAATTAATCAAGGAATAACCGGGCAAAGATAGGACAATGTTAAAAAAATTTGAGACCTATCACACTCTTGATATATTATATAAGTTATTAAGCTCATGTGTTGCAAATAGATTAAAATCAGTTCTACCATCCCTTATACATAGTAATCAAACAGGATTCATATCCGGTAGATGTATAAGTGACAATATTCGTTTGTTGTATGATATTATATTTGAAACTAAATTAAGAAAACAACGCGGGCTTCTTGCATTAATGACTCTGGAAAAGCATAATGTCTCAAAAACGTTTATAATAGATGTCTTTAAAACAAATTCAGTTTGCAACGAACATAATAAAATGGATCCAAATATTAATTAATAATAATCAATCTTGCGTTTAACAAAATGGTCATCTTTCCACATTGTTTGATAACGAAAGGGGATGTAGATAGGGCGATCCGATATCTCCATACCTTTTTTTTCAGTTTCAGAAATATTAGGGAACATGATAAGGCAAAACAAATATATCAAATGTATCGTTTTACATGATACCGAACATAAGATAGGACAATATGCTGACATAATACATACTTTTTCTCAATGGGACAGAAAAGAGTCTACACGCAGCATTGAACACTTTAGACACATTAAATAAAAATGTCTGGATTAAAACTAAATAAGCAAAAAACAAAGGTTGTATGTCTAGGCTCTATGGCAGGGAATAGTTTAGAATTATGCAGCAATCTTCAATCAGACTGGGAAGTTTTGGGAGTCACACTAAATGCAATGTTAGAAGACCTATGGGTAATCAATACACGTAAAAAGCTAGACAATATACAAAAATACTAGGAAATTGGCAAAAACGCAATTTAACTTTAATTGGCAATATAATAGTCATCAAATCTCTAGCGGTATCAACATTAGTTCATGTATTTACAGCTTTACCCAGCCCGCCAACTACTGTTATTAAATACATTAATAAATTATTTTTTTAATTTTGGAATGGCAAAAACGATAAAATAAAACGGGAAAATATAATGCGAAGCTATGACGAAGGAGGGCTTAGAATGGTAGATATCACTTCAGTTATTACATCCCTGAAATTATAATTTTTACAGAGATACATAATTTTTTTAAATTAAATATGAACAATTTTTTTATTTATTTTTAATTAAACTCGCCGGGAGCTAACATTAATACTTTTGTTTCTTTAGAAAACCCCTTTTGGCAAAATGTATTAGAAGCTTGGAACTCCTATTATAGGCTCCATAAATGTGATGGAAACAAAATAGAGGATATTTTAGCTGAACCTCTATGGCTTAACCAATATATTCATCCAAACTTTATTATCAAGTCATGGTTTTCGAAAGGAATTTATACGTCTAGAGATATATGTGATTCCAAAGCTATATATTTATCTTTCGCACAATAAAAAAAATGGTATGATTCATGGTACTATACCGCATTACAATAAAATGATATTTAATATTCCTCTGTAATGGAGAAAATCTATTGCGGACGAATACTTCATTAATAAAAATATGAATATTTCAGAACCTTTAAGAAATGTGTTGAAAATTTCTACAGGTTGTAGATACTTCTATGACATGATAAAGACATGGTAGACATGACATGATAAAGAAAGATAATCTACCCCAGGTCTGTACTAAATGGAAAACCCAATTTCCAGAAGATATGAACTGGAAAACTGTTTTCACCAAATTTAGAAAATGTACAAAAGATGTTAAACTGATTGACTTCCAACACAGATTTATTCATAAGAAAATTTATACCAAATGTGAATTATTATACATGAAAATTGTTGATGATGATATACATGTATGTTCTTTCTGTATGGAGGAAAAAGAAAATGTGGAACATATGTATTACTGTAAGCATATCAACAAATGTTGGTCTCACTTAGAAAGCTATTTAAAAGACAAAATACCGGGTTTTACTTTAACTAAAATCATAGTCTTTTTTGGTTCCCAAAATTCAGATCATCTTACAAATCATATCATTCTCCTAGCCAAGAAACATATACATAATATGAACATAAAAAGGAATGTTCCAACATTTAAAAACTTTATCAAATCTTTGACAGAAATATATATTGCAACAAAGAACAACAAAGGTTTTATATTTGAGCAAAAATGGAGACCAATGGTGAACGATATGCTTCAGTAGTTGAAATTGCAACTATCCCAGGCTACATGTTCATATATGTAAAAATGATGAATGAGTGCAAGACTTGAATGTATCTAAAAAAAACTTATAAACAAAGAACTTTGAACTGAATAAATTTAAAAAAAAAAAAAAAAAAACTTCATCACTACGACAGAAGGTGGGTTTACTTCCATCTACACCGTGGGACAATAGTAACGACCCCATTTTCAACCGAGTCAAACATCACAAAATTCTGCCGGATAAAGTCGATTTTGAATGTCTGTGATGAGTATATACATATCTCGTTGAAGAGATATACAAAATGTCCTTCATGAGAATTCAGAAATAGTACATCTACCGGGGTACAGACTCTTATTATCAAACAGGGAGCACGTGTAGCTTTTAACTTCAGCAGTTTTTGTTTCAGAAAAAAAACCTATAGGGTCGTTCTAGTTTCACGATCTTTACTGCATACAAGTAATTTATAACAATGAAATGTAGGGTTATCAGAAAATCTAGGTGAAATGTGCTTACGCCTTATTGAATTATAATCAGAGCAGACAAACAACAAGTGTACAACATCTTCAACTACATTACCATTACAATTCTTTCAGATACACAAACATGTATCTATACCCTGTCGTCGACCGATAGTCTTTTGAATAGGTAATTCGTCTAATCTTAGCAAAGACAGATATTTCCTAAATTCTCTATTTATTCATGATTTAATATTCTGTATCGAAAAGTTTACACCAATACTTAACACATCTAAAATGATAATTAACATTCGTAACACGAATTTGCATAAACTGGTATAGAATGATTCAAGCACTTGTTATCTCTGAAACCCCCATACTTCCGCACCATACACTAATTTTGATGTCAAATAATTTAAACAAAATATTAGCTGGTAATCCTGGAAATTGATAACTGTTTTAATGAAAAAAAGTATTACCTTTGATAACTAATGTATCTATACACTTTGACCAACATAATACCCAATTAATTAAAAGAAGTAGTAGTAGAAGTAGACAAAGCAAATAACAATATAAGATATAAAGTTATATCATCTAAGTTGTGGATAGGCAAATGTCACGCCTAATAAACTCAATAATACAACATCTATAGTGAACAATTAAAATATCAGTTCAACATTTTGACGATTATTTCTAAAAAATGAATTAATCATTGTTTTTGTTTTGTTTCCGATTCACAGTGAATGCGGCCGATATACATGGAAATGTAACAGCAATAAAACGTAACTGCTGTTTTCTCAATGACATTGAAACACGTCTGTGACCGATTTAACTAACTGCACTTTAATCCTAAAATTAAGAAACCAAGATGCTGCAGATAAATCGGTGATAGTACTTTCCCTTTAAGCTTGAATTGTTATGTTCCAGATTCAACACTGAATGGTACCGATATCTCTACTAATGTAACAACATTAAATGGTATGTATTACTGTTTTACTCCACGATAGTGATAGACGCCTAAATCTTTACTAGTGTAAATTAGCATTGGTTGACATTCTGGAAGTGTAGATGATGAAAACTCAATAAGCTACTTTATAATGAAAACATGTTCTGGATATACAAATTAAATACTCTGTATCGATAAAGATTATAATGTTTTAAGTTGCTTGACAACGACATTAGAATCGTGGGTGCTGACATTGCTATGTCAAAGGTATTGTTTGGAAATAACGTTTGGTATTGAAGGCGAAATTGTATGAAATATGTATGAAAATTATGTTTGTAAAACATATTGTCGGCATAATGTACCTTCTTTGAAATTAAATCAATGACGCATCGTTGCTGTAGGATGTCACACAAAAAACTAGAAAGACATATTTCACTCTGATCTCGCCTGGTTAAGGAGATTTCAAAACGACAAGACAATTTTGTAAAAGCCGTTTTTTTCAGAAACATGAACAGACAATGTTTAAAAAATTATAAACTAAGTTTAGATGATTTTAAGAGATATGATGTAACTCTTTTGTCAGTCGTGCCTATCCCTCGTGGTTTGAAATATCTTGCATCTTTGTTTGTATCGTTTATTTTGCTCCTCGGTGTATGTACAGGAGTTCTTGTTTTGAACCATGAATTTCCAGAATCAGAAGCACTTTTTTGTGCAAAATTTCACATTTATAATGATAGTTTATGTCATTTAAATTTACATTAGAAGATAAAAAATCTTAATACACAAACAGATTATCCTTAGTGGTAATAACGATGTTGCGTATAAAGCAAAATTAGCATAGCGGTCATTTTAATGTGAACACATGTTATTATTTCGAATTACAAAAACGATTCTCCTGGCTTTACCGAACCATGTAAACTCATTTTTAACTTGATTTTCCGAAGAGAGAAGGGTGTTTTACTATTGGTGACTTTATTTTTCAAATATATTTCATAGACTTATTTGAGCGAAAAAACGTGCTATTGCCCCTTTAAGAATTATATGTACGAAGAGACAACAGCTCTGTATTGATTGAACGGATGTACGCGAGTTAGAAATTATGTCATGATATGCTGGAAAATACAGTATTTTCTAAAGGTTGGAAAAACAATTAAATAACAAACTTGTAGCTTTGAATATCATTATTTTTCACATTTGAATTGAACAACGACAGAAACACCAAATATATACTATCCAATTATAGCGACAGATTGCGCCATGTTATGTCTAATCGTATTAATCTTCATAATGTTATGTCTTACTTATTCAAAAGATCAATTAATAGACCTAAGACAATTAATAAGGAAATGAGAAAAATGTTCTCAAGTTCGCTCATTTCAAGTAGTATTTCGTTTTGTTTTCAGACTTGAATACGACCGACATATATACAAATGTAACGACAGCAGGTACGTGGTTTCTCGTGTTACAATCAGGTATTAATGAGACTCTAATATCTCCCCGATACCTTTAACATGTGATATATTTGAAGTCCGTGTGTACTTATGCTAATCAAAAGTATGAAGCATGTCTTAATGAGAGGGTTCTATCAGGGAATCTATATATTTGTTGAAACGAAATTCGAGAGGACATTCCTGTCAACACATATACACTGACGACCAAAAGAAACGCCTACTTCATTTTCCTTAAAATGAAAGATGAAATAATTTCTAAAATATAATAAATGCCGAAACAACAATTAATATGAAAAGCCATTGATATTGTGGAAAAACTGTGTTTCGAGTCGATAACATTCAGGAAAACCACGCCCATGAAAACCGCTATTTCCGGTTTATTCACTTGCGCACCGTACAACTTACATCTGTAGCGCCATCATCACTTTAATGCGAATGCTTGCCTGTATTGTTGCTTGTACCTGTATTGTTGCTTGTGGTTATATGAAAATCTGTTTAAAAAATGTTTCTGATCAAGCACTGATCGAATACTGTACAATTTATGTTGTCTTATTTCAACAATCGCCATTCTTTCGTGACATGACAACTTCTGAAATTTAAATATAGTATGCAGAAATGGTGCAACTTCATAATGCTATAATATTGCTATAATGTTCATTATAAATAGTTTTTACGAAATCTGATAAGATATCTGGAAGGCGTTTCTTTTGGCCGACAGTGATAACACATGATTATTGCATAATCCAGTTGAAGCATATTACGGAAGGTAGTATTTTGATGACATTATATTTGCCAATTTGATAAAGACAATTCAACACATTCAACACAAAATAAAAACCATGAGAAAAGAAGCCATGCATCCACTACGACTGTGGAAGGCTTTGCTACATCATCAGGCCAACTTTCTAGAATACGCAGGATTAATATCCTCAATGAAATCTCATTCCAAACGTTATTGGCAAACAATTAGCAAACAGGAAAATTTACCCTTAATCCCTCCTAACTTGGAAATACTATATAGAACTAAAAAAGGATGTAGCATATTTTATACCCAACTCACCAAAGAGACCGCAATTCAAAAGCAAAATTATCAAACTAAATGGGAAAAGGAATTAGACATAGACATTTCACCAGATATGTGGAAGACATACAATTCTATACCTTTCCAAGCATCTTATAGCATCAAGCATAGAAGGTTCCAATACCGTATTCTCCATAGAATCCTTACGACAAATAAAGACTTATACAAATACAAACTAATAGAAACACCACTATGTACATATTGCAACGTTTTAAATAGAATCAATTATCCATCTACTATATGAATGCAGATGTGTCAAGAGATTGTGGCAAGATCTAATGGAATGGATTGAGAAAGAAACTGACATCTGTCTAAACCTAAACGCAGATACGGTCATTCTGGGATTCACAGAAAGGAGAAATAATGTTCTAAATTTCATCATTACGTTAACAAAAGAATACATCTACCATCGAAAATTGGCAAACATAATACCGTCTATAAGCGGTCTGAAACCGAAATTAAGACTAATTTACCAATTACATAAATCCAATGCTTATACACAGTGTAAATATGACTCATTTGTCTCATTCTGGTCATCCTGCCACAATCCATTCATGTAGAAGAATTTGCATGTCAAATGTTTTGTATCATTTATTGTGATAATACTATGAAATGAAAATGAAAAATGCTGTACCCTGTGAAAAAGAAATAAAGTGATACAAAAAAATCAGGCCAAGGGTACATTAGCTGTTACTTTATGAATATATAAATACTTATATCAATACAAACGTTTATTGTTGAAACGTTGTAACATAAGTAAAGAAACAACATTTCACGTATTGCACGAAAAAAGATGACGGATACTCTTGTTATACTCTATAATAGACAGTACTCTTGTACAACCAATGGAGAGGATAGCCCTGTATTGCTCCATTACCACGTGGTACAGGATACAGTCCATTTATAACCACCTTGCTGCATCCAAGTTTTTATCCGCAAGACTACTGCACCCCCTGATCTCTTAAGCAGCTCTTGCCTCATATCGCGCTTTAAATAACCAACCAATAAAATGACTTTAAAATGGCGCAAAAATATAGTACCCGGATATGAAGACCGCTGAACTACGATCAAAGTTCAAGTCACAACATTTCATTGACTGACAAAATACATTTTATATATGGCGATGAGTAACCACGTTTCAATTATGCGAGGCAGAGTTAAGCTGTTTAGAGGAACAGGGGAGAGGTACCCGGATGTAGCAGGATGATTTAAAACGAATTACTTGTTGTTCATCAGGGAGCAAGTGTAGCTTTAATAATATAACATCCACGGTGAATATTTAACATATCAGATCAACTTGTTGACGATTATTTCTAAAAATACATTAATCATTGGTTAGTGTTTTGTTTCAGATTCAAAACAGAATGCGACCTATATACCTAGCAATGTTACAACAATAAAAGGTTATTTACTACTTTTTTTCCCAATGACATTGAAACACGTTTGTAACTGATTTGCCTTACTGCGTGTTATTTCTAAAATCAAGTTAAAAGGAGGATTCTATCGGTATATTTTGTGGAAACGAAATTCAATAAATTCCCTTTTACACATATATGCTATTAATACATGATTAAAACACAGTCAAATTGAAATATATTAATGAAGTTAATACTTTGATCGCTTTACATTTCACAAAATAAAAACAATGAGAATTGATGCCTTTTAAAGTGTTATGATACGGTATGTGTTACTATGTGAATATTATGCTTTATTTACAAAATTCAAAATTGTGTTAAATATAGCGTGTTTTCATTTTAAAAAACCAAGATGCTGCCGATAAATCGGTGATAGTACTTTCCCTTTAAGCTTGAATTGTTATGTTTCAGATTCAACACTGAATGGTACCGATATCTCTACGAATGTAACAACATTAAATGGTATGTATTACTGTTTTATCACACGATATCGATAGGCGCCTTTATGTTGTCATGTTCTCTTACTACATCTGAAAGTTTACTTGTATAAAGTTGACATTCTGGAAGTTTAGATGATGAAAACTCAATAAGCTACTGTGAAAACATGTCCTGGATATACAACGTCAATACTCTGTGTTGACAAACTTGCTTTACAACGACATCTGGGGATCTGTTCAATAACATCCATAACAGCGAGCGCTTATAATCGTTCATTGAGCGCTACATTAAACCTCTCTTGAACGCGATTGCTCAATGTAGCGCTATGTAGCAAAGCAGTCAAACCTCGAGCAATAACACAGTGTCGTTCAGGAGAGAATGCGTTACATTGAGCGCTACATTGAGCGATCAATGATCGATTATTAAGCGCTCGCTGTTATGGAACGGAGCCCTGATCTGTGTAACACCCCGTCCCCTCCAAAGGCATAACTCGCGCCAGTCTCCACCTCTGGCTAATTTAAGCCTTACCGCATTTCATTGAAGGTGCATCCATTGTGTTGTGGGTCACATATACCTTTTGGTTGATAGTGTTTAATAATAATAGGTCTTATAACTACTGTGCATGTAATTGGGGCGTGTAGTTTCGGTTTCTGTACATAATGGTGTTGCTCAATTTTAATTAAAGACTGGTAATAATGATATAATTGGCTATTGGGGATGAATATGTAAGTTGAGTGAACACATATCGTATGTTGGCACGTATTTCAGCGAAATAACATTTTATGAAACACAATGGATGTATATTTAAGTATTCTGTGCTTGTGTTGCGGCGCACTACGGTACCACAGCGTCCTAGTGTGCTCTGTTGCGGTAGCACGAGACATGCGGCAAGGTTTAAAGGTTAGATATTGGTGGAGACTGTCGCGAGTGGTGACTGGCGGGGGAAGATGGGATCTGTGTCGAAACCCCCCATACAATATAAAGAAGTTATATATCCATACAACATAGGTTTTTCGGCCTTTTCGCTATTCTGTTATTCCTTGAGTTGTATGTCATGAGTGCATTATTCAATTCAAAGGTGTTTTTATTTTTAAAAAACATACGGTTTATGTCAATGTTCAATTAGTTTACAAAATGGGAATGACAGGTTCATATAGGGCAACAACCAAAACGTAGTCATGGCTTCGATACTTGGTACTAACTCAACCCTCTTTTCTCTTTCTCCAGCAACTACCGTTCTCACGACGAAAGAGGACAGCAAAATCGCAAGTAAGAATATAACTGAGGACATTTGTGAGATAAAATTATAAAATGTTACAGTACCACAAACATATCCGCTCCTCAGTGCCGCCTTATTTTGCCCTAGACTATCATATTTCTATGTTCATGATAACAAACCTTCTGATCCATCGGGGTATCTGTTTTTTTTAAATATATAAAACCTGACCTCGGGCTTGAAATGGCGATTACTGGCCCACAAGATGTCTGCAAACGTCATTTCTGCTTCTATCAACTATTTGCATGTTGTATTAACAATTCATCATATAACCTGCTTCATCAGGGTGTTGTATCTTCAGTTAGGTTACTTCGGTCCTATGATTGTATAAGCAGCTTTCATCTCGTATCGCGCAACACATAACCAGTCAATATCATTACTTTACATCGAGGAATATTGGCAGCTCCCGGAAGGGAATACCGATGAGCGATAACCGAATTTCAAATGACGTCGACGACATTTCAATGGCTAACAACTGTTCAAAGTTGTGTTGGCACTTTGGGGACTGAACTAACATCTCTACTTAGACAATGGGTATGACCCCAGGTCAAAAAATAGTACTATCATTTTATACATGGATGGTACATTCTTCATATATCTACATCTCTGGCTTCAGGTGTGAATATCGTTGTCTTTACGTGAATAAATGTTTTGCCAAATGTTGATGAACAACTAAGACACTCAGGATAAAAAGGACTGTTCGTTCGTAAGACAATATTTCCTCCCTATATATTCATGTTCCTAATGCCCTTCAGGTGTTGTTTTAGAAATTGAAATGTGTACACATGATGTTTTGAATAATGTGTTCAATAACTAGAAGTTCGATGTCGTTATAATGTTACAACTTCTTGTTTGCTTTATCATCAAAAGAGTTACGAAAACAGAGAGAGGAGAGAAGGAAAAAGGATGCGGAAAAGAGGAAAAAACGTCTGGAAGAAAAGAAAAAGATTGCGGAAGAAAGGAAAAAGAAAATGCGTAGAAAGTTTGAAGCTTTAAAGAAAAAGAGGGAACAAGAAATGAAACTAAAACGTGAAAATCCGGAACTATATCGACAGAGACAGAGAGAAAAACAGGAAAGGCTAAGTGCCCAACGTAGAAAACAGGCAAAGGGTGGGTAGATAAACTGTACAGAAGAAAGCAGTTGAATGAATTAACTGTATAAGGCCTAGAGGTTTCATAATGATCTTGAGAAAAACATATGCAATAGAAACATTTCCAATCGATGATTTACATTACTAAATTACCAGCAGAGTATCATAGCTGGCCACGTCATGACTTGTTGACGTCATTAATCATTAACATGGTATTTTGGAGGACTGCTATATATGTGTTCATGTACATCATACAATTATTGACTTCAGTTGAATTGCCAAGTGCTTCTAATGTGATATACCGAAGCGGAGGGGTAGAGATGTTAATCATTCTTTTTGGGTCGATTATTAATTGTGTATGTAAATCTCTTAATGTTTTATCATGTAACACGATAACCGTTTTTTAGCTCATCAGGCCTGAAAGGCCCGATGGGCTTATGACATGGGATTGCGTTCGGCGTCCGTCCGTCCATCCGTCCATCCGTCTGAAAACTTTTCACTTTTTCGATTTCTTATCCAGAACCATTAACTCTAGAGAGGTGAAATTTAATGTTCAGACTCGTTGGCCAATGGGGATTCTAAATTGTAGATTTGGTGACACTGTGGCCCCAAATGAAGGCCTTACAGCCCATTACCTAAAAACCTATTTTCATCTTCTTCTCCAGAACAAAAAGACCCAGAAGGCTGTAATATTGTGTCCAGACGCTTTAGCCAATGGGGATTCTTAATAGTAGATTTGGTGACCCTGGGGCTACAAATAAAGGCCTCACGGGCCATGACCTAAAAACCTATTTTCATCTTCTTCTCCAGAACAAATATACCTAGAAGGCTGTAATATTGTGTGCAGACCCTTTAGCCAATGGGATTCTAAATTGTATATTTTGTGACCCTGTGGCCCCAAGTTGGGCCTCACGGGTCATGACCTAAAAATTTATTTTCGTCTTTTTCTCCAGAACAAAAAGACCTGGAAGGCTGTAATATTGTGGGTACCATATTGTGTGCAGACTCCTTAGCCAGTGGGGATTCTAAATTATAGATTCGGTGACCCTGTGACCCCTCACAGGCCATGACCTATTTTCATCTTCTTCTCTAGAACAAACATATCTAGAAGGTTGTAATAATGTATGCAAACTCTTCTAAGCCTTTGCAATTTCCTAAATTTAAGCCAGTCACTCAAACTGTCCTTGGGCTAGCGTAATATGAGCTGACCTGAGTGACCAAGATTGCAGTGGTTTATGGTAATCAGAGCTTCATGTTATGTAATGATATCATGTTCCACAGAGCACTGAAAAGCAGCTTGCCAGTACTGGCTCGTTAGACCAGACTTTATTAATGGCTCTTTTTTTGCACACAGTCATGGGGCAGGAGTACTAAGTGTGATCCAGGGCTGTTTTGGGAGGAGGTTTGGTTTAACTTGTAGAGGGAATGGGTCAGGATATATTTTATGGCTTGGTGTGTTGGTTCTCTACGTGTAGTCCGGACAGCTTTAAGGATAGTAATTTTAGTTGAACATATTTGTCCTCACTGATTTCAGTGCCACCATTTGAATTTTAAGAGTCACCTTGTCTTAAAGATAATTCAGTAATTGTGATACTTGGACAACCAATTTTCATAAAATGTAGTTTTTTATGCACTGATACTGAACAATTTTGGTATCCATGGCTTTTTTAAAGGTCATGTCAAGGGATTGTACTTTATCTGGAGAACAATCTATTTCCGGCTTGAACATTAACATATATACCCTGATGAGCTACAGAGCCCATGGCTCTATTTTTGTTCGTTTTGACAGATAGATATTGCAGTCACCCTAAAACAATCACACACATACATCCACAATGCACAAAGTACAACACACCGCAATCAATTACACACAACAATATCCCATTACATATCATACAAATCATAAACCCTATCAACATACAACAATTCTACCTTACAAAAAAATTCTATCATACCCCCTTTGACCTTACCTTATTACGATCCGGCCCCTTCCCTCCTCTTTCTCTAAATTAATTCATTCAAATTTTCTCCATATTCACTTTTGGTTCGATTTCAAAATCAACCAATCTCAATTCGTGCTTGTTGGTCCTTTATGAAAGGTTCTGCAGAACACATGTGTTAAATTAGTTCGGCTTGAAGCACTTGAAATATCTCCAAATGAAGTACCGGTAAGTAAGTAGTCGGTTGTTACATCAACCAGGTACATATAGGTTACGTCCAACTCCATTAATCATGCGGTCATGCCACCTGAATCAATTCGTTAAGCTATGCTCATACAATGTTTTGATGTGTATAAAGCCCTGTTTATACGAACTTTGCACATATGCAATATTGCTTATGGTAGTTAAGTACACACGTGAGTAAAAGTAAATTTGCTATGCGTTCATGTGAGTTTAATTTCTGCCTAAGCAAATGGGCTTCCAACTCTTTTAATATATGAATAGAGAATTCCTAAAACATGCCAATTAATATTTATTAGATGTAAACTAAATAAATGACATTAATTTATATTTGTCAACATTCTTTTGACTATATCGCCCTAATTATATAATGAAAATCGGATAGTCAGATAGATTTTGAAGGTCATCGCGTGCATGAAGGAGAATATCCAATATAGAGAACTTGAAAAACAGTATTAAGAGTTTCTAAAGTTCTCTAATATATTTTCTCAACCTGGCTGAAGTCACTATGTCTGTATACGACGAACTGTTACTAGAAAAGTGAAAATACCATTTTTACTCAGTAGTAAACATTTGTACCTGCCCCTGACTAGGTGCAAATTTGCTTACGCTATAGTGAAAATTTTTCTTACGGTAGTAAAATATACATATGTGCAAATGCGTCCATGCGACGAATTTTGCTCATATGAGCAAATTTGCATATGTGTAATACTTTACTCATATGCAAACGCTCGCCGAATAAACAGGGCTTAAGTTAATCATAAAACATCTACAAATACTAATTTTCTGTCTTTATTGTCAAGCTGGAGGCTGGAAGCCTGGCTACACGCGGTACTTGGTGAAGGTCTTTACTTCATCTCAGATGATGGCGGGCACTGGATCCTACGTCAAGCTCTTACTCGGCAACGCAAAGTCGGAGTCTCTCGAGATAAAACTGTGGCCCACGAAGGGAGACGGCTTCGAGATGGGTTCAGTGGAGAGCTTCCATGTGAGTGAACTGAGGGCACGTGTCAATAGCAGTAGCTCGAAATCGTTTAAATGTTGTTTGTCTTTTTACCCAACCAGTATTATTTGGCTGTTTGATTTATTTAATTTAGTTTATTGTAAAGGTCTTGACGTCAGAAAAAAACGTATGAAGCCGCAAAAAGTGTCCATGTGGTGTAAAATACTGTTTCGTGACCATGGAGTGTGATGTTAGATGAGCATCTGATGGCACGTGAACTTGTGGTGGTATAAGCGGCATTCTATAAGCACAATCCAGATATGCATATACAACTTCTTTTTGTGTGCGTCGCCGTCGTTATCAAACATAGTGCTTTAGTTCTTCGAAAACGTATACTGTTTACGGAAAGCAGACAGAGCAATAATTGTCTCTCATTAAGTCTAGTACAAGACTAGAAAAGTCAATAGAAGGAAATGAATAGAAGACACCTCGGAGAGAGTAAGGTTTACTATTTTTAAAATCTTTGATTGTCATGTTTATGGCCCCGAATTGGAGATTGTTCATTTGTCCTCCCGTCTGTCCCAAAATCGTTTACCTTGGTTCATGACGTTAGAGTGATCAGTGATAGCTCGGCTTTTGACACTACATCCAGGAAACCTTTCTGATGAGGTAATAATGGTTGATCTTATAGTATAAACCTATCTCAGGATATATCTGTACATTTTGAGGTAGCTGTATGCATTTCTTGTAATAACCTTTGCGCAGGTTTCACCACGAATTTAAAGGTTTTACTACGACTAGAGGTTTTACCGTCGAAGGTTTTAACCGTCGAAAGTTAACCTCATAGCAGGTTAATTTTCAACATTTAGTAAGACCTGAAGTGTTACAATCTAATTGTAAATAACGTCAATCTCAAGTTCAGTTAGGTACGCAAAAATGTCCATGTTTAAAATTTGCATAGTTGACATTGCGGGAATCAAACCCGCAACCCTCCGATTTGTAGCCCAAGACTATCACACTAGACCACAATGGATTGGTAATCATGAGAAGATTGTTTGTTGGTATCTATTCTGCTCCATTCCCAAAATTGATATATGTTATGTGCGCCTCAAACTTAGATCACGAGGGGTTGAAACATTTACACGATTGCTTTCATCTTTGCATTTAAAACGCATGGCGGTACATACGTCACAGAAAACCCTCGGGTGGGGTTTTGGTAGGCATTTAAAAAACCTGAGGGTGGCGGAATAAAAAGTAAAACCTCGTAAGCTCGATTTTACTTTTCATTCCCAGCCACCCTCAGGTTTTTTTAAATGTCTACCAAAACCCCATCCTCGTGTTTTCTCCCTGAAGTATTGACCTTAGCGCTGGCAACATTTTACGAGAACTTTATATTTTATTGACCCAAGTGTTTTATTGGTCAGTGATAGGCATTTCATACTTGACATGTACATCCAGTGTGACGAAACTTTCTGATGAGGTGTAAATGTTTTAAATTGTGACACTGACCTTGCCACATGAAGCAGTTTCGAACATTGGCCATAACGTTCGATTGGTCTGTAGCATTTAGCTTTTTCAATAGTTCATGTGTGCATCCATTGAGATAAAACCTTTCAGATGAGGTTACAATGTTTGACCTTATGACCTTGATCTTAGTTCAGGCAGCATTTTACGAAAACTTTAATCTAATTGTCGCTAATGTTTTAATGGTTAGTGATAAGTCTTTAATACTTGATTTGTGCATCTGTGTGATGAGGCTTTCTGATAAGGTGTTAGTTTTGTTGCATTTTAACCTTAACCTTGGCGCATGGCGTTTTTCCAGAAACTTTAACCTCGGCCATATCATTTATTGGTCAGTGATGGTGACCTCATACTTGACTCATTCACGTGCGGTAGTAGTCCTTTTACCGTATGCACACTTTGACACCTGATGATATTATTGTGTAAATCATAATTGCAGATCATAATTTCAAAGTCCAGACGTGAGCTCTCATCTCACACCTTTCACAAGTCTCAATGTTTATTTTGAAATATTGAAATACTCACCAATCAGAGAGAGAGAGTGTGTTATTTATGTTACAGAAGGACGTCTCGCGCTCCCTTGGAAGAATAACACGAATGAGGATGCTGATGCAGATGAATGACTATGCTCCAGCATGGCTATTGTCAAAGGTAAAGTTCCTACTCTCTGGCCGGTCGTCCTGGACCTTTTATAAGATTGAGCCGAGGCGAGTCGGTCACATTTAACCGAGTCTAAAGGCTCCATATAAAATAAATGGACTGAAGGAATCCCAGAATCATCTCCTGGTTTTAGTTTCATTGTCCTGCAAAAAGGATGTTTTTAGAAATTCTAAAAAGTGAATCTACTAAGCATATACTTTAAAACGTCGTGTATGTTCACAATACGGAAGATGTTATTTGGACAACATTGCTTTCTTTTTTCTAAAATATGGATTAACTGGTAGGTCTCTTGTGTTGGGTTAAGTCCAAATTTATCCAGGGTTACTGGTCCAATGCGGTATTTTGAAACTTATCAAATGAAATTTTATGAACAATTCTCAGTATAGCTTTAATCCTGTTTCAGTTCTATGTACAAGAGAGGGTGTGGACGGGCAATCTGTTCCGAGTGACGCCATATCGAGTCAACTACAATAGGTGGATCCCTAACGACGACCGCAATGATATGTACAGGCAGGGGACAGAGAAAGTCGACTTTCGCTTTGACATCGGCAAAGTGTACGATGAATAAAAAGAGAAAGGAGAGAAAAACGTTATTTTACAAGTGTCACGTTTCACAAGTAAAATGGGATTATGCATCAATCCTTTGTAACAGTCCGTCAAAAATTTTCCTCGTGTATATATAATATATAATATATAATATATAACACAAGGACAATTTAAAGATTAGGTTAAAATACGCTTGGCTGGCGTTTTCGGCAAGTATTTTCTATGCCTACTTCTTCAGGCCGTCTAATTATTCTTTATATCTTTATTATTTCGTATTTACACAAGTGACAATACAGTTTGAACAATCTTTATATTTATATCAACAGTTCAACTCTCAGGTCTCATACAGAAAATAGAAATTGTGAAGAAATCACGAAGATTTATTTTCTCTTCACTTGTATGCTTTCGACCATTACACATACATAGATACATACAGGTATACAAGTTGGTCATACATATATATCGTCATTGATTTATATGCCTAACACGCCACATCTTCTTTCTCAGAAGTTTATCCACATTTCACACATCACTCCACTGTCTTCTCACAGAGTTTAATCCCTTCAGATGTTCGATCCAAACCTCTGTTATACTATGAGGACTTTGTCAATGAGTCGTCATAGTCCAGGTGGTAGAATCTAGTTGTGAAATCAGTGACGCCGTTGCTTTGGTGACATTTGCCAATGAGTTGTCATAATGATATTTTTTGCGAAACAGAAACGAACGATAAACGGTTTTTCGTTGAATGTGTTTCTTTGAAATATACTATTTGATTTTGTGCAAACAATTAACCATAAATATGTTTATAGATAAAGAATCAGGAGTCAGGACCAAATGATCCCTTACTTAAAGTAAAAGGTATCTCCCAACAGAAATTCAGTTTTTATTTGGGGGTGCAACGGTTTTGGAGGAGAAGTTAAAAATATTGAAGTGGTAGGCATTTTACCTAAAACAATCTTCTCAAAAACCAGTTTACATAGGAAGCTTAAATTTTCTGAAAGACATCTTTGTTACATAGAGACTTAAGTTTGTTCATTTGGTCTTGACCCCCCTCGAATATGGGCATGGCAGAGTGTCCACACTGAAATGTTCTTTCGACAACTAGTAAGTTAAGAAGCTAAAATTTTGAGAATATCAACTTTGTTGGATAGAGACTAAGATTTGTAACTTGTTGTTGCCCTGTACCAATACCATTTGGTCACTATACCAATTGTCTGTAAAGATAAATCCAAAAAAATGAATCAAATCTTATTGTCAAAAGTACACTTGTTTTCGAAAAACAATAATTATTTGGTTGGCAGTTGTTCTGCAAAATCAGTTCTCAATATAGCAATCAATTTGGGAGCATTTGCTTCCTGTAATTTTGAGTAATTTTGATGGGCTTATGGCATGGGATGGTGTCCGTCCATCCGTCCGTCCGTCTGTCCGTCCGTAAACTTTTCGCTATTTCGACTTCTTCTCCAGAACCACTGGGTCTAGGGAGCTGAAATTTTGTATGCATAATCCGTGGGCAATGAGGATTCAAAATTGTAGATTTGGTGATCCAGTGACCCCAAATAAGGGCCTCACAGGCCATAATCTTAAAACCTATTTTCATCTTCTTCTCCAGAACGAAAAGACCTAGAAGACTGAAATGTTGTGTACAGACTCTTTAGCCAATGGAGATTCTAAATTGTAGATTTGGTGACCCTGTGGCCCCAAATAAGGGCCTCAGAGGCCATAACCTAAAATCCCATTTTCATCTTCTTCTCCAGAACGAAAAGACCTAGAAGGCTGTAATATTGTGTGCAGAGTCTTTAGCCAATGGAGATTCTAAATTGTAGATTTGGTGACCTTATGGCCCCAAATAAGGGCCTCACAGGCCATGACCTAAAACCCTGTTTTCATCTTTTTCTCCGGCACAAAAAGACCTAGAAAGCTGTAATATTGTGTGCAAAGTCTTTGGCCAATGGGGATTCTAACTTGTAAATTTGGTGACCCTGTGACCCCAAATATGGGCCACAGCCTAAAAACCTGTTGAAATTGAATTTTGAACTGATATTTTATGTGCACTTCATTCACTATTGAGTGGTTTCTTAATAAAATACCTGAGGGAGAGTCATCTCATCTTTTAGATATGTGAGTCCTAACTTGGGTTTGAGAAATGCAGTATTGAGAAAAATAATAACTTTGCAGTTAATCTTATTCAGTAGGAATGTAAAATGTATGTCGAAGATCAAGTCTCCATTATAGACATGTTTGTCAAATTGATGTAATCAATGTGAAATAAGAACTATTGAATAGCCTATGAACTGAATTTTGTGACAAGCCACAGAGGAATAAATTGAAGAGGAGTTACGAATTCTTTTATTTTACATGAGATATGTGAACTGCATATGACTGGTGATGAAATGATAAGATAGGACTATTTTCAAAATTATTCTCCAGAACGAAAAAAACAAGAAGGCTGTAATATTGCGTACAGAGTCTTAAGCCAATGGAGATTCTAAATTGTAAATTTGGCGGCCCTGTGACCCCAAATATGGGCCACAGCCTAAATAAAACTGTTGAAATTGAATTTTGATGTGCACTTCATTCACTATTTAGTGGGTTCTTAATAAAATACCTGAGGGAGGGTCATCTCATCTTTTAGATATGTGAGTCCTAACTTGGGTTTGAGAAATGCAGAATTGAGAAAACAAAAAACTTTGCGGTTAATCTTATTCAGTAGGAATGTGAAATATATGTTGAAGATCAAGTCTCCATTATGGACATGTTTGTCAAATTGATGTAATCAATGTGAAATAAGAACTGTTAAATAGCCTATGAACTGAATATTGTGGATTTTATAAAAAAAAAAAAAGGCTCTCACAGGTCAAAACATAAAAATCTATTTTCATCTTCTTCTCCAGAACAAACTAGAAGGAATATTGCGTTCAGAATGTTCAAATGTTTAGATGAAAAGGCTTTAAGAACCGTTAAAATTGTGCAAAGATTATTTAGCCAAGGTGATTCTAAATTGTACTATGTACCATGAGATTCGTCACATTGCCTGTTCTCTCTAAGCCTTATACAGTTAGATCAGTGCTGCCAGTGTTTAGTGCAAGGCAGAGGCGATTACATAATTTGACTGTTAAAGCACAGCTGCCTCGTAACCAGAGCCAAGGGGTCAGCATATTGCATAATCTCCTGTGTGTTGACCTTGCTGAGTACTCTCTCTTAATTTCAAGACTAAGATTTCTCAGGGCTAATGATTGCATGTGCATTATATTGAGACAATATATTTCTGTCTTCGTCATCATACAATACAAACCCTGATGAGCTACAGAACCCTATGGCTCTATTTTTTAGTGCTCCTTGAACTTTTATTTTGCTCTTAACAATGTGATTTACCTTTTTTACTGGTATAAGATGTGCTATGTAGAGGTGTACATGTATGAGGGAAGGGGGAGAAGGGTCATACCAGGAGGGCTGGAAAGTAGGGTTAACAATGGTTCAGGGAAGCTTTGATATATTTACCAAATACTCATAACATTTGGAAAGGACTCATAAAACTTGAAGCTGCGAGTCACCAGGACACAAGGGTTTTTTTGGGTTATATTTGCCTAATTATTGAGGGACTGACTTTAGTGACTTATATCTGCTGGGACGTACTCCCGCTAGTTTATAGTAGCAAGTTCTTGGACTATGCAGTCATATTTGTAAATTTATCACTGGGGAGGTTGTGAGCAGTAAACTTAGAGATTATTGTGGTACCATTGTACAAACATCTCACAGACAAAACAATAGAGGTCTTTAAAATTTATGTGTGATACAAATTATAATGAATCTCAATTTCTGGTTCCTTTCCCCTTTATCAGGAAAATGGTGAAGTTTAGAAATATATATTTGATACGTCTTCCTTAGAATGTAAAAGTCTATGATAATTAAAATTGTGTGTTGACAGTGGGGATTATAAATTTGGTGACTCGGTAATGCCTTATCATTTAAGATATTAATAGTTTTTACCTAAGAGAGATAATGTAATACCTGTAATAATGTGTACCTGATGAGCTACATAACCAATGAATCTGTTGTTCTACAGACACTTTTAACCCTAGATGTTACACATGTTAAACCCATAACTGGAATATATATTCTATAACCGTTTTTTTTCTCGAGAGAACCTTTCTTTCTTTCAATGTAGAACTGAATATATCTTCAGAAGACCAATTTCAAGACGATTTATAGATGTATGTAACTTGAATTATGAAGTTTGTCAAACCTTAGTTTGTCATGTGAAAGCTTATTTAGAAGAATATGGTATTATTTAAAACAAAACTTGATCATATCATTACTGTGTTTAATGCTTTTCAAAAACCGTAAGGTTAAAGGAATCAATATTGAGTGTATGCCGTGTGTTTGAGAGCTTGTATATATATCTCCATCTGGTGAATCATGTGATCGTGACAATGTTATTGGCATATTGTACTGGTTATTCACGCAGCAATGTAGGTATATAATTATGTTATATTACTAAAGCAAAACTTTGATATTTGGAAGTCGTACTTTATAAGTTGCAATTTTCATTATTTCCTATAATGTACATTTGGATACACTGACTTTATACACCACTTAAAATGATTGTCAATATTCCTCCCGGTTAAAAACTATGAGCCAGTTTAGCATGTGTCCATTGCCTTAATATAGTAACTGTTTCATTTTTTGCGTTCTGGATTTCAATTGTTTATGATTAGGTAACGGGATCTCATTATGTCAATTCGATATATCGTGTAAAATGTAAATGTGCGTGCAATGTACCAATATTGGATATTGCGCCAGTCTTTTTTATTTGAATTGATCGCCTAACGAAATATGTAACTTGTCATTATGGTTTCATATCTATTGTATTATAGTTTCATTATATCAATAAATTGAAATCTACAGTTCTAGAGTGTGTTAAAACAGCATTAACATAGATTATGTTAATACAGTATTGCGATAATATAGAACTGTCGATTTAAATTTATTTAAATTGGTTTCATGCTTTCCTTGACGTCACTTTCTTCTGAAAGAAAATAAAATGATTTCGAAATGAAACGTGTGTCGCATAATGAATTTAAATTGTTCAACGCGGTTGTCATTTATATATATATAAGTAACTCTAAAAATTAGTTAAATATGTCGTCAATGTACATATTGATAAACAAATATTCGCTTCATTTAGGTTTCAATCACGAATGGACGAAACGGAATATTTCACGTCGCAATATTACTTATATGCATGTACACATCAAGTGGCTGGTATTACAGCAATTTATATATTGGGGCACTTAGATAAAACAAATTTGATTGCTTACATTTTCCTATAATATCTTATGTTCTAAATAATAAGAAATTAATGTCACTTTGTATATTTGCCCTTGAAAATAAAACGATGTTAAAGCTATATTCAAGCTAAGTCATAAAAATCGTTATGACATCGTTCATTTTCCAGTGCAAACTCACATTCAATTCTTATATGTAAAGAAATGAGAAATGATAAAGAGGTCATAATGTTCATAAATCTTTGTATGATACATACCCTACATTTGGGATAAATATTGTAGCTTCATGAAGCCCGCAAATTAGAATGTATATATACATGACTTTTTGTACATCTACAGGGTATATACTTAACATCACAACCATCCTCTATTTCATGGTAATGTCATGGGCTAAATTTGGACAAATATTCAAGCCCTAATTAACTAATGAACTGATAAAATAATTACAAGCTAGATTCAAGAAATATATTTACAGATTGCATTTTAGTTAGCCACATTGGCTAATGACCATATTTGACTGATAGATTATGTAATGACAGATGTCAGTTTGTACCAGACTTAACATGTTATACTATCTTCATCCTTCATAAGAATAACAAGCTGTATATTGAACTATTGAAATGTGCAAACATGTGATACTAAAATTATACAAAGTGTTGAAATACAATTTCTATTTAGCCTTCATTGGAAATTCATAAAATAGATATAAGTTAAATTAATGAAATATATTCCAATTGAACTCTTATGTTATTCAGTTAAATTACATCTTTTGGATATTCACAAATATGCCCTTAGGTCATTAGGGTTAATTCTATTGTATGTCAAAACTTCAAGGGATATGTAATTGATTTAGTGAGCAAGCTAGATAGTGCCTAAGGGTCATCTAGATGCCTGTATTGTTCCAGAAGACGCAATGTCTTTTCCTAAAATAATATGTAATTGTTTACCCTGTGTAAAGTGTTTAAATTATCCCCAAGCTAGTGAATGTAGTATTAGATTAAAAACCTTAATTGTAATTAGCTACATATGGCATCAGCCACCAAGAAGATTCTCCCTCGTTAGATAATACCCCATTGTGTCAGGATTTGGTTTAGGATTAGCTAATTACTTCAACCAATGAAATGGTTACATTATTATTGCTACCAATGAAAATTAGTTTCTTATCAAATGCAGCCAATGAAAAACAGTCATTAATTTAAGTTCAGAAAATGATAACCTTTAAAAAGCCTGGGCAGACCAGTTCCAGTAGTTAGAGTTAGGAGCTTAGAGAGTGAGTTTAGGGAGTGACTTAAGACCTTGATTTATCTCTCACCACGCTCCAAGGGCTGGAAGTTTGTGAGGTGAGGCCCTTGGAGTTGGGATACAATTGTTAACTACAAATGTTATGTACTATGTTGTTGTGTATGTCCTGTGAATAAATGTTGTTGAAAAGTGTTCTACGGCTCATGACTTTAGTGTGTGACTGGTGCTAATTCCCCATTACTCCAGACACCTGTGTGCTTGAATAATATCACGAGGATTTCACATTCGTAACAAACGAGAAGAACGTGGAGACACACTCATGATAACTTGGCGGAGAATCGAATCGTTCCCAACCATGATGCCTAGGATTACTTGGAACAACTTTCAAGAGGACACATTAGAAGATGAAGAATCTCTGATGTGATGACAACGCAACATCCACTGACCGGACAAAGACTCAACGACCAGCCAACCCAATTGACATCGCCATGAAATGAGAAGAGAATTCACACAAAATTGTAAGTACAGCTTTACATTGTTGAATTTTGTCTTATATTTGGTTTAGTAACATATATTACTTTAAGATTGTAAAGATGGGTGTTGATATGGCAGGTGACTGTGAGGATGATATTCCTATTGTGTCTTTGATCACCCCTCTCACCAGAAGTATTGTCAGAGTTAACTTTGGTGACTGTCAGGCAGCCAGTTTGATTGACACAGGGTCTTCGATAAATTGCATCTCATCGAACTTCCTGGAAATTGCATATCCAAATATTGCAGTTGGTAAATCCTGTCATCCACATGTGAGAGGATTTTCAGGGACAGTTCATGAAGTGTTAGGGTCAGTTGACTTGACTTTCGTCATCGAAGATCAAGAATTTTCTGATAGATTTCATGTTCTCCCAACATTGCCCAAGGCAATAATTTTGGGATTACCATTTCTTGAAGAGAATGATGTTGTTTTAGACTTCAGTTGTGATTCCTTGATTATTGGAAATAGGACTTCAGATAGGCATTACGTTAGGTTTATGACTGCTGTTCAAGATTCAGGATTAGCTAGAACTATAGATGACATCTACATTCCTTCTCAAAGTGAAATACAGTTTAAGGTCAGATTACAAGGTGTTAGTGATGACGCAACTATCCTTATTGAGCCCATTTCTTCTCTTGCATCAAATTTTGAGGTAGCAGGTGGTAATACTATTTGTAAATCTAAGAATGGGATAGGTTCTTTTCGGTTGATGAATCCATCACAGGATGAAATAGTTATAGAGAAAGGTTCAGTTGTAGGACAGTTTAGTCAAGTAGATGTTGATTGTATTTTTGACATTGACTCTGAACAAGCCACTGTTAATGTGTTACAAACGGACAAAGACAGTCAGAAAACAGACAATGACTTCATTCAGATTGCTAAAGATCTTGGTTTTGATCTAGCTAATGCTCAGGTGACAAAGGACCAGAGACTGAGATTGTTGACATTTTTAGGCAAAAACAGGGATGTGTTTTCAACAAGTTTAGCAGATCTAGGTCGTACTGATATGCATTTTCACAAAATCATTACGGGCACCAATGTTCCGATTAGATCTCGACCATATCGACAGTCTCCTCAGATGCAGAAAGTTACAGAGGAACTACTTGATGATTTTCTCAAGCATGATCTCATCGAGGAATCAAATTCAATGTATGCTTCTCCCATTGTTCTAGTTAAGAAACGGGATGGTTCTTATCGTTTTGTCTGTGATTTTAGAAAATTGAATGCAATTACCTTACCTATGTCATGGCCGCTTCCAGTGTTTGATGATGTTGTAGATCAAATTGCAAGTAAAAATGCTCAAATTTTCTCAACCTTAGATTTAGCGAATGGCTTCTTCCAGGTGCCACTCGATGATGACTCCAAGCACAAAACAGCTTTTGTGACACATAGAGGACTGTATCAGTTCAAACGTTTGCCCCAGGGTCTGTCTAATTCACCACTTTGTTTTCAGATGCTAATGAGCAAAGTTCTTAGAAAATTACTCTTCAAAATTGCACTGATTTACATTGATGACTTGATCATTTACAGCAGGACATTTGAAGAACATTTGACACATTTGGAACAAGTATTCTATTACCTTAGACAAGCAAAGTTGACTTTGAAACCATCTAAGTGTAATTTTGCAACAGACAAGGTGTCATTTTTAGGCCATGTCCTATCTTGTGGTGGTGTACAAGTGGATGATAAGAAAATTGAAGCAATTAAAACATTTCCTGTACCGAAATCGCAGAAGCAGGTGCGATCATTTTTAGGCCTTACAAATTTTTACAGAAAATATGTCAAAGATTATGCAAAACTTGCTTAACCTTTAAATGCACTTCTACAGAAGCATTCAGATTCTCTTTCGGAAAAGAAGTTCAAATTTCAATGGTCACTCGAGTGTGACAAAGCCTTCAACACACTCAAAGAAGCAATGTGTTCAACACCAGTTTTGGCATATCCAAATTTTGATAAGGAATTCATTCTTTCAACAGATGCAAGTGACATGAGTATAGGGTTTGTTTTAAGTCAGACTGACGAGGACAAGAAGGAACATCCAGTTGCTTTTGGTGGAAGAGCCTTACATGGCAGTGAGAAGAACTGGAGTATCACTGAAAAAGAAGGGTTAGCCTTAGTAGAAGCAATCAGATCATTTAGGCCATATCTCGCAAATTCAAAATTTACAGTTTATACTGACCATATTGCTCTGAAATGGTTGAAGTCAATAAAAGATGCTACAGGTAGATTGGGAAGATGGTCTCTAGAATTATCTACGTACAACTTTGAAATTGTACACCGTGCTGGCAAGGCAAATGGCAATGCTGATGCTCTTTCTAGAAGAGATTATCAGAAAAACATAAACTGTGGTAGCCAAACTGAAGAAGACTCTGAGAAGACAGTATTTGTATCAACTACACCAACGCGTTCATCCTCAATTTCAAACAATGATGTTTCAATAAATGCGTTTACTTCCGAAACAAATGTATCGGCTTCTTCGGTTACTTTCGAGTATGAAAATGATTATCGCGCTGTTCCAGGAGAAGTTGTTGCGGCTATTTACTCAACAGATGCTGAGGTTCCGAAAGGTGCTATTTTAGAAGTTAGCATTCAGTCTCATCCAAACTTAAGACATTTGCAGAGGATCTGTCCAGATTTCATGCAAATATTTGATTACAAAGAAGATGAAATCCTTCCAGATAATGAGAAGGAACGCCACAAAGTTTTAATTGAAGCTGACAGATATGAAATTGATGATGGAGTGCTTTATCGCTTTGTTCCACAACGACAAAAGGGACACACGGATAAATTCATCAAGCAGCTGGCAGTCCCAGGAACACTTCGAAATCAAGTGTTGCAGGCTTATCATGACTCCCAACTTGGAGGATGTCACCATGGGAAGGAGCGAATGCATAATACCATCAAACCAAAGTATTACTGGCCAGGAATGTACAACGAAATTGCGAAGTATGTCCAATCTTGTGAAGTTTGCCAACAAACTAAGAGGAACTACCATGGGAAAAAGGCACCTCTATGTCCAATGCCTGTGGAAGAAATCTTCACAAGGTGGCACATTGACATCCTAGGTCCACTGCCAACTACACCAGATAAGTATAAGCACATACTGGTCATAACGGATGCATCATCCAGATGGTGTGAAGCATTTCCACTCCGGACTCAAGAAGCCAAAGAAGTTGCAGAAGTTATGGTGAAAGAAATTTTCTGTCGATACGGCGCACCAAGGACATTGATTTCAGATCGTGGACAAAATTTCATGTCAAAATTAATAAAGGCAATATGTGAACTTTTTGATGTTAAGATGGCTCATACCAGTCCCTATCATCCCCAGACCAACAGCTGTGTAGAGAGAATGAATTCATACATTAATCAATCTCTGAGAGCATACTGCAACAAGTCTCAAAATGACTGGCCTCGTTTTCTTCCAGGAATCATGATGGCCTACAGGATGGCTCCAAATTCTTCAACTAAGAAATCACCATTCATTTCACTATTCGGCCGAGAAATGAGAGCTCCTCAAGATGTTACGCTAATTCCAAAAGAAAATTTAGGACACAATGACAGAAGCTACCTTTCAAATTTACTTGAGGATTTGGAAATTACAAGGAAAGTTGCAGCTGAGAATACTACACGAGCTAAAGAAATTTACTCTGAGCAATACAATCGCAAAACCAAGGAACCAGAATTTGTTCCAGGTCAAAGAGTTTGGCTATACTGTCAAAAGGTTGAAAAGGGACTTTCAAGTAAACTCACCAAGAAATGGTATGGCAGCTATTACATTGTACATTTAGGACCTAATTACACGTACAAATTAAGAAGAAGTTCAGATGACAAGATTCATAAACCACTTGTCCACGCCAATCGTCTCAAGCCATATTTCGATCCAGCTGATCGTCCTGAAAATCCACCAGAACCGTTCATGAACAACAGGGATAACATTGATCCAGATGTCATTGATGATGACAATATGACGGTTGACAATGGAAATGACAAGACGAAAGACACAGCTAACCCAGCAGCAGGTACGGCAGCTCATAAAGAGAATCAACTTAAGTCAAAAGAGGATAAGACAACCAAACCAAGTAAAGAATCAGCAAACAAACAAGCAAGCAAAAAGGGTTGTCAAGCAACTCCTTCAACTTCAGCTTCTCTTCAGAAAGAGAAGTCCGTACCATCCAAGAATCAAGCCAAAAATATAACTGTAGAGAAAACTAAGAAGAAAAGAAAAACCTCAAGAAAGAAGAAGCCAGAACACCAGAAGGATAATGATATGAATGATGTCGATGCAGCTTCACAACTGCAAACTAGTAACACTGAAGTGAATAATGGTATACCTGAAGATGAAATTGATTCCATTTTATCTTCAAAGAGGGCTAACAAGAAGATATACTACAGAATAAAATGGAAGGACCCAGAGAGAGGAAATACATGGGAATACGGCAGCAGTGTGCCTGAAAAGTTAAAAAGGGAATTTCATGTTAAAAGAAGTATGTCAGGAAGAAAAAGAAAAAGACCATTGAAGTCTCATAAGTTTTTTGAGAAAAAGGAAACAGGACAAGATGAAGCAAATGTCAATGTTGTATCAGGAGATACACCTAAATTAGGTCAGAAGACTAAGAAGACATGCATTGAATTACAAGTTCCACATCATCCAAGTTACCCAAAACACTTACGTCCAGTATCATCAGTTCCCAAAATAACAAAAATTGTGGGAATCAAAATTGAAAACGGTGACTGCTATGTCACAGCACAAGTCAACCACCTCAATAGCAACCAAGACTACTATTTTGAATGTGTTCCAAAGCACTACATACAACAGTATCTAAACATGTGCTGGCAGGAACTCTATATCAATACAGGCGGCATGAGACCACAAGACTATGAACCATATTTTTCAGATACGCCTCCACTTTATGCCTCAAGAATCAGTTCCCTTCTTCATGCTAACAGCAGTATACCCATGATACAATACAAATCATTTTTCAATTTTGACGATTGTTATTTTGACGACAGGCCTTATCAATATTCCGCTACGTTCCACTGCTGTACACGTCAAGTTAGCATTTACTTGCACAAAATTCAAAATCTGTTAAATAAAAGAATAAGGTAATAAACCATTGTCCCAGTGACCAATTCAATTCTTAGTTGAACTTTGTTTCCATTGTGAACACCAGCTTCAGCTTGATCACCTGAATGTTGTTGTTACACAAACATTATATTGAGTTTAGATTGCGCACCTACTCTCAATAAAGCTACATAAATGAATGAATGAACTAGATGAATGAATGAAAACTTCAGCATTAGGCAACTTACAATTCTTTGCATTGTCTATAGATATTTACTTATACATTAATTATAATAGTTCGTTTTTTTGAAGACTTAGAGTTTCTGATGATGATGGTGATAGTTATGATGACTTTATGATGAGAGTATTGACAGTGATGACATGAGAATATTGACAGTGATGACAATGTTGATATTGATAACCTTGATTAGAGTACTGCCATTGATGACAATGATGAGTGTACACAAATTGATGATGATGATGATGACGACAGTATCGAACAGATGACTATGACACAGACCTGATGGTTAAAAGTGATTGAGAATTGATATGTTGATTGTGAGATGATAATTTGTGGTATATGATTATTGCCCCAATTACTACAATGGTTCCATTTCAGGTAAATTTCTGTTACTTACTATGGTTTCATGATGATGATAACCAAGTATCGATACATTATAATATGATGTGCATATGATGATTATATTTGTGGTGATGGATTGATTGATTTGATGATGATTATCTTACATGTTATTAGTTCAAATTTTGATTCTGCCAATTACAGGTGAATGTTATATATAAATATGTATGTGTATGTGTTTCTGTGTAAATGTTCATGTCCTTATTAACTTTTTGCTTCACAGGGACTGTGGAATCACTCAGATCAATTTATGTATTACAATTATCTTTAGTTACAAATAACAATTTTGTACACAATATACTGCCCAGAATTTCTTTTTCTCATTTCATGAATTGCTGACCCAAACTGATCGACTTTGCTGAGATGTTTCAAGTGACCAACAAGATGTACAGATCATACCCAGATGCCAGGGCCCGACATCAGGAGGATCTATACGTCTCGACATCATGTTCTGTGACATCAAGGAAACAACACTCAAGATCAGTGTCAGCCGGATTGAAGCTCTCTTTTACAGAACTGTGTGCAACTCTTCATTGCGGACTCAAACTCATATGGACACTTACTTACATGTCATATTTTAATAATATAAATTTACATCACCCACTAATCAAGTTTGGAGTCCAAACTTAGCAAGCGGGGGGAAGATGTCATGGGCTAAATTTGGACAAATATTCAAGCCCTAATTAACTAATGAACTGATAAAATAATTACAAGCTAGATTCAAGAAATATATTTACAGATTGCATTTTAGTTAGCCACATTGGCTAATGACCATATTTGACTGATAGATTATGTAATGACAGATGTCAGTTTGTACCAGACTTAACATGTTATACTATCTTCATCCTTCATAAGAATAACAAGCTGTATATTGAACTATTGAAATGTGCAAACATGTGATACTAAAATTATACAAAGTGTTGAAATACAATTTCTATTTAGCCTTCATTGGAAATTCATAAAATAGATATAAGTTAAATTAATGAAATATATTCCAATTGAACTCTTATGTTATTCAGTTAAATTACATCTTTTGGATATTCACAAATATGCCCTTAGGTCATTAGGGTTAATTCTATTGTATGTCAAAACTTCAAGGGATATGTAATTGATTTAGTGAGCAAGCTAGATAGTGCCTAAGGGTCATCTAGATGCCTGTATTGTTCCAGAAGACGCAATGTCTTTTCCTAAAATAATATGTAATTGTTTACCCTGTGTAAAGTGTTGAAATTATCCCCAAGCTAGTGAATGTAGTATTAGATTAAAAACCTTAATTGTAATTAGCTACATATGGCATCAGCCACCAAGAAGATTCTCCCTCGTTAGATAATACCCCATTGTGTCAGGATTTGGTTTAGGATTAGCTAATTACTTCAACCAATGAAATGGTTACATTATTATTGCTACCAATGAAAATTAGTTTCTTATCAAATGCAGCCAATGAAAAACAGTCATTAATTTAAGTTCAGAAAATGATAACCTTTAAAAAGCCTGGGCAGACCAGTTCCAGTAGTTAGAGTTAGGAGCTTAGAGAGTGAGTTAAGGGAGTGACTTAAGACCTTGATTTATCTCTCACCACGCTCCAAGGGCTGGAAGTTTGTGAGGTGAGGCCCTTGGAGTTGGGATACAATTGTTAACTACAAATGTTATGTACTATGTTGTTGTGTATGTCCTGTGAATAAATGTTGTTGAAAAGTGTTCTACGGCTCATGACTTTAGTGTGTGACTGGTGCTAATTCCCCATTACTCCAGACACCTGTGTGCTTGAATAATATCACGAGGATTTCACATTCGTAACAAACGAGAAGAACGTGGAGACACACTCATGATAGTAATACGAAACTGCACGCATGAACATGGTTAAAGCAATAACATATACATGTTATAGGCTTTCGGATTCAATAATGTATCGATGGAATTGGTATTAATTTTAAATTCCAACTTAAAGAATGCGTGCATGTGTATAGGTGTGCCTTCTATTTGTACATTTGTATTGTTATCTCCTGTGTTCTACATCAACTTAATATGCAGTCGTGAAATGTGACAGAGACGATGCATTGTGACTACAAACAAGAATATATAAACACAAGGAGGATTTTCTCAGTTTTGTTTATTAACAAATAGTCATAACAATTGGGGTTTATAGCACATCTTAAAACACATCACATTTGGCGGTATGTCGGAAGTCCATCATCAAGGGGTGGCTGCAGGTCAACAAGATAGCGATGATCTATTCAGAAAACGTGTGGTACAAGTGACACTGTCAATCACACAACCATATTTGAAGTGTTCATGTTACACTTATTCTCGCTGGTTGTAGTTCATCTTCTTTGATGTGGTAGTCCATCTTCCATCTGATTCTGCATAACCTTAGTCATTATACTGTGACATAATCACTGCCATATATACCATATTTCTGTACTCAGGGACTCTCTAATGAGATATATATACACAGTCCCTACCGTACCATACCAAGTTTTCCAACAAAAGTAAAGCTACCAATGTGAAATTTTACATGGAGCACTTTAATATGTCTTCCTGGCTATTCGTCCTTGTCCACCATTACCTCATCTGTTGATTGCACATCTTGGTGCACAGTGAATCATTCAGTGGTTCGTCTCTTCCACGTCTTTCTTCTCGTCAACATCTACCAGTTATACAGACTGTCAGCAGAACACCGGCGCACGCACCATATACTGTCAGTACCAGATCTAGTATCTCCTCCTCTTCAGATAGTCCTCGTCACATGACACATCACGTGACCTCTTCCTTTTAACCTGTTGATGGTGTGACCTTTGGTCGCAATTCACAGTGCGAATATATTTACTATTTGAATGAGCATTTGTATTTGGGCGCGATTCCGAAGGAACTGTTTGCACTAAACTATCAAAGGTCATGAAGTGACCTTGACACACATCTGGGTAGATCAAACTCTTAAATATTGCGTTCAGGGCATATTGGGACATGTCTTTCTCTTCTGGTGACGTTGGTCTCTCCTCTAATGACGTCACAGGCTGCTGCCCCGCTGGTATGTGTGTATGGGTTTGATTCCCATAATGGTGGAACTGATTGCCTCCGTACATGAGAGCATCTTGGTGTCCTGGGTGAGGGTGGTTTATCTGTGAGGCTGCACCGGTCAGATGGAAGGCCTCTGAATCTGCATATTCACATGCAGCATTTCTCATGTCTGAAAAAAATTTATTAGAATATTAGACATTCATTGTAAAACTGTTAATTTTGTATATCTGAGCCCTGTTGCCAGAAATGTTTGACAAACATTTATATTGAGCTTTGAAATATTTCAATGATATGTTAATATAGTATTGAACATAAACAGTTATGGAAGAGCTGTATTTTGAGTGTACCATCATATAATACACATATCATTGTGACATTATAATACATGACGTGCATTTATACTGTATACGCTGGCTATACTCAATGACTCGTCTAATCACTATTCCAATGTAAGTATAATATGTTCAACTATTTACCTATTAAAGATGTAATATCATCCAAGAGGTCTCTGTTCCCGGACTGCAACTCCATATTTCCCTGATAAGGAAAACATGTTCCACCATAAGATTCAACAAAAGTTTGTTCAACGGAGGAATGGACGGAATTCATCTTCTTGTGAATATATACCACAGGCAAGTTCAGATGTTATGGAAGAAGCAATGTTCGATGACGCAGACAATTTCTGTTAGTCTTAAATCAGTAGAGGTTGTATATGGTATAATTCCAGATGGTTTGTGTGTAAAAACGTTCTCTCTTTGTGTCAGACCTTTCCAGGTGATGCAATAAACTTCGATATGAAAACTTGAAACTTTGTAATCAACTGTATCCTCTGTTTGCCACCTGTTGACAGTCATAAAACCGGGAGACAATGCTAGTGGAAGGTCTGTCCAAGTGTTATATACCCCAGACAGCGCGACGACTTAATCAGCCAATTAAAATTAGAAGTACAGGTGTCACTTAATTTAAATTACTTTTAATAAAGCCTCTCTCCTAAACTAGCCCTCAAAGAAGTTTAATAAAGTCGGCAGGGTTTAGTGCACCTTATGGGGGATTGTTTTATAATCATTGGAGGACGCGTCCGCCTACTTGATTATACATCCAGGGAGACAATGGACGGGTAATAAAGCCAGCGGCGTTCATCCGCCATTGTAAAAGCTCTTTTGTTTAGCCGCTGGTGCAGGTTCATCAGTATTGTTATCAGAGCACGCTGTCCCTCGGACAATACCGTTTATTGTGTCTGCGGGACATTGTAACACATCGGTCGGTTTCTAATTGACTTATCTGTTTATATAGGAAATGGATAATTCCATCACCGTTGGCAAAATAGTCACGCGCCTCATCTTTGTGATCTTGTTAACAGTCTAAATTGTCTAGTTAGTAGTATAAACTATTTTGAATATACAAAGTACTTAATAGAAGTTTGTTAGAATACAGTTAATGGTTATAGAAAAATCAGGTTCGCGTGCCAGTGTTTCGTAGTAATCAGTCAATCGAAATGATAGGCGACAGTAGAAAACGTTCTAATTACTTACACTGGGAAAGGTAAAACGTTGTCAGCTTTGTACAGTTGCGTTTATGGATGTTCCTCATTATAACCTGTCTTTACATGAATTATTTCGAAAATAAGTTTTCACAAAATATTATATTAGATTCGGGGAGTTTAGGAGATAGCTGTGTCTACTTAGATTAAAAGAGTTATCTCTTCAAAGAACTATTGGTCGAATATATATAAGATAGATATATAGATAGGATAGGATTTAGAAAAGTGTTTATGAGTGAGCAAGTGTCTCTTATAGCCTTGTATTGACTTGTAAATTTGGTTTCACGTCTATTTGAATAAGTGTGCACTATTCGTTATCAAATTCTAAAATTTTAAGTCATCGAAATGTCCCCTCATTTATATATGTTTAATCTGTTTATATACACAATATACAATCTATCAATATAAAATATTACCTTCTTCTCTGTAAAATATAAAAGTAGGTTTTGGCAGTAAAATATACATTACATACATTAATCATTATCATATAGATCTAAGAGGTTGGGGTTGCTAAAGCAGACATTTCCATACAATCTTTCACGCAAATCACCATACACAAGATAATGTAAACGGACATGTCTTTCATCTTCAACACTATCACTTTTTCGACTTCAAGCGAATACCCCCTCAGTGCATTGAAAAAGTATTCTCTCGTTCACATTCTTTTTCTACATGTATAAATAGGAACGTCCCCTTGAATTTCACAAACAAATACCCCGATAGAACCCTCCCTTTAAGATCAAAACGTTTTTTCTAAAGAATAATTATAATAATAACGATTTCTTTCAATACGTAAACATGCAATGCAGTTACTTCCCTTTATGGTCTCGATAGTGGTTGTACTTGTCCACCCCATATCCCCTTACTGCAAAATTGGGGGTATATTATTCTCGTTCCCCAAAGAGCTCCACCATATGACAAAATAGGTTGGACTAAGTTAGTGTATAATGTGTTATAAACACTGTAGGCCATACCACCAACAGACTTAAACTTACACATTACCACTCCCAGTGCACGATTAGCAGATTTAGCCAATTCCTTAGCAGTATAGTTGAGATCCAAATTCTCTTCCAACCAAAGCCCCAAATATTTATAGGCGACAGAGTAGTCAACATAATCATCACCAATCTTAAATACGAAATTCGATCTCAAAGACTGTTTAGGACGATAGTGAATAACTTTAGTTTTTTTAATATTAACAAGAATTCGCCAGCGAGAACACCAATTAGCTACAACATCCAGCATCCTTTGTAGAGTCACCACGTCAGGGGCAGTAAGTGCTATATCATCTGCATACTTAGAGGATATTTGGCTTTTCTTGACTAATACCATGTTTATCTCATCGAGTGAGGTAGAAAGGTTATATTTTCACGAGTGGCGCAGCCACGAGTGAAAATATATTACTTTTCTACCCCACGAGATGAGATGAACATGGTATTTGTCAAGAAAAGACAAATTTTCTATTTATTATATGACCAAATCCTTGCATATTCACCGAAATCGGCTTGCATTTACGTTAAGTCAGCTCCAGAATGAGCCTGTCGCCTCAGCAACAATGTGACGTCATGAACGTGTCATGACGTCGGAGCATTGTTTTATGACGTCAGGTCATTGTTATATCAGTCACTAGTGACTGATAACACGTTCCATTGTTATTTTCACTAGTGACTGATAACACGGTTTATTTTCATTGATAGATCCCGGTATTTCACCTGCAATCATATAATAAAGCAGCAAACTTAACTGAACGCCATTAATTTCAATGCCACATCCTAAACTAGTTATACTAAAGCGGTGGACATGTATATATAGGGTTGTGATGAGGGACGCTTAATAGACAGAGAGAGGACGTCTCCAATGACGAAACTTATTATATAACGGATGTTCAAGACTCAAACCTACAGCCTTAAACATATATAAACTTTTAGGTTAAAAACATATCTTAGTATATATTCATCATATGATAGCTTGTAAGCATAATATAGTTTGTCCAGTGCGTGTTATTTCGTAATTTTTCTTCTATACGACGCCCAATTTTACTTTATCCACGACTTCTTTGATTGGCATTCTAGAAGCAGTAGGTTGTGAAGAATGACACAGATTTATGGATCTACAGCTGTTCTGCACAGAGAAGAAGAAGTTATACATGTAGATCCATAAATGTGTCTCCATTCTTCAACCACGACACCTGGCCAGTGAAGCTGTGTGTTTACCTGGCCAGGCTAAAACTTCATTTGGCTAATATTATGCTTAGGAGAATGTCCGAAAACTGGCTATTAGCTATAGTTTTGCACGTTGAGCATGTTTGAGACCGTTCCACGTGCAAAACTATAATGGCCAGTTTGAGGACATACTCCTACTTACAACAAAGGTTAAGCAAACATGTTCTTGCTACTGGAATACACACCACAACGCACCTTATCGTGTGCAAAACTAAATTGGCAACGTATATGCTCTATATATGTAGTTCATGATCTTCTCCGGATTGTTAGTTGCACTACCTCTCCTGCCAAGTTAAAAGTGCAAAATTTTGCTAGCCTTATGAAGTTATGTTTGTAAACATTATATTTTGAAAGGTTAATGTAAAAACATGATAACACATTTTACTTAAAAGAAAACCTTTTCGAATTAGAATCAAAACCACCATACATACTTAGTATTCATAATTTATTGAAAAATAAAGTAATTCACATGTTACTTATTTTTTACCACCATGTTTTATTTCATTTTAATAAGATTATGATACTTCGCCGAATGTATGTCGATTTGAAAAGTTCAGATTACACTCATCAACCCTATTTGGGCTACGCTACGCTATTATTCAGTACATTGGTTATCTTGAAATATTAAAGTCTTACCTTGAAATTCAAGATACTAAGTTTAAAATATAACTTGACATTTTGAAAATTAAATATAGCATCTTAAAATTCAACTTATTATCTTGAACATTTCATTTAGTATCTTCATCTTTGTAAATTAATGTTACAATTTTGAAAGTTCACCTTAATCTTGTTGAATATTCAACTTAATATAATACTTGAGAATTCAAATTTCGTTGAATATTCAAGTGATACTTCGTCGAATGTACAATGTATGTTGATTTTAACAGTTTAGATTACACAGACTCATCAATCCTAATTGGGATACGATATTCAATATATTTTTAAAATATATTTTAATATCAAGAATCTTGAATTTTCAACATAATATTGTTGAGCATTCAATCTAATTTCGTTGAATATTCAAATCTATTTTATTGAATAATATTTTGTTGTACATTCAACCCTATTTTGAGGAATATTCAACTTAAGTTTGTTGAATATTTAATTAAGTATCTTCAAGTTCATTCAAGTTGTTATTGTGAAAATTCAAAATAGTTAATAGTTAATTTTAAAACCTGAATAACAATTATAAACAACAATAACAAAATTAATTACACTTTTAAATATTCTTTTGTTTAAACTTTAAGATTTGAATGTGTACAATAATATAATTAAAAACCTTGATTGACATTGTATGTTGTAAACATTCGAGAAAATAAGTTGAAATTTCCAGAAAATAAGTTGAATTTTTCAGAAAATAAGTTGAATTTTTCAGAAAATAAGTTGAATTTTTCAGAAAATAAGTTGAATTTTTCAGAAAATAAGTTGAATTTTTCAGAAAATAAGTTGAATTTTCCAGAGTATATAATGAACTTTTCAGAAAATAAGTTGAATTTTCCAGAGTATATAATGTATTTTTCAGAAAATGTAATTTATTTTCCAGAAGATATAATGAAGTTTCAAGATACTATAAGTTCAATGTTTAAGATATCATGTTCAATTCTCAAGATAGGATCTCAAATGTTCGAGTTATCAAGTGGGATTTTCAAGATAAAAGATGCTTGGCCCTGATGAAGTTGATTTTTTTTCAAAAGAAACATTAATTTTTAAGATATTAAGTTGAATCTATTTATCCATAATTTGCTTTGATTTCTAATGTATGTTTGCTAAGAGTTATTGTCGGAGTTCATTTAGTACAGCAACTTTCTTTCTTCTGGTAAGTGTATTAATTTATCTACTTTACGGTCATCTTTGAACTGTTGTGATTTTCGTTTACCTCTGTTACATGTACATGAAGTCGCCATTAGGTGCGTTCGAGCGCATTAAATCTGACCGGAACAAGTTTTGGTTTCGGCTTCTTAAAGGGATGGTTCTGTCGCCATATTGGATTGTTTGCAATACGTGAAATTAAAACACGGTATATTGTACTTTTGCATTTACATACATACACTGATAGAGTATTCACAAAGTAACACATAACATGTCAAAACACTTTGCTATTTGCCCCACTCGCAACGCCGATGAATGGCTTCAGTTCGTATTGTTTTATTTTTTTTAACAAATGTGCACTTGTGTTTATTAAGTTGTGAAATATAAATTCATCAAAATATTACATTTATTACTATCTTTCAATTTGACTGTGTTTTAATCATGTATTAATATAAGAATAATCGACGAGTTGCGAGGAATTACGGATTATCTGTCCCGAGTTAATTATTGTGATAAACTCCGAGCTTTAGCGAGGAGTTTGACATAATAATTCACGAGGGACAGATAATTCGTAATTCCGAGCACCGAGTTGGTTATTCTTTTTCTTACCCAAGATCATTTTAATGCGTAAAAATCGAAAAGACCCCAATTCACGATCTTTGATACGACTGTAAATTACAAATTGTAGTCATACGCCATTCATAAACTCTTTCACACCTTCAGGATGCGCATATCTAAAAAGTTTCCAACTTGCTCTATTTTTTCAGAATTATTCTAAAGTAACTGTTGAATTTTATTGCCAAAACGGTGTACTGACATAGTAAACAACTCGTTTATATTGTAAACTATGTCGCAGAATGAGAGAAAATTTGTGAAAACATGAACTAACAATCGCACTGTTGGAATGCAAGATAGGAGTGTAATTACGTCACCAAATGACGTCATGGTTAATGACGTCACAAAGCAATGACGTAACGGCTGTGCAGTCGGCGACTCTTGCATGTTGCTTAGCCTTGCAAGTTTAGTACTGTAATTACGGTCTCGGAAACTTAGGTTGAACATGATTTTATATTTAATAAGTTTTACTGACGTGTGACTTCAATTAGGTATGCTCGAAATTGTTCAATTATGTGATTTAGCTTAAACAGGATAGCTAAGGAATTCAAGAATGAGCGGAAAGTAGTTTCGTCAACCAATCAAAACGCAAGTTATATTTAGAAAAACTGTAATTCCCATGACCATTATGAAAACTTTAATACCCGGCATATCTGTGCCCGCTTGGGTAAGAATAACATATATGTGTAAACAGGAATATCCTCTCGAAATTCGTTTCCACAAAAGATACCCCGATAGAACCCTCCTTCTAACTATTGGAACCTTTTCGTAATTAGTAAACTATTGGAGACTTTCCGTAAATTAGTAAACTATTGGAGACTTTCCGTAAATTAGTAAACTATTTGAGACTTGTATCACCACACTACAATCAAAAGACTATTCTAATGTTTACGTAACTTTGTTTTCATATCTGCGATAATAAATAGATAGAAGATATAACTTTTCTTGACTAATAGCATGTTTATCTCATCACAGGCCAAGTTTAGCGCAAATATGTTCCACAACAGAGATGAACGACCAGTTTTCCCTATGTGCGAACGAACTGGTCGTTCATCTCTGTTGCGGAACATATTTGATGTGATCTGCCTGTGATCTCATTGAGTAAGTTGGAAAGTTTATATTTTCACGAGTGGCGCACGAGTATAATCAGTGACATTTTAATGGATAGAATGTATAGAAAGTCCCTGGTATAATTATCCCGAGTGAGGTAGAGAGTAACCACTCGTGGTAATATGTAACTTTTCTAACTCACGATATGAGATAAACATGGTATTTGTTTTGAATTGACAGATATTCTATTCATTATATGATTTTATCCTTGTAATTACCCACACAACAGGGTCGTTTTCATTTGGGACAGTCGTTGAGAAGAGCCCGTCACCACAGTAAAAATGCGACGTATTAAGATGTTACGTTAGACGATTGTTTAATGACGTCAAAATCTTGACTTTAACCATTGAATAGTGATCACAATGAAAATATCAGTTATCTATTAACACGGCAAATTCTGTGAACTAAATTCTTATTTTACAACCAAAAAGACAACCGGATACATTTTTCGAAGAGTATTTAGTAAAAGTTGATGTGAAAAGGTCACAGATATTCAGGTATATCAAATGAATGTGAATATGTAAATCCTGTAACCGTAATAATATGAATTACTATCTAATATGTCCTGTTTAAAAAGCTTTACGAATTAAGTACCTAAAGTCATTGTTTATAAACATCCAAGTGAAAGACAATTAATATCACTGTAAAAGACTACAATTATTCATGAACAACAGTATATGTCCTGAGAATAAAGATTAATTGACCCAAAAGATAGGCACTCGTGTCGTGATCATTGCTCAGCATTATGTTACAAATATTCAATTGTGACTCATCATTTGGAACAAAGAACGGTGCATGAAACTATCAGCTAACAATTGGTCAGTATCCTATTTTGATGCATGTAATATTATATTTCATCTTTCGGCAGGCCCCTTGCGTGATTCAAACCGTCCAAAAAAACAAGAATTATAATTGCAGAATGTGTGATCAAATTTCCAAATTCCAAATGCATATTAAAGAAAGCTGAATTTTATATTGCTGACTGTGTTTTTGTTTGTGTGTAGTTTTAAAAAAAAATAAGAATTTTTAAATACTCTTTATTTCAGACCCAGATGTTATTCATAACGGTCAATTTGGTTGCTTCCAGTTCAACGTGTTTGGTACGTAACATTAATTCAATAATGTGAATTAATGTAATTTTTCGTTACGATAAAATAATGGCATTCTCTCAAATCATCAATTATGGTATAATAAAGATGTAAATAAAGACATATAATGCTGTCCTTTTCTTTGATAAATGTTATTTTGGAGTATTTGTAATTATTGCAGGCTCCGAATATTCTGCTCCATGATGCTCATTTTATTCACTTACTGCTTTTTTTGTTTAATAAAACATTTAGCATTCATATTCTCTCAAATCAAATAACGCCGGCGGAAATACTTCATTGTTCTCGTATGTTTACGAGATCACATCTCTCAAGGCGGATATTATCTCCCCTTGTGTCACGTGACCGGATATAACCCTGCTAACTGTTAAACCTCAGACGAGCGGATTATATGATGAAGGTGAGAAATTGTTTCCAAGATTCAGATCTCTCGGACAAAAGGGGAGATAATCCCTATCACCTTTTAGGTTCTTTAGATTTTATGATTGTAGTAAACTTTGCGCAATGTTATGTAACGCAGTGAGGTGAGAAAATACTTAGGAGGTCCGGTGGGAAGTGTGATACTCGGGAAAATGGTCTGATTTCTATAGTGCAGTTCTTTAGAATCTGCTTCCTCTTACACGGCTACTAGATTATCTTAATGTGTGTGATCGAACTTCACAGTGGAAACATATGACGTTTAAGTTTCGGTATTCATACTATGGATGACTGAATCAAATATAAAGCAAGATATGCGTATCTAATGTATATGCCTCTATTTATGACAATTCCATTTCCAAAGGTTACATGCACGCTACATACATTTGGATAGGCCATCGGTCAATATAGTACCCCGATATAAATTGGTACATATGTGTATAGATTTCTATTTTAGACATTTCGTAGGAAAATAATAATCCCAGTTTAGATTCAGAAAATATGAATTCACATTTGAAAATTTTGTTGGATTTTATGATTATTCATTGATGTCCTTCTATACGGGTTGTGTTTCCATTGTTTGTTGTAAAAAATGCATTTTGAGGGCAAATTTTAAAGTCTTTTAAATTTGGTATAATAGAGTTATTTCGGTGCGAGATACGATCTCGGTCCTAATGTACTTCAAAATAAACCAACAAGACTCACGAAACTTGTTCACTGTGGAATTACAACCACTCCCCATGATTAATACATTTTTCACCAAACTGTTCATGTTGATCTAGCAGATAAATAATAATGAGCTATTGTGTTTATTTGCTTTCTTCCCATATAATAAATATATAAAGTATTTTATAATAAATATATAAAGTATTTTATAATAAATATATAAAGTATTTTATAATAAATATATAAAGTATTTTATAATAAATATATAAAGTATTTTATAATAAATATATAAAGTATTTTATAGTAGATACTAAAAAGGGAACTGCATGGTGATGAACAGCATAATTCGAACAGACTGATTTCAGCATGATATTAATTGGTCATATTCCATTTTGATGGAAATCTTGTGTGACTTTCTCATGTATATGTGCAAATAAACTAATAAATTTAAAGAGAAAAAAACGTAACATCAGTTGAGCTTTGTATTTATTGAATATGTTAATAACGAGTAACGAAAACAAGAGCCACATCACGAATCACATCTGACACATCAGTTCCTGAACTCGTCGGTGCAAGATTTGTCTGCTCTGTCTGGGTGCTGTGAACGGTTCCCTGAGATACTGAACGTAACCGTTGCCATTAGACGTAACGTCATGCCGTTGACGTTTCAAAGCAGAATTGTCCATGAGTTGTTCACATGATCGCTTCCTCTTGCCACTTCTCTGAAAGTCGCTATACGAAGAGTCTACTGATGATCCACCAGTGATGGACATCAACTTTCCGGCGAAACTCTCCATCCTCTCATGGAGTCGATCTTTACCGGAAGGTGAGGCTGTCTGCACCAAAGTGTCAAGAGAAAACGAGTTATTGCGACTGACGTCGGGATAGATGAGGTTCTGGAAGATCGCCTGCAGAGCGTATTTCGCTAAATTCGTATTTCCACACATACTGTTCACAGATGATTTCTGTTGTGAAGTAGTACAGTGTTGAATGTTTCTCGTTGAATGACTCTGATGCTTTGGATGAGTGAACCCTTGCTGGTGTTGACGTTGATGATGATGTTGGTGGTGATGATGATGATGTTGTTGTTGATGATGACGGGGTTTTTCAATTCCAGGCTCAGCAGTAAATCGGATGACTGTGTTCTGTGAATCTGTAGTGATGTTGTGCAGTTCTGGAATGATGAAATGAACAGTTTTAAGTTTCTTATCAATTCAACATTAAACATGAATATAACTAACATATTAGTTAATTTCCGATTGTATTGAACTTAAAATAGCAAAATAGTTTAACTTATATATTGTTATATTCATATACACTACGCAGTCAAAATGGATAAGATTTTATCCTAAATTTTGAAATAGGAATATAAAACAAACAGTAGAATGGTAAACCCGTCTTACCTGAAATGCCGAGTAGATCTTCAATCTCGCTGATCATGTCAGGAGTAGGACTTGGTATGATATCGACAGGGGGCGCTATAAGAAGCGCGGGTTCAAACTTGTGATCTGGATCATCTAACCCAGGAAACTTGGACAAATCCAAGGAATACGTGATGTTGGTGTCGATGGACAGCGGCTGTTTTAGATGCTGAGGTACGTCCATACTGGTAGATTATTCCCAGAACGTTCACTGTGAGTCAAATATCCAAAATACAACTGGAAGTCTTCGCTTTGGAGAAGGAACTGATTCTGATTTCCGAACGGAATGGGCCTTGTTTTAACCTACCCGTGACGAGATTAGCTAACCAGCCAATCAGGGCCCGAGCTGCAGTAGTGACAATTACTACTAATGCGTTACTCATCCGGAATTAGAGTAAATTAAGTCAACTCACCGGGATGTCGCTGTTGACAGATAAGGAAGTCCTATCACATAGGTATTGGTTCCGCTTGACTGCACCTCTGTATACACAAGAGATTGACGATGTAAATAACCCAAGGCGATCATCAGCTACCCGTATGTCTAGTATAGAAGTCGTTACGGAGGCTCTGTGAGCACTAATGTTGTTGTTAATTGTCTGCACGACAGTTAAGTTGTTAATGTAGAAGGAAGCATAATTAAGTCATCCAATTTATAGATTTATTACCATGCTTTGACATCACAATGTTGAAAGTAATATAAAAATAATCTTCTTCGTATCTTGATGGATTATTTACTTGAGGTGTAAATTAAGAAACTATGACAAACTTAATGCCCTTCAAAGACCTTTGACAAACCAGTGTAGCTTCTTTGTGGTAATTAATTATAACGTATTAATGGTCACTATTATTTATTTTATTATTTGTTTAAAATATAAAATGTTAACATAATTATTTTCAAACCAAAATGATATTATGTAGCATGTAAACCACATGTTGTTATAAATTTATTTGGTGAGTAACTGTCATTATGTTTTCATTTCATTATTTAAAAACACGATCCTGAACTCACTGTCACTAATATAATTTAGATACGACTGATATAAGCTGACGTGTCTTGTAGTGTCCCATATAAGAAACATATTTATGTTGATTATATACTTAATTGTAAGATATTTACAGAATAAAAGTTAAGTTAAAAATGAAATGAAAAGATGTGATTTGTATACGGTTTATACTTCATAAATATCATTCATGGTCATACTTGAAATTATTGCAATGAAAAAAGGAATAAAACTAAAAGTTGCTCATACATATATTTGTAACAATAGATATGTTCATAGAACTCAATTCCATGGCATTCAACAGCAGAAGAATAAAATAATCCATTACACCAATTAACGAATTTCAAGCGATTTACATATAATCTAAACAACGGTTATTGAATTTAACGCTGTTATTTCCTTGTTTTGACATGTTTATTAAATACAATCTGCAAAGGGATTACGGATTATGTGTATTGTCAGGCTAATTTCCAGAGTTGTAGTTTTTCTAAATGAACAGTTTTAGCAGTGGGGTTCTCGAGTGACATGTTTATTACTACAAACAAGAGGCCGTGAAACAAAGATACACAGCGTGTGTACAGCGATATCTGATACTTGTCGTTTACTAAACAAACTGATCCTTTGTTTGTTGGTTACCGAGGAATTAGCCTGATTAGTGGAGTCCAGACAAGAGCAGATTAGCTATTGTTATACTAACAGCCGTAGTGGTGTTTATCTTGCTTGATTAGCCTTAGATAAACGTGGGAGAATATTGTATTTCTTGTTGTTCCTAGTATTCTATCATATTAGTGGGTTATTTTATTGTGAAATAGTGTTTTATGTGCCAAATGGCCCATTACTTTTCAACCATGTGACTATATTATGCTTGTATGTGATACGAATCAAATGTTCTTACAAAATCGCCAAAATATGTATTCAACATGCGTATATAAAAAATTGCAACCCAAAACAATTAATTTTTAAATGTTCTCAAGGTACTAGACATACAATGAAATCATTCGTCAAATCTCAAACGAAAGAGCTTCTTTTATTTTTTGCTTCATGATTTGGACAACAGAATAGTGTTTCTCATGATTCAAGAATCCTGTTTAAATCTCTTGTACGTCTAAGTGGAGTAGATTTCCAATATTGTATACTTTCAACTATTGTATTTGAAACAATAATGTCCATACTGTAATATATAGATTGTTTGGTGTCTCATAAGCCCTTAATTAACCATAACGTGTTTGGTTACAGTTGTTGCGCCTCACTTAACTTTTATAGATTTATTTCATCCTTTTATTCAATGTTTTATATTCATATTTATCAGTAATTTAATATGAACAAAGTAATATGTGTCTCATAGGTTTTGTGTTTTTATGTCATTTTATCATGTGAATATTGTTTTATTATGCCATATGTGAAAGAATGTAAGCACGTGACACAGATTTAGAATACTTTTCTTCTTCTTTCTTATATATAGATTGTTTGGTGTCTCAAACGCCCTTAACCATACCGTGTTTGGTTAAAGTTGTATATTGAATATCGAGTTGTATGGTGTGACACAAATATAAGCATGTTCTTCCTCTTCGAGTTTATTTAATTTAATTTTATAATTAAGATAGTCGTAACCACTATCTAAGAGCTTCGGAAATATGGACCCTGCATGGAAAACAACTCACCAATTTACGATCATTTTTTTAATATCCTGTAAAGTAGCAATTTTTCATATATTAAAAAAAAACATTTCGTAGATTTCAGTTTTGGAAGAGCATTTAGAAGTGGAATGCATTTACAAGAGAAGATGGCTTTCTGAAATTTACGTATTTTTTCATCAGGAGAAATTTGATGAAGGAATAAGAATTTACTCCGAAACTTTACATTTATTGACGATAAAGAAGTTGTTTTCCAGACATATATTGAATCACTTATTCTTACAGGTTCATAAAATAAAAATATATTTACATCATTTGGTGTTTTCTTGTTGTTTGAAACACAAGAGTACATATTCACAATTACCATAACTTGAACATTGACGTACATATATACAGCTTTACTCAACATTCCATATGTCAGAGCCTTGTTCTTTTGATGTTCAAGTAAGTTTGATAATAAATATTAGACATATTTCACTAGTTTCAATTTATTCGATAGTGCATCCATTTCCATATACCCACTTGTTTGTGGACTGGTGAATGAGAAATACCGAGAGTATACTTGATTGGGCAGTACATTGATACATTGATACATAACCAGAATGGGCCAAAATATTGGGTAACGGATTTAAAAAAATGTTTTATTCACAACAGGTTTAATCACATATGAGCAGAACGTTGAATTACCTACAACCTTTTTAAGTTCAATCACGCAAAGACTAAAAGATATATACCAAGAAAACTGGCCTAAAAATTCCCTTTCTACTAAACGTGATTACTGTTCAACTCTTAAACCATACATTTATACGGCGCTTTGTCTATCATGTGTTACTATAAAAACAAATTAGAGTAAGTTTATCATTTTTCCGATGCTCGTCACTTGACTTGTGGATTGAAAAAGGCAGATAATTTAAAAAAAAAAGAGAAGATAGATAATCTAAATCATGTGATATCAATGTCCCAGAGAACGAGTATCATTTTTGCTTGTATGTCCATTGTACAATGACTTACGCAGAAAACATCTTTAAGAACTTTATTATGTCCATCCATTTATAGACAAATTCACGTCTTTATTAAATTGTAATAATCGTAATTTTTGGACCTTTTTGTAATGTCAACTTCTAGAAATACCACAAAAGGAATCGATAGTAATTGTTACAGTCACATCCAGTTTTCAGGATGAACAAAACAATGTTTTGACAAATGTTTACTTGAATAAATTAATGAAATATTAAAATATTTCAAAATCCAGGTTGTATCCTTAATGAGATTTTACATGTGAAAGGCGTTGTCAAAACTTTATTTCATCAGTTATATTTTATAACTGTTTGCTGATGCGATTGATGGGAAGACATAAGAGGTTAGGGTTAAAGATTTAAGTGTATGGTTGGAAAATGTTGATAGCCACCTAGGGCGATGTAATGAAGTGTCTGTTACATTTGACATGTATTAATGGTCGATAACCTGGTCGATTCATTTGACCCATGACAGATATATTTTGATTGAACTGATTGAAATATATTTCTTGATGACACTACCACTCATTATTTTATTTTCTCATTTTTTACTATTCTTTATCATTCCGTAATAGGTTCTATATTTGACATAAAATAAATGACGTATAATACGAAATGGTATGGATGGCAACGTCTTGTTTATGGTTTTGAAATATGTTTCAAACGAAATATATTGGCCCAGATACCGTACATATTAATGCCGCTCTACTGTACATTAAACATGTGTTCACATTTACAGATAATGTTGTTCATTATAATCTAAACATTAATACATGTAGTATCAATAAGCCAGGTTTGGTTATTGTATGTACACCGTTTCTGACCTTTTCTTTACAGAACAGATACAATTACGAATAGGCAGGGGAAAGCCCATAATAGTTTTATGTTCAAGAAATGATACATTATCATCCATTATGTTTAGTCGTCTGAATTATTATGAGTTTGAACGGGCATATGGAAAATTGATAAAACAAAAAACAACACACACACACACACTCAAAGGAAATACATTTCATTTAAACAATCATTTGCGAAATGCACTATTCTATGGGGCTTATCTATACATTCTATAATCCTTACTATAGAATGATTTACAGAAGGTTCAAATACTTAAAACCGTTTAAGCTAAACGATATAGCCCGGAGCTGGGGGATATTGCTATTCATTAAAAGAGACTTCCAAATCCATTTTCTGAAAATCTGCCGATCTTAACAATTACACCAGATCCGCAGTAAGTAATTCAACAGATTGTGGAACGCTAGATATAAATGTAGTTAAGAATTAGCCATGGTATATTGAATTGTAATCAGCACGCAATGTTGCAAGCCCACGGCTTGAACCCGTCGCCTGTGACGTCATAGATGAGATAGTCACGAGCTTTCAATTGTGGAGATCTCGATCAACTCGATGGGGTATCCAATTAAAGTCTCAGTTAAATCCAGTAATAAGCTACAATTTGAAGCGATGATACTTACCAGAGCACAAACTTATCTGCTTCAAAGGCGGGGGCTCTTAGGTCTGTGTTCTGCAGGAAACACATCTGCGGATTATTCCAACAGATTTGGGTCCAGTTAATCTTTAAAAGCATTGTATTTCAGAAGCAATTTTGAAACTGTTTTGATAGAAAATAAGAGAAGACATTGCTTCTGGGCCTTGCTTGGGGTAGTTTTGATTTTACTTCTATATACACTCAACCGCAAAGAAACGTCACCAAATGCTCGACAGTGTGAACAACTAAATACTGCTGCCGGAGAAAGTAGATTTTGAATGCATTCGATAGACACATATTTAATAAAGAAGTTCTCACAATATCATCTTCCAGAGTATGATACTTTTATATTTATGTCAGTTCAAATACACTTGGGGTCCTGAACTCGCTTTTTCTTAATGGCATTTAAGTGAAACATGTGTAAAATATAGAAATTTAATATATAAAATATGTTGTCGACATACATAACCTTCTTGAACTTAAGTTTGTTGATTCGTCTTTAAATGCAAGATGTCATTATACCCTTCTATCTGGTGTAGTTAGATTTGAAAACGACGATTTTGAGAATTATTATAGCGCGTCTTTATCAGAAATATGAACAGATAATGTTTTGGAATTTCAAGTTAAGTTTAGCTGTTATTCTGAAGATATGATGTATCTCTGTTTCAGTCGTGTTTATCACTCGTGGATCGACTTATCTAACATTTTGTATTGTGACATTTCTTCTGTGGTTGAGTGTAGATAACACGTCTTCATAGTTAATCAACTACCTCATCTTACGCAAATTACAGAAAGTGTTTGAGTCGAAAATAGAAGTCGGTCGATGTCATAACGTATATCTTGAGTTTACCATAAAAATGTTTCTAGTAAAAGCCAAAGAAAGTTTGACAGTGTCATCATTTAACGCATTGCTTATTAATTGCCTACTTCAAGCCACTTCTTTAAGAGGCATTTAGAGGTTTGCAAGATGAAGATAGGTAACTTTAGGGATTTACAACTTCTTTATTGCAGTGAACTGCGACGTTACTTCAAACCACATCCTTACAGTATACTTTTTCAGTATGAATATTTTAAGTATACTTATTGACTTGTGGTGCGTTAATCGTCACAAATGAACTAAAAGTGCAATGTTGTTACAATAAAGCACGTAATGGGCGATTTCCAGCTTGAAAGAAATAAAGAAATGGGAACTAATCAAAGTTGCGCCGTTGTCAAAGACGTTTCTACATGGCAGTGATATTACATATTCAATCTAAACTAATGATATGCGTATTAAATTCTTTATTCTATAGTTTTGCTTGTTTTGCTGTAACGTCCCACGACTTTCTGTCACTTAAAACTATGTTTAATATTTCCTGTAATGAATGGTTATATTGTTCCCATTAAATTGTGTGTCACTTCATAAATATTAAATCGTTCACATATGGTTCAGAAGTACAAACAATTTCCCAATACACCGCGACAAAGAACTCCAAACGGCCACACTTTGCACGCATACCATCTGGATACAACGCAAATTAACACGTACGAGAGGATTTCAATGAAAGGTCTATTTTCAAAGAAACACCAGTAACTACCTTAGAACCTTAATGAGCTTTATTAGGAAAAAGCTGAGAAAAAATTGCATCACCTTGATGAAGTTGTTCTTCAACGCCCAACAGGTGATATAAAGAAGCCCAGATGCTGTTAATTACCCCCGAGACGTAATAAACTAACGCTGACTGCCCGGGACGTCACTCAATAACAATCCTGATGAAAACACAACAGCCGAGGACCACTAACTGAGGGGCGTGCCCGAGGCTTTATCTACCCCCGCCTTTGTTATCAGGGATAAGGGTTCAGTCATGCGTGCGCATTCACAATTATACTTCCTTATCTGTCACAGGAAACATTGGGATGCGTTGGCTTAATTTACCTTAATACCGATAGTGTAATGCATTAGTAACATCTGTCACCCAAGGCTAGGCTTGTGATTGGTCCGTCTTAATTAAGCCGACTCTCATTCATAAAAAGAACGCGGCGTCCAGAGTTCACACAAACTAGACCACCCGAAACAAGAAGCGTGCACTGTTTGACCTAGGAGCAGATTAGTTCGGACGCACAGGAGTCACAGTGACTGGACTTGTATTACTAAAGCAGATATTGTGTTTGGTTCATATTTCCGAAAAGGTCACGGAACGCTCGAGAAACATTGCAGAAATCGTGTGTGGTGTATATTGGCAAAAGGTCACGAAGGCCCTAGAGACGCTCTATCACCTGAGGATCTCACTGTCTGGGAGGTGAACTGGAACCCACGTGGATCACTGTACTGGATGCTCAGTCTGACAAAGACTTCAAGATGGAGGTGTCCCCACGTCTTCAGCAGACTCTCCGGATTGATACCAACATCACCTACGCTTTGGATCCCGCCAAGTTCCCCGGTCTGGAGGACCCAAACTATGGAACCCAGCCTGCTCTACTCATAGCATCCTCGGAATACCAGGACAAAGGCCAGGACATTATCCCCAGCCCCACGCCAGAAGTGCATTCCTCAAGTGAAGATCTGCTGGAAGACATTCTTTCAGTTTTAGGTATGTTTTATAAGTTAGATATATATGAGTAAAACACACATTTCAAAGCCTATACGATGAACTATTTTATGTACTATATTACTGTTCCATTCAGGGCTTACTAACTTGAAATTAATTGCAGCATTCGACCATTGTTCTGTACGATAATGTTTCAGGTCAGATCGTGGTCTTGGTTCACGTTACAATAGATCAATACAATGGGACAAAATCAAGTTTATCTGAAAATAAATTTTCTAAACACCATGTTATATACTCATATAATTGCATAGGGTACTATTACTTTAAACTAACTTTTTCTAAAGTCTAAATTGGGCCATGCAGGTCTGTAACTTATCCCACTGCTAGTGCACTTACCCACATCAATCAACATGGTTTATTGTTAAAATGTAAGTCCAACACTTCGACTCGGAACAACGAATTTATTCTTTTAAAAAATCACCATTTTATTATACAATTCACAGAAGCCTCTGAGAAATGGAAGTTTCTGAAATGTCCAATTCTCTTTGGTGATGTTTGATAAGATGGGGACTACAAAGTGTTAGATTACTAACATGTCGGAGTTGTTGATTTCTTATTTTACACGCATTTGAAGATTATAAATAATTTATAAATCAAAAATTATAAATTAAATAAATATTATTAAGAGATAATAGTTTATTAGTTTATTAAATACATATTTCATATAAAATTGTCGATATCATCCCATATTTGTGTAATCAGTTTCTAAATTACACTAAGCATCAACGTTCTCCGGTATAAAGCAGAAAAGCATACAAATTAACATGTAAAAGCAGTATTCAAGCTCTTTAAGGCATTATGCAACACAATCAGTGAAAGTATATTGTCAGGGTGATGGCAAGAATAGTAAATATTTTCTATCGCGTAACAACGAACACCGATTTGATTACACAGAGCGTGATTGTGCAATTGTTTAGTTTCTCCGGGTCAGACAGATGGCTTGCATCAGAACACTCGGCGTGGTAGCCACTGGTATGCGTGGGAAACATTAATGTGGTAGCTTGGACAAAGGGAATTAACGTTAAATACAAAACACTTTTTACTCACGCTTGTATAGTTGGGTTAAACTACAGCGTTTTATATATTGATACATAAACGGGCTCATGTAGCCAAAAACATCAATGAAAGTTTATAAAATGCATACATTTAGGTGCCTTAAAGATAGTAAGAAAAATATAAATGTATAACGTAATGTACATTTTACTATAAGTATACTAATATAATTAGCATAATGTAATATAACGTAAGTATAAAAAGGACACGAGTTAATTGAAGTGCTAAATTATTACAGAAACAAGTTTCTGTTCATTAACATTTTGAAGCTGGTGTATCGTAAATGATCAACAACATACTCAACTTAGATAATTTCTTTGGGATTTCTTTTGGAATTACTTAAACATACTTTAAATGTTGGTACGGAGACTGAATGATGTCTCACACTCAGACAGAATTTATTTATTCGTCAAATATTGCGATTTTATTAAATATAGAAAATGAGACTATGAGAAATGGAATTTTCTGAAAACAGAGGGTAAAGTGTTAGACTAGGACAGAATACTAAATAACTTGTCTTTGAAGGGCCTTTAGAATCGTTATACATAAGAAGAGGACGATTTTTTGGATAACAACCTCTTTAATGTGAAAATACACGACGTTTCGGGGTATATGCTCACTCCTGCATCAGGTGGAATGTAAGGAAATAACAAAATGTGGTACATTTATAAAGCAAACAAAACAAAACTGGTAAAGTTTTCTTCTTGAATGGTGGTTTCCATCGAAACGTTCTCTCATAATGGAGCAGCTGTCATCTAAATATATCTAAACCTGTTTGTCCCTATTGTAATGTTCTCAGGTGCTATTTCAGGTATTCTGAAAGTGAACCTTCTTCGACTTGACGAGTAATTTTCCAATTTCCGCTTCAATTTCTTTCATCTCTTTGACTATTTAGTTCCGCTTCAGGGTAGCCGATTGATAGGAACAGATGGCTTTGAGCATTTAGTATCGTTTTATATCTTCGGGCCTTTGCTTTATCTTTAATCACAATGAGGCTTGAAATGGGGCGTTTCGTTGGATAGAAAAGGGTATAATTTATTGGACTGAGATCTTTGGATCCCTTCTATAATGAAACAATTTATAAAGACTAAGCGAGGCACATTAATGAATAATTTATCATACAATATTTAACATTTTGCTAAAGCTATCCTAATCGGAGCCGTTCACCGCAGCACCTAAATAGCAACTTATATAATTCAACCTAAATTACAGATGTACTTTATTCATTTATCTTTCTTATCTTTTCAATTTTGTCCATTCTTGATTTTGTTGTTTCTATTTTCAGAAAAACACCAGCCCAGTTTAGCAGTACCTACAAACAGCGTTGAACCAGAGGACTACCATGTACCAGTCATGCAACAAGCTTCAAGATTACCCATTGAACACATCATGAGTCATGCAACACTACCACAGGAAATGTTTAACCACAGAATGAACTCTACCCATCACAAGGTTGGACCACAAAGACTTATATCCGGCCCAGCAGATATTAATGGTAGGACATTGCACATGGCGAATTCTAAACCACGTGCAAATGACTCCAGTATGTCGAGGTACGCAATGGACATGATTTTTAGCCAACTAATCTATCCTGACGTTGGTCAGGGACGCGGATTTTCTCTGGATACATTGATACAAAGTGCCCCCTGTGACGTCAAACTGTCCAGGTGTAACAATCCCCCTTCATTCGGAGCAACTGGTTACGCAACAAGATTGAATACAGTCGCTAACACTGTCTCGATGCAAGCCAGATACGGCAAGAGAAAGAGAGGAAATGACGTCATCTGTGATTATGATGCAAGCAAGCGGGTCCGACACGATCCGAGTGGACTACAGAGGCACATGATGAGTAGTCAAGCTGGCGGCTACAGTCAGAGGCTTGTCATTAGCTGAGGGGCGATCTGCGCTATTTATTAACACAATTGTTACTAATATTATATTGCATGTTACGTTGTTATCTTATCTAATAAAGAATACTGTGCAACTTTTAATAACCCTCGTTGTTTGTTCAAGTTTAGGTAGATATCTCTAATTTTTTTCGGACATTCTTTAACAATGCCATTGAGACAACATGACAAACATCCTGCTGAAATATTCAGTTGAATTTGTGTAGCTTATTATTATGAAGTAAATCACCTGCTCTCAGGTGCATGACAAGTTCAATGCAGTACATATAGACAATTTATAGAATTCACGTACACATCATTTTTCATGTACACTTTTGTACTGACTTTGTATATTTTCGTGTAATATTTACATATACAGGCTAAGTCTCGTTTTACTGAGAAATTTTACGGAGACATTTTTGATCTGATAAGACAGTCACTTATTGTGTCATATACGTATATATTGAAATACAATAAAAATCGGAGTTCCTGGATTGCTCCGGAATATTGAGTAATGTTATATAATTTCAGGGTAGAGTTTGTGACAACGGAGTATTAGAGGACATTCCTGAGGGTATTATTTTGACGACTTTATATTTTGACATTTTGACAAGCATAGCGCACATTCATTGCAAATTGGCAACACAGAGAAGCCATACATGTGCTAAGAGTGTGGAAAGCTTTGCTGAGGCGTAACAAGGTACTGTTGATCAGTCAAATGATAAATATTTGTTACTTTTTTGGAAATTCTATCAATACATACGTTTTATTATTAAAAAGTTGAAACACTTCTCATTTCAGGTAATGTACCCAAAAAAATGGCGGATACTCCGATAGTCCAGTAACTCGTTTCCTCCTGTTAGGGTGTTTGTCTCATTTGTCATCAAGTATTTGATTTGAAGTATCATAATTCAATTGTATAGCTAGAATGCGTCCGATTTTTTTCATACCTTTCGATCTTTTCAATTTTCCTGAATGTTTAGGTCGGTGTTGGGCCTCCTTCACCTTCACCTTAACCTTCTCCTCACAACCCACTGCATCCTCAAAGCTGAAATTTGTGGAGAGGTACTTTGTGCCTTATTGATACAAGTTATACAACTGCTTATAAATATTTTCAGAGTTATAGAAATGCATTTGGCATTTTAATGTACCCCCTCATATATAGGAGCAGACAACATCGGTTCAAACATGCATAGACCTCATTCAGTTCACTTTCGGTGACGTGATGATATTCTTGGATACAAACAATATTTGAATAACATACTTGATAAATGAATATTGTACGAATATCCCATTTCCTCATATATAATTATTTCAGCTGTCGAAGCCGATAGATTGATAGTGTGTATCTAGGTTTCATTTGAAATGTGGGATTGTTCAGAGTGCACGGAGAAGTAATACGATATCATCCCCTTCCTGCCACGAACTTAGCACAGTTGTCCACCAACATGAAGCAACTACAGACCCGCCTGTAGCCTCTCTTCCTGCCTACACCTTAAAACAACACGTCATGGTCGTTTGTCACAGGAGTGTCGACAGAGTGAGAAAACTGTAGATGATACTTAACCATACATACCCAAACCAGACACAATCAAACAGCTTGATATCAGACTGCTTCATTTGTAAGTTATCTGGTTAGTTAACTAATCAAAACTTGGTTGTGTTGAAAAATTTGATTTGATTGATGAGTCCACAAAATCTGGTTACCTTAATCGTCTAGCTGGTTAGACTTCTATTACTCATTAGGATCACATAAAGTGGTATTAGAGTACCGTATAGCGTATTTGATACATACAACACAGAGCAAGATATATGACAACTATGTAACCAATGTTTATCATCCAAAACTGTGTTCCACAGGAGATATCGTTTTGGCAGTATATTGTGAACAATGCCCTGTCACCGTCAACAACATGACATCACAATGCTTTTACATCATCCAACAATGACATCACAATGCTATGACATCATAAACATGATGACGTAACAATGCTATGACATCGCCGCAATTGAGGTCAAATGGCAGAAGTGTGCTCAGATATGTACACTATTTTCATTGAAACGTAATAATAATGATTTTGGCTGATAAATAGAATCTCACCCTCGTGTCTTCTGATATCAAACATATCAACACTCGTTGATAAAAGTAAAAATATTTGTAACTTTTATCAACTTGTGTTGATATATTTGATATCAGAAGAAACTTGGGTGAGATTCTCTATATATTAATAGAATTGAAAATTTTTATGACAATTATGACAATTATTTAACATAATATTTTAACATTTTGCTATGGAATTTCCAATTCTTTTTTTTTCTTGGAGGCAGAGCGCAGACGATATTTATTTGATAGACGATTGTACATGTTTGTCGTCAATAATACATATGAAAGACCACACTTGTTTTAAATCGCCTCAACATGTTTAACCCAAGGTCATTGACAGTTGCAATATAATCTGAAATAACATCATTAAGTTGTATGTATGGTTTGATGTTCTGTTACAATTTTACTAGTTATTCAATTATTAAAGAATTTAGTCGAATCGAATGTTTGGAAAAGTCTATGCTATATGTTGTCATGGACAATTTCATTACTGAAATAGGGATGGCCCGATTTTCTCATTCTGCCTACACTTTTATTTTGACTGTAGGCAGAATGAGATGGTAGCTGACTGACAGTTAGCTGATCCGACATCTGTGCACAGTTTTATTTCAGTTACGTACACTACCATGCAGGCACAAGAAATGCCTTATCATTTTCAACATAGTAAAATCTCAAAATACTTTTGGCGGATAAAATCATTTTTGAGTGTATAATATGAACAATTGTCTTGTTAATAAATGAACACAATTTCATTCATCATAGTGTGATAAGTCTTTTAATTTGTACTAAACAAACTATGGGATAAACTCACTTTTCAAACACCGTTTTCGGCCAAAATGTTTGTCATGTAAGCTAAGACTTGATGAAATAGAGGATATTTGTCTTTTCTTGACAAATACCATTTTTATCTCATCGAGTGAGGTAGAAAGTTCTATTATCTTCTATTCTTCTATAGTTCTATTCTATTATCACGAGTGGCGCGACCACGAGAGATAATATTGAAAGTTTCTATCTCACGAGATGAGATAAACATGGTATTTGTCTAGAAACGACAAATTTTATATTTATTATATGATCAAATCCTTGCATATTCACCGAAATCGACTTGCATTTACGTTCAAGTCGGCTGCAGAATGAGCCTGTCGCCTCAGCAACAATGTGACGTTATGTACGTGTCATGACGTCGGAGCATTGTTTATGACGTCAGGTCATTGTTATATCAGTCACAAGTGACTGATTACACATTCCGTTGTTATTTTCACTAGTGACTGATAACACGGTTTATTTTCATTGATAGATCCCGGTATTTCACCTGCAATCATATAATAAATATGAAACATAAGTTAATTCACAATGTAATTCACATTATGCATCTTCTTGGAGTTTTATCGTTTACCCATGTTCCTTTATTCCGTTCTAGAATAAGCCAAACTGTCAAAATTTACTCTCCTAACTCGTTTAGTTAAGGATCTTCCAAAACAATGATTATGTTTAAAAGCGCGTTTTTCAGAAACAATAATTGAAACTGTTACACAATTTATAAATTCAGTTTAGTTAGTTCCTAGAGATATGACGTAATTGGGTATCAGCCAGATAATTAACTCGTGGATTAAATATCTTTCATTTTAGGAGTAAGCGTTTCTTTTGCTCGTGAACGAGTTCAATTCACTGTAGTGGTTTCCAGTGTCCAGGGTCTACTAACGATTTACGCCAGACGGAAGTGATTAATGTCATGAAACAAATGATTGCATTATAATTTATGTCGAAACTTCTCATTTACAGGGTAAAGAAATTCTATCATAATATATTCATCGATCATGAATTGAATCATAGAATAACATAAGAATACACCCACCACCCCCTACTCCCCCTTTTGGTGACACTAATACGAGATCCCACTCTTGTGCAACGCTAAGTCTGATGAGGAAACGTTCGTTCTCTGCAACGACACTGGTCTCTTTGCATGTACAAACAACAAGATTCGCCACTCTGATATGATGAGTTCAAAACATTCTTTGACACGACTTAGGTGACACGATAACAGGTCAAGTGTAAAGATAAATACATATCAAAACCAGTTGATAATGTAATCTTGCATAAACTGGAACAGGTAGGTAGTCCGTCATTAATATATCTATCATTATGTAGAACTACGTTTAAGATCACATTCCGACGTGTCTATTTGCATCACCCTGTCGGAAAGCACACGTAATGCGTAGTACTACCATTTCATTGTTACCACGGCTATGGGTGTTTCGGGGGCAGTGTAGCGTAGTTGTTGGTTATGTAAGCGGACCTTGTCTCCTGTGTAAAGTTAGATAAATGTCCTTGTATGAAGATATAACGACCAGACAGACAGACAGACATATAGTTTATTAAAGTCTCTCTTTTTTGTAATCAATAAAATATAATATATGAAATATATAGCACATTCAGACAAAATATACCATAAAATATACACAAACCACTCCTAAAAGGAGTTATTAGAGACTAAAAGTGTCATTAAGAAACATAAATACATACATGCATCAATTCAAATAAAATAAAACACTACTGATATAAAACACATCATGGCACATAAACAAGATAAAAGATTATTTCGTAAAAATACTGAACATTTTTCTGGGTCATTCATCAAATTAAAATTCGGGACATAAAACGAGGATTCTTTCAACAAGTTAAAATGAAGATCGTCGTATAAAGGGCAGTTTAAAATGACATGTGTTTCATCTTCAATGACGTGATTTTTACATAGACTGCATATCCGGTCTTTCACAGCTGGGCGCTCGAATCTCCCAGTCTCTATCCTTATTGGGGCAACTCCAAACCTGAACTTTGCGAGTGCGCTGCGATGATAGGTCGGTAACGGTAACTGTGCATAGTGTTCGGCTTCGTAATCATGTTTAAAGCGACAGTAAGTCCGTAGTTTACCCGTGTTGTTACTGACACGTTGTTTCCATTTGGCTTTAAAATTCAGAAAAAGTTTCTGTGAAATGGACCATGTGACTAGCCATACATACAAAAACTAAATATGTATGAAATAGCTTACAAATATGTACAAACAGACTCACAGACCCACAGCCAATCCGTTATATTATTTTCATCTTCACTACAAAGTGACATGATATCCTCCTGAAAGGAGAAGCCTTCATATCTCTTTGAAATTCCTTTCCATTTTTTTAAACAAAATAGTCATTTTCATATAAAACACAAAATAATTAAAAGTCATAGTGTTTTCAGAGACAAAATGTCATTCTAATTCTGAGTGCTCCTGTCATAAACCCGTTGTCGTTAATTCTATACACTAATTCTGTCACTGTCAATTCACAAAACAGTTGACTTAATATGGTGTTTGGTCAGACAAGCCAATAATCTAAATTTGTAAGCAAAAACTTAAAAACAAATGTTTCTGTTTTTCTCCTTAGCTAATACTCTGATGTAGCATGCCATGGCACAACTCGGAGAAAACCATAAAGCACAGCTATGTGACTGGATTGGTTGCCACAGGGACTTCACTCTTCTCTACCAAGCTACAGTTCATGGTTTGACTCCAACAGCATTCCACCGCGCTAGTGACAACAAGGGACCCACCTTCACTGTCTGCCTTAATACATCAGGCTATGTATTTGGAGGATATACATCGCAATCATGGACATCAGATGTGGACGGGCCGGTATTTGCTTCCGATAAAAGGGCATTTCTGTTCAGACTTCAGACACCTAATGGGTTCGACCCTAAGCTGTACCGTGTGAAACCAGGGCAAGAGCAAAACGCAATCTGTAACAGTCCCAGTCATGGGCCTGTGTACGGCAACGATTTCTGTCCCTTTCAAGACCAAGCCAACGTATATGGCGGTTTTGGAAGGACAAACAGACAATTCACCCTTTCATCATCTCGCATGTTAGAGGGAAATGGAATTCTCAAACTTGGAAATACATATGATATGAAGGGAGACACTTGTCAGAACTTTTGTGGAAATAACATGACCTTCACCGAAATAGGAGTGTACGCTGTGAGGCGTAAGTTCAGTTGTTTCAATTATATTTCATTTTGCAACCTTGCCAACTCAATTTAACACGACTTTGTTCGCTATGAACACTAATAACATTTCAATGTAACCTTTGAGTTGCATTTCAGTTTAAATCGGGAAATACTTTGACCGTTGTAACATTTTTGTTATTGTTCTGCAGATATTCAGAAGAACGAAGCTTGGAGAAAGATTCCAGTATCGAACAGACAGGTAGTTGTGATGACATGATACATCTACTCTATTTTTGTTTAGTCTTTACACTGCCTGGTAGTGTTTTACACATATGTAATTCCAATCAAACAGCGGGCATGTCGTAAACAGCCGGGAAAGTGGAGACACGTTCTAACGACATACGCAATCTTTATTTCGTATCTTATACATCAGCATCCATGAAGTTTGTTGATCTGTTTATGTTATGTGTATCTTGTACATCTTCATCAGCGATTATTTAACTGTATATCTTATTTGTGTTTTGCAGGGTCTGTTATAATGTAGGTTATTTTCCTATCTCACCCATAACCGTCACGTGTTTAAGTAAACAGGATTCCGATACTTTAAAACCCGATTCGTATAGTTTCATCTGTGACATTTGAACAGCAGAGTCAAAGTTTTCTCAAGAGCTTAATTTTGTCATCATGTTCATATGATAATTTGTACTCAAAAATTGAAATTAATTTGGAATTGTGAAATAATTTATTTCTTCTGTCCAATTCGTCATGTCACACATTGAGAAAGTGCATCAAATTGGAGAAATTTTGGAGAAAAGAGTAATGTGTAGATAGTCCGCAGAATTAAAGCTGTAGGAATGCAGCTGACGGCAACATAAACTGACGGGCAAAAGAAAGTATAACACTCACTTGTTTTCGATTAATTCGATATTTTAAAGAAATGAGATGCATTTGATTATGGCACGACCCAATAATACCTTTCGGCAGTAGTTTGAATAACATAATTGGTGACTGTTTTATTTTTTAACTAAAATATCATTATTTAGAGTAGACATGGGTAAGAAATGAAAGTTACACCATCATGGCCCCTACCATGTTCAAAATGTTGTAAATGTGTGCAGGACGAAGCAAATTTTTTGATATTCATATTTCGATGAACAGCTGTGTTTTATCAAAATTAATTTGGGGCAATTTCAAATTTTTTTAATTTTCAATTTTAACCAAAAAAAATTCAAACCGCGTAGAGGTATTCTTTGACTGATTTAATGTTTTGGACTAATTTCACAAACTAGTCCGTTTTTTCAATACGACGTCGAAAACTCGAGATATTTGACTTTGAAAATTATACATATGATAAATACAACTGAGCCATATACTTTCTTTTGCCCGTCAGTGTATATAACTTTTGTGCTTTATTGGTTCGTCAGTAAAATACACCATGGCCCCTGAATATTATCCTAAAGTAAAAAAATGTCTAGGGTTATTGATATAGTAAAAGATAAAAGCCACAGGTTATATCAGATTATTACTTTTTTTTAATATAAATTGCAGTCCCTCAGTTCCACTATTGAGGCCTACTCGCCACCTGCAGAGAGCAAGGTCAAGGCCGTCAACCTGCTTCTTCTCGGACCAATAGGAGCTGGGAAATCGAGCTTCTTCAACTCCGTCACCTCGACCTTTCAAAGGGAGATAACTGCGATAGCAAGAAGCGGAAGTGGAGAGAGAAGTTTGACAAGAATAGTTGGGTTTCATAATCTAAAGCGTACATGATGTTGTCATTTAATCTTATTTGATTTCAAAGACTTGCCAGAGATTGTGGACCCTGAGAAGAGGTTACATCCTCCCCCCCCCCCCCCCCCCCCCACAATCTCTTGCAAGTCCGAGAAAGAGGGGATTGTCCATCTTATCAAACGTTTTTAAGTTTAAGACGCTTTGTTATCACGTTGACACCTGGTAAATATAAGAGTCGCTCTTAAAATCCCTAAATTCGTATGAAATCCTGGTAACGGCCAAGTTATCATACACTTGTATTCCATCTGCGACCGTGGAGCAATAGGCTAAAGCGTTAGCTCACGAAACACAGGTCTTACTGGTTACGGGTTCGGGACGCACTTTGGTCAAACCATTTGCGGTTCATATTGTAGTATATATTTGGGAACTTTTTAAAAATCAGTCCAAGATAGTTTCATTTAATCTATGCTTTCACATCATCATCTTAGGATTCAGGGTTTACAACCAGTGTAATTCCTCAAAACAGGGTTTACAATTGTTTCTGTAAACCCTCCTGGAGTGATACAGAAATGTAACCAATGTTAACCATATGGTACAATATTGAAAACGATAATACGTAGGTAGGTTGATAAATATGGATAATATACAGCTTCTTTATTCTGTATAGAATATGCTTCAACAGAGGTTCTAATGTCGTTGAAAAGCAAGTGATGATTACCTGCTTGACAACGACATAAGAACCTCTGTCGAAACGTTGCCAATGCAATATAATAACAATTCATAACCACAATTTTTTCATTCGTCATCACATCAACTTCAAGAATGCATGAAGTAAATAATAGTCAGTTACACCTATGTACACTTCTATGATTAAACTTACAAATTTCAGTACAGACGATACCGAGTAAAATCTAAAGAGACTGGCGAACCAATCAACCTTCGACTTTGTGATACGAGGGGACTTGAAACTGAAGGTGGCCTTGACCTTATTGACATCATGGCTGTGGTTGAAGGTCACGTTCCTGACCGATTTCGCGTAATGTCTTTATCTTAAACTTGAAACTTTTGAACAAATGAACATGTATAAAGGATGTATGTGTTCATAAGAGTGATATCTCGAATTCAGCTGGCGACCCGTTTCCTAGATTAGTGGTAGCGTTTATGATGTCTTTTTATACGATTTGTTGAATCTCTATATTTAATGATATCATAGAAATTGCCATGTATATTTTAATTATCTCACTTAACACTATGTTGTAAAAATAAATACGTTATGGGTAACAACTATTTTTTTTTACCTTTCTGTTCATATAGATTGTATTCTTGGTATTTGAAAATGTCAAAATAAGCTAGTAACGATAAGTCCTCCCCTTTGCACAGTTCCAACCATCAGTGCCAATCAATGCACAGAGTACCGGGTACAATGCCAAACCTTCTCCTGATGAGATGATCCACTGTGTGGGCCTCGTTATCGACAGCACCAGCCTCGACGTGCTTCCTCAGCAATACGTCCACTTGATTAAATCTCTGCAGCACAGGTTGAATGGAGAAGGTATTGCTTTCTTTGGCTAGAATATAATTATTTTAGTAGTTTTATGTATGTATATGTAATATAATTTGATTTAAAGGTACATCAATTGTGTTGTTTGGGGTCACATATGCTAAACGTTATAAATTGTGTTACTTTATCGAGAAGTACTGACTGTTGCCGAAAATGGTCATTTTGATCTTAGTCGGCTCAGTATACTGACGACATTAGGGTAAAAGTATCGATTTCTGATCGAAAACCGGACACTGCACTGCATGTGGCATGCGTCAATTAGTCAAACGCAATTTTGAAAACTTATTTACAACAGACTAAAATAAAACTTGTAGTTGATAATGTTTAATAGGTCTTATAACTAATGTGCCTGCAAATGGAACGTGTAGTTTCGGTTTCTGCACAAGTATGATAATGTTGCTAGATTTCAATTGGAAACTAGTAATTATTATATATTTGTGGCGATATGGGATGAATATGTAAGTTGAGTGAAATTATTTGAACTGATATCAGCACATATTGTATGTTGGGATGTATTGAAGGCAAATGAATTTTTATGAAACACAATTTAAAACAGGCCTATGGCCTCTCGCTTTTTTTCGCTAAGAAAGTCGCGATGTTGTTAATGTCCATTACACACAGGAAGTTAATGCAAGTTAATTCTCTGTTAATGAACACCCATCAGTATTCTTAATGAACAGATGATAGTGTTAAAGCCCCTCTTTGTGCCGATGTGACATAGATCTGCAATTTGACTGTGAAATGAAACTGAGTTATCAAAATTGAACCGTGATGAACTCATGACTACATTTGTGTATATACGAGGAGACAGTAAGTAGAACAGATGTTGCCTTCAAGAGATATAGTCAAATCTATTCACTATTTATTTGGTAAAACATGTTTATTCTCAGGTATCCCACAAGTAGTTATTCTGACGAAACCCGACAAAGTATGTCCGGACGTCAACAGTGACGTCAGTACGATATTCAACAGCGAGTCTGTCCGTGACCTTGTGGATCAGGCGGGACAACTCTTCGGACTACCGCGACACTGCGTGTTTCCGGTGAAGAACTATGAGCAGGAAATGGAGGTTGAAGAGGCAGTGGATATTCCTATATTGCTGTGTCTCAAACATGTCGTCAGATATGCGGATGATTACATCCAGGACAGTCTCTGCTCGAACTAATTCGATGTGGAGATTATTATTTGACGAATTTGAAAGGACAAACCTGTGATTTATGTCTCTATACATCTTCAAACGTTGTAGACGATAGCTACCGTGAGCTTAAACAATATGTGTGTATGTATGCATGTATGTATGTACTTTTGTCTTGTTTAAAATGTACCGCCTCTCATTAAGCATTGTTTGATTGGTTATATAGATTTTTAATGTATTTGTTTATTCTGAGTGTGTTCAAAATAATCGCGTGGGATATTAATATATCAATACTTATTTTCTTATTCTCCAAGCGATGCAAGACCGCAGCATTTACACAACTGCAATTCGTAACATTTGGAGACGTAATCTTTTGAAAGAAGGCTGTATAGTTTAAAAATCAAACATGAATGAAGATAAAGAATAAAACATCTACTGAAGGCATGACATAATATGGCTTATAGCTTATAAATACCACGTAGGAGACCATACTTACAAATGCGTTCAGTGATGATGTTTTTTCAGCTGAAATGTCTTGTGTTAATGGGCTGAAGACAAGATATCTCTACATTTCCAGTTTGACGTCACGCAAGAGAAGTTCGGGGCCTTGAACATTTCTGGATCCGTAAGAAAACAAATAGTTGTCTTTCAAATAGTGTTCAATGTCACGTTGATTGAATGACAACAACGTTTAGAGGTAGAGTTTTGGCTATGTCGTAGGCAGCAAAGTTTGTTTCATGAAAATACATATCTCCCAAGTTCTCAACATATTAAGTCTTTGAAGTGGAATACATAAGAAAACAAGATTTTTCTGAATAACATTTTTTATTGTGAACATAAACAACGATTCGGAATATATATGATTCATCAGGTGGACTGATGAAAGAGAAGGCATATACTCTTAAAGGGCGTGTATGTTCACACTAAAGAAGTTGTTACCCAGAACATCTTGTTTTCTCACTCATGTAGAATTAATTGTGCTTCGGAACGTGTAGGAAAAATCTGTTACCATTGTGAAGAACACACCTCTCTACTGAGAGTCAGCGAGTCAATCATTATTTCTCTGAAAGATATCGTCACTTCATGGGTGTCGGGATTCGTTGGAGCTCTTTGCATAATACGTATATATATATATTTTTCTTTTTGCGATGCTTTGATGTTTTCGTACGATCTCATAACATCAACTCGCCATAACCCAGAAAAATTAACAAATATGGCAGTTAATTAAACTTTCTGACTGATGTTATTAATACATGAAATGTTATGAATAAAAATTATAACATGTTACGTTTCCATAATTGCTGAGGGTAATGTTTTGATGACTTTGTTTTACCCTTGATAAAGACTAGCTCGCATTCATCTATTTAAAAAAAACAATGAGAATTTGATCGGTCTAATGATAATTATTTGTTACTTTGTGGATATACTATCATTAAATATGTTTTATTATACCTCGAAGTAAGTGGGTCATTCCCTCATTTGTTCAAACATCGTTCGGTGTATATCAACCAAACATGCTGTAGTTGCTAACCATGTCCGTCCAATCGCGCACGGCCTATTTTCAGTTTTCTAGGATTTATTTTTATCCCTCGCCACGAAGTGGAAGGGGGATATAGGTTTGGGCTCCGTCCGTGCGTCCGTCCGTCCGAGACAAAGGGGACAGCTTTTCTCAAAAACCGTTTAAAAGAGGATTACCAAATTTGGTGTGTTGCTTGAGGGCATAAATGCCTTGATGGAGTTCGAAAATGAGAAGCGTGCAATTATTTTTTAAGGAGTTATTGACCTTGTTCCATATGTTTGGACTTTGTTCATGGTATCTCAACAGGGGACAGCTTTTCTCAGAAACTGTTTAAGATGGGATAGCCAAATCTTGAGGGCATAAATACCTTGATTGAGTTAAAAAAAAATGAGAACCGTGCAATTGTTTTTTCCGGAGTTATAGCCCTTGATCTTTTTTTCCGAGGTAATTCCAGGTAATTTCAAAGGGGAAAGCTTTTCTCAGAAAATGTTTCAGATAGGAAAACCAAATTAGTTATGTGGCTTGGGGGTTTGAAAATAAGAATAGTGCGATTCAGGTATCTTCAAAGGGGATAACTTTTCACTGATACTGTTTAAGATCAAATCAGTTGTGTGGCTTGAGGGTATCGATACCTTGATGAAATGAAAATGTGAAGTGCACAATTATCTCTTCTTGAGTTATTGCCTTTATTCCAATTTCTAGGGCCTGGCGGGGGATGTTGATGACTATGTCTTCTTGTTTTCCATGGAAACGTCACTTTTTTAAACTTAGTTTTATAGTGTTTTATAAGTTTTTATAAGTTTTCTCGGAAACTATAAAACCTATTATTTTTTTACGAAGTTATTGCCCATTGAATCTACATGTAATTGAGCTTAATTGGTATTAATAACTGCTGCACATAGGAACACATTTTCTGGGAAACTATTGTATCAGATTAATGACATTTATAAAATGCGGGTAGTCCTGGTGATACTTTATTATTTATTCCGAGTAATTTGCCATTGAGTCTGTAAATGAACTTGGTACAAATAACCGCTGTGATGCTCTTAAGTTTACTTGAAAAAAAGTGTATGAAGATGAACGACATCTTGTTATATCAAAGCCTTTCCGAAAACAAATATCTTTGACAAACTTATAATGCTTGAATCTGTATTTAAATATAGTTCCATTCGCAGCTAAACTGTTCAATGGGCAAATTGCAGTTTGCCATGCTCACTTTTTTCTTGTGTTTAAAAAGTTATAAAATAAGCAAGTATTTTACGTATTGCACAAACACAAAATGGCGGATACCTCGATAGCACCTCCACTTTAACTCCAGGGCAGAGCCATGTAACGTGATAGCTTCTCAACTGATACAGCGTTAATATAACGAGACCAGAACGAAAGCGTGCCTGGGAAATTGATAAGTGCCTTCATTTTGGATATATTGGTGAACACACGAAGAGTGAGGGTAGTGGTCCTGATGTAAGTAGGCCTAATTTCATAAGAGTAAATCCATTGTAATAATGTTGTCTGTGTTTGATACATAACGTAAGCAATGTGTTTAATGTATATTAGGATGATACGTCGTTCCGTCGGCAGAATTGTTTTCTCTTCGTGTATTGGGACCTACATGTAGCGATTTAACAAACTCTTCATTTGACCTCCTCTTGCCGGTGTAAGATTGAAAACCTGTAAGATTGAAAACGTACCCGCGTTGAAAATACACCCGGCGGGTACTTTTTCAACGTTGAATTATGACCCGGGGTCACTTTTCAACACCTCGGGTATTTTTTCAACGTTGAATAATTACCCAACTGTGTAATCATTCAATGTTGACAAAAGACCCGAGGCGTTGAAAAGTGACCCCGGGTCATTATTCAACGTTGAAAATGTACCCGCCGGGTATGTTTTCAACGCGGGTACGTTTTCAATCTTACACCGGAAGTCTAGTGTTGTATTTACTGTTATTTACAAGCTATGGACTACAATGCAATACATATATTATTATTATAGTTTATTCATTTTACCATGGGTAAAGTAGGAATTAAAATAAAAACAACAGATTGAATATTAAAACGTGAGTGTAAATCAAAACGTAAAGGGTTATAAGAGTCAACATATTAAGCATAAAAAAATAAAAGGAAATGAGATATAATTATACATTATTTTATAAACAAGGACATTATATACATATATAATTTTTAAGAATAGTGTTGATCAAAGATGATAAAAAAAATATGCGTAAGCATGTAAGAACAGGAATGACCATACATATATACATACACATCACATGATACTGTTTTCGTTATATATGTTGCCTCTCCTCGTGTGAAGGCTTATAATCGATGGAGAAGAGTTCACCTACATGAACAGTTCGTCACTAGAGTAACACCTTCTTCAGTTCATATGTACATGGAATGTCACTCGTCACTCGACTCTCATTTTGGAGATGTTGGCCTCGAGCCCTCAGGTTTACATGTCCTTCGGCATAGGTAGTTTCCATTACCTTTTGCGGCTTGTGTCCCGTGGGGTCGGCATATGGAAGGCGAGATCCTTTCAGACAACTGTTCCCTTTCTATTCTCACATCCTCTCAGTTCAACCTTTTCAATTCTGTTGGCGATTCTAACTGTTATAACCGCTCTTTACGCAATCACACTATTACATTGGACACCATCGTTAATGTGACATCATAATAATAAATTATGGTACTGTTGGATGGAGTCTAGGTATCTACAACAGGTAACATATCATTAATAGCAGAGTCCAGATATTTCATCAAATCATCGTAATAATTATTAAATCAACAAGATCAAAGAACAAAGTGGTCTCAGTTACATTATCTGATGCTAAAACAGTGCAAGTGTATAGAATACCTGGATTCTGACATACAACTGCGTGATCGAGTGGGTTTGCGACAGAGTAGAGAAGTGTGGGAATATGACAGTGACAGAGTCCAGGGCAGTAAGAAGGGTCCGACGGGATCTGCAGTATGGGGTCGGAGTCGGAGGCCGAGAAGGGGTTTGGAAGTGAAGCCTCGACCAGGAGGATGGGAAGGGAACCAGGCTAGGACTCTCAAGGAGGAACTGAATTGGGTAATATCTTTAGGATAGGATGATCGTTAATATTGATAGATAGGATGATGTTCTTATAATGATGTAGACGTGCTTGTAAATGTTTTTGTAATAAAATGTTGAAAACGGATCGTAATTATTAATGAAGTAAGTGAAAGACGGAGTCAAGATTCCGGGAAGAAATGGTACCTTCGCATAAACCAAGCGAGTTTAAAAAGTAATTGAGGAATCCCCAGGGTAAATACTGTTTATATATTGGCACGGTAAGACCCAATATAGCATATGCGACAAAGAATCTCCCTCAATCATAAGTCTACTTGGCGAGTTATCTGGAAGAACTCTGACGAGCTATTACTCTGAGTACCCTGACAGTCCAGCGACACTACGCTAATATTAAATACGGTACCCCCCCCCCCCCCCCCCCCCCATGTGTTTTATATATTTACTATTTGCTCACATTTTTGTATATATTATAACCACATCGTTTTATATCGTATGTTTTACGTAAATCATATGTATGTTTCAGTTTCATATTTATATCAATATTATTTCCATGTGTTCTATATATTTACTATTTGCTCACAGTTTTGTATATATTATAATCACATCGTTTTATATCGTATATTTTACGTAAATCCTATGTATGTTTCAGTTTCATATTTATATCAATATTATTTCCATGTGTTCTATATATTTACTATTTGCTCACAGTTTTGTATATATTATAATCACATCGTTTTATATCGTATATTTTACGTAAATCCTATGTATGTTTCAGTTTCATATTTATATCAATATTATTTCCATGTGTTCTATATATTTGCTATTGCTCATAGTTTTGTATAGATTGTAATCACATCGTTTTATATCGTATATTTTACGTATAATCCTATGTATGCTTTAGTTTCATATTTATATAAATATAATGTAAGCTAGTATGGCGACCCTATCATTGATGTCCCAAGGTCGAGGGGCATCACGGGTAATGTCTACTGGGCAATCATCATGTATATTGCAGGCATCTTTAACCAATTCGCCACCGTGGTTACAACGTATTATCACCCACCTGGAATGACAACATCACGTTTCAGATTCTCAAAATCGTCACATGACTATATATACACACCAAAGTAATAAAATCAGGCAGTCTGTTTTTGAACTGACTAAAGGTCTACTGTGTCTTGTCCTTTCTGCATGCGATCAGGAGTCTCATCAAGTCTACCTGGCAAGTTACCTCACAATGCTACTGGTCTGACGAGCAAGATATTCAACATCAATTTAAATAACGGTACTTCTGGCAGCGCCAATCACGTCAAATTAACTTTTGGATACAAACCTTAAATTGGTACCCTATAGATAATCCTACTGTTTTATATCGTATATTTTAAGTATAATCCTATGAAATTTAGTTATGAAAGTTAGTGCTATTAATTGTCATGTGTTGTATATATAAGCTATTTCTATTAGTTTTGTATCTGGTATTTCGTTATTTCTGAAGGTTACAACCCTTGGACACAACGAAAGAAATGTTGGTGCCGTGGCCCGGATTTCAATAAAACCCGGATTATCGAACCGCAGGATCATCTAAGACTTTACAATTCAAAGAGGACTCCTTGTGAATTGGAACCCAGGCAGACTCATCGAGAACACCCAAAGTAAAGGGATCCATGTTTCAAAACCCATTGATGGCTGTGATTTTTGTTTTATCCTTGATAATGTATATAATAGATATTTTATCGTCAGAAGGGAAGGCAAAATCTAAAGAAGTAGTTGAGGTTAATAATAGGAAGCAATGTAAAGATTCGGGGGTACAGCCTGAGACACCGATTATATTTTTGTTTTAATTGTGCAAAAGCAGAGAAAAAGTTCGAGGTTCCTAGAACCAGTGTTAGAGTCTTAGATAAAGGAAAAGAAATGTGTACAGGGCTTGTTTCAGGTTAGGACGATTGGTTTGTATAATAAACAATGTAAATTAGAGACATTGTGCAACTAGACAAGTTTAAAGGACGCAATACAGGAGTCGCGTACCCGGCAAGGCGCGCAGGGAAACATTAATTAGGATGAGGCAGGTTGTGAAATGTAGGTTAGAATCAGTGATAAAAGAAATATTGAAAAAGAAAAATGGAAGAACAGCAGTCGCAAGTATTGCCAGCGAAAGAGCTTTATCTGAGGAGTGGTATACAGCTACTGTGCTGCAGACTGGACTCGTACAGTCCATGCTGGTAGATATTCTAATTGATGGCCTCAAGGAAGATCACATACGGCTCATTAGGGAGCACCCAAATCGTTTGAATGCAGCTGTCCAAAACGCATGTTATGAGCAGCAAACCAATAGGACGTACAACTTGAGGCGACATAGAGATGAGGTGCCAATGGGTGTGGATATGGCAGGTAGAGATAAGAGAGTTGAGCTACTGCAAGAGCAAACAACACTGCTAAACAAAAAAGACGGAGCAGTTGGCTGATGCTTTGGACCAGTTGTTAACATTAAATGTAGATGCTATGCTATGTAAGAGTCCAGCTCAAGGGGATCCTCATGATCATGAGACACACTCAGCCACCCCGTAGGCCTAGCTATAGGAGAGATGCACAAGACACAAGGGGATCCTAGACACACTCAGCCACCCCGTAGGCCTAGCTATAGGAGAGATGCACAAGACACAAGGGGATCCTAGACACACTCAGCCAACCCGTAGGCCTAGCTATAGGAGAGATGCACAAGACACAAGGGGATCCTAGACACACTCAGTCACCCCGTAGGCCTAGCTATAGGAGAGATGCACAAGACACAAGGGGATCCTTGACACACTCAGCCACCCCGTAGGCCTAGCTATAGGAGATATGCACAAGACACAAGGGGATCCTAGACCCACTCAGCCACCCCGTAGGCCTAGCTATAGGAGAGATGCACAAGACAAATGGGGATCCTAGACACACTCAGCCACCCCGTAGGCCTAGCTATAGGAGAGATGCACAAGACACAAGGGGATCCTAGACCCACTCAGCCACCCCGTAGGCCTAGCTATAGGAGAGATGCACAAGACAAATGGGGATCCTAGACCCACTCAGCCACCCCGTAGGCCTAGCTATAGGAGATATGCACAAGACACAAGGGGATCCTAGACCCACTCAGCCACCCCGTAGGCCTAGCTATAGGAGAGATGCACAAGACACAAGGGGATCCTAGACCCACTCAGCCACCCCGTAGGCCTAGCTATAGGAGAGATGCACAAGACACAAGGGGATCCTAGACCCACTCAGCCACCCCGTAGGCCTAGCTATAGGAGAGATGATCAAGACACAAGGGGATCCTAGACACACTCAGCCACCCCGTAGGCCTAGCTATAGGAGAGATGCACAAGACACAAGGGGATCCTAGACACACTCAGCCACCCCGTAGGCCTAGCTATAGGAGAGATGCACAAGACACAAGGGGATCCTAGACACACTCAGCCACCCCGTAGGCCTAGCTATAGGAGAGATGATCAAGACACAAAGGGATCCTAGACACACTCAGCCACCCCGTAGGCCTAACTATAGGAGAGATGCACAAGACACAAGGGGATCCTAGACACACTCAGCCACCCCGTAGGCCTAGCTATAGGAGAGATGCACAAGACACAAGGGGATCCTAGACACACTCAGCCACCCCGTAGGCCTAGCTATAGGAGAGATGCACAAGAAGCAAGGTATGGGTGGGCTCCAAATGGAGCACCCTTTTGTGTTGTTTGCAAAGTGCCCGGGCACATTCAGCGTGCCTGTAGAAAGAAGGCTAGGTTGAATCAGGGAAACTAGCGAGGCCGGGTTGTAGTGACCTAAAACAACCCTTGCCTTGCCAGCCAATATATGACATCCCCAGAAGTTACACTATCCAAACCCTAAGTATATTAACTTTATAAATAACTAAATGTTAGAAAATGATGATTCTGTTCATCTGTCAGATCGCTTGGAAAAAAATTAATTTAACATTCTGATATATTACCATTAGCGTCTATAAAACTAGGGGGATACATCGCTGTCTATCTAATTGGACATAACGGATTTTACTGAGACCAACTATCGCTCGTGAATGCAACTTGTGATTTATTGGCCTGTACTTATTGATACACTTTTATTGTTTTATAGTGTTATAGTTTTTTGCAATTTGATCGGGATATAACCTAGTAAAACATGTTAAACATTCATTCCTCTATCATTTGCCTTATAGTGTATGTATATTGACATATTATTGTGAAGTATCAACATTAAATGCTAAAATGTAAATACTGTTCTGTAAAATATTCAAGCAGGTATTATACCATGTAACACTGATGGGGATGACACGACCATGTACCAGCCAAGTAACAGAGTATTGATCGATGTCTTTACTGCTTATCACAATAACTGTACCACCTTTGTAATGCTATATTTACGTGTAGTGTACCTACTTATATGTAAATATCTAGAAAGACTCGCTCGAATCTCCCTTTGTTGGATGACAGACAAAGGTCAGTCAAAGAAATCCACCCTGTTGCAATATTTTCTGCTCTTACTGGTACTTACGACGAAGTAAACACTACTGTTATGGATCAACTGCTTAACTGTATAAGAAAACTTGAAGCATCGCAATAAAATGTTATTCATGTATTACAACAAGGACTTTCAGAACTGAAAATATCCACAAATACATCGGCACTTTTACGTCCCCTGGAAGTGATAGCCACACCATATTTATTTATCGAATCCGTTCGTTAAATCGTTTTGACCCACTGTCTTACCTGGTGTGGCTACCAGTGCATGCATGATAGATAGATCGACTTTATTTCCTCCAAGTTTGAAGATTACAAAGTGTTGAAACATTTCATATTTACATCAAATAAAGTTTACAGAGAACAATTAATGTAATTTACATTACACAATGAGGGATTAAAAGATATTTCCACTTGTTTAAACTTTTAGCTATCATGAGCATACATTCTTTCCATATATGGAAAGTAAGGTCAGTTACACAATGAGGCAACCCTCCAAACAAAAAGGACATAATGATGTCATCATCGTTATTCCATAGGTTAACAAACACATTTAGATCAATTACGTCACATAATCTTTCAAAGAGTTTGTTTCTTTCGTCCATAGTCCTAGGACAAAACATACAAACATGTTTCAAAATGTCATGTGCAAATATTCCACACTCACACTGCCCTGACTTAATTTTGCTAACACCAAGTTTTGCGATAGTTGATAGCATTTGCATATTATGAGGAGTGTCAATTGCAAGTTGCCATATGTTCAAAACTCCGGATGATCTGATTAGAACATATCTCTTTAGTTCTTCTCTGCTGCATATCACGTTTGGAAATTTTATTTTTGCACATATTTTTTTCCTATTTATGATGATTGTTTGTGCCATTTATATATACTTTAGAGGGTAAAACATCTTACTAAACAAACCGATTATCCGTTGTGGTTATAACGATGTCGTATAAAGCAAAAATTGCATGGCGGCGATTTAAATGTGAACACATTTATTTTTATTTCGAATTACAAAAACGATTTCCATGGCTTTACCTTACAATGTAAACTTTGATTTTCGAGGAGAGGAGGGTGTTTTACTATTAGTGACATTATTTTTCAAATACATTTCATCAATTTATCGAGCGAAAAAACGTGCTACTGCCCCTTTATATGTTTACCTTCATTTATATACTTCTATAACAGTTTCAAGTGCACGCATTAGTACAGATAATAATATATTTACTTTCACTTATAGTAATACATGATGTATACAGGCATAATAAAAACAGAAGTATACCAGAAGCTCCATCCAAAGTACTTGACAAACTGTAATAAATATCTAATTTTAACAACCACAAGTCTATTGAATTTCTATTAAAATACAAATCAGTGGCCAACAGAAACAGGGTTGAACTTACTGAGAGATTTACAGACGAAATTTCGGCGAATCTGTTCACTTGTTTTCCTGCACTCTGGTGATCGTCCAGCGGATGACTTTCTTTCTCATCAGGGATTTCTTCTGCCCTCAGACGATCGTCTAGCGTTTGGTTTCTCTCTCATCAGGGATTTCTTCTGCCCTCAGGCGATCGTCTAGCGTCTGGTTTCCCTCTCATCAGGGTTTCTTCTGCCCACTTGGAATCGTCTTGGGGATGATTTTCTTTCTCATCACAGTTTTTTTCTGCGCTCTAGTGATCGTCCTGGCAAGGATTTAGATAGAAAATTTAAATCTTTGGTCTGGGGGATGACTTTCTTTCTCATCACGATTTCTTCTGCCCTCTGGTGATCGTTTAGCGGATGACTTTCTTTCTAATCACGATTTCTTCTGCCCACTGGTGATCGTCTGGTTGGTGACTTTCCTTCTCATCACGATTTCTTCTGCCCTCTGGGATCGTCTAGCGGATGACTTTCTTTCTCATCACGATTTCCTCTGCCCTCTGGTGATCGTCTATAGCGGATGACTTTCTTTCTAATCACGATTTCTTCTGCCCGCTTGTGATCGTCTGGTTGGTGATTTTCTCATCAAGGTCACGGCACGAACATTAATTTAATCATAACTCCAAGAAGTAACCGCCACGTCATCCGCCATTAAGCCTTTGTGGTCGTCTAGGGGATCGTGTATGTTGTAACAAGTGAACGAGAAGTCGTCGGCAGATACATCGCAGACCGAAAGCGCTTCTGCTCATGCAATATGCTGTGCACGGACTCAGCGTGTAGCGTCTGCTTCCCTTGGACATCTGTTCTCGTCTCCCCGTCCCGCTCTCAGAGCTTCAACCTAACTGCATCCCTTCCCTTTATTAATGAGACTCCTTTGACAGGTTGACATGTACATGTTCAAAGACCTTTCAAGATAAGTACATAAGTAGGTACATTTCTTGATGGATTAATAATGTTGGTTGCGTAGAGGTAAACACATTAATATTCTTGGCACTAAATGAGCTAGGTTTATATTTCCGTTTTATGTGTTATAGCATTTGTTAAATAGTTGAATACAGTTGATAGTTGATATTTATATTTATATGTAGAATATTGTTTACAATAATTACGGCCGGTGAAAGTTAGTAATAACCACAAGGTACATTAGGTTCACTTAGTTGTGCTGCCTGGTTAAAAAATACATCATGGAATGATGATATAATAATACTTTATGCAATATAAACATTATTCCGCTTCAGGGAAGCTATTATGAGTTATAAACACGTACATGGTTATAAAAGTGTAATTTAGCATAGGTTGACAAAGGTCAAACGTTTTAACAGACGTGAAATGTTTACTTCATATTGTCTCCCGCCACAACCTCGTCCGTCCGGGTTTCGTTTCCGGACCAGAACTCAAAAACTGTAAGGACTAGCTCAATGAAACTTTGTATGTGGAACAGTCATCATGTACAGATGTGCCTTTTCTGTATACTTGACTTTTGGGGTGTTCGACTTCTTTTGGAATTTTAATGTTAGCCGTTTTCGTTTCTGGACCAAAACTCAAAATCTGTAAGGCCAAGTGGTATGTGAAACAAATATGTGTAGATGTGTTTTGTTCTTTTCAGCTTTTGGGATTTTAATTTTTAGCCATATCCAAGGAAAAATTTCATCTGAATTCCAGAGCAAAACTCAAAATGCTTTTTACAATTTCACTTTCAGATCAGATCTTGAAAGCTGTCAGGCAGAGATCAATACACATCTTAGGAAGTATATATTCTTGTATAACATGAATTTATTACTAACGAGTGATTTATAAATGAATAAAGCTCCACGGTGATTGTTCAGTATTTTTCAAACTTGGCAAGGGAATAGAATACTTTGTCTGCTTGTCTGATTACATATTTATTCTAGTCCCATACCACTATTAATTACTGCATTTTAATTATAATAATACTCACTTCTGCAATCTATGTAAACTGCCAAGAGAATAGAGATTCTATGTTATATCTTGATAAGACTGTGTATTTGGTAGATCAAATGTAACATAACATGGTTGAACAAGCTGATCAATGTATAGATTGTATTTTTATGTTTTAAAGATTATCAATATTAAATATGCACCTCAGAATATATATATTTCATATGAGTATGATCTGAAAGAATTAATGTTTTGACCTTCTTGGGTGCGGTGCGCTGAGTGAAAGTACCCAACAGAAGAGTAAGCAAGTCTAGAGCTAGTCTAAGACAGATCCACTGAGGAGTCCGGAAGTGTCAGGAGGCCAAGCACCTTCCGGCTTCACATCACCTTACATACAGTACTCCCTCGCATTGCCACCCGACACGCCGAGACACAGCCCTTGAATACTTGTATCAGGGGAGGGTTCTGTCGCCATCATGGATTTTTTGCATTACGTGAAATGAAAACACTCTATATTGTACCTCTTTTTACAACTTGTTAATCACTTAAGACATACACTGATATAGTATTCATACAGTAACGCATAACATATCATATTCACAATTTTAAAATGCTGTTATGATGTACGGTAGTTAAGTTTTCCCCACTCGCACGGCCGATGAATGGCTTCCTCATTGTTTCAATTTTTCAACAAATGTGCGCTTGTGTTTATCAAGTTGTGAAATATAAAGTCATCAATCTATTACCTTCATTAGTATATTTTAATCTGACTGTGTTTTAATCATGTATTAATAACATAGTATGTGTACATAAAATACCCCAATGGAACCCACCTTTCAAGGAATAATTAATATAAAACTTTACAAATGTAAAAGTAACATAGGGCAAAAGCACAACGCAGTGGTATAAGGAATTCCTTTGAAAGTATGTTCTCTATTGTTAAAGAAAAGTGTTACATGACAGGTACTAGCCTCAAGACGTATAGTGTCCATTAGGCCGAACAAGCTTAAGGGGTAATCAGTAAGTGTCACGGTAGATATATGAGATCAGTCAAGATATCCGAAGAACAAGGTTTAGTTCAAAGGAGATGCATTGTAGTGGGATACGGATAAGTACTTCAAATGTAACAATTATGTCACCGGCATCATTGGAATGCATAAAGTGATGAGTAAGGGAAGAAACAAAATGTCCCAGATATATCTTAAGATAACATATTTGACCAGCTTACAGTATAATTTTCTTTCATATATATAATATTCTTTTACAGAAAAATGGAAACGCTAACGATACCAGCCCGTTTAAAACACTGGTCCAACATCCTGCCAGAAAAAAATGCATTTGTTTTTGAACGCCCTCACCAGGAAAGTACCAAACTGTCCTTCAAAGATGTTGCAGACCTGTCCAGCAAATTCGCCAGGCGCCTTCAAAACCTCGGAATGAAGAAGGGTGATATCGTATGCTCTGCTCTTCCCAATTGCCCAGAGAGAGTCGTCTGTGATTTCGGTGCCATGACAGCAGGGGGTGTGACTGTCCCAGGGGCCACTGTTTTAGCTGACGGAAGTGACGTGATACACACAATCTTCTCTAGCAAGACCAAGTTCATCATTCTAAATCCTGATACAGAATCTGGAGTGTGGAAGGTTTTGAAACCAGTAGTTGTTCTTGGAGAAGGTTATCAGGCCCGATCCGAGCAATTTCCTTCTCTCAAAAAAATAATATTTATTCAACCGGGAGGGGAATTTCTTACTTCACTGCAGGATGAAAATGATCTAGAAGCTGTGGACATTCAACCATCCGACCTTGCTACTCTCATGACGACTGCGGGATCAACGGGGTATTCAAAGCTAGTGGCAACAACTCATCGGAGACTCTTCAGCTTCAGTAAGATCTATGCGTTCATGCATAACATCGACAGCACGAAGTCCGTGTATCGGGACAGGCCGCTCGGGTGGTCTGGAGGGTTTCCCTTCTTTTGTGTTGAAGGCCCTGCTACTCAGTACCTCCTGGACGAAAGATTCCCTCCTCCTGAGGACCCACAGGCCTTCATCTGGGACCTGATCTGCCGCGAGAAGATAGCCAGTATGTTCTGCACCCCTCCCTTCCTGCTCACTCTCCTAGAACGAGATGAAATCGCAACAGACTGGATCATGGATACCATTGTGACCGCAGGACAGTGTATCAAGACTAACATATCGCCAGCTATAGGCAAGCTCTGCAGGTCCCTAAGTGTAGCCTATGGATCTACTGAAGCAGGGATATGTACCCACCAAGTATACACATCGCCAAATGACGTCAGAGACTACAATGTTGGCACTGTGGTGCCTGATGCTGAAGTGCAGATCGTTGATGACGACTTCAAACCTGTACCCAATGGTGTAATGGGGCAATTACTAGTGAGGTCAAAAGGATGCTTTACGGAGTATTTCAACAACCCTGAAGCGACTAGGAAAGCCTTCACCGCGGATAGCTGGTTCTGTATGGATGACACTGGGACGAAAGATGCAAGTGGTCGAGTCTATGTTCATGGAAGAAAATCTGATCTCATTGTGAAAGGAAGTACGAAGGTTTATCCTGGATGGCTTGAGGCACAGTTGATGACGTCACCATTAATAAATGACGTCATAATTGTTCCAGTGCCAGATGATGTTTATGTGAATGAGATATGCGCATGCGTAATACCGTCGTCAGAAGGCGTTAGTGAGGATAATTTGAGAGAGTATTGCGAAAAGCTATTCCAAGAACCAAGTTTAACGACAAATGTTGTTCCCAAGTATTATCGAATCATGGCGTCATTTCCTTGCAACCACTATGGTAAAACCGACCGGAAAGCTTTGAAAAATACAGCTAAACAAATGCTGTTTAACAAAGAACTTTAAAACCCTTTTTTCAGCATGCTATGTTGGTGACATCTGTTTCCAATCTCATTAAAATCAGATCACATAACAGTTGTACATCGCTGCGTTCTAGATCTGAGTACAGCTTGGCTGGGGTCATATCATTTGTAGTGACCTTTTACCTTCCTTGGATTTAACCAATCACAGTTTCGTTCAGATAATGAATCGGTCCTATAACGTCCTAGCCTCGTCGCTGATTGGCTGGTGTGAAAGCTTACTTGACATGACTCTAGTCAAACAGTACACAGATCATGAACGCTATGAGGTACGAGTGTTACTTTCGATCTGATTTCAATTAAATTGTCCGGTTCAGTTGAGTCGTGAATTCGGTTTCATTGTGTAAAGTCAATTTATATTCCTCTCTACATTCGACCTTGATATTTATATCATAATCAGGAAATGTGCACTTCAATGAATAATTAGTAGGCCCCTAAACTTGTATTCAATTCTAAATTAATACATTTGTATCTGTAACCACATAAAGTAAGTGAATAATTTTGATTGAAACATATTTCATTCACTCGAGAAAGGATCGGGCACGACATATCCAACTTTAGCAAGAACTATCCAGATAATTACATGATCCATCTCATAACAATGGACAACATCATGTGTTGATATTAAAAAAAAGTACGGACGATCATTAGCAAGCTTTAGATGCTCATCCCATGATTTATTTATTGAAAATGGCAGGTATAGAAATAATAAAAGAGAAGACAGAATATGTACGCTTTGTAATTTAAACGAAATTGAAGATGAACCCCACTTTCTTTTCACCTGTTCACTATATAACTCATTACGTTGTAAGTATATTAAACAATATTACTATGTCCATCCAAGTATCACTAAATTCTCTAGTTTAATGAGCAGTAAAAATCAAAGAACGTTACAAAATCTTGCTATGTGTATTAATAAAGCTATGATTTGTAGAAAAAATGCCATAGCGAACTAATGTACACTATTTATTTATGTATATATTCACATGACTTATGCAAATGTATACTATAGGCCTGAGGCCTCTTCAGTACGAAATATAGATTGGATTGACAACAATTAAGTGATGGACAGAGAATTAGGTTGTGTACAGGAGAAAAATCTTTGCTTGACAGATATAAATATGTACAGACAAGTATTATGATTTTCATGTTTTCAGTGCATGTATATATGGCGTAAAGACATTGACAGGTTTGTCGAACAGGAGTCTGTTTAGCACATATAGTCAGCGATCAACTATTTCTTACCACAATGATAGTATTTAGTTTATCCAGAAATGCATAATAAGTCATGCTCTCTAACCCCTGCATGTCCCTCTAAAGTCTGACTCACATGTATTCTCCTGAGAAGTAAGTCAACATGTATATGATATATGTATGTTGGTGGGCACGCACATATGTGTGAATTGTAAGCACGTATGTGAAATATATTGTATGCAACGTATGTACATGTATATGTGTCCGATTCCTATCATACTGAATAAAGTTTGATTCATTGAAGTCTAACTTTGGTTGACATTTTCTTTGATGATCCTCTTCAATATAAAAATAATAATAATAACAGTATATTTATAATGCGCACATATCCATGCACAATGCATGCTCAAGGCGCTACACAATTATTACCTTGAAGGAATCGTACTTTCGATGACGGCCATATAGGTGTTATCAATGGCTACATAATACTCCTATATCAATAAAAAAAAGAGTTCCAAAACGAATGGACCTTGTTCGGTTAAACCATGAGAGTCCATTTCCCATCGAGCTCGAAGGTAGTTCGAGTGATCTGACTGGTGTAGCGATACCTAAACACTCAGAGTAGAGTTTTAATTATGACACCATGATGGAATGGTCAACCATCTTGTTGTCTGAACTCTCAAATTCGCCTAAGACCTACATATCTACCTCTCACACTTAATAGTTCCACACTTAATAGCTGTCCGTTTGTCCGTCGCACCTTTTTTTCCAATGCGGTCTATGGATACGGCTTATCGGGTCGTGTAATGGGACGTTTTACCCTATAACGTACCCATATATCGTATAAACTTTAATAATAAATGACAAACTTAAGAAAACATAATTTGCAAAAGAAAGTGCTACAGCTCCTTTAAGTCTTGTCATAGACTTACATTGGCTCTTATCTAATTTTAAGATCCGGGGTAACAGCTAGACTGCCTTTATTATGCATGCATAAACAATGATGTTTTTTTTTCGTATCAGAGTATGATAGTTGAAATGCAGATAACATGCAATATGTATTTTACCCACAGGGTTGAAATAGCATTGATTACATCTTATATTTGCCTGTGTTCACTGTCGTGTTGGTATCACTGACCTTTGTACCGCCCACTGTATACGCTGTCACCTTTGACCGTACAGGATTATTAAGGTACGTCATCACAACCTCTTGAAATGTCGGTCAACTATTAGCTGTATGGTTATTTACTAAGTATTTAAGTGTTCAATGTCACTCAAGACACTCTAGGTTATTTCATTTTATGTAAGTAAAGTAATAATGGAACAAAATACAGACTTAATTCTCTTCTCCCTGTCGTCCCAGTTCAAAACCCTTGGTCACCATGGAAACAGTGTATGCGTTACAAGTGCAATCTACCTTTGAATATCTAAAACGAGTTTCTCGTGCTTGAAATTGTGTCTGTAATAGAAGTCTACAATCGATGCAGTCACTGACGTTCACACTAAATGCGTTATATTTCACAAATACGATTTTAGTTTCAAACAAATCGTATGTTATAATTGACCTACGAATTAAACGTTTGAGCATCCCGTTTGTTTTACTGAATACCTTATTTCGGTAGTCTCCTATACCCCTACATCTTACAACCCCTACAGTTTGTCAAAACAAATTTAATTACGGGCCACCGCACTCCTAATTCCTAGCCTCTTACCTCTTACAATAGATTGGGTGAGTTTATTATGCCAGACAGGTGACTTTCTATCCTGTCATCCAGACCCTAGAGTAATAATTAATATTCAATTAACGACCACCCAAGTCTAGAAAATTATGACACGTTAGTTTACTCAGAAATCCAGTCATCTTTAGGGCTCCATTTTGTATAACTATTTGAATTGTTCGTAAAATATAGTGTTGTTTAAACGCTTATTTCTGAGACTAAATGTTAATCTAGTAACTTCCTCGTGTTGTTTCAGCTATTTGTAGTGGTCATGGGGTGTCTGAAAAATGAAATGTAGGGGTAATGGGATATATTCCTTATCTCACAATAAAACTGTAAGGGTAATGTTCTTATTCTCAACTAATTATTCACTCGAAAGTATTTACAGTCGGGCACTACGACTTTGTATCAAATAACTTGCAAGTATGTTAGCAGTCTATATTCATACAGCAAGTTCAGCTACCTAGCTAACTAATGCCCAAATACTAGCCTATATAAGAATATGATATTAAGATAAACGAAAACACTGTAGCGTTTATTAGAATATGACAAACGCGTTCGAATAAGTTAAATTTTAATGCAGAACAAGTTGAGATACCATCTAATCAATATTTTCTGTTGACAAATCCACATTTGTTTATTAAATTTTCCTTCCTGGTAACCTACTCGGAAGTTGTTCCGGGTTTAATTGACTAAACGTGCTAAGAAGTTCCTTGTCGACACCTGAGCTAAGCTTATAGACACATGTACTGCAGTACTGTTGTCTAATGGATGAATACAGTCGCATCGACTCGTGGTTTTTTTCTGTGGACCTTTCAAAGAGTAGGCCTATGTTTGTGTAACATATAAGTATCATTGTATAACGTGGAGATAATTAAACGACTAAGTGTGTTACATGAATTATCCGAAACGAGTGAGAATTTAAGTACTATAGTATTGTCCCACGCAAGATGAAGATGCTTATTATGTTTGCAAGAGGTTATTAAAGTGGCATTGCGAATGTTGATAAAAACATATGAACATTGCCAAAATTCTAGCTCATTGAATGATAAACACATACCTTATCCCGGATGTTTTCGACTCCATATAAGCGAATTAATCTCTCAAATTAATAATCAAATTAATAAGTTGTTTCCCATTCTTGGTATAGATTGAGTCTCTTATTTTCCGTATAAGAGGCAATGTGGTCAACTCTCACAGTGTAAATAAAACACGTAACAACACTAACAAGTTTGTAATATTCACAGAAATGGAAATATACTGTTGTTTTTGTGTGGATTTGTCTATGTATCACTTGATTCAGTTATGCAGTTGTTGCAGCTAATGAACTATGATTTCTCCGACTAGGTATTTTGCTTGAATCGTATTGCCAGGAGGAATATATACATACTTATGTGTTATAAGTTGCTGGTATAGGCTAAATTCCAACCATTTCAATATTCATAAGACATTATGAAACATGTCTATATATATATATATATATATCACTAACGGCGTAACGCCGCAAACAGCATCGAGTGACAGAAACACCCTGCAGTACAAGGATTGTCGAGGCTTCGAGCTTGTCAATTGTATAGTCGCTAAGACAAGGCACGTGCAAATGAATCTGCTGCAGTTAAGAAGATGCATTTGCACGTGCGTTGCGATAGTGACGGTCCAATTGACAATCTCACTGTCTCGAGAATATTTGTTATTGTGTTCTACATCATACATTACGTTGAACGCAAGATCGGAAAATAAGTCTATTGACATCACATTCAGTGGCGCGAAGTGATCGAGGTTAGATGTCTTTGAAACAAAATTACATTGGCTTGCCATGTTATAAAGGAAAGATTTGTCTAGCCATTAATATCATTTATGTGTTATCATGTATTATGTATTTGAAACATTAACGTTATCGATATGCCTCTTTAAAAGTCGCATGTAACAATAGTGATTGAGATATGTTTTCATAATCCTTTATTCGTGAAATATTTACAGCATTTCTAATGGAAATAAAGATATCTCACAAAATTTAATGGAAATGTTAACAATGGCAAAACAATCCTTCTTAATCAGCGAATAAAGTTCTAAAAAGATCGCTAATTGTTTGGTTTAGAACGCGAATTCATTTCTCATCCTCCAATTATTAAAAAGTGTTCACACTAAAATGACGCTAAGCACTTCGTTTTATACGACTGCGGATAATCGGGTCGTGTAATATGATGTTTTACCCTATACACTGCATACGCTTTTATTATCAATGGTGAATTTGAACACATAACAAATACACATAAAAACGTGCTTCAATGCCTTTAAATTATACGTGACATCATGCAATCACATAACTTTCAGCATGATGTAAACAAACCCAATTACACGTGTCTTTTGGGCAGACTCAAAGGTTCGAGTTGTATCGAGTTTGTACGGTCAACAAGAAAGGATATCACACGTCCAAACAGCTATATAAATTATAATGCAATAATCGGTTACATTTATCCAGTGTTATAAACATTACATTATCGGTTATCTTTATCCAGTGTTATAAAAATTACCAAGTGTTATAAACATCATATAATGTAAATTTACCACAAATTATTCATAAATTGAAATTTTACTGATGTTCTGGGCAGTGGCATGATACTTCACAAATGGATTATCATTTCTCTTTGATTCTGTGAAATTTGAACTATTTTAAGTTTTCTATCCACGGTGAAGCTTTATAGATACTCAGGAAACGAGTTTTAACTGCATGATAGTTAACGTGACAACGCGGTTTGATCACATGACAGCTATCTGAGTGCGTCACGTGGGGTTAATCAAAAGTAGCTTCCGCCTTATTGCACAGATGTGGATTACAATTTCTGTGAAATCTGCGCTCCATTATTAGGTAGGTGTTCATGTATGTTATGAATAGTGGATATGACAGTTCAAATGTACATTAGATAAGTGTGGAAACTTTATATGTAGAGTTCTATTCGGAAATTTAATAATGATATATAATTTTTATAGGTATGTTTTAAAGTGAAAGAAACAAGACTTAATCAAATCTAAGGTGCTCAAGATTATACCACCAACTGTATCAAGTCTTTGGTGGACATCAGAGGTTAATAATTACTGTCATGCCCCATGCTGATACAATCGCAGTTCTAAGTAATGTGTACAATGCTGTCTTGCATCGATTAAAATACAACATACTAGAAGCAAGAATAAGCACAATGTTCCTTTGATATAGAATCTTAAAGCAAATTAACATGAAGTTGTTTAAACGTTTTTGTACATGCATTGTCATTCATTTGCGTCAATAAATAAATAAATAAATAAATAAATAAATAAATAAATAAATAAATAAAATGATAGCCATTTATTAAAATACTATTTCCAGTGTGTTTGAGTTTAGACTATAGAAATAGCAACTTCCAAACGCAAGGCATAACTCTTGCCAGTCATTACTGGCTGATTTAAGCCTTGTGCTATTTCCCTCGCTTTGTTGTGCCTAGATAGTGAATCGCTGCACCAGAAATGCATAGCGGGCATGGATTGCTAAGCACAGATTTTTAAAGGAAATACTGCAAGGCCTAAATCAGCCAGTAGGTAATGGAGACTGGTAAGAGTTATGCCTTGCATTGAGAAGTTGTAGATATAGTTGCTTGTCTTGGCGTCTGTCTAAATGAATTACGACTCCAGCAGTGTAATGTCACGGTGTTTAACAGTGAAGTCACATACAGTTTCCTTGGATGGCCTCACGCCTACCAAGGTCCAACAGTTATAGGCCTATCAAACAGTGAGTCAGTGACACGACACGCATCGGTTTTGATAACGTTTTGGCAAATTCTAACAGCTCAGTTATTAAATGTTGTTCTATTTAAAGATTTACATTCGAGCAAATCCGACAACATACACAATTTGTACATAGTAAAAACGCAACGTTTGGTGTACATGTAATCAACTGTTCGTGCTAATTAATCTACTAGCTGCATTGTTATACTCCCCTAACTCATCTAGTTTTAATAAGACTGTGTTAGTGCCAATCTAAATATAGCATCAAGGTCGACTTTTTTATTTAATTTATGTAACATTATTACAAATTTGTCGTTCTAAATTTATTGGTTTATACAGTATTAGGATTTCAACCCACGTAACAGTTGGAATATTCAAAATAAACTTTCAACCAATCATGTTTGGCCTCTTCATATTATGGAAAAATATATGACCAATGAACACAGCTGCCTATAGCCAATATTTCGGCGGTGATTTCGTAGACCAGACCGGTTCGTAGATGCGGTGAATTCGTAGACGCGGTGGATTCGTAACCGGTGGATTCGTAGAAGTAGTATATATATATAGTATATCCGTAAGATGTTTTGCGACTATAGACACTGTATATTGGGTGAAATGAAGTGGTAGGAGGTCTGATTAAATTGAGAGATTAGATTGATGAATACAATTAACAATGACAATTAACGATTATTTAATTGATGATACCTGTAATAATGATACATGGTCTACTTTATTCATTCATAAAACGAACGTGAATTCATTCATGAAATTATAATTAATGATAACACTTAGATCTACAATTAATGTTTATCTAATTTATATAGAATTCATGAAATCGTACTCACCGCAGCGATTGATTTTAATGAATAATTAACAAATACATCATGACTAGAGCAGAGCTAATAAGCACAAAGTTCAGAATGCATCTAGAGTGTTTGCTCTCTGTCTTACCATTTCGGAATCACATAATGTTGCAACGAATTTGCAACGAATTTTCGATCTCTTGATGAAAACAATATGTACAGAAGTGTACTCATTGACTTTATATGCACAAGGCAGAATTAACCGAAAAGAAATTATAAGACATTTCAACGGTGATGTTCAGTCTGATTAAAATCGACCTTGTTCTGAGGAATAAAATTTGCAAAATAATATATCTACCGGGATACGAACAGGTTCTATAGATTCCTCGCCACAAGGTCTGAAAACATCCCGTATAGGCGTGTGTTCCGAACCAGTTTAGGGCAGCCAAAGCCCAGTCAAATAGCTGACCAATCACATCATAGTTTTTAAACGGTCGCTGTTTTGAAAGCATTCGGAACAGACAAAAGGATAGCTGTTTGGAGTTATCTGCCCCTAGCTTCTCGCACCGAAAGCTTTTGTTGGGCGTCTTGTGATTGGTTTACTGAATTGCGTCAGAACATGGGAGTCAACGGGCTGTTTCCAGACAGTTTGGCGTGGAAACCTCCGAACGATATGAGTTCGTATCCCGCTAGATGCACTATTTTGCAATTTTTTTCCGCGGAATACCGTCGGTTTTAATCAGACTGCGGTGATGTTCATCACAAATTTAAATTTAATGAGGTTGTTTTACATTTGTTTACAACGAATAACATGTGAATGGCGCCCGTCATGACATGACGTTATTCGAAAGACGGATAATTCTCATCGCCTGTCCTCGAGCAGGGAGATTTTACATTGCGTATGCTTTCTTCAGAATGACAAGTGCAACTGGTTTCTCCCTACCACGAGTTAATCGCAATTATAGAATGCTTTTATTTTAAAAGTGTGAATATTTAACGTCATACTATTATGAACTTATAGATGCCGTGGCAACACCGAGTGTCTGATTGCTTTATTAAAATTCTACGTCAACGAATCCACCCCCAATCCTTCTACGAATCCACCGGAAATATACGTCTACGAACCCGTCTTGTCTACGAATTCACCTACAGCCATTTCAAATTAAACTTGGAGTGTTTTGGTATCGCTACATCAGTCGCCTTACTTGAACTACCTTCGAGCGCTCATTTCAATGTGAACACATTAAAATGACAGATCGATGGGAAATGGATTTGCATGGCTTAACCGAACTATATACATTCGTTTCAAAACACTTTTTATTAATTCAGGAAATTTATTTAGTCATTGGTAACGCGTATTTGCCTTTTTGTGAGAGAACTTTATTTCAGTATGCAAAAAGTGCTACAGCTCCTTTAAATGGTAATAAGACTACGAGATGTATATTATACTCAATGTACTGATGATGTATTCATCACAATGAACGATGTACATGCCTTCCTTCGACATATAAACTTAATTAAATATGCTTCAAAATCAATCGAATAGGTATCTTTAAATTGTTTGAGAGGCATTCTAGACTGTTTGAGAGGCATTCTAAATTATCAAAATTTGAATAAATTGTTGACTGTCGAATTTTGAATTTATTTTTGTAGGCCTTCATATTCTTATAAATATTTCTGAAATCTTGCAGTGACAAAACCCTCAACAACGTTTTGATTAAATTCAGTATATAATTCAATATAAACGTATTCAAATTTTCAAATGATACATAATATATTATAGATTTGTATTTATGAATAAATAATGTAAGCAAAAAAATACCATTATGCAATCTCAATTTTACTATATACATTGGCATGCACATCCTTTTCATAATATATTCTAGCCTTATCAATATGCCTTCAACTTATTTTTTTTCTTTTTATCCCACCGGTATGTAATACCGTGGGTTATAGTCATTGCCCCGTCCGTCTGTCCGTCCGTCCGTCTGTCCGTCCGTAATCATTTCGTTTCCGGAGCAGAACTCAAAAACCATTCATGATATCTTTCTGAAACTTTGCATGTGTATTACCCACCAACTGAAGTGATGCCTTTTGATATTTTCAGATTTCTGAAAAAAAAAAATTTTCCGTTTCCATAGAAACATGTTGAAGTTGGACTTTGTTCAGAGACAGGTTCGTTTCCGGAGCACAGCTCCAAAACCGTTCATCATATCTTCCTGAAACTTTGCATGTGACGTGTATTACCCACTAACTGAAGTGGTGCCTTTTGATATTTTCAGATTTCTGAAAATTTTTTTTTTTTCGTTTCCATAGAAACATGTTGAAGTTGGACTTTGTTCAGAGACAGGTTCGTTTCCGGAGCACAGCTCTAAAACCGTTCATCATATCTTCCTGAAACTTTGCATATGTATTACCCATTGACTGAAGTGGTGCCTTTTGATATTATCAGATTTTTTCTGAATTTTTTTTTTTTTCTGTTTCCATAGAAACATGAGAGGGATGTTGCTTGTTGTTGATTTTGACTGCTTTTGGAGCAGAAGTCTAAAACCCTTAACATTCCTGAAACTCTGTAATACCCACTAACAGAAGTACGGTAGTAGATACACAAGTATCTGTAAAAGATGTGTTTTACAAATTTTGTGGAACCGGTGGGATATGTCATCTTCTGATGACTCTTGTTTAGATTGTGTTCGTGTGCGCAGATTCTTAAAATGTTTAACGGCTGTCGCGTATGTTAAAAAAATAGAGTTCTCTCCCTTGACAGGTCTTTTTATCCAGAGCAGCTGTGCATGTTATCGAGGTAATCAGTCAGCTGAGTTTTGGACAAAACCCCTTTTTGACAAACTCACGAAACTGCGCTTTCAAACCCTTCATTGAGTAGACCGTGAGGATATTTGTTTTTCATGAAGGTCGTTGTTAGTTCGTAAATATTTCCTTGTTTTCCTATTTTAGTCTAATATTACAAAAGTGCTCTAGATCTAATGTAAACGTTTATTTCTAAAACCGTCAAACTACAGTAGTCCTAACTGATGTTTCTGAGTGATGTTTGCTTGTTGCACACATGCTTTTTCTTATCTTATTTTTAGGGGGGGGGGGGGGGGGGGGGCGGTTATCTGAATGCAAAAAATGCGCTATATGAAAATCATGTCAAAGAACGTTAAAACATTACAACACACTGACGACACTAGCTTCAGTTGCCTCGCAAAAATTAAATGCTCTTGACTCAGAGCCTTACCTCAGCTTTTATAGCTGCCGACTTAGTCTTTGTACCAACAAATTATTCAATTTAAATAAACGGGATCATAATTTTCTGATGCGCATGTGCTTGCAAAGTTAGCTAAGTATGCATAGCTCTGACCTCGTCACTGCATAGCTCTGACCTCGTCCGAGCTATGGGACGGACCCTTTGGAAATCCTTTGTCGCATCTGTGAGGCGTATTGCGCACGAAAAAGTATATACATAATGTCTTTACACTTATGCCTACACATACGCCCCGTTTTGGTTTTGAATTTATTCAGTAATTAGTACTAGCATAGCTCGGACCTCGTCAGACGTCAGAGCTATGCATACTTAGCCATTGCAAAGTAGGCATACTTCATCTATGGGTTTAGTTCGGATAATCTAAACGTCGGTATATGTGCGATGACTGCGCACCCGACGCAGGAAGACGTCTAGCATGCTGGATTTCTTTGGATTAACATAAAAAAATGCTCATGCCATCAATGATGCATGATTATAATATTAAGAGAAGGTGCTATCGAGGTGTTTTTTGTGGAAAAGAAAATCAACAGAAATACCTGTTTACACATGTTAATAATAAATGCTTATTGTACAATTCATGTGAATCAAACAACTGAGGGTAAAATTTTAAATTTGAAAATTTGTTAAAGTCTCAAGCAAGCATTCATTGAAAAAATGAGAACAATGAGAAGTGAAGCCAATCATCGGCGCTACGTACGAGTATGATAAGCTTTGCTACCGCACAACAAGACATTGTTGATTAGTTTAATAATACGTTATTGTTCCTTTTGAATGTCAATACTTATCTAAAAGAAATTAAAATGAGCTTTTTTATTTCATGTAATGCAAAGAAGCATGATGGTGAACCCGCACTTTAAGAGCCAGAAGCAATATTTAAGAATAAAATAAATAACAGCTAGGTTGTATCTTGACTTTAAGTGACATATTTAGGAAATACCAAAATAACATGGGTGTAACTGCCACTATAACCACAAGCTCATAACGAAGTTGAACAAGTGTACTTCAGCTTGTACATTATACAATTACTGAAAACTGTGTAGGCCTAAACATAAAACTTTCTAATTTAATATGCATGTCACAATTAAAATGCCGTATTATGTGATGCTTATGTGATAAGATGTTTTAATTTATTTGAGGTCGAAAAAGGATTTTTCTATTATTTCCAAGAGGCACTTTTGACCATTTTACTAGACCAGCATCGTTTCTACTAAGCATGGGCTAGTGGTACTTGATAGTACTAGAGCAAATTTCTTAACCTGCAGACCTCCAATATAAGATTATAAAATATTTGTTGATGTATCCACATTTTAGCGGTAGGCTTCTTCAATTGATTCTTCAAAGTCCAGTTTTACCAATCTTTAAATTAAATAATTATTTGCATTTTAATTCCAGAAACTGATGATCAACATGCGCTTCCAGATAATTCTCAGTATCTTCCTAGTCTTTGGATTGGGAGATTGGTAAGTTTGATAATAAATCTGTTGTCACTAACCCTATGTTGATTGCTAATGAAATCCTGCAAATTGGCTAAGGCCAATCACGGCGAAATAATGTACCTTGTTTCCTAGTTTCTGCCAGATTCAAGATGTTTGTTTTCTGGTTTTCTTGATATTTGCACTTTAGACTAAATAAAAAAATGAAATGAAAATGAAAAGAATTTTTTTAACAATTTGCCGCATCAGTTTTTGTCCACCAGCTATATATATGGGTCTATATGGTAAAGGATGTGCTTCTGTTTCGTTTACTTCTAAAACTACAGGCTATATTCTGATGGGAAAAAAATCAACTTTACTCCTATTGCATCATTATTTTTTCCATTATTTTGAAAAGAATGTGCCCATGAAACATTGAACTATTTCTATTCAGTCTTAAACAAACCAGACAAGTATTGTTACCATTTGTAAATTGTATGTGTACACAGACCCCCTTCATCAGACTGAGTTTGTCGTCCCTTGAGTCTGAAGAAGAGGATACAACCCCTGAAACGTGTAATTACAAAACAAAGAATTTGCTTTCATGACATCTTTGAGCAAAACACTGCGGTTCAATTAATGTTGTTGTAAACAGTTTTACCCCTAATTTGCATTGAATAAAAGCTCAGAAAGCATGAAATTTCTACAGTATTACTACATTCTCTCGGGTATAAGACCACACCCGAGCCTTAGACCATCCCCACTTTTAGGGGTTGTACTGGTTGGGGTTATTCTCAGGTTATAGCCCACCCCCAACTTTGCCAGATGTTCCATGGTTATACATTACATAAATCTATAATATGATTTCAAGTTAAGTGTCAAAAACCTATAAAAAATAACTATTCTGACTTTCTGACACTCTCCATATGAATTTTCATCTGAGTTGGGGTCTCTCCTGTCTAAAAGCCCACCCCCATGTTTTCAAGATGTTTGTTTGTCTGGTCTTATACCCGATAGACTATGGTGACATGATCTGTCTTGTTGCAGGATATCCTGTGAGGACACATCCTGGGATTTCTTCGTCTTCACCCAGCAGTGGACTCCCAGTGTGTGTGAGAGTGAGGGCAATGAGGTGAGTGATTCAACCTGTTTGCTGTTTGCCACATCAATGCATGCCAATGTGACACTTAAATTATCATTTGTGTCATCAACCAGTTACCATAATGCCTGTTTGCAAAACAATTTCAGTTTATATCTAAAGACGGTATGTTATTTTATGAATCATGTGTAACAAATATCAATGAATTTGGTATTTAAATTATTTTGTTTTAAATCAAATTGCTGACCTTGTTTGGTACTTAACCAAACCTATTCTGAAATACTGGAAAGAAATGTGAATACAAGTAATCAAAAGTTAAGACTCTCATTGCACCCTGCTAGAAAGTGAACGGGTATATTTATCATTCGGTCCTTCATTCCCTTCGTCCATATTTCTGTCACTAAACTTTGTCTAGAGCATATGATCAATACATGAATTTTACTTTTTGATGTCTGCTGTTGTTAGGAGATGTATTTGACTAAAAACTGATAAAATTAAATATGATTTTAATTACCCTGCACTAAATGTAGTGTTGCTTGATTAAGATGTGCTTTTAATGATTTGGTAAAGGCATTTCAATTTAATTTACCCTAATATTATATAAATGTAAAATGTCATTACCTTTCCTTACAGTGAAATACTCGTTTTTGATTGGCTAACGGTCGTTATCTTTTTTCCTATGTACCCCGTCAGTCTCACGGTGTACAAAGTTTATGTACCCCCTTGTCATAGTAACAGCTGCTAGCTAAGAGTAGGTGTCGCATTATGGTCAGATGACATTATAAAATGACTCGCGCTGTGTTTTGAACAGTTCGATCAGCTGTTTGCGCATCTATTAATTACAAATTTATTTTCGTCGTATGTGCTGCTTGGTTTGGAGACAAATCTTATTTTGTATTGCTTTCACACTCAATAAAACCAACATTAACTCGTTTTAAGGCATTTAAAAGATTGTAGTAGTATTTTATCGACTTTTAACATTTCAGTCTAGACAGATGACGCCATTTTATTTACGTTTAGAGTCAAGGTCTTTCAAGCGATATCAGCTGATCAGTCATAGGCAGACACAACGCAATAACTATAATAATACTAATTTGCTTGACATGACAGAAAGATAAATACGTTGTATACTTCTCCCTCGGGTAATACGGTCTCATGTACCATATTTGTACCAGTGTTATCCCTCGCATGAAGGCTCGGGCGACATTGGTACAAAGATGGTACATGAAACTGTATTACCCTCGTGAGAAGCATACAACTTATATTGTATGATCAAATGAAGTTTATCTAGAATACTTGTATGTATTGCATATATGTAAAGCGTCTGTCAAAAGTGTTTCAGGTAATCAGAGAGATATATTTGTTTTACAGCATAAGTGTGTGATACCTAAGAATGTAACAGGATGGACAGTTCATGGTTTGTGGTAAGTCTTTAGTTTAATATTCAATGATTATCTTTAATGTTTCCATTATCATTAGGGTGTTTATGCAATTGAAGAAAATCATTCATTGGTGTGAATCGTCTATAGGCTATGGACTTCAGATATGAATTTCTTTATGATTTTCATCCATGTCTTAGAGGGATTACATTTTTGGATGATCTATGGTTTCAATTAATCTGATTAAGAATTGTCTTGATTTCTTCTTTGTTATTGTGATGCACACATCAGATAAGTTATAAATGGCACAAATGCATAATGGTTCCTCTCCAATTATGTTTCCCAAAATGAATAATCTGCCTGCACTGTACCTTAAGAACACCTTCTCATTACATGAGTTCAAAATATCATCATCCCATCTTGCCTGTGTTAAGGGGCGGATAGCGCAGTGGTTAGCACATTTGGCTTCGGATCAAGAGGTCCGGGGTTCGAATCCCGCCAGGGGCACAGCAACTTTGTCTGCAGTAGAGAACTGTTCTATACGCAGTACGGTTTGGGTGCAATGCTACACTGAATTTCAGCATAGTACCACCCATGGTTCGCTAATTCCAGCCGATGCTCGCAGGTTTCAACGCAATGCATAGCCACATGGTGTTGCAGGCTTTCTCCCTGCAGTAATACTAGCAACCGCGATATAAGTGAAATACTCTTGAAGGTGGCATTAAACCCAACCCCAACTCACCTCACCTCACCTCACCTCACCTCTTGCCTGTCTTATGTCTCCAGTTCCAAATTCTCTTCTTTATAGTAAAGGTTTTAAAGCATGAATGTCAACTCACTGATAACTTCAATAAAGTTGTTACTCACAAAGATAATTGAAAATAATCGAACTTAGTCTTCAGAGAAATGAATATTTCTATTTACAATGTGTCAGGCCTAACAAAGATGGAGAAGAGAAACCCAATTTCTGCAATGATTCCCTCAAGTTTGACTGGACCAAGATCAAGGTAGGTAGAACAATTTTTAAAAATTATTTCCTTTGTGGTATATTTATAAAAAATTCATCAACTTCTCCTGTTATCCTCCATCCATCCCCAAAGTTCTGAAGCCATTAGACCATCAGAAAGCACTACTTCAAGTTTTAGCTAAGGAATCACATGAAGAAATATAGTGATTATTCACAGCTCTAGTTAATTTGATGTCTAATTAAGTTTTAGGTCATTTTATATATTTATCTGTTGCAGTCCTTACAAGCAAACCTCACAGCTCAATGGCCGAATGTGTTTGCTGACACACCATCTACCGACTTTTGGTATGTTTCCTCTCTTGTTGAGTGTTCATCCTTCAGATAAACAGAAATTAATTTATTCTCATGTGTAAATGACAATTCTAATCTTTGTGTAAGATGCATTTTATCATCTATGTACTAAAAGTCAGTATTTTGTTGATTATTTGTTTGAATGGAGTTTCTATAGGGTGAAATAAAAAAAAAGCAAAAACCTAAATATATTCTTTACTTGAGACATGAATTGTAAAACTAGTGTTACCTTGGGCAAGTGACTTTATGCAAAGTGTGCCACTGTTCACCCAGCAGTACAGTTGGGCACCCACTACGGAAGTGAGGGCAAATGAGACGGGTAACCTTAAAAACGCTTATATATGGCAACAAGGTTGCATACTCCAAGTGAGTTGGGAGTGAAAAAGGAACGATGCCGGGCCCTTACACCAGTGTAATAAAGTGTGTGCGCTTCTAATGACCTGTGATAATGTATTTAAGATGAAAGTCATAATAATCAACGGACATGTGACATGACGTCACATTGTTGCTGAGGCAACAGGCTCATTCTGGAGCTGACTTAACGTACATGCAAGTAGATTTCATTGAATATGCAAGGATTTGATCATATAATAAATAGAAAATTTATCTCATCTCGGGAGGTAGAAACTTTAAATATTATCACCCGTGGCTGCGCCACTCTAGATAATATAAACTTTCTCCCTCTCTTGATGAGATAAACATGGTATTTGTCAAGTAAAGCCAAATATCCTCTATTTAGATACTCTCTCCTTAGTAAGTACCAAATTGATCAACACATAATCTTAGCAAAGTTAAGTGATCACGATGGAGAACAAAGAATATTGTGTTGCAGGAAACATGAGTGGGAGAAGCACGGAACATGTGCAGTGACTTTACCGTCCACAGGAGACGAGTACAAGTACTTCAGCAAAGCTCTCGATCTGAATGCCAAGATCAACCTCACAAAGTGAGTATTCATCTGATATGACTTCTCTTCCTACAGAGGTTACTGCATTCAGATTTTTTATCCTAACCTCCGTTCTACTTTACTGATGAGCTTATGGCGTCCGTCATCCATCCGTCTTATCTGTCCATCCATCTGCCATCCGTAAACTTTTCTCTTTTTCGACCTCCTTTTATAGACTCTTTGGCCAAGGGGATTTTAAGTTGTAGATTTGGTGAACCTGTGACCCGAAATATGGTTTACAGGAGCCATGACTTCTATTAGTAGGTACTTGAAAAAATTCAGTTGATGCGAGAGAAAACTTCCGGTGGAAACTGTCACATGTGAAGAAGTTGAAGAGACGACGGTTTCCAAACAATGATAAATAAAGTTAATCTGACGCTACAGAGCCTATTTTATATCATCTCAACTGTGTTTAAAATTTTTTATCATTCAAATTTGAATATGCAAGAAAAAAACATACTGAAAACAAAAAGTAGACCATTTTGATTTTAGCTTTCATAGAAAAATGGTAGCCATGATATGTGGGTTTGGATTGATACAGCATGTACATACTATGGACTGGCTCTCTGATTCTGTTACACTTTGTCGAGCAACATCAGCTGTGGAACAATTCAGATGCTTCGTTCATACAAACATAAACCATTCTTTATGACAACATACTCCACTCATCGTCTAGGTAATGCCTATCATACTACAGATGGGCAGGTTTATAGAGGATGTATATCTTTCTTTGACAAATGCCATGTTGATCTCATCGAATGAGGTAGAAAAGTAGATATTTTACGAGTGACACAGCCACAAGTGAACTGAGCACTTTTTTTCTCATGAAATGAGATAAACATGGTATTTGTCAATAAAAAACAGAATTTATATTTATATCATTATTTCTGTGTTTTATGATGAAATGACATGATTTCAACTGTAAACTTAAAGCCTTCTCAAAGTTTTTCTATGACATCATAATATTGTCCTAATGACGTCATTATTTCGTCCGTCATTATTTCACTGATCTAACCGAGTATCTCACTCCCAATTTATACAATAAATTTGTATAACATACATGCAGAAACAGGATACCTGCAGATGATAGGTCAGTTCCCGGCTGTATTGTCTCCTCTCTGAAACATACAAACATACAGTTCTCCAATACTCATCAACTGCTAACAATTGTATAATGTCCTATTTATATACATCCTCGGTTACCCATGGTCTTATATATGCTCCGTTACTCTCCACTATATCACCCATGGGAAATTTCATCAGAGAAATCTGTACTAAAATTACCCGCCCTTGGCCGGCGTGAGCCAATCAAACCGCTACGCAGCTTGGACCTGCGACCAATGACAATTCATATCACTTCGATGAAAAGCACACAAGGTCATTTTGTTAGCCATCCGTCACCGGTTATCTTCCTTGACCATTTCCGTCTGATATAGTGGAGAAAAACGGAGCATATATAAAACCCTGGGTAACCGAGGATGATTTATATGAAACAAAGTGAAAATGAGTAATATCACTTGTTATTATTTACTGCATCATGCTGATAGCTCTGCTCCCTTTAAACCTATCTATATTTCATTTCCAGAATTCTACAGAAACATGATGTAGTTCCTTCTTTCTCTGTGGGCTATCAGGTTTGTTGTTTCCTTACTTGCTTACTAGTGCTTAAGAAATTGTTTAACTATATTGAATTAAACTTGATATGTTTACTTTTGCTAAATTGTTTTCCCCATTCAGAATGTTTAAGTAAATGGCGGTCTTTTAAACTTAATTTTGATCATAATTCTGCTTTTGTACAGAAAAAATATTCATCCATGATACTCGGAGGTTTCCATTAATAAATTAAGTTGTGAACTTGTACCTTATTGACTTCTCTGAGAAATTAGTCTTATTACAAACATTTCTTTATCAACATCTATGGTTATTATTTTTTTCGCAGACAAAAAAACTATATGATGTGTTGAAGACAGAATTTGAAGATTCCTATCCGAAGTTGCAATGTGTTGGTTACAATAACAAAGTAAGTGCCTCATCTCAGACTCTCATACCCAATTAGCAGCCCCGCCGCGTTTTGTTTTGGCTATAACTTTTTTCCTAAAGGTTTTGAGAACTCACATACATAACTACTTACTTATACCCCTTGGGAATTGTTTTTGACATTTTCACATTCAAGGTCAAAGGTCAAAGGTCAAAGGTCACGAGTTTTGAAATCGCTAAAAAAATCCTTGTAAACACGATAACTTAATAAATATTTGTGCTATCAGGCTCTTATTTGGTGTATTTCAACTATGGAGAAAGATTTGAAAAGGTTTTTGCTAACATCCGTCAAAGGTCAAGGTCACAGCGAGGGCACAACTTAAGCATGCTTTGCGAAAATGTTTTATTTCAACTATCAACCCTTAACTTGCGAATCCCGGAATTATCCGGGAGGGCCATAAACACGTCAGAGTGGATCCCGGATCCAATACTTAGAAATAATTCACGGCAGACTCTCAGTTTACAAGCCGTGGCACCGGGTCCAGAGTCGATTGTCTCCGGGAAACGCTCCATGAGAATGGCTGCATTTATGCTCTGCGGTTAGCCATGACAATGAAACTTTGATGTCTGGTCGAAATGTCCGGCAAAATTAACACCAATTTGCGTGTGCATTGTTGACCCGTAACGCATTGATAATTAGCTTTACAAAAGGCCAATTTTGTCGGGCTTCGCCCCGAAGCCTAATTTCGCTTGGGGCTATTTTCACCAACGTGTTTACATTGCGTCGGGTTTGCCTCGCCCGAGCCTGCTATCTGCCTCGCATTTAGCGAGACGGGGGAAAAAAATCGCTTACTTGCCTTACTCCCGCACTTCATATCATGTGAGCGAATTGTTTGTTTTCAACAAAAAAATACGGCAAAATAAAGGGGAAAGAATGGACTACATTCCCATATAAAATTAGAAAATGTCCAAAAAAATAATAAAGACACAGCAAGCGCCGTGAAAAAGGTCATGCTTACACTTCATAAATATTGAAACAATCGGCGATTTTTCACAACTTCTTACACAATTATCACTGCTAAACTACTGAATGCATTTTCATAATTCTTATATCACAATAAACCAAAAAGAATAATCTTTTATTCTATATAAAATGCGCATATTTATTCACAGAAATAAAGATACAATTTTACCTTTCTGAGAGGCCTGTGAAACCAAAGGGCACACAAACTAATCAACATATTTTCATCAGTTATTGTTCGAGGTTAGCATTTATTTGAAAGGTCAAACAACATAACCATATTTGGGTTGACATGTGCTTATTTGTCAACTGGTTCGAGATTATGATTTCTTGGAAAAGTGTGAACGACCGTTCGCAATGCCGCATACATGTTGTAAGTTTTTAAGATTTGATAGGTGGAAATAAAGACAAACTTTACATAGCTATAGAATTATAACCAAAGGTCGCATTCTAATAATTTTTATATCATTATGAAGCTAGACATCTTGTCTTCAATTCCTTATATAAATGGATTTTTTTTCGTTTCGTATTTATGATGTTACGAGGCCCGAATTAAAGACAATCTTTCGAAAGTAATAGAATAAAAACGAAAAATCATAGAAAATTAATTCAAAGTTTCTGGTGTGAATTAGCCATTTGTGTACGGGTGTCGCTACTTGAATTTGTATTGAACGCCAGTATATAGTCCTTATTCGCCATGTAGATGCTGTATATTTTGTAAAAACGGTACCGGAATCGCCGCCTGGAAATTCTGCCAGCAGAGCTAGTCAGTGCCAAAGTCCAAACTACTGCTGCGAGCTGCGAGCCTGTAAATTTCCGCCACAGGGGCTAAACTTGGTAAAATATATATACGCAATGTAAGGGTTAACACTTTGAAGCATTACATGATTGATATACACAATGAAAAGTGATCATTGACTGTGTGACCTTGAAGATCAAAGGTTAAGGTCACGAGATATGGTCATTGTGACCAGTTCTGAAATCACTAAATAATATTTTTCCAAAAAGGTATTGACGCCTCATATACATAGCTTCTTTCTTATAAACCTGGTGAATGTATGTTCACATTCAAGGTCAAAGGTCATGAGTTCTGAAATCACGAGTTCTGAAATCATTACAACAATCCTTATAAACCCGATAATTTCAAACATTTTTTGTGCTATCAGGCTCTTATTTGGTATATATCAACTATGGAGAAAGACCAAGATTTGAAATGGTTTTTGCTAAAATCTGTCAAAGGTCAAGGTCACAGTGAGGTCACAACTTAAGCATGCTTTTGTGAATATGCCTTATTTTAACTTTGAACAGTATGAGTCATTGCATGATTGTTAAACACAATGAAAAGTGATCATTGATGGTGTGACCTTGAAGGTCAAAGTTCATGGTCCTGAGATATTGGTTAAGGCCATGTTACCGTAATCCTTTGATCCAATTTTGAAATCAGAAATAGGTTTTAAGAACAAACTTGTGAAAAGTGACCCCAATGATGATTCAACTTGTCAGTAATAATTTGATGCTGACGAGAAGGCGGAACAGGGAAAGCCGAGACCCTAAGTTTCGGGCTGCTCTGCTTTTGTGGTGTCCCACAAACGCTCATCTAGTTTGTTACCTTGTATGTAAGAATATGAACAAGTCACTAATTTCGAGAAATAGAAACACTTTGTAACATGAATGTTAATGACATGTCATATCTTCCAGCATCTGTCTGTCCGTCGGTCCGTCCTAACATCCAGCAACTTTTCCCATTTTCTAACTCAACATGAACAAAATATCTATTTTTGTAGTCTTTCAAAGCACCTTAGAAAGCTAAAATCTTTTGTACATATTTTGGGGCCAATGTAGACAACAGTTTATTATAACCCCGACCAACTATTCGGGGTCGTATAGTTCTACCAAGGTTTCCGTCCATCCGTCCGAAGATATGTTTTTTCCAACCGATTACAGAAAAACTATTCAGTTGATTCATTTCAGACTTTGCACAAATGTTCTAGACTACCAGTGTAGTGCAGTGTTGAAAATGAAGTGATTTTGTGAATTTTGATGACATAGTTCAAAAGGGTTCAAAATTAGCACTAGTCCGGTAGCCCATGGCTAGTGAAAAAGAAGCTGGGCTAGTAGAGTGTAAAAACTGGTAGCCTGAAGGACTAGTTAAATTTTAGGTGAAATGATGATGGAGATGTATTTGGCTAACGAGAATAAATCTGGACTAGTACTTTTAGAAATGCACTAGTCCGATTGGCCAACCAATTGAAAAGGTTAATTTCCACCCCTGCATTTTGTATTCATTTTCATATTCATTCATTTAGTCATTATCTGATATTTGGTTTGTCCGATAGGGAGATTAAGTTATCAGAAGTAGATTACTTAAATAATATCCCCACCCAGTGGGACAACTGTTTGAGAGGCATTTTAGAAGTTTGTGTTGTAGAGAAGACCAGGGTATTTATGGATGGTCAACTTCTGTATTTAACAATGGTGACATTTTGGTATAGATCCTTGTTAGTGTGACATCACTAGAGGTTTTCAGTACGATAGGAACAATAGGATGATGTCATTAGGTAGCTGTGATCAAGCGAGGATCAATTCATAATATGAACATCATTTATGAACCTTTTGATTATTTTGGGAATATAAAGAGAATCTCACCCAAGTGTCTTCAGATATCAAATATATCAACAACAGGCTTGCCGAGGATATTTTTACTTTAATCAACGAGTGTTGATATATTTGATATCAGAAGACACGAGGGTGATAGCATTGTCAGCAGTGTTCTCAATGATGTCAATTCTTTGTAATGTGATTAACTGATGATGTAATAGCATGATGACAATTTGATTGTAGCGATATTTACAATGTAGATATTGCTTGTAGATATCGCTTGATCCCACACAGGCGATATCTACTGTGGAAGCCAGTTTTGGATAATAAAATCAAAAGAACATTTGATATTACTTATCAATAACCATGTATATCTCATATAATGAAGTTGAAATCGCATATTCCTTAATGGTGTTGTTACAACCATGTAGATCAAACCTATCAATTATCAATCATATGTAATAACATTATTACTAAAATTGTATATAATCTCCAGGTTGTCGTTACGATGTATCACTTGCTTAATAACTTTGCTTGTATCTGCATCGAAACATCGCAATAAAGAAGTTGACTATCCATAGAATGTAGTCCCATTAGGTCTGAGTTCACAACACTGAACGAAACCTGTCACCACCCCACTGACTACATATCTCCTCAGGTGTAGTCCCCACCATTGTCTGTACTTACTACTTATATCCATAGAATGTGTTCTCATTCACATAATCAAACTCGTAAAGAATTACATTTCTACTTCTCTCGATGAAACATAAAGGTATTTGACTTGAAATAGTATCATGCATGTATCTGGTTATCTCTGTATCTTTTTCTCACATTTTCAGAAACTGAAAGAGAAGCAGCAACTGCTAGAGCAGATTGAGATTTGTCTTGACAAGACGTTCAAGTTTGTCAAGTGTGACAACCCGGGACCAAGCGAGGGAGACTGCAGCTTCGATAAAGCTGTCTACATCTGGCCTCTACACAATAAAACAAACCAAGCACATCCTTCAAAACTTACTGAATACTTCCAGATGTCATACGTGGAATATTCCATCATTAAAAATTGATTCAAGTTATAAACCCTTTCAGAGAGTAAATTGATAAAAATGCATCTGTTTAATTTGAATCTTTAAATATTCTGTCGAAGTGATATTTTTGATAATTTATATTTTTCATTCCTCATATCATTTTAGCTAATGAAACCTGTAAGGCCTTAAAGACTTATGGCATCAAGTCTGGTGTCCGTCCATCTATAACCTTTTTGAAATTTCTACTTCTTTCAAGAATCACATGTGCAATGAAACTGACAGGGTCCTTGTCCTAAGAACATATTTTCTTTAAACAAAGTTAAGCTCAAGAAAAGTGAAATCTTGTGAACATGTTCCTTGGCATTTTTAGAGCAGAGTCGAATGCTTTTGTTCAATCCAAATTTTCGTCAGGTGGAGTACAATTACATACAGAAAGATATGCTCAAAACCTATCCATCTTGTGAGAATTTAGAACTTTTATGTAACAAGCAACTCAGGAAAGTGAAAATCAATCAATGTATGTAAATGATTATTTTTTTCCATTTGATATTGGTGAAATTAAATTGACATTGATTCAATAAATGAAAAAAAAATGTTGATGCCAGAAGCATTTGACTGTCCCTAAGATAGATGGATAACAAGTAGCAGTACCTTAAAGAGAGGGTTCTATCGGGGATTTTTCGTGGAAACGAAATTCGAGAGGACATTCCTGTTTACTTATATACCTGTAGTGTATTAATAAATGCTTATTGCACAACCCATGTGAAACATATTTTTTAGGCTAATGTTTTTATGACTTTATATTTGAAATTTGATAAAGGTAAACTCCCATTCTTTCAAAGATAAAAACAATGAGAAGTGAAACCATTCATTGGCACTACGCGTGTGGAAAGATTTTATATGGCACCACACGACATTGTTCATTAGTTTAATGCTACAGTATGTGTTACTTCATGAATATTTCATCAACACATGTCTTATTTATATCTTGAAAAAATAAAATTAGTGAAAATTCAGTAATTTCATTTTGTGTTTTGAAAAAAAAGATAAATGGTGGACAATCAACGACAGAACTCCCTCTTTAAATATTACAAGCTACAGATCATCTACTGCTACAAGTTATATATTATGTATATATGATTCACTTCAATCAGATCTTATTTGTATCAAAGATGTATTGTTGTGTATTTCTAAATCAGTATAATTTTTATATTGTATGAAATAAGCTATAAAACATGTCAAAGAGTGTCTCTCCAGCTTTTCAAATGGCAGAAATTGCTAAAAAATCAAAAGTGAACAGCCCTAAACAAAAGTTGCCAGGTTAATGGCTGTTGGACATGAATTGATTATTTCATACACAAATCCGTCTTTGTTTATGATTCTGGAATGATTTTTCAAGTTACCAATATTCAGAAATTATACAGAATCAAATTTTAAAGCTAGTATTATATTTCATGTTGCCTGTATGCTCATTAGTCATATGTATTTGTTTATATTTTATTTCATATTTGCTTTTTACTCCCTTTCTCATCAAAGTTTAGATTCCTTACAAGTGCAGTTATCCACTAAAGAAAAGATTAATCTTTTTCAAAATAAAGGTGCATTATCAGAATCCTCAAACATCGGTCAAGAGGCCACAGTGATAGTAAAGTGTTTTCCAGTGTCAAATGTGTTTCCTTGTTAATATTTGAAACAACTAAAAGGGCAACCAAAGTGTATTGATCAAACAAAACTAGTAAATTGTTTTACATTGAAATATTTAAAAGATCATAGTGAAGATTTTATGGTTTTGCCCAAGATACACAATGACTGCAAAAAGGATTGAATTTGGTTTTAAAGTGTATCATTAGACCAAAACTTCAGTGAACTGAATGCTCAATCTCAGAGAGAGTATCATACTCATGACCTGATATACAGTAGTGGTGCAGAGAGAACCTTTCATCCTAGAAAATCGTCCACCTCGCTCCCATTTGCTGAACTTGACATCATTAATTATCAAGGTCATAACAAGGATTTAGTGGTTTAACCAATGTTTATATTGCAGCGTTTTTGGATTTGGTTCAAAGTTTGTTTAACAAAGTGTTTTTTTGGTACTATGGGCTTTAGTTTAATTTGATGACCCTAAGTTAATTGCAGTCAGTGACGATCGAATGGTATCATCCAAAACTCTGTTCGGCAGGAGATTGTGTGAGTTCAAGCGATTTCTCCTAGGAGATAATATTTTGATAGTAGATTTTGCACTATGCCCTTTCAACATCATCCACATGACATTACAATGCTTTTACATCATCAAGTAATGACTCACAATGCAATGATGTCAAACACTGTGACATCACAGTTCTATGACATCACCTCCCTGGAAGACCTATGTTAGTGCTTTGTTCAGAGATGTAAATTTTTCATTGAAAGTAATGAAGAAGGATTTGTGGTGGTTAATAGAATCTCACCCTTGTGTCTTCTGATATAACATATATCAACACTCGTTGATAAAAATAAAATATCCTTTGCATGCCTTGGATATTCGTAACTTTTATCAATGAGTGTTGATATATTTGATGTCAGAATAAACGAGGGTGAGATTCTCTGTGTTACCACTGTCAAGCTTGTTAGCTCAGAGACGCAAGAAAGAATTTATGGATTTTGTTCAAAATTAGCAAGTGTGTCTTTCAACATAATCAAATATGGTGACCTTAGGATAACACTGAAGGTCATAGAAATGATTATTGCTGTAGGTCGAAAACTAACAGATGAATTTTCTTTCATTTTGGTGTCAAGTCATTTTTGTGGCATCACAAAAGGTGTAAACTTTGTTGGTAGCCTTGTTAAATTGTTCATGGTCACTGGGACACAGTCAGGGTCAGGTTAATTGTGATATCCCAAACTGTTTTGAAGGGATCTGTCAACACAAAGAATTCAGAGTCTTAGCAGTAGCTTTAATGGATTTTCTACCAACTTTATAATTTTGTAAACATATAGTCTCACAAAGTTAGTCACAATATTTTGTTTCAAAGTGTTTGTGTTTTTTACTTCCATTACTCGACTATCAACAGTTAGCCGGCGCAATAGTCACAATAGTGAAAAAGCTTGTTACTACCAGGTAAGTTAATGTCAAATGTCTTGGGTTTTTTTTAACCGCATAAACAAACTACAGTTTGCAATATTCACCACATCTTGTAAAATTGTAAAAATGTTTATAAATATTTATTATCATAATGACTTTTGACATTCCCTGAAAGAGTTATTGAAAATATTATTTTTAAGTTGATACCATGACAGACCAATAACATTATACAAAATTGATATTCAAATTGCTGTTTTGAAACGTACAATACTTTTTTAACAGTTGGAGGTCTGTCCTCCAAATTTAGATAAACTTGAATTATTTTAAATAGTGAAAGAAAAAGCAGATTCATTGGTATTTGTGTTTCTTATATATATATTTGTATAATTTATGCATATACTATTTATGTTAATTGAATTCAGGGTTTGAATTGTTTTTTCACATATTTCTGCAGTTATTTTCAATAAATTGTGTCTCCTCATCACCAGATTTAAGTATTTATTTAGCAGCCCGACCATAGGGACTCTAAATTGTAATTAAAATGCAAGTAAAATGAAGGTTAAAAAAAAACTACACCCTATATTACATAGAGTAAAGGAGCAAGGGCAGTCATATTGCTGATCTAAGGGTCCATTAAACATTAGGTCAACATTTACGCCAAGAATTGGTGACATTCACAAATGAATGCACATACCTATCACCAATAAACTTATACGCAAAACCGGGCTGATTTTTAATAGCTCTTCAAATTCGAAAATCGACCACAAAAACCTCTCCCATGAACGTTACTCCGCAGTCGATACCCTTTCAAACAATCTGATTGGTCCAATGATTTTTTCTGTCCGGTTTATTTTTTATCCCCCGCCACGAAGTGGAAGGGGGATATAGGTTTGAGCTCCGTCCGTCCGTCCGTCTGTCCGCTATAAAGGGGACAGCTTTTCTCAGAAACTGTTTGAGATAGGACAACCAAATTAGGTGTGTGGCTTGAGAGCATTAATACCTTGACGGAGTTCGAAAATAAGAACCGTGTGATTTTTCTTTCCTGAGTTATTGCCCTTGTTCTGTATTTTAGGACTCTGTTCATGGTATCTCCAAAGGGGACAGCTTTTCTCAGAAACTGTTTAAGATAGGGTTTCCAAATTTGGTGTGTGGCTTGTGGACATAAATACCTTGATGGAGTTCGAAAATAAGAACCGTGTGATTATTTTTTCCGGAGTTATTGCCCTTGTTCCGTATTTTTGGACTCTGTTAATGGTATCTCCAAAGGGGACCACTTTTCTCAGAAACTGTTTAAGATAGGGTTTCCAAATTTGGTCGGTGGCTTGTGGACATTTTGGTTATTTTTCCTGGAGTTATTGCCCTTGTTCCGTATATTTGGAAACTTTTCATGTTATCTCTAAAGGGGACAGCTTTTCTCAGAGACTATTTAAGATAGGATTAACCAATTTGGTGTGTGGCCTGAGGGCATAAGTACCTTGATGGATTTCGAAAAAAAGAAGCATGTGATTATTCTTTCTGGAGTTATTCCCCTTGTTCCGCTTTTTCGACTCTGTTATCTCTCTCAAGTATCTTCAAAGGATATAGCTTTTCTCAGACATTGTTTAGCATCACATCAGTTGTGTGGCTTGAGGATATCGATACCTTAATGGAAAGAAAATGAGAAGCGCACAATTATTTCTTCTTGAATTATTGCCCTTGTTCTCATTTCTTGTGTCTGGCGCACAATTATTTCTTCTTGAATTATTGCCCTTGTTCTCATTTCTTGTGTCTGGCGGAGGATGTTGATGACTGTCTTCTTGTGGTGTATATATTAACTAAGGATAAAGGCCAAGATTTGAAAAGATTTTTGTTAAAATCTGTCAGTGGTCAAGGTCTCAGGGAGGTCACGTCTTGCGCATGCTTTTGCTTCTTAGTCGAGACTGCTATAAGTTTTTGCGCAGTTTCCGTCGCCGCCGCCGCGTTTTGTATTGGCTTTAACTTTTTTCCTGGAAAGTTATGAGAACTCATATACATAACTTCTTACTTATGCCCCTGGGGAATTTTTTTGACATGTTCATATTCAAGGTCAAAGGTCAAGGTCACGAGTTCTGAAATCGCAAAAAAAATCCTTGTAAACTCGATAACTTGAACAAATATTTGTGCTATCAGGCTCTTATTTGGTGTATATCAACTATGGAGAAAGGTCAAGATTTGAAAAGGTTTTCGCTAACATCCGTCAAAGGTCAAGGTCACAGCGAGGGCACGACTAAAGCATACTTTTGCGAAAATTACTTATTTCAACTATTAACACTTTGAATCATTACATGATTGTTATACACAATGAAAAGTGATCACTGATTGTGTGAACTTGAATTTTAAAGGTCAAGATAACGAAATATGGTCAAGGTCACCAGTTCTGAAATCACTAAATAACCTTTTTCCAAGAAGGTATTAACACCTCATATACATAGCTTCTTTCTTATAAACCTGGTGAATGATTTTGACATGTTCACCTTCAAGGTCAAATGTCAAGGTCATGAGTTCTGAAATCACAAAAAAATTCCTTATAAACAGGGTAACTTGAAAAATATTTGTGCTATCAGACTCTTATTTGGTATATATCAACTATGGAGAAAGGCCACAATTTGAAAAGGTTTTAGCTAACATCCGTCAAAGGTCAAGGTCACAGCGAGGGCACGACTTAAGCATGCTTTTGCGAAAATGTCTTATTTCAACTATTAACACTTTGAATCATTACATGACTGTTATACACAATGAAAAGTGATTATCGATTGTGTTACCTTGAAGGTCAAAGGTCAAGGTCATGAGATATTGGTTAAGGCCATGTGAACCCTTTGATTAAATTTTGAAATCTGAAAAGGGTTTTAAGATCTTGTGAAAAGTGACCCCAGTGATGATTCAACTTGTTAGTAATAAAAAAAAAGTTTTAAAAAAATCCCATTTTATTGATGCTGACGAGCAGGCGGAAAAGGGAAAGGAGAGACCCTAAGTTTCGGGCTGCACTGCTTTTGTGGTGTCCCGCAAACGCTCATCTAGTTTTAACTATGATCACTTTGAATCATTACATGGTCATTATACTCAATGAAAAGTGATCATTGATTGCATGACCTTGAAGGTCAAAGATCAGGGTCAAGAGATCTGAAATCACAAACAAGAATTTCTGTGCTTTGAGACCTTATTGTCCCCCGCCACAACTCGGAATGGGGGTCTATGTATTCAACAGCGTCCGTCCGTCTGTCCGTATGTCCCACTATTGTTAACTCGTTATCTTAGAGGCTTGGCATCCAAAGTCTTCAAATTTGATGTCCTTCTACATTGGGGGATGACGCAGACACCAGTAGATTTTGGTGACCTTGACCTTATCTTCAAGGTCAATCGTACACTTTGACCCCTTTTCAAACTCTTGTTAACGCGATATCTCATGAACGGAGCGACCCATGTCTTCTAAATATATGTCCGTCTACATTGGTCGATGACGCAGATACGAGTCAATTTTGGTGACATTGACTTTATTATACCCCCGCTACAACGTAAGCGGGGGTATATAGCTGTCATTCCATCCTTCCGTCCGGTCAATTTTCTCAAAAACTGTCAAAGATACATCAACCAAACTTTGTACAGTTGTTAACAATGTTCTTCCGATGGCGCACAGACAATTTTCAATTTTCTGAGACTTATATTTTTGGTCGTTTCCATGGAAACGTCACTTTTTGGACTTAGTTTTATTGTGTTCAATGGGGATACCGTTCAACCTAGGTGAATGAATTTTGGTTGTGAGTACTCATGACCATACTCTTTATCGAGTTCGAAAACCAGTTCCAAAATATATTTTTTTACGGAGTTATGGCCCTTGAATCCAAAATTTAACTTAGTACCAAAAGAACTGTGATGCTCCAATGGGGACAAGTTTTCTCGGAAACTATTACATCTAGGTGAATGAAATTGAATATGAAAGTAGTCCAGATGATACTCTTCATCGAGTTCGAAAACCAGTTCCGAAATATTTTTTTTACGGAGTTATGGCCCTTGGATCCGAAATTGAACTTAGTACCAAAAGATCTGTGATGCTCCAATGGGGACAAGTTTTCTCGGAAACTATTACATCTAGGTGAATGAAATGTAATATGGAGATAGTCCAGATGATACTCTTCAACGAGTTCGAAAACCAGTTCCGAAATATCATTTATTACGGAGTTATGGCCCTTGAATCCGAAATTGAACTTTGTACCAAAAGAGCTGTGATGCACCAATTGGGACAAGTTTTCTCGGAAACTATTACATCTAGGTGAATGACATTTAATATGGAGGTAGTCCAGATGATACTCTTTATTGAGTCCGAAAACCAGTTCCGAAATATTATTTTTTACGGAGTTATGGCCCTTGAATCCGAAATTGAACTTAGTACCAAAAGATCTGTGATGCTCCAATGGAGACAAGTTTTCTCGGAAACTATTACATCTAGGTGAATGAAATTTAATATGGAGATAGTCCAGATGATACTCTTCATCGAGTTCGAACACCAGTTCTGAAATATTACTTTTTATGGAGTTATAGCCCTTGGATCCGAAATTGAACTTTGTACCAAAAGAGTTTTGATGCTCCAATGGGGACACGTTTTCTCGGAAACTATTACATCTAGGTGAATGACATTTAATATGGAGGTAGTCAGATGATACTCTTTATTGAGTCCGAAAACCAGTTCCGAAATATTATTTTTTACGGAGTTATGGCCCTTGAATCCGAAATTGAACTTTGTACCAAAAGAGCTGTGATGCACCAATTGGGACAAGTTTTCACGGCAACTATTACATCTAGGTGAATGAAATTTTACATGTAGGTAGTCCAGATGATACTCTTCATTGAGTTCAAAGTCCAGTTCCGAAATATTATATTTTGCAGAGTTATGAAGCCCTTGAATCTGTAATTGAACTTGGTACAAATTACCGTTGTGATGCTCTAATGGAAAATATTAAGTTACCTGACATATATTACATCTGGGTGAATGAAATTTTGTAACAACAGTCAGTTCCTAAAATTATTTTGGACAATATTATGATGCTTGAAGCTGTTTGATAAACATAGTAACCTTCACATCTATAATTCTCAATGGACGGATAGCGGGGGTATGTTAGCCATGCTCACTTTTTTCTTGTTTTCAAGGTCACCATGACACTGTGACCACTTGACGAACTCTTGTTAATGGTGTATCTCATGAGCGGTTGGACGTAATGTCTTAAAATTTTGTGACAGCCTATATTGGCAAATTACGCCGACACCAGTTGACTTTGGTGACCTTGACCTTATATTTAAGGTCATCAGTACACTTTGACCACTTTTTTAAGTACTATATCTCATGAACCATAGTACTATATGTCTTCAAATTTGCTGATCATCATGAGACTTTTTATCAGTAATGCAATTAAAGAAAAAGCTCTTTTTGATCAAATGATGTGTCTTACTGAACTCAATATTAGTGGCGGGAGACATTGCCATGTTAGTGGCAAACACTTATTTGGTATATATCAACTATGGAGTATTGCCAAAATTTGAAACAGTTTTCGTTAAAATCTGTCAAAAGTCACAGGGAGGGCACGATATGTCTTATATTAACTGTTAACACTTTAAATCGTTACATGATTGATATACATTATGAAAAGTGATCACTCATTGTGCGACCTTGAAGTTCAAAGGTCTTTGCTACGTAGCGCTGCATTGAACAATCTCGTTCAAGAAAGTTTTTTTTTACTTTTAAGCGCTAATTTAACATGGCCCAGTTGCATTCGATAGGATTCTCTTACTGTGAGATTATTTTCTTCAAGACCAGTGCAGGAATTATCATATATGATATCAGTCATGTGATTGATTTCTCTTTTTATCCCACCGGTATGTAATACCGTGGGATATAGTCAACGCCCCGTCCGTCTGTCCATCCGTCTGTCCGTCCGTAATCAGAAGCAGAGCAGAACTCGAAAACCATTTATCATGTCTTGCTGAAATTTCACATATGTATTACACTTTTACTGCAGTGGTGCCTTTTGATATTTTCAGATTTTTAATTTTTAACTCATCAGGCCTGAAAGGCCCGATGGGCTTATGGCATGGGATGTCGTCCGTCCATCCGTCCGTCCGTCCGTCCGTCTGTCCGTAAACTTTTCACTTTTTCGACTTCTTCTCCAGAACCAATGACTCTAGAGAGCTGAAATTTTATGTACAGACTCCTTGGGCAATGGGGATTCTAAATTGTAGATTTGGTGACCCTGTGACCCCAAATAAGGGCCCCAGGGGTCATAACCTTAAAAGCTATTTTCATCTTCTTCTCCAGAACCAATGACTCCAGAGATCTGAAATTTTATGTCCAGACTCCTTGGCCAATGGGGATTCTAAATTGTAGATTTGGTGACCCTGTGACCCCAAATAAGGGCCCCAGGGGTCATAACCTTAAAAGCTATTTTCATCTTCTTCTCCAGAACCAATGACTCCAGAGAGCTGAAATTTTATGTACAGACTCCTTGACTGATGGGAATTCTTAATTGTGGATTTAGTAACCCTGTGACCCATAATAAGGGCCACACAGGTCACAACCTAAAAATCATTTTTCATCTTTTTCTCCATTCTCAAAAGCTCTAGAAAGCTGAAATGTTATGTACAGACTCTATGGCCAATGGGGATTCTAAATTGTAGATTTGGTGATCTTGTGACCCCAAATATGGATCACAGGGGTAATCACTTAAAACAGCTGTGTTAATGAACTGTGAAGATAATGAGATTTTATGTGCACTTCATATGTCAGCTTAAGAGTAATACTACATTATGGACATGTTTGATGTAATCAATGTGAAATAAGAACTATTGAATAGCCTGTGAACTGAATATTGTGACAGGATGCATAGGAATTTTTTTTAAAAGGATTAACAAATGTTTTATTTTACATTAGATATGTGAACTAAATATGACTGGTGATGAAGTAAGATAAGACTATTTAAACTAGCTACATGAGTTTGTGATACCACATCTTCTTTTCCAATAATGAAAAATAAATAAAGATGGGGAAAACAAAATTTAAAATATATAATTTACTGGCTGTGAGTCCAGGGTCTGCATGTTGCATAATTGCAGGTGTTGACCTGGGGAGTGACCACTGACCCTGGCAGAGATGCAAACAGCAGCTAGCTAATACACAGAGGTTTCAGGTTACTTCTCTGCTGTGTTACTGATTTAGTCTTACACTCAGATGCTCAATAGAATTTATCAATTAAGTATTGAAAAGGATCCTATGAAACTATGAGCCTATGAGAAACAGGATTTTTGGAAACAAATGGGGGTTCTTTTTCATTATGTAATAAATGTTGATAATTCCAGGATAAAAATAGGAAGTAAAACAATAAACTGCAAAGGTCTACATTATTTATAATGAAAATGGATTAATGTGTAACCAATTTTGATAATAAATTTGATGACTGAGCAATGACTTATCATGTGATATCTTAACCTTTTCCTTGGGGATAATTAATAACATAATTCCTGATGAGCTTCAGAGCCAGTGGCTCTATTTTCTAAATTTGTTTTCGTTTCCATAGAAACTTGTTGAATTTGGACTTTGTCAGAGACAGGTTCGTTACAGCTCCAAAACCGTTCATCATATCTTCCTGAAACTTTGCATGTGTATTACCCACTAACTGAAGTGGTGCCTTTTGATATTTTCAGATTTCTGAAAACTTTATTTTTGGTCTCTTCCATAGAAACATGTTGAAGTTGGACTTTGTCAGAGACAGGTTCGTTTCTGGAGCACAGCTCCAAAACCGTTCATCATATCTTCCTGAAACTTTGCATGTGTATTACCCACTAATTGAAGTGGTGCCTTTTGATATTTTCAGATTTCTGAAAATTTAATTTTTTTCTGTTTCCATAGAAACATGAGAGGGATGTTGGTTGTCGTTGATTTTGACTGCTTCTGGAGCAGAAGTATAAAACCCTTAACATACCTGAAACTCAGCATCTGTAATACCCACTAACTGAAGTACGGTAGTAGATACACAAGTATCTGTCAAAGATGTGTTTTACACATTTTGTGGAACCGGTGGGATATGTCATCTTCTGATGACTCTTGTTATTTAATGTCAAGACTTGGACTTTTGCACTGATAATATTGTGCGATCTTTGAATTAAAATTAATGGCAAGCGATTGTACTTTATCTAGAAAACTATTTAGCTAAATCTACATCACCAAACAATACCAAGTCTGATGACATCAATACAGTAAATGGTTATTGTCATGCCATTCTTTTGTAATACGTAGTAATAAGTAAATGTTCATGCACGTTAAAACGTCAATGCGACGAAGGAATTTATAACAATGTATGGAATGAAATATAAGGGAAAATACCTTGGTCATTATACAGACAATGTATCTATAACGTGATGGAATATAATTGCAATTATTAATGAGATAGGTATGTCCCATATATGCCGAAATGGCAGTAATAAAGGACCAGGGGTCAGAAACCACTACTTTTCATTATATTGAAACCATTAGTCAGCTAAGCAAATGGCTTTGTATCAAATATCAGTGATAAAGGGGTTGAACAAGGGTAAACAGCATGTCCAACTTGGAATGGCGACGATAATGAAATATACATAAACAATGTATTGGACAGGTGCTCCGTGTTTACATTGCTGGTATTGATAAAATACCCAAGTTCGGAAACCGCTTGATCAGAGTAATTCCCGCGTTGATAGTTTTATCCAAACGTTTAATTTGGTTTATGAATCTATTTCATGCTATGAATAATCATTGGACCAAATGTGTAGCTTAACTTAAGGTCAATGACACTAACTGACAAGCGCAGGAGCGATGTATTCACCAACCTTTAGTTAAAGAAACACATTCATATACATTACTTTTTGCATTGTTGACACACGTTTCCAATTTATTTACTTGTGTGAAGGCGGTGAACAAAGTAAACATAAACGAAAATCGGAAACAGCAGGGTTCAATTACCGAATAAACGCAGCAGAAGCAATCAATGCTGATATTGGCAAGTTATGGAAATAACACTAATTGCAAATAGATGTCCTAATATCCTGTTCTTTAGTAAACGACAAAGCTGTGTGTGCAAAACAATGTCTAAACTCTGCTGCAATCTACATATTCCTTCATATAGGATTCGTGAATGCTACGTGAGAGCGTACGGTTGCATCAAGTCACAGGGCATTAGTCATCATATTTAGTTTTGACCATACTTGTGTGTCAGTCAGATTTATTTCCGACAGTGGTCGTGCGGCGCCAAATGCACTTGTACTTCTCCACCAAAGTTATGCAGTCAGGCCGCCCAATCTAAGATTGAAGAATGTTGAATTGTGATGTAGTGTTGCGAACTAACTAAGGATAATCAGACCTGTTGTCAATATCAACTGACGACTTATATATCTCAATTGGATCTGCTCCAAACATCTAGGGATTTCAACAGGCAACATTACATACTGAAGTTTTTAGCTCATCAGATCTGAATGCCCTATGGCATGACATGGCATGGCGTCTGGCGTCTTGCGTCAGTCCGTAAACCTTTCGATTTTTCGCCTTCTTCTGTAGAACCAGTGATTCCAGAGAGCTGAAATTATATGTAAAGACTCCTTGGTCAATGGGGATTCTAAATTGCAGATTTGGTGACCATGTGACCCCAAATCAGCCGATGAGCTACAGAGCCAATTGCTATATTTTGTTAAAAGTCTATTCGTTAATTATTTCGTTCAACCATTATGTGAATTATTTGAAGGGTGAGACCGTTTATTGATATGGATCGTTGACTTTACAAGGAAGTTTTCAATTCTCTTGATTTCGACATTACATGCCCCCGTGGTCGAAAGTATATTTTGAATAGTGAATCTAGAAGTGGAAATATTATGTTACTCAATTTGAATAAGGAATTAACCTGACCCGGGAAAAATTACCAAGTTCCCAATTTGAATACGGAACCTGATACCGAGAATAGTTTGCTAACTTCACATCCCCTGTTCAGTGAGGATTCATGGCATCCCCAAAGCAAATCACCAAACTGCTGTGTATGGAACCATACACCATACTAGGTATGATGAGCTACAGAGGCAACGGCTCAATTTTCGACTGGTTGCTTTCATTAACGGTAGGTCTTCAGAACCCATCCCCTCGTTAACTGAAAGTCGATGACTCTCATGAAGATATATAAAGAGTGATTACCTGGAACCATGTCGACTGTTCGAGTGTGTAGATGAATCATTGTGGAGCTCTTATTTGTAGTTCTCTCAATCACTAATTCTTTTCTTTTTTTGCCTCGTAACGATGACTTACCAAAAGTTCTTTGTATTACCTGAAATGCTTTATGGACTTCCGTGCAAAATGTCAAAACTCAATTAGGCAAGATAAACACGCATATAATGTGTTGTGTATTCTTTGTGTTTTCCCTGTGAGGCAATGACTAGTTTGTAGAACTTAATGTTATTTCAATTAACGTTGTCAATAATAGAACCAATGCTATTACGACGAGGATTCAGTAACTCCCAGATTATACTTGCTGCATGGAATGCCGTTGAATATAGTTCTCCATATAGTACTGTATGAGGACACACAGACAGGTTATCATGTTACATGGAAGCAGTGGTCTCCAAGTTTAAAATATCCACAATGTTAACAGTTTAGAATCAGAGTAATTTCAATTATCAAAAACAAATATATACATTATCTATAAATTGTAACTTCCTCAATCTTGTATATTATCATGTTTAACCTGACACACCCGCCTGTTATCGATTCTAACCCACATGATGCTAATCACACGTCGATAGGCAGAATAAATATTGGGGGCGTAAAACCGGACGTGAACATCAAAAAGTCTATTACTGGAAGATGCTAAATATACGTATTCTGGAATCAAACCGCTCGTTATTGTCCATTGAGAAGCTGCAGTGGTTCACAACCTTGATGGAGCTTATTTGGTGGAATGTTCTGTCACGTTTTCTACAACTTCCAGGACTTTCTATAACTGTACTTGCATCTTGAAACATCCTTTCGGACCAAGACTTTAGTGCGTCTTGGTTGCTTGAACTTGAATCTTGACGTAGTTTGAGACAATTTTTAACACTTATTTTGTTTCATAATATATTGTCAAAGGAAAAACAACGCTGATTATTTTATTTTTAACAGTATACATCAGCGGCCCAATGTTAAATGAATGTAGCAGTTCAACACGCACTAATGGATTATTCGGCTTGTACTGCGTTTTACCGGCTTAGTGTAGAGAAACAAGGATCAATGGTTTTATCGAACAGAAACCAATACCCTTGGGGAAACTAAAGCAAATGCTATCAGAAATCATTTCGGATGAAAGGGGCATTAAGTGAGATCAACTGCTGTGAAGTGATATTCATAGTGCTGTATACAGCGTAGATTGGGGGTGTTTATACATTATTGAGAGGTGTATATGTCACTCCCCTACCCCAGAAAAGGAATTTCAGTCCAGAGGCAATATTTGTTCCAAGGTGTCCAACATGGCAAGGAGAACAACCAAAGTGAAAGATATTTCCCAAAACAGGAGGCAATTCACGTCCACCGAGAGTACACTTAAACCTATTTTATTTTCAATGAAATTGGTCGGTATTTACTTTGACCCCACTCCAGGAACGATGAAGTTTGCAGATGTTGAGCATGAAGAAAAAAAAACACCATGGACGTTTTCCTGGATCGGAAGTCGCATGTATTGCTATGTCGTACTGCTCATGCTTTGGTTCAACTTCTTACGTAGTGCTGTGGGACTCTTTCCTTTAGATCAAGGGGTATCCATCCGGGCCATTGTCACCATGTGGTATCTGCAGTGTGCCATCAATGCATCCATCATTGTTGTATCCTGTCACAAACTTCAACGTTTCCAGTTATTCTTCAAGCATTGGGACAACAGTTTTCTCAATGGAGTTACTGATACTATTAACTGCAAATACAAATGTACACTATGGTATACATTAATTCTGTCGTGTATTGGTTGGGTATTCTCACTAGCAAATAATTCACTGATTGCATTTGTTACATACCAAACGCATTTCTCAAAACTTCGAGAAATATCCAATAACTTGGTGCGTCCCTTCGAGAATGTCATATGGCCTCGGATTACGTTGAGCATTTTTGTGTTTTACGAAACTGGAGCCTGGGCATTTCCTGTCATCTTTGTGATTGTGGTGTGCCGAATGATCAGAACACAGTTTCTACTTTTCAAGACGGCTCTATCCAGGAACATTGAAGAAGCAAATGACTCTCTCCCAAGTTGTTTGGATGAACTAAGATCCCATTTTTTGAAACTGTCAAGAGCTGTTGAAATCATCAATGAGACTTTTAAATGGATGCTTGGATTCTCTCTTCTCTTGGCAATCTTCATGGCTTGTTTCATCTCGTACCAGATGATATCTAGCTTAGATGACATCATCATCCTTGTTGCTTTCCTCTTCTGGCTCGTGTCGTGCTTCCTGTTCATCACTCTCCTCACTCTGAGCACTGCAGGACTTCATGAAGAGGTAGGTAGATAACACTAAGCACTGCAGGACTCCATGGAGAGGTAGGTAGATAACACTAAGCACTGAAAGACTCCATGAAGAGGTAGGTAGATAACACTAAGCACTGAAAGACTCCATGAAGAGGTAGGTAAATAACACTAAGCACTGCAGGACTTCATGAAGAGGTAGGTAGATAACACTAAGCACTGCAGGACTCCATGGAGAGGTAGGTAGATAACACTAAGCACTGAAGGACTCCATGAAGAGGTAGGTAGATAACACTAAGCACTGCAGGACTTCATGGAGAGGTTAGTAGATAACACTTAGCACTGCAGGACTTCATGGAGAGGTAGGTAAATAACACTAAGCACTGCAGGACTTCATGAAGAGGTAGGTAGATAACACTAAGCACTGCAGGACTCCATGGAGAGGTAGGTAGATAACACTAAGCACTGAAGGACTCCATGAAGAGGTAGGTAGATAACACTAAGCACTGAAGGACTTCATGGAGGGGTTAGTAGATAACACTTAGCACTGCAGGACTTCATGGAGAGGTAGGTAAATAACACTAAGCACTGAAGGACTCCATGAAGAGGTAGGTATATAACACCAAGCACTGCAGGACTTCATGGAGAGGTAGGTAGATAACACTGAACACTGCAGGACTTCATGAAGAGTTGGGTAGATAACACTAAGCACTGCAGGACTTCATGGAGAGGTAGGTAGATAACCCTGAACACTGCAGGACTTCATGAAGAGATGGGTAGATAACACTGAACACTGCAGGACTTCATGAAGAGGTGGGTGGATAACACTTAGCACTGCAGGACTTCATGGAGAGGTTGGTAGATAACACTAAGCACTGCAGGACCTCATGGAGAGGTAGGTAGATAACACTGAACACTGCAGGACTTCATGAAGAGTTGGGTAGATAACACTAAGCACTGCAGGACTTCATGGAGAGGTAGGTAGATAACACTGAACACTGCAGGACTTCATGAAGAGTTGGGTAGATAACACTGAACACTGCAGGACTTCATGGAGAGGTAGGTAGATAGCACTAAGCACTGCAGGACTTCATGAAGTGGTTGGTAGATAACACTAAACACTGCAGAACTTAATGGATAAGTGGGTAGATAACACTGAACACTGCAGGACTTCATGGAGAGGTAGGTAGATAACACTAAGCACTGCAGGACTTCATGGAGAGGTAGGTAGATAACACTAAGCACTGCAGGACTTCATGAAGAGGTGGGTTGATAACACTAAACACTGCAGGACTTCATGGAGAAGTGGGTAGATAACACTAAGCACTGCAGGACTTCATGGAGAAGTTGGTAGATAACACTAAGCACTGCATGAGTTCATGGAGAGGTAGGTAGATAACACTAAGCACTGCAGGACTTCATGAAGAGGTTGGTAGATAACACTAAGCACTGCAGGACTTCATTGAGAAGTGGGTAGATAACACTGAACACTGCAGGACTTCATGGAGAAGTGGGTAAATAACACTAAGCACTGCAGGACTTCATGGAGAAGTGGGTAGATAACACTAAGCACTGCAGGACTTCATGGAGAGGTAGGTAGATAACACTAAGCACTGCAGGACTTCATGAAGAGGTAGGTAGATAACACTGAACACTGCAGGACTTCATGGAGAGGTAGGTAGATAACACTAAGCACTGCAGGACTTCATGAAGAGGAAGGTAGATAACACTGAACACTGCAGGACTTCATGGAGAGGTAGGTAGATAACACTAAGCACTGCAGGACTTCATGGAGAGGTAGGTAGATAACACTAAGCACTGCAGGACTTCATGAAGAGGTAGGTAGATAACACTGAACACTGCAGGACTTCATGGAGAGGTAGGTAGATAACACTAAGCACTGCAGGACTTCATGGAGAGGTAGGTAGATAACACTAAGCACTGCATGAGTTCATGGAGAGGTAGGTAGATAACACTAAGCACTTCAGGACTTCATGGAGAAGTGGGTAGATAACACTGAACACTGCAGGTCTTCATGGAGAAGTGGGTAGATAACACTAAGCACTGCAGGACTTCATGGAGAAGTGGGTAGATAACACTGAATACTGCAGGACTTCATGGAGAGGTATGTAGATAACACTGAACACTGCAGGACTTCATGGAGAGGTAGGTAGATGACTCACATAAGGGCTTCATGGATGCTGGGGTTCATGCAGGATTGATGAGTAATTAGCGAGTTGAATGTTATTTCCTGGACAGCATATGTGTTTAGCCAGGCCAGGCTTCCTTTCACAACGCTTTAAAGTGGTTATAAATCACTTAGGTAACCTCAGAGTCAGCAATATGTTATAGTCATATTGAGTGAATGTGAACAAAACATAACCTTATCTAACCTAATATCTAATAGGAAGCTCAAAGCTATCAAGCATAACACATTACTATTCGTCTATAGACATTTATATTTGTTAAATTATTAATAAGTGTAAAAACTTGCAATAAACATTAACCATGTTCCTAGTTTTTATTTGTACTTCTTTTACAAATCAAAATGCAATTGACTTACTTTTACCATGATTTATTTGAAAGAATTTACATTTTAACTGTTTGCTCTGTTTGTATTATAAAATTATCTTTCACATGCAGTGCGTTCAATGTGTATGTTTTGTCTATGTTTTGGTATAATAAGATGCAAATCACGTTCACCTCTCTATTCCAGGCCCAAAGCACAATGGGCGTTCTCCTTACAGCAGGAACAAAGAATGCTACACCTGAACAGATAGGACAGGTGAGTAAACTGTTCCTTATTTTAAAGAAAACTAATGGCAGTGTAAAGAATTTGTAATTGTATTTTATATTAATGTGTCTCTTTAACATCAGTTAATTAATCGTGCAAAGCCTGATGACGTCCAGGGCCATACCCAACTAAAAAAGATAGATTTACCACATGTTTAATGCTTACCATGCCAATTAGTACCAGCGCACGTGAACTTTAAAACATTTCACTGTTTCAGCTGAACCTCTTCCTGACCAAGCTCAGTGCTGTTCCCGTCGGCTTCACTGTGGTCGACTTCTTCCTCATAACGAAGGAATTCCTTCTTACAGTAAGACATTATCATTTTGTTGTCTTCCTAACGTGTTACCATGTTCAAGGTACATTGTTCTGCAGGAGTAAAATGTAATATGTGAACAAATAAAATATTCTTATAAATGTTAATATTTGAAATTCCACATATTTCTTAATAGATATTTAGTATATTTATGTTTGAGTTATGATTAATAACTGTACCGTTTATTTTCAGGTTGGTGGCTTCTATTTGACGTATTTCTTCTTGATTCTCCAGTTCAAGATAACATAGATAATGAATTCAATGACTGATGTACAGAAGAACAAGGATATAACGAACTCCAATGGACCAAAGGATTCAGTTCGCTATATCCGCTGTTCGCTTTTCATGGTTGGCATATTCTATAGGGCTTTTGAAGGGACTTGTAAATTTGTTCGTTATATCCGTTTGTTTGCTGTATCCGTGTTCGCTATATCCATGTTTCACTGTATGTAGATAGAAAATGTATGTACCGTCTACATCACGAACTGTATGTTGATAGTTACCTTTGGTATTCGGTGATTTGATGTACTTACTGTTGTCGTCGCATATAAATTATGACCCTTAGCTACTGTAAAGAAATTCTCTTTTAAGCATTTTTTATATATAACATTATTAAAAAAATTTCGTGTACATACATAATATTTCAAACTTGTAAAGCAGTACATTCAACAGTGCAGTATATTCAATCCAATGAAAATATATTTGTGAAAACAAGTGAAATGAACAAACATATTTAGAAAAGGTTTCAAGTTATTCTTATGTACATGATTCGTTTTATAGATGGTTTCAGAAATGGGTAAAATGTTAAAAGGATATTGTAACAAAATGACATAAGCATCCCATCTGAAATGTTCTTAAATATGTAGAACGTTGTTCAGATTCTATTAGCGTATTGGGAGTAACTTTGTACAAGAAATACAGTCACTGGTTATAATTCACAAATGATAATATTTAAACGTTTGACGCCCAAGCTGAATATATATCAAAGAGTAAATCTACCAATCCCAATCAAACCTATTGGAGTAAATTGATCAACTTTAACATTATGAAAATATTATAGTAGGTTTGCTGTATCTCACTATCTCTGATGGCATTACATGGTATAGTTCAACAATGTGTTACATTACAAGTTTCCCTGTCAGTATATGATATTGTAGTTGATTGTTACCCCACAAATAGAGAGATATATGGGATAGATAACAGTAGATAGTGCAATGGTGGGAGGTATTAGAAAAGGTATTCAGAGTTTGTTAGTATTTAAAATAGACATGACAATTTTCTTTGGAGGTCAAAAATCTTCTTCCGACAAAACTTGAGTTTTCAAATTGATGAGGTTTATTTTATCGTCATTCCCTCTAAATGCAGTAAACATATGTCTACTAGCTAGGGTACCAGGGAGTTTAAAAAACTGGCAAATTTCTAAATATTATTTCCAAAATATGTTGTTTCGTAATCTGTTGTACAATAGCTAGACCTTTAAAAACGTTGAATTAACTGTATGTGGTTACTTTAATTATCATTAACCCATACTGCCTTTGTCCATCTTAGACAGTTTTCTTTGTTTGATTTGTGTTATATTATAACTCAAGAACCACCGCTGGTGGCGCTTTTGAGAAATAATAAAATTGAATTGGCTCCATGTATATCTCAAGTATATATAAATTGTAAATTCTGTCAGTCACATGAAGAATGAGGACATCACTCCCAATACCTTTCAAGAAATTCATACAGTCCATACAGATATATGATAAAAACACAACATATATATATATATATATATATATATATATATATATATACAAATATATAAGAAATATATATATAAGAAAATTTAAATAATACACTGAAGAGGTATATCAACGTTCATAATCAATATTTTGTATTCCTTCATAATTACAACTGCCCCACCTTTGTCAGCTTCTTTGATAACTATATTGTCATTATTTTTTAGTTCTTGAATACTCGTTAACTCCCCTCTACTAATATTATTTTTGAGAGTTTTGCTATTTTCATAAATAGGCTGGTTTGTGAGGATGTCGAGAAATGTTTCTAAATTTTTATTGGAACTTTTGGGAGGAATATTTTTAGTTTTGTTACGGGCTAAGGATTCTTGTTTTCTATCATTTTCAATTGTTTCACTTTCATTGAAAAAGAATTCTGTAAACCTCAATTTCTTACTAAATTCTTTAATGTCTGTTTCTAATTCTTGGGGATTAGCTTTAGGTGTTGGGGTAAATTTAAGACCTAGCTTTAGAATTTTTTTATCTGACTCGGGGATAACTCAAGTGACGAAAGGTTGATTACCTTGAGAGTTGTTTTCTGTAGGTTTGATCCTGGGTCTGTGACCTTGTCTGTGACCTTGGGCTCATCTCTAAAAACTGGGGTTTCCCATTTTTATCTCATCAGACCTGAAAGGCCCGATGGGCTTATGGCATGGGATGGCGTCCGTCCATCCGTCCGTTCGTCCGTCCGTAAACTTTCGACTTCTTCTCCAGGACTACTGGGTCTAGGGAGCTGAAATTTTGTATATAGACTCCTTGGGCAATGGGGATTCTAAATTGTAGATTTGGTGATCCAGTGACCCCAAATAAGGGCCTCACAGGCCATAACCTAAAAACCTATTTTCATCTTCTTCTCCAGAATGAAAAGACCTAGAAGACTGAAATGTTGTGTACAGACTCTTTAGTCAATAGAGATTCTAAATTGTAGATTTGGTGATCCAGTGACCCCAAATAAGGGCCTCACAGGCCATAACCTAAAAACCTATTTTCATCTTCTTCTCCAGAATGAAAAGACCTAGAAGACTGAAATGTTGTGTACAGACTCTTTAGTCAATAGAGATTCTAAATTGTAGATTTGGTGACCCTGTGGCCCCAAATAAGGGCCTCACAGGCCATGACCTAAAATCCTATTTTCATCTTCTTCTCTAGAACAAAAAGACCTAGAAGGCTCTCATGTTGTGTAAAGAGTCTTTAGCCAATGGAGATTCTGAATTGTAGATTTGGTGACCCTGTGACCCCAAATAAGGGCCTCACATCTTTTCATCTTTTTCTCCGGAACAAAAAGACCTAGAAGGCTGTAATATTGTATGCAAACTCTCTTAGCCAATGGGGATTCTAACTTGTAAATTTGGTGACCCTGTGAACCCAAATATGGGGCACAGCCTAAAAAACCTTTGAAAATGAATTTTGAACTGATATTTTATGGCACTTCAATCACTATTTATTTGATCCCTAATAAAATACATGAGGAAGAGTCATCTCATCATTTAGATATATATTTTTTCATCTTCTTCTCCAGAACAAACTAGAAGGAATATTGCGTTCAGAATGTTTAGATGTTTGGATGAAAAGGCTTAGAACCGTTGAAATTGTGCAGAGATTATTTAGCCAAGGTGATTCTAAATTGTACTATGTACCATCACATTGCCTGTTCTCTCTAAGCCTTATACAGTTAGATCAGTGCTGCCAGTGTTTAGTGCAAGCCAGAATCTATTACATAATTTGGCGGTAAAACACAGCTGGCTTGTAACCAGAGCCAAGGGGTCAGACTATTGCATAATCTCCTGTGTGTTGACCTTGTTGAGTGCTCTCTCTCAATTTCAAGACTAAGATGTGTCAGGGTTAGGAATTGTGCATTATATTGAGACAACATATTTCTGTCTTCATGGCTCTATTTTTTGTGTTTGTCCCGACAAACGTTTTTTCAGAGTCATAGGCATGTCTCTGGTTGTTTGGCCCTCATGAACAATGTCAGATCTTCTTTGTTCCTGTTGTTGGTTCATGTCTGTTTGGGAGTGACTTCCTGTCTGGTTATTTTGGTCATTTCTGTGATTCAGTGTCTGTTGTTGTTGTTATTGTTGTGGTCTACCTTCCTTGATTTTGTTGTATTTGTTTCGGCTGTGTTGCATGTTGCTGTGGTTTTTGTCACCAAGAATTAGAAACAGACATTAAAGAATTTAGTAAGAAATTGAGGTTTACAGAATTCTTTTTCAATGAAAGTGAAACTATTGAAAATGATAGAAAACAAGAATCCTTAGCCCGTAACAAAACTAAAAATATTCCTCCCAAAAGTTCCAATAAATTTAGAAACATTTCTCGACATCCTCACAAACCAGCCTATTTATGAAAATAGCAAAACTCTCAAAAATAATATTAGTAGAGGGGAGTTAACGAGTATTCAAGAACTAAAAAATAATGACAATATAGTTATCAAAGAAGCTGACAAAGGTGGGGCAGTTGTAATTATGAAGGAATACAAAATATTGATTATGAAAGTTGATATACCTCTTCAGTGTATTATTTAAATTTACTTATACACTTCTCCACGTTTGATACCACATACCTATTTCAATATATATATTGAAATTTGAAATTTGAAATTTGTATAGCGCTGTCGTCCATCCAATTGCATGCTCATAGCGCTTAGATATGTCTCACACAATATAAATTCTAAGAGAACTTAGGGAAAGTTAATCGGGGTAATATTTTGCGAAGAGATGTGTTTTTAATGCAGATTTGAAAGTGTCCAAGATTGGAGAAGTTTTCAGGACGATAGGGAGATTGTTCCAGAGGCTTGGTGCTGCAACACAGAAAGCTTTTTCTCCGAAGAGTTTCAGGTTAAATCGAGGGACAAACAATAGAGCTTGGTGGTCTGATCGGAGATTCCTGGGAGCCTTCTGAGCTGTTAGGAGTTCACATAGATATGATGGAGCTAGGATCTGCAGACACCGATAGGCTAGGCACAGTATCTTAAAATCAATCCTGGCTTGTACAGGCAACCAGTGGAGTCGTTTTAGAACTGGTGTGATGTGTGATGATTTTGCTGTTCTTGTTATAATTCTCGCTGCAGTGTTCTGGATTTTCTGTACACGTATAAGGAGATCATTGCTGATGCCGTAGAGGAGACTGTTACAGTAATCTAATCTAGACATGATTAAATACTGAATCAGGGTTCTTGTAGCATCAGTGGTCAGGAGGTGACGAATGTTCCCAATGGTTCGAAGGTGGAAGTAGCAGGTTCTACATTACAGTCGACATGCTTATCCATTGTGAGGTTTGAATCAATGAAAACACCCAGACTCTTCACACAGGGAGAGATATTGATGGAGGTGTCAACAACAGTGATCTCATTGCAACTGATCTTCTGAAGGCGCTGTTTTGTACCAATTATTATCATATAATGACGAGTGTTATCGATGCAATAAAACAATCTGATAAACTTGGTATCCAAATCTGATAAACATGCAAAAGAGGTCAAAGGTCAATTACACGAACTACTTTCGCAAAATTCCACTCTGTCATGCGAATCCTAAAACTGTTAACGAATCATTGGAAAGCGTAACCGCGAGTTTATCCGTGTATTTCCGCTTGAAAGAATGGACATTCGAAAAAAAAATTCATCTGATATGAAACTGTGCATTTTTAGTACTAACAAAGTAAAGATAATTGTAGATTTAATCTAAAAATTATTCAAAACTTCAGTGCGCTATTGACCAACAGAATCAGCAAGTATCTGCAGTGAATTTGATGTGTCAGCGTCCAACCGACACGCCTCGTCGATCGCACTAGCAGTTCTTGAGGGTTGAGCATACAGGTATTAGATACATTTATAGGTATTTATTGTCATAAACGAAAGAAACAACCCCACCTCACAAATAATTACCGTTTAAGTGTGAAATATACTGTTATGCAGCAATCCGAATCAACCCTGCAACGCAGCTTCCAAAACGTTGAAACTCGAGTTACTTCCCTTGTTCTAGCGACGTGACCAAGTGATGAGTGCTTTTTAATTATTAGATAGGTGCATATGAATTGATTGAAAATATTTTCATGAATAAGAAATCAGCCACCAATTGTTGATTTTTTAAATGAACGCGCACATCGTGTTTTAATAACAAAAAAATAATTAAGAACTATTTCTAGGCACTTCACAGCCGATGTCGTGACCATCACTTTGATGTACCGTCTATGATATTACTCCGCTAAAACTGGGTCAATTCTCTTACCACTTTCAACACAAAAACACGCTTATTTTAATAATGACATAATATGATAAAGAGATTATTAACCTCGTGTGTTTCCGTATCATTAATATCATATATTTGGAATAAAAAATAATGTATTATGCTCGCCAAGGCTCGCATAATACAATTTTTATTCCAAAAATATGATATTAATGATACGGAAACACACTTGGTTAATAATCTCTATGTATTGTCTCAGTCTTGTTGCTATTTAATTTCAGATCATTGTTAGACATGACATCCAGCCATTGACATTTTGTGTGCAGAGAGTTGTACGGGCAAGAGATGTTGATAGAAGCTGGGGCTTGAAGTTGTCCATCGGTATGATATATATCGTAAGTGCACACCTTCCCTCTCACTACTATCCAGCAACCATTGTCACAATTCGCCTATTGTGTCGCCTGTAACGTCATAGAATAATTGACGTAATATTGTCGTATTTTGTTCATTTGATAAATTCACCAAACAGCATGTACCAGAATCCTATTTGTTGAGGTGGTGTGGTGATATCATTGTGACCGTTGACATATAGATCAAGTGTCTAGGATCATAACTCAATGTTATTGGGCGTGACGTAGAAGCAGCAAATGAAAATGACTGGCAACCAATACTTAACAATTACTACCTGAGGAAGTGTGTCGTATGACATTTACGAAATGATTGTGAATGTTGGTATTGTCCGAGCGAGAGCGAGTGTTATATGTTACCAATTCTATTCCATTTGTTTCGCGTAATAATAACTATGGAACGGCCAACTTCTCTTACGACGGCAAGCTACAGTGAAGTCAAGAAAAATCGTTTTATGACGTCAAAGACGACGAAATACGGGAAGTCGCGGTGGAACAATGGTTTCCAAGCATATGTGATATGTGCACACGTGCTCGTATTAACAATGTTAACTCGGTTATTTTCAACCTTATGGGTAAATGTCATTTCAAGATTCGATAGTGGACATAAAGGACAAACATCAATCAACATGGTAGGAAGGAAAGTTGATAAAACATATGATGAGACCATGCACCACTGTGAGGATGAATTCCACGATCGTTATAGAGACGATGTGTCCATAACGTGGTGGAATATAAGTACAATTAAGAAGCTAAATGTGGCCGATCAATGCTGAAATGGAAGTGATAATGGACAATGAGCCAGAAACCACTCTTTTCCATTACATGTATATTAAACCATTAGTATGGAAGCAAATGCACATACGTTTTGTCAAATATCATTAGTGATAGATGTATTTATGTTTATTGACAAGGGTAAAATAAACAGCATTTCAGCAGCTTGAAATTGCGACGATAATGCAATTCATGCATACACAAACAATTTACTGAATAGATGCCTAGCATTTACACAACTACATGTACACTCACCCGCAAAAGAAACGTCACCACATGTTCAACAGTGTGAAAAACAAAATACTACTGCCAGAGAAAGTCGATTTTAAATTACTTCTTTAGGGACATGATTTGTAAAGAGGTACCCACGATTTCATACATCAGAATATAATACTTTTATTTCTATATCCGATCAAGTACACTTAGGATGTTGGAATCGCTTTTCCAATTTTATTTGGTCAGAATGTTGGTCATTTATCTTTAAAAATTCGTAAAATAAATGTAGATATTTAAATAACAAAATATGTTGTCAACAAATATCCTTCTTGGACTTAAATTTGTTGATGCTTCTTTTCTGTAGGACATCATGAATTAAAGCCCTTTATGACTCTACTATCTCGCCTGGTAAAGGATATTAGAAAATAACGATTTTTTAAAATCTTAAAACGCATGTTTCTCAAAACAAAGTACAGATGATGTTTTGAAATTTCAAATTTAGTTAAGTTGACTTCTGAAAATATGATTATCTCTGTTTCGGTTGTGTTAATCACTCGTGACTGAATTATCTTATATTTTGTATGGTGACGTTTCTTTTGCGGTTGAGTGTAGTTCGGAAAACGAGTAATTTCGGAAAGGATTTATGTTGATTAGCTTTCTCCAAATCTTCAATATAGTTTGGGCATCGATTTTAAGCTATGCAAAGTCATCGAACCGAATGGTCATAATTTGCTGAAAAGTCAATAATTACTTATTACTAATTGACAAGTAACCGATAAAGCGACTGAACGATCGAACTACATACCGTATTTACATAGGCTATCGCATTGTTGACGGAAGCTGTTAGTTTACCTGTACTGTTCTCCATGACTTGTGTGAAGATATTGAGAAAAGCAACAATCAATGACCAGGGTTCAGTTACACAACTCATACCAGTACACGTAGCAGAACGAATCAATGCTCATTTCCATGTGGAAATCCAACTAATACCAGTACACGTAGCAGAACGAATCAATGCTCATATCCATGTGGAAATCCAACTCATACCAGTACACGTAGCAGAACGAATCAATGCTCATTTCCATGTGGAAATCCAACTAATACCAGTACACGTAGCAGAACGAATCAATGCTCATTTCCATGTGGAAATCCAACTAATACCAGTACACGTAGCAGAACGAATCAATGCTCATTTCCATGTGGAAATCCAACTAATACCAGTACACGTAGCAGAACGAATCAATGCTCATTTCATTGTGGAAATCCAACTAATACAAGTACACGTAGCAGAACGAATCAATGCTCATTTCCATGTGGAAATGCAACTAATACCAGTACGCGTAGCAGAACGAATCAATGCTCATTTCCATGTGGAAATGCAACTAATACCAGTACACGTAGCAGAACGAATCAATGCTCATTTCCATGTGGACATCCAACTAATACCAGTACACGTAGCAGAACGAATCAATGCTCATTTCCATGTGGAAATCCAACTAATACCAGTATACGTAGCAGAACGAATCAATGCTCATTTCCATGTGGAAATCCAACTAATACCAGTACGCGTAGCAGAACGAATCAATGCTCATTTCGATGTGGAAATCCAACTAATACCAGTACACGTAGCAGAACGAATCAATGCTCATTTCCATGTGGAAATCCAACTAATACCAGTACACGTAGCAGAACGAATCAATGCTCATTTCGATGTTGAAATCCAACTAACACCAGTACGCGTAGCAGAACGAATCAATGCTCATATCCATGTGGAAATCCAACTAATACCAGTACACGTAGCAGAACGAATCAATGCTCATTTCCATGTGGAAATCCAACTAATACCAGTACACGTAGCAGAACGAATCAATGCTCATTTCGATGTGGAAATCCAACTAATACCAGTACACGTAGCAGAACGAATCAATGCTCATTTCCATGTGGAAATCCAACTAATACCAGTACGCGTAGCAGAACGAATCAATGCTCATTTCGATGTTGAAATCCAACTAATACCAGTACACGTAGCAGAACGAATCAATGCTCATTTCCATGTGGAAATCCAACTAATACCAGTACACGTAGCAGAACGAATCAATGCTCATTTCGATGTTGAAATCCAACTAATACCAGTACACGTAGCAGAACGAATCAATGCTCATTTCCATGTGGAAATGCAACTAATACCAGTACACGTAGCAGAACGAATCAATGCTCATTTCCATGTGGAAATCCAACTAATACCAGTACACGTAGCAGAACGAATCAATGCTCATTTCCATGTGGAAATCCAACTAATACCAGTACACGTAGCAGAACGAATCAATGCTCATTTCCATGTGGAAATCCAACTAATACCAGTACACGTAGCAGAACGAATCAATGCTCATTTCCATGTGGAAATGCAACTAATACCAGTACACGTAGCAGAACGAATCAATGCTCATTTCCATGTGGAAATCCAACTAATACCAGTACACGTAGCAGAACGAATCAATGCTCATTTCCATGTGGAAATCCAACTAATACCAGTACGCGTAGCAGAACGAATCAATGCTCATATCCATGTGGAAATCCAACTAATACCAGTACACGTAGCAGAACGAATCAATGCTCATTTCCATGTGGAAATCCAACTAATACCAGTACACGTAGCAGAACGAATCAATGCTCATTTCGATGTTGAAATCCAACTAATACCAGTACACGTAGCAGAACGAATCAATGCTCATTTCCATGTGGAAATCCAACTAATACCAGTACGCGTAGCAGAACGAATCAATGCTCATTTCGATGTTGAAATCCAACTAATACCAGTACACGTAGCAGAACGAATCAATGCTCATTTCCATGTGGAAATCCAACTAATACCAGTACACGTAGCAGAACGAATCAATGCTCATTTCGATGTTGAAATCCAACTAATACCAGTACACGTAGCAGAACGAATCAATGCTCATTTCCATGTGGAAATCCAACTAATACCAGTACACGTAGCAGAACGAATCAATGCTCATTTCCATGTGGAAATCCAACTAATACCAGTACACGTAGCAGAACGAATCAATGCTCATTTCCATGTGGAAATCCAACTAATACCAGTACACGTAGCAGAACGAATCAATGCTCATTTCCATGTGGAAATCCAACTAATACCAGTACACGTAGCAGAACGAATCAATGCTCATTTCCATGTGGAAATGCAACTAATACCAGTACACGTAGCAGAACGAATCAATGCTCATTTCCATGTGGAAATCCAACTAATACCAGTACACGTAGCAGAACGAATCAATGCTCATTTCCATGTGGAAATCCAACTAATACCAGTACACGTAGCAGAACGAATCAATGCTCATTTCCATGTGGAAATCCAACTAATACCAGTACACGTAGCAGAACGAATCAATGCTCATTTCCATGTGGAAATGCAACTAATACCAGTACACGTAGCAGAACGAATCAATGCTCATATCCATGTGGAAATCCAACTAATACCAGTACACGTAGCAGAACGAATCAATGCTCATTTCGATGTGGAAATCCAACTAATACCAGTACACGTAGCAGAACGAATCAATGCTCATTTCCATGTGGAAATGCAACTAATACCAGTACACGTAGCAGAACGAATCAATGCTCATTTCGATGTGGAAATCCAACTAATACCAGTACACGTAGCAGAACGAATCAATGCTCATTTCCATGTGGAAATCCAACTAATACCAGTACACGTAGCAGAACGAATCAATGCTCATTTCCATGTGGAAATCCAACTAATACCAGTACACGTAGCAGAACGAATCAATGCTCATTTCCATGTGGAAATCCAACTAATACCAGTACACGTAGCAGAACGAATCAATGCTCATTTCCATGTGGAAATGCAACTAATACCAGTACGCGTAGCAGAACGAATCAATGCTCATTTCCATGTGGAAATGCAACTAATGCCAGTACACGTAGCAGAACGAATCAATGCTCATTTCCATGTGGACATCCAACTAATACCAGTACACGTAGCAGAACGAATCTATGCTCATTTCCATGTGGAAATCCAACTAATACCAGTACACGTAGCAGAACGAATCAATGCTCATTTCCATGTGGAAATGCAACTAATACCAGTACGCGTAGCAGAACGAATCAATGCTCATTTCCATGTGGAAATGCAACTAATACCAGTACACGTAGCAGAACGAATCAATGCTCATTTCCATGTGGACATCCAACTAATACCAGTACACGTAGCAGAACGAATCAATGCTCATTTCCATGTGGACATCCAACTAATACCAGTACACGTAGCAGAACGAATCAATGCTCATTTCCATGTGGAAATGCAACTAATACCAGTACACGTAGCAGAACGAATCAATACTCATTTCCATGTGGAAATCAAACTAATACCAGTACACGTAGCAGAACGAATCAATGCTCATTTCCATGTGGAAATGCAACTAATACCAGTACACGTAGCAGAACGAATCAATGCTCATTTCCATGTGGACATCCAACTAATACCAGTACACGTAGCAGAACGAATCAATGCTCATTTCCATGTGGAAATCCAACTAATACCAGTACACGTAGCAGAACGAATCAATGCTCATTTCCATGTGAAAATCCAACTAATACCAGTACACGTAGCAGAACGAATCAATGCTCATTTCCATGTGGAAATCCAACTAATACCAGTACGCGTAGCAGAACGAATCAATGCTCATTTCCATGTGGAAATGCAACTAATACCAGTACACGTAGCAGAACGAATCAATGCTCATTTCCATGTGGACATCCAACTAATACCAGTACACGTAGCAGAACGAATCAATGCTCATTTCCATGTGGACATCCAACTAATACCAGTACACGTAGCAGAACGAATCAATGCTCATTTCCATGTGGAAATGCAACTAATACCAGTACACGTAGCAGAACGAATCAATACTCATTTCCATGTGGAAATCAAACTAATACCAGTATACGTAGCAGAACGAATCAATACTCATTTCCATTTGGAAATCCAACTAATACCAGTACACGTAGCAGAACGAATCAATACTCATTTCCATGTGGAAATCCAACTAATACCAGTATACGTAGCAGAACGAATCAATGCTCATTTCCATGTGGACATCCAACTAATACCAGTACACGTAGCAGAACGAATCAATGCTCATTTCCATGTGGACACCCAACTAATACCAGTACACGTAGCAGAACGAATCAATGCTCATTTCCATGTGGAAATCCAACTAATACCAGTACACGTAGCAGAACGAATCAATGCTCATTTCCATGTGGAAATCCAACTAATACCAGTATACGTAGCAGAACGAATCAATGCTCATTTCCATGTGGAAATCCAACTAATACCAGTACACGTAGCAGAACGAATCAATGCTCATTTCCATGTGGAAATGCAACTAATACCAGTACGCGTAGCAGAACGAATCAATGCTCATTTCCATGTGGAAATGCAACTAATACCAGTATACGTAGCAGAACGAATCAATACTCATTTCCATGTGGAAATCAAACTAATACCAGTATACGTAGCAGAACGAATCAATGCTCATTTCCATGTGGAAATCCAACTAATACCAGTATACGTAGCAGAACGAATCAATGCTCATTTCCATGTGGAAATCCAACTAATACCAGTACACGTAGCAGAACGAATCAATGCTCATTTCCATGTGGAAATCCAACTAATACCAGTACACGTAGCAGAACGAATCAATGCTCATTTCCATGTGGAAATGCAACTAATACCAGTACGCGTAGCAGAACGAATCAATGCTCATTTCCATGTGGAAATCCAACTAATACCAGTACACGTAGCAGAACGAATCAATGCTCATTTCCATGTGGACATCCAACTAATACCAGTACACGTAGCAGAACGAATCAATGCTCATTTCCATGTGGAAATGCAACTAATACCAGTACACGTAGCAGAACGAATCAATACTCATTTCCATGTGGAAATCCAACTAATACCAGTACACGTAGCAGAACGAATCAATGCTCATTTCCATGTGGAAATCCAACTAATACCAGTATACGTAGCAGAACGAATCAATGCTCATTTCCATGTGGAAATCCAACTAATAGCAAATAGCTGTAATATTAATATCGCTGACTTACATTAGGAAATGACGTTACTGTGTGCACTGAACAAAGAGATGTGATCCAAACATTCCTCGACATATAAAAAGGGCGTCCGAATGCTAGCATGAAGTTATATTTATCAAAAGGCAGTAACACATGGATTGAACCTAAAGCACGGTCAGCTTATGGCATGGCATGGCATCCGGCGTCCGTCCATCCGTCCGTCCGTTAACGTTTCGCTTGTTCGACTTCTTCTCTAGAACAAATGACTCTAGAGAGCTGAAATTTTATGTACAGACTCCTTGACAAATGGGTATTCTAAATTGTAGATTTGGTGTCCCTTGGGACCCAAATAAGGGCTTTACATGCCATAACCTAATAACCTATTTCATCTTCTTATCCAGAACGAAAAGACCTAGAAGGCTGAAATAATGTGTACCGACTCTTTAGCCAATGGGGATTCTAAATTGTAGATTTGGTGACATTGTGGCCCCAAATGAGGGCCTTACAGGCCATAACCTAAAAACCTATTTTCACCTTCTTCTCCAGAACAAAAAAGACCTAGAAGGTTGTAATATTGTGTCCAGACTCTTTAGCCAATGGGGATTCTAAATTGTAGACGTGGTGATTCTGTGGCCCAAAATAAAGGCCTCACAGGCCATGACCTAAAAACCTATTTTTCATCTTCTACTCCAGAACAAATATACCTAGATGGCTGTAAATATGTTAACAGACTCTTTAGCCAATGGGGATTCTAAATTGTAGATGTGGTGACCTGTGGTCCAATCTATATCACTGTCATTAATGTAAATGCGGAACATTTGCCTGATGAATTATTTATGTAAATTGTTGAAACCAGTGTTTGCCCCTATGAACAATTCCATTATAGCTAATGCTACCTAAGTGAAAGCATCTGCATTTGCTTCGGTGACTTATGCTTTTGGAAAGTGTTTGGTTTGTGAATCCTAGTCCATTATCGCTGCGTTTCTGCACACGGACTCCATTTATCTCACGACACGTAACATATCCCATCAAGGTATAGACACATTGTGTGTGTTATGATCATGGTATTTCTCTTAAAATGGCTCTACTTCCCCTATAAAACTGCAATGCAACTTCTATCAGCTTCCAGTAATATTGTACTCTCGTTTTACTTTTTCTGTCTATTGTCGAATCATAAAATGAAAATGTACACACGTATTGATTGATATTAAATGTTTACTCCATTTATGTCACCCCCAAACATTGGTTTACATGTGTCATTAGTATAAATATATAACACTACTTGAAACAAACCAAAAACCATTTGTTGATTGATAGAACTACACACAAAATGCAAGGGCTACAGAATGATTAATCTACAGGATTAAAACAGCTTAGTTCTTTGCAATGGCTCTTTCAATATTCCCATTGTAAGGAGTTCTGTTATGCAGTGTGTGAAAACATTTAATCTTCGTTCAGATATTGACATTGTATATTAAACCGTTTTAATATATATTGCTCTGCATATAGACGTATGCAATGTTAAGAACTGTCTATGTCAACCGTGACGTCATAAAATCACACGATCAGTAGGTTCACAGTGACAAGACGACTTCGTTCATATGGCATCCGAGCCTACAGACCCCTCCGCGGGATAGCCCTGAGCCGCCAACATCGAATCAACATATTGCGCTGGTGCCGGACTGTGAGGCGTTGGCAGGTACGGCAATGGCAACGAGTGCTATTTTCAGACGAAAGCCGATTCAACTTGTTCAATGCAGATGGTAGGGTACGAGTTTGTCGGAATGAACGATATGCTGCGGCAGCCATACAACAAGTTCATCCACATGGTGGTGGCAGTCTAATGGTATGGGGTGGTATTTGTGGCGCCCTGAAGACACCATTTGTGGTTATAAGAGGCAACCTGAATGCTGCAGCATACAGGGATCAAGTTCTGCAACCGGCGGTGATTCCATTCCTACGGGCACAGCCACAGGGCATCATCTTTCAGCATGACAATGCGAGGCCCCATACAGCCCGATTGACTCAGGATTTTTGAGAACACAGAATGTTCATGTTTTGCCTTGGCCTGCATGCTCCCCTGACTTGTCGCCAATAGAGCATCTTTGGGACGTTCTTGGAAGACAAATTCGCGCAAGGCAACGAGCACCAGTAAATTTGCAACAATTGGAACAAGCCTTACTTGAAGAATGGCAGAACATTCCGGCTCGAACCATCAGACGCTTGACATTTTCCATGAGACGGCGCGCACAAGCATGTATTGACGCCTATGGAGGTCATACACGATATTGGTTTCAATTTGGATAAAAACTGGATGTGTAAACTGACTTTTGAAAAAATGCTGAAATACTGTAACGCAACATTTAACACCTACTCTATTGTCATGAGAGTACGATCCCCAACTGGCTTTAAAGTTCATGTTCGCTTCGTGTTATCATTGAAAATTGAATGTACTTCAAAATAAATGTGATATAATTGAAATCGGACCATTAGTTATTATTTTATTGTCAATTAAACATGATGTATACTTTCTTTTGCTCGTCAGTATAGAAAACGTCGCGGCTCATAACCCGTTCTTTGTAATGCATGTGTTTGTGTCCCAGCTATATATTTAATAGGTTTAATTATGTTTTACTGCCCTAGCTATAACTTTAACAAATGGTATACTGCCTCGGCTATAAAAAATGTATTAATGTTCCCGCTGTAAATTTAATGCATTATTTACTGCCAAAGCTATAATTTTGTTCAATGGCCTATTTATTCTTTGTGGTTTGTATTGAGAGACCATAGATAATCTATCTCATCAATGGGAGGCGCCATTCTTTTATGATTGGGAGAAATTCAATAATTCAATGGCTATTTACTCACCAAATACTGTTGAATATAATTCGCCATATAATATCAACAATAGTTATCAGTGTATACAGACATATATCTGCTGCTACTACTACTGTATTAACTGGAAACCCTTAAAATTAAATTATCCCATATGAGGTTTTAATTACAACTACTGAGATGGGTAAATTGCCATACTCGTTTATGTTACCATCTTCTGATCAAGTGTTTGTATCCTTTTCGTTTTGGGGAAGGGATAGCGCAGTGGTTAGCGCGTTTGGCTTCGGATCAAGAGGTCCGGGTTTTCTCACTGCCGTGATACTAGCAGCCGCGATATAAGTGAAATACTCTTGAAAGCGGAGTTAAACCCCAACTCACCTCACCTTCTCGTTTTAAACCAATATGCATATGTAATGTGCCTGAACGTGTACCACAGAAAACAATAAGACATTAGTGTCAGAGATATTCACCATGCACATACTGAAAAGTATTCAACTCACCGAATGCTGATTAATCGGTATCATTTTCAATCATAACGTAGTTCTTATACCTTTCAAAAAGAAAAAGGTCCCAAATATATTCAGTATATGTCAGAATCGAGTGAGTTGACCACACATTAATTGATTATTTGTTGTTTCTGCACAAATATATATAACGTTTAATCGAACATACCCAAATATCCTTGGGCAATCTTCTGAACAGCAATGCTATCTGAAAAAATCATTTCGGATTAAGGAGGCGAGAGATCAACTACTACAATATCTGTTAAAGCTTTATAGATTTGTCAAAAGTTGTGTAACCCTCTAAACAGTATTTGAGTGCCTTCATTTTTCAACTGTTATAAAACTATTTTTGTCCATAACGTTACCAACAATTAAAATCGAAATGTTAGAGTTTTAGACTCTGTGATGTTCACTTTAATCCAATTGACACAATGAGATTTTATTAAAAGGAATCATGATGTGATCAAAATTTATATTCTTTTGAATCTAACACACTGTTACTGAGAACTATTTTCTTATCAAGTTTTTCCATAGGTTACAATATGGTAAAGACTATACGTTTTTTTGAAGTTGTTGTGCACAGGTATATATTGTGATAAAATCTGTCCACATCTTCATTATAGAACATTTGCTTTTAAAGTGGTCATATGCCATACTAATTACTTAAATGTGCCATAAATCGTTCTGATACCTTTCAAATTGTAACAGTATAGATCGTAACTGTTGTGACACTTTCGAATGAAATGTTGTAACATACATTTTATTATCCCTTGAAATGCCTAAAATCAAGTGGTAATAGGAAAAGGAGAAACAAACCTATGTATATGGAAACCACCAACCTTTCATTACTATGAACATATATGAAACAGTATGAACATAATACTTCTACGAATATTTCACTTACTTGAAATCAAACTTTTTGCTTAGGACATCTTTTCGTGGGACAGTTACAACAATCAAAAACTGGTTTGCATGTACATATTCGCCATTTCAAGTAAATATAGCTCTACCTTATTATAAAAAAACATTAGTTAAGCAAAAAGAAAGGAAAACATTGTATGGGTCCAAAAATATGCATTTTTGAGATTGTTAACATTTTAACTATTATTTAACTATATGCTTACATCTACTTCTCCGCCAATCCAATATAGCATCTTTCTGTTACACCTTATCATGTCAAAGCCTCCGTCCTTCCTTGATTCCGTGATTCCGCCCTTCTGTCCTTCTGAAATGGATTCGTTTCCAGGCCATATTTTAAAAAACGTTTAATATTTGTTTTTACGAAATTTGGTATGTGGTTAGACCTAGTGATGGAGTGGTGCCTTTTGCTACTTAGGTTATTCTGAATTGTAATTTTTTTTCTGGTTTCCATGGAAACAGTTTGAACTTAGTGAATATAGGGGGTAGGGACCTTTTCCGGCCTTTATCCCAAATATATATTCAGTATCATGTAATGGTATGTATTTAGACACAAAGATGGAATGGTGCCAACCTTTTGCTCCTTAAAAATTTGTGAATTTTATTTTTGTGGTTTCCATAGAAACAATTTCAACAAAGAGACCAGAAAAAGGGACTCAATTTGAGGTTATATGGAAACAAGTTTATTCATTCTAATATGCATTGTATTACTTTTTTGGATCGTCAGTTTTGGGTTGTCTCTGGCATTAGAGAATATAAGGGTAAGATGACTAGGTTTGATTGAAAGCTGGAGCGGGGGACATCACAGAGCATCACATGCACATATTTCTAGTTATCAAAATGTTACCACTAAAACCTAAGAATGCTAAAGAAGGTTAAAGGGTCGACGTGTATTTTTCCCTGTCTGTTTCAAAGCACTTTTGCCGAACGTAAAAGAACTGGAGGAGTTTTAGACAACTTATTTAATATTGATCAAGTGAAACCTCCACATCTCAAAAACAGATCAAGATAATTTTGCAAAACCTTTTTAATGTAAGCGATGTCAGATATTCATAATTAACCTGTTTTCAGCATTAAAGACATTTTGCTGTTTCGACAAAACTAATTTTTATGTCAGTATGCCTATTTTTTTTTAAAAAACATCTCGTCTTGACTGGGAATACATACAGCCTCATACAATAGCTCATTAAAAAGACTGGTGTGAATGATATACTTCAAGTTATCAAGATAATGACATCACTTGACATTATTTGACATCTATATATATTACTTGACATTACGTGACATACTGATAATAATTATTGTAGTTTTTCAACATTATTTCAAATGATGTTCATTTTCCTCTATTCCAGGCCCAAAGCACAATGAGCGTTCTCCTTGCAGCAGGTACAAACAATGCTACATCTGGACAGATAGGACAGATGAGTGCAATGTACATAACTGCAAATAGAACTAATCCATATTAGCTATGGACAATGTCTGGATTAGTGTGGAACATGCTCATTCACATTGCATTGTTCATATTTTGAATTTAAAAATAATCTCTTACATGGATTCCTAATAAATGTTTGATGGTGTGACCAGAAAAATGCTCCTGGCAGTTTAAATGTTTAATTGTTTCATTGAACAATATTACCATTTAACTAGTTGCAGCTTGACAATGACTCTCGCAGAAAATGTTACATACAACACTTTACATGCATTTTATGTCTACATGTGACCTTTATACGATGAGGTAAAAATCAACGCAGTACAACAGACGTGTCATTATTCATCTCAGTTATCTCAGAAACTATATCATAGTGTAATGCATTTAATTTGTTAGCTCATCTGCCTTTTAACTTGTGCGTGGCAGGCAGTGTCTCCACCACCACATACACACGCATAGGGACGTGACTGGATGTCCCCAAAGACTTAAATTATGTTCGTACCATGCAATACCATCCATACATCAAAGATACGGCATAAATACGAGTATTTGAAAACATGACGTTGTTTCAGTTAACCTTGATCATCACCAAACTCAGTGCTGATCCTGTTGGTATCACTGTTGTCGCCCTCTTCCTCAACACAAAGGAATTCCTTCTTACAGTAAGATATTATCATTTTTATTGTTTTTAATTCACACTCCCTTTAACTTGATGATAATTTATATTTCATGAATAATACCTAATGAAAATATTCTAAATAGTCTTTATAATTTTAACTTGATTTCAACTCCCAAGCATCTTTTATTATAATTGGTATTTTTAAGTTATGTTGAATATCTGTACCGTTTATTTCAGGCTGGTGGCTTCTATTTGACGTATTTCTTCTTGATTTTCCAGCTTCAGATAACGTAGATAATCAGTTTAATGAAATGATTGATGGCAAGATCAGTGCATGTAGCTGTTAACTGCACAAACATATATAGAGGATATCTGTCTTTTCTTGACTAATACCATGTTTATCTCATCGAGTGAGGTAGAAAGGTTATATTTTCACGAGTGGCGCAGCCACGAGTGAAAATATATAACTTTTCTACCTCACGAGATGAGATAAACATGGTATTTGTCAAGAATTGACGGATATTCTATTTATTATATGATATTATCCATGTAATTAAGTCCGAAAAGGGTAATTTTCACGCCGAGCGGCCGCTAGGAACAGCCCGTCACCACAGTAACACTGTGACGTCATAAGCCAATTCGCCGCGTGAGACCATTGTTTTATGACGTCAAATGATATCAGTCACCGTTCGCAGTGAAAATATAAGTTATTTTCACTGTAGCTTGATAGACAGTTTATTTCACTCATAAATCCCAGTATTTCATCGCTCGCCATATAATAAAAAGGGATATTTGTAAATTTTGAAATTATAAATACGGATTTATTTGGTCATTGAGTGAACAAAAATATCAATCCCAAAAATTCCAATAACTTTTCCAGTATAAAAAGTATGGGTTATTTACATGTGAATCACAAACAATGATTTGATTATTAAATGTTGTTTGTTTTCAGTGATTTGATCTCTTTACTGATCACTAAATAGAATTCGAAGTGTCATTGCAAGCGATGATAAAAAAAATCAGCGGTATAAGTTATTCCATGTTGCTGACAATGTAAATATAGTTTAAATGATAAAGGCTTTCACTATCCAAATATAGTTTAGGATGATGGTAACAACAACTTCAAATTAAAACATTAGTCAAAATGTAATGTGATATATTATATCATCAGATTAATCAATAAAGAATAAAACAGTTGTTGATATTTACGTCGTTCGTGAATTGTTACTAGCTTTAGCAATAAACCTGGAAATTTAAGGGGCCTTAAATTTAACACAGACATAGAGATAATTGTACCATGTGTATCGTCTGTGCAACCCAAATACATTCGCCATTAGATTCTCAAGGGAGGCAGAATAGTTGCTAAAATCGCTAGGAGGTGGCACACAGGATGGTGGTCAAGACATCGCGCATGGATACTCAAAACTCATGCTCAAAACTTCCGCAGAGAGGACGCTTTCGATGTTAATCATTGCTTAACAGCTGCTTTCAGTACTCAAAAAGGTCGTAAAATGGACGCTGAACGTTACACAGAATGTTCAGTGATCATCATGTATTATATTGCATATTGGGCGATACATTTACATCAATTGTGCATCTGTGTTCAAGCATAGGTTTTCACTATAACAACCACTCTGCCTCAATGCAGATCCCAAGGCAACCTTTGTGATACCGAGGCGATTCTTGTGCCTTCTTTCTGCATTCATTCAGCCTTCTTTTAGCGTCCTCAAATTGTCCATTTCATCCTGTATTAGCCCTTATCGATTTTTGCTTTATTTCAAATAATGTGCTATTTTTTCCAATTAATATCACGAATAAATACAAAAATTGTAATTCAGTTTTACAGGAGAAAATTGAGTCAATTTACGGTCCAGACGTATTGAAGAAGCAAACGATTCTCTTCCAAGTTGTTTGGCTGAACTTCGATACTATTTTCTGAAACTATCCAGAGCTGCTGAAATCATGAGACGTTTAAATGGATGCTTGGATTCTCTCTTCTGTTGGGAATCTTCATGGCCTGTTTCATGTCGTACCAGATAATATCTAACCTAGAGGACATTATCACTGTTGTTGTTTTAATGTTCTGGCTCTTTAGAGTGCCATAATCAAAGTACAGACAATGTGTCCATATATTGATGGGATATGTTACATGAGATGAATGTAGAATAGCAGTGATAATGGACTAGGATTAAGAAACCAAACACTTTCCAAAAGCATTAGTCACCGAACCAAATGTACATGCTTTCACTCAGGTAGCATTAGATATAATGGAATTATTCACAGAGGCAAACACTGGTTTCAACACAATTAACATAAACAATGTATTAGACAAATGTTCCGTATTTACATCAATAGCAGTGATATAGCTTGGACACTTAAGCGTGTATCGAACATATTGCAAGGAAGTGACACATGCGTCACACCTTTAGCTTTAGAACAATTTAAATGACTCGAAATAGACAAAACATTATTTATATGATTACGTAATGTAACTAGATTCGAAACTGGCTTTAAGCATAAGATAATATCATTTTTAAGCAAATGTACAAACTATTTTAGACTTCGAATATCGTTCATCGTTTGCCATATGTAGTCAGAGTTATCATCAATAGTTGTTTATACTGTATATTTCGTAATGCAAAGTAATATCCAATAGTTTAATACAATCTTATTGTGAACCTGCCAGAAAACATTTTATTAACAGTAACTGAAAGACGATGACGCAAATGAGAATATTGAAAAAGGCTATACAAAGAACTAAGCTTGTTTAAGCCTGTAGATTAATGATTCTGTAGATCTTATGTGGAGTTTTATCAATCAACAAATGATTTTCCATTGTCAAGAACTTTGTATGAATTGAATGGCCATTATAGATTTTCAGTACAAAATGACGAAACTCAATTATAGTAGGTTCGATTCAAATATGCTGTATTTACTTTTTATTCTCTCTTTGAGAGACAGGGGGGTTTATCTCGTCAGTAGACCCCATTTTATTACAATAGGAACGGTTATTTACTCACCGAAAACTGTTGAATATAATTTGCTGCATAGAATCAACAATAGTTATCAACGTACACAAACACCTATCATATCTTTTGCAAACTGAAATATTTTATCATTGGTCACATCGATCTTCCACGCCTTAAGATAAGATTAAACTAATACTAGTGCTTCCTTGGTATACGCTGGATCACGATCTTCTGAGACGTTAAATTTCCCAAGTTGTCATTAAGTGTTTTCAAAACGTTTATGTCGAACTATTATCACAATGTAATTGTGATGGCGGCATGTCTGGTACGTGGTCTTGGACTTTCATTAGGCCACCATTTTAAACAATAGTCATGAGATCACGCTCCCTAAATCTTGTTTTGTTTGAAAACGTTCTCTTTGCCTGAGATTTGTTGTTTCTTGTGGTGGTTTAGGAAGGTCTGTTTAATTAATGATGCACGTTAGCGTTGGCCGTGTCTCGAAAGTGATCATCAGTGTCACTGCAGGATATCTTCATCATGCACACACTGAATAGTATTCATATCAATGCTATACGCTGATTAATATGCATATTTGCTAATGATATGGTACTTCTAATACACATGCAAAGGAAACAAACGGATCCCAACTATAGTTTCTTCAGTATATGTCAGAACCACAGTGTTTAATGAGTTCAGTACGCACAAATTGATTATTTGTGTTTGTACAGAAATGTATAATCGACCATGAACTAATATATCCTCGGGGCATCTTTCGTTTCGTATGAAGGAGCCGTATATCAGCTGCTGGGAAGTGATACACGTAGTGTTGTGTAACACGTACATCAGGGTGTTTGCGAAGTACTGTGAAGTGTATATATTTCCCTCCTCTCTCGGGAATTGTTTTCCAAGATTTGCTCCAAGGTTTCCAACATGAATAGGAAAACTACCAAAGTGAAAGATAGTTCCTCGAACAAAAGGCAATGCACGTCCACTGAAAGTACTCTCAAACCTATTTTATTTTCAATGAAAGTGGTTGGTATTTACTTTGACCCCACACCAGGAACAAACAAAGTTGAAGATGCCGAGCATGAAGATAACAAAACACCATGGACGTTTGCCTGGATCGGGAGTCGCATGTATTGCTACGTCGTGCTACTCATGTTGTTGTTCAACTTCCTACGTAGTGCTGTGGGTATATTTCCTGTAGATCAAGGGGTATCCATCCGGGCTACGCTCACCATGTGGTATCTGCAGTGTGCCATCAATGCGTCAATCATCATTGTATCCTGTCACAAACTTCAACATTTCCAGTTGTTCTTCAAGCACTGGGACAATAGTTTTCTAGATGGGGCCATTTGTACTATAGACTGCAAAAACAAATTTTCATTGAACTATACATTAATCCTGTCATGTATTGGCTGGGTATTCTTACTTGTAGGTGATTCACTGATTGACTTTGTTACCTTTCAAGCGCATTTTTCAAACCTTCGAGAAATGTCAAAGAATTTTGTGCGACCCTTTGACGATGCCACATGGTCTCGGGTAATGGTAGCTGTTTTGATGTTTTACGAAACTGGAGCAATGGTATTTCCTGTCATATTTGTGATTGCTGTGTCCCGAATGATCAGAACACAATTTCTACTTTTCAAGAAGACTCTGTCCAGACGTATTGAAGAAGCAAACAATTCTCTTCCAAGTTGTTTGGCTGAACTTCGATACCATTTTCTTAAACTATCCAGAGCTGTTGAAATCATCAATGAGACGTTTAAATGGATGCTTGGATTCTCTCTTCTCCTGGGAATCTTCATGGCCTGTTTCATGTCGTACCAGATAATATATAACCTAGAGGACATCATCACTGTTGTTGTTTTAATGTTCTGGCTCTTGACTTGTTTCCTGTTCGTCACTCTTCTCACCCTGAGCTCTGCAGGACTTCATGAAGAGGTAAGTACTAATATAGGCTTCGCATTTAAAGAGACGTTACTCTGTAAGACATCACCTAATTTGACACCTGATTTTGCAACCTTTTAAGCTCTATATGTATTATTATTATTATGTAATACAAAGCTAAAACATATTAATGTTTTTGTATGTGGAAATGAAAAACAAGTTATTACCTCAACTGATATTGAAATTCCAATCCTTTAAATTAGATTTGACAGTGACACTGGTAAAATTTCCTTTCATGGTTACCATTTATGATACAAAATATGTGTTTACATGATCAACATGTATCTAAACAAGCATACGAAATATCAGAATAATTGTTTCCCAATCAAAGGTTATTAACACTTTTGTTTGCCAGAAATCAGAGACAAGGGAATTTCCATAACGTGACTAAAGTGAAGTTATAACATAAGACTAAAAAATAATCTATAAAAATATTACAGTTACAGTATGAACACAAGTGGTAGAAGTAAAGACATTCAATGATTATCTTACCCTTTTCATGAATAAAGAATAATGGAAAAATATTGAGAGAATATTTACAATATTTTATTCTTTAAACAGACGTTTATATATATCTATGCATTGAATAATGTTTAAATCACAATATAACTTAAACCATACTTTTGTATTATGATGAATAGTGAATTTATCAATACTGTTATAATTCAAATAAATTACAGTTGAACCCGAATATAGGGAACACGGATATAGCGAACAAATGGACATAGAGAACAAATTTATAAGTTTCGTCAAAAGCCCCATATATATGCCAAACGCGAATAGCGAATAGCGAACATCGGATATAGCGAACTGAATTCCTTGGTCCCTTGGAGTTCGCTATATCCGTGTTCTTCCACTATAAAAATTAATCAATAGTGAGTATAGGTTTAAACAGCTTTATAGATGTATACAAAAGTTGTGTAACACTCAAAAATTATTATACATCGTATTATTGCTGTTACGTTTTGTCCATGATGTTACAAGTCATAAAATCGAAATAAGAATGTTAGTTTCTGTGCTGTAGTGTGTTGTGTTGTGTTGTGCTGTGTTGTGCTGTTCCTAATTCAATGATACAATGTTGTTTTCTTAATTTGCTCATATTGTACAGTACTCAAAATTTCAATTCTACAACAATATATTCTTCTGAATTTAACATTGCAATTTTATATACAAAATTAAGGTCTGGCATGTTACGTTTGAAAGCAAATGAAGGCAGATGGTCGACTTGACTTGACTAGTACTACAAAAATTGTTCTGCTTAAGAATAAAACGCAAATTATACAAAGTCAACTTTAAAAGTTTATATTGCACTCTGTACTTCTTAACTCTATTTTGTATTTGCTACAGAATATCTGTTTTGATAAATACTGTTGATCAATTTTGAAAAAAAACACTTTTTTCTAAAAAAGAGAAAACTAACAAGCTAATTTTAGCTAAATGACATTTCATTTCTCAAACGTCTTTTCCATCAAGTTATTGGTCATCACAACTAAATTACAAAATTGATTTATTTCGGACCAGAAATTTCACTTTTCATGAAAATGACTCAAAGAACGAAATAATGAGAAATTGAAAATATATGAAAGGGAAATTATCATTTTAAAAAAGTTAAAAGGACCATGATCCTATACTGAAAGGGGTCCTAGTGAAAACGGCCATTGTGGAAAACGGCCAATGGCCAATTAGAGAAAACGGCCATAGTGTAAGAGAAAACGGCCATAGCTACTAGAGAAAACGGCCAATGTATCAATAGAACATTGGTTTCAGAATATATAATCAACACAAATTATTTTATTTAACCTTACTATATGGTTTACAGAACAAATGTCATAGCACTTTAATGTAAATACGTTTGTCCATGTGTATTCCAATTTTGACGATGTACGTAGATGTACTACAGGTCTGAGGCCTCTTCAGTGCGAAGTAAAGATTAATTGGTTGTATGGAAATACATTAATGTTTGAATATTTAAATCCGCACCTAATTGGTTGCTAAATAATTTCCATTGAGTGTAATATCTCATACATTTTTAGTAGCACATGTCATTCTGATAAAGAGCCCTTTATCACAGTAGAGTATGTCTATCATCCCTTCTAAGATTTCATCTTGCCGTTGTGAGAAAGAGAAAGACGGACTGACGTAAGGTCGTACAGAGCCGAATACATAGTGCGGCAGGGAACATTTAAAGGTGTTATCCTCACAACCTTTTATTGCCGGACAAATCCATGAATAGACAGAAGTTGGTAAAAGGGAGTTTTTCCTATTTAAATGGCGAATAAGGAAACTGTTGTCTAACCCTGCAATTCGGAAACCTGTTGGTTGGTAGCTTAAAGGAGATATATAAGACTTTGCATTGTGAATATTTTGCATTGTGAAAACAGATTCATTAAACGATTATCCTTCTCCTACCTCCCTTTTCCTACATTTGACAGCTTACTTGTACCATTGTTGTATGGATGTGTATTATAATTCATTGAATTATTTGTCTATGCAGCTATATTGTTGTACATTCTATGTATATTACATTATTTACTCGTGTACCACCGATGGCGGATCTTTGTGAGTAATAAACGAGTGATGGTTATGCTTGATGCCAGCCGACCGGAACGGATTAACTCGAGCAATCTCCTTCCCCTACAACAGGGGCAATTAGAGTTAATCACTTGTTAATTAGATAAGGGCCGCTTTTAACTTAATTGAAACAATGCAGATATTTTAATCAATGCATATTAATCAATTAGTAAATACATGCTTATTCAAACTTTTAAAATCAAGCTTTTATTCTTTTGATAGATAACATGTTTCTAGTTCGAGCTACCTTCTTTTTTCTACATACATGGACATACCCGTACAAGAAATATTCGAATATATTAGTTCCCGCTACTTAACTATAGAAACTGGCAGATATAATGAAATAAATAATGTTAAACGTAAATTCAAACGTGTAAATATGATATTGAAGACTATTTCACTTTATATTAAAATGTCTGTCATATTATACTCATAGAAAAGTGTATATGAAACCACATTATTATAAATGCCCATCAGGAAGTAAACTGATCCAACTTTACAGTATGAACAGTGTAAGGATATTATGTTACTTAAAGGCACATGTGCACGCTTTTCGCATTCAAATACGCTGTTTTAGGTCATACGAGGGCATATAAACTCACGTTAGCTTCCTTTCAGTGCAATAAAATACCTATTATTCTTTACAATTGGCCTACAGTCAATAATTTAAAAGTTGAGACGACTCAAGTCACTCAGGGAAATCACGAATATTAAGAGTCTCTGATGTGAAAAACGGGAAATATAGATTGTAGTAAACGCCTGAACTAGGATTTCATTCAGCTCTTGCATATACTTCATTCTTTTAACTGTCAACAAAGATCGGATAGTCTTCATTAAGGAGCATCTGTAACTTCACCGGTTTGTAATACCCATTATATGCATTGCTGTAACATTAACGATAGCGAGTGCCGTTTTTGGTCTTCGGGTTGGGTGTAATGATTTAATATCGCTGATATTGTAGTTCATGCGGATTTAATGCAACGTTGCATTAATTATCTCCGGTCTTTTAAAGTTAACTTTAAAACATGAATACGTACATATTTTCCAGATAACTAATATAATGCAGTACCTGGTGGTAGATCGTTTGTTATATCGAGAGATGTGCATTATCCGTGCATTATTTATATTTTTAAAACAATTGGCGTGATATAGTGCCTAGTAAATATTTATATAAAGCTAGCTTATTAAGAAATAAGTTAATACGCACTTGCAATATATATAATTTTACATTCCCCTTTGATAATATTACTATCAATCAGCTGTCACCATGTTACCTAATACAACCGGTACCAATATCGTTTTTGTTAAAGTATCAATTATCTGTAAATATAAAATGTAATACATGAATCTGAACTTGTACTTTGGTGAGAATACCAGGGTTAATGAGATGGTTATGTTGATGTTTTCCAGTGCATAAATCATTCTCACGCTGGACTACGAAAGGATGGTACTATCAATATGTTTTAAGGGTTTTTGTATTTGTTGTTGAGTTTTACTTTAGTATGAAAACTGCCTCCAATCATCATAGCGAAAGGTTACGTTTAGTTTATGGCCGTTTTCTCCAGAATCTTTGGCCGTTTTCTCTTACGCTATGGCCGTTTTCTCTAATTGGCCATTGGCCGTTTTCCCTGTTGGCCGTTTTCTCCAGTTCCCTACTGAAAGGGTTATCAAAAAATGGTTTATATGTATATAAGTGCAATTTCAAAGGAGCGTCTTTGTTTATGCCTTATTATCTTAAAGTTCCTGTTTAAGCAATAAGGAAAGAAAACACCGTGTATTGGTACAAACATTTGCATTTGTGAGTTTTTTTCATGAATGTGCACATGAAACAAACATTGTTATCATCTACATCATATTTCATGTCATACCTTATTAAAATGTTAACAATTCTTAAGTCCTAAAAATTAAAACGCAATTTTTTATGCAAGGGTCCGTAGATATATAGTTTTTGGTCGGCTCCAAAGCATGGTAGCTCAATAAAGAAATAATTGATTTTCTGACCATTGTTTTCAAATTGATCAGGTGAAACAGATTACTGTCTTCATGATCGAAGGACATTCGATCAAAAATTTGGTCGAACGTCAAAGCGGAAATATTGAAGGCGTACATATTGACACATCAATCCTAGTCCGATCTTTGATTATCTAGTTTGTGAGTTATCTGCCCATATTGAAACTCATGCCTCCATATCTCAGATCAAGATAATTTTACAAAACATTTTTAAAAGTATTCCAATACAATTTTCTGGTCTATTTCAACAGTTAATTAGATACACTGTAAAGTTTCACTTTTTACAAAAAAAGAATTTGTGGTCTTCACATTCAATGGGACACACACGGCAAGAAACCATCATACCTAATCTGTTTCTTATGACCTGTTCTGTTCTGCTTCAGAGGATTGGAAATGGTGAACGAAACTTGAACACTGCTGAGACATATGATTGAAAGCTCATTTTAAGTACATTTACTTATTAGGAACGAAACAATAATAACAAGTCGAAATGATCATGATTTATCAGTGATATGCAATTTAATATTCCCATTATTTTCAAAAATAATAGTTTTCGGGAAATATCAAAGAACGACAATTTCTTCAATAAAGATCAATCGAAATATCATTAATATCCTTGCATATGTACAATTTCAAGCATGAATCTTTTATATTATACTTTACAATCTTAAAGTTAATATTTAAGCTATGAAAAGGAAGGACATCGTGATGGCCCTTCATTAAAGTGTAAAGGGTCATAACAAAAAATATTAAACTATTTGGATTCCGTACATAGTTAATGCATTCAAATAGTGTTTATAAGTGCATATGTATCAATGTTATCCTTTATGTTAACCTTATTATTTATAGATCTATAAATGAAAAATATTAGGTAGTATGATCTTTACAAACTAATGCAAAGCAGTATAACACAATAGCGGTTTGTTAGCCTTTCAGACGATGTAGTGTAAATTGATCTGGAGTAACTCTTGTTTCTATATACTTGTCCTTGAAATACATTCTTCATCAATAATTGTGTAAGTGGTCGAAGCGGAAGTGTGTATGATCATATTATTGATGCGTCAATCCTATTGTTTCGCTTTCTCTATTCCAGGCCCAAAGCACACTGAGCGTTCTCCTTACTGCAGGTACAAACAATGCTACACCTGGACAAATTGGACAGGTGAGAATTAGGTGCATCATTGCAAAGAGCAATGATTTATTGAAAGAATCTCTTCTTTTGCAAATAGCCTCAAACTAGACTGGCCTGGTTTTTTGCGTCACATGGTAGTCCATTAAGTTGTTCATATTTTGTATTTTAAATATACTTTTACATGGAGCCCCAATAAATATTTGAAGATAAGGCCAGTAATATTATTGACAGTTTAAATTGATAATAGTTTTACTAGTTACAGCTTGGCAATGACGTTCGTAGAAACGTTTCAGACAACACTATTAAAACTTTACATGCATTTTGTTTGGATGTTTTACTTACAATAAATTTGTTTCATTAGTAACACACAACACGTGCTGTTAATCATCGAAGCTTTCTCTGGATGGGATGGGCATGGCAGGCATTATCTGAATTATTGAACTTTGATTTATTTCATTATATGTTTGTCTTCAAAACTTTGATGAGGTACGTAGCCAAACGCTACCCTCTCCTCAATGAATGGTGAGTTTTCACACTGTTTTCCATATTTAGTTCGATTCCTTCAGATCATATAAGCATTTGAAAAGATGTCATTGTTTCAGCTGAACCTTTTCCTCACCAAACTCAGTGCTGTTCCTGTTGGCTTCACCGTTGTCGATTTCTTCCTCATCACAAAGGAATTCCTTCTCACAGTAATACTTTTTCAATTTTATTGTTTTGTAATCACAACCGTCTACCATTTAATCTTGCAAATATTTATGTCTCCCCCCGTTAGACGTTTTGGTTTAGTTTCCATCGGCGTCGGCATCGGCATCGGCATCGGCATCGGTATCCTTATCGGCGTGGGCGTGGGCGTTGGCGTTGGTATTCCCATTGTTTCCTGGGCATTACTTTAAAACTACTTAGTTATATCTTCACCAAAATTGGTATACAGCCTGCCCATATCATGTAGATGTGCCTTTTGCTGGTTTGAACTTCTTTTTTCTTAGATTTTGCTTCTGTTTTCACGACAATTTCGACTTTATCTATTTGAAGGGTATGCTTTCTTTCTGCAACAAAACTCTAACGCTTACACAAATCATCACCAAATTGACAAAATGCCTCCTCATATCATATAGATGTGTCTTTCGGGGGTTGAAACTTTTAATTCAATTTTTTCTTTTGTTTCTAATTTAAACTTTTTCTTTTAAAGGGTAATAACTGGAATTGAATTGGGGAAAGGGGAAGACATATGTGTAAAAACACCTTCTAGTTTTTATCTTTAGATTATATATCTAACCAAAGAAAACAAATGTTCTTCTTTTAAGTTAAACCTTCAAGCATCAATTATACGATATGTGTTTCTATATCTATTGATATCTGTACGGTTTTGTTTCAGGTTGGTGGCTTCTACTTGACGTATTTCTTCCTGCTTCTCCAGTTCCAGATAACGTAGACAGTCAGTTTAATCTTGTGACAAACATATAAAGGGTTATTATACCTCTTTTAAATTTGTAAGAATTCCATTGGTCAGTACACACCACGTGATCGAAACAAATATTTGTACACTGACCCCCGATTCCAGTGATGAGGTCAGTTTTGTGAGAGAAATTTCTTTCACTGACCAGAGATATTGACTCGTCACGTGATTTGTGTCACGTGACTGTTTGTTTTGACGGTTTTTTTATGCAAGATGGCGTCATCTGATCTTTCGCTGATTTTGTAATGGGATAATATTTTCGATTTACCAGTATTGCTGAGTGTGTGTAGTGCAACAGCTAAAATGTTAAACACAAACGTCTGAAGAAAAAAAACTGACTCCCTCGGCGGTCTGACCTGACCTTGACCTGCGGTCTCGGTCAGGTCAGACCGCCTCGAGAGTCAGGTATTGTATTTCACATAATGACCTCCCCATGAGTAATTAAGTGTATAATATTTGTAAACTTCAAAAAAATAAATATGGATTTATTTGTTCATTGAGTGACCTAAATATATCAATCAGAAAAATTCCATCACAAAACTAATTTTGTCCAGTATGAAATGTATGGATTACCCATATCACTAACAGTAATTTGATAGTTGTATGTTCTTCGTTTGCAGTGATTTTATTTACTTACTGTTGGTTTAAACATATTTTATTCTCAAGGAAAAGGATTGGGAACAAGTTATCCAACTTAAAATACCCTCTCCTTATTATGTACAAGATTGATTTACATATATACAAGCATGACGACAGAAAGTGAACAAGAACAGAGTACGAAGATATAAAAAGAAACAGAATTACATAAAAATGCTAAACAAATCGTTTTGTTTCACTAATATAAGTATGTACTGAAATGAATAATTTTCTATTTTGACATTCTGATAGGTCTGCACTTCCCTTAAGCAAAAGTTTTAGGTCGATTGGAATACATGATGGGTCTACAATGCGTTGTAATGACGACATCAGTTGATTTCTTTGTTCATTATACAATGTACATTTAAATAAATAGTGATAAGCGTTTTCTACATAGTAACCGCATATACAGTTAGCATTTGTTTTAATTCCAACTTTATACAAATCATAATTCAATGAGCTAACAGTAGCTTACTGTTACAAATAGGATTCAAAGTATCACTCGATAAAAGAATTAATAAATATATGTTATCCCATGTGTCATGTTGCTGACGTTGCAAAGATAGTAAGAGATGATAAAGGGTTATAACCACTTTTTCTCGATTTTCTGGATAATAACTTCTATATTGTGTATGTACACGTATAAATACTACGTTTTGAGTATAGTAAGGAGAGCATATACTCCGAAAGGTCGTGTATATACACTATATACAAGTTGTTATCCAAAAAATCCTGTTTTCATACATTTTCCTATTCTAAATGTTGCGCAAAGACTTAACCTCGCAATACATCGTTAGTCAAACGTGACGATAAAATATATTCATATCAATAAATACGAAATAACGTTAATGTTGATATTCATGTTTTTTTTTTTGGTTGTTTCTGGTCTTGTCGAATTTGCATGTGTCAGGGAGTAGGGTTGGTGGCAACTTGGTGCTCTGGGTACGATTATTTTCGACTTTAATGCTTACAACCTTGTATCTCTTATTGACAAAAGGCGAAATATGTTGTTTAAAAGGCGCTGTAGCATGTTTTTTGCATATTGTTTTTTCGCAAATTACTGAATTTTATACAACATATTGTAACAGTAGAGGGTAAAAGATCTCGTTACCCGACCTGTTTACAGCAAGATGATTGACAATTCCATCATTGTACCATATTTATAACTCTAATCTGAGTGTGTAGATATCGCTACATCAGTCATATCACTTCAACTACCTTCAAGTGTGAACACCTTAAATTGTCCTTCGATGAGAAATGGATTTGAATGGCTTAACCGAACCATGTACATTCGTTCAAGAACTATTTTTATTGATTCAGGAGTTTAATTTAGTCATTTTTGCGAAAGCTCTTTATTTCAGTAAGAACGGCGTGCTACAGCGCCTTTAACGACATTGGCAAAAAACATCTGCTTGTTTGTTTATGCTAGAATCCATGACATTTACATTTACTTAATTTGATCAAATCTAACCTGTCCTGTCTGACTATTTTTTTTGCAGTGACCAAACACTTTTAAGCTTTGGTCACAAAGTTTTATCAATACATAAAAAGCCTTTGATACATGACATTGTATCCAAAGTCAATCTTATGCGGTCATATTGTTTTACTTTGTTACTTTAGACTTGGCAGGGAACGCATTTTCCGAAAATAGGAAGAAGAAATTACTGGTGAGAACTTTAATATGGTACATTCAGATTATTCTCATATGACAGTTGAAAATGTCCATATTCATTTTTTCGTAGGTGTGGTTAAATCCACATGTCGGCCAGTCGTAGCAGGCCGTATCAGTGCACAGCATTTTCCAATGATATTCAATAGTATATGCGTGTCACCACGCGTAAAACATAGTTCACAGGAAACATGATTAAAGTATTTAAGTATTGGTTCTAAAATGCTGTATTAATCTAACTTTCAATCAAACCACAAATATAATACACGTTTTAAGGTTTATAAAATGTTTATCAAGAAAAGAGCATGTGATGGCAGCGTCATAATTGATATAGTGATAAAGTAGTCCCGCATGTTATTTTGTATAAACGTCAGAGTATGAAGGTTATTCTTTCAGCTGTCAATCTCACATGACATTGTACAATCTAATCAGCAGAGACCAAATCGCTTAAATGTCATTAAGTCTGAATTTGTTGTCAATTAAATTAAATCGATGATTACTTTACTTCTCTGGCTAGATAAGCTTTATAAACCCTTATTTTAGAATGGCATTACATGGCAAATCAGCCTCTAACCTCGTATCGTTCTCTACATTAAAATAATACGTAATATAATATCTATACATGTACTGTTTAATGTACTCGTAATAAACAACATATTTGTGAACAGGGTTATGAACTGCCAAACATATGATTTACAATATATAAGCGTCTTTAATTTAAGAACAGGAAGATTTTCTGGATAATAACTTCTTTAATGTGAAAATACACGACGTTTCGGAGTACATACCCACTCCTTCATCAGGTGGAATGTAAGGAAATAACAAAATATGGTACATTTATATAGCAAACAAATCAGGGAGATTAACATGCATGAGAATGGTATACAATGGGGATTTGTAATACAAACACGATGGGGGTGAAGCATGAGAATGGTATACAATGAGGATTGGCAATACAAACATGAGGGGGAGTAAGTAGATAAACAATGGCCTGTAATTTAAATTGAAGATGTAAATAAACACACATGATGAAACGAGGGAGGCCAATTGGCTTTATTGAAATTGTTAAACAAATCATAATTACAGTGATAGGTGCTGGTTGGTGGGGACTCCTCGGATAATTTGCTCCGAAAACATATATAAACGACTGACATTTTTCATTTTTCATTAGAGTAGCTAGAGATTTGTATTTATAAATTCCAAATCTAACATGTCTTTCTTAATTCGTTATACAGACGTTATCCATAAAATTGTCTCTATTCTTCGTTATACAGAGGACATAAAAGCATAAAACGTAGCACATCTTCTAAAACATTTGTACTGAAAGGACACACTCCTACTACATGATGCCAATGACAGGAAACATTATTGATTAACATTCTCTATGTGTCTGCACAACCTTTAGGGAATGTATAAGCAATTTATGACATTGGTTGACGATTAAGACGGGAGTTTCCTGTTTCAGTGAAATATATAAATACCGGTTTTTGAAATCAATCCAATAAAAGTTTGATGAGTAAATGAACTCTTTATCATATGATGCAGTTGATTTTATAGTGACGAGGAGGAAAATGTACAGACTTTAATTACATTAATTAGTTAAATATATATTGCACTTCGTCTCAATCAACATTATGTTGGACTGTGCAAAAATGTCTTTTCACGCGGATGTCGGATTAAAGGGATAACACCTACCATATGCCAATGACGTATAAAGGACCAAATAGTAATGTACATGTTGATTTACAGCAAATACCTGATTACAGGAATATCGGTTCAGATAGAGATAGATATCAGTTTATGTTACTGTTTGTTATAATATTTGTAATACAAATGTACATATATGTATTTCAACATCATGTCACATTGAAATATAACAGTCTGATAGTGTTAATGTTTAAAGATTCAACCTAGATTATATCATCAGTTGCACGATTTTGCAGCTAATGGATTGTCTGTTATTGTACAGAACGAGTCATGATCACGGATTAAAGAGACAAAGCAATGTTCAATCTGCTGATCCGATAAACAACTCTGCTAGAGTAATATATCCAGAAGCCATCAACGTGGATCAGAGAGGTGTTAAGTGAGATCCTACTAATGTTAAATGATACTTAGCATATTGCTATGTACATGGATATAAGGGATGGTCATAACGAGAGGCATGTAGTCAGTTCCACCTCGCAGAGCACTGTTATAGTCCACTATACCGATTTGTTTACTGATATTTATTCTCGACTCCAACATGACTGAGAACACCAGCAAAGTGAAAGATACACCGTCCACAATGAGACACTTTACTTACACAGAGACCAACCTGAGACCCATTCTGTTATCGATGAAGATATTTGGCATTTATTTTGATCCTGCTCCAGGAAGGAACAAAGTTGCATCCTCTGAACATGATGAAAGTAAACCTTCGTGGACCTTCTCCTGGTTAGCAAGCCGCTTGTATTGTTACCTTGTTCTCACAATGCTGTGGTTCAACTTTGTGAGGATGTTGGTTGCTCTATTTCCTCTTGACCATGGGGCGCCTCTCAGGACTATCATGGCCATGTGGTACCTTCAGTGTGCCATCACCGCAACCATCATGGTGGACGCATGTCACAAACTTCAACGTTTTCAGTTCTTCTACAAGCATTGGGATAGTACGTTTCTTAACGGAGTAACTAATACTATTGACTGTAAATATGAATGTACATTGAAGTATACATTAATTCTATCATGTATTTGCTGGGTGTTCTCTCTTACAAATAGTGCAATGATTTACTTTGTAACCTTCCAAACGCATTTCTCATACCTTCGGGAAATATCAGAGAACATGGTCCGCCCCTTCAAAGATGGGTTTTGGTGTCGGTTAATGGTAGACATCTTTGTGTTTTACGAAACTGGAATATGGACATTTCCTGTCATCTTTGTGTTGGTGGTGTCCAGCATGATTAGAACACAGTTTCTACATTTCAAGAGGACTCTATCCAGACATATCGAAGAGGCAAAGGGTTCTCTCCCAAGTTGTTTAGCTGAACTAAGATCCCATTTTCTGAAACTGTCTGGAGCTGTTGAAATCATCAATGAGACATTTAAATGGATTCTCGGATTCTCTCTTCTTCTGGCAATCTTCATGGCCTGTTTCACCTCTTACCAGCTGATATCTAACATTAATGATACCATGACCTTTGTTATCTTCCTCTTCTGGCTCGTCGCTTGTTTCCTGTTAATCACCCTTCTAACTCTGAGCACTGCTGGACTTCATGAAGAGGTGGGTGGAGATTACACTTACTAACTTAAATCAATGTGTGCTGCAATTGGTATGTCTTTTATTTCACTATTTAATTTTAAAAATATAAAATGTAATAGTTAAAGAATAAATGATGTGTTTGACAAAAACCATGCGTGCCTAAATATATATAGATAGAACTGCAGAGTTAATACTGTGTATCAAAAAGAGATGGAACGTTTATATGATGTATCACGGATAATGTTTTTATTGTGTATTAAATACGGGTGAAACGTTTTTATTGTCTGTCAAAATAGAAGTGGGGCATTGATAGTGTGTATCATAACAGAAGTGAGACGTTTATTATCCCCCACCAAAACAAAGCTGGCGGGAGTATAGAAATGAGCTCCGTCCGTAGTACAAGAATTACAAAAACCACAAGCAGGCTGATCTACTATGTCCACCGCCAAGTGAGAAAAGTTTAGAATATATTTAACAATGGTTATGGAAGTTTATCTTTTAATAAATCCAAAATGACTCATTATCAATAAATTCATGTAACATAAGAATATATACTTCACATAATATATTAATCTCTGCCTAACAGTTTTACAAAATTGTTCCGGAAGCGAAATTGAAAAAAGCATTTTGAGTTTTGCTCAAGAATCCAGATGAAGATGTTTGACCATGGATTTGGTTATTAATAAAAGTTTTTAAAAAGGTGAAAAACCCTCAAAAACATCTACACATGATGAGTGTTTCACATGAGTTATGAAGGGAAACGAAATTTTACGTAAATTATTAAATGATTTCATGGAAACAGCTAACAATAAGGTTGTAAAGAAGTCGAAATCCCCAAAAGGCGCATCTACACACGGTGACTGTGTCACATACCAAGCTTCATTGAGCTATGCCTCGTGTTTTCTTTAGTTCTGGTCCGGAAACGAAATTTTAGATTTATTTCCATGGAAACGGATAAAATAAAATTTGTTGAAAACCCCAAAAGGCATACTTACATATGATGCACATCAAATTTCATAGCCTTACGGTTTTGGACTTCTGGTCTGGGTGTTTTTCAACTTCATCGGACCTTTATATTTAGGAGTTTCCATGCAAATGCATTTTAAATTTTGTTTCCGGAGCAAAACTCGATATGCCTTTTTGTGGGGTTTTCAACTTTGGATTTCCTTTTTTCAGCTGTGTCCATCGAAATGCAACTTATGTTTGCTTCAAGAACCAAACTTGAAAACCAAAATGCTTAAATCAATGTTGCTTGGAAAGTAGAACGATATTTTTTTGTATGGTAAATTTATTGCCATGATTTGAATAAATTATAAACTTTCAAGACAAAAACGTGAACGATTGAGGATTTATTAAAGAATAAAGCTCCATAACCATTTGTTCAATATATTTCTGACATTTTCGTACTTGGCATTGTATTGTGTATTAAAATAGAAGTTGAACGTTTATATTGCGTATCATGATAGAAGTGAATGATTATATTCTGGATAATAAAATACACGTAACGTTTATACTATGTATGGAACTATTATTATTTGCTCGGGCCATCATGTTACATCATGGTATGTATGGTATGAATGGCAGGTCAGTACCACAGTAACACCATTTTACCAGTAACATCATGGACTATAATGCAACGACAGGGCATTCTTCCCTGACTTAACATTTAACTCTCTTTTTGATAGTATGTGATGACACTGTTTGTCATATTCTTGTTCTTTTCAATATTGAGTGATTACATGGTTTGTTCTCATTGACGGATTTGTCAAAAACAATATACTGAAATATGAGCCTGTCTTTATCTACCCAGGCACAGAGTTCACTGGGGGCCCTCCTTGCTACAGGTACAAAGGATGCAACATCTGAACAAATTGGACAGGTGAGATCAATAGATAAATGGTTTGTATAGTTTTATTTAAAACCTTTTCAATTACATACTCTCTAGGAAGCTATAAACTAATTCATATAATGTTTAGCTTATTTCACATCTTGATCGTAATTATGAGCATACCGTCATATAATAAATAGAATGTCTTCAATTCTTGACATATACCATGTTTATCTCATTTCATGAAAACTTTCTACCTCACTCGGTGAGATAAACATGTTATTAGTCAAGAAAAGACAAATATCCTCTAGTTATCAGTGAAATAAACTGTCTATCAAGCTACAGTGAAAATAACTTATGAGATAAACACATGCATGGTATTAGTCAAGAAAAGGCAGATATCCTCTATGTATCGTCATGGATTTTCTTCAGAGAAACAATGTCAATGTGATTCCTCGACTCTCAATTGAACAAGTGCGTGTTCCATTTGGATGGTCAGATTCAAGCAGACATTTTCCCAGGAAACTGATGTCTAAGCCTAAACTCCAATGTCCCTATTCACAAGGGTGGTTTGTCGTTTTGTAATATATATCAGTGATTGTGATTTAGGCTTGGTATGGTGTTTTATGCCCGTTTGTTAAAATAGTTTACAAGCATTGACTTAGGCAGACTATGATGTGGGTAATTTATTGTTGACTATGAATTCATGTTTATATGTTTAATAAAAAGAAATATGTTTAACGTCTTGATATTTAACAAACGAGTTTGGTTTTCAGCTGAACCTTTTCCTCACCAAACTCAGTGCTTCACCGGTCGGCTTCACTGTGGTCGACTTCTTCCTCATCACAAAGGAATTTCTTCTTACAGTAGGTTTTGATACGTCTTAGCATATTAAAATGTTTTAATCTATTTTCAATTGTATTAAACATTTAGTGTCCAAATATATATCAGTTCTAAGATGCCTTGCGGTAAGAACAATCGAAAAAATCAGACAATAATAGGTTTAGACTAACGGCGTCGTGCTTTCAGGGCAAACATATATTTTATTACAAAACACATTGAGATTCAGCAAACTTTCTTAAATAACGTGTATATAAAAATGGTTGTACCTTCACATCTATAACGTTAAATTATTTACAGTATATAAACAATTATGCAAACAGATAATACATGTTGTATCTTTTCTTTCAGGTCGGAGGCTTCTATTTGACGTATTTCTTTCTGATTCTCCAGTTCCAAATATCATAGATAATGGAAACTGTTGAAAGTTTTGTATCATCGATTTCTAAATGTAAACTAACCGGACATAAGAATATATATATACAATGTATGATGTTTTGTCATATAGGTAGAGGTAGAGATTGAACAATTGTTAAACCGATCTTGAAAGTTTCTGAAACACAATTTGAAACAAATGTATCTATATATGTTCACGTTCAGTCACCTACCCTTGTTTCTGGATGCAGAAGCTATGTGTGTTCTGATATCAACAAATCATGTGAAAGTAATGTAACTATATGTATTGTACATAGGCACACATCAGAAGTATGACCACCGCGACAATGTATACGAGGCTGTGCTGACAAGTGCGAAACATTAATTAGTGTCAGTAAACATTATACAGTTTTTCAACCGTCTGTCTGTGTGACCGTTTGTCCGAAAAAAAACTTGGCTATACCTTTTGATTGGTCAGTAATAGACCTTTGATTCTTCACATGTGTATCCATTGTGATGAGACCTTTTAGATGGGGTAATAGTTTTTGATCTCATGACCTTTACCTTGGTGACGGGAGACTTTTTTTGAAAACCTTAAGCGTGGCGATATCTTTTGATTGGTCACTGATATGCCTTTGATAGTTTTTTAAACCTGTGACCCTTCCCTTGGCACAGGAACCATTTTTCGAAAACCTAAACTTTGACCATACAGTTTGATTGATCCGTGATACGCCTCTGATACTCCCTTGTGATGTGATATATTATATTCAGGGGCATCAGTGTTTTACTAAATTACTCTTTCTGGTTCGAATTTTCGGACACTAGCTAATCTTTGTTTTCCTTAATGAAGTTGTTGTCATTTACAATTGTGTTCAGATAAATATTCATTTATTGCTTTCCAATTTCCCATCAAAGATCAAAGTTTCACCCAGACCATGTGACATTGCCCTTTGAATAACTTGGTTGACTTCTTTAGTGGTTCAAAGACCTTAGTGGTAGATGTTTTCCTCTTTGGAAAATTTTTGTTGGAATGGACAACAGTGTCACCATAACGTTGATTGATGTTTAGGACTCTGTTGTACTATTGAGTTGAATTAAGTTCATATTGATTGTCATTGTCTTCTAAAAAGTACAGCTTCTTTCCAGATTTTATCAGTTACATGTACCACAAAGGGATTCAGGATTAGTGATGCTTAACACGAGCAGCAAATTTGTAATATATTAAACTGTATCAATTGTTAACAATAACATACAGTTCTGATAACATTGCATTATCTATACGGTTATCAAATATCACAAGCCGTATAATGACATAAGTTTGTTCATTTTGTAGTGTAATAGTCAGGCAGAATGATGAAATGATACTGTACTTTGGGTGAAACGTACCACTTTGCACAAAGATATAGTTTATAATATTGTGATTAAATTTGGTCTGAGGGCAACGTCAATTTCGACCCACGATGGCCGCTAAATTCAAAATGGCCGCCACTGTTAAAACCTATCTGCTTTTACATGTTTCTACATATTTAGATGATCCACTCATGCTAGTATATTGATTGTCATACTAGCTTAGAACCCCAGAAAAACAAGGATTGATACTGTATTGATAATTCCATTGTTGATGATGGTACAAATGATCCAGAGAAGCAGAAAAACCAAAATGGTGGCCAATTTTGTCACCTAAAGTGATTTATCTTTTTGTATGTTTCTAAGTGTTTATATCGTCCAATGTGATTGTGTCACTGGCTTGTTTAGACTAGAAATAGCATGAGTTACAATTTATTGGTAATCCTGTTGACAAAAGCAAAGATAATCCAAAATGGCAAAAATTGTTACTGAATTGTATCCTTCGATAATCGAGAAGTGAATTGTTTTCTTTAATATTGTTACTATTTAGATTGGTTTTCTTAGCTTATGGTCTTCAAATAAATCTAGTCCAAGGGGTCAAATTAATTTCCTTCCAAGATGGCCGTCAAATCCAAAACGGCAGCCACTGCCAACCTTATCTCTTTTGGCATTCTATTGTTTTTCTAGGTTATTCTGAAGATAATGGTATGTTCTATATTTTGCAAGGGATTGATTGACTTTTGCAAGGGAGTTCTTGTCACTATTCATTTAGGTTGGTATAAGAACACAATCAATTAAAATGTATTCAATGAATTCAATGAGAGAAACTTCAAAATATCTATTTCATTGAAAGTTGTACACATGATTTTTCGACAAATCTTTTCCACCGACAATATGCAGAGTGATGGCACTTATTTGGACTTATTCCCAGCCAAGATATGAAAATAGTTCAATCAGACGTAATCTAATGCACTAGTCGCATAACAACAGACGGGCGATAGATTTTAAAAAAACATCATTAATCGATTATACTGTCTATAAGACTATAAGCGATCTGTTTTGTTGCATTTCTTTTGTGCAACTGTTACCTCTAGGCAAACACAAAACATGGAAAAATGCATCATCTTGAGTATCTCAGTTTTCGGCGTGTCTAGAACATGGTCACTGGCATTAAAGGGACACCGCGTCGAGGATAAAAATCAGATTATGTGTATCTACCTATGCTGATTAATATGTCTTCTACCAAGTCACAGACACCCAATTTCAGAAAATTGACGTAATTGATAATACAAACTTCTGCATGTAGACAGTGAAACGAAGTGTAAATCGTTAGGAGACACTCTAATCAGTTTAGTTAGATAAAGATGAGACTCATTTTTATCCTCAACGCAGTGTCCCTTTAAGACTCTCAGTCACATTATGCTAGGAATCAAAGAAAGAAATAACAATCCAATTAATGCAATCATTTTACTAGTTAAAGACATTATATTTAAACACAGTAAAAGATTGAATATTCCAAAGTTCCAATATATACTAGACCAAAGTAACCAATACTACGACATAACAAAATGTATTTATTTAGTTTCTGGTGAAAATTATGTATTTGTTAAATTATGGTCATCGTTACATGCGGTATTAAAAATTAAGATCTTCTGACTTAACTATTATACTTATCTGTATAACTCTGTCCATTTCTAATCATAACATGTATCTCATTGTTCATGTCTTTCTACATGTAGCTTTATTTGTATGTACTACCTATGTCATTGTATGTATATAGTTTAAGGTCACTGTAGCCTATGTATCTCACGTGTGTCATTTTGTTTATATGTACACTTTTGTCAAATATAATATTGTAAAATATGAAAAAATTGAAAATAAAAATAAAAGACTCTCACTCAAAGATACTATCACATCACTCCTGATCACTATCAGTAAAATACAAGATACACAGATATCCAGCTTTATCATACAATGGATGGTGTTCTCGGCAGGATAAAGCCAACGGATATTTTCGGTATCCGTTGGGGTCATATACGGATAAAGATGCAAATTAAAGAGGTCAAGTGACGGAAATTCTTTTGGAAATGACGTACACGGGTTAACATTTCAAATGCCTGTAATAACCGTGACAGTTATAGCGTAACAGCTTCGTGTAATTATACATGCTTCATTTCATATATATCCACATTAATTTGAGAAATGACAAAAAAAATACATTGTGCAATGCATAGTGCGGCAAAATGTTATTATGATCAAGCAGTGGCAAAACATGTCATCGCGAGTTGAAAACTACAGAGCAAACACTTTATACCCACAGGTAACAAAGGCAGTTTGAGTCACATATTCATTTATCGAACGGCAATTTTCACGGTTCCATAATGTGACTTTTGTAAAGGGGATCTTAGAATTAGCTGCCTAACATTCAGTTTAGCTATTCGTGTGGTGTGAGTCGCCATTTGCAACCGGGCGGAAGGGAAGCAACTCGCGCACTTCGAGTTTCGCTCACAGTCATGGTTACACCAGCGATAGGACGCGAGTTCGAATTTGCTGTCCTCACTTTAAATATTTTTAATGGGAAAAACTATTTTAAAACGTATTAAAACATTGGAAATTAAGATCATGCCAAAAATAAAAATTATTTTAACTAAAAGCATAATTTAGGAGGCGTTATTTTGTGTCATATTACCGTGAGAATAGCACGCAGTTCATTTGCATATATCAATACGCGTAGTTAAAGAAAAGTTCAACTTTGAAATTAATGCTGTCATGCTGTTTTGCGCAAAGTGAATGAAGAATGACATTGTATGATAAAAAAAAGTTATCATGCTCGTGTGTTTTGGGATGGTAAATTTACGCCAAGGCTCGCAATCGTCCTGAGTACAAACACATACTGTAATTATTTCCATTCATATATTGATTCATCCATGCATTCATGGTACCTTTTAAACAAACATTATCTAAAGAAAAAAGCTTCTACAACGTCAGGGAAGATTTCAACTGCTTCCGTTTAGTTATTTCATTTGTCTCAAATGAAGGTTGGGTCTGACTGATATAGGTATAAATCGGCAGATATCTTGTTAAAAGTATTTGCTGGTATCAATCAGTGATTGTTTCCAGTAGCAAATGTTAGCCAGAAAGCAATTAGGCTGGTTTGACCGAACAAGAGTAAAACTTTAAGAATAATCTATGTGTTCACAGTTAGCAGCATGATGTTCTGGTATCATTGAGAAATGACATTGATTGCATGAACTAAAAGCCTGCTATCAAATTCTCCAGGAGTACATGATACTTGGCAACGTATGTCCCCTCTAGGAGATATCACTTTCACAATTTCAACGTACCGTTTGTAGACATAACGTATGGTTATGTATTGCACCCGGTAATTGCTACTGATTGATCAGTAATTAAGGAAGGCACAAGTGTGGTATCTCGGTGTTTGCATGCACATAAACTCAAGTGTGAGCGTTCTTATTTACTTATAAATCAAGATCCATTGATATTATCAGATATAGTGTTTCAACACACAAGAAGAGCAGTATATCAGACAGAACAGACCTGTTGTAATGTGGTTGTAGTAATTTAAACAGAGGATGTCATTGTGGATGCTCTTTTTTCAAACTTTTTGAGCTAACAAGTATTCTCTCTTTAAATATGAGCGACAGGATGACTGAAGCTGATATGAAATCTATACTGTATACAGAATGAAAACAAGATTAAAGAATGATATTATCTGGAGAATCAAAGGATACACTTAAAGTGACTGTGGTATATTTGCGCTGTAATATCAAATATTGAGTAGTTGTATATGGCTTCCGAAATGTAATTTAAAATTACTGAACTGAACGATATAGTGCCAGTTCACAACAAAATTATCCAGTAAGTTTCTTAGTCAATTCCCTGCAAAATAGAGAATTGACCATTATCTTCAAAACAAGCAAGAATGAAAATATACGTGGGTTATTGAATCATGTAAATATTTGTAAACATGCCAAAAAAAGATACATGTTGACAGTGGCGTCCATTTTTAATTTGGCGGCCATCTTGGAAGGAAATTAATGTTACCCCTTGGACTATATTTATTTGAAGACCATAAGCTAAGAATGCCAACCTAAATGAACAGTAACAAGATTAAGGAAAACAATTCAATTCTAGGTTATCAATGGATTCACTGATAAATTGGCCGCCATTTTGGATTATGTTTGCTAGTGTCAACAAAGGGATTACTAATTGTCAATCATGGTATTTCTAATCTAAACAAGCAAGATTCACATGTAGAAACATACAAAAAGATAAATCACCAATCGAAATTGACTTGGCCCTCAGACGAAATTTAATCACGAGACCATAAGCTATCTTTGTGCAAAGTTTGGTACTTTTCACCCAAAGTGCACAATTGACTTGATTTTTCTGCACCATTCTGCCTGACTATAAGTGGGGCTAAGGTTTTTATGATATAACCGTTATCAATTCCATTTGGTCAGGATCAAAATAATTCTTTAAAGATGTCTAGTGTTTACAGACACGTTACTTAACATGAAATAATGAAATCACTACAAAACATATTAATCGCTATGCTTAGTGGACTGTTGGTTCTAGATTCGAATTTGATGCATCCATTAGGAAATAATTATGTATAGTCACCTTGATAGCTGAGCACTTGCTCTTCTAAAGAAGGCGTCTGCAATATCATAAAGGATTCACTTTAGTTATAACTATTAGGCTGCTAAACAAACATCCATTATGCTTTATTACTGGTTTTTTTCATTTGTGTTTAGAGCAATTCTAAAGCTGTAGCGGAGTCTATTAATGCCAACATCGTTTCCAATTGACACTCTTTTGTAATGATTGGACACAGCTAAATGCTTATCTGAATACTGCTTTAAAACATAGAATTAAGTCATGGCGAGTTTACAAAACATGCTAGATTCACTATCGCCGACATTGACACACGTTTTGTTCATAAACGTTTTGTCATTTTTCATACATCGTCCTTTCTACACCCATATACCAAACAAAAAGACTTATAGTGAATGACCAGTTACATATTTGATTTGTTAATGGCCCAGCAGAAGAGTATAAAACATAAACCTACAGTACATTAGTACATAAACCTTTCAGTGACCAAGTGTCACATCACTCGTTCCCTTCCCACTGACCAATACAGAGGACAGGCAAAATGACGAGAACCATTCTAAATGTCGAGGACATTTCTCTACAAACGGGACAATTTAAGTCTACAAAAAACAGTTTGAATCCTATTTTATTGTCTATGAAGATATGTGGAAGTTATTTTGATCCCACCTATAGGAAGAACACTGTTGACGATGGCCAGTACCAGGGAGGGAAACCGGCACATGGTTTACCTTGGTTTGGCAGTCGCTTTTACTGCTATTTTGTGCTACTTATGCAATGGTTCAGCTTTGTTCGTGCAGCTGTCAGTCTCTTTCCCTTTGATCAGGGATCATCGCTTGAAGCTTTAGTCGCCGCGTGGTTTCTCCAGTGTGCCTTAAACACAACAATCATGGTGGTATCATGCTATAACATTCAAGGGTTAAGATTATTCTACAAGCACTGGGACAATATTTTCCAGGACGCAACAACTGAGAGGATTCAATGCGAATACACAAGTTCCTGGACGTTGACAAGAGTGCTCACCGTTGTGGGTTGGCTCATCTTTCTGTTCACGAATGTCATCATCGATTTCGTAATCTTTCAGTCTCAATTTCCAAAATTTGAAAAAATAGGAACGTTTATGGTCAGTCCATTTGAAGATGTACTATGGCCACGTATAATGTCCGCCATCGTGGTGTTTTACCAGGCCGGATCATGGATCTTTCCAGTTATATTTTTGTTAACTGTATCTCGGATGATCACGTCTCAGTTTCGTCATTTCAAAAACATTCTATCAAGACATATCAAAGACGCAAATGGTTCTCTTCCGAACTGTCTGCCTGAACTAAGATCCCATTATCTAAGGTTATCAACAGCCGTTGAGATCATCAACAGGACGTTTAAATGGATGTTGGGAGTTTCTATTCTCTTTGCAATAACCATGGCTTGTTTCACCTCATACCAGCTGATTTCCAGTGAAAAGGACACCATTACATTAGTCGTGTTCCTCTTTTGGCTGGTGTTGTTCTTTTTCCAGCTCTGTGTACTCACCCTGACTTGTTCACACCTCCACACAACGGTAAGTTCTAAAAGAATAATGACACCTTGTGTAAAAATGTTCTACCCGGTTATACCGCCTTTCCTAGGATATACCTGTTTTGTTTATCCCGACAAGTTTGTAAAAAGATTTTGTAACAATATCTACAATTGGGAGGCTTAAATTTGGAGCTAGAAATCTAAGTCATAACACCCTATAGATTTATTCCTATATTTTATTCTGATTTTGTTATGAATAACATTTGACTTGCTGTGTTAGGATCTTCAAGTACATTACAATATTTTACTTATGAAAGAAGTACATTTATATCAATGTAAATTGTGTGTTTTATATATTATTATATATGTTTTTAAATATTTTGGTTTGATTGTTCTGTAAAATATAGTATTCAGTCAAACTGAATAGAGTCCATACAAGTTAACAAGTTATAACTGAGATGTATGCCATCGAGGTCATCGACATTTGTAAAGAGTTTTGATCAACACTCCGTAGTGGTACGTTGCGGTGTTCGTTTAAATCAAAAATTGCATTTCCGGCCATTATATTGTGAACACACTTAATTATTTCGAATTACAAAAACGAATCCCATGGCTTTACTGAGCCATTTATACCAATTTTCAAATTGATTTTCCGAGAAGGGATTTTACTATTGGTGACATTATTTTTCAACTAGAATTCATCGACTTATTTGAGCGAAAAAACGTGCTACATACAACAAATCCTATCTGTAGTGTTATATATGTCCCAAATGTTCCTTACTTATTGTTATACTTATAATTACTGATTGAGGTCGTGTTTAGGTGACTGTTTACGAACTTCGACCTACAAATTAAATGATGGACATGAAGTCATGATTAGCTTTCAACAAATCAAAGGAGTGTTCCTTCAGCATCTGCCACAAGTTGTCTTCTTCCTACATGTGTCTATATTTATCCGATAAACTACATTCTGATTTGAATTCCTGCACATCAATTCTTTTGCACATCAAGCACATAATTAATTGTGTTGCCATTTCATGTTTCTATTAATTTCCCTGAAAGGCTTAAACATCTGACTGACACACAGTTCCTAGAATCAAAAATATTGGTCACTACACTACTGTGCAAAGTAAGTACACAAAATGTTTGCGAAATGTTCGTGAACACGGTGTACTTAATTTTGCACACTAGTGTATGTTTCTTTGGTTTCTGCTCAAGGCACAGGGTACTCTGGGAGTCCTTATGAAGACGGGTACGAGGGACGCAACTCCTGAGGATCTTGGACAGGTAAGTTGATTTACGTGATTTGATAAACAAGAATTAAAACAAAAATTTACATTTGAATGACATTAGCCAAATTTAGAAATGCAATAACAGAGAATAATCAATATCGTATATAATTCTTAATGATGACCTGTGTAGCGTAGCAGAGCACATTTTCTAGTGATATCTCCCAGGATATATTATTTTACAACCAACAATGCTCCGCAATGTAGAAGTTCCCAGATGAACACTATGTTGTGAAACCGAGAACTGAACTTATATGAAAGTTAATTTTCAGTAGGTCATTTTTTAGAGTATATACATTATTTTCTTTATTGCATTTGACAAATATACAGAGGGACGTTTATTCTACCACTGCCAGATTTGTATTTTTAGGAACATTATCATAGTCAAAATAACCGTAAATATGAAGGTTTCGTTTCATTTTATCAGGAATTCTGTGGTGAAGTGTTTATTGAAGAACTGTTATATTGCATATACAGTTTAATTATCTCTTCAACTAGCTTATGGGTAACAAATATATATTGAAAGACTCTCTTAACAAAATATAATTCAAATGTTACTGGTTTTCAGCTGAACCTCTTCCTGACCAAACTCAGTGCTTCTCCCGTCGGGTTCACCTTGGTCGACTTCTTCCTCATTACGAAGGAATTTCTTCTTACAGTAACACATTGATTTTTCTTCCTTTATAAATAATGAAAGAGATTAATTTATATTTAGGTGCTTCGGTAATTCACCACATAGAAGATGTTGGATAATACCATTTGTAATTTTCTACAGATATCAAAGAAACCGATGAGGTTCATATTTGGGGAAAACATGTTTTTCTAAAATAATTATATAATTTATGTCCTAGAGTATGTTTGTCGAATCATTGTAAATATAAATGCCAAATATTCAGTACTTAAAAATAGAATACATGGACGATTTTAACATTTCTTTCAGGTTACGGGACTCTTTCTGACGTATTTCTTCCTCCTCCTGCAGTTTAACGCTAGTGTAGAAGTTTAAGTCAGACTCTTGGTTTTGATCTCATAGTACAGACATATTACATTGACAACAACAGTGGCTCCGGGTGCTTCTGAAGACATTTCCTGGGAAAATATTCTTTTTAATCGATTTTGTCCTGTTGAGTTCTGGTTGGACTATTTTGTGGTTTCGGCAATGACAATTAGCACCGTTCTTTCTGACACAAGGAATTTGTATTCCCACAATTGTCTCCAGTCTTCATCATTTTAATTTCTGTAATGTCAGTTAAAAAGGTAATCATTTTATTGAGTAATATAACTTCTACGAGCTGCTTATGTTTGTTTTCGCCATTTAGCAATTTGCTAGCATGACATCATATCAGCTATGAAAATGGTGTAGCTAATGACTTGTGTGTTTTCTATTTAAGAGAATAACCAATAAAATACTCATCTGTTTTAAATTAGGACACGACTTTAATGCACAATTTTTGCTGTGTATACATTCATGTTCACCCAACAGCACCTGTAAGTGCCATTAGGGCATTTTATCATAATTAGTGAACAGCAAACCCTGATGATAATGGCTCGTATGCATTGTTCCTATTATGAAACATTGCGAAGACATGCACTGCGGTCCATTAACTCATTAGTTACGCATATAAATGCAATATGTATCAATGTTGAATTTCTACTTTGAAATGGAAAATATTAGGTGATGTTAAAATATAGTAACACTGATAAAGGTTTGTAAATAAATCAGAAAAGTCAGCGTCTCTTTCCTCACACTGGCAGTATCGGGGGACAGACAGCATGCCTAACATGTCGAGGAAGAATAGTGTAAAAGAAGTTGATATGAGATCACCTATATCAACAGAGGGCATTTTGAAGCCTATTTTGCTGACAATGAAGATTTTCGGCATATATTTTGATCCTGCTCCTGGAAAGAACAAAGTTGACGATGCTCAAAAGAAACTGGGGACAAGGACGAAATCTGTCTCTTGGATAGGACATCGGGTGTATTGTTATCTGGTGCTCCTTATACTGTGGTTCAACTTTGTCCGAAACATTGTAGGTTTTTTCCCGCTTGACGAAGAAGCGCCACTCAAGGGTTTGATAGCCATGTGGTATCTCCAGTGTGCCATCAACGCAACCATCTTGGTGGTGTCCTGTCACAAACTTCAACGTTTCCAGTTGTTCTATCAGTATTGGGACGGTATTTTGCATGACAGATCAACTGAAAGTATTCACTGCAAATATCAATGCACACTGAAGATGACAAAGGTTATATCATTTATTGGTTGGGTTGTCTTATTAGCAAATGTTGCACTCCTAGATGTTGTTATTTTACAAACTTACTTTTCAAAACTTCAAGAAATAACTGGTTACATGTTACATCCATTTAAACAAGAGTACTGGGTTCGTGTAATGACGGCGATTTTACTACTTTATGAGTTTGGAGCGTGGATCTTTCCAGCTGTGTATGTGATGGTAATGTCTCATATGATCAGAACACAGTTTATTCAGTTCAATAAATGTCTTTCCTGGCACATTGACCAAGCAAATGATTTTATCCCTGTTCGTCTTGCTGAACTGAGGTCCTACTATTTGAAATTATGTAAGGCCGTTGAAATAATCAACGAAACATTCAAATGGATGATGGGATTCTCTCTTCTACTTACCATCTCCATTGCTTGTTTCACCTCCTATCAGCTGATATCTAATCTGGAAGACGCTGCAATTAGTATAACCTTTCTCTTCTACCTTGGGTCCTGCTTCCTCTTCATCGGTGTACTCTGTCTGGGAACCTCCGAGCTCCACAAAGCAGTAAGTACATTTTATGTGTTATTGTAATCCTTGAAAATCAGCTCATTGCACAGGTTATCAATAGTGGTTAGTAATGCTATTCTTGCCACTAGATACACAGTTTATTTCCGGATATGACTACTAAACACTCCATTCCATGAGAGAGAGAGAGAGAGAGAGAGAGAGAGAGAGAGAGAGAGAGAGAGAGAGAGAGAGAGAGAGAGAGAGAGAGAGAGAGAGAGAGAGAGAGAGAGAGAGAGAGAGAGAGAGAGAGAGAGAGCTATTTCCAAAGCATAGCTCGAGAACTATTTGACCCGGAAATTTCAAATCAGGTATAGATATTACCTTAGTGGTATCGTCTTTCCAAATACCAACGAAGATATGTAAAACTTCCTTTAAGAATGTTACTTTAACTTTTACGAAAATCAGTCAATTAGCATCATTCAAATCCAATATTCAGATTCCGCTATAGTATAACTAGATAGGTTGACAGTTGTGTGCTTATGTGACAGAATTATTCAACAGTAATCAGTCTATGACTTTATTATAACCATTTTGATGCAAGATGTTTATTTTGTAACGATACTAATGATGCAGCTATCAGTTTCTTTTACAATCCCATGATTCTTTATTCAGAAGGTAGCACGTAGTTTACCTAGCTCGGAAAGATACACAGGGACATGGCTTGAAAATGTTATATTTGCAATTGGAGACAAGACGAGTGTTTCTGAAAGGCCTTCTTACATATATTCATTCAAATATGCTTTCTCTGGTTATTTATCCTTGATTTGTGAGATCAATGGGTAACTTTCCATTTTTTTTCTCAAATGCAACCACATTTGTTAAAAAAGATTTATATGTATTTTGAAAATGATATTTTGCTTTTGACAGTTTTTCATGGTTGAGGAAATCCATATCTTAGTTTGATATTGTTTCTTTATATTTGAAGGCTCAAAGTTCCTTAGGAGTTCTCCTAACAGCTGGAACAAAGGACGCGACTCCTGAACAACTCGGACAGGTGAGTTGTGCGAATCGTTTCATGGGTGAAACGATTTTGATGAAATGTCAAAATATTTTAATAGTGATGAGATAAGTGTATAAATATACAAAGGCTAATGTAAAATGTCAAAGGACGATGACTTGTTGTATCTTGATAATCTTTCAAATGTGTTTGAAAGTTGTTTGACCTGAAGTTATGTTATCATAGCATAGATGTATTGAAATCTTACTCATTTCATACGAACTTATTCACGTAATTCCTGACTGTGTCAAGGGTGTTTTCTACACATAATATCTCTAATGACTGAACATGTCATCTGAAAATCTCCAGAGCAGAAGTTTTGATAAGTCTCTACTCGTAACCTGCATTCAGTTACAGCTCTGCCATGGGATTTTATTGACTACCTTGCCTGGTATAATTATCTAGTAAGGTGTCTATGTAGGATATTAAACGTACCTAAAGATACTTACCTAAATGTTTCTATCATAACACACATTCAGTTCTTCATTGCAGCTTCACTCCTGAGACTCCCACAAGATAACATGCTCAGTTTTAGGACTTATGCGATGTATTCTTGTCCAGTACTTTCAATTATTGACAAAAATACCATATTTATCTCATAAGGTATAGTAGTTATGAACACTAAATATCACTGGATGATAAAGTGAGTGAATCAAATATAGGTATGAATGTTTAACCATCATCGTTTCAGCTGAACCTATTCCTCACCAAACTCAGTGCTGTTCCTGTTGGCTTCACTGTTGTCGACTTCTTCCTCATCACAAAGGAATTTCTTCTTACAGTAAGACTTAATTATTTAACTAATTTGTTATACCACCAACTTTTGTTTCTAAAGAGGGCCACGTTGTGGTTAATATATGAAAATCATGATTCAGTATTAATAAACGGTCGTTTGTAATCAACCATTTCTTTAATCTTGGCACATTTTCTGAAATTTGTATTATATGTTATACACCATTTTTGTAGTTTCTCGACATTGGATTTGATTTGCGAATATTACCATGAGTACATCGTTTCCTAGTAAATTTCATACACCTATAAATGGAATGGGTATGTACAGAAACCGACTACCTGCATTAAAAGAAACATTTTAATTTTGTTCTTTCAGGTTACGGGCCTCTATCTGACATACTTCTTCATCCTCCTGCAGTTTAAGACGGATTAGACGATTCAGAACAGATCTTATTGTGTGTTGTTACCATCTGGAATAGAAGTGAATACCTAAAAAAAATTTTGCATCGAGTTTTCAGAGTTTTCTAGAAGTTGTTTTTCTTTTTGAATGCTGTTTGAATATCTACAAACTGTTCGTATATTGTCTTTTTTAGACAGTTTCAAAGTTGCAATGCGTGTATTAAAAGTAAAGCCGTTGGCTCTGTAGCTTGTCAAGTATCGCATTATTCATTATCTGATATATCAAATCAAATAATATATCATTGCCCATGTTGTCTTACATAGTCACCAAATTCCAATGTATAATCCACAAGGTATGTCTTCACATAATTCAGTTATTCTGGACCTAAGACGTAACACGTTGGTTGCAAAGGCGTGAACTTTAAGTGCTGCTTTATTAGAGACTTGCACAAGGTAACTCAATGAATCACCCTTCACAAGAAGCTCTAAAAAGGCATTACTAGCAAATTGAACATGTTTTCCCTAAATCAGAAAAAGTTGAGTCTCTTAATTGATAACGGTCTGATTAGCTAACATGTAATGTGTCGTGTATTTGCAATGTTCTTCACAATAAAGACGTAAGTTGACACCCTTTACTCATGCTTTCTATTGTGAAGACAAATGATTATCATCCTCTTTTGAACTTACAACCTGAGGATATGCACTATTCAACCAATGTATGTTCCGCTGGTGCTGGATCTAATACAATGATTTATAGATAATTCCCATGATTCTACCATGGCATTTTGAAATATGTTTGCTTAATTGGCTAATTATACCCCCGATATGAAGCGGTCATTCTGTCCGTCCTTCCTTAGATCCGGTCAGTTTTCTCAAAAACGGTTTAATGTACATCAACTAACCTTTGTACAGTTCTTGGCCATGTTCTTCCTATCGCACACAGACAATTTTCAGTTTTCTAGGATTTCGATTGTTTTCCATGGAAACTTCACTTTTTGGACTTAGTTTTATAGTGCAACTTTTTGAATGAAATTTTGTTTCTGAGTACACCTGACCATACTCTTTATCCAGTTCGAATTATTATTTTACTGAGTGATGGCCCTCGAACCCGAAATTGAACTTAGTACGAAAACCGCTGTGATGCTCCAATTGGAACAAGTCTTTTAGAAAGAATTATATCTAGGTGAATGAAATTTTATATGTTGGTAGTCCAGATGTTACTATTCGTCGAGTGCAAAGGAGATTTCCGATATATATTTGTTTATGAAGTTGTTGCCTTCGAATGTCACAAATTACTGATGTGATGCTCTAATGGTAACAATCAAGTTACCTAAAAGATATATCATCTTGGTGAATGAAATTATGTAATATTAAAGCCAGTACCTAAAAACATTTTTGGATAAAATTATGAAGCTTGAATCATTTTTTTTAAAACACAGTGCCATTAATATATATAATGCTTAATGGATGGATAGCCGATGCGGGTATTTGTGAGCCATGCTTCTTGTTTAATCCTTGAGTCAAAGTGCAAATAATAAATGGACACATTATTTACAAGGTTTAAACCAATACATGACTTATGAAGATTATTTTTAAAAAAGGACGCCAGAATCACAATTATTTTAAGATTTATAAGTCATATGTGGTTAATGAAACGTATAGGAATTAATACAAATTTTATGTGATGACACACATTTTACTATTCATCTTATCTTCATGTGTTTTATTTGATATCTATTGTGGTGTTAACACTGCTAATCTGATTACAATTACGTTAAATTGTAGATGTATGTAATCTAAGTTACATATCTATGCATTATGCAAAAAGAGACAAATTCATCGATTCGTTGGGTGATTTAAATCATGTATTGGACAAAGAGAAATGATACTTGTTATCACTTTATTTCTTTTTCATTGATACATCAATTTTTTGGGCATTGGTTACATAGTCATTTATACATACAATGAACACACATTTTGGACAGATGGTAGAAACTGTTTTTTATACAAATAGTTATGTGAAGAGGTTGTGGCCAAACAGTGAAGAATTTTCCAAAGTTACAGTTTGAAAAAGCAGTAAATCTGTCAACTTCATAAACGGTATGTAGGTAGGAAATGATACTTGATTTCAGAATACAGGTACCCTATTCGTGACGGACGGACTGTTTCACGATATGAATCCCCTTTGATTTAACCCGGGGATTAAAAACTCAATGCACATTTTTACAGTGATACATTTAGGACAACACTTAAAGGTGCACTCCGGCAAATTTTTGACCTTTTTCACTCTTAACTTTTCTGAAACGTTAACAATATACATTACCTATTGGTTAAACTTTGAAAAATAATAAAAAATTAAATTTTAAGTTATATTTGAAAAACGTTTTTTTGTGTGAAGTTTAGTGGTACGCAATAACAGTAAGTCGTCACGTGACTTCCGGTACTCGCGTGTAACACGACAACACGGTGGATCATGGAGGTCGGTATGGTCACTCAAGCGACTGAGAAAACTTTCATGGTATGTGGACGTAATATTATTTTCCATGGGTACATGTGGTGTATATATTGATTGATGTACAAGTGAATACGCATTGAACATTTCAAATATGTCATCATGTTGAGAATATGTATGTTCGAAATAATAATTCAAGTTCGAAGTTCGGTCATCTGTAGTTCACTGTTCCGCGCATTACGAATCGCAAAATCAATCGCTGAATCAGCTGTTGATTCGTTGAACAATGACTTTTATAAGACAATACTGTTTTGAGTTTATGTAAGACATCGGTAAGGTAAAATTGTACCATCACACTACCGGTACGAGTACGAGCCGTCGTCGTGTAAAATGAATGCAAAATTTATTATGGATCTACAAAGTCTCTTCCACTTTGCCACCTTATCAACCGAATACCGTAAATCTTTGAATAATCGCCCGGTCTAATGATAAATTCCTCGTTGATATACATAATTGCATGCCGAGTTAAATTTAGCAAATGTAAACAAACAAGTGCATGGTAGTCTCCGGATATAGTCTCCTTTTTAGAAATAATTCCGGCATATTGATGTGACTTTCAACCTCACGGCAAGAGCTTTTTTTACAATATATTTACAACTTAAAATCTACCCGATTATTCAAGGATTTACGGTAATAACTGTTCCTTTGTTTTGATTACCAGCAAATTCTTGATTAATAACTTCGTTTGTCTTTTCTTTGGAAATACTGAAAATAAATCCAATTAGATAGGCTACCAAAGGGGTAAAACTTAATAATTATTAACTAAAAGCAACATTTTATTTAAATTGGTGCAAGTATTATGTTGTGATATACTATCTGATCATCTGTCATTTGCTATTGACTAGATTCAATGAAAACATACTTTTATATTAAATGCTTGCATCAATTAAGTCATGTATTTTTTAATGACTTGTTAAAAATAAAGTAAAATTGATTTTGCAGAAGGAAGCAGAGAAAGACACTCTGGAAGGAGCAAGGAATAGAGGGGCGGGTCCAGCTTGTTACAGCAGTTGACTAGAAGAGGGCAGGTGAAGACATTTGGCTGTACGAGGCTGATGATGTGGAGAGGTTGAGAATTTTGTATTAACAATAACAAATAAATATTATGATTGAAGTGATGTTTTTTTTATTCACTGGATTAATATGTTAGTGGTGTTGACAAAAGTGAGCATGCAGGCCTATCAGAAACTGCTGTTAGCAGTGTAAAACGCTGGAATTATGACTGATGTTAAACAAGAGTCATCAGAAGATGACATATCCCACTGGTTCCAAAAAATTTGTAAAACACATATTTTACAGATACTTGTGTATCTACTACCGTACTTCAGTTAGTGGGTATTACAGAGTTTCAGGAATGTTAAGGGTTTTAGACTTCTGCTCCAGAAGCAGTCAAAATCAACAACAAGCAACATCCCTCTCATGTTTCTATGGAAACAGAAAAAAAATTACTTTTCAGAAAAAATCTGATAATATCAAAAGGCCCACTTCAGTCAATGGGTAATACACATGCAAAGTTTCAGGAAGATATGATGAACGGTTTTGGAGCTGTGCTCCGGAAACGAACCTGTCTCTGAACAAAGTCCAAATTCAACAAGTTTCTATGGAAACGAAAAAAAAAAAATCAGAAATCTGAAAATATCAAAAGGCACCACTTCAGTTGGTGGGTAATACACATGCAAAGTTTCAGAAAGATATCATAAATGGTTTTCGAGTTCTGCTCCGGAAACGAAATGATTACAGACGGACGGGGCGAGGACTATATCCCACGGTATTACATACCGGTGGGATAATAATAGATTAAAGGGACAGAACTCCATAAAAAATCAACTTGTTTTTAACTAGATCAATATTTATGTCAGGAGTAAACAACGAGCACATCAGAAGCTCATCCCCTCTGCAATTTGGTGTTGAATGAAAGCAAAGTGTCATAATGTGGTGTCCATTTCTAGACCCCACACATCAAGCTTGTACATTTATAAAACACACTGATATTCATGAGCGGGAACAATGGTTTATTCACCCAGCAGTACAATTGGGTACCTGGTATGAAAGTTAAGGCAATGTAACATAAGTTCAAGCACTTTAATTGGCATCTAGGTTGCATGCTCCAAGTCAACTTCCAAGTCTATCATTGACAAATTTTAAGTCATGCTGCATTTTATCAACTTTTCTATGTATGCTCCTACACTAGCACAGAAAAATTAACAAACTGAAGCAATTTAAATTAGCCAGTGACTTCAGGAAAAATTTACTTCAGTGACTTGAGGTTGAAAAAAGAACAATGTTGGTCTTTACATCAGGGTAATAATGTGTGTGCAGTATGAGCATGTCCCTTAGTGGTGAAGAGTTCAGCTGGTAGAAGTATTGAATCCTATTATTATTATTTATGAAGCCGTCATTGACTAGGAGCTTCTGATGTTGATAATATTCTTAGAATGGATTGCAGATCAATGTAAGATGCCAAGTTACTGATGCTTCATCCACGGATAACTGAAACATAAGAAAAGATTTAAACATCAATATTGTACAATTGAGTTCTAAATGTTCATTATGTCAATTATTAACAAGCAACCATCATGGTTAGGATATATCCCAATAAATGGGTATACCCAACTTCCCAATGCAAGGCATAACTCTTGCTTGTCTCCATTACTGGCTGATTTAGGCCTTGCACTATTTCCTTAAGAAATCTGTGCTTAGAAATCCAGGCCCACTATGCATTTCTGGTGCAGCGATTCACTATCTAGGCACAACAAAGCGAGGGAAATACTGCAAGGCTTAAATCAGCCAGTAATGAAGACTGGCAAGTAGTATAGTAGTGAGTGCTTGATCGTCGACTTTATATTGTTTCTAGACTGTTGTTATCGACAATACACGCCCCTGTGGGTGCTCCGACACTGTGACAGGTGACATGCGTCGAGGTTTGGGAGAAAATGACCGTCCTTCAAGTTTGTCCTACGGCAAAGTTGAAATATTCGTGTCTTTGATGGTTGCTCGCTGTAGATATTTTATTAATATGACTGTCGATTGTCTGAAGGCTCCGTCGGATTGTCGTCGGTGCTTTCGCTACACGTTTGTTTACTGCACTGTGAGGAGTTGGTGGTGGAAGTGGTGTACACGCGAGTCAATCATTTCCGGTTTAGCCGCCATATTTATGGAAACGTTTCCATAATTAAGATTACAAATTTTTGCCATTTTTTGTGGAAGTGTCTGAATAGTAGAAATGAACAAATCCATGTTAAATAATTGCAGGAAAACCTTCTAGTTTAAAAGTGGAAAATATGCCGGAGTGCACCTTTAAGATTGTATACGCCAAGGGTCAAAAATTAATGAACAGTTTTTGAAATATTGCTAGTAAACTATTTATAACATAATTTGTTGTTTGTTGTTTTGTAATATCAGTGATAGTGATTAAGATCAGTGATAGTTGTTTTATGCCCATTCTTTTCTATAGTTTAGAAGCTTTTACTTTGGTGGACTATGAAGTGGGCAATTCGCAGTTAACTAAGAATATATGTTTATGTATATATATGTTTAATAAAAAGGAATACATTTTGACGTCTTGATATTTTACAAACGATGTTTGGTTTTCAGCTGAACTTTTCAGTGCTTCACCGGTCGACTTTAGTGTGGTCGACTTCTTCCTAATAACAAAGGAATTCCTTCTGTAGGTTTTAATACGTCTTTATAGTGAATAAGTGAATGCCTCTTCTAGTATAAACATTGTTAGTTTCGACATACATGCAATATAAAGTTACATAAACATGCATGTACCTTTAAACCTATTACATTGAAAAGTTTAAGGTACATAAACAATTATGCAAACAGGTAATACCTGTGTTGTCTTTTCTTTCAGGGGACTTCTATTTGACGTATTTCTTCCTGATTTTCCAGTTCCAAATAACATAGACACTAGAAACTGTAGTTTGATCCTAATCATCAATTTCCAAATGTAAACATAAATGGAGATAATATGTATGTAATGCTTTGTCATAAAAAGTAGAGATGGCACACGTTTTTAACACATCTTGAAAGTCCCTTAAACAGAACTTGAAACAAAGAAATCGCGATATTTCATCACTGCTACAGTTGTGAAATCATTTACAAGTGTCTTCTATAATATATATTTCTACTACTGACAAGTTTTTAATATTATGAAAAAAATTAATATTTAAGAAATTCTGAGCTTGCACACCATACACGTTCAGTCACCTACCCTTGTTTACAAACGCATCTTGTTTTCTCTTTCTGTTTCGAATTTTGGGACACTAGCTAATCTGTGTTTTCCTTAATAGTCACTTACAATTGTGTTCAATTAAATGTTCATTTATTGATTTCCAGTTTCCCATCAACGATCAAAATTCACCAAGACAATGTGGCATTGCCCTTTAGATAAATTGGTTGATTTCTTTAGTGGTAGTTGTGTTTCTTTTTGTAAAAATGTTTTGGAATGGACAAACAGGTTCACCATAATTGAAGGTTGTAGATGATGTTTAGAACGCTGTTCTACTATGGTTACAATACATATGCATGGGACGATTGAACTGAATTGAATTCATATTGATTCCCATTGTCTTCTAAACAGCACAGCTTATTTCCAGATATTATCAGTTACTACAAAGTGATTCAGGATTAGTTCGATTGATTCATTACATTGGCAGTAAATTTGTAAAACATCAAACTGTATCAATTGTTAACAATAACATTGTAACTATGTTATTGCCTTAATTATATACACGGTCATGATTGTCAAATATCAAGTGCCATATGAACATAAGTTTGTTCAATTGGTAGTGTAAGTGGGGCTAAGGTCATTCATGAAATAACCATTACCGATTCCATTTGGTCAGGATCAGAATAGTTCTTCAGAAGATGTCTAGTGTTTACAGACACGTTACTTAACATGAAATAATGTAATCACTACAAAACATATTAATCGCTATGCTTACTGGACTGTTGGTTCTAGATTCGAATTTGATGCATCCATTAGGAAATAATTAAGTACAGTCACCTTGATAGCTGAGCACTTGCTCTTCTAAAGAAGGGGTCTGCAATAGCATACAGGATTCACTTTAGTTATAACTGTTAGGCTGCTAAACAAACATCAATTATGCTTTATGACTGGTTTTTTTTTTCATTTGTGTTTAGAGCAATTCTAAAGCTGTTGCGGAGTCTATTAATGACAACATCGTTTCCAATTGACACGCTTTTGTTATTGATACCCATTAAAGGATTGGACACAGCTAAATGCTTATTTGAAAACTGCTCCAGAAAACATAGAAACACAAGTCATGGCGAGTTTACAATACATGATAGATTTACTATCGCCGACAATAAATCATCATAAATCGTCCTTTCTACACCCATATACCAAACAAAAGACTTCTAGTGAATGACCAGTTACATATTTGATTTGTTAATGGCTCATAAAACTATGCCCAGCAGAAGAGTATAAAAAAAGTATAAAGACCTTTCAGTGACCAAGTGTCACATCACTCGTTCCCTTCCCACTGACCAATACAGAGGACAGGCAAAATGACGAGAACCATTCTAAATGTCGAGGAAAGTTCTCTACAAAATGGACAATTTAAGTCGACAAAAACCAGTTTGAATCCTATTTTATTGTCTATGAAGATATGTGGAAGTTATTTTGATCCTACCCATAGGAAGAACACTGTTGACGATGGCCAGTACCGGGGAGAGAAACCGGCACATCGTTTACCTTGGTTTGGCAGCCGCTTTTACTGCTATTTTGTACTACTTGTGCAATGGTTCAACTTTGTTCGTGGAGCTGTCAGTCTCTTTCCCTTTGATCAGGGATCATCTCTCGAAGCTTTAGTCGCCGCGTGGTTTCTCCATTGTGCCTTAAACACAACAATCATGGTGGTATCATGCTATAAAATTCAAGGGTTAAGATTATTCTACAAGCACTGGGACAGTATTTTCCAGGACGCAGCAACTGAGAGGATTCACTGCGAATACACAAGTTCCTGGACGTTGACAAGAGTGCTCACCGTTGTGGGTTGGCTCATCTTTCTGTTCACGAATGTCATCATCGATTTCGTAATCTTTCAGTCTCAATTTCCAAAATTCGAAAAATAAGGAACGTTTATGGTCACTCCATTTGAAGATGTATTATGGCCACGTATAATGTCCACCATCGTGGTGTTTTATCAGGCCGGATCATGGATCTTTCCAGTTATATTTTTTTTGAATGTATCTCGGATGATCACGTGTCAGTTTCGTCATTTCAAAAGGAGTCTATCAAGACATATCCAAGACGCAAATGGTTCTCTTCCGAACTGTCTGCCTGAACTAAGATCACATTATCTAAGGTTATCAACGGCCGTTGAGATCATCAACGAGACGTTTAAATGGATGTTGGGAGTTTCTATTCTCTTTGCAATAACCATGGCTTGTTTCACCTCATACCAGCTGATTTCTAGTGAAAAGGACACCATTACTTTAGTCGTGTTCCTATTTTGGCTGGTGTTGTTCTTTTTCCAGCTCTGTGTACTCACCCTGACTTGTTCACACCTCCACACAACGGTAAGTTCTAAAAGAATAATGACACCTTCTTGAGCGAGAATGTCTAGAAAAGTTCTACCCGGTTATATCACCCCATATCCCCTTCCTAGATTTACCTGTCTTGTTTATCCCGACATCAAGTTTGTAAGATTTTGTAACAATATCTGCAATTAGGAGGCTTAAAATTGGAGCTATAAATAGAAGTCATAACACTCTATAGATTTATTCCAATATTTTATTCTGATTTTGTTATGAATAACAATTGACTTGCTGTGTTAGGATCTTCAAGTACATTACAAACTTTTACTTATGAAAGAAGTACATTTATATCAGTGTAAATTTGTGTGATTGTAAAACGGTTTAAATATTTTGGGTTGATTGTACTGTAAATATAGTATTCAGTCAAGTTGAATATAGTCCATACAAGTTAACAAGTTATAACTGAGATGTATGCCATCGAGGTCATCGACATTTGTAATTAATTTTTTCATTAACACTCGGTAGTGGTACGTTGCGGTGTTTGTTTAAAGCAAAAATTGCATTGCCGCCATTTTATTGTGAACACATTTTATTATTTCGATTTACATAAACGATTTACTGAGCCATGTAGACAAATTTTCAAATTGATTTTCCAAGAAGAGTGGTGACTTTATTTTTCAAATAGATTTCATCGACTTATTTGAGTGAAAACAAACGTGCTTTTGGTAATTTAAGATACAGCAAATCCTATCTGTAATGTTATATATGTCCCAAATGTTCCTTACTTATGGTTATACTTATAATAACTGATTGAGGTCGTGTTTAGGTAAAGGATTGACAGGAAGTCAGCTTTTAAGCCATCAAAGGAGCGTTCCTTCAGCATCTGTCACAAGTTGTCGTTCTTCCTACATGTGTCTGTATTTATCCGATAAAATACATTCTGATTTGTATTCCTGACCATGTTCTTTAATGTTCTTTTGCACATCAAGCACATATTGAATTTTGTTGCCATATCATGTTTCTATTAAATTTTCAGAAAGGATTTAACATCTGACTGACACACGGTTGTTACAATCAAAGCCTCTCTATTAAGATTGCTCGACCTTATTTTCGCGTTTGCAGAACAAATTAGTATTTTCCTAGATGTAAATACGGTCTAATGTAAAGTATTACTTTTTATCATATTGGTCACTACACTAGTGTGTAAAAGTAAGTACACCGGATTTCGCAAAATGTTTGCGAAATGTTCGTGAACACGGTGTACTTAATTCTGCACATTAGTGTATGTTTCTTTGGTTTCTGATCAAGGCACAGGGTGCTCTGGGAGACCTTATGAAGACGGGTACAAGGGACGCATCTCCTGAGGACCTTGGACAGGTAAGTTGTTTTACGTGATTTGATAAACAAGAATTTAAGCAAAAATTTACATTTGAATGACATTAGCCAAATTTAGAAATGCAGTAACAGAGAATAATCAATAACGTATATAATTCTTAAAGATGACCTGTGTAACGTAGAGCACATTATCTAGTGATATCTCCCAGGATATATTATTTTACAACCAACAATGCTCCGCAATGTAGAAGTTCCCAGATGAACACTATGTTGTGAAACAGAGAACTGAACTTATATGAAAGTTAATTTTCAGTAGGTCATTTTTTAGAGTATATAAATTAGTTACTTAATTGCATTTGACACATATACAGAAGGACGTTTATTTTGCCACTGCCAGATTTGTATTTTTAGGAACATTTTCATAGTCAAAATAACCGTAAATATGAAGGTTTCGTTTCATTTTATCAGGAATTCTGTGGTGAAGTGTTTATTGAAGAACTGTTTTATTGCATATTCAGTTTATTTATCTCTTCAACTAGCTTATGGGTAACAAATATATATTGAAACACTTTCTTAGCAAAATATAATTCAAATGTTACTGGTTTTCAGCTGAACCTCTTCCTGACCAAACTCAGTGCTTCTCCCGTCGGGTTCACCTTGGTCGACTTCTTCTTCATTACAAAGGAATTCCTTCTTACAGTAACACATTGATTTTTCTTCCTTTATAAATAATGAAAGATATTAATTTATATTTAGGTGCTTCGGTAATTCACCACATAGAAGATGTTGGATAATACCATTTGTAATTTTCTACAGATATCAAAGAAACAGATGGCGTTCACATTTGTGAAAAAACATGTTTTTCTAAAATAATTATATAATTTATGTCCTAGAGTATGTTTGTCGAATCATTGTAAATATAAATGCCAAATATTCAGTACTTAAAAATAGAATACATGGACGATTTTAACATTTCTTTCAGGTTACGGGACTCTATCTGACGTACTTCTTCCTCCTCCTGCAGTTTAATGCTAGTGTAGAAGTTTAAGTCAGACCTGTCTTGGTTTTGATCTCATAGTATAGACATATCACATTGACAACAACATTGGCTACGGGTTCTTCTGAAGACATTTCCTTGGGAAAATATACTTTTTAATCGATTTTGTCCTGTTGAGTTCTGGTTGGACTATTTTGTGGTTTCGACAATGGCAAATACCATCTTTCTTTCTGGCACAAGGAATTTGTATTCCCAAAATTGTCTCCATTCTTCATCATTATAATTTCTGAAATGTCGGTTAAAAAGGTAATCATTTTATTGAGTAATTTTACTTCTACGAGCTGCTTATGTTTATGCTTATGACAGCATGTCAGCTATGAAAAGGGTGTCTCTAATGACTTGTGTGTTTTCTATTTAAGAGAATACTAATAAAATACTCATCTGTTTAAATTAGGACACGACTTTAATGCACAATTTTTGCTGTGTATACATTCATGTTCACCCAACAGCACCGGTAAGTGCCATTAGGGCATTTTATCATAATTAGTAACCAGCAAACCCTGATGATAATGGCTCGTAGGCATTGTTCCTATTATGAAACATTGCGAAGACATGCACTGCGGTCCATTAACTCATTAGTTACGCATATAAATGCAATATGTATCAATGTTGAATTTCTACTTTGAAATGGAAAAAAATTAAGTGATGTTAAAATATTGTAATACTGATAAAGGTTCGAAACTGATAAAGGTTTGTAAATAAATCAGAAAAGTCAGCGTCTCTTTCCTCACACTGGCAGTATCGGGGGACAGACAGCATGCCTAACATGTCGAGGAAGAATAGTGTAAAAGAAGTTGATATGAGATCACCTGTATCCACAGAGGGCATTTTGAAGCCTATTTTGTTGACAATGAAGGTTTTCGGCATATATTTTGATCCTGCTCCTGGAAAGAACAAAGTTGACGATGCTCAAAAGAAACTTGGGACAAGGACGAAATCTGTCTCTTGGATAGGACATCGGGTGTATTGTCATCTGGTGCTCCTTATACTGTGGTTCAACTTTGTCCGAAACATTGTAGGTTTTTTCCCGCTTGACGAAGAAGCGCCACTCATGGGTTTGATAGCCATGTGGTATCTCCAGTGTGCCATCAACGCAACCATCTTGGTGGTGTCCTGTCACAAACTGCAACGTTTCCAGTTGTTCTATAAGTATTGGGACGGTATTTTGCATGACAGATCAACTGAAAGTATTCACTGCAAATATCAATGCACACTGAAGATGACATAGGTTATATCATTTATAGGTTGGGTTGTCTTATTAGCAAATGTTGCACTCCTAGATGTTGTTATTTTACAAACTTACTTTTCAAAACTTCAAGAAATAACTGGTTACATGTTACATCCATTTAAACAAGAGTACTGGGTTCGTGTAATGACGGCGATTTTACTACTTTATGAGTTTGGAGCGTGGATCTTTCCAGCTGTGTTTGTGATGGTAATGTCTCATATGATCAGAACACAGTTTATTCAGTTCAATAAATGTCTTTCCTGGCACATTTACCAAGCAAATGATTTTATCCCTGTTCGTCTTGCTGAACTGAGGTCCTACTATTTGAAATTATGTAAGGCCGTTGAAATAATCAATGAAACATTCAAATGGATGATGGGATTCTCTCTTCTACTTACCATCTCAATTGCTTGTTTCACCTCCTATCAGCTGATATCTAATCTGGAAGACGTTACAATTAGTATAACCTTTCTCTTCTACCTTGGGTCCTGCTTCCTCTTCATCGGTGTACTCTGTCTGGGAACCTCCGAGCTCCACAAAGCAGTAAGTACATTTTATGTGTTATTGTAATCCTTGAAATCAGCTCATTGCACAGGTTATCAATAGTGGTAAGTAATGCTATTCTTGCCACTAGACTACACAGTTTATTTCCGGATATGACTACTAAACACTCCATTCCATGTACACACCACCTCCAATGTCCAAAATGACAATGGCGAACCCTTTATCTGTATCAATTGCATGTAAGTTTTGAGTTCAATCTCAGGATAATCCCATGAACTGATTTCATTTTTTCTTGGCGATAAACTGCCAACAGAACCGATAGAATGAAGAGCAGAGAAGGAACAAAAACTCCAAATGTTGTCTGAAAGTAAACTTTCCAGTGGCGTTGTGCCTTTTTGGAGGTTTCAAATCCAGTATACAAATAAATGTTGAAATGAGAGAGAGAGAGAGAGAGAGAGAGAGAGAGAGAGAGAGAGACAGAGAGAGAGAGAGAGACAGAGAGAGAGAGAGAGCTATTTGACCCGGAAATTTCAAATCAGGTATAGATATTACCTTAGTGGTAGTGTCTTTCCAAATACCAACGAAGATATGTAAAACTTCCTTTAAGAATGTTACTTTAACTTTTACGAAAATGAGTCAATTAGCATCATTCAAATCCAATATTCAGATGCCGATATAGTATAATTAGATAGGTTGGCAGTTGTGTGCTTATGTGACAGAATTATTCAACAGTAATCAGTCTATGACTTTATTATAACCATTTTGATGCAATATGTTTATTTTGTAACGATACTATTGATGCAGCTATCAGTTTCTTTTACAATCCTATGATTCTTTATTCAAAGGTAGCACGCAGTTTACCTAGCTCGGAAAGATACACAGGGACATGGCTTGAAAATGTTATATTTGCAATTGGAGGCAAGACGAGTGTTTCTGAAAGGCCTTCTTACATATATTCATTCAAATATGCTTTCTCTGGTTATTTATCCTTGATTTGTGAGATCAATGGGTAACTTTCCATTTTTTTTCTCAAATGCAACCACATTTGTTAAAAAAGATATATATGTATTTTGAAAATGATATTTTGCTTTTGACAGTTTTTCATGGTTGAGAAAATCCATATCTTAGTTTGATATTGTTTCTTTATATTTGAAGGCTCAAAGTTCCTTAGGAGTTCTCCTAACAGCTGGAACAAAGGACACGACTCCTGAACAACTCGGACAGGTGAGTTGTGCGAATCGTTTCATGGGTGAAACGATTTTGATGTAATGTAAAAATATTTTAATAGTGATGAGATAAGTGTATAAATATACAATATTCAAATGTGTTTGAAAGTTGTTTGACCTGAAGTTATGTTATCATAGCATAGATGTATTGAAATCTTACTCATCTCATACGAACTTATTCACGTAATTCCTGACTGTGTCAAGTGTGTTTTCTACACATAATATCTCTAATGACTGAACATGTCATCTGAAAATCTCCAGGGCAGAAGTTTTGATAACTCTCTACTCGTAACCTGCATTCAGTTACAGCTCTGCCTGGTGATGTTATTGACTACCTTGCCTGGTATAATTATCTAGTAAGGTGTCTATGTAGGATGTTAAACGTACCTAAAGATACTTACCTAAATGTTTCTATCATAACACACATTCAGTTCTTCAATGCAGCTTCACTCCTGAGACTCCTACAAGATAACATGCTCAGTTTTAGGACTTATACGATGTATTCTTGTCCAGTACTTTCAATTATTGACAAAAATACAATATTTATCTCATTAGGTAAAGTAGTTATGAACACTAAATATCACTGGATGATAAAGTGAGTGAATCAAATATAGTTATGAATGTTTAACCATCATCGTTTCAGCTGAACCTATTCCTCACCAAACTCAGTGCTGTTCCTGTTGGCTTCACTGTTGTCGACTTCTTCCTCATCACAAAGGAATTTCTTCTTACAGTAAGACTTGATTATTTAACTAAATTGTTATACTACCAACTTTTGTTTCTAAAGAGGGCCACGTTGTGGTTAATATATGAAAATCATGATTCAGTATTAATAAACGGTAGTTTGTAATCAACCATTTCTTTAATCTCGGCACATTATCTGAAATATTTATCATATGTTATACACCATTTCATATAATTAATTTTGTAGTTTCTCGACATTGAATTTGATTTACGAATATTACCATGAGTACATCGTTTCCTACATGTAGTTCATTTCACACCTATAAATGGAAAGGATATGTAAGCAACCGACTAACTGCGTTAACAGAAAAACTTTAATTTTGTTCTTTCAGGTTACGGGCCTCTATCTGACATACTTCTTCATCCTCCTGCAGTTTAAGACGGATTAGACGATACAGAACAGATCTAATTGTGTATTGTTACCATCTGCAATAGAAGTGAATACTTACAAATTATTTGCATCGAGTTTTCCGAGTTTTCTAGAAGTTATTTTTCTTTTTGAATGTTGTTTGAATATCTACATTTCAAAGTTGCAATGCGTGTTTTAAAAGTAAAGCCGCTGGCTCTGTAGCTTGTCATGTATCGCATTATTCATTATCTGACATATCAAATCAAATAATATATCATTGCCCATGTGGTCTTACATAGTCACCAAATTCCAATGTATAATCCACAAGGTATGTCTTCACATAATTCGGTTATACTGGACCTGAGACGTAACACGTTGGTTACAAAGGCGTGAACTTTAAGTGCTGCTTTATTAGAGACTTGCACAAGGTAACTCAATGAATCACCCTTCACAAGAAGCTCTAAAAAGGCATTACTAGCAAATTGAACATGCTTTCCATAAATCAGAAAAAGTTGAGTCTCTTAATTGATAAAGGTCTGATTAGCTAACATGTGATGTGTCGTGTATTTGCAATGTTCTTCACAATAAAGACGTAAGTTGACACCCTTTACTCTTGCTTTCTATTGTGAAGATAAATGATTATCATCCTCTTTTGGACTTACAACCTGAGAAGATGCACTATTCAACCAATGTATGTTCCGCTGGTGTTGGATCTAATACAATGATTTATAGATAATTCCCATGATTCTACCATGGCATTTTGAAATATGTTTGCTTAATTGGCTAATTATACCCCCGATATGAAGCGGTCATTCTGTCCGACCTTCCTTAGATCCGGTCAGTTTTCTCAAAAACGGTTTAATGTACATCAACTAATCTTAGTACAGTTCTTGGCCATGTTCTTACTATCGCACACAGACAAGTTTCAGTTTTCTAGAATTTCGATTGTTTTCCATGGAAACTTCACTTTTTGGACTTAGTTTTATAGTGCAACTTTTTGAATGAAATTTTGTTTCTGAGTACACCTGACCATACTCTTTATCCAGTTCGAATTATTATTTTACTGAGTGATGGCCCTCGAACCCGAAATTGAACTTAGTACGAAAACCGCTGTGATGCTCCAATTGGAACAAGTCTTTTAGAAATAATTATATCTAGGTGAATGAAATTTTATATGTTGGTAGTCCAGATGTTACTATTCGTCGAGTGCAAAGGAGATTTCCGATATATATTTGTTTATGAAGTTGTTGCCTTCGAATGTCACAAATTACTGATGTGATGCTCTAATGGTAACAATCAAGTTACCTAAAAGATATATCATCTTGGTGAATGAAATTATGTAATATTAAAGCCAGTACCTAAAACCATTTTTGGATAAAATTATGAAGCTTGAATCATTTTTTTTAAAACACAGTGCCATTAATATATATAATGCTTAATGGATGGATAGCCGATGCGGGTATTTGTGAGCCATGCTTCTTGTTTAATCCTTGAGTCAAAGTGCAAATAATAAATGGACACATTATTTACAAGGTTTAAACCAATACATGACTTATGAAGATTATTTTTAAAAAAGGACGCCAGAATCACAATTATTTTAAGATTTATAAGTCATATGTGGTTAATGAAACGTATAGGAATTAATACAAATTTTATGTGATGACACACATTTTACTATTCATCTTATCTTCATGTGTTTTATTTGATATCTATTGTGGTGTTAACACTGCTAATCTGATTACAATTACGTTAAATTGTAGATGTATGTAATTTAAGTTACATATCTATGCATTATGCAAAAAGAGACAAATTCATCGATTCGTTGGGTGATTTAAATCATGTATTGGACAAAGAGAAATGATACTTTTTATCACTTTATTTCTTTTTCATTGATACATAAATTTTTTGGGCATTGGTTACATAGTCATTTATACATACAATGAACACACATTTTGGACAGATGGTAGAAACTGTTTTTTATACAAATAGTTATGTGAAGAGGTTGTGGCCAAACAGTGAAGAATTTTCCAAAGTTACAGTTTGAAAAAGCAGTAAATCTGTCAACTTCATAAACGGTACGTAGGTAGGAAATGATACTTGATTTCAGAATACAGGTACCCTATTCGTGACGGACGGACTGTTTCACGATATGAATCCCCTTTGATTTAACCCGGGGATTAAAAACTCAATGCACATTTTTACAGTGATACATTTAGGACAACACTTAAAGGTGCACTCCGGCAAATTTTTGACCTTTTTCACTCTTAACTTTTCTGAAACGTTAACAATATACATTACCTATTGGTTAAAATTTAAAAAATAATAATAAATTAAATTTTAAGTTATATTTGAAAAACGTTTTTTTGTGTGAAGTTTAGTGGTACGCAATAACAGTAAGTCGTCACGTGACTTCCGGTACTCGCGTGTAACACGACAACACGGTGGATCATGGAGGTCGGTATGGCCACTCAAGCAACTGAGAAAACTTTCATGGTATGTGGACGCAATATTGTTTTCCATGGGTACATGTGGTGTATATATTGATTGATGTACAAATGAATACGCATTGAACATTTCAAATATGTCATCATGTTGAGAATATGTATGTTCGAAATAATAATTCAAGTTCGAAGTTCGGTCATCTGTATTTCACTGTTCCGCGCATTACGAATCGCAAAATCAATCGCTGAATCAGCTGTTGATTCGTTGAACAATGACTTTTATAAGACAATACTGTTTTGAGTTTATGTAAGACATCGGTAAGGTAAAATTGTACCATCACACTACCGGTACGAGTACGAGCCGTCGTCGAGTAAAATGGATGCAAAATTTATTATGGATCTACGAAGTCTCCTCCACTTTGCCACCTTATCAACCGAATACCGTAAATCCTTGAATAATCGCCCGGTCTAATGATAAATTCCTCGTTGATATACATAATTGCATGCCGAGTTAAATTTAGCAAATGTAAACAAACAAGTGCATGGTAGTCTCCGGATATAGTCTCCTTTTTAGAAATAATTCCGGCATATTGATGTGACTTTCAACCTCACGGCAAGAGTTTTTATTACAATATATTTACAACTTAAAATCTACCCAATTATTCAAGGATTTACGGTAATAACTGTTCCTTTGTTTTGATTACCAGCAAATTCTTGATTAATAACTACGTTTGTCTTTTCTTTGGAAATACTGAAAATAAATCCAATTAGATAGACTACCAAAGGGGTAAAACTTAATAATTATTAACTAAAAGCAACATTTTATTTAAATTGGTGCAAGTATTATGTTGTAATATACTATCTGATCATCTGTCATTTGCTATTGACTAGATTCAATGAAAACATACTTTTATATTAAATGCTTGCATCAATTAAGTCATGTATTTTTTAATGACTTGTTAAAAATAAAGTAAAATTGATTTTGCAGAAGGAAGCAGAGAAAGACACTCTGGAAGGAGCAATGAATACAGGGGCGGGTCCAGCTTGTTACAGCAGTTGACTAGAAGAGGGCAGGTGAAGACATTTGGCTGTACGAGGCTGATGATGTGTAGAGGTTGAGAATTTTGTATTAACAATAACAAATAAATATTATGATTGAAGTGATGTTTTTTTTATTCACTGGATTAATATGTTAGTGTGTTGACAAAAGTGAGCATGCAGGCCTATCAGAAACTGCTGTTAGCAGTGTAAAAAGCTGGAATTATGACTGATGTTAAACAAGAGTCATCAGAAGATGACATATCCCACTGGTTCCACAAAATTTGTAAAACACATATTTTACAGATACTTGTGTATCTACTACCGTACTTCAGTTAGTGGGTATTACAGAGTTTCAGGAATGTTAAGGGTTTTAGACTTCTGCTCCAGAAGCAGTCAAAATCAACAACAAGCAACATCCCTCTCATGTTTCTATGGAAACAGAAAAAAATTATTTTTCAGAAAAAATCTGATAATATCAAAAGGCCCACTTCAGTCAATGGGTAATACACATGCAAAGTTTCAGGAAGATATGATGAACGGTTTTGGAGCTGTGCTCCGGAAACGAACCTGTCTCTGAACAAAGTCCAAATTCAACAAGTTTCTATGGAAACGAAAAAAAAAAAAATCAGAAATCTGAAAATATCAAAAGGCACCACTTCAGTTGGTGGGTAATACACATGCAAAGTTTCAGAAAGATATCATAAATGGTTTTCGAGTTCTGCTCCGGAAACGAAATGATTACAGACGGACGGGGCGAGGACTATATCCCACGGTATTACATACCGGTGGGATAATAATAGATTAAAGGGACAGAACTCCATAAAAAATCAACTTGTTTTTAACTAGATCAATATTTATGTCAGGAGGAAACAACGAGCACATCAGAAGCTCATCCCCTCTGCAATTTGGTGTTGAATGAAAGCAAAGTGTCATAATGTGGTGTCCATTTCTAGACCCCACACATCAAGCTTGTACATTTATAAAACACACTGATATTCATGAGCGGGAACAATGGTTTATTCACCAAGCAGTACAATTGGGTACCTGGTATGAAAGTTAAGGCAATGTAACATAAGTTCAAGCACTTTAATTGGCATCTAGGTTGCATGCTCTAAGTCAACTTCCAAGTCTATCATTGACAAATTTTAAGTCATGCTGCATTTTATCAACTTTTCTATGTATGCTCCTACACTAGCACAGATAAATTAACAAACTGAAGCAATTTAAATTAGCCAGTGACTTCAGGAAAAATTTACTTCAGTGACTTGAGGTTGAAAAAAGAACAATGTTGGTCTTTACATCAGGGTAATAATGTGTGTGCAGTATGAGCATGTCCCTTAGTGGTGAAGAGTTCAGCTGGTAGAAGTATTGAATCCTATTATTTTTATTTATGAAGCCGTCATTGACTAGTAGCTTCTGATGTTGATAATATTCTTAGAATGGATTGCAGATCAATGTAAGATGCCAAGTTACTGGTGCTTCATCCACGGATAACTGAGACATAAGAAAAGAATTAAACATCAATATTGTACAATTGAGTTCTAAATGTTCATTATGTCAATTATTAACAAGCAACCATCATGGTTAGGATATATCCCAATAAATGGGTATACCCAACTTCCCAATGCAAGGCATAACTCTTGCCAGTCTCCATTACTGGCTGATTTAGGCCTTGCACTATTTCCTTAAGAAATCTGTGCTTAGAAATCCAGGCCCACTATGCATTTCTGGTGCAGCGATTCACTATCTAGGCACAACAAAGCGAGGGAAATACTGCAAGGCTTAAATCAGCCAGTAATGAAGACTGGCAAGTAGTATAGTAGTGAGTGCTTGATCGTCGACTTTATATTGTTTCTAGACTGTTGTTATCGACAATACACGCCCCTGTGGGTGCTCCGACACTGTGACAGGTGACATGCGTCGAGGTTTGGGAGAAAATGACCGTCCTTCAAGTTTGTCCTACGGCAAAGTTGAAATATTCGTGTCTTTGATGGTTGCTCGCTGTAGATATTTTATTAATATGACTGTCGATTGTCTGAAGGCTCCGTCGGATTGTCGTCGGTGCTTTCGCTACACGTTTGTTTACTGCACTGTGAGGAGTTGGTGGTGGAAGTGGTGTACACGCGAGTCAATCATTTCCGGTTTAGCCGCCATATTTATGGAAACGTTTCCATAATTAAGATGACAAATTTTTGCCATTTTTTGTGGAAGTGTCTGAATAGTAGAAATGAACAAATCCATGTTAAATAATTGCAGGAAAACCTTCTAGTTTAAAAGTGGAAAATATGCCGGAGTGCACCTTTAAGATTGTATTCGCCAAGGGTAAAAAATTAATGAACAGTTTTTGAAATATTGCTAGTAAACTATTTATAACATAATTTGTTGTTTGTTGTTTTGTAATATCAGTGATAGTGATTAAGATCAGTGATAGTTGTTTTATGCCCATTCTTTTCTATAGTTTAGAAGTTTTTACTTTGGTGGACTATGAAGTGGGCAATTCGCAGTTAACTAAGAATATATGTTTATGTATATATATGTTTAATAAAAAGAAATACATTTTGACGTCTTGATATTTTACAAACGATGTTTGGTTTTCAGCTGAACTTTTCAGTGCCTCACCGGTCGACTTTAGTGTGGTCGACTTCTTCCTTATAACAAAGGAATTCCTTCTGTAGGTTTTAATACGTCTTTATAGTGAATAAGTGAATGCCTCTTCTAGTATAACAATTGTTAGTTTCGACATACATGCAATATAAAGTTACATAAACATGCATGTACCTTTAAACCTATTACATTGAAAAGTTTAAGGTACATAAACAATTATGCAAACAGGTAATACCTGTGTTCTCTTTTCTTTCAGGGGACTTCTATTTGACGTATTTCTTTCTGATTTTCCAGTTCCAAATAACATAGACACTAGAAACTGTAGTTTGATCCTAATCATCAATTTCCAAATGTAAACATAAATGGAGATAATATGTATGTAATGCTTTGTCATAAAAAGTAGAGATGGCACAAGTTTTTAACACATCTTGAAAGTCCCTGAAACAGAACTTGAAACAAAGAAATCGAGATATTTCATCACTACTACAGTTGTGAAATCATTTACAAGTGTCTTCTATAATATATATTTCTACTACTGACAAGTTTTTAATATTATGAAAAAAAATAATATTTAAGAAATTCTGAGCTTGCACACCATACACGTTCAGTCACCTACCCTTGTTTACAAACGCATCTTGTTTTCTCTTTCTGTTTCGAATTTTGGGACACTAGCTAATCTGTGTTTTCCTTAATAGTCACTTACAATTGTGTTCAATTAAATGTTCATTTATTGATTTCCAGTTTCCCATCAACGATCAAAATTCACCAAAACAATGTGGCATTGCCCTTTAGATAAATTGGTTGATTTCTTTAGTGGTAGTTGTGTTTCTTTTTGTAAACATTGTTTTGGAATGGACAAACAGGTTCACCATAATTGAAGGTTGTAGATGATGTTTAGAACGCCGTTCTACTATGGTTACAATACATATGCATGGGACGATTGAACTGAATTGAATTCATATTGATTCCCATTGTCTTCTTAACAGCACAGCTTATTTCCAGATATTATCAGTTACTACAAAGTGATTCAGGAATAGTTCGATTGATTCATTACATTGGCAGTAAATTTGTAAAACATCAAACTGTATCAATTGTTAACAATAACATTGTAACTATGTTATTGCCTTAATTATATACACGGTCATGATTGTCAAATAGCAAGTGCCATATGAACATAAGTTTGTTCAATTGGTAGTGTAAGTGGGGCTAAGGTCATTCATGAAATAACCATTATCGATTCCATTTGGTCAGGATCAGAATAGTTCTTCAAAGATGTCTAGTGTTTACAGACACGTTACTTAACATGAAATAATGTAATCACTACAAAACATATTAATCGCTATGCTTACTGGACTGTTGGTTCTAGATTCGAGTTTGATGCATCCATTAGGAAATAATTAAGTATAGTCACCTTGATAGCTGAGCACTTGCTCTTCTAAAGAAGGCGTCTGCAATAGCATACAGGATTCACTTTAGTTATAACTGTTAGGCTGCTAAACAAACATCCATTATGCTTTATTACTGTTTTTTTTCATTTGTGTTTAGAGCAATTCTAAAGCTGTAGCGGAGTCTATTAATGCCAACATCGTTTCCAATTGACACGCTTTTGTTATTGATACCCATTAAAGGATTGGACACACTTAAATAACTGCTCCAGAAAACATAGAAACACAAGTCATGGCGAGTTTACAATACATGATAGATTTACTATCGCCGACAATAAATCGTCATAAATCGTCCTTTCTACACCCATATACCAAACAAAAGACTTCTAGTGAATGACCAGTTACATATTTGATTTGTTAATGGCTCATCAAACTATGCCCAGCAGAAGAGTATAAAACAAGTATAAAGACCTTTCAGTGACCAAGTGTCACATCACTCGTTCCCTTCCCACTGACCAATACAGAGGACAGGCAAAATGACGAGAACCATTCTAAATGTCGAGGAAAGTTCTCTACAAAATGGACAATTTAAGTCGACAAAAACCAGTTTGAATCCTATTTTATTGTCTATGAAGATATGTGGAAGTTATTTTGATCCTACCCATAGGAAGAACACTGTTGACGATGGCCAGTACCGGGGAGAGAAACCGGCACATCGTTTACCTTGGTTTGGCAGCCGCTTTTACTGCTATTTTGTACTACTTGTGCAATGGTTCAACTTTGTTCGTGGAGTTGTCAGTCTCTTTCCCTTTGATCAGGGATCATCTCTCGAAGCTTTAGTCGCCGCGTGGTTTCTCCATTGTGCCTTAAACACAACAATCATGGTGGTATCATGCTATAAAATTCAAGGGTTAAGATTATTCTACAAGCACTGGGACAGTATTTTCCAGGACACAGCAACTGAGAGGATTCACTGCGAATACACAAGTTCCTGGACGTTGACAAGAGTGCTCACCGTTGTGGGTTGGCTCATCTTTCTGTTCACGAATGTCATCATCGATTTCGTAATCTTTCAGTCTCAATTTCCAAAATTCGAAAAATTAGGAACGTTTATGGTCACTCCATTTGAAGACGTATTATGGCCACGTATAATGTCCGCCATCGTGGTGTTTTATCAGGCCGGATCATGGATCTTTCCAGTTATATTTTTTTTGAATGTATCTCGGATGATCACGTGTCAGTTTCGTCATTTCAAAAAGAGTCTATCAAGACATATCCAAGACGCAAATGGTTCTCTTCCGAACTGTCTGCCTGAACTAAGATCACATTATCTAAGGTTATCAACGGCCGTTGAGATCATCAACGAGACGTTTAAATGGATGTTGGGAGTTTCTATTCTCTTTGCAATAACCATGGCTTGTTTCACCTCATACCAGCTGATTTCTAGTGAAAAGGACACCATTACTTTAGTCGTGTTCCTATTTTGGCTGGTGTTGTTCTTTTTCCAGCTCTGTGTACTCACCCTGACTTGTTCACACCTCCACACAACGGTAAGTTCTAAAAGAATAATGACACCTTCTTGAGCGATAATGTCTAGAAATGTTCTACCCGGTTATATCACCCCATATCCCCTTCCTAGATTTACCTGCCTTGTTTATCCCGACATCAAGTTTGTAAGATTTTGTAACAATATCTGCAATTAGGAGGCTTAAAATTGGAGCTATAAATAGAAGTCATAACACTCTATAGATTTATTCCAATATTTTATTCTGATTTTGTTATGAATAACAATTGACTTGCTGTGTTAGGATCTTCAAGTACATTACAAACTTTTACTTATGAAAGAAGTACATTTATATCAGTGTAAATTTGTGTGATTGTAAAACGGTTTAAATATTTTGGGTTGATTGTACTGTAAATATAGTATTCAGTCAAGTTGAATATAGTCCATACAAGTTAACAAGTTATAACTGAGATGTATGCCATCGAGGTCATCGACATTTGTAATTATTTTTTTCATTAACACTCGGTAGTGGTACGTTGCGGTGTTTGTTTAAAGCAAAAATTGCATTGCCGCCATTTTATTGTGAACACATTTTATTATTTCGATTTACATAAACGATTTACTGAGCCATGTAGACAAATTTTCAAATTGATTTTCCAAGAAGAGTGGTGACTTTATTTTTCAAATAGATTTCATCGACTTATTTGAGTGAAAACAAACGTGCTTTTGGTAATTTAAGATACAGCAAATCCTATCTGTAATGTTATATATGTCCCAAATGTTCCTTACTTATGGTTATACTTATAATAACTGATTGAGGTCGTGTTTAGGTAAATGATTGACAGGAAGTCAGCTTTTAAGCCATCAAAGGAGCGTTCCTTCAGCATCTGTCACAAGTTGTCGTTCTTCCTACATGTGTCTGTATTTATCCGATAAAATACATTCTGATTTGTATTCCTGACCATGTTCTTTAATGTTCTTTTGCACATCAAGCACATATTGAATTTTGTTGCCATATCATGTTTCTATTAAATTTTCAGAAAGGCTTTAACATCTGACTGACACACGGTTGTTACAATCAAAGCCTCTCTATTAAGATTGCTCGACCTTATTTTCGCGTTTGCAGAACAAATTAGTATTTTCCTAGATGTAAATACGGTCTAATGTAAAGTATTACTTTTTATCATTTTGGTCACTACACTAGTGTGTAAAAGTAAGTACACCGGATTTCGCAAAATGTTTGCACGAAATGAACACGGTGTACTTAATTCTGCACATTAGTGTATGTTTCTTTGGTTTCTGATCAAGGCACAGGGTACTCTGGGAGTCCTTATGAAGACGGGTACAAGGGACGCATCTCCTGAGGACCTTGGACAGGTAAGTTGTTTTACGTGATTTGATAAACAAGAATTTAAGCAAAAATTTACATTTGAATGACATTAGCCAAATTTAGAAATGCAGTAACAGAGAATAATCAATAACGTATATAATTCTTAGAGATGACCTGTGTAGCGTAGCAGAGCACATTTTCTAGTGATATCTCCAAGGATATATTATTTTACCACCAAGAATGCTCGACAATGTAGAAGTTCCCAGATGGACACTATGTTGTTAAAACGGGAACTGAACTTATATGAAAGTTAATTTTCAGTAGGTCATTTTTTTAGAGTATATAAATTAGTTTCTTAATTGCATTTGACACATATACAGAAGGACGTTTATTCTGCCACTGCCAGATTTGTATTTTTAGGAACATTATCATAGTCAAAATAACCGTAAATATGAAGGTTTTGTTTCATTTTATCAGGAATTCTGTGGTGAAGTGTTTATTGAAGAACTGTTATATTGCATATACAGTTTAATTATCTCTTCAACTAGCTTATGGGTAACAAATATATATTGAAACACTTTCTTAGCAAAATATAATTCAAATGTTACTGGTTTTCAGCTGAACCTCTTCCTGACCAAACTCAGTGCTTCTCCCGTTGGGTTCACCTTGGTCGACTACATCATTACAAAGGAATTCCTTCTTACAGTAACACATTGATTTTTCTTCCTTTATAAATAATGAAAGATATTAATTTATATTTAGGTGCTTCGGTAATTCATCACATAGAAGATGTTGGATAATACCATTTGTAATTTTCTACAGATATCAACGAAACAGATGGCGTTCACATTTGTGAAAAAAACATTTTTCTTAAATAATTATATAATGTATGTCCTAGAGAATGTTTGTCGAATCATTGTAAATATAAATGCTAAATATTCAGTACTTATAAATAGAATACATGGACGATTTTAACATTTCTTTCAGGTTACGGGACTCTATCTGACGTACTTCTTCCTCCTCCTGCAGTTTAATGCTAGTGTAGAAGTTTAAGTCAGACCTGTCTTGGTTTTGATCTCATAGTATAGTCATATCACATTGACAACAACATTGGCTCCGGGTTCTTCTGAAGACATTTCCTTGGGAAAATATACTTTTTAATCGATATTGTCCTGTTGAGTTCTAATTGGACTATTTTGTGGTTTCGACAATGGCAAATACCATCTTTCTTTCTGGCACAAGGAATTTGTATTCCCAAAATTGTCTCCATTCTTCATCATTATAATTTCTGAAATGTCGGTTAAAAAGGTAATCATTTTATTGAGTAATTTTACTTCTACGAGCTGCTTATGTTTGTTTTCGCCATTTAGCAATTTGTTAGCATGACAGCATGTCAGCTATGAAAATGGTGTCTCTAATGACTTGTGTGTTTTCTATTTAAGAGAATACTAATAAAATACTCATCTGTTTAAATTAGGACACGACTTTAATGCACAATTTTTGCTGTGTATACATTCATGTTCACCCAACAGCACCGGTAAGTGCCATTAGGGCATTTTATCATAATTAGTAACCAGCAAACCCTGATGATAATGGCTCGTAGGCATTGTTCCTATTATGAAACATTGCGAAGACATGCACTGCGGTCCATTAACTCATTAGTTACGCATATAAATGCAATATGTATCAATGTTGAATTTCTACTTTGAAATGGAAAAAAATTAAGTGATGTTAAAATATTGTAATACTGATAAAGGTTCGAAATAAATCAGAAAAGTCAGCGTCTCTTTCCTCACACTGGCAGTATCGGGGGACGGCCAGCATGACTAACATGTCGAGGAACAATAGTGTAAAAGAAGTTGATATGAGATCACCTGTATCCACAGAGGGCATTTTGAAGCCTATTTTGTTGACAATGAAGGTTTTCGGCATATATTTTGATCCTGCTCCTGGAAAGAACAAAGTTGACGATGCTCAAAAGAAACTTGGGACAAGGACGAAATCTGTCTCTTGGATAGGACATCGGGTGTATTGTCATCTGGTGCTCCTTATACTGTGGTTCAACTTTGTCCGAAACATTGTAGGTTTTTTCCCGCTTGACGAAGAAGCGCCACTCAAGGGTTTGATAGCCATGTGGTATCTCCAGTGTGCCATCAACGCAACCATCTTGGTGGTGTCCTGTCACAAACTTCAACGTTTCCAGTTGTTCTATCAGTATTGGGACGGTATTTTGCATGACAGATCAACTGAAAGTATTCACTGCAAATATCAATGCACACTGAAGATGACAAAGGTTATATCATTTATTGGTTGGGTTGTCTTATTAGCAAATGTTGCACTCCTAGATGTTGCGATTTTACAAACTTACTTTCCAAAAATTCAAGAAATAACTGGTTACACTTTACATCCATTTAAACAGGAGTACTGGGCTCGTGTATTTACAGCGTTTTTACTACTTTATGAGTTTGGAGCGTGGATCGTTCCGGCTGTGTTTGTGATGGTAATGTCTCATATGATCAGAACACAGTTTATTCAGTTCAGAAAATGTCTTTCTTGGCACATTGACCAAGCACATGATTTTATCCCTGTTCGTCTTGTTGAACTGAGGTCCTACTATTTGAAATTATGTAAGGCCGTTGAAATAATCAACGAAACATTCAAATGGATAATGGGATTCTCTCTTCTACTGGCCATCTCCATTGCTTGTTTCACCTCCTATCAGCTGATATCTAATCTGGAAGACGTTACAATTAGTATAACCTTTCTCTTCTACCTTGGGTCCTGCTTCCTCTTCATCGGTGTACTCTGTCTGGAAACCTCCGAGCTCTTCGAAGCAGTAAGTACATTTTATTTGTTATTGTAATCCTTGAATGTCAGCTCATTGCGCAGGTTATCAACAGTGGTAAGCAGTAACTAATGATATTCTTGCCACTAGAATACACAGTATATTTCCGGATATGACTACTAAACACTCCATTCCATTCTTGGCGGTGATGAACACACCGCCTCCCATGTCCAAAATGACAATGGCGAACCTGTAACTCTGTCAATTGCATGTCAGTAGTATCAAGAGGTTTCTCAGGATAATCCTGTGAACTGATTCCATTTTCTTCTTGGAGATAAACTTCCAACAAATAATTAAATTAATAGATTCAAGAGGACAGAAGAAACATTCACGTTAAAGATTCAGCTGATGCTGAATTTGACTATCTTTGAAATGCACATTGAGTCAACATTGTATTACCCATGTTACGAGCTTCCACTACTGCGTGCATCTGAAATCGTTTCCGGAGCATAATTCGACACAGAAACTCCAAATGTTCTATGGAATAACTGGTGTTGTGACTTTTAGTGGTTTCAAATCCAAGATGCAAATAAATTTTGAAATTCGAAAAAAATGTCCAATTTCATTTCCGGAGCATAACTTGAGAACTATCATTCTCTTCCCATAGAGGTTACTCCCTTTAGATATCTGACGTTTATCTAACATTTATTTTATCATTATGACGTGTCATTGGCAAATATGCCACTTACAACAGCGTCGCTGATTACACAACTAGATTCAATTGCAACCAATCAGAACTCTCCATTCCTGCACTCGGAATCAGGCAATGTAGAACAGAGGATAGGATCGAAAATATGAAAGGAATAGCCTCTGTTGGAAGAGAATGGAGAACTATATGATCTGGACATTTCAAAACAGGTATAGATGTTACCTTTGTGGTAGTGTTGTGGTTTCTGCCTTGCTGCAGTTTTAGCAATTGATGGGATGGTGCCTCTTCCCAAATACCAACGAAGAATTGTAAAACTTCCCATAAGAACGTTTCTTGAACGTTTACGAAAATGAGTCAATTATCATCATTGCAAGCTAATATTGAGATGCCAATATGTAATGTTACAACCTTGCACCATCTTCGCTATAGTAAACTAGGTGTGTTGACAGTTGTGTGCTTATTACAATCCCATGATTCTTGAGTCCAGAACATGAGCACGTAGTTTACCTAGCTCGGGAAGATGGCCTGGCTTGAAAATGTTATATTTGTAATTGGAGGCAAGACGAATGTAAAATGGCTTCTTACATATGCATTCACATATGCTTTTTTCTGGTAATTCATCTTTGATTTGTGAGATCATTGGGGAACTATACATTTTTTCGCCTCCAGCATTGACTTGCATTGCCCTAAAATCCAACCACAAACGTAAAATAATTTTGATCAATGTATTTTGAAAATGATATTTTGCCTTTTACAGTGTTTAATTGTTTAGGATCCATATCTTAGTTTGGTATTGTTTCTTTATCTTTGAAGGCTCAAAGTTCCCTAGGAGTTCTCCTTACAGCTGGAACAAAGGAAGCTACTCCTGAACAACTCGGACAGGTGAGTTGTGCAAATCGTTTCATAGGTGAAACGATTTTGATGTAATGTCAAATATTTAATAATGATGTGATAAGTGTATAGATGTACAAAGGCTAATATAAAATGTCAAAGAACGATGACTTGTTGTATCTTGATAATCATTTAAATGTGTTTGAAAGTTGTTTGGCCTGATGTTATGTAATCATACCATAGATGTAAGGAAATCTTACTCATCTCATACGAACGGATTCACTTAATTCCTGACTGTGTCAAGTGTGTTTTCTACACATTATATCACTAATGACTTAACATGTCATCGCCGAAAATCTCCAGGGCAGAAGTTTTGATAACTCTCTACTCATAACCTGGATTCATTTACAGCTCTGCCTGATGATCTTATTGACTACCTTGCCAGGTATAATTATCAATGTCAATTGTCTATGTAGGATGTTAAACTACCTAAAGGAACTTACCTAAAGGTTTTTATTATAACATACTTCCGATTCTTCAGTGCAGCTTCACTCCTGAGACTCCCACAAAATAACATGCTCAGTTTTAGGAATTATGGGGTTGACCATTGTGGGACAGTGTAGCATGGTATCATGCAATATAATGATGATAACGATTGTTCAGGTAATGGGGCCACCGGCCAATCATACATTTGTATATGACATGAAAAAGTTATATGAGCACCACAGAAAGCAACAATATCATGCAATATTCGTAGATGAGGATGTTCCTCAAAGTTTGACTGAATTACCTTAAGAAAACGGACAGACAGCAATGTACAAGACACATTGATATATCGTCCAGTATAAAATAAATTATATATATTTTTAGGTGGAGAGGATTAAAATAGACATTTGCCACAACTGCTGTTTCTACGAAAGGGCAACATATTATATTTCATTATTCTTGTCCATTACTTTCAACTATTGACAAAAATACCATATTTATCTCATTAGGTAAAGTAGTTATGAACACTAAATATCACTGGATGATAAAGTAAGTGAATCAAAGATAGGTATGAATTTTCAACCATCATCGTTTCAGCTGAACCTTTTCCTCACGAAACTCAGTGCTGTTCCTGTTGGCTTCACTGTTGTCGATTTCTTCCTCATTACAAAGGAATTTCTTCTTACAGTAAGACTTGATCATTTAACTAATTTGTTATACTACCAAAATTGTTTTCTAAGAGGGCCACGTTGTGGTTAATATATTTAAATCATGATTCTGTATTAATAAACGGTAGTTTGTAATCAACCATTTCTTTAATCTTGGCACATTATCATATGTTATACACCATTTCATATCATTTTTTAGTTTCTCGACATTGAATTTGATTTGTGAATATTACCATGAGTACATCATTTCCTAGTACATTTCACACCTATAAATGGAATTGGTATCTAAACAACCGACGAACTGCGTTAAATGAAACACTTTAAGTTTGTTCTTTCAGGTTACAGGCCTCTATCTGACATACTTCTTCATCCTCCTGCAGTTTAAGACGGATTAGACGATTCAGAACAGATTTATTGTGTGTTGTTGCCATTTGGAATAGAAGTGAATACCTGCAAATTATTTGCATCGAGTTTTCTGATTTTTCTAGAAGTTGTTTTTCTTTTTGAATGTTGTTTTTTAGACAGTTTCAAAGTTGCAATGCTTGTATTAAAAGTAAAGCCGTTGGCTCTGTAGCTTGTTAAGTATCGCATCATTCATTATCTGACATATCAAATCAAATCATATATCATTGCCCATGTGGTCTCACATAGTCACCAAATTCCAATGTATAATCCACAAGGTATGTCTACACACAATTCAGTTATTCTGGACCTAAGACGTAACACGTTGCTTGCAAAGGCGTGAACTATATAAGTGTTTCTTTATTAGAGACTTGCACAAGTTAACTCAATGAATCACCATTCACAAGAAGCTGTAAAAAGGCATTACTAGCAAACTGAACATATTTTCCCTCAATCAGAAAAAGTTGAAGCTATTAATTTATAAAGGTCTGATTAGCTTACAAGTGCTGGGTCGTGTATTTGCAAGTTCTTCACAATAAAGTTAGTTAACACCCTTTAATCTTGCTTTCTATTGTCAAGACAACTGATTATCATCCTCTTTTGGACTTACAACCTGAGGATATGCAATATTCAACCAATGTATGTTCCGCTGGTGCTGGATCTAATACAATGATTTATAGATTATATAGATGATTATACCATGGCATTTTGAAATATGTTTGCTTAATTGGTTAATTATATCCCCGGTACGAAGTGGTCATTCCGTCCGTCCGTCCTTCCATCAGGTCAATTTTCTCAAAAACGGTTTAATGTACATCAACTAACCTTTGTCAGTCAGGGACACGTCGGCTTTCCGTCCTTGATTTTCGACGGCATGCCATCTTAAACACTTTAAGCTAGCTTAACCATTCATTCAAGCATATAGAAAACACAGGATCAGACAAAGCTAAATATTTTGGAAACAATAAATGCATATTGATTCCCATTGTCTTCTAAACAGCACAGCTTATTCCAGATATTATCAGTTACTTCAAAGTGATTCGGGATTAGTTCGATTGATGCATTACATTGGTAGTAAGTTTGTAAAACATTAAACTGTATCAATTGTTAACAATAACATTGTAACTATGTTATTGTCTTAATTATATATACGGTCATGTTTGTCAAATATCAAGTGCCGTATAATGACATAAGTTTGTTCAATTTGTAGTGTAAGTGGGGCTAAGGTCTTTTATGAAATAACCATTATCGATTCCATTTTGTCAGGATCAGCATGTTTGTACAGTTGATGGCCATGTTCTTCCTATCGCACACAGACAATTTTCAGTTTTCTAGGTGAATGAAACGTTGTTTCTGAGTAAACCTGACTATACTCTTTATCCAGTTATGGCCCTCGAACACTAAATTGAACTTAGTAAGAAAACCGCTGTGATGCTCCAGTGGAGACAAGTTTTTTTTAGAAAGTATTAAATCTAAGTGAATCTATTTTTTATGTTGGTAGTCCAGATGGTACTCTTCGTCGAGTGCAAAGTAGATATCCGATATATATCTTTTTATGAAGTTGTTGCCTTCGAATGTCACAAAATTGCTGATGTGAAGCTCTAATGGGAACAATCAAGTTACCTAAAGGATATATCATCTTGGTTAATGAAATAATGTCATATCAAAGCCAGTACCCAAAAACATTTTTAGGTAAAATCATGAAGCTTGAATCATTTTTTAAAAACGCAATGCCATTAATATCTATAATGCTTAATGGATGGCGGGTTTTTGTGAGCCATGCTCGCTTTTCTCTTGTTTAATCGTTGAGTCAAAGTTCAAATAATAAATGGACACTTTTTTAACAAGCTTCAAACCAATACATGACTTATGAAGATTATTGTTAAAAAAGGACGCCAGAATCACAATTACTTTAAGATTCATAAGTCATATGTGGTTAATGAAACGTATAGGAATTAATATAGTACGTTTTTGATTACACGTAATTATTTATACTTACCTGTTGACTAGACCTACTTTGCCTTAGCTCCTATAGGTAATGCTATTTCAACCTTAACACAGACGAACTTGAAGAGTGGAGAAGGGGTGCGTAAAATCCCTTATCCAAGGGCCGGTAAGTCTAGGTGGTCTCGTGACGTCACTACCTGTTCAGGTCACTCTCCAAAAGTCCCAAAAGGCAAGACAGACCAAGTGGGTGGGATGGAAGGGCCTAGAGCGTAGGTCTAGTCAACAGGTAAGTATAAATAATTACGTTTAATCAAAAACGTATTATTATTTAAATACCTATCTGTTGACTAGACCTACTTTGCCTAGAATCCCACCGCATGGAGGCGGGTCAGTAGATACATGGTAGTGACGAGACCAGGGACTAGCCCCGAGTGTAAGCTAACCTACGAGTCCTCCACCCTGTGGTGAGGACAAGGCACAGCCCGGGAGATACTATCTCTACCGCTAAGCGGATCGAAGAGACAACCCTGCCACTCAACTTCCGATCAACACACTGCCCCCCAACCCCAACAGGAAGGGGGGTGTTAAAGCGAAGTTAAAGAAAAACAAACAGACACAAGAGCTAGCAATGTAAACAATGTTTATTTACAATGAGCCTTAAAGCTCTTGGTCTTGTTGGGGGGACCACCTTCGCCTGAGCGAAGATCTGTGGACCCAGCCTAGAGATGCCTTCAAGATCTGCTGTTGAGGCATCTCGTAGGTAATGGTTGGCGAAAACCTCTGATGAACGCCAAAAACATCCTGCCATGACATCCGAAACCGCGATGTTGCAGTGATACGCCATCGTGGCTGATACTGCGCGGATCTCATGAGGGTTTGAATGCGAAGACGGAGGCAAGTCAGCGGCCTTGTACGCATCAATGACCGGCGACCTTAGATACACCCCCAACGCTCGCTTATCTAGCTCCTTGGTGCTCCACGGCGAGTGAGGCAAGAACAGACGACGCCTGCCATCTCTCAGCCTGCGGGTACGCTGCGTGTACACCCTCAAAGCCCTCATTGGACACAGAGAGAGATCCACCTCTCCTGAGTCAGAACCCAGAGTCGGGATAGAAAACGTACGGCCAGCTTCATCAGCTGCCTGGCTCTTACAGACAAGTCGGGCGCCAACCCAAGAGAGGCCGATCCCCCCTCCCAGACCTCAAAACGTAGAAGGTCCGCCTGCAAGGCATGGATTTCCGAATTGGTCACCAGAAAAATTACCTTGATGGTGAGAGGGAGGAGGGGTACGCCAGAGAGCGGTTCATACGTATCGGAGCGAAGATGGTTGACCACATTTGCTAAGTCCCACTCAGGGGGACGAAGCTTCGTTCTGCCGTCCACAGACCGGAAGGTTTTAATGAAGGCCCATGAGGACCGACACAACTAACCCTGGCGACCTCTTACCGAGGTGAGGTGAGTTAGGGTTTAACGCCGCTTACAAGAATATTTCACTTATATCGCGGCTGCTAGTATTACGGCAGGGAGAAAGCCCGCAACACCATATGGCTATGCATTGCGGTGAAACCTGCGAGCAACGGCTGGACTAGTGAACCATGGGTGATACTGCACTGAAGTTCAGTGTAGCCTGCACCAAAAACTTACTGCATTCTCTACTAGAGACAAAAATGCCGTGCCCCTGGTGGGATTCGAACCCCGGACCTCTTGATCCGAAACCGAATGCGCTAACCACTGCGCTATCCCGCCCCCTCTTCCTGAGAACAGAGAGGATAGCAGACATGTTGGTATTAAGCGATGACGCCTTAAGACGCCTGGTGTAGCGTAGGTATACTAATTACTCCGCCACCTGAGGAACTGAAGCCTCTGTTGGGATGAAATCTCTCCGAGCACAGAAGGAGGCAGTCCGCATTGGGTTCACGATCTAGCTTAGTAGCCGGGATCGTGAGACAAGGCAAAGCCAGCGGACCCAAACGAGCATCCAGCAATGAAGAGACCCTGTCCTTAACGGACGCAAGAAGGAGGTCCGGATTGACTTGGTCAAACCTATCCTTCTTGGCCTTCTTCTTCTTGCTCTTTGGTGTGGAGGGTCCGCTGACCTTAAGTCTCAAAGGCGACATACGCCTGTCTGGCGAAGGGGGAGGCGACGTACAAGTCTGCGGACGAGAACGCAAACGCGAAGGGGGAGAGAGCGAATCTCTCAACCCCTAGCGGAGTCAGAAGAACCCGTCGACTCCCTGTCGAAATCATCCGCAAAGTACAAAGTCTACCGCCTCCTCGGGAGACTAGTGACAAATGGAAGAGTTGAATAACCGGCGAATCACTGACGCGAAACACCTAAGTTGATCTAATTACACAAAGCGCGAGTCCGCGGATGAGAACGTGAACGTGAACGCGAAGGGGGAGAGAGCGAATCTCTCGAACCCCTAGCGGATTCGGATAAGACGACGCACGTTTCTGAAGCGAAGCCCTATCGGCCACGGACTTGCGAATGGCCGTGACATCCCTCCGCAATTCGTGCAAAAAGCGGAGTACATGGCGGAGCAGGCGAAACACTAACACACGTGACGTAGACGAAGGTAGTGACAGTCGAGTCACTCACGCAGGAGAGCGAAAGACGAGACACTCGCACGCGTAGCGTAGACGAGGTGAATCACTAACGCGAGACACTTGAGTAGCGTAGCGTAAGAAAGTTGAAAACAAAGGCTCTGAACTCGAAGAGAACAAAGTCAATATCAAGCCCTCCGCAATTCGTGCAAAAAACGGAGTACATGGCGGAGCTGGCGTAACACAAGTGACTTAGGCGAAAGGTAGTGACAGTCGAGTCACTTACGCAGGAGGGCGAAGGACGAGACACTCGCACGAGTAGCGTAGAAGAGGCGAGTCACTAGACGAGTCGAATCACTAACGCGAGACACTTACGTAGCGTAGCGTAAGAACCAACAAACTCATCCGATAGTTAATCGAGAGAGTTGAAACAAGGCTCCGAACTCGAAGAGGACAAAGCCAATATCAAGTAATGGTTAGTCAAGATAAGTGACTGGCGAACCAGCTTACACTGACAAAGATAACCACTTACGAGACGAGACTAATCAAATATACAAACCAAAGGCGAAAGACTAACGAAACGAATGACAAGCAAAGCAAATGACAGGCGAACCAAGTCACTGTCGAGACGATGCAAGTCAAATCGAATTGGGGTAAAACGCGAGCGACGAGCCTAAGGCGATAGACTGGCGAAGCGAGTGCCTGGCTTACACGAGGCACTGGCGAGACGATGCGAGTCAAGTAGAATCAAGCCTATGGCGAATGACTGGCGAAGCGAATGATTGGCGTAGCGAGTCACTTGCGAGACGAAGCGAGTCAAGTTGATTTGACCTAAGGCGATAGACTGGCGAAGCGAGTGACTGGCCTAAGCGAGACACTGGCGGGTAGATGCGAGTCAGTAGAATCGAACCTAAGGCGAAAGACTGGCGAAGCAAGTGACTGGCGAAGCGAATCACTGGCGAGATGAAACGAACCCCACAGATTCAACCTAAGGCGATGATGGACTAGCGAAGCGAGTGACTGGCGTAAGCTAGACACTGGCGGGTAGATGCGAGTCAAGTAGAATCGAGCCAAATGGGAAACTGTCGAAGGGGGGTCCGCCGTGTAGCGAGTCAAGTTGATTCGACCTAAGGCGAAGGACTGGCGAAGCGAGTGACTGGCGTAAGTGAGACACTGGCGGGTAGATGCGAGTCAAGTAGAATCGAGCCTAAGGCGAAAGACTGGCGAAGCAAGTGACTGGCGAAGCGAATCACTGGCGAGACGAAACGAACCCCACTGATTCAACCTAAGGCGATGGACTAGCGAGGCGAGTGACTGGCGTAAGCGAGACACTGGCGAGTAGATGCGAGTCAAGTAGAATCGAGCCAAAGGGGAATACTGTCGAAGGGGGGTTCGCTGCGTAGCGAGTCAAGTTGATTCAACCTAAGGCGATGGACTGGCGAAGCGAGTGACTGGCGTAAGCGAGACACAGGCGGGTAGATGCGAGTCAAGTAGAATCGAGCCAAAGGCGAATGGTAGGCGAAGCCAATAACTGGCGAAGCGAATCACTGGCGAGACGGAGCGAGTCAAGTTGATTCCAACCTAAGGCGATAGACTAGCGAAGCGAGTGACTGGCGTAAGCGAGACACTGGCGAGTAGATGCTAGTACAGTAGAATCAAGCCAAAGGCGAATGACTGGCGAAGGGTCCGCTCGCGTAGTTATAAGCTAGGCGAGTGACTGGCGAAACGCGTAGGTAGTTGATACGGACCAAAGGCGTATGACTGGCCAACGCGAATGACAAGCGAAGCAAGTCACAGGCGTATGGCGAAGTGAGTCAGCAACCAACAGTCGAAGGTGACTGGCGGAGGGTACGCCTTCCAAGGCGTGCGAACCGAAGCAGTCAATGAAGACAGGTTAGAGAAACACAAGGGCACGAGCTGCACGTGCAAGGCAAGCAGCCACCTCTCGGGGGGCCACACATCCAGCACATGTCAACAAGGCCCTTGTACCCCAACACCTACTAAAACAGATTGTTAAACAATCTGCTAACGACGAATTGAGATATAGCAGTTGAAAATATCCCTCAAAATAGTAAGAGATGGCTAGCAAGTTAGCAACAAAGTCGCTAAAAATACCCAGTCTCAGAACAAAACAAACACGTCTGTCTTGCTCTGCAACTAATAGGAGAGTGACCTGAACAGGTAGTGACGTCACGAGACCACCTAGACTTACCGGCCCTTGGATAAGGGATTTTACGCACCCCTTCTCCACTCTTCAAGTTCGTCTGTGTTAAGGTTGAAATAGCATTACCTATAGGAGGTAAGGCAAAGTAGGTCTAGTCAACAGATAGGTATTTAAATAATAATTTTTATAAAATGATGACACACATTTTACTATTCATCTTATCTTCACGTGTTTTATTTTGTATCTATTGTAGTGTTAACACTGCTAATCTGATTACAATTACTTTCAAATGTAAATGTATGTAATGTATTATGCAAAAAGCGACAAATTAACACAATACTTATTCATCGATTCGTTGGGTGATTTAAATCATGTATTAGACAAGAGAAATGATACTTCTTTTTTTATATCACTTTATTTCTTTTTCATGGGTACATCAATTTTTTGGGCATTGGTTACATAGTCATTTATACATACAATATACACACATTTTGGATTTTGGACAGACGGTAGAAACTGTTTATTATACAAATAGTTATGTGAAGACTTTGTGGCACGAAGACCAAAAAGTGAAGAATTTTCAAAAGTTACAGTTTGAAAAAGCAGTAAATCCCTCAACTTCATAAGCACTACGTAGTTAGGGAATGATACTTGATTTCAGAATACAGGTACCCTATTCGTGACGGACTGACTGTTTTACGATATGAATCCCCTTTGATTTCACCCGGGGATTAAAACCTCAATGCACATTTTAACAGCGATACATCAGGAAATCACTTAAAGAGCCATCAAGGATGTTGATTAACATATAGGAAAATTGCCAAAAATCTATCTCCGTGAAATATATACACTTAATTTTTCCCAAAACTTTTCGACCCAAAATAAGCAGAGAAATTCCACTAATTAGTAAAGGTGTTTTCAAGTCTAAATATAGATCCAGTCTATTATTTTCAAACGCAGAGCATCATTGTCTCAGTCAAACACTGTAAACAAAGACACAAAAGATTAACAAAGTTTATGATCAATGAGGTTCATATTTTGAAAAAAAATAATTTTCTAAAATAATTATATGATTTATGACCTAGATTATGTTTGTCGAATAAATTGTAAATTTAAATGCCAAATATTCAGTACTTATAAATAGAATACATGGACGATTTTAACATTTCTTTCAGGTTACGGGACTCTACCTGACGTACTTCTTCCTCCTCCTGCAGTTTAATGCCCCTATTTCACTACGACCCGAATTGCCACGAATCGCCACGAATTGGAAAATTTGCACTTTCTTGAACATTCGTAGATAATTCGTAATTGATTCGTGATATTCGTAAATGATTCCTAGTTGATTCGGCAAAGTTCTTGTAATTCGTGGCATTCGTGGAAAAAATTTTGTTTGTCAAAAGATTTTCACGAATCATCTACGAATTTCAGATTCGTAGTTGCTTCGTAAACTGTTCGTATTTAATTCGGGACGTTCGTAACAACTTCGTAAACAATTCTTGGAAATTCTTGGTTGATAATTTTGATGTTCTCATACCGAATTAACCCCGAAACATTTACGAATTGTCTACGAAGAGCTAATTCAATTTGATGTTGATATTGAAGTTCAAATTCGAGTGCCAGAGCAACACGTGCTCTCCATTGCGCCTCCATAATGGTTTGATGACCTGCAATCGCCGAATAGTCACGAACTATCGTAAACTATTCGTACTTGATTCGTGATATCGTATCTTATTCGTTGAAATTCGTAGTACATTCGTGACTGTGTCTTAATCATTTCTTACAATTCGTAGACAATTCGTAAAGAATTCGTACATGTTTCGTAGGTTTTTAGCATGAAAAGCTACGAATGTTCGTAAACATTTCGTACAAGTGTAAATGCTGTTCACGAATTTTGCCGAATGCTCACGAATATTCACGAATTTATGCAGCCGCCTATTCGTGGTGATTCGTGGCAATTCGGGTCGTAGTGAAATAGGGGCATAATGGTAGTGTAGAAGTTTAAGTCAGATCCGTCTTGGTTTTGATCTCATAGTACAAACATTTCACATTAACAACAACAGTGGCTCCGGGTTCTTCTGAAGACATTTCCTGGGGAAATATACTTTTCAATCGATTTTGTCCTGTTGTGTTCTGGTTGGACTATTTTGTGGTTTCAGCAATGACAATTAGCACCGTTCTCTCTGGCACAAAGAAGTTGTTTTCCCAAAATTATCTCCATTCTTCATCATTTTAATTTCTGAAATGTCGGTTAAAGAGGTAATAATTTTATTGAGTAATATTACTTCTATTAGCTGCTTATGTTTGTTTTCGCAATTCAGCAATTTGCTAGCATGACATCATATCAGCTATGAAAATGGTGTCGCTAATGACTTGTGTGTTTTCTATTTAAGAGAATAACCAATAAAATACTCATCTGTTTTAAATTAGGACACAACTTTAATGCACAATTTTGCTGTGTATACATTCATGTTCACCCAATAGCACCAGTAAGTGCCATTAGGGCATTTTATCATAATTAGTAAACAGCAAACCCTGATGATAATGGCTCGTGGGCATTGTTCCTATTATGAAACATTGCGAAGGCATGCACTGCGGTCCATTAACTCATTAGTTACGCATAGAAATGCAATATGTATCAATGTTGAATTTCTACTTTGAAATGGAAAAAAATTAAGTGATGTTAAAGTATTGTAATACTGATAAAGGTTTGTAAAAAAATCAGAAAAGTCAGCGTCTCTTTCTTCACACTGACAGTATCAGGGGACAAACAACATGACTAACATGTCGAGAAACAATAGTGTAAAAGAAGATGATATGAGATCACCTGTATCCACAGAGGGCATTTTAAAGCCTATTTTGCTGACAATGAAGATTTTCGGCATATATTTTGATCCTGCTCCTGAAAAGAACAAAGTTGACGATGCTCAAAAGAAACTAGGGACAAGGAAATCTTTCTCTTGGACAGGACATCGGGTGTATTGTCATCTGGTGCTTCTTATACTGTGGTTCAACTTTGTCCGAAACATTGTAGGTTTTTTCCCGCTTGACGAAGAAGCACCACTCAAGGGTTTGATAGCCATGTGGTATCTCCAGTGTGCCATCAACGCAACCATCTTGGTGGTGTCCTGTCACAAACTGCAACGTTTCCAGTTGTTCTATAAGTATTGGGACGGTATTTTGCTTGACAGATCAACTGAAAGTATTCACTGCAAATATCAATGCACACTGAAGATGACCAAGGTTATATCATTTATTGGTTGGGTTGTCTTATTAACAAATGTTGCCCTCCTAGATGTTGCGATTTTACAAACTTACTTTCCAAAACTTCAAGAAATAACTGGTTACACTTTACATCCATTTAAACAGGAGTACTGGGTTCGTGTAATGACGGCGATTTTACTACTTTATGAGTTAGGAGCGTGGATCTTTCCAGCTGTGTTTGTGATGGTAATGTCTCATATGATCAGAACACAGTTTATTCAGTTCAGAAAATGTCTTTCTTGGCACATTGACCAAGCACATGATTTTATCCCTGTTCGTCTTGTTGAACTGAGGTCCTACTATTTGAAATTATGTAAGGCCGTTGAAATAATTAACGAAACATTCAAATGGATGATGGGATTCTCTCTTCTACTTGCCATCTCCATTGCTTGTTTCACTTCGTATCAGCTGATATCTAATCTGGAAGACGTTACAATTAGTATAACCTTTCTCTTCTACCTTGGGTCCTGCTTCCTCTTCATCGGTGTACTCTGTCTGGGAACCTCCGAGCTCCACGAAGCAGTAAGTACATTTAAAGTGTTATTGTAATCCTTGAAATCAGCTCATTGCACAGGTTATCAATAGTGGTAAGTAATGCTATTCTTGCCACTAGAATACACAGTTTATTTCCGGATATGACTACTAAACACTCCATTTTGATGCAAGATGTTTATTTTGTAACAATACTTTCGATGCGGGTATCAGTTTCTTTTACAATCCCATGATTCTTGAGTCCAGAAGGTAGCACGCAGTTTACCTAGCTCGGAAAGATACACAGGGACATGGCTTGAAAATGTTATATTTGCAATTGGAGGCAAGACGAGTGTTCCTGAAAGGCCTTCTTACATATATTCATTCAGATATGCTTTCTCTGGTTATTTATCTTTGATTTGTGAGATCAAAGGGTAACTTTCAATTGTTTCCCCTCAAATGCAACCACATTTGTTAAAGAAGATTTATCAATGTATTTTGAAAATGATAGTTTGCCTTTGACAGTGTTTGATGGTTTAGGAAATACATATCATAATGTGGTATTGTTTGAAGGCTCAAAGTTCCTTAAGAGTTCTCCTAACAGCTGGAACAAAGGAAGCTACTCCTGAGCAACTCGGACAGGTGAGCTATGCAAATCGTTTCATAGGTGAAGTAATGTTGAGGTAATGTCAAAATAATTTAATAGTGATGAGATAAGTAAATAGATATACGAAGGCTTATGTAAAATGTCATGGACGATGACTTGTTCTATCTTAAATCATTTAAATGTGTTTGAAAGTTGTTTGG